>OW796106.1:2663122-4072663 GCA_941860345.1 Chrysodeixis includens
GGAGTATTTCTAACGCGTACAAAGTCGCGGGCAACAGCTAGTTGTTGCAAATTATATTATCATATGTCAGTGAAAAGTTAAATAAAACGTGCGTGAATCCGTAAATCTCGGCTAGCCGTCCTGTATCTATATATCAGTTTATATCCGTGCTTTGAAGAGGTCAACCATGTTTCCACAATACAGCCCACGTTTAGATTTATCGTTGTTGAATCTCCATTTTCCGGTATGAAATAAATTGATTCAAAACTAAACTCATAAAATAACAAACAAACATTTTACTAGAATAAAATTCAAATCACTTCATATCATGAACAAAGACTACTAGCTTTTGCCGCAGATTCACCCAAGTTGATAGTACAGAGTAGGTTATTATCGTATAATATGATCATTCTTAATTTTTAAGCTACTGACATCAAATTATATCAAAACTAGTGTAGCAGTTTAGACGTAAAACCCAACAGACTGCTTTTTTTTCCGCGAACACTAACGGACAAAAGAGCAAGAACAAATACTCGGGAGCAAGTTTTTCAATAAATTACAAGTTTCACACAGAAAATAAATACTCCTATATTCTATTTGACCTATTCCGTTTGTTATAATTACATACGTTTTGGTTCTAAGCCGCCACTAATTAAAGCCTGAAAATTCAATACAACTTGTTTGTCTTTGAACTAACCTTAGTTTTAATAATAAACTGTTTTTTTGTGACTTTGTGTATTTTAATTTTACGAGTTTTTCATGCATTTTTTAGCAAACGACATTATTCAGTGTCACGTTATCATATAACTTGTCAAAATCAGTTTAGACTCCGCGCAGATTAGTCAGTTTGAACAAACAAAAAAGATTGTTACGATTAGACCCAAAGTTTTTCAAAACTAAGGAAGGCTTTGAAAAAGGAAGAGAGGTTTAGAACTTATAACCGAGTATTTTAATACAAATTAATAAAGCTCTGCTCAGTTATAAGTAGGTTGTATTACTATGTGCTTCAAGTTAATAAGATGTGAATTTTAACTGCCGGCCCAAAAGCCTGGCGTTAATGAATAAGTTTGGTCGCCGGGTTGTTACTGCGCCAGAGGAAAATACGACCGAGATTACTTTATGTAAGCAGGTTACACTATATTATTATTTTAAATTTTACTTGTGTAAAAATTGAGGTCCTTTTTTGAAGATTTTTCCAAGAATAACACAAACATGGTTCATGTTTGTGTTATTCTGCTAACTTTGTGTTATTGTGATGTGATTTTTTTTAGAGTAAACTTTTATAAATACTTTTTTTTTTGCCTGTGACAATGAGTAAAAACAGAAAAGTTTTATTTTTCATTGTGCTGATTTTAATCAACTTAACAGACGGTGGCTTGTCTGTTAAGTTTAAAAAGTATGTGTTAATTTTTATGTTTACATGTTTGTTAGTTTTTCTCGTGGATACTATTTGGTATACTATTTCAATATTTTTTTTTTTCTAGATGTATGTACGAGTATAATACGTAGCCGTAGGTGTTGATGATCTGATCATGATCTAATACGTTTTTTTCTATAGCCGAATGTTCTTATAAGATGATTGCAGGTATTTTGTTTTTTTAATAAAAAATATTCAAATACAAAAAATATATCTTACCTTTTAAAGCCATAGTAGGTAACAATGCTAGGGCCTGCAGCATTGACCAAAAATATGTTTTTCCGTTCTTCATTCCGTATCCATTAACTATTCACACGGTTTCACCCAAAACAGTACATCGTACGAATCACTCGGTCCGTTCATTTAATTTGGCTAACATTCATTTAATTTGGCTAGCGTTCATTTAATTTATTTATTTACATTGGCTTCAATGAGGGAACGATTATGTAATGATTACAGCTATTAGCTGTATTGTTAGGTCTGAAATGTTTGTCATATTTTAAATCATTGTTTAGTACTTTAGTAGATTTTGAAAAATGGAAATTGTTTGGGGATTTTTAAACCTGTTTTCATTTTGGATACGAGTATCAAACAGGAAATGTAAATAAAAGGGTATTGTGATTGGACAATGGCTTATATGATGCAACACTGAGTATTATTTATTAGTGTTGGGCATTCAATTTAAATAAATTATTTTCGCCCAGTAAATAGGAGAGTTTATCTAAAACCTTTGTCTAGTATATTTAATAGTCAACAAAATAATTCGTTGTTCACAAATTTGCTGATACTATACTGTGGAGTTCAAATTATAAACACTACAGCAGAATTGTAGAACAAAGTATGAACATCAAACAATAGAACCCCAAGTGCCCCGAAAAGTTAAATTGCGTCTGTACCCACTAACTTAATTGGAAAATAAGACAGTACATTTTCCAACTATCGCCCGAGGCGAAATGTTTTCTCTATATTTAAGAAAGAATTGTGTTCTCTCTAAGGATTACTTCAAGCTAAAAAATAACATATTTTCTTCTATTTTGTATTGTGGATAGATTCGTCTAATTACTCACACAGAAACCGTAAACAAATAAAATAAATAAATATCCAAAATACACTGTTCACTGAGCACTTATCAAAAACCCGTTCATTTAATCACGTTAACATTCATTTACGAAATCTATACAAGTTATTTTACGCGAACATCGTATCGTAGCGCTACGACCGTAGCCGCGACACGTCTGGCCCGCTCCGAGTCTCGTAACAAACTGGAGCGTAGCGCGTAGCACACAGCTACGCCGTAGACTCGGTACGTCATGAAAAGGTTATCGTTCAAACCCTTAAACATTGCGCCTTTTACACGAATAGGAATAGGAATGTGTCATTTTTTGCCTCTGTTCCGTTTTGTGTCACAAAGTATGTTTGGATTTCTTGCGTAAAGATGAATGCGCTGCAGTAAAAGTGTCTGTGTACAAAGGAATGAAGGCTTTGATATACGGCTGTGCGAGAATCTTGGTTTGTTGTTTTATGACGGTCGTAGGAATTACAAAGGAACTTATCTTCATAACGCCGCGCCTGTGATTGTATTCGAAGACGTTATGCTTGATACCGAATAATGAACGTTACTATGTTCCATACGTTTGTATTGTATGGATTAAATTAATATTGAGATCGTTTTCATAGAAAAATCGTTTTAGTAATGTAGGCAATTTATCAGTTTCTAGCTATTAGAGAATCATGCGTTGGTAGAATAATTATGTTATGATTTATTGAATATAATTATTTGAATTTTTCAACGTAGTCCTTTTTTAGATACTAAACACAACGTCCTTGAAACAGTTGTAACAAATAAAATATAATTTTAATTCTAGTACTTAATCGATAGCAAAGGCTAAGTTCATTGAGTTTACCATTTGAAAGGTTGATAAAAAAGGCTTTTTTAAAAACTAAGTACTTTTTTGTGATAGTCTTAGGTATATATATTGGGAATTGACCTTTACCTTTTTACTATACAATTAAAGGCATATTATGTAGGTATAATATTATAATGAGTTTTCATAAATTAAGATTTTAACGAGAGAAATCGAGATGTACAGAAAAATCCAGAGGCTTTTGCCCAGCAGTGGAGTCTACACAGGTTTAATAAAAAAAAGGATTCGTCGATGGATGCTAGATGATTTTCAATCCATTCTATCACTAATAATTATTGCATAAAATAAAGTAAAAAAAAATATTTTTGCTTTTAAGGCGTAGATTTCAATGTTATCAATTGTCATTTATTATAACCTATTGGACACATGAGATATTATCGATATAAGCAAATTGAAACTGGAGCAACGCGGGTCAAACCACAAGACGCATGGAGTACACCATATTACCTAGGATTATAGAAAACAACTACAATATATTTTTAATCTACAAAAGCTTATTCTGAGTCTGGATGTGTTTGTGCGTGTGAATTAAAGTCTAAATTCCAAAGGGAGGGAGTCGTTAAAAAAAAATGTTTCACAACTGAAACAATTTTACTTTAAGATGTTGTGGTATTCCCCTTTCATCATTATGCATACGAATTACGGTTTATGGTTTAATTCGTTCATAGAATCGTAATACTAGCACGAGATTCATATGAATGAAAATGATATAATGTTCAATTCACGTACTCGACTAACACCTTGACATTTGACATTTAAATACCTCGAATATTTAAGGCTTTAAATAATGACATCAAAAATGGACCTAATTGAACCACAAACGAATTAAAACTGTCTGCTCTCGAGATAAAGCACAAAATCGTTTGTTTCAAATAAGTTTAGGCTGTTTGTATGTGTTATAGGCTTTTGTAGCACTTGTTGTGAGTATTGCCATGAATTTTTGATAAGAACACAAACACACTCGGTGTTTTCTGAAGGGTCAAAGGTTTTAAAGTAGCTTAAAGGTCTTAGGTTTTAAGGGTTCGGACGTACTCACCTTCGAATGGGTAATGTAGACCAGGTAAGTACATTTGTTGCCTGAAAAAATCTTTAATTAAGACTCTACTAACACTTACCTACTAACAATGTATAAAGCGTCAGAGGAATTAAGCTAGTGAATCGAAAGGCCTGCTACCAAATTTTAGGAGAATAATATTGCAGTTGTTGAGGAGAAACGTCGCTCTACGCCATGTGTTGAGATTTCACTCTTCCACAGTTGTAATAGGTAATTTAATATTGCAACTGTTTTTCTTTTTGTTCTTTTTTTATTGTGATGTTCAAAGAAAGAAATAGCACATAGACAATGTGCTATTTCTTTTTCGGGTATTGTAACTGTTAAATATACTTTTTATGTGTGTTAATATAATTGGTATTATACAACCGTATTGTATGTTCTAATGTAGTAGGCTCTCTGCATACTATCTATAGCATTATTAATCCATCAATATTTTTTTATTTGATTTCCTTTGTTTTTAGTCATTCCGTCTTGTCCATTCACTGCCTAATTCACATTATGTCGAGGCCACTTTATTACTTATGTTCTTTTAACTGTTTGAAAGGTCAACTTTAATGGTACATTAATACGGTTTCTAAGCCTTACTTATTGACATTTACAAGTTAGTTAGAACTATTGACTCTTAATTTACGATTACGAACACTGTTTTCCTATGTTAAGATTAAGTTTTTAGAGTCCTTTACAATATAAAACTATGTAGAAACACCCAGTCTTACCAAACTCAGCAAGAATGACACTGAGTAAGAAATCGCCTTTAAATGTTATGCTGTCTATGTAATTGTAATAAAATACTTTTTAACCGACTGCAATTAAATAACTGCAAAACAATACCCCCTCTAGTATTGTTTTGCAGTTATTTAATAAATCCCTTTTTTAATACCGAATCAACAAACATACACAACAAATAAAAGCCTTATTTTTTACTATCGTACTAACAAATAAATATTACCAAACTGATTCGAAGGCACCGTAAACTATTGCGTCAATACGAAAGTATCATCTGGATAGATACTTTTCACGCCATCAGGCATTTCCATCTATCTTACAATTTTCCTTAACCATAGACAGCTACATATCTGTAATATTCTGACTTTAGTGTGGGTTTTATTTCAATGGGGTAAGACTGATTTTTGCGTGTGACGGAAGGTACCTATGAAAATATAGAGATGTAAAAGAAAAAGTAGTGGGATTTTTGGCTTTTATAATATGATGTTTTCAACAAATTTTAAAGTTATTATACATATTCACTGGCAGTAATGAACAAATTTATAATATTTATCAATTACAATAATACTATAAACCTACTCTATTTTATACTAATTAATTTTGCAAAAAAAAAAAACACCATAAATAAAAAATCTTAGTTCAAATCAATTCTAAGCAATTCCAACAGAAATAACCAAACTTTCTTCATTCACAATTAACTACATAACAATCACAAAACAGACTAAAACCTCCACAGAATACCAACTTCCTAGACTCCATTATAACCATGTGTACTCTACATGACGAGCGCAGGAACCCCTAAGCCGTCACTTAATAGGACGAGTACACATTAGAGGGTCGACACAACTAATGAGCAGGATTTGCCGGCTGCGGTGCGTTTGAATTATGACCGAAGACGCCAGTGTAGATCAAGCCTTAAGAACAGTAATGGCGTCGCTTTGATTAAATGTGCCATACTTTGTCTCCGTCTTGATGCAGGTTGTTGGTGTTGCTTGGTTTAGGCTGGTGTCTTGAATGGATTAGAAGTTTTGTTGTTAATTGTAAACTTTTGTGTAGTTGGAGATTGTGATGGTAATTCTTTGTGATTTTTGTTTGTCTACTTGTAGGGTTAAGGTGTTTTCTAGACATTGCCGTTAAGTCAAATGGCAAAAAGTAAACCCTTGTAGATTCGTCATGTTTGTCTGTCTGTCCGTCTATATGTCACAGCCTTCTTTTTTCCGAAACTAAAAGAATTAGTTTCAGAAAGTTATGGAATTAGACGGATTCTAGAAAAAGTATAGATTTGTGGAACATATTTGTCAAAAAAATGTAGTTCCACTAAATGAACACAATTTGTTACTTCTAGGTAAATCAACATAGCTTATTTTTTTTGTAAAACTTTTTTTTTTTTGTTCAAGGCCGATTTGTTTAATTGGAAATAGACACATTGGTACAGCAGGGATACATGGAATTTGAGGTTTACTGTAAAGTCTAGCAGGTATTACGTACGACGCATACCTAAATTTTGCCCATAGAAATATATATTTACAATGACATAGCATTACATTTAAAGGCTACTTCTTTCTCATTATCATTCATGCAAAGTATGGTAAGACTTTTTTTATTCAACGACAAAGGAATTTAATCTTTGAATCGCAGAAAGTTTCACAGACATTCGATTCACATGCACAGAAACACCCAGACTCAGAACAAGCATTTGTGGAACGCAAAAAATATTGTCCTGTTCGAGGATCGAACCAGCGACAAGTCGCGTACAGTGCCAATTGGCGTGGTGATCTATACCACTCGGCTATCCGTGCCGTTAATAGGTATCGTGCTGTCTTTATCATTCTGAAATGGAATATAGAGACAAATACACATTTTAGAACTTCGTTTAGCTAAATGTCGTTATTCGCGGTTACTGTAACACTTAGTAATTCTAAATCAGTTTTCAAAGAGAACTTTACATTTACATAAATAAACTACAAGTTCTCGGCTACACGACATAACAGTAATCGTAAATAATTATTTATTTTAAAACAACATCGAATTGCACCCACATCAAGGTTCTGACCTTCGCAATATAAATAGTTTGCGATAAATGCTCGCGGAAATAGAGATAATAAAATAAGTTGCGTGCCCGTCAACAATTACGAATGTTGTTAAGTATTGTTTATTAATGCAAAACTATTAATTTAAATATACTTGTTAAAAGGTATTTTGTATTTCTTTGTTTGGGGAAAGTAGTTAATGCAGTAATCATTAAAATTTTATTATGAAACCGATTCTTAGATACCTACCTAATACTAAAAACGGTGGAGAAATCTGGGTTCCAAATATTGAAATCTGGAATCGTCAAGCTGCAGTAAGCAAGCATCGTATAAATAATACTCTACATACATACATCTCTAAAGCGTACGAATTCTGTTAAAACTTGCCCGGCTGTAAAACATACAAAGGCATGCACAGGTTTACAAAATATAAGCTAAAGAAAAACAAATCTGCAGAAAATAAAATTGTTTAAAGTTAAAAAAAACGTATGTTTTTGGTATAAAACGTTGCTTCTTTAATTGTTATTGTTTTGATACCTCCACGCAAACCTAAAACAAGAGCGTTGACATACAGACAGACGAACAGACAACAAATTGATTTATAAGACGTCCTTTTTTAACCTTAGTCCCATCATTTAAGACCAAGACAAGTCCCTTTAATCCCCAACGTTTGGTCACTATCATACACCACAGTTATAGCATCCAAGCCTAGTTAGTTTAACTCATAAACAATAAACTAGCAACTGTTATTATGAGCTTTATGCTATTTTAACGTGTTACTGTTGCTTTATCTTTTTAGGTTAGGAACTAGTTGTTTTGTAGTTGGTTTTGTGCGTCATAAAGCTTGTATAATAAAGTCGCTACTCGCTCGTTATTTATTTTACACAAAGAGATGGAATAATGAAATTATGACGCGAATTACCGCGAACTATAATGTTGGATGTTTGGTTCAGATCCATGTTGGATAACAGTATAGAGCTGTATGTTTAGATATTTGATAATTAAAAGTAATGTAGTAGTAGTCAATAATCATTTGTGATTATTACATTGTGCCCTATAATATTATGTCCCACGTAACTGGCTGGTATCATAGTAACACTAGCTGCTGTGGTCCAAAATCGGTCCGGACATTATTAATACTTTCTACTGAAGTATCTAAGCTCAAAGTTACAAAAGTAACATATTATGTAATTATTAAACAAAAGTTTAATCTAACAATTTATCTGAAAACCTCTTTTCATCCGAGTTACTCCATAAGACGTAAAAATTACACCTAATTATAATAATAACACTCCGAAATAAACCCAATATGACTTTTGACATTTCATAACACAATACAACTGCAATACTACATGTCGTGCAAAAGCAAAACAAAAGCAAATTTAAGCGAAAATTGAGCAATAAAATATCCCATTCGTATAAAGTTATTGCGACACAAGAAAAATATAATTTTGACAGCAATATATGCGCAATTTTGGCTATCGATTTGTAACAATCAAATACGTAATACGAATGACATTTGATAACACAAAGCCGGTATCGTTTACAAACAGCATTATAAACCCAAAAAGCCAATTTAATACTAATGTGCTTTTATCCAAGCACCATTAAACCACAATGTTATAGGTATGGTAATTTCGTATATATTAAGTTGGCAACACTGAAAACTTTGGTCATTAGAACAAGGCCAGTGTGTAAGTGCTCGGAGACTGTTATATCTACACACCGCGGCCAGGTGGGACCACAGGCAGTGGTCTAAGTTGTAAAAGACGACAGGTTTCTCTTTTATATACTAGATTTAGTATCTTATATACAATTCCTGGGTAACAATGTTAGTTACCGTACTCCGAAACGGCTTTACCGATTTTCATGCGTATTCAGTAAGTCTGAGAATCGGCTACTATCTATTTCTCATCACCATTTCTTTTTGGGCGCAAAGTCGCGGGTAACGCTAGTATTACATATATTTTTGAAGATGTTACCCAAATTTTACCATAAAGAACATATAAATGCTAGGAACAATACAAATAATTAAATACAGTTTAAAGGTGTTCATTGGTGTCTAGCATTTACCCAACCTTTGTTGGAATAATCTTCATATCACATATACAACATAATTATTATGTCGTGGCACCAGATATAGATTAAAAACATTTTTTATGCGACTGTCTTTCTTTACAGCCTATTTTATTAGGTGATACCAGTTTACGTGTTGATAAGATTTTACAACATTTTTGTTAACTCTACTTCTATAATATATATGGCAGTGACAGATTAAAAAAAAACTGTTAAAATTACGAACAATATAGTCCTGTTATATTTTAGCCTTAACCTGTCCGTGTGGTGTCCGGATATAGAGAATAGCACCACCCCATATCCTCCACTGGGTGTCGTAAAAGGCGACTAATGGACCTTAAGACCCAGTGCACTGTACCAAGCACCTTGAGTCACCCGAATGGTGGCGGATAAATAACCAACAATCGCATTCCCAAAGAGGGTTAGTGTCAGGCAGGCGGCCGACTATAAAACCATAGCCAAAACTTTAAGCAACATGTCTAAAAGACGTGTTGCGCCGACCCCAAGTAAAAATTGGGATAAGGGCAGGGGAATGATGATGATATTTTAGCCTTAACCTTTTCAAAAAATCACTTGTATTCTTGCCCGCAATCAAGTGCATTTAAAATTCAAATCTAGTGCGCCAAGTTTTACTCTAATTATTGGTACATTCAACCCGCTTCCACCCAATTTACATATTTGGTTTCTTAAAATCGCCATCTCCTAAATTTTACACCACACCATAAACGTCTAGGCTTGCTAACTACCAAACTTCCAGCTATTATATGTCAAAACAAGTTTCATCGAAGCCTTTTGTATCATGTATGTCTTTGTCAACTATGTAGTAATAGTTAATATTTAATATCAGACACTTTGTACGTCATATTGTATCGCATTTGATCCGGTCGTTGACATTGTTTATGAGAATTGATTGTAAGCATTTTTTAATTCGATTAGTAATTTATTATTTAGCGTTTTGCTGTATGCTTAATTATGAATCGATCTATTTAGTTCATTATTTTTTAAAGTAGGGTTCCTACTACCTCTGCAGTCGGAGGTGATGAACTGCAACGCATTCGCCAAACGCCGAAAACGTTGCATAGCGGCTCACGTTTAGTCAGTCAGACTTTTTTCTTAGAAGCCTAATTATTTTTTTTACTACTGAGCTTAAAAAATATGATTTAGAACTCAAAATTTAAACATCACAACCAAAATATCTTCTACTATCATATACCATATAAATTCTTCCCCCTGATTGTGAATAACCACATTCACACCAAAATTGTGATACAAAAAGAAAGAAAGAAATCTACAAAGTGAACATTGAAAAATATTCGCCACAATTCTGTATTTGATCAATTTTTGTTGCTACCAATTGATGGTTGATCGGGAAGTGGGATTTTGGGAAACGATCTCATTTGTGCTTGCTCTTTGATGAGGCAGTATCGATGGCAGATCTTGGGGGCTATATATTCTGGTAAACTCTTTTTTGTGGAATATCGATATCGAAGGGCCTAAAGAAATATTATTGGAGTTGCGGGAGAAAGACGCCGCTCTGCGCTGTGTAGTGCGTTGTCACTCTTCCACAGCCGCAATATCACTTTAAGACGTGGCGATGAGCGTCTGATATTTATAATAAGTATTCTGAGGAGTAGGTTATATTTTAATAAAAAAAATAAGACATGAGATCGAATAACTTCTGCAGGATGTTCGGAAGAGTTACCAGAATCCTGGCACTCAAAGGACTCCAGGACTAACTTAGTGGGTTTTAGTCAGTAAAAGTTTGACACTCCCACCCGCTGCGCTCACAGCGGGCGGTGTCATTTGATGATTTTCCAAGAAAAAAAAAAGGATTGAATAACTTTTACCAAATTTTTGTCATTTATTTCCAACGATTTTCAATACATTGGACCAACTGTTTTATCAGTGATAACACAAACTAATACTTGTCCGATGTCCAGTAAAATAACAAATTCATTGTGAATGACTCATTCTATTATTTCTTTGTTATTTATACAAAATGATACCTATCAATGGCTGAAATAGATAACGCATTTATCTGAATGTGCGATTAAATACTAGTACTGAGATTAGTGTTCAACATACATGTCAGAACATGCATGATATTTGAATAGAACAAAACGATTATTTTGTCATATTTGTTGACATGAAACTACTGTCCTTTGGAATATAAATATTGTATTTATGACACTAAAATTCTCTCTCAGCTTTGATATAACCTGACGGCCTGCCTCCAACGCTTAAAGCGGTCTTACAAGAAAGACGTCGCACTACATGATCTAGAGCGGCGTCTCTCTTGCAAGACAATAATAATCATCTTTTTATACCTGTGGTCACAAATAAAATGTCTTTATCTAATATTACTTTAAGAGGTAGATAGGTAAAGGTAGGCTTGATTGGCATTTACGGTATATTTTGATTTGGATTACGTCAGTAGGATTAATAGTCCAGTCATTTGGTAGAAAATAAGGGGGTTACGTGAAATGCGTAGGGAAGGAGATATTCCCAAAAAAACATTTTTGGGCGCCATTTTTTCAAAATGGCGGCGCGAGCGGCGGTTGTACGAGGTGACAAAGTTAAAATTCGAAAAGATCATATTCAAATCTATATAATACCCAATTTTCAATACTCGCGGTAAACTTTCTAGGTAAAACTACCAAATGACTGGACTATAACAGATTTCCAACGGTTATAACAAACAGGTAGTGTCTGAACTATGATTCCTTATTTCTTACAGAATATAGCTATATGTTATCGACGCTATTGCTATCGACGGTATATCTTAATAAACCTATAAATAAGCGGCTTATCTCTTATTATCATGAGATTATATTGATCTTTTTATTTATTTTGAAGAGTATCTAGGTGCTCAACTGCTGTTAACCTTTGCCCGTCTAACGCATGGTATAATGAATATTTTATTCTAAAAAGTAAAACAAAAACAGGGGAGCTATCAAAGACAAGGAAAAATATTCCTTTTTGCCTTTTTAAACTCTTATCAATCCTGAAACACCAATATGTTGTAAATATCTTTCTATCTAATTCATTTTGGCGTATTTATGCGTATTATACGATTTTATGCGTTATTGCATGAAATACTAATAGATAAAGCTTAATACGAGGATTACTATGACCGATTAGTACATGTACAGTCGCGAGCAAAAACACGTATACATGACCGAACAGTTGCAGTAGATTTATTATGCTATATTTCTGAAGCCATTATTCCTGATATTGTAAGCTAAACATTGTAACCTCATCATCATCTCAGCCGAAAGACATCCACTGCTGGACAAAGATTCCCCTAAGTAAAGATTTCCAGAAATACCGATTGGAAGTGGCCTGCATCCAGCGCTTTTCGGCGACCTTTCTATGGCTGATCACTTAATAGGATGTCCTAACAATAAAATTAAATTTGTACAGCACAGCTGTAATCCAAAGTTATCATACGTTACTTTCCAAATATGCATCTACAGTGATTAAAACTAAGAGAAACAATCCGAAATATATCAAGACACTCCACAAGGATTTGCAGTCATATCCCCGAAGGAAATATAAATACAGAATTGAAATATCGTATAATGTGTATCGGAATCCCTTTCCTTGGTGAAGTTCAGACGACCAAAGTACAAAGAGCCCCCTCTCCTTTTTAATTCCAAATGTTTTAGGGATTAAAGGGGAACCGTGAAGGGTGGCTGTGGCTCAGATAACACTGGCCCAGTCGTAAACGTTCGATAGGTCGGGAGCTACTTATGACTATGAATATTTATAACGTATTAGCTGAACGTCGTTTGTGTTGCTACCGGTGAATATTAAGGGTGGGTTGCCAAAGTAAAAAAATATATTTTATTAAGGTTTTTTTTGGTATACTAAAATGTTTGATAAGTTTTTTAGAAAGGTAACATTGTATTTGTTTTATATTTTTAGGTTAAGTGGATTAAAACAGTTATTGGATTTTCTGTGTTTATTGCCGACGAAGATATTTTGGGTTTAATAATAAATGATTTTTGCTGAATCATAAAATACATTTGTTAATAATTACGTAAGTTTAATATACATTAACTAAATTGCAATTTAAACCGTGCAAATGCATGTAAAACCCAAAAAAAATATAACATGCGCCAGATTCGAACCTGATTTTTATAAGTACAATAGCCGCCTACACAAGCCGACGCACCTAAGGTTTTAAAATATTTTTCTCCTCATACACTTACACCACATCCCCTTAAATGCAAATTATAAATGTTTATATAAAGAGTTCAATTTATATTCTAATTCGATGGCCCGCCGCTAGAGGGCTAGGTGTCGCAGATGACGACACTCCTCCACCTAAATAAAGTCGTTGAGACAAAACTGCGGTTTGAACTGCACTACAGAAGATTGTATCACCCTTAGTTAAGATATTCGGATAGATACAAACCTCCTTGTAAATATTATTAAGTTATTTAAGAATCGCTGGAAAGTTGTCGCGAGGAAGATTCTTTTAGGGTTCCTTGTTGTTTTTAAGATTGTTTTCTGTTGCTGTTGTAAGGTAAGCTTCAAATTATGTTTTCTTGTTTGAGCTTTAACTGACTATATTTTAATAAATAGACAAACTAAAGAATCATGAGTATGAAAAGACCGTTGTCCAGTTTACCATGTACAGTGTCTAGTGGCTAGCCAGTGGCCCTGACTGCTAAACCAGAGATCGTGGGTTCTATTCCCAACCAGGACAAATGTTTGTGTGACGAGCACTATCATTTGTTCTGTGTCTGGGTGTAATTTATCAATAATTTGCATGTATTTAGAAGTATATACGTATGTGTATCAGTTGTCTAGTACTCATAATACAAGCTCTGCTTAGTTTGAAATTAAAAAGCGTTGTGTGAAAGTCGTGCAAATTCTCACGAAAGTTATTATAAAATATGTTGTAAGAAGCCAAACCAAGAAGTACTTTTCATTTATTAGTCGAAACTATTTATTACGAGTTTTCCCACACTAACATATTTCACTTTGAAATTATTTCTTGGTCTATGGAACCGGTATTGTAGTAACTATAAAATAAAATATGCACAAACTATTATGGCTGAATAAAAAAACCAAATCGCTAATATCAATTACGTTTTACATAGACTAGAAGTTTGACAGCAATAATTGCACAATTTTTGCTGACAATTACTGACACTTTGATTTTACAGTACTTCAGCACTTAGTACTCATGCCGATATCTATAAGGAAAATTAATGATATTATTATCGTTATCATGAACACTAAAATTCCGATTAGGTGATAGACGTTGGCAGAGGTTTTGGTGATACTTCATTAATTTCAACGAAATTTGTCAGATCATTATTTAGTTGAACGCTTCCTAAAAATAACTTCTGTGTAACTTGAAGTTCTACATGATGTCATATCACTTATTCTATTGAAAATATTATGACACTGACTCATTTCAAATTTTGTATACCTACATCACTTCTACTGACTGAGATTAAAAAATATATCAGTCTTACTCATTGTGTAAAAAAAAATAAAAAGTCCTTGATATCAGCTGACTCGGCGTTCCATTTCCCATAAATTTTAATTATTACCCAAACCAAATTCGAATATTTACATTAGCAGTCATAAATAAATTGATATATATAAATTAATATATAATATCCGTGTGATGTCCGGATATAAAGAATAGCACCACCCCATATCCTCCACTGGGTGTCGTAAAAGGCGACTAATGGACCTTAAGACCCAGTGCACTGTACCAAGCACCTTAGGTCACCCGAATGGTGGCGGGTAAGCCATCAACAAACGCATTCCCAAAGAGGGTTAGTGTCAGGCAGGCGGCCGACTATAAACCATAGCCAAATCTTTAAGCAACATGTCTAGAAGACGTGTTGCGCCGACCCCAAGTGAAATGGGATAAGGGCAGGAAGATGATGATGAGTCATAAATAAATTATTACTCATAATGATGGCAATAGTCATTAAATCAGTAAATCGTCTAAGCAATGGAATTTACACGTCTCTTACCTTGAAATTAAACTATAAATCATAGTAAAGCTTTTGATATGTTAGGGCATAATTTTATCTATTGGGCCCTACCAACCCGTCAATACAGAACTGTGTGAGTTTTCGGCTCGTTTCAAGAACAATATGATAGGCCCCCGTGATCGCGTATTATTGTGTTAAATAATCAGCAACAAAATGTGCTGCAGCACACAGTAATTGCACAGACTATGGAGTCCCACAAGGTAGTGATCTGTGACCCATTGTAGGATAATCTTAGTGTGAAAGAAGCCCACTAAAAGTACTACAATAATTTAAAATAGCCAAAAAAAAATATCAAAATGAATTATTTCTGCGTTATTATCCGATCTTTTAGTATCAGATAAAATAATGGTACCTACGTTAAATGAAAACACATTTGTTCTTATCTTATATTTTATTCTTTAATTACAACAACCGACTTAAGAATATTTACAGGAATGAAAACGGATTAACATTAATAAATATTAACAATCTTTCGAATACCTGCATACGATGTCATGACAGTTAATTTAAATATATATTAATATAATATTAAAATTTGAATTGAAATGAATACGACAGAAAAAATTGAAAACACGAAATTAATCTTCAAATCCTTTACCATTGTAATTTCTCAACTCAAATTCTTACATACAAATAGTGCTTTATCATAGCTGATTAAAGTTAACACGTAGACAATGCACGGTTTTTATTATCAAAAGATAACAACTCATTGGTAGAGTTTCAATTCTACATATAATTTTAACTCTTAGGCCCTTTGTACGCAAAACAACTATGCTTAACAATTATATCCGTACAAACTTATAGAACTCGTATATAGGTAACCGTCAAAAGAGACTAACGTCGTCCGGTATGAGAAACTTGCGATGCCAGCTGTACAAACGGCAATATATCTATTTACATACGTGGCACATAGAAGATAATTTCACTTCACAAATTTCACGATTAAAATACCACTAGAATTTCCGAAATTCATGTTAAAACTGCAGGAAAAACTAGAAACTAAAGCCTTGTCTCACGTGTCCGCTCCGGTTGAGATATTTTTAAAATTATTTTAAACACTAGTCGTGGTAGCTTATTGATTGCTCTAAATTCTGCCAGATGACCTTACAAATCTTGCTATAACATCGTCACCACTTTCTTCTACATTTGCTTTACTTCCAGTACCCTCACCCTCACCACCACCACCACCAGTAACTGGAGTGGTAACTTCGGCAGGAGCTGCTGGAGTCGTTTCAGGAACGGGTGCCGGCGGTGCCTGTGTAGGTGCTACCGTCGTCGCCTTCAATTCTTCGATCTCCCTGTACGCTCTATTTCTTTGTCCAGCAATCGCCAATGTAGACACAAAAAGAGAGAATGATAACAGGGACAAGATAACTATTGTTTTGTTGTTCAACATCCACCCCAGTGTCCTCTCCATGTAATATTTGCAAGAATTGTTATTCATTTTTACGGTTTATTTTCACGACAACCTTGCGACTCGTGTTCTTTTGCAATGAGTATTTCACTTTCGATATTAGGTTTTATCGACATTTTATTTATCAACTGATAATAGCATGTACTCCTCTTGTGTTGAAGTTATATGAAAATGTAACCTTAATGTTATGAACAAAGAATTGATTTTTGTTCAACACTATTACAGATTATTGATTGGTTCAGATAAGATAAGGTTCCACTATTTGTTGGTCAAAGTTATTTGGTGAAACAATATGTGAAATCATGTGTAATGTTTCTAGTAAATAATTATGTTACTATTGAGCAACGGAGCCATATTTAACAATGCATAATAATGTTGTGTGCTGGCAAACTGAGGAGAAACTTTGGTGCCTTGCGTGTATTGAGTTTTGGAGTAGCAATGGATGTTGTTTGATGTACTGGATTCTATAACTTCAAATACAAATAAATTTGGCATAAAGTGGATTGAAGTGAAGAGGCCACCCTGGATTAACACAAGTTACTTTTTAATTATCTGTGTTAGAGGGTGTTACTGTTTTTGCCGCTATAACCGACATTCGCGTAGACGAAGTGGCGAGCGAAATCGCTGACAGATATTTCTTTTTCGAAAGGGTTTTCAAAATTAAGTTACAAAAGAGATCAAAACATAAATTTAGGTGGATATAGAAATATCAGAATCTCCCTCTATATTCCAAACCATCGTATTATTCTTAGAAATTACTTCATTTGGAGACATAGGGACGACGTTCGTAGGGTCTTATATAAATTCGTACAATTTGTTATACGAATGATGTCATTAACCTTTAATGTAAGGGAAGCGAGTTGTCTATATAAAGCCATAGTAGAAGTAAGCAGATTATTTTTGTATTAAACATAGAAGGGGCTGAAGTCGTAGGTATTTTATACGGAAGGAAAGTTATTGATCAAGAAAGTGACTTGATAAGGTAGGTAGTGGAATACTAGCCTTACACGTAACAAACATTAAGGATGACGTCAGGGCACAAAAAGTAAAGATCTAATTAGTCCATCAGATAGATAAATAAAAATATTATTTAAATATTTTTGCCTTCACCTGAACGTTTAAATCGACAAAGAAAAACTGCTTAGTTTTGGAAAGGGGGCTTGTTAAGTAGATTTCGTAAATTTAATACTAAGAAGTGACGTCACCAAGTTTCATTAACAGTACCCTAGTCCATTTGTGTTTTCTGAACAAAGGAAAAACACGCATTCTATGTTATTAATTAAGCTAAATGGAAACTAACAAAAATAGTATTAATCATCCCTAATAAGTCTGTCCAGTTATTCTGTGCATGCAAATCAAAGCGTCTAGTAAAAGTGAGCATTTGATTCCACAAAATGTGATAAAAGTCACATTTCTAGGTACTATCGAGTTATTTTCCACTTGTAAATTATAAAAAGGTAAAGAAATACACTGCAGTTACTTCCGACCCTCCGTGACTCAGACTCACTGTTAATAGTTGATAAGTCACTGTAATTCTCACAATCTTACTTAAGGTACCGATATATTCTGTGAAGTCGGTTAAAAATATCAAATCGTCTATTCATGGTGATTCAAGAATGGAATGTTGGTCTATTGTTTAGTGGTATTGACTGCTATGCCAGAGGCCGTGGGTTCAATTCTCATTCAGGACAAATTTTAATGTTTGTGATGAGCATGCTCATTTGTTTTGTGTCTGGGTGTAATTTATGTATAAAATATGTATCTAGAAATATATAAGTATGTTTATCAGTTGTCTAGTATTCATTATACGTCTAGCTATGCTTAGTTTAAGAGTAAATGGGGTTGTGTAAAAGTCGTGGAATATAATAATAATTATTATTTATACAACGTTGATAAAAGCGAGAGGCATTAAATGAAACCACATATTCTGTATATCATTATAAGGCTACACAACAAAAATCAAATCAATGTAAGCAATAGTTTAGTCACAGGATATTTTTTTAGTTTTTTTTTAGTTTGAACATGCTGTATCTTCCTGATTAGGTGACTAAGTTTTATAGGCATAGTTATCTAGTTGGCTCCGGTTGGGTCCGAAACTAGTCGGGCTATCCCGATAAATACGCGTGAGTAAACCGTTATAACGTTTTAAGTATGAATCATCCTCACGAAAGTTATTATAAAAATATTGCTTACATTGATTTGATTTTTGTTGTGTAGCCTTATAATGATATACAGAATGTGTGGTTTCATTTAATGCCTCTCGCTCTTATCAACGTTGTATATACTTTATGGAGAAGACAGTATTAAACTGAAACCGGTGAGATTACAAGGCGATATCAATATAAACATAAAAAGCAGTTTATAATTAATTAGCTTGATTTCTTAGTACTATAAGTGCAGTGTGTGATAATGATCTTCCTTCGCTGTAGCAATTAAATGTCTTTAATTTTATGGAATTTCTGTAACTTATAATTATATCAACAGATGATACTGTTATTGCAAACATTTCATCCAAAGATATTGCTGATTCGAAAGATTCCTATCTGTCAAAAACATTCAATTTTAGAGTGTGTTTTCGTTATTTGAAGTTTATAACTACAATTTTAACTTCTTTTATCTATGAGTCATGAAAGGCACAAATGTTACGAGTTATCGACTCCGGAAAATCCTTATCATATGTGTGTTAGCTTATCTATACTCATATATGTCGCTTTTGTTGTGATAAATTGGGATTTACTTGAGTCACACATACATGACGCATGTTTTTTAATACATTAAAAAAGGGGCGGGATTCATATGATAGTCAAATAAATACTGCAATAGTCTTTCAAGACGTTTTTGAATGATCACTGGAAAAAGGAAATATAGAGATCAGTTTTTTTTTGGGTACGACACTTTTTGAAAGTGAAGATGACGAAGAGATTACCAATTGATCAAAAAAGGATAAAACAAGCCGGTGTAATTAGAAAATATGATTTTGGCTCTTGATCGCCCACTGAGGATGCAGTTAATCTAAAATCAAATAATAAAAAGTATAACTTAAAAAAAACCGCTGCAGAATTCTACTACACATTCGATATTCCCAGATCTGAAACCAGCTTAAATTTGTTTGCAAGAAATCAAGTTCCACCTACACAAAAGCAATACCAATTCAACTGATGGACGAAATTTGCTCAATAAAGTACATTTAAATGAATAAAACAAATGCAGTCGCAAAAATAAAATAGAATATAAACAATTCAACATCTAAATCAAAGCAGAGCGTGTACATAAAATTGAAATCAAATTTTCTAGCGGCCATGCACCTTTGGGAAATCAATGACGTCACATATCAGGCTTGCTTGATTTTGTGTTACGCTTGCAAAATAAATATTTTATTGATTATGACTCCCGCTTTGGTCCTACTAAAGTTTTTAATGATTATTACTTTTGGGAAAATTTAGGGGGCGATCGGGGAACGAGGTCGTGTATGATGCAATTTTATTTTAAAGGTGTTTTGATTTTAAAGTGTTTAATATACTTTTTTAGGACGACAAGGAATACGTAACCAAAAAAATACTACTAAGTCTGCTAAAATTACAAAGTTGCATATCGGTTTTCCTCCATAGAACAGTTAGCACTTTTTCAAATTAATGTTTTTTTTGCAGATTTTTTTTATATTTTTATCTTTAGTTGCCTAAAATTCGTTCACATATCACTTACGTCCTAGTCTCGAAAACAATTATTGCCATTGATCGGCACCCTAAGAAGGAAATGTGCTGATGACATAATGAAAGGGAAAACCACTACAGTTAAGCCACAGGCACAAAAGAACTACTTTAGTCTGGCTTTTCCTTTGAAAACAACCCTTTTATGAACTTGCTAACAAGTTGAAAAGCCTAAAAAGCGACAACGATTGCCAGCGAGACACGCGATTCACGTTTATGCCTAAATTAATGCCTTTTTCAGTTTCGTGGCTCTCTGTATCTGGAGCGATTTTTTTTTATTACAATAACATCTTAACAAATGTTCTGTTGGATTTAATTACTCCATTGTTTTTAATAGCAGATAATTGTGATTAAATAATGCCTACGTAATATTATACTTGCGATAATTATATTATTATGATAAAAATTACCCCTACATACTCAAAACCAGTATATTATTATGTTTATATTATTTGTTCAAAAAATCAATGTATTAATTAAGCTTTATTTTTAATGAGATAGGGAATCCTTATGGATACTCGTCTCCTTGGGGTAGGAAGTGTCTGACTCTTACTGACTGAATGAAACCGACGTACAACATCTCCTATGTTTGGTCAATGCGTGGCAATGCATAGCAATTTATACACTCTATTAAATATCTTGCATTTTTCATATGTTAATAATATATGCTTCTTACTCAGAGAAATAATAAACTGTCTGATATTTAAACGAGACACAGTACAAGTAATAATATCATTACATATTTACTTACTTTTATACAAAAGTAACATTAATACTTGCCTGCAAGTTATTCAAACCTGCGATCTCTAACATAAAAAAACATTCAGAACCCCAAGTTACTCGTACAATCACGAGCAAAATGCATGTATATACGACCAAATAATTGAAGTTTTAAATCCTAATCAAGTGATTTATGAAATCGTGGAATTTCCTTTCAAATTAAACATTATTTTTAGCTTACAATGTCAGAAATATTCGAAAACAGCTTCAGAAATTTCGCAACTGCAACAATTTGGCCGTGTAGTCTCGTGACTCTACATTCCTATGTAATAAACTAAAAGGCAATCCGTTTAGCTCAATAATGTAAATCAAACACCATGACCAATACGAAACGTTGATATAATCCGATTTTAACAAGTTACTGCTACATTGTCCGCCTTAAACACATAGTTCCGGTCTGAATAGGGTTGGCACTAAGGCAATTAAAAATATTTGTTGCTAATATTTTTTTACACTAGCTCTTGACAGAGAGGAATGGAAAGATGGGAGAGAAGCCTTTTCCCAGTAGTGGGACAATATAGGCTTGTAATAATCACACATTTTACATTCTAGGCATAAAATTAGTTGAATTATTTTTGAACTTTGGTTATTTTCTATTATTGAATCGAGTTAATTTTTTAAGCATTTATGTTATAAAAATGCAGAAGGTTTTGTTTTGTTAATATCGTAATGTATTTCTCTCTTAAACATCACATTTTACTATATTTGTAAATTGTAGTAGATTTTTTTTGTCATGAATCGAAGACGTATTTAAATTTTAAATTATGACTAAACATTTTGTATAACTAAACATCAAAAATAGCAAAACCATTTAATCTATATTACTTATCCTGGTTCCGAATCTAGAACAAAATATCACCATACAAAATCAAAAAAAGACGTTACAAAAAAAATATATTTAAAAACACATTTTGACAACCCTACTTCAACAGTGTAAAGCTTCAACCGCTTGCCTTTTCACTTGAGGAGTTAAGCCAGCGCGCTATCAGGGCTGGCAGACCGCGCGATTGTTGGCTCAAACGCTTAATTACTTGCGCCTCAATTGAGCAATACAGCTCAATTGAACGTAGTTTTTTATTTTCATACTTTTTTACGTCATAAGTGATTGGACTTTTATTGCTTTTTTTTCGAGAAACTGTAACGAGTTTTTGTTAGTCGGTTTTGAGGTCATTTCGGTATGTTTTTATTTGTTTTACTAGCTGTGCCCGCGACTTCGTCCGCGTGGAATAATTATTTTGGGCATCATTTATTTTTGCGGACAACGTCCTTAGTTTTATAAATTATAGCTGTTACCCACGACTTTGTCCTCGTCATTTTCTGTTATTATTTTAGACAATTTAGTTTTTAAATTTTTAAAAGTACATAATTATTTTAAAGTACCTACTTCTGCGTAAATTATATTTTTAGTTTTATTTTCTTGTGGCAGAAGTACATATTGATTTTCTCCACAACCTGATACGTTGATACAACTCTTAACAAATGCATTAATTTCGACCGAATTTGATTACCATAAAAATGGTTCTAGTGAGTTAACCTTAAAAGATAGACATATACTGTCGTGGACATTTTTTTAGATCATTTCAATAGAAATAATTCTTTTATACATATATTTTTGGTATCTTGAACCGTTTTCGCAGCGCACGCAACGGAAGCCCTCAAGGATGAATAATTTTCCCCGTTTTTTTCACATTTACCGTTATTTCTTCGCCCCTAATAGTTGCAACGTGATGTTATATAGCCTAAAGCCTTCCTCAAAAAATGGTCTATTCAACACAAAAAGAATTTTTCGATTTGACCCAGTAGTTCCTGAGATTAGCGCGTTCAAACAAACAAACAAACAAACAAACTCTTCAGCTTTATAATATTAGTATAGATTTGATTAAAAAAACGACTCCCGCACTGAGGAATTTAACCCATGTATCGTGGAGGTTTCACAGACATTTAATTCACATGCACAAACACGTACAGACTCAGAACAAGCATTTGTGGATCGCACAAACCCTTGTCCTAAACGGGGATCGAACCCGCGGCACGTCCAAGTGCCAGTCTTTATAGCTTTTAATTTATGTAGAGTAAAAAATCGTTAAAATATAAGATATCAACTACAAAGATTTATACCTTACCTACCCAGTAACAACCAATACTATTTGTTTCAAACTATACGTAACTTTTTTTATTGACATCTAAAAATGGACGATCCAAACATAGAATAAAACAAATAAATTCTACTACATCGATTAAGCACACGAACGAAAACGCTAGCGTTATAAATCTTTGTTTTCTAGGTAGGGGTAGTAAAAGGTAAGGTGGACCCATAAAAAGCCTTGAAGGAGTTGTGACAAATGTCGCCTCGTGGTTGCACTGACGTGAAAAATGAACCTTTTAGATAAGGGAGCGACCAATTGTTATGTATAACTTGACCAGAAATGCTTGACCTCTCACCGAAACCTTTGAATGCAACGTAACTTAACTTTAACACAATTTTGAATGTCTATCTGTCGTTATTATATACGTTTAAATAGAAAAGACAGCATGATATATAAGAGGGACTTAAAATTAAGTCATATTTAAGTCAGTTATGAATGAAATAGAACGAAATAGTAACATTGAAAAGGGGAAATGAAAGGTTAGAGAGATCAACATATGTGGTCGTGAACACCCAAGGGATGGCCCTTTAGATCGAGCCGTTCCTTAACTTTGGAGTTTGAAATAATTTTCGGGGTATAATACTGACGTTTGAGGTTGGTTTAGTTTTATGAGTGTTGTGCTATTGTTTGCGAAATTATTAATTTAAAGTTTAGTTTGGCTCGTGGCTATGTAAGCCGCTTGACCGATAAAGAAGGTTAGGTTTACCACACAAGCCGCCGTGACCAGATGGATAGGTTTGCGAATAAACCTGAGACTTATTACCATGTCTTTGCGTAATATTACTGTAGCTATGGAAACGTGACAGGGCAAACGCCGTAGAACAGCGTAGGTTTTTTTCAACACGGCAGTAAAATAACTTCAAGAGTCAGTGGAAAACCCTCAAATATGAACTTTATTCATATTTTTATCCAGAGTAAATCCTTGTGAACTCTTGTGGAGCGAAACTGCTAGACTGGTTCTTCGATCACTTTTGAACGCTTTTGCCGAGTATCCTGATCAGGTAGGTATTTTAGGTAGGTATCCCCAGCAGGTATTTTTATGGAAAATCGCTTCATTAAGAATAGAATAAGAACTGTATCCCTTACCCTAATCTAATTCGAAGATCCCAAACCAAAAAATTGTAAAACTATTCTAGTAACACATAATTATGTCTTCGTAAAATCAATCCCAGTAAGAAAATTTTCTTACGCTTTATCTTATTCAAAAATAAAAAAAAAACGACCAAAAATCAACATCAACTTAAAACCAAAACCTTAAAAATTGAATTGCACGTCAATTTCGTATCGGTAACATACGTAGCGCGAAAGCTTTTAATAAATTACCATAAACGTTATACGTGTTCAATGCAACGGGTAAGAAAGTAACTCAGAGGTATGGTCAGCAAAAGAAATAATCAAATTTTCAAAACAACTGCACATGATAATACTTAATTGATAATTTATTAGACAATAATCGAGTGACCAAAAGCTGCTATCATCTCTTAAAGTAATATTATTGCAGTTGTGGAAAATAGATACCGCTCTATTAGTATCATGTTTTCTTGAACGATATTGATGTATAAATATTCCTCAACATTCCCACAACGCCATCTAGTCTCAAATTACGTATACGAGAGTAACTTGTGTTATGAGTACTAGACAACTGATAAACACTTAAATATTTCTAAATACATACATATTACAGATAAATTACATGTTCGTGGCCACAAACATTTGTCCTGGGTACGAATCGAACCCACGACCTCCTGTATAGCATTCAAATCCCCAATTGTGGAAGCGTGACAGCACACTATACACTGAGAAAAGCGTCTTTATTAAACACCCTGTATAATTATTATTTGAAGTGATGGTAGGCCTTTGGACTTGTGCTGCTGACGGTACGGAATGACGTCACATTAACTGATTGTATCTGAGATGGGTATTAAACAACTTTTAAGTGCTCCGGGGGGGGGGGGGGAGGGGGAGTTTTCGTGAGTGTATTACAAGGGGGAATTAGGACGTGTTGGTTTATTCTTAAAACCAGGATATTTGGATTTTTTGTAAATGAATCTTATTTTCCTGTTAAAGGGTTTTTTCAGTGCTATCTATTATGTAAAGGAATAAGGCATAAGTTAATCCTATGTTTATCTACGTATCTATATAATAATATGTGTATAATTCGTGTTGAAAAAAATTGAATTGTTTTCCTCATCATCTCTTGTTTTCCTCATGTCGAACTGTTGATGAATCATCCTCACGAAAGTTTTTAGTTATAAAAATAAATTAAAAATATTACAAAACCAAGACTTTTTTTAGAGGAAAACTAGCTTGCTAAAAACAAACTCAAAAGTTGTATAATATACATCAAAAAGTTTGCTTTCAAATGATTCCAGGAATTAGAGCCGGCTATGTTTAGCAGGCGTAGGTGAACCTTCCCTTCGTATGTTCATAATATTACAATACTTTTTAAACTATTGCATTAGGAGACGTAAATAACCTCATTATAAATTGCATGATTACTAACAATAGAGTAATTATTTACTACAAGGCTTGAATAAATTAAGGCGTATTATGGAGCAATGAAAAAAACATTTCAAAGTTTATTTACATATTTACAAAAGTACTCAATTTAATTGTGAGGACACGGTCTCTTTTCTGATATGATATTCAAATCTTCTTAAAATTTAAAACTTAAAAATATGTTGATTACATAAATAAACCTTTCTACATGTCACTTGATAAAATTTCGTATTGCGGGAGTTGTTTGAAACAAAAAATAGACCTTGTTATTCTAAATCATTAGATCTATCTTCCTCGTGCAATATCACCAAAACAAAAAAAAAAAAAAAACATTATCTAATTCTCGAAGTAATCACATCGTTTCAATTAAATATTCATACCAAAGAGCAAAATTATCTTCCCCATCAATTTGAATTATCCAAACACGACCCCAAAAATTTCAACTCAAAAGCCCCCTAAAATCATATTCAAGAATGGAAGGTTCGAAAACTACTCACAAGCTGTTGATTACACAAATATTTACCTTTCGAGACACGTAATACATGATATTGATGTCAAAAGGATCAAAGACGGACCCAAAGACCATCTGGCCCTTATTAAAGTTAGAGGCAAACATCCCATGTTTGTCTAATATAGTCAACATGTTAGGCAAAAATATTTGTGGCTGTATACGTAAATGGGGGGAACAAATCGCAGGATATGTAATGAGTTGCAGTGTTATTTACAGTAGGTACTGGTACTGTAGAGGAGTAGAGCGTACGTTTAGAGTTTCGTTTTGGTTTTTAAGAAATAGGAAGTGTTTCGTTGTTCGCATGTTTTAAGAAATCGGGTTGTTTGTAAGTTCCGATGTTGAACGATGTTGAATAGAAATTAACACTTTTGAATACAGCTTTAGTATATTAAGAAAAAAGGTTTTAGTACGATATTTAGTTAACAGATAGCAATTTTTAAGTAGAGATTTCGTTTATTTTTTGTCGGGCTGATGATTCGGACATATTAGTCATTTTCATGCACAATATACACCCGTATGTACCTACATACTAAATATGTCTGTTATCTAATTCAAATTTTAATATAAAAAAAAATAGTATAATCTAATGTAAAATTGCTCAATCTGTAAATCTAAACAAAAATTTTATACCTCACCGTCCATTTTTTAACTGCAATAAAACAGTTTCCCATCTCCTTTATTCACAAATAATCCGAGAGACATCTAAATAAGTTTATTAAGCCCCACTGTGGTACGACTCAGACGACATTAAGTATGCTTGAGCGTATACGGTTTACAAAGCGTTATTACTGCACCTTATTCTGCTTGAAGCGTTGTGAAGCTTAGAAACAGTTATTTCGTTGGATATGGTATACTCAAAAAAGGAAAGAATAGAAATACAAAGGAAGTTAATAAGTAAATCATTTATTTGCGTAAAACATGGTATACGTAAGTGTTAATAATATAACAGTAGATCAACATGATTCGCTTAGATAGAACATAGCATGCAAAAATATATTATGTTAATTTGACAGAATGAGTAAAGAATTAAAAGTCATTAAAGAACCATGAGTAAGTATAGAAAAATAAATGAATAGGGTGAAATAAATGTCAATTTTAGTTCGCGAATATCACCCGTTAGTTGTCGCAAATATGTGTACCTACAAGTCGCGAAACTTTTAAAACGTTTACTCAAAACAGGTTTTTATTTTCTTATAGGTTGGTATTTCGAATTTCGAAAACTCCCGAATCATTTTCCTTATGTCGAGCTACGAGAGAGTTTTGCAAACACGGATTTGCGTTGCTGTATCGCACCAAAGCTTGTTCTATGCGAGGATCGACCTCACGGCATGTCGCGAGCAATGGGCGATGACATGGTAACCTAGATCACTCGGATATCCATAAAGTTTTCTAAAATCAAGATAAGTGTTTCAGAATTATCTTAGACCCAGACAGAACCAATAATCATGGTTTAAAGTGTGTTGTGAATAATTATTTGACCCTCTTGTTGCAATGTAGTGTCCTGACCGATTTCAGCCACGGCGGCTACGCGGAACATATTACAGTGCACAAGCATGTGCGCAAATACAGGAGCTCTCTCTATTCCTTTACTCTCATATTTATTCCTAAAACGCACACAACATTCAAAAGGTTGGTGAGCGCCGTGAGGATCGAACTCGAGACCTTTGGCTTGGCAGTCCTGCGGTATTAAATCTAGGCTATCACAGTTTCATCTTCCAAATCAAATGTCAAAACCATTTATTAACAAGCGTTAGTCATTTGTCTCTTGGTCAATGAATCACAGTCGTGATCAGTACATTTGATAACATTTTAAATGAATCAGTTTTCAAAATATTATCCGAGGGTAAGTCCAACTGATGTAATAAGTTGTAGATAATTATGTTAATAATTTAATCATTATTTTGAAGAATTTTATCAATTGTCTGTTTACTTGTAAAACTATCGAAATTGTTTGATATCTGTAGGTGTCCTTATGTGTTACTAAACAATAATATTTATGCGTAATATTATTAAATAGTGATTCATATGATAACATTATCTAATAATAAATTCAGTAAGCTGATCAATGAATTACAGCTGACTCATACTGACTCATAAGTATTAGTCATATACTCATATGTCTATACTAATACTATACTCATAGGTCAGTTAGTCAGTGTGGTTTTCCAAAATCCTCCCTTACACTTGATCAAAAAATGAAGAAGTATTTTTTAAAACATAAATATATGTATAGATGGAACAAGGCACTTAACCAGGAACAGGCTACATTAATTTGTGCTACTATTAGAAGACGACGATAAACCCTGATTGTTACATTATTGCTGGATTTTACATGAGTAATTTTTTTGCCATCGCTTTGAAAATAAATCGCATTTAACAGAACTTTTCATCAAGAAAGAAAAGAGGATCACGTGGTAAGGAAGGTGCTGGACATGAATGTGGATAGATATAGGGGAAGAGGACGACCAAAGAAACGATGGATGGATTATGTGAAATACGATATGGCTGCAAAGAGGAGATAGGAACATGCGGAAGAAGAAGACATGCTGCACCAACCCCAAATAATAGTTAGGATAAGGGCAGGGATATGACGATGATAACAGAACTTTACATCGTACAAAAAAACCGATGTACCAAATAAAAAACCAATCGCATTCGTATATTTTCGTACATCTTCGTGTCTAGTGTTTATTATGAAAGCATAAATCGTTGCGGCTTATTAACTCGGCGAGCTGTTTGTTTGCTTTATTAAAATGGTGTTTTATTTACATTGCACTTCGGTTCATTTCTTAACGGTGTGGTATACTAGAGAACATTATTAGACACATTGGTTTTCACATTTATAAACACCATCACCATCAGCCTACTGTAACGCACTTGCTGGACATATTCAAAAAATGTGATGAGTTCACAATATCTAAATTGCTCAAATGATTTGTTTGTTTACTCAAATGTGCTGTTGGTGTGCTTATCATTATTATTGTTGGTGTGCTTATTATAAAAAAATAGGCCTCACTTTTCATGACCTTCATCTTACTCTCTTAGCATCTATTCGATTCCTATAAAAGATACAAAGATAGCTTGTTTAAAACCGTAAAATCGCAAGCATCCATAAATCCTAAAACCACCCTTAGCTAAAAGCAGTTCACAAATTACCAAAACCAGTCCAACATCCTAAATCATATCTCATCCCAAGACTCCCGAGAAACGTCTACAAATAAATAAGGTCTGATAAAAGTACGCCTAAATCATATAAAGTGATATACCGCAGAATATCTCATTCCGAAGTCGGCTCGTTACGCGCATCCCAAAAAGTCGATAATACCGGTTGATACCAGTTTAATCCAGTAACGGGTAAATTACGCACCGTAATCCTTATTCGAGGAAAGCAATCAGTATTAAATGGAGGCAGGTAGGTAATAGGCACGTGAAAAGAGTGCTTTCTTAGACTGCGAATTAAAATTGAGATTAGGCGCTGGTGAGCGAATGGTTGTGAGGATTTTCTATCGGCTTACAGGTGTTGTATTAAGTAATTATGGGTTTTCAGCTTTGTGAGGTTTGTTGGCCTAGGTAAATGATGTTTGAAAAATCTTTTGCGGTGGTTGAATCGCACAAATGTTTAAATTATGAAGTCACTTCAGTGTAATGATACAAGTCTGAGCCACGTGTCCTGTTTAAATGTAGCGTCATTTTCCTAAATGGTTGATTTTAAGTTTTACTGAAATTCTTATTTTTTTATATATATTTCCAATTGTATTTCAGTCAGTCTAGGGCTCAAAGAAAATCAATGACCACGATTTACTTTTCTTTCACATTTTGGTAATCTTCGTCAATTCCATTTCAGAAAATGTCATTCTACATGACGTATTTCAATCACTTTGAGTCCTACTTATTCTACAAATACTAGCCTATTGAGAGCTAGTTTTTAATCAACATAAAAAGTCTCATCTAATACGAAATAAATAAATCGCAGCGCGAGTCTCGCTTGCATTGATTTCCCTTGAGTTAGTACACGACGACAAACAAAAATATCATTACATTACCCGTATCCACTCATTTTGGGATTAATCAATTACTTCTAGACTACCAAATTCAGGGCATCCTAGAAAAACATAAATTTGGTATTTTTGGAAATTGGATTAAAATGTAGAGGTGATTTATTTATTTTATAGTGAATATTTTAAATATTTTTTAAATAGGTAATATTTTGAGTGAAAGTCGATTTTAATTTGATAATATCGATGCGACAATATTTAAAACACAATGTTGACACATTCAGTGATATTTTTCGATAATGAATTTATCATTTTTTTTTATCGTAAGTTTGACGGGAAACGTGGCCAAAAACTTTTTTTTTAATTTCGTATTGTAAGTTTGACGTGATACGTGGCCAAAATAACTAGCTCATAGACCTCAATTATACCTCTCCTCAAAACGAATAATACCAATCACCATACTCAAAAAAAAAAACACACTTTTTTATAAGTAAACATCCGTACTTTCTAAGCCCTCCACCCCTAACAACACACCTTAATCACATATATTTAGACCCTCAAAGGGCACAAGGGTTTACTTTTTCAACGAGCAAAATTTTTCACTCAAACTCCGTAACACCTTAAACGAGAGCAAACAATTAGCAACATCACAAAGCTTTGAATATGCTGAAATAATGCTTTTCATTATAAAAATCTAACTTTCTAATTAGCCCTTTATGGAGCGAGAGCGTAAAAACTGTGACCACAACGCTGTGCTTGGACAAAGTGCTCTTTTTAAGAACACGAAGAGTTTGGACTTCGAGTATTTAGTGATATGAAATTGAATTCTTGGTAGTAAAGTTTGATGAAAATAATGAACGATTCTAATGCAGTGTGTTTTGTTATTTACTTACGTAAAATATGTATATTTCGTTTTATGTTTGGTATTAATTTCAATCCTCATTTTTTTTGTTTCATTTTCTTTTTTTTTATGTCCCTTGCTTGTTAATTTAGCATTGAAGAAATTTAACAGATAATTAGTTCTGAAAACAAAGAATGAGCTAAATTAAGACACAATTTTAAATAAAAATAAGAAAAATAAAACTTAGCACCAGTCTAAATTAACACAACAATTGAATTTCCCGTCAAAGACGATAAAGATGTCACTCCACGCAACGAATAAAGCAATTCACGTTTCACACATCGTTAGGTTCGCACTGTAAGTGGTGGCAGTATTTACCAAGCATACATTCTCGTCGGCTCTCATTAAACGATGCCGGGAGGAACTTTTTGCCAGTTTGCAACCATAAAAATGGCAGGAAAATATAGGGCTTACTGAGTTTCTTTTTATTTAAAAACCTGCCCTTTGGAAGCTTTGTACAAGATTGTATATTTTTGTTCTTATTTAGGGTTCCGTACCCAAAGGGTAAAACGAGACTCGTTTGCCTCTGCTGTCTGTCTGTCTGTCTCCAACTCATAAACAGAAATTTTCACAAATGATGTATTTCCGTTGCTGCTATAACAAGAAAAACCTACTAAAAATAAAAGAAAATCAAGGGGTCGAAAAAACATTAAGCAATTTTTACTTGATCTTAATTAACAAACTAAAAATTAGTATACCTACAACAAACGTGATTTTCTATTATAGACAGTACGGAACCCTTCGTGTGCAAGATCGACTCGTACTTGGCAGGTTTTATTTGGACGGTGTCTGTAAGTTTTCGGTAACAATGTTTTTGTTTTATTTTGTCATTTAATAAACACTGGTCTGTCATATGCTAGTGTATACTGCGCTGTTCTTGTGTCATCTAGTGAAACTCTACAATGTAGAGTCGATGAGGAAACAATGTAGTGTTCATTTCCTTCCTTTTGTAATCAAGTTTAATTGAGTGAAGTCGACGAATTGCTGGACTTTGTCTTGTCTTGAAATACTTCACATATCAGTCACATGTTTTGACTAGATAAATATCAACTCATTCAAGTGATAATTTTATTAACACTAGCAAAAATTATAATGGGCTTGGTAAGACGATGATGACGCATAGAGCAATACAGTGTCCAAAGGTAGACGGGACACACAAGTGCGCCTGTACTGTCCCACATAACAAAAAAAAGAGTTAGATTCCAATAACTGAAAATCTGCCTTCGTTATTGCAACTTATGGAAGCATTACTGAAATTCAAAAAAGTCTCCACCAATTCGATTGATTTAGGCTTTGATTGTGTTTTCGAAGTTTTCTTTTCAACATCCACATGTAAAAAACCACTGTAATAGCTAGTTCAAAATAAAACAGATAGTACACACACGTTTCATAATCACAATAATTTAAGCATCGCAAATAATATGTACGTTTCGTATTTCATCTCGGCGTTTAAAAGCCAACAGAACAGTGAGCGCGACAGACCGTGAAATTAGAGGTTTTAAAAATCCAATTTTAATATGTTAATATGAGAATATTTCGTATGTGTTTTGTTATTTTATCTTTAATTATAAACGTAGTTTTAGTGCGGGAAATCTGGAGAGCGTTAACGCCTTTTCTGATTTCCTTTTCTTCTTTATTTTCTACTAGTTGTTTCAGCGACTTCGTTCGCGTGGAATTTAACAAAAATGTTAATAAATTATTTTTATAAAAGTTGTCTAAGTTACTTTTCATTACTTACCAGTAAAAGTCCCGATCAGTCCAGCTATTCCAAACATTCATCATCATCATCAGCCTATCGCAGTCCACTGCTGAACACTACATGGGTCACTCGAAGTGCACGCCACTGAGATTTGTTTTCAGCCACATTTCAGAGATTTGAGGAAACAAGCACACAGACATGTAATAATTGAAAAAAAAAATTGTTTTTGTGTCTGTATGTTAATCTTATGCATGTAGTAAAAACGGTTATTTCAATGTTACGAACAGATACACCAATTTTATTCATATGTATAGATGTGAGGTTTATTTTTCCTACGACAGTAAAAGTTAACTATTATTGTTTTTTTTATGTTGAAGTAATACAATGAAATATTTAAATTGATGTCAAAGGAAAATTACGCTGGTCCTTATTATGCATTACCACAAAAATTTTCGAAGCAAAATTTAATTTTGCTGCAAACTATATTATTAGTGCTTTCTAGGAAAACAAGGCAAAGAGAAAGAAATAATAAAATTAAATTATATTACTAAAGTATTGTTAGTAATAAGACTTTAAATAAATAAAAGGCACATTCGTAGAATTTAAAATAAACCTAACTTTATATTTCTTTTCATTTGTGTTTACGGAAAACTTTAAACAATTTGCTTTAAAAGTACATACTCGTACAAAAAGTAAAAAAAGGAAATAATTTTATTACTTTTAGATCTCGCAAAGTGTACAGACAGCAAAACTAATTAAAACGGAGCCGAAACAAAAACTCTGTAAAGCTTAAACAACCAAGATAAATTACTTAGTTTTGTTTCTAAAAGATTTTTTTACTAGCCGTATTTTCCGTAAAAAGGTTATATTTGTAATTGTTTTTCTGAGAAGGCTTTCGGCTACGATGATGACGTTTTCTTTCAAGATTAATATTGATTCACCAAGTATTTAACGTTTTAAATGATGGTTAAATAATGCTTTTAACAGATATCTTAATAACAATGTCAAACATAATTTAATTCCAACGCCCAACATTTACTCGAACGTAAATCATGAAATAGCCAAAAACAAAAAAATAACCCTTACTTAACAACGCCACAACAAATCATAAAGCAACAAAATGACATTTAACCCTAAAATGCGACACAAAGCCAAGATCCGTACCGGATCTTAAGTACGCTACACGCTTAAGAACGTTCATACAACTTCCTCTATTACCATACATTTCCAGCATGTCGGTCTGTTTGTCCGGCTGTACAAAAGAGGCTGGAATTATCGCATCCGTGTCCGCCGGATCTTGGGGTACGGAACTACCCCTTTAGCAAGAGACGGTTAAAAGCTTGCTTCGTTTGGGGTAATTGAGACGCTTGCGTCTGAGCGTGCCCTTGATTTTTATGTGGGTTCGTTGCATTATTTTTTACGTAGTATTTTTATGTATGCAAGATTATAATATGTATGATAGTATTATTGTAAGATACATATTTTAGACAACTAACGGGCTTTATTCGCGATGTAATTCGATGTTTCTTTTCTCCCTGGAATCGAATTACATCACGAATAAGACTCGTTAGTTGTCTAAAATATATGATTTCCCTTTCGCTCACTTTGTTAGTCTTTAACTCTTACGCACTAGGTCTATGTGGTAGACCGATATTCCATAACCACATATTCCAAACAAAATTTCTACCCGAATCAACCAAATAGGTAGAGTAGCATGTACAAGGTACAGAGGTTCACCCAAAGTGCTGACCGGTCTCGATGATCCGAACAGATTTACTGCCAAATAGGATTGTCGTGATTCACGTGAGATTGAGAGACTTACGCATCGGTGGTTCCCACGGAAACTTGGGGCTTGGGGAATTTGAGGCGGTTTTGTTGTGGCTGGATTTAGTGTTGGTGAAATTTTGAGTGTATGATTTAATTGTTACACAAGTATAATTGTATTGTGATAAGTGTATTTCATATTTTTATCGTGTAAACGATTGTTGATGAGCCAAATAAATAACAAAAAATATAATTGAGTTCTTGTACCTACTATGGGTTTTGTTGCAACATTTTTGATGACTAAAATATCTATAACTCTGGCCTGTAGTTGGATTATTTCTCTGAGCGCTTGTTAACATTAATTGAATTGCTGCAATGTATTGAACTGAAGAGTCATATTTACGTCACCTGTCGAAAAGAACTGATATTTCTAAACATTTTGACCTATTTATTCATTTTCGTCTAGCTAGCCTCACTAGCCTTACGTCTGTTATTAATTGTTACTCGCGATAATTAGCTTATTTCACAAATGCTTTATGTGGTTTGGTTCTTTACATTGATTTTAAATATTAGACTTCGACGGGTCCTACGTAGAGTGGTGTAACCCGCAAAACACCAAAATACGTTTTTTTGCACCAAAAGCCTTAAAATTACCTTAACTTTATATCCTGTAAAAATTATATTATTTTATTCAGTAATTTCAGAGATACAAACTTGTAAACACACACGACCATCTACACTGATGTAAGTCACTTGCACCAGTGTAGGTAGTCGCGTGTGCCGCGTGACGTACGCGCAAGTGCCATTTACTCCAGTATACGCGCTGCGACGGAGTCGGGAGCACGTTAACACTGGTATAACTGCGTTAACTGCTAACGTATTCAAACTATTCCGTGCCCTGTTTTTAGGGGTTGTGTTACTTTTTTACATATTTAACAAGTTTTGTTTGCTTTGAGTAAGTAGTGGTGAGAATTCACAACAATTAAGGGCTCACGAGGTCAATTATTAATAAATTTATGCGTAAAAAATTTATAAACAAATTACTAAATTGACAGTACTAATATTTCTACAAAAGGGTTTAACTAATGTTCGCCTAATGCAAGATACAGATTGTACTGCTTGTAGATTTGTTTGTCCCGCCTGCATTATTTTTTTACGTATAAATTATATAATGTAGACGCACGGTGTACTGCATACTCTTCACACTAAATTATAGAGTTTGTTTTTCCCTTTTTAGTTAGTGGTTGTTTTTTTACAGTCGGGTTTTTTGTTTTTTTTTATACTTTCAATAAATTTTACACTTATATCAGTAGGACTACAAAGTAGTAGTATACAAAGTCACACGTGACTTTGTTTTATTTTCTTGACATTATCTGACGTAACCTACATTATTTTAATAATAATATCTATTTACTAATAAAATAAATAGTGATACTACTTTTAATACATTTTTTGCAGCAATTAACGTAAGGAGTTGCCAAATTTTGCTACTTGGTAACTAAAGAGACAATTTTTTTTTATGTACCCAAGTACATCAATTTTAAACGTGTAGAAATATTCCAGAGGTTAACAATATAACAATATTCGCAACCTCAGTTTATTTTGGTAAAGTTGTAGTATTGAAAAAACAATTAAGTTCAATCAAAACTTAAGTATAGTAATACAAAAGACATTCAAATTAAACTTTTAAAGGACTTAGTGGTCGCCCGCAACTTCGACCGCACGAGTGTCGGTTATAACTGCAAAACATTGCCCTCCTCTGACGCAGTCGGTTAAAAAGTCTATATTTCAATCCAGGTTGTCAGCTAACTCGATACAAAATTTCTTCAAAATTGGTTAAGTCGTTTGAGCGTCAAAGAGTAACACACATCCAATCTATACTAATGCAACTTTCGCGTTAACTATATTAGCAGGATATTTTCAAATGTATAATATGCATATTTAAACAAGTATGACGAGTGTGGTGATGTGATGAGGCATTCGTATGAAGGGTGACACAAATCACCATTTAATACAAGTTGTAAAAATGTAATGAATTTTCCATCATCTGATTTAGACTCTAAGGTCTCATTGCCCTGTTTTTAGGGGTTGTGTTACTTTTTTATACATTTAACAAGTTATGTGTACACAACTATACACTTAATAGAAGCACATAGTTCGAAAAGAGTTGCACAAAGGTTATACTAATTTCTTTAAAATACCTTTTCTAGCGGATCTGCAAAGGGAGAAATAAATTAGAAACATCAACGTACAAAAACTAGTTGACGTAACTGAACAGACGTAACGTACGTAAAAAAATAGTGGAAATGCTATTCATAAGAGAAATGACATGAAATTCAAGACAAGCCAGTCTTAAAAATAAAAAAAAACAATTAGGTATTATCGTAAGAAAACCTCTTTAAAAATGAAACCTTTTTTTTACTTAAAATAAGAAGATTGCATTTTTTTGTTTTATTATTTTTAAGATTGCAAGGCCAATGATTTTATTTTTCATTATTAAGAATGCTACTATCTAATAATAAAGTGTTATTTTGTATTTTATATGTTTTTATTTAACTTCTTGCCACACTAATTTAAATATTTACAGTTAATAATAATACAGCAAACTGTTGCAAGTAGCTTTCCAGTACTGGGTAAACTGTTGTAAGTGTTAAAAAGTCGAGAAAAGTAGATAAAAGTAGATATTATTTTTAATATTATAACCTCATATTGGTCAATAATACGGAAATACTATGTTTAAAGAGTAAAATTCTTCAGATTTCCTTTATTATAAGTATAAGTAGGTACACTATATACTGGTATAAGTGGCCACTTGTATCAGTTTACAGGTTCTACTGTAGTAAAAAAAACAAGCTACATCAATGCAAGTCAACCTATTTTCCAAAGTATAAAAAAAGACGAAAAACCAATAATGCAGTCTTATTTCTTAAATATCAAAATATAACATACTAAAATTTCAAGTGTTTTTATTGATTTACGACAAAGTTACAAGCTTTTGAACCTTTAAACAGCTCTCTTGAAAAGTTGCATTTTTGCACTTGTACTAGTCTACGTAGGACCCGTCGACTTAGTCTTAGCGTTTTCTATAAAGTTGTCTTAAGTTCCCAGTTTATTTGTACTAGGCCTGTATCGGTTTCAGGCAAATTGTATCGAAACCGGAGTCCGGTTGTGAGAATTACTTTGAAAAACTTATTCCAGGTATTCGCACTCACGTTAAAAGTGTTATTTAATTTAAAATTTCCGTATATTTGACAATTTTAGGGCTATTTATTTTTCGTCAAAATGAATTGTTTTAATTATTATTATCCTCGATAAACGTCAGGCTTATTTCAAATTATTAAAGCATTACTTACTTTCCGAGATAATTTAAAATCTAGAAGCATTAATCATGATTAAAATTACTCAAATATCGAGAAATAATTCTTTTTGATAAATCACGTGACATGGTCTACTATCTCATATTTCAAAATCTCCTGTATCAAGAATTACTATAGGCCTGTCAACATTCTACAGCGACCGATAATTCTCGCAACATTCTTCTCTCCACACAATCTCTTATAACTCTTGCAGGAAGGTAACAAACCACAACCTGCCAATCGACGGATTGAAATATAAAGGCGCATACACAATATCACTAAACACAGTAGCCTCCGGGGAAATCACCGGACGACGACAAATCTTTCCCGTGATCACATAAAAATACCGTCGGACTGATAATAAATTCATTTTATTGCGACCACTGGCTCGCCTCACTGACTGTACGCATTTTTTTAAACAGAATAATGTGCACCCAACTTTAGGATACAGATGGGTACAATACGACCAACGTTACTTGACCCACTTGAACTCCGCTACAAACTCTTTCCATCTCTTTTACACTTTGCTGTTATTATATCTTGCGTCTCGCTTGTTGCGTTTAATAGCTAACTTCGTACAGGTCAAGTTATATTGGTATGTCGTACGATTTAATTGTCTTGTTGGAGTCTCCATTGCTTTTTTTACTTTGGCTTAGTTATTTATGGTCGGTTTTATCGAATTTTAATCAGGATGTTTCAATGTATGGCAAGTTTAATAGACTTAATAACGAAATACGACTGGCCAGAATATTGCTTGAATTTTCGCTTTTCGGAAACGAATTGTTACTTTTAAAGGCTACATTTAGCTTTTAAAACATTTTATAGAGTCTGTGTTGAATTAATTATTTTATTATGCCTACCTAACTTCAAAATAAAGTTACTTAAATAACTATGCATTGATATAAAACATTATTAATAAGAAATTTACGTAAACGTTAACCATTCTAAATAATAATATACGTTTTATCATCTTTTTTTAGCCCACGGCTGGGCATAGGCCTCCCTTTGTTTATGGCATTCCATTTTGAGACGAGAGAAATCAATTTGATGTTAATTTATTTTTGTATTTCATTTTAAAACCACCGCCAAAATATTATATTACAGGTAAGAGATTTCATAAAACCCACTTATAATTATCGTATTTTGAAGGGTAAAACAACTTTCCTAAATGAAGCTAATCATAATTAAAAATTAAAACATCTTAATTATATTTACGTTTCTCTTATATTTTAATAAAAGTTAATTGCTCCTTAGGAAGACTTGTTTATTGGTTTAGTAGCTACAAGTATTATTTATGTTAATTTTAAGGCATTATTATTAGTACTTAATACTTGGATATTTTATTGAACTCTTGAGGCTAAGAAATTATCCTTATATTAAGCGTTAATAGCAAAAAGTTTGTTTTTTTCTCAGACACTAGCTGTTGCCCGCGACTATTGCTGCTCGAATGTTGTTTATAGGTGCAAAAACATTAACTCATCTCACGCTATTGGTTTAAAACTACGCCTACGTCCTAATCCAGGGTGTCAACTAACTTCGTACCAAATTTCATCAAAATTGCTCCTGCAGTTTGAGCGTGAAAGAGTAACAAACATCCATCCATACGTTCCGATGGTTTAAGTAATTTCCGACGACGTTTTGTCGCTCTCAAAACGACAATGGAAGCCTCCATTGTCGTTTTGAGAGTAATTGAAACATGGTTAACTATTAGTATTCTGGACTGTGTTTATTTTTAATTTTATGTTTGATTTTTTTCAGATATCACGGGTTCAGTAAATATATATCAAAGAGTTTTAAACAAAAATTGTTTGAACAGGCCTTACATAATCAAAACCATAAAATTACACTTTTAATATAATTAAAACCATATTAATCAAGTTAATTTATATCACAAAGGCATTATCAGAGTAATAAATAATTCACATAATATTCCCAACATTTCTGAAGCCGACGAATATTCGGCATCAAAAATGGCTGCCACAAAATAACTACTGAAACATTACGTTAATTTTAATCCTCTTACACGATGCAATGAAAACAGTTTAAAAATTTATAATGTTTGTGAATTTCTGGCTTTGCGGTTAACTCCATTGTGTTGGTATGTTGGTTCAAACAGTCGCTTATAACTGTTGCTTTACAAAATTAAACGTTATCATTGGTTGAAACTTGAGCGGGAATAATTTTATATGTAATTTCGTTCGTGAAAAAAATAGGGATGAAAAATGAATAGTACCCGATTCTCAGACTGTTCAGATACAGATACAAAATTTCAAGAGAATCAGTTCAGCTGTTTCGGAGGAGTACGGTAACTGACATTGTGAATTTTATATAATTATAACATTTATTTGTTTATAGTAAGCACAAGAGCTCAGTCACCCACAAATTCAATTAAAATAACATAACTATAACATTTATTTGTTTAGAGTAAAGGCATTTCAGTAACCATACAAACAACAGGAGTGTGCATGACATTTGACATAAGAAAATCAGAGACTACATGCGTGAAAAAATAAACAAGACCTAAATTTAGAACACTAGAAAAAAGTATTTAAATTTATTCAACGTCTAGACTTGAAATATATTAGGATAGCCTAATAGCAAATTCGAAACAGAACATTATCTCTTCATACCTATTTGTAGATCGAAATTCTGGGTTCAAAAACTCTAGTTTCGCCTACCACATACGACAAAAAAAAAAAAAACTGGTACAGGAAATTCATACCCATACATTTTCATACAAGGCTTTTGAAGCATTGCGTTCTCAAAGATATTCCAGTCCTATCCTATAAACACATAATACAGGATAGCATCGCAACCTGCATAATACAAACCGAGGTCCTCCATCCGTCCGTAATATAGATAAAGTTCGCATGAAGGGTTATGTCCTGATATCACACCTCCCTTGTTTCGAGACCCTTTTCGCTGTAGACAATACTCGCATTTTCACACGGCAACCAAGCACTGGAATAGATAGGTAGATAAAACTAGATAATGCCATGGCCAATGATAAGAGATATGTCATGATGTAGCAACCTTGTAAAGTGATAATACATTTATTGCTTTATTAAATTTCCGATTGTGTTTTTTTGTTATAGAGACCTTTACACAGCAGTGAGATTGCTAATTTAGTAGTTTAGTAGCGTAAAAACTTATATAAGGATTAAAAAGAGGAGTTCAGTAGCAAGATTGAAAATCATAGTTTTGATATACGCACAACATGAGTAAAAACAAAAGGTGATCGTTTAAGTAATGACAGTAAAAGCAGTGGAAAAAGAGTCTGACAAAAAATCTCTCAGTGAATAAACTCCAACACGAAATCACACCAAAGAAAAAACCTTGAATCCGAGCGAAAATACCGAAAAAAGAAAACACAACACACATTGTACTAACAAACAGAGTCATAATGGTGCAAAATTGTACGTATAGAGTATGAGATACGCGTAACGTTGCACGCTATCTGTATAAATCAACGTTGTGTAAATTGACGGTCCACCAAGCGAAATACGCAGCTGCCTCCGTCGGTTTATGGAGGGGATGGACGAACAATGGATACGGTATTGTTGTTTTTGATGGGAATTATCGGTATTAGAAAGGACTATGTAATTTGGAGCAAATTTTGCCTTAATTATAGTGAAGGATGCACGTGTTTGTTGTGTTGTTATGGTAAATTTTGAATTTAATCATGTATTAAATGGATTTTTATGAATGATTTATACGTTAATGATACTGTAAATCGTAATTTGAGGACTGAAGAACAGGCATTCGAATATTGAATCAGTCAAAAGTAAAACATCAAAGGTATACAATATAAATGTTGCTCTTTATAAGACCAAGTCAGATTTCATTCCATAACAGAAAAAAACTGTTAAGTATCACGCTTGTGAACACTATGAGCATTAATCAACCTTCCATTTCAGATCCCTCCTCCATTTTTCCCTTTCTTTTTACCTCCAATATTATATACTTGTATGTGTTGGGAACAAAATAGCATACGATGTTCGATGGCACTACATTATTCAAGCAGTAAATTTGATTGTCCAACTCTAAATAGAAATTCTCATCATTTAGTTACAGTTTCCCAAATGGTGCGTCTGAATATGCTATAGATTTATTTTCAAACAAATACAGTTCTTATTTTCAGCCAACATTAGGGCTAGTTTTGTTATTTATGAGAAGCGACGTTTTATCATTTTCTTCTATTTTAGTATCTACGCTGTCTAAGAATATATTTTTATGAATAAGGACCAGTTGTGACTTTTATAGTCCCTAAGGTACGGACTGAAATAAAATTGGAGATGTGACCAAAAAAACACTTGGAAAGCATTAAAGATCTGGCGCAAAGACTAAAACATAAAAAGGAGCAGCTAAAACGAAATCCTAGTCCACTAATTACACGACGGTAAAAGAAAACAGGACTGCGCAAACATGGTACTAATAAGGACAGTTGCAAAGGCTGAATTCACAAAAGGATCCCAAAATCCTTGAGTACTCAAACACTATTCCCGCAAAAATGTCGGCGAACTAAGAAACACCAATTTCTAAAACCAAAGTTTACCCTCAATAATCCCGAATAGCACTCGTTCACAGTAAGCTTCTTATGTCGTTTTTGTGCTACTTTTTCTCGCATCAAGCTAGAAAATAGTAAGCTTGGATTTTCATCCGCAATCCTTAAACTTTGTTGAATGAAATTTTAAATCTGGTGATGTTTGATACGGTCTTTCGTGTAATATCTCGGTTAGAAGACGATATTTTATTCGTTCCTTGTGAATAACGTTCAATACAACTATTTTGTGCTTCCATATTTCGGTTCTGAGGTTTTTGCATTGCGTTTCAACTGATTCTGTCGTAACTATTAGAGCAAGAGCATTTTTTTTAAAGATTTTAATACAACAACACTTTGACAAACTAGAAGAATTTAAAATTTGGCTTTAATACAATGAATGGAAAATATTACAATGAACTTTAATCGCAATGTGCATTGTTGCACATTGCGATTAAAGTTCATTGTAATATTTTCCACAACAATAACATTAAAACAAAGCAATCAAATTGACATTAAATATTCCAGCTCAATGTCCAACCAAGGCCGGACTTGCGACGGTGATATTCAAGCCATTCCGGCGATAATTGGCGAAGATAAACAGCCGGACAGCCGGATTGCACGCTAGATGGACAATGCTCTAATTGGAGCTATAATCACACATGGCCGGCCCACCCGAAACCTGGGCCCTACCACCACCTCTGATAGTAATATTATTGTAGTCGTGGAAAAGAGATAGATAGAGTATATGAAGTGCGCTGTCACGCTTTTCTAACAGCAGTAATATTCTTTTATAAGTTGTGGTAGGCGGTCAATACAAAGCTCGGTTGACGATGACGTGTGAATATGGAATTACTTTAGAATTGTGAAGAAGGCAAAATGTTTGATTACGTTTTTGATTTGTAAGAAAGATCCTTTTGATATGGGTGTTTGGGTACGGGTTGGGATCCTTTGTTGATGTTTTCTTTATCAAAATACCTACCGAGGCGTTTTTAAACGTATTTTCGTCACCTGGACGAAAATGGTACGTGATTATACAGAATTTCGGAAGATTTATAAATGGATAAAAATTTGCGCCATTTTATTTTATATAAATTCTAACTACTAGTTTAGTTTTGAAAAATTTAAAAGGATAGAAAGTCGACAATGAAATTACTTTTTAATAAAGTATCAGCATTTTTAGCTTTCTAGTAAAATCGAATAATTAAGGTTAGTGGTTTGATATTTAATCTGCCATATTTGCTGCTGACAAATTATTATACAATGACGTGTTGATACAAATACTTTATTAACAAAAACGATGCATAAAAATACATCACAACAACATAAAAACCAAAGCTAAGAGAATGATGCAAGTTCATAGTTCAGTAAATATATTAAAGAGGAAACACATCAAATATAGGCGACACTCAAACATTACTATAGCAAACCTCCATGACGGGAAGACTATCAATGTGCCATAAAATTAACTATAGCCCATATACGTGCGGAATCCTTTGCCGCTGTTTTGTTTATCTTAGTGACAAACGGCAGCCCTTATTTATTTTAGAGTTCGTCGACATTCGAGCAAATTCGCTCGCGGAGTGCTTTGGTGAGCGATAGGGTTGTCGCGAAATTATTAATTTATTTTTGAGTATGCAATTTTGAGATTATTAAGATGAATTTTAATTTCAGTTTTTAATGTAGTTCATATTTATCTTGATGGGTAGTTTAAATTTGAATTACAGTTTCGTCTCATTATAATGTTCGTTTAAGATAAATATTGAATAGTTAAGCAGTTTAATATTAACTTTAATAGTTTTAATTTTAGTTTCAGTAATTCTTAAAGATAAAGTAATATTACTTCTTAGAAATATTTCATTAAGACAAAAAGTGCTTAAAAAATTACACTTCAAATTCAAATTTAAAAATGATTCTGAGCAAACAACAATTACAATTAGAACTGAATCAAAGATGACGACCCTAATAACAATAAATAGAGTCTGTTTGCGAACTAAGGAGGCAGAGTAAGTATAGCAAGTTTACAAAATACAATAGTTTGTGTTGCTGTGTTTTACAGTCGATGGGGTGAACCCATGGTAAGGGGTACAGTCAACCAAGAAAATTATCAACCAGTACCAACAAAATTTCAAATGAAAATACTATAGCAATAAGGTTCACATTAGTAGCTGCCAGTGTGTATTTGCAGTGAAAAATCAACTTTATTGTTCCATTATCTGCGTACGATTTTGAACTTTGAGGTGATAGTTAATTGTCTTGCCCGACCGTACCATGGTAAGGGGTACACACTTACACCCGTAAACTGAACCGTCGCGCTTCCTTCCTTGAATAATATTGAACTTTACGAACTTTATGAATAGTAATTTTATTGTTGACTGTATTTTCAAATATTTATTTGTTGAGAATTTGGTATTTTGAAAACACATTCGCCGAAATGCGTGATCATTCTTTAAATTAAGAATTATGTTTTGCCCGCCAAAGTTTAGTCCAACTATAAAAATGTTGTTGTCCAGATTACAGATTGGAAAAAACACAGAAGTTAGTTTCTTTGCTTATTTTTCTGCTTTAAGAAAACTAACGATACGCTGATAACGTAGTTTTTTAATGGACTAGACCCTTTAAAATCTCTTTAATCGTTGAAACTATAACAAGTAAACATTGTAACAAGACATTCACCCTCATTAATTACAAGTAGTTTTTAGTCTTGAACAAAAATAATGTAACTCAACCTAAAATCTCGGTATTCTCAAAAATTACATAAAGAATAAGATAGCCAGTAACGATGCCAAGTCTCGCAGAAGAAAGTGTTCAGAACTTGTCAAAACTCTCCACAAACTAGTCTGGACTGTCAAAATTAATCTCAAGTGGTTTTAACTTGAAACTACAATAAGAACTAAGTAAGGTTTGACTTTAAGAAGTTGAAAATCCACGATTTTTAAGAAAAATATATTTTAATCTCAAATTTAATCAGTCGAAAAGTAATTTGTTATTAGCTTGTAGAATAACTTAAAGAATAACAAGATTTTTTTATAAATTTAATAGTAGTTCGTATTTTAGTTTTATTAGACTTTTGATGTTGATAATAAAAAAAAAACATCACAACTAGATTTGTTAACAGCTGATTTTATATTTTCAAAGGTTAGAGACACTACATAAATTTCGACCATCCATCAAATTACAATCTGCATAAATCATAACATAACAGGTTATAACATAGGTCGAGCATCTTGTAATACTAACAAGAATGAGTCTTGTTACTCGAAAAAATAAAGTTTATTATTATTACTTTCCTTCGTCTGTAATTTTTTTTACCAAAATTTGATTTCACTTTACATCTTTAATTATACATTCCATAAAAAAAATACACAATTCTAAAACGACGCCAAACATTCAGGCGATGGTTTGAACAAATTGCCAAAATTCTCCGCCGAATCGCCGAAGCGCCGTGCCGCCGAGCCGCCGAACCGCCGAGCCGCCATACCATTACGAATGCGTGGCATCCGTCTAGACAGAACGTACATTATTTACCCCTGATATCAATATTTCAGACTGACTCATCGGATGCAGTATGTTTAGCAGCAAGAGAGGTAAAAAAATGAAGTGAAAATCGTTTGTTATACTTATGAAGCTTATGAAGACAAGTAAGTTTTTTAATTTGCATGGGTACTCAATGTGTTAATGCCGCCAGTCTATTGGGCACGTTTCCCGCCATTGACGGAGATCCTAAAAGTATAGTTCATCACGTCAATTATCACAGAGCTCGAAATGTCTCGGTTTCGATCCCCGCGAAGGACAATAATTTGAGGAGGTGTTTAGACACGCATTTGTGTATTTAAATTAAAATGTCTATGATAGCCCGCAACGCAAGGATTAATTTCCTTTAAACAAGCGTCGTTTAAAAAAACTAAATAATTTTAATTCAGTTAAACAACGCAATAAGTAACTATATTGCCTACGTGTGATCAGTCTCTACATTTATAGGAAACTGTATTGATCATTATCAAAGGAAAGGCCTGAGCTCTGCTAATTGCACTTTATTCTCTTTGATCTTGCTTAACCTACATTCTTTTAGTCTAGTGTAAAAAGCGTTATTGCCATTTAGCTTTCAAGGGTCCCTGAGGCGATCAAACTCATTGATTCATTTGTTTGACTCAAACTTGTAGAGCTAGTAGGCTTGAGTCAAGCCAAAAATATTCAAATTTTTTAACAAAAATTGGTTTAAGTTAAAGGAAAATCACAGTGATTGAGTCAAAACTTGGTTTGATTTGTCGAAGCTTAAAATTTTACGAGTCAACAACACTCCATCACGCCATACTATCTCCTATATCATAGTTCTAATAACAGTAATGATGACAGGGTGCTTAAAGTAAAAATCTGATTAATCCGTCAGATAGATAATTTGAAATTATAAAGATGTATTTTTCTGTTTATCTAAACTATAAAAAATGGCTAATTAGCTTAGCTTATGATAAGCTGCTTTAAAGTTTAGGAAAAATCGCAAAATTTATATGAAAAAGTGACGTCACGCGTAAGTTTCTTTGACTGTACTATGGTCAATTTGTGTTTGCGGGGCAAAAGGAAAATACATAATTTTTCAATTTTATTGATTAAACTACATGACGAACATTGAAAAAAGCTATCATAATCCCTATTCCGAAGGTAACGATGTCCAGATATTTTAAAAGTTTATTTGACCTACAGATGCTCATTTACATAATCTTAAACATTTAACATGTCTTAAAAATAACTTCTATCGTAAAAGGTTTTTGGAAAAGGCCTCACCTGCTCTATCTTTTCAGCTTAGTAATTGGAAAATTGGATTTTCGTGTCGCTTTCAACCTAGGCTGAAGAAAATTCGACTAGCTATTACTCTTGTTTTTAGCTCAATTTACAATCTTTAGCACTTAAGGCAAGGTAGACTTTTTGGTTCGAATACTTAATTAACTACAAAGCTTTCTGTTTGGAGATTTAGATGTTCTCCATTTTTTAAGGTTGTAAATATAGCAACGAGAATTGTATCTATCGCTAAAAAAAACTAAATAAATGCTAAACAATTTAACTTGATTCAAAAACGAATTGAACTTAAGACATAGGTACTAAAATTTATCAACTTAGAGATAAAAATTAAATTATGTAACTTAGACAATTACTTCAAATAATCATGATACAAGTTAAAAAAAGCTAAATCTAATTAAGATGAAACTTTACCATTCATATCGAGTTCAAAAAGTATAAGAATAAAAAAATTGTAACATATACTACGAAATCTACGTACTTAGCAGGTCATTATGAATATTTAATTTTAATTTGTCGAACTCCCGAAGTAACTTTCCGAAGTTTGACTGCGAATTCCATTCTCATTAATGAAAAAGATTTTGTTCAATGCCGTTACGCTTGAAGTCAGTTTGGTTCAAACTCAAAGCGTTTTTTTTTTGTTGGAATTGTAGGTAATCACGATCTTATATGGCGGATGCTGAGTTTCTGTTTTTAACCTATATCTAGATCTGGGTAGTGCTGGAGATGAAATCTTTTAAATTTCAGATACTCAACAATTTCGTTCTTAAATAAATGTGGGTGAACTTAGCAGATCAATGTCCAGCAGATCAAAAAAAAAGAGAGTTCTATTCGCATGCAGCTGAGTTCTATAGTTCCTGATAGTTTTTAAAAATATTTCTGCTGTTTTTACCCCTAAAAATTGAATTGATGAAATGCTCTGCTAACTTCCCGTAGCAGATCAATTTGCAGCAGATCAAAAAAAAAGTGTGTTCCTTTCGCATGCAGGTACGTTCTAAAGTTCCTGATAGTTTTCAAAAATAGTTCTGACGTTTTTGTCCCAAAAAAAAACAATTTAAAAAATGGTCTGCTAACTTCCCGTAGCAGATCGAAAACTCGAAAATATCATTTTCATTGCCTTATAATATATTCCCACAGCCTAGAACTCTTTTGTTTTAGACAGAAGTATAGCAGAACTGCAATGCACAATTCGATTCGAGTCCAGAACTCACGTCTCAGTGCCAGCAGAGCATGTTTAAAACTCAAAAAATATCATTTTTATCACTTGTAAAATTGCTCACAGGCTGATCTCTTTTGTTTTAGACAGAACTATAGCAGAACTGCAATGCACATTTCGATTCGAGTCCAGAACTCACGTCCCAGTGCCAGCAGAGCATGTAAGAATGTTTCAAAACTCAAAAATATCATTTTTATTACTTGTAAAATTGCTCACAGGCTAGAACTCTTTTGCGATCCGCCCACATCTGCAACAGTGGGCGGAGAGGCGGTACGGAAAACTGACGTACCGCCTCACGCAGGTGTTGACCGAACACGGGACCTTCGGGCACTACTTGTGCCGGCCCGCAGAGAGGCCACCACAGTGTGTCACCAGTGCGGTGATCCTGACGACACCGCACTGCACACGCTGGCCCTGTGTCCGGCCTTCGATGGGCCTCGCGCCGTCCTCGTGTCTGCGCTGGGCGGAGTAGACGTCTCCGCGCTGCCGGCTGTTGTTGCAGCCGCACTCAGCAGCCGCGCAGCGTGGGACGCACTGGCCTCCTTCTGCGAGACCGTTATGTCGCAGAAGGAGGCCGCAGAGTGCGTCCGGGAAAACGATCCGGACGCGCCCCAAATACGCCGTCGTCGGGTGGGGCGGCGAAGGGCCGCTTATGAGCGCGCCTTCCCGCCCTAACTAGGGTCCAGGCGGTGGTACGGGGGTGCCACCGTCTGTAGTAGAGGACCCACGACAGAGGGCCACATTCGATGCTATGGGTGTGGTCCCAGTATCAGGCGAGGAGGCCGACGCCCTTTACACGTCGGCCTCCAATAAAATGCGATAGAGCAACCCGCCGGCTCTCAACTGGCCGGCGGACGCCCGCGGTCGGTGCATGAAATAATACTATGCGCTGCCATGCACCAACACAAAAACGCGGATGACGTAGCACAGCGGTTAAGTTTAGTCAGTAAGAGTCTGACACTACCCGCGGCTCCTCCCGGGGTTGCGGGTGTCCATGAGGATTCCCCCGCTTCACCAAAAAAAAAAAAAAGGTTTGGTTTTTAGTTAGGTTACGTTACGTTTGGTTTTTAGTTAGGTTAGGTTAGGTTTGGTTTTTAGTTAGGTTATGTTAGGTTTGGATTTTAGTTAGGTTAGGTTAGGTTTGGTTTTTAGTTAGGTTACGTTAGGTTTGGTTTTGAGTTAGGTTAGGTTAGGTTTGGTTTTTAGTTAGGTTAGGTTAGGTTTGGTTTTTAGTTAGGTTAGGTTAGGTTTGGTTTTTAGTTAGGTTAGGTTAGGTTTGGATTTTAGTTAGGTTAGGTTAGGTTTGGTTTTTAGTTAGGTTACGTTAGGTTTGGTTTTTAGTTAGGTTAGGTTAGGTTTGGTTTTTAGTTAGGTTAGGTTAGGTTTGGTTTTTAGTTAGGTTAGGTTAGGTTTGGTTTTTAGTCAGGTTAGGTTTGGTTTTTAGTTAGGTTAGGTTAAGTTTGGTTTTTAGTTAGGTTAGGTTAGGTTTGGTTTTTAGTCAGGTTAGGTTTGGTTTTTAGTCAGGTTAGGTTTGGCTTTTAGTTAGGTTAGGTTAGGTTTGGTTTATAGTTAGGTTAGGTTAGGTTTTTAGTCAGGTTAGGTTTGGTTTTTAGTTACGTTAGGTTAGGTTAGGTTTGGGTTTTAGTTAGGTTAGGTTAGTTTTGGTTTTTAGTTAGGTTAGGTTAGGTTTGGATTTTAGTTAGGTTAGGTTAGGTTTGGTTTTTAGTTAGGTTACGTTAGGTTTGGTTTTTAGTTAGGTTAGGTTAGGTTTGGTTTTTAGTTACGTTAGGTTAGGTTTGGCTTTTAGTTAGGTTAGGTTAGGTTTGGTTTATAGTTAGGTTAGGTTAGGTTTGGTTTTTAGTTAGGTTAGGTTAGGTTAGGCTTTTAGTTATGTTAGGTTAACTCTATCCTTTGGGAACTCTATCCCGGCTATCCCTCGGGAACTCTATCCCGGCTATCCCACGGGAACTCTATCCCGGCTATCCCTAGGGAACTCTATCCCGGCTATCCCTAGGGAACTCTTTCCCGGCTATCCCACGGAAACTTTATCCCGGCTATCCCTCGGGAACTCTATCCCTAGGGAACTCTATCCCAGCTATCTCTAGGGAACTCTATCCCGGCTATCCCACGGGAACTCTATCCCGGCTATCCCTAGGGAACTCCATTCCGGCTATCCCTAGGGAACTCTTTCCCGGCTATCCCTCGAGAACTTTATCCCGGCTATCCCTAGGGAACTCTATCCCGGCTATCCCACGGGAAGTCTATCCCGGCTATCCCTAGGGAACTCTATCCCAGCTATCCTTAGGGAACTCTATCCCTGCTATCCCTAGGGAACTGTATCCCGGCTATCCCACGGGAACTTTATCCCGAAAATCCCTAGGGAACTCTATCCAAGCTATCCCTAGGGAACTCTATCCCGGCCGTCCCTAGGGAACTCCATTCCGGCTATCCCTAGGGAACTCTTTCCCGGCTATCCCTCGAGAACTTTATCCCGGCTATCCCTAGGGAACTCTATCCCGGCTATCCCACGGGAAGTCTATCCCGGCTATTCCTAGGGAACTCTATCCCAGCTATCCTTAGGGAACTCTATCCCTGCTATCCCTAGGGAACTGTATCCCGGCTATCCCACGGGAACTTTATCCCGAAAATCCCTAGGGAACTCTATTCAAGCTATCCCTAGGGAACTCTATCCCGGCCGTCCCTCGGGAACTGTATCCCGGCTATCCCTCGGGAACTATCCCGGCTACCCCTCGGGAATTATCCCGGCTATCCCTAGGGAACTCTATCCCGGCTATCCCACGGGAACTCTATCCCGGCTATCCCTCGGGAACTCTATCCCGGCTATCCCTAGGGAACTCTATCCCCGGGAACTCTATCCCGGCTATCCCTCGGGAACTCTATCCCGGCTATCCCACGGGAACTCTATCCCGGCTATCCCTCGGGAACTCTATCCCGGCTATCCCTAGGGAACTCTATCCCCGGGAACTCTATCCCGGCTATCCCTCGGGAACTGTATCCCGACTATCCCTCGGGAACTTTATCTCGGCTATCCCTAGGGAACTCTATCCCGGCTATCCCACGGGAACTCTATCCCAGCTATCCCACGGAAACTCTATCCCAGCTATCCCTAGGGAACTCTATCCCGGCTATCCCTAGGGAACTGAATCCCGGCTATCCCACGGGAACTTTATCCCGGAAATCCCTAGGGAACTGTATCCCAGCTATCCCTAGGGAACTCTATCCCAGCTATCCCTCGGGAACTTTATCCCGGAAATCCCTAGGGAACTCTATCCCAGCTATCCCTCGGGAACTATCCCGGCTATCCCTAGGGAACTCTATCCCGGCTATCCCACGGGAACTCTATCCCGGCTATCCCTCGGGAACTCTATCCCGGCTATCCCTAGGGAACTCCATCCCGGCTATCCCTAGGGAACTCTATCCCGGCTATCCCTAGGGAACTCTATCCTGGCTATCCCTCGGGAACTGTATCCCGACTATCCCTCGGGAACTTTATCCCGGCTATCCCTAGGGAACTCTATCCCAGCTATCCCTAGGGAACTCTATCCCGGCTATCCCTCGGGAACTCTATCCCGGCTTTTCCTCGGGAACTCTATCCCGGCTATCCCTAGGGAACTCTATCCCAGCTATCCCTCGGGAACTTTATCCCGGAAATCCCTAGGGAACTCTATCCCAGCTATCCCTCGGGAACTCTATCTTGGCTATCCCTAGGGAACTCTATCCCCCGGGAACTCTATCTCGGCTAACCTAACCTAACTAAAATCCAAACATAACCTAACCTAATTAAAACTAAACCTAACCTAACCTAACTAAAAACCAAACCTAACCTAACTAAAAACCAAACCTAACCTAACCTAACTAAAACCAAAACTGACCTACCTAAAAACCGAACCTAACCTAACCTAACTAAAAACCAAACCTAACCTAACCTAACCTAACCTTAAAACCAAACCTAACCTAACCTAACTAAAAACCAAACCTTTTTTTTTTTTTTGTGGCCCCCCGTCGCGGGTCCTCTACTGCGGACGGTGGCACCCCCGTGCCACCGTCCGGACCCTGGTTAGGGCGGGAGGGCGCGCTCATGCGCGGCCCTTCGCCGCCCCACCCGACGTCGGCGTATTTGGGGCGCGTCCGGATCGTTTTCCCGGACGCGCTCCGCGGCCTCCTTCTGCGACATAACGGTCTCGCAGAAGGAGGCCAGTGCGTCCCACGCTGCGCGGCTGCTGAGCGCGGCTGCGACAACAGCCGGCAGCGCGGAGACGTCTACTCCGCCCAGCGCAGACACAAGGACGGCGCGAGGCCCATCGAAGGCCGGACACAGGGCCAGCGTGTGCAGTGCGGTGTCGTCTGGATCACCGCACTGGTGACACGCTGTGGTGGCCTCTCTTTGGGCCACCCGGCACAAGTAGTGCCCAAAGGCCCCGTGTCCGGTCAACACCTGCGTGAGGCGGTACGTCAATTTTCCGTACCGCCTCTCCGCCCACTGTTGTAGATGTGGGCGGATCGCCTCGACCGTCGCCCGCCCCGCCGTCGGCCTTGCGAGCCGAAGTTCCCAATTTCGGAACACGACGAGGCGGGCTTGTCTGCGCCAGGCTTCGCGTTGCCCCGGCGAGGGGTCCAAGCCCCGGGACCGGAGCGAGGTGCAGCGGGTGTAGAGGTCCGCTAGCACCCTCGCTTCCAAATCCCAGGGGGGAGTCCCCGCCAGGGCACACGCCGCCTCCTGCCCGACGGTGCGATACGCCCGGGCGACCCTATTGGCCACCACCCGCTGCGCACCGAGCAAAACCGCCCGGTGCTGGGGCTTGAGCGCATCGCACCAGATGGGTGCGCCGTACAGGGCCATCGATTTTATGACACCTGTATAGAGTCGGCGACACCCAACGTCTGGGCCCCCGACGTTTGGCAAGAGTCTTCCGAGAGCGAGAGCGACGGCCTGGAGTCTTGGCTTTAGCCGCTTGAAATGCTCCCGGAAGCTCATCCGCCCGTCGAGGACCAAACCTAAATACTTCATCGTGCCCGACAGTGGGATCCGTGTGTCCTCCACTGTCAGGCACGAGTCGGGCAGGGGCCGGCTCCGGGGACCGTGCAGCATTAGCGCTTCGGTCTTCCCCAGAGCCACTTCCAAACCTAGCATGCGGATGCGACCCACGACCAATTGGACGCCGCAGGCCGCAATCCGCATGCATTCCCGGGGGTCTGTCCCCCGGGTTAAAACCAAGGTGTCGTCCGCGTAGCAGACGACCCGCATGCCGGGGTATAGGGCCCCTCTCAGGGCCCAGTCGTACCCGATGTTCCACAGGAGGGGTCCTAAGACTGACCCCTGTGGAACACCGCGCCCCGTTTGATGGCGCTGCAGGCCGTTCTGCCCCGCGAACGAGACACTTCGTTCGGCGAGGTAGTCCGCCACGACACGCTGTAGATAGAGCGGCACCCCATGGTATCGGAGCGCCGCTACTATACATTGATGCGGCAGCGAGTTGAAGGCGTTGGCAATGTCAAGGGAGACGGCCAACGCCACTCCCCCTCGCGCCGCCGCATCCGTGGCGAACTCCCTGACCATCTGCAAGGCGTCCAATGTGGACCGCCTCGCCCGAAACCCGAATTGACAGTCCGACAGATTCGGACCCGTCCGGTCTAAGTGCCGGACGATGCGGGCAGCAATGACTCGCTCAAAGAGCTTGCCCGCCTCGTCCAGCAAGACAATCGGTCTATAACCGGACGGCGAATCTGCCGGACGCCCCTCCTTTCTGAGGAGGACCAGTCTGCCTCCCTTCCAAACTTTAGGGAATCTGCCCAACTCTAAACACGAGTTGAGCAGACCCCGCAGACGGTCCTCGAGGGGAACTAAAAAAAAAAAAAAAAAAAAAAAAAAAAAAAAAAAAAAAAAAAAAAACCAAACCTAACCTAACCTAACCTAACTAAAATCCGAACCTAACCTAACCTAACTAAAAACCAAACGTAACCTAACCTAACTAAAAACCAAACCTAACCTAACTAAAAACCAAACCTAACCTAACCTAACCTAACTAAAAACCAAAACTGACCTACCTAAAAACCGAACCTAACCTAACCTAACTAAAAAAAAAAAAAAAAACCAAACCTAACCTAACCTAACCTAACTAAAATCTGAACCTTTTTTTTTTTTTTTTTTTGGTAAAGCGGGGGAATCCTCATGGACACCCGCAACCCCGGGAGGAGCCGCGGGTAGTGTCAGAATCTTACTGACTAAACCTAACCGCTGTGCTACGTCATCCGCGTTTTTGTGTTGGTGCATGGCAGCGCATAGTATTACTTCATGCACCGACCGCGGGCGTCCGCCGGCCAGTTGAGAGCCGGCGGGTTGCTCTATCGCATTTTGTTGGAGACCGACGTGTAAAGGGCGTCGGCCTCCTCGCCTGATACTGGGACCACACCCATAGCATCGAATGTGGACCCCCGTCGTGGGTCCTCTACTACAGACGGTGGCACCCCCGTGCCACCGCCCGCACCCTGGTAAGGGCGGAATTTTTCGAGTTTTCAAGTTTTCGCACATGCTCTGCTGGCACCAGGACGTGAGTTCTGGACTCGAATCGAATTGTGCATTGCAGTTCTGCTATAGTTCTGTCTAAAACAAAAAAGTTCTAGGCTGTGGGAATATATTATAAGGCAATGAAAATGATATTTTCGAGTTTTCGATCTGCTACGGGAAGTTAGCAGACCATTTTTTAAATTGTTTTTTTTTTGGGACAAAAACGTCAGAACTATTTTTTAAAACTATCAGGAACTTTAGAACGTACCTGCATGCGAAAGGAACACACTTTTTTTTTGATCTGCTGCAAATTGATCTGCTACGGGAAGTTAGCAGAGCATTTCATTAATTTAAATTTTAGGGGTAAAAACAGCAGAACTATTTCTAAAAACTATCAGGAACTATAGTATTCAGCTGCATGCGAATAGAACTCTCTTTTTTTTGATCTGCTGGACATTGATCTGCTAAGTTCACCCACATCTTAAATATAATATATTTTTTTCTGCATTATTTTTAATTAGCTTTTTCCCGCGGCTTCTCTCGCGCGGATGTCTGCCGACGATTTTACGCAGTCGAGTAAAAGTAACCTGTATTAATCTACTATTCCAGATAATTCCATACCAGATTTTATTTAAATTACATAGTAAAATTTTTAAAGCGTGAAAGAGTGACAAAATAATATATATTACTGTGTCCATACTTATTTATTTGAAACGCGCTTATGATATTGTTTGCTCAGTTTTCATAATTGTTTTTGTTAGATTATTTGAAAAATTTGTGAAATTAATGTCAACTCATTTTTTTTCTTTCGTATACCACCAGTTTTGCACCTAGCACTTAACACGAACAGCTAATTCTAAAATAAAAAACATCACAATAGTCACACATAAACACAGTGTCAACAATCACTGTTTTTCAACCCAAACTATTGACACAGTACAACACAGTGTCAACATCTGGAATACTGAATTATAAAAGTGTGAACTTGGACTATAGGACCGCAATGCGGTTGGAACCACGGTAATTACCGATCAGACTAATTCATTAAGAGTTGCCGTTCACTGTAATTGATGGAATTAACGCAATGCAACTGATATTTCGGGTCTATATTTGATTGTAAGTTGAAGATCCTTTTGAATTCTCTCTCTTATTTGGTGATAGCTAATATATTTATTTTTTCTGTTAATTAATAGACATTGAACTCAGTTAACTATGCTTACCTACATACTTTAGACAGCAAACGTGTCTTATTCGTGATGTTTCGATCATTCTTATTCTCATTCATTCTCAATCCGATAATTCTTCAGCCGAATTGCACCGACCGTGGTCGCGGGAGGACGGGTTTGTCTAAAATATGTGTACAAGTCGCGAAAGTTTTGAACAATATGTACATTTTTCATGTAAATTATTGTGGAAGCGTGACAGTACTCTTCCCTGCGTAGAACGAACCTGTTTTCTTCTCTCTTTCACAATTACAATAACTTAGGAACTTTAAAAGTGAGGTTCAATTCTTAAAAACGGAGGACTAACCACCCTTTAAAGTAATATTCTTGCAATCATCAAAATATGACAGCGTACAACACAATGTAGAGTGGCGTCTCTCTTCCACAACCGTAAAAATATTAATTTAAAACACTAACTCTCTCGCTCGCTCTGGCTTTGAAAGTTATTACATGACATTCACAATAGGTATACTGATTTAACGCCTAATGATGACATTGTAAACCATTTCATTAATTAACTATTCAGCTATGTGATCCCACAAGCCACAAGGTAACCACCGGGATAGTAATTATGTAGGCACAATGTTGGAATAGTGTTACATTGACTTGATATACGTAATTTCTACTAATTTCTGATACAAATAAGCTATGCAGGAATATATTTAAAATTAACAGTCAAAAATATTTGTAAAACCGTACCACTGTTCTTTCAATTTGGGTTTTTTTTTTCAGAGTTGTTTAGAGAAGAATGTATTTTAAATAACTAATAGGATATTTAAACATTAAAAAGTAAAATCTTGTCTATCCTCGGGTATTTAAGGAAATGCTTCATTTAGCAGAGACATTAATTTCATGAACTGAAGTTATAAACGCGACTGCTCTTGAGAAAATACTTATTTGATACAAAATAAACAAAAGTGTACTAAGTAGTGTCCTTTAAAGTAATGTAAGGATTTGAAACATAAATTACAATTGGTTTAGGCTTTCAGAACTTACAGTGGAACAAAGACATTCGCATTCATGACAACAAAACATTATTCTTTTAAGTAATCTTGTAAAAACCTTTAAATTAATTCATGGCCTCACATTTAATGGAGTTTAAAATCTTTAACCAAGCGTAGAATAACCGTATAATTTGAGGCCCCATAATCTTAACCAACGTCCCGAAAAACACACGTTACAAGGTTTATCTGCAATTGCTCCGTGTAAGTGCACTAACTCTTCTGGCGAATTAATGGTTCATTATCCTGCAAACGCTACCTTGCCGAGAGCCGAATCTTTACGATGGTTTTACAGCTGCTACGGTGCTTGCGATCCCACGAAAGTTATGGCCTAAGACTCCAAATACTCGTATGTAATTGTGTCTTAGAAATATAATGTCTGCATTACTACACTGTGCTGTTACAGTTACACCCGCAGTTTGCTCTATTTGAGGGTAGTACCTACTTCGAGTAATGGTTGTTAATTTTAACATGTTAGGATTTGTAAAATTGTGTTTATTTGAAGCATTCGGCTTTGTAGTAAAGTGGGGTTGGAGTTTATATTGACGTTTATATTTGATGACGGTGTATGAAAATGTTTTGTCGGCCTTAATGAGAGCTGTGGTAACATGAATGAGACGGGTATTGTTATCTTAAGTATAAAATATTATGTCCTTTCAATTATTTTTTGCATAATTAGAATGTATTTTCAGAGTTTCCGGCAACCCTTTAAGTATTTCAACGATACTCTTTACATCAATATCAGTTTAGGTAGTCAAGAGTTATAGTATAAATAAACTAACTCGTACATTTATAACAGACGAACACTAAACACATTATTAAATACTCATTTTTAGTCAATCGTTTAATAATACAACCTCAAACATACAAACAAAACACAACCCACAGATTCAACCCACAAATCTTCATGACGAGTCAAAGATCACCGCACATAAGATAAACATGGAAACAAAAGGATCTATCTTGACAAAAAGCTTGATTGATTGACTGTACACTGAAGGCGACACACGATCGATCACCGATGATTACCGATTATTATGCGATGATAAATCTATAGCATACGGCCATACGACCCGGCGGCGAAAGGTTAAAGGGTTGTCCTAAATTCCTCATAGTTTTACTTTAAGATAACTATGTCAAGTTTGTTTTCAAAGAGCGACAGCTTTAGGATGAGGGTTTGGTCGAGATTGAGAATCGGGTTTGTTAATCAAAGTTACTTACTTGGGAAAGGTTGAATAATATTGCAGATTGAAAAGAATATTGTATCGTTGTTGGTTGTGGTTTGATTTAAAACTTCAAAAAGTTTGTGCTGAGCTGGCCAGTAGCGGTTTTTACTCGTTTTTGTCACTTTATTTAAATAGTTTTTTTCCCAGCCTATTGTGTAACACTGTTGAGCAAAGGCCTCCTTCAAATCTTTTCACCTACAAAAGTAGTTTTATGTTAGTTAAATTCTAGGGGATTAAAAGCTGACTAGAAGCGTTATTAAAACCTTTCTAAACTTAAAGTAGACTGAAGACAACAAAGCTACCTGCTTACTAGTTGTTTAAAGTTACACAAATCATAAGGCAAAGAATTTATTTGAACCCCAATAAGGAAAATAACGCAAATATTAATTTCCGCATCTCATCCGACCCTTAAAACGAGACCGAAACATTAGAAACGCATTAAAAATACCACAGAATGGCAAAACGGCAATCATATTATTCGAATATCTAACGAAAAAAAAAAACCTAATAATAAAATACCAATAACGTTTATTAGGGATAAAATTCTTCTAGCAAAAATTACAGCCGCAATGTTCTCCCGTCGTCCGTGATATTAAATTTTATCATTCTAGTGGCTACGCCGAAATATCTTTGTTAAACAGACCGTGAGGAAATCGCTCCGTGTAGTTTTTCAGCCAGAATTTATTGCTCACCGCCAGGAACAACAGACATGTATTACGTTTAATAATGAGATTTTAATTTGTTTGCAAATTTTGTTTAAAGGTAACTTTTTGTTGATGTGCTTGTAATATATTACCTATATTAAACGGGGTTAAATTGGTCCTTTGATACGAAAGAGGATTTAGTCAAAGCAGATCAAAATAACTAATTATAATAAAATAGAATTCACAATTAGATTAGTAACTATAAGCTAAGGGCTTACATACATGTATTTATCGGGATAGCCCAACTAGTTTCGGACTCATCCAGAGTTTTTAAAAATGAGCTGACGCGGCGGGGTCAAGTCAACTAGCAAGTCGGGCTATTTCAATGAATACGTGTGAGTTTACGTCATTCAAAAGTTATTATAAATTAGATTAGTCTACACAAAACTCTTTAGCCACTAATATTTTAAGTTAAATCAACTTTTAAAGTTACTTTTATAGGACCAAAGGACCAGACGATAAATATGAGCTCTAAGTACGCGATAAGTATTATGGTACGAAATAAAGTAAAAAGTTTTAAGATATTTTTTATCCCCGAAGTTTCGAAAACTTTTAAAGTAAATACGACAACATAAAGTTTATACTCATAACTTTGAAATTGTTCTCTTTACACTTTGTTCAGAAAATATAATTTTATAGTCGCTTAGACTGAGCTGTGATAACAACACACTAGATTCTGAAGTTATTTTAATGAGTTGATAATTAGTTCGGACGTGAGAATTTTTGATAAATACTTCGGATTATGATAACAAGATTTGATGGTTTTGATAGATAAGTTGTTATTACGCTAAATTATTGGATGTCAAAGATAAATATTGAATAATGAATACAAATTAAAATGAATATTATGCTCGAAAATAAATTTCATACTCAGTAATGCAGTCGTGATACAGTCGTGATTGATAATCAGAGATTCCTAACCGTGTCTGACACTTGGGGTGACTGAAAGGCTATCGTACAGAACAAATAAACAAATTTATGGTCTTAACTTATTTATAATATTATAACTGTGTTTTTATAGTTTAAATTATACTTTTTCTATTTTATTTTATATTTGAACACCACTTTTACCATTATAACAATGTAATTGCAGAGCCTCCTAGCACAAGTATATCTTTTACTTAAAGAGGTCTTTAAATAAACTGTAAAAGTTGTAAAAATTTCTGCAGTAAAACTATATTTATAATAATTTTCCATTTGATGACTCTTGACACATAGAAGTAACAAGACGCGTTGTAATCTACAATCACGAATCCGTCTCACAAAAGTTGTTAAAAACAAAAGAAAGTATCAAATCCATATTTAAAACTAAACAAATTGTCACATTGCTGTAATAACACTCATATCTGTAAACGAAACATTGCTAGGTACTCCAGTATTTGCCTAAGTGATTCCAGTGCCAGAATGGTTTGCTATGAATATTTTAGCAGCCTATCTCACTCAGTTGACTTAAATAACATGCGTGAGACGGCATGCAGCTGGTTCAGACTTACTTGACAAATAACGCTAGAAGTAATTTAAGAGTTCAATTTTAAAACGTTTTAAAATTTAAGACGAAAAATTTTGTAAAAGGTTTTTTTGGTTCGAGGATAAATAGTTAAGCAGTGTAAAATTTTTAGATCAAGCAAAGTGAAATATATTTTTTAGTTTGAAATTGGAGTGTAATCGTTTATTTCAATAAATTCAAGAGCTTCACCTGCGTAGTGTTTTAAAAATTAAAAACAAACTAATGGAGATATTACTTTTACATATTTTATTTTGGTAAGCCCGTACGATTTTTAATATAATTTTATGAGTTAGGTACTTGACTGATTAAATTAGCATATTTTTACTAAGACTAACTGCAGTGGTGTAAATTGGGAATACAAATCTTCAAATCCATGGAAATGACATTTATTTACTACAAGTTGAGCGATTTTGTTAATTCTATTCCGTCAATTCAAAATATTCGATCGATGCATCAGCGTTAGCGCTCAGGAAATTGTATGTAGTCCACAGGTACAGTAGTTGACCGCCAAAGGCTGAGTTTATTAATCTGTAAAATAGTAAGTATTTTTATGTAATAAACAGATCATATAACAACTAAAACAATTTAACAATAGTCATAGATTATTTCCTAAAAGTAAATTTTAAAGTTCTGATAGGTGAGATCCAGTGTAAATCAAAGTTCAATCGCGAGAACTTCGAATAGTTATAACTGGAGTAGGTACCTAAGTTTCTGCATATTGTTCAAACTTTTCTAATAAATAAAATTGTTTCAAACTTCTACTACATCGCGGGAAAGTTATTTCATTATGAATTTTACTGCGTTTTATTTAGAAACGTACTGAGTGGTGTCACGCTATGGTTTTGAGAGTCCAATGTGCTTCTGATTGATGTTATTTCTTGTCATCACGCCACATATTAAAATACTACTTTTTTATACCATTACCACAACACCATCATCATCATTCCCCTGCCCTTATCCCAATTATTATATTTTGGGGTCGGCACGTCTTCTAGACGTGTTGCTTAAAGTTTTGGCTATGGTTTTATAGTCGGCCGCCTGCCTGACACTAACCCTCTTTGGGAATGCGATTGTTGGTTGTTTATCCGCCACCATTCGGGTGACCCAAGGTGTTTGGTACAGTGCACTGGGTCTTAAGGTCCATTAGTCGCCTTTTACGACACCCAGTGGAGGATATGGGGTGGCGCTATTCTTTATATCCGGACACCACACGAAAACACCACCACAACACCATCTAGTCTCAAATTAAGTATACGAGAGTAACTTTATGAGTACTTGAAAACTGATAAACATACTAATATATTTCTAAATACATACAGATTATCTAGACACACGGCAGTGTGTCCGCCAAGTTCGAGCAAAAAAGCGACACACCGGCCGTGGGTTATATTACACGAACCATTTCGGGCCAATTTCGACCCCTCTATAACTCAAAATCTATTTTACTTACGCATATCAAATTTCTAGTATCTGTTGAGACCCGCTTACTTATCTAAAATACAAAATTTCATTAATATATCTATTGTAGGTCTTGAGATATTGACGTCAGAAAATCGCTATTTTTACTATACACTCACTGACTCACTCACTCACTCACTCACTCACTCATCAAAAACCTAGACCACTTCCAATGGTCGTATTGACTTGAAATTTGGCATGGAGGTAGGTCTTTAGGTCCAGGTAAAGGGAAAAATCTGAAAATGGTCAAGTGTGAGTCGGTTTCAAAAATAATGAAGGTGTAAATTTACACCCGATGTAAATTTATACCCTTAAGGAACTAAAACGAACTAAATTTATTTATATCTATATTATATATCTTTAAATGGTCGTACCGACCTGAAAATCGGTACGAAGGTTTGTATTTAGTCAAAGTAAAGAAAAAATCTGAAAACGGCCAAGTGTGAGTCACTTTCGAAAATAATGAATGTGTAACTTTGATCCACTATAACTATGGAGTGAAAATGAATAAATAATAAGTAAGTACTTATTTAAGTTGGTACCTACATGTATACCCATATAGATTGTTGATAAATGCGCCCGACACATGACAAACCTCTCTGTTTGTCTGTCGCGGGAATCAAATCCGCGATGACATACGGCGTGCAAAGCAGTGTCACTACCAAACCAATACCTATGCGCTGAATCCACGGTTAAAAATTCAAGAAAATAAAGTTGTCGGTTGGATTCGGATATTTTACTTAGCCACTCGTCAGTAAATGAGACATTTCCTTAACTAACTTAATCATAAGAAAAAAAATGACAACCTTACAAAAATAAATGAAATCCCACCCAAAACATAAATGTAAAAGGCTGCCAAGTTCGTTAATATGAGAATGCTTCTCCTATAAAAGAAGTGAGATCTGAATAAGTACCAAGTTCTATACACATACCTCGTTTAAAAATAGTTACAGGAATGCACACTTGGCAAGTTTATAATTATATAATTTTAGTATTTATTTTTCTAAAGAAAATTATATACTTGACTCATTGCGTTTAGTAGGTTTATAACAAGGTGTGTGAAAACTTGCCAAGTAGGCATTCCTGTAACTATTTTTAAACGAGGTATGTGTATAGAACTTGGTACTTATTCAGATCTCACTTCTTTTATAGGAGAAGCATTCTCATATTAACGAACTTGGCAGCCTTTTACATTTATGTTTTGGGTGGGATAAATAAATTACACCCAGACACAGAACAAATGTACATCCTCATCACAAAAACATTTGTCCTGGGTGGGAATCGAACCCACGACCTCTGGTATAGCAGTCAGGGCCACTAACCACTAGACCAGCAGGCCAGTCAAATATCGACGGGTCCTACGTAGACTGGTGTAACCCGCAAAACATCAAAATACGTTTTTTTGCACCAAAAGCCTTAAAATTACCTTAACTTTATATCCTGTAAAAATTATATTATTTTATTCAGTAATTTCAGAGATACAAACTTGTAAACTAACATAAGTGACATGATTTTCGGCCGCACGACCATCATCACTGATGTAAGTCACTTGCACCAGTGAAAGTAGGCGCGTGCGCCGCGTGACGTACGCGCAAGTGCCATTTACTCCAGTATGCGCGCTGCGACGGAGTCGAGAGCACGTTAACACTGGTATAACTGCGTTAACTGCTAACGTATTCTTCTGTATAAAAACTATTTCGTGGCCTGTTTTTAGGGGTTGTGTTACTTTTTTACATATTTAACAAGTTTTGTTTGCTTTGAGTAAGTAGTGGTGAGAATTCACAACAATTAAGGGCTCACTAGGTCAATTATTAAAAAATGTATGCGTTAAAAATTGACAAACAAATTACTAAGTTGACAGTACTAATATTTCTACAAAAGGGTTTAATTAATGTTCACCTAATGCAAGATACAGATTGTACTGCTTGTAGATTTGTTTGTGCCGCCTGCATTATTTTTTTTCGTATAAATTATATAATGTAGACGCACGGTGTACTGCATACTCTTCACACTAAATTATAGAGTTTGTTTTTCCCTTTTTAGTTAGTGGTTGTTTTTTTACAGTCGGGTTTTTTTGTTTTTTTTTTTATTATTATTTTATTCTTTCAATAAATTTTACACTTATATCAGTAGGAATACAAAGTAGTAGTATACAAAGTCACATGTATTTTCTTGATATTGTTATCTGACGTAACCTACATTATTTTAATAATAACATTTATTTACTAATAAAATAAATAGCGATACACATTTTTTGCAGCAATTAAAGTAAGAAGCTACCAAATTTAGCTACTTGGTAACTAACGAGACAATTTTTTTTTATGTACCCAAGTACATCATTTTTAAAGATGTAAAAATATTCCAGAAGTAAACAATATAACAATATTCGCAACCTTAGTTTATTTTGGTAAAGTTGTAGTATTGAAAAAACAATTAAGTACAATCAAAACTTAAGTATAGTGATACAAAAGACATTCAAATTAAACTAATAAAGGACTTAGTGGTCGCCCGTAACTTCGACCGCACGAGTGTCGGTTACAACTGGAAAACATTGCCCTCCTCTGACGTAGTCGGTTAAAAAGTCTATGTTTTAATCCAGGTTGTCAGCTAACTCCATACGAAATTTCTTCAAAATTGGTTAAGTCGTTTGAGCGTTAAAGAGTAACAAACATCCAATCCACACTTATGCAACTTTCGCGTTAACTATATTAGTAGGATATTTTCAAATGTATAAAATGCATATTTAAACAAGTATGACGAGTGTGGTGATGTGATGAGGCATTCGTATAAAGGGTGACACAAATCACCATTACGTACATTACAAGTTGTAAAAATGTAATTAATTTTCCATCATCTGATTTAGAGTCTAAGGTCTCATTGCCCTGTTTTTAGGGGTTGTGTTACTTGTTTATACATTTAACAAGTTATGTACACAACTATACACTTAATAGAAGCACATAGTTCGAAAGGAGTTGCACAAAGGTTATACTAATTTCTTTAAAATACCTTTTCTAGCGAATCTGCAAAGGGAGAAATAAATTAGAAACATCAACGTACAAAAACTAGTGGACGTAACTGAACAGACGTAACGCATGTAACTGACGTGATGTAACTGAAAAAAAATAGTGGAAATGATATTTATAAGAAAAATAACATGAAATTCAAGACAAGCTAGTCTTAAAAATAAAAAAAAGCAATTAGGTATTATCGTAAGAAAACCTCTTTAAAAATCAAACCTTTTTTTTACTTAAAATAAGAAGATTACATTTTTTGTTTTATTATTTTTAAGATTGCAAGGCCAATGATTTTATTTTTCATTATTAAGAATGCTACTATCTAATAATAAAGTGTAATTTTGTATTTTAAATGTTTTTATGTAACTTCTTGCCACACTAATTTAAATATTCACAGTTAATAATAATACAGCAAACTGTTGCAAGTAGCTTTCCAGTACTGAGTAAACTGTTGTAAGTGTTAAAAAGTCGATAAAAGTAGATAAATGTAGGTATTTTTTTAAATATTATAACCTCATATTGGTCAATAACACGGAAATACTATGTTTAAAGAGTAAAATTCTTCAGATTTGCTTTATTATAAGTATAAGCAAGTACGCTATATACTGGTATAAGTGGCCACTTGTATCAGTTTACAGGTTCTACTGTAGTAAAAAAAACAAGCTACATCAATGCAAGTCAACCTATTTTCCAAAGTATAAAAAAATAAGAAAAACCAATAATGCAGTCTTATTTCTTAAATATCAAAATATAACACACTAAAATTTCAAGTGTTTTTATTGATTTACGACAAAGTTACAAGCTTTTGAACCTTTAAACCGCTCTCTTGAAAAGTTGCATTTTTGCACTTGTACTAGTCTACGTAGGACCCGTCGATATAGTACATGTATTTTCATGTCTGAATTTACATAGACATGAAAATTCATTCTCTATTACAACACAACAAACATACTAACATAATAACAGTAGTATTGCATTTAAGGCGTGCATCGACCACCAGGGAATCGTTCACTTTGATATTACTTGCTGTATCACTGATAACTTTGATATGATAACTCCTTCGCTGCGAGTTCATCTTGTTTCCTATTCTGTTGTATCTAGATAAGTGAGTTGGATAATGTTGCTTTGTAATTGTTGAGTTTTAGTGTGACTGTCAAATAAGCAATTCATATCTTTTTTCTAGATTTTTTTAAACGTATGTTTATGCAATTGTGCACGTCAATTTAGGCCAACACTAAAAATAAATTTATTTATGTTACCTTACACTCAGTTCTAGAAATAAGACTTTAAATAATGATTCCTCTCTCGCTCATGCTATCTTATTGTCTATTAAATATTTTAAGGGTATCTCTTGTAGGCTTTAAAACATTTTAAGTCCGCAATTTTTCCTTGGTTGAAATTGAAGGGTATTATGACTAAATTATTATTAGTATCAGTATTATTTATTTCAATGACTTGATTTAAAGTTGTATTTTTCATCAGACCACCAACCATCTCGCCGGTTTATCCCCTCATAAATAAAATAATGTTTCCAAAACATTCAAATTTAAACCTTTTTTACAACTTTCAGGTAAACGTTTAAATAAATTAACAGCACCATTAAAACATGCAGTGCAAAAAGGTTACGCGTAATGAAATAAAAAATATGACAAAATGTAATTAAAAATATGACAGAATATGTGGCGTGTTCCAGGCACGCGTTTAGCTAGTTTATGACACATTAAAGTGCCTTTTTGACACATTTTACTACGATATTAGTATTAATATGTACATATTTAAAAGGCTGGATTGGCTATTCTCGTTTTACGGTCTCGTAAAACAGGCTTATGTATGTTTTTTATAATATTATGTCAGATACTTGCATGGAATTTTCATGTTTGAAACTATCCTACTAAAGTTATATAATATCCTTGCTCTACTGAAATACGGTAAGTCTTATCAAAACTCAAAGTCCTATTCAGCGTAAAAATATACATAAACCTTTTATTTATTTACCTTCACTTTAATTTTTGTTGTTATAATTATAAATATATATATTGTAATTTTTAGTCAACACTTTGTGGCCTATTTTCATTTTTTTCAGTTAGTTATCACTTACCTAATTAAAAGATAATTATATTATTTATCCTCACTGCTTTGTTACCTATTTGTGGCAAATTTCTACAGAATTAATTTAGTTATCTCCATAGTTTTCAGGGTTAGTAAAATTAATTACCAAACGCATGAAAAACCGATAACTCCATGTTCTAATCGACATTTCTCTTATCATACCATCTTTCACACACCAGAGAATATGTTCATTAAAATCTATTTTCTCCATTTTAAATTTGACATTTTCATTCGAGAATATTCCATTTTATTTGCAGACACTGCATACAGGAAATGAAACGAAAGAGTAGAAAACTGTGTGAGTCGACTTACAATGGACTCGCTCTATTTTTTATTTGACCCAATTTTACTAATTCAGGTGTATGTGTAGGTGGGATTTGAATGAATGGAAAGATTCAATTGATCAATTTAAATGTAATTTATGTATTTGACCAATTATTATTTGACTCAATCAATGCTAATGTGCTTAATGTTGTTTATTACAAATCAGTTCAGTAATTAACATTGAGTATACTCTACATTTTTTATTATTTGAAAAAGATTTTTAGTTTTTATCTAATCATGGATACATGGTAAGATTTCTCGTTATATACTCTAAACCCACAATATAAAATCTCTATTAATTCAGCAACGATAAAGCAATACTCGTTAAACTGATCCACAAATACTCATCCGAAAATCACATCACTTTAGTACGACAATACAACCTAACCACTCAAAAACAAGTGAAAACCGAAAATCCAACAAAAACTTCAATTTAATTTTCATACACAGAGTTCACAGTGAAAATAATTCGTGCAAAGTATTTGCAGTTTCACTCTCTGCCCATATATTCTCGCTTTCAGCTTTAAGCCGCGTTCGTACCAAACACATAATGATAACCACCGAATAGGAGAGCGTTGCGTAGTTTATGATTTTCCCATATTTATAGAAATATTCACAATTTTTTGGCTCTACAATTTTTAGGCCAAACCTAACTGACAATATGACACGCGTAGTCATCACAAATGTTACTGACAAAATAATACCGTATAGTTGGTTTCATATACGAGTACACACCGTGGCTCACAATGAAACCTGGGGCCTATCACTACGTTCTAAAGCAGGATAGTTACACTTGTGAAAGAGAGACGCCACTCTAAACTTTGTAGAGCCATACTTAAATGATACAACGGTTCACTTACGCGTATTTATTGGGATAGCCCGACTAGTTTCGGACCTAACAGGAGTCCTTAATCATGAGCTGACCTGGCGGCGAGGTCGCGAGTTGAACTAAATAAGGGCTATCCCGATAAGTACGCGTGAGAAAACCGTTATATCATTTAAGCATGAATCATCCTCACGGAAGTTATTATTTGTAGAGCCATGTCTCGCTTTCACAAATGTAATAGTTTCACTTCAAGAGAACATAGTAAGCGTTCTTCTCAATCGACTGCCGACTGTCATTTGGTTTGAACGTGCCCCCATACTAGTAATCAATGTGGAACACGCCGGTTCCGTATGTTATTGCACCGCGCAACTCCCAAATGCAATCGCGATGAACGGTGTACACTGTACGGTGTTCCCGATGCAGTCGAATTATTTTTCGTGTTTTTATGGCTAATTAAAAATGTTAGGTCAGGTTATGTCAAAGAAGTTTTATTAGTAGTCGTATTTATCGCAATTTAATGAGACTATTATATAGTTAATAATAAACGAAAATCAAATAAAATATTGCAGCGTCTTTGTTATTTACACGAAATATAACGTTAAATCTTTGTCTCAAATATCCCTCAACAAAAAAAAAGTACCGCTCCTAAATTATGACATTTAAAGTACACACAGCAACTAACAAACGACTATACTTAACTCAAATATATTTAATTTTAGTTTATAGCAGAAATATTCAAGCAAAGCCAAAAGATATTTATTTTTTAGTTTCCAAGCCTGTGAGAAAAACTCACAGCTGAATCCCTAATTAATGTTGACTTTTTAAATTAAATTCGCTCAGTCATCCCTTGCAGCTCTTTCACTGTACAAAAGGGAGAAAATTTAAAAAATATGGATACATAAATTATCACAGAATTGCCTCCAACCGTGGCTGGTAACTTGGAGCCAGTTATGAATACAAGTAACCAAATTATAATGATATTGTCGATCATATTACCTTTGTCTTTTTTGACTCTATTCTTCTTTATATTATTATGATCCTTCATCTGATAAGTGTAACTTACCTCATTGCTATCATTCGTCATTTTTATGATAATAATATCCTACGACCTTCACACAACGTCAGAGCTTGTATTATGAGAACGAGACAAATGATAATCATACTTATATACAGCATAAATTACACCTAGAATATTATTGTAGAACAAAATATGATCGTGCTCAACACACAAATATTTGCCCTGGGTAGGAATCGAACCCACGACCTTTTTGTATAGCAGTCAAGGCCACTAACCACTAGACCAACAGACCACTCAAAATTCATTGTATCAAGTCACTTGTGCATGTACTACGAGTTTGCACAGCAAGATTGTTACCATTGTGTAAGTGAGACATCACAATACATAACATGAGTGACGTCTTTTTTCACAGCGTCCCCAATCTTCCTTCGAAAAGTTCATACTATGAGAGTTGGTCAAACTCTACATAATTAAAAACACATTTTAAATCAACCTTCTTTTGTATCAGCCCACGCTTACACATCTATTTTTACACCTAAACATTTCACAAGTATTCATAATTCCGCAGTCCTTAGACTCCCGGTTTGTGTCCATTCATCCAGATATCACAATAACAAAGAACTGGCTGGCTGCAAATCCAGGGGAAACGCGGGTGTTCAGACACACCCATCATGAGACTTAACGCCCAACGCCGCGTGATCCTTGATTTCCCCTGGGGCAGCGATACTGCGCCGGCATTAGAGCTAGTACTCACTGGATGTGTTATTTCCAGTTATTTCAGAACTTGGTACAAAAAAAATAAAAATATTTTTCTTTTCTTTGACTTCTTTTATTCTGATTGCATTTTTTATTCGATTTTCGAGGTTCCTCCAAGTATTTCTCTATATACTGGCAGCTAACTTTAATAATACTGTAAACTTTAGTTCCGGAAAAAAAGAAAAAACAAAAACATTTTTTTACTTATCAGGGTTCCAAGATAGCAATAGGTGCTGTTGTCACCTCCATATCTTCAAATATCTATGTGATCATGAAATATTTAATTCCGTCGCGCATGACGAGGGCTCTCCTTATTGCGTTTGCACTTGACAAATTATATTAGGGTCCAAAGTATTTTGACTTTTTCTACCCACCTGTAGACGTTTGATCATTGTCGAAATTAAACGCTACTTATTACCACGCCAAGAAACATTACCAGAATTATTGTTTATTCGTTTTTATTAAATTTTATATAACGTTTTTAGAAGGGCCCGCTTATATTTGAAATACATCCGCAGTGCATGAAATGAAATACTTTTTTTGTAGATAACGACTCTAATTCCAAAAAAATGCAAGATTAATATGAAAAAGTCATTAGCTGATCAAAATTTGTATATGAAGATTTCTTTTATAATTTCTATTTATGAAAAACGATATTTATTAACATGCACACAATATTTATTTACAACAAACCTGAGGACTTTTTTTAATATATTGTTTACAATACCTACACTTACTATCTAAATATAATTTTCATACCTAAAATATTTTCAAAGTTTTCTGCAATTTACTGCGAAGTCTCAATTTTTAGATGCATTGCAGGAATTGTTTCCCCCTGGGTATCGTAAAAGGTGACTAAGGAATTATATCAAGAGGTTTCTGCAAGATAATGCTCGCATTTCTTATTTTCTTGAGTCGATAGCTTATTGCAACTATTGGAGTGAAGTCAAGTGTTGACTTCTTATAATTTTATTTTATATCATCGGTAGTGATCATTATTCCTTTGTAGACTTTGCTACCGGCGTTGTCGCACCCGTATAGGCCTTGTTAATCACGAGCGTAAGTCCAAAAGCAAATAAATTAACACGGCTGCTGTTTCAATCATTTGTCATTGATGTTAGGGGCCACTGATGATGATTATTATTATATTCGTTGTTTTTTTCTTCAAGATCTTCTTTTGTGTTAATCTTAACAATTAAAACCTGAAATTAAATATACATTAACATTACAGTTACATATTATATGGTCGAATTGAGTAATCTCCTTTTTACGAAGTGGTTGGAACTCACCATCCCACGGCTGGGTAAAGGCTTCTTTTTTTACAAACCATTGTCTTCGGCCCAAAAGTACGTCTAATTCAAATTCACACACTCGTTTTAATTTTGGCGACAATTTATGTTACGAAAGCATTTCTCATCGCAGATCTATTTTAAAATTCTTACAAGGAATTAATTATTAACAACGAAACAGTCACATAAACATCCATCTTCCATACATCTTCATAATTCTATTACCTTTGCAGTCAAATTTAATCGCTAATAACGCAAAGGGGTATTTCAATTATGCATTTGGGTTGACCATTTTTTAAATACGAACCTACTTTATCTACCTGTCTCTTTCCATCTCGTGTTAGTTGAAAGTTTTTGAATATAGTGCTATCTCGCTCGCCGTAATCGTATTTAAATTTGCATATTTAAAAAGATGCCAGGGAAAGCTGCAATATCCTCTCATTTTGTATGCGTTTCCTATTTTAGATAGGGAAATATTTTTTGCTGCAAAGCGAGGGGTGACGTTTGATCTCGGCGTAGAAACGAGGAGTTTTAACTTCGTTCTGCGTTCGCTATGTTTCACTGTGACAAGCTGCGATTGCAATGTGGAGTTCAATGTAGGGGTAATCATTTATGTAACTGCTTTATATTTTTATTTAGACTCAATAGATGAAGAAATCTATTCTGAAAAGCTTGTGTAATATTGTGAAAAGTAATTGTAAATATCTACAATATTCTGCATAGCCATCGGCGACGCAAAGGCCAGATCAAAGACCTTTAATTTTGCCTTAACTGTACCTTTGATAGCTTCTTTTTATTAATAACATAAACACGCCAGGAAGATTTTCGTATATTTTGCTTGAAGAAACATATATTATGTGGGTTATACTTTTACACTGATATAGTGAAGACAATAATGGTTTTTGTAAGATGTGCTCTTTGTGACGATGACGAGTTGACCTGAACTTTACACTAAAGGGATTTTGAATAAAAAGTGGCGTGCTGGTCTTGTTTTTTTTTTTTTATTAGCTCGTTCGTTAAAACTAAAACAATATTTGCCTACTAACTAATCAATGACAATAAACAGGAGACTATTAAATTGACGCCAACGCCTTCTAGTTAAAAAGTCAATTTTGGCATGCTATAGTTTGGTTTGGATCTGATGAGCGGTTATTGATTATGATCATTAACATGTGCCTACAGGAAATTTATATCTTTTTATTTATTTATTTTTTATATATATTTTTTTCATTTATATCAATGTATGTATTACAACGCATTCATACTTGAATGTTCCAAAACGCTCTGGTACGTATATACTCAAACATGTTGAAACATTTTACAAGATCTGTCTACAAAACACCGTTTTGCTACAGACGCCGCCGTACAAGACACAAAAGCACCAGCAACCAACTAAAGCTGGTAAACAATCAGTGGATAAAGAGAAATCTTTTAGCGTCTTATTTGACGCGGCTCAAAACCCTGACACCTTCAATATAAAAGCGGGGAAATATTAAAATTTGAATGAGGAAACATCAAAGTTTTCAACGTTGCATTTTCTTTCCTCAAATCAAGACTACACAAGATTTTTTTGAGTCGCACAGAGAATACCGAAGCTCTTTTATTCAAAGAAATTATGGAGCAACGTTCAAATTATGGAATACTTGGGAAATGTGAAAGGGAAATTTTAATGTCTTCGTACTTGGATTTTTAGCTTTATCTCTGGTAATTTTGAGGTTATCAAATTTTAAATTGAAGGTGTGTTTTAGAATTTTGAAATAATCATGTAAGTACGTCAATGTTGAGGAATATGACGTATCTACAATACCATCTTCTTTTTTACACAAATACGTCAAGGGGTAATTTTTCAAGCGTATATAAAATATGTCAATATAATCGAATATAACAAACATATATTATCTTCAAATGACAATCACCGTCCCAAATAAAGTTCTATTCCTTCACAATTTTTTGACATTCTATTTTAAAAATAAACTTTCCTGAAATAATATACTTACTCAGACTTTCTTCGTCCTTTTTAGAAGCAAACGTACCTGCTTTTCGCCGGAGATTTATATCTGAGACTGTTTGAAGCAGCTTTCACTTCACAGTCGCTTGACTTGCTAAAAAGATCGTCTAAGATAAGAAACTCCCCGTACGAATTCACTATTACGGTAGAAGTAGGTAATGTGTGACATGTCTCAAATAAGTTCATTTGCCTCGTTATGTATTAATACTGAAGATGTATTTTTGCCTAAACTACAAAGTAATATATTTTAATCTCTCTTAATTATTGTGCTAACTTCAAAGGAAAAAGTCTAGTAATTTTTAAAGGTACAGGTCCAACAGCTACAAGGCTAAGCTGTTAGTTGTGTTTCTTTTACAAACTATTCGTGCATTAAAGTTGCAATATTATAAATCATCCGTCAGTTGCAGACTCTCGGGATAAAGGTCTGTTTCAACTTAAATTCATAATTTAATAAAAAAGGTTATCAGTCTCCATATCCGATAACTTTTATATTCAAATAAATATCCCAATACAAACTCATAGAGGTTAGTCTCATGGATGTCTCCAACAATGAGACAAACAACTCACAAATACCATACGAAAGGAAGAAGTTGGAATCTAAAGTCATCGGGTACAAGACTTGCGAACTATCTTATACCAAAAACCTAAGACAACCTTGAGCTTAACAAAAACCTGGAAAACTTATAAACCCTCCAGCAATAGTTCCAATTTTATTCGAACGTTCGAGAAGAACAATACTACCAACCGTGTAATAGAGACAAAACGAAAACGACCATGTAATCTCACAAATTGGGTACTCTCAGTACTCCAAGTGTATTATATATTTAACTTATACTTCATTCCACAGTAATGAGTCCACCACAGAATTAGGACGGTAACTGCAAAAAATGTAATGAGAAAATGTATTAAATTCTTTCTGATCTTCAACTTTTTTAACGTTTTCTTTGTGAATTTTGTTTTCTAAATTAAGCACGTGATTGTTTCGGAATATCTTTTAATCCTTATTATTTTGATAGTCTTACTGGTCGAAAAATAAAATAATTTTATCTTAATTTTTTTCTTTGTTTCATAGACGTGTTTTTTTTTCTTTGTTTGTGAAGTTTTTTGGTGAAGTGACGTTTGATTGATAGTTAACTTTTATTTTGGCCCAAGATTATGAATATTCCATCTTTAAACTTAACCACCCAAGAATCAAATAAAAAGAAACTACCGAAAATTAATCCCAAGAATCCATACCAAAATTAAGTAAGACCAAAACCGTATAAACGGGTACAAAAGAAAACTATCCGAAAAAAGGCTAGACGATTGAACCCTCGATTATTATACTAAACGTAACAAAAAGGACACAAGATATCCGATATTAAGTACCCTAAAACATCTGCAGAGGTCTGATCGACCCTTGATGATGTCTTTTAACGCCCAAAACCACTTAGTAACTTACCAATATTATAGCAACCTTCATAGTTAACGCCAACCCAAGGCTAATCTCTTATTAATTCTGACAATCTTACCCAAATATTCCACAAGCGAAAATGATCTTTATGTCTGTAGGTTAGGGTTGATGTTGAGTGATTATAAAAGTTTGTACAAAAGTCACGAACTATAGAACTCTCATTGTTTTACCAGTCCCTTGAAAGCGGGAAGTTATGGATGAACGCATCATGGGAATGATCGAACTCAATACTTCGGTAATGGATTTTTATAGTACTGACAGATTGTTTAAGTGTTTCATATTCTTTATTTCTCCTTAATTGTTTCTGTTCTATTAGAAGTTTGAGAAAAAGGAAAGAAATGTATTTGTTTTTGCCAGGGGCATACTGTAACAATTAGCAAAAAAGTATCAGTAAACTGAAAATAGTATTTTTTCAACTAGATTTACTTAGATATTTCGGAAACGAGAATCAGAGTCAAATGTTACATTTAAAGCAGAATGAGATTTACTTGTCATTCAGGTCAATTTCAATTTCAAATCGTTTATCCTGAAAATAGGGTTAATTTTATCACTTTTATATGTCATTCTTTAAAAAAATATAAGTTCGCTGGAATCGACATTTCCTAACTGGCTACCCTGAGAAGAAATGTCGAAACAAACTTAGGGGACTTCATAAAATATAATAAACTTCATTAAAATAAGATCCAAACAGCCATGCCCAATAGGCCAGGATGTCATCAGCCCATCTTCCATCTCCAAGCAATTACGCAACACAAACTCGATCAAATCTCACGTCAGCGAGACCATTCGGGTTTCACTCAAGTAAGCTCGGCTATACGTCGTCAGTGGCGCCCTTATTCGTCGGAATGACGTTTTCGACGTCGAACACCGAGCTGCAAGCGTTGGAGTGTAAATGATGTGCCAACGCTGGAATAAACGTCAGCCGTCCGCGATCCGGCCAATGGTGGCCTGGAGGTACGAATTTGAGGTGAAATGGTGTTAACTTTAAAACATGTTGTAGAGGATTCACTTTGTACAGTCGGTCTTAGTTTATAGTATAAAATTGTATATTATATTTTAATGACGATAAAATAAATATTAGAATTATTTATGTACAAACAGGTAAAAAAACACAACATAACAAACATCATCATTTAAAATACAAACAAAAAAAAAAAAGAAAAAAAAACATAACAATCAAGATGTCAAATTAAATGATAAACATTTTTCGTCGGTTGGTAAAATGTGCTTGAAGCAAATCTTAATTCATTAGTTCAAGATAGGCTGCTGTATAGCACTTTTTGAAAGAAAATATATAGGCAGCACCTACATTCTGCTTTTCACAGCTGTAAAGAAAACGATAAAAAATAGCTAGGAAGTCTCAGCCGGCTCAAAATATTGAAAATACGCAAAGACCTGAGTTCCCATCATCGAAGCATAAGACCTAAGTATTAAAATATTTTCGATCGTTACCTCAGTTAAAATCAGATCAATCTAATGTTACTGTACAAAAAATAATTAACTACTCTAAAAAAGCCTTGTCAAATTCCATGAGTATCAGATAGAGCATCGATATTTGTGTAAATTAGTAGCTCCATGTCTGAAAGCACACTCAATTTAAATTGTGGACTCGATTTGGAGCCACGATTTCAATCACCGATCATATGCTACGTGCCTTGCGATACTTCCGCTATTCTTTCTAAAACTTAAATAAAGGATGTTATTCTTTGATTTTAGAAAGAGTGGTATAGATATTCTAAATGTAGAATTCAGATTAGAACGGGCTGTTACTATATCATGCTGATCAGATAACATAATTCATATTCTTTTATTATTTTGTTCCAAAACATAACTTAAATACTTAAAAAGTTTTGAATGTACCCAAGAGATTTAAAGCTATACGACAACTTAGAAGAGTACATTTTCTTTAACTTTTGTATCATTAATTTACTCAAACAAAATTGACACGACCAGACATCTTAAAACAGTTCAAAATATCACTTCAATGCAACACTTATCCAAAGTTTACACATTTGTAAAGCAGTACATTTCCCTAAAGGACTAAAAGGGCACTGAGATACATTCTCCATTTAGTTTCTGATTACTTAAAAGCAACACAGTCACGTCGCAAAACAATGCGAGCATTATAGGACATCGATCAGATGCACTAAGAGTATGGAACTATTGAAGATGCTTTTAGACGAAGACGTGATAATCTCTGGACATGTCCTAATGGTAATTACGTGATGGCTCGAATGGCAAATTTAATTTGATGGACGCTAATGTGTTGAGGGAAAATCGATTTTCTGTTTCTGCTGCTTGGGAAAGCGATTTTCATATGTTTATCAGAACTTCGTATGTCTATTTTAGGTTTTTACTGGTACTGATAATTATAAAATTTTTGGTACCCTTTTCCTGAACTTCTTTTTCTCCTCTTCTTGATATGATAAAGAATTCAGTTAATATTTTTAAGTTTTCGTGACTTGTACACATATACGTACACCACCGTGGTCAGTTATCAAACGTCGGGAGAAAAAGAGTATCGAATTACATCGCGAATAAGACCCGTTCGCAACCCGTCTAAAAAAGCAATTCAGTTGTTACAGAAAACACGGTAAGGGGTATGTTGGACTAAATCGATTAAAAACAACATGGTCTCGTCTTTGCTAGAGATACGGAATCGCTTGCACTGACTCTGCGTGGCACTAGCAGAAGTCATCCTGATGCATCCTGCGTATTTATCCAGCCAAAGTGAAGTGGTCAGCGACCTCTCATAACAAGAAAAAAAAGCGGAATCCGAAACAATTTTTTATCATTTTACTGATTTTATATACCCACAAAAATCTTAAATCCATAAAAGATGTTCACTCCGATTTATTTCACAACCGAGACTAAAAAAATAAATAAATGCACTTAAACTTTTTACTCCGATTGCTCGTTACCAAATAGTTTTTCTCCATAGCTTTATAACCACTAAGTGTACGTACATTAATCTTGAAACAGCATTATCAAATGAAAACATTTGAAGTGCTGGAAAAACTAGCAATAAGAAAAGTACCCGCAGTTAACACTGTCTTGTACTCACGTACAGGTTTAAGTGAGTCCGTACGTGATCGGGTACTTATATGGTACTTATAGTACTATATAAGTACTGGTTGGATTCTGTAGCGTTAAATCTTGTCTGATTGTCTTTTTAATGAAAAAATATTTAGCTTAAAGTGCTTGGAAAATGTGTTCTGGTTTTCATTATCAGGAGTAGTGTAATTTAGAGGTACTAAGCTAATGGACATGAGAAAGAATCTTGAAAGAAATTAGCAACATTTAAACTCAATATTTTAGATGTATTTTTCAAAATTTATGCTTTTGTAGAAATAATGAAGAGAAAGATGGTGATGAGGAAAACAATAATTTTCGGTAAGGAAATATTACAGTACTAAATAATAAATTCAGTTTTCTAATACCAAGAATAAAGTTTCTATTAGAAAATATACTAACATATTTTCATCACCAAGAAACAGATTTAAGGATAATTATGTTTTTAAACTTTCACGACTTGTAAACATATTTAAGACAACTTCGTGTATTGTTCGAAATATCGAATAACATTGCGAATGAGACCCGTTACTTCTCTACAATAAACAGTTTGGCAAAATTTTAAATTCTATAAAATTGTATGTGCAGATAAAAAAAAAATATACAGTAATTCAATTATAACTAAACAAAAATCTATACTTAAAAAGATTAATGAATACCAAACACATTGACTCCCAGTAGACCGCCAGAGTAGAGCAGAGACAACATGAAATACCTTAATTCGATTCCTGGTTCGATGGGCTACTTACGAATTCATACATTTGGACATATCCGTGCTCAGGAGAATACATGAGCCGTCGTATTGAGTTTGACGGTTAATTGAAAATACGGAAGCTTTGTCGTTTCAAATTGTGGCGTTAAAGAGGAATGAACGAGGATTCTGATTATTGTAATGATAGTGTTATCTAAGTAAGTGATTGCTATTAACAGTAGAAATCAAAGTTTTTTCTTTTACTTCACCTTAAAAAATGTACCTTATACGCGAGGTAAAGTCAGTACTTAATATAAGCATCTAAGTCAAAAAATGTTTTACTTATTTGAAGGCAAACAATGTGACTATCCATTTAGACACTAAATTTGATCTGCAATCTAAGAAAACGTTTCTCGTTCCGTTTTATTTCGGTGTAAATATTGTAACGAACAAACTTCCTTCGGGTCCCACGTTGGGCGCCACTTATAGTATTGTATGGAGCGAGGGCCGAAATAAATTCCGTCCGAACATTACTCAGCGTTTTACCTACTGAACACACGAAGGAAAACTGTCTATGAAGACTTTGTTTCCTTTATTTCATGTGAGTGGAAATGAGAAAAACTCGTGGCATCAACAAATAAGATGACAAACAGTATCCTGAAATGAGAAACATGTTACAAAGAAATATAATCCGCTGATCTATGCTGTTTATACTCTCCTGTGTCACGTTGCACGTAAAAGAATATTACTGGAACAATAATCAGATATTTTCATCTTCTACTTCATTTTGACTGGTCTGCAGTTGTCAACTGTCATCTTCATCTTGGCAATCAGCAATCACCACTGTGGAAGCGAGACGCAGCTACACATAGTCCGACTACCTCCCTTTCACGATTATAACAAAGAAACAAAAAGTAGGACACTTTTAAAGTTGAACACTGATCTTTTATTGATATTATCAGACAACAATTAAGCTGTTAAGTGTGGTGTGGTGTGGTGTCCGGATATAAAGAATAGCGCCACCCCATATCCTCCACTGGGTGTCGTAAAAGGCGACTAATGGACCTTAAGACCTAGTGCACTGCACCAAGCACCTTGGGTCACCCGAATGGTGGCGGGTAAACAACCAACAATCGCATTCCCAAAGAGGGTTAGTGTCAGGCAGGCGGCCGACTATAAAACCATAGCCAAAACTTTTAGCAACATGTCTAGAAGACGTGTTGCGCCGACCCCAAGTAAAAATTGGGATAAGGGCAGGGGCATGATGATGAATTAAGCTGTTAAGTGCTTTATCTACAAGAGTCTTTTGTACCACCCTGTTTCTGGCAAATAAACTATATATTTTTTTTTATATATTACTTATCTAAACGTCAATACGTATTTAAGACGACGATTCTGTCACATTTAAAGTCTAAAAATACGTCGCAAAAATTTAAGACATCAACGTGACGCTCACGTAAAGAAGATACATGTTATTTTCGTTCCAATTGTATATATCAACAAATCACAAGGTTCACAGTTCAATCGTAACTCCACACAATACACGTATCTAACCATAGAACCATAGAAAATTAGAGGGAAGTACTTCAACACTGCTTAATACTGAAAACAGTTTGTCAAAATTATTTTTTCGTAATTTTGATTTCCTCGCTCTTTGCCAAATACATAAACAATTAGGATATATATGTACATTATTAATTGTTCAAGCACGCAACAACGGCTTTAATTAAAATGAAATCTTCAAGTTAGCTACAAAACAAAATAATATCTTACTCGTTACTTATTCACGTCAATTAAATTTAACGCTAAGGTTGATCACCACCTCCTAATAGTCACACTTGCTCGTAACCTGAATGCTTCGTTCTTCTACCTTTCTATATTCCGTGTACAATAGACATCTCTAACTGTTGTCTTGACATTCCTCATTTACCTTTTTTTATTAACTCAACCAGATTCCTTCAGCCGACACGTAAGGGAGAGGATACATGGCACGGTTTTATTAAAACTCACTTTATTTGAAAATTACTTTATTTTTTTAGAGTTTTTATATTACTGTCATCATTTATGAAGTATGTGTATTAAGTTTGAGTAATTATTTTTCTGTAAAAAATGTTTTAATTTCTAATTATTTCTTGCTTAAAACTACAGTTGAAAACATGAACTAAACTAAGTACAGTTTTGAACTTTGCATACAAGTTGTGTTTTATTTTTGGAATAACTGTGAGGGCATTAGCATAAATGAATGTGCACGATTTTGTATATTTAATAACAAATTTACATGAAAATTGTTGTATAGTTTTATTTTTACAAAAGTATATTTTCTTGTGTAGCCTGTCTGAGATCCCACTGCTGGGCAAAGGCCTCCTCCATTTTGTTCCAAACCTTCCTATCGTCTATCCGAGTTTAATAGTATAAAAAACTATTAATTAAAAATGAGATTTTAATTGAATAAAAACACTTATTTTAGAATTGGGTATCTATTCCAGGGTATCGCAGTGAATTCGTAACTAGACATGACTGGGATTCCTGCTATGAGCAAGATGATAAAGTTAGTCTTATGTAACTGTTTGATAACTATATCGTTCAATAAAACCATGCCTCAAACAGTTCCGATAAATTGATTTTAAATTAACTATGTAACACACACCTACTATTTCTAAAACTATCGAAACGAAAGACGTACCAATCCTAAATTTATATACATTATTTAGTTCGACGCCGTCCATATACAATACAATCCAATCCTAGTTATACTTCCACTTTAATTAGATTTCTCGTATTTACGTTTAAAACGTTTTTCACAAAATTTCATGAATTCACTATCAACTTTTGATTCTTATCGAACACACATTCACTAAGCTTCGTAATTCCAATGGTATTCCGTAGTCGAATAGTCCATTTTCAATACGCGAAAATTACTTCACTAAAAATAGCGTTTCCCCGTCAAATGTATAACCGGACTAAACCGGTTTTGTCCCGTCACGCCCGTCGAAAACGGGACACAAAGGGGCACTCCGCAATCACGCTGTTTGTAAATCTTTCACGTAGACACGTGAGCCGGAATATTGAGTATTGACTCACACTGCTGAATACTAAATAATAATCGTGTAGCGTACTAAATATTGCAGTATTTGCTTCGCTCTAATATCTATATCGTATATGTTATTGTTTTTTTTTTATTTATTTATGTCTGCAGTTTATTGTGCGGGTTTGATGTTTCAATAGTCGAAAGAGAATCATCGTAATAACTCTAAAATTTTTGGTTTATTCTGAAACATTATTCGGTCGGACAGACAATGGATATAATAATATTAAATATTGAATGTTTTATTTTTGTTGCATTATTTTAAGGTTTGTTAGCATATTATGTTTACTGCATTTGTGTTTTCCCAAGAGTCATTTTATGATCGGCCTTTTTAGAAATCGCTCGGATGTGATATGCACGTAACAAGTCTTAGTCACATTCTTGGGTGAAAACGCATCTCGAGTTTTTCCGTTTATGATTAAATTATAGAAATAACTGGGAGGCAGAGGGTGACTTTTAAGGATTTCATTCCCTTCTAATAAACATACTAAAGAAACAAGGGTATCTCATACAAATGTTGTTTCTGTTCTACGTCTGTCTGTTGTTTTTAATAATTTTTACATGTCGCCGTTGACGTCGGATTATCTTATAAAAAGTATATGAATACAAAACAAGTATTCATATTTTTTGAGTCCCACTGCTGGGCGAATGACAACCGTGCATATCCCACTACTTAACCCCCAGTTACACCAAACCCAAAACACGAAAGCGAATTAATTTCTTAACATATTCTTAAACGTTTCAAATACCTTTTGAAACTTCGCCGAAATACCAAGCTATCAAGCTCAAAGAAATAAATTGTTCCAAATGTGTTTCTATCAAATAAATAAACTTGCTTCGGAGTGAACTTTTGAAGTAATTTAAGTACGAATCTTCTCGAATCCGACTTTTAATTATTAATGAGTAACCCTCATTAAAGAAGTTCTCGGAGACGAATTCCTTCATACTTGCCATGTTGCTGTGCTTATTTTTAAAGAGATATATTTAGACTTGTTTTTGAAATAATTTTGGTAATTATGTTGGTACTAAGTATTCGTTAGTGACGCCGTAATTTGTAAGCCGGATAAATATAGTCAAATAAAGTTTTTGGCAATTTGAATTATGATATTTTTGATTACATAGATGATTGATTATGCTGATTAGAAATAAAAAAAACGTGTTTTGTTTACCTAGCTAAAAGAAAATAAAAAACTGTGACTGTGTCGTCGAGAAATAAACCATACCCATGTCATGGGTAAGTTTAACACAATCTGAGTATTGGTTAAGAGAAGAATAAGGACAAAATGTACATCCTACATAGTTACATTTTTTATTGGATACAATTCAAAAAACCGACCGCAAATAATAATTGGGATAAGAGCAGAGGAATGATGATGATAAATGTTTAATATAGGTACATTATCTTACACATAAAATTCCCGTGTCACAATTTTAATTACCGTACTCCTCCGAAACGGCTGGTCAAGCATTCAGTAGGTCTGAGAATCGGCCAACATCTATTTTTCTTCCCTACTTTTCTTTTTCACAAACAAAGTCTCGGGCAACAGCTAGTTAAAGCTAAAAAAGATGCTTATACAAATCAAACTAACTTTCAATACGACAATTAAACCAGTATCCTTTTTAATGAAACTGGCCGCATTGAGCCGCAGTAACACGCCACATACCCGAATTAATCAATTAGCTATCGAGTTAATTACCATACCCTTGTTTATTTCGTGACGAGGTTTAGACCGGGTCCGATGTGGACAGTGAACTACGAATGGGAATGTATTAAATGTCAGAACATGTTGATAGGGGAATAAATCTTTGGATGCTACGAAAGGGATAAGGGTGGTAGATGTTCAATTGTTTTATTGAGTTGTGTTTTTTTTTTGTTTTGATTGGAAATTGGACTGTAATTATTCGAAACAAATTCTATTTTGGTTATGTTTAAAAAAAAATAAACCAATACAGACAGAAGACATGCTGTACCGACCCCAAATAATAATTTAAAATCTTTTATAAACCCAATTTGAAGAACTTCAATTTTTAGGTCAGTTTCTAGGTGAGGAAAATATGCACTATGTCGTCGTTCTGGGCAGCGCTTGGTCCAAATCTTATCAATATCCTTTACATGGCTCTACAATACCATAGCAAATACGTCGTAATAAAAACCCTTCGTGTTTTCTATTTTGATTTTCATGGGACACCGTTAAACAATTTATAATTAAGAAAACAGATGCGCTATTTTTATTTTTTTTTCAAACGGTTAACTTACTTAAAATAGAATAAACATTTTTAAGTAACCGTCTACTGCATTAGAATGCTGTGACCGGTTGGCGAGCGTTCGTTCTTAAATTAAATTTTATTCCCAGCCAGTGCTAGGAATCAGAATCTTACCACCATCACTTAAAGAAAAGAGACACCGCTCTACACTGCAATGCTCTGTCTCGTTTCTACAATACCAGTAATATTACTTTAAGATTTCGTGGTAGGGTTATAGGAACACGTCCAATAGTGACGTAATATTTAAATTGTGTGTTCGAATGGAAGCATGTGGATTGAGAACCGTTCCGATTGGTTGAAAGCGTTTATTCAAAAATGACATTACAGTTGTTCTAAATTTACTGATTCAAAACGTGAAATGTTATGTTCTATTTGGCTTTTGTTTTATGTTTTTTTTAAGTGCTCCATCGCGGCCATTTTTAATTCGAAAAAATACGAAATTTGAATGGATGCATGCTTGTTTCTCATTTACGCTTACCTAAACGTCTAAATCAATTTGAATTTAATGTTAGCTGACACCCTGGATTAACACATAAGGTACTTTTTAGCCTACTGCGCAAAGGGAAATATTTTTACCGATATAACGGACATTCACGCCAGCGAAACCGCGGGAAAAGCTACTTTATCTCAATAATATGTCTGAGTTCTTCAGCTCAATCTTCTCTTGAACCACTTGATGTTTTTCAGACAGCATTTACTTATTCTAAGTCAATTTTAATTAGGTTTCTATAATTAAGGCTCCTGAAAAAGCCAACATAGACATCGTAACCTTTAATGAGGTTCATAATGAGAACTATTAAAATAAATACCGTTACCGTACCGAAAATATTAATACCGTTTTGACATGGTGAAGGCTTATTTTAATTATTATAAAAACCTAGACATCTTCTTAATACAATCACTGTTAAACTGAACACCAGAGCTCGAAAAACCTTCTTTAAGATTACTTTAAATTCAAAAAAGAAACAAGTTTTAAATTAGAACAAAAAACAATGTAACTACAGCCAAATTCGCAACACAAGCATTTTTATTCCCGTTCGTTATACACGGCGTATTGCCAAATCCGGCAACTTTCAGCAACTTCTACGGTTACTGGCGACTTCAACTTCGACTTCAAGTCTAAGAGGTTGTTTGTTAGGCAATGTAGTAAGTAATGAACCGACTTCAAATATCTCTGATGGTTGTCACAAGTTCGTTTATTTGAACTAGGAACAAACATCAATGTTGTATGCAATTTGCTTACTTTTTTATTAATTAAAATTTTATGGTAAAAGCAAAAGCGGCGGATATGTAAAATATCTCTTTTTAGATGTAACTACAAAAATTGGAAGTCAGGCAGGTTAGGCAGACCAAGAAAGCTACAGTAAAATGGAATGGAAGCAACTGGAAGAGGCCTATGCATCAGAAGGCAACGGTGATCACTAGTTCAGAAGGGTTTAAGGTTTGATTGTTATTTTGTTTGCTTTTTTGAGTGGCAGTAATGAAGACTAAAACGTATTTTTTTTTATAAATTTAAAATCGGAAACCACTGCAAGCAAAGATTCATTCACGCAATTTTTTTGACATTGCATTAAAATATCTTTAGAATAGAATAATTGCACATTTTAGTTTTATATTCATACTTAAACCCTTTTTTAATTCTTTTTTTTGGCTCGAATTTTCTACATGCTAAATGAAAATTCTCACTACATCCATAAAAGCTACTTTCTGCAACAAAAACAATTTTTTTTTCCTCCGTCTCTATAGACACTCTCAATTGTTTTGTAAACGAAACAATATCTATAAATCAGTAGTCATAAAACAATACTTTTCTCAAACCGCGAAACTTGAAGAAGTGCAAACTTTTTGACGAATAAGAAACAGTTCCCAAGGTTCATTATACAGAACATTGGATCGGGAGCGACGCTACAAACTTTTAGTTTGGCTTAAGTGAACTCAGATGTAACGTCTTTGGTTTTTGTATACAATAGAGTAGGGGGAAAATTGGGTAATAGAATGTGCTCTATGAAACAATAGATTTTTGGCAAATATCTATAAGTCTGTCTGTACCCCTTTTCGAGTAATATTATTGCAGCTACGGATAAAAGACAAAGTTCTTTGTCTTGTAGTGCACTGTCACGCTTCCATAACTGAAAAAATAGTACTTTAAGATTAGATTAATTTAAGATTAGGCCTTTAATATAGATGTTTACTTGAACAAACTAACTACCTTCTTTTGACTGGTCAACGTCTAAAAATACACCATGTATATTTAAATCAAATCAACCAAAAATACACCATGTATTTTTAGACCACCAATCGATTTAACAAAAATAACTTTACATCTAACACAGTCAACTACATACCTAACCTATTTCAGTCCTACATAAGTTAGACACACATGTGTAGATAAACATAAATAACTAATTCGAACAAGGCACACAAAATAATTTATTCATACAATAATTTCAGGCTTTCACTTCTCAATTAAGGTAATCCCCTTTTGTTTTTGTGAATATATAATAAGAACCTTTATGACGTTAAACCATTATTAATAACATCGATAACGTTATAGCCAGCTGGTGAATTATTAAAAGAAATATACGATAGGGCAAAACCACGGGCAAACGCTCAGAGAATTACAAAAGAAAATAATAACCGTTGGTACACAAAAGCAATCGTATTTATTCCTGTATTACGTCTAAATAAATATATCATGTTGCTGACTGTGGCGGAAGTCGGTGTTAATGACGAATTACCGGGGTCGCGAAGATTGGTTAAGAAGAAAAAAATGTAGCAGGTTTTTTTTTATTTAATTTTGTTTTGAAAATTGTGCCTGTTTAATCTAGATACCTATTTTCTTAAGTAGACGTTAAATAAATTGTGTAAAAATTATATGTTTTCTCTTTCCTCCCTCTAAGAGTTCAAATGCTGTTCTCCTGATTTTTTTTTACCTTACTACAGTCGTTTCAACACACGTCACATATTTACAAAGTTCTAAAACATTTATAACAATAAAAACACCGCTAACAGTTCACAACACAATTCACAACTAATAACCCTACCATATTTACAAAACACATGTAAAACGAAAATAACAAAAACATTCACGCAATTTTAATAAAACCTCATTCGTCCGGCCATTTTACTAATGGTCCGAAATCACACGAACACCGCAACACGTATCTAATAACATTGCTGGGGGCAATAATAATGTCCAATAACGCCCTTTTATGATTTACTTTTGTGGCCTAACATACGAAATAAAATCGTATGTGGTATTACCATGGATATAACATAAACTATGGTGATAGCCTGATAGGCGGGCAATGGTGTGGTTACATGTATGTTTGTGTTTATGGCATTCCGTTTAATGGCTGCATTTGTATCGGTTATGTTAATAACTGGAGCCGATGTTCAGGGAACCTTTTCTATATTTCGGAAAAGCCTGTACACTGTGCATTGGGCTGTCATACTTCTAAAACTAAAAAATAATCCAGGCATTGTGAAATGTGGGTCCTGAGTCTGATCCTTCTCCGGTCGCATCAGATGGTCGTCTCATGGGGTTATGAGAGTAAAGGAACAGATAATGTGCCTTTCTTTACACGTTTAAACACTATAATGTCCTGACAATTTTATTATAAAAATAAACAATGATCTCTAAGAAAGTAACGGTCATTATGTCCATGGCGAAAAAAAGAAATGGTTACACCAATACAATGGTTTGATTCGAATAGCTTCCCGCTGACTCTCTGCCTGTGCCTTGTGTTTACCTTTATCTTTCAAACTACGCAATGGATTTTGATGCGTTGTTTTAATAGATAACTAAAATGTTTTAAGAAAAAAATATATACATCAGTATTGCAAAGCTGAGGCGGGTCGCTAGGGTTATAATAAATCATTTAAATCTCACAAATTGAATTAAAATCACCAACTCCTGTTAGCCCATCCATAAAGATGAAATGAACAAAACAGTACTTACAAATAAAATAATAAAAGACGCTTTCCGATAAAACTGGCTTTTAAAAGATTAGATTTAAGGGCAGACTCAATACATTAAGCTTCCCGCGCCTTACATTTAATCTAACTAAGATCTTTAAGCTCATTACATAGGACAAGAAGTGAATGATTTTTTTTATTTAAGTAATCACGTTTTAATCTTCGAGCGTCTTGCTTATGGAAGGGATTTTTATATTTAAACTAGCTGTTGGCCGCGACTTCGTTCACGAAACAAAAAATAAAGATAAAAAATAGATAGTACCTAACCGATTCTCAGACCGACTGAATGAGAGAGAGAGAGGAGTACGGTAACTAACATTGTGAAACGGGAGTTTTATATACAATATAAGATGTTGTGTAGAGATGACCGGTAAAGGGTGTTAAGTCGACGATTGAGGTAAAGCATGTAATAATATTGCTTATAAAATGTTCTACTGTAGAAAAACAGCGTCCTGTTATACAAAAACAAAGCAGCATCGATCTTCTCACAATTGAAAACTGACGATAGCAAATTCCGTTATTTAGAGTCCAGATTTTCTCACGACTTTAACATTTTTGAGCGGCATCTTTGGGCAAATGATACACAAAATAAATAGATCCACACAATTAAATCAAAATTATAACAAAAATGTATACAAACCAAATCTTTCGACACGTTTACATCGCAAAGAGGATTTCACTTCAGAGATTGAACAATGTTTTATAAAACCGTTTTACCCCCGACCTTTGATCATGGTGTTATAATTTTTTCACGGTAACCGTGTTTAAAGCCCTTTCATAATAAACAGGCAACGGAGATAAGCTTTCCAATGTTTATGGTAAAATAAATGGTCGGTGAGTAATTAAACCTTTCAATTTTATATTATAGTAGCCTTGCTCTCAGTTGCAATCCCCCAGGGGTTTACCATCTCCTTGTAAAGTAAGACTGTTCTTGTAGTGTAAGAGAGACAACGCTCTACGCCCTGTAGTGCCCCATCTCGTTCTTATAAGTCTTACCAGAGCATACACATATACATACTGTAGTTTAACTCCGCCGTTTCTTAAAAAAAAATGTGTACGTCCGCTTGGTACGTAACAGAAATAGGGCTGCCCATCTGCAGCATTTCTATTGCATCAGCTACACACAATTCATGGTCGCAGCGACTATATTATGCCACGGTCATACCACGACCCGTAGCGTAGGCATACTCGCGTTGCGCTCTTTTATATGAAGACTTCATACTGTATATAATCATACTGTGGTTTTACTCTAAGGGGTGGCGACCTCTCTGGTTTTTTTTCCGAAACTCGTAACGTGATGTTAATTAGCTTATAGCTTTCCCTGAAATCACTATCGAATGTAAAAAGGTTCTTTTTAATCCACATTATTCCAGAAATTTGCAAAACACATTTTTAGCTTGAATACATCACTAAAAATCTCAATTTCGCAGACGTATGAACTAATTACTCATATAAATTATTTGTCTATTTATTCGATAATACGTCAGCAAAAATATTAATCTCAATACTTTAATGGTAAGAAAACCAAAGTTCCAGAAAATCTACTGAATATTTTAAATATAAAAATAATAATTAACATAAAAAATATCAAAGATCTTTACCTCCCAATTTTAAAGAGTTACGTTAAGGCTATTTACCGGCAACTCTCAAACAGAGCGCTTGGATCTTAATGATGAAATAAAATTACCCAAGTTAATGAACGAATAAAATTTTAATAATTTCGTAACGAAAGCGGAGAATTTATTAAACTTAAAATTTATCATCTTGTCGCGAAAGGGGTTAGGGGTTTAAAAGAGTTTTAAGTTACACTCTGGCTTAAACTATGCATAATCAGTTCCTCGTTTTTAAGTTTTAAAAACTTATGCAGGAGACTAAAATATGTAAAAAAAAATAGGTCACTGGTTTATAAATTACTTTTGTACCTATTGAATGTTTTATAATATTATTGAGTACTTTTTTGTAAATAACGTAATATTTTATATCCCCATTTGGAAAAAAAAACCGTCGTGCGATATCTTCTACGTTCAGTATTGGTGACTGGCATTGCATCATCTAAGTATATTACCGACCAAAATTATTGTTCCACATCTCATTTATCACATGTATTTACACACGATCAGCATGCAAAAATAGAACTAAAAATCAAACAAGAATTAGAATAAATCCAATAACAGTTATAGCATAAAACTTAAATCAGCCTCACCTACATCAATAAAAGAGGCGGCCCCAGCAAATCGACTTAATTCCACCTTTTATCGGATTAGACGCCGATATCAGACGATTACAAGCAAAAGGCTCCCGGGGCTTTGTCTGTGCCTCGAACAACCAGTAATTCTTCGCATAGCATCGTTAATTTAAAACTAAATGCCCCGAGCCCGAAACAATAGATTGTCGCATAAATAACTTTAGAGAAAAAAGGGGAGGGGTGCGGGAGAAGGGAAATTTATACTCGACGTAACTTTGGCAGAAATTTTTGGGCCAAAAACTCTCGAATGTACCCCGATTGGTAATTCATGAGGATTATACAACGTTCTCGTAATTCAAGACTTTACTCTGATTAGTAAGGAAGATCTACATGGAAAAAATCTGAATAATTAATTGCTTTAAGAATAGATTTGGGTTCGGGTAATCTCGAAATTGAATGTAATTTAATAAGTGTTCGGTTTAGACGTTTGCTTACTGCGTTTGTATTCGTTATCATCTTTATGTAAGGTTTTCTTATATTTTTTGGTTTGTAAGTAATAAACGTAGCTGGTTTGTTTACTCACTGCGTAAAAACACCCGAATATTTTTGCGGGTTCTTAACGAATTCATAAGATATTCTGAAAATTAAAAGCTTTCTATTATAATCTTCGGTAGAGTTGATATTATTAACAAAATACCTACATATAGTTGTTGATAACATTGAAAAGTATTCGTCACAATCGTGGATCGAACTCGAAGCGCGTCACACTGCAGTCTAGTCCCTTTACCACTCGGCTATTTTTGTATCCCCCATATTCTTGTAAAAGTGTAACCCCAACCTAAACATATCAATAACTGAGCACAATGAGACGTAACTGAAACATAACGCGTTAAGGCTGGTTGCACACGATAGTGCTGCGCGTTAAGCTCGTTCTACAACGTTATAATACATCGGTTGTGAAAGGCCTAATGTTTGGGGTTCCTTGTAGTATCTGAACAAAAATGAATTCATTGTGTCTTAAAATTTTAATACGGTACATGTGATTCGTATAAATTCTCAAAAAATATTTCCAAAAGCTCTTAAAAGAACATTTCATCAGATAATAAGATTACCTAAAAATAAATTTGAATCTATATCAAACATATTACTATAGTCATGTAAAAGGTAAACTGTGCAGACCTATGAAAAAGCCTTACTACACTAAACCAGAACTATGATCATTGCATAGACAAATTAAAGGAGGGCAACATTGGTTCAAACCAGGATTGGCCTGTCTTTCTATCTTCAATCAAACGTTCAATAAATGGATCAGTTAAGATCGAATTTGAGACCTTCGAATAGGCAGTCTTACGGTCTTTTCACAAGGCTATTACAGCTTCAAAACTCAAACTCTAAACAATACACACGAGTTCCAACCAAATCCTTTACAAAACAGACACGAAAATCAAAGCATACAGAACCCAAAATCCGTGCCAACCAACCTCTTTTCTCCCAGAGAACAGAGTAATAAGTATTTATGGGCCACACACAATAACCCATTAGTTGTCCATGTTAGCACGGGCCATAGCCCCTAATGGCCTTACGTACTTACTAATTACGTAGCTAGATATAACGTGTCTGCTTGTCCTCTATTGTAATTGTAAGATTTATGGTTGTTAATATTTAAGATTTTTTGGCGTTTTTAGGAAAATTTGGGATTTTCTTGTGAGGATTGTTGTAGAAATTGTGACGCCATGGTAGTGTTTTAGAGTTCGATACAATATTTTATTATTATATCTACCTAAAAATACTACAATAAAAAGGTGTAAGGTGTAAAAAGTTACAGTTTTTTTTTTATCTAGTAATTGGTTACGACTTTATTTGTTTGCAGAATGGCGATTACACGATCAATTTGTACCGTTTAATTTATTTTTCCCAAATGAGGTCATATTGACATCATTGTAATCTTAAGTAAATTAATGAATCCAACTAAAAACATAAATCGAACATTATTCTCCTTTTTTAATATCATACAGTCAGATAAGGCTCCTCATTTTTCACACACTAAAAACGAAACTTTTCCCTTGACACACTGACCGCTAAAAAAACAAAACAAACAAAAAACTACAAAATTTAAAAACAGAAGATCAAAAAGCGCGGCAAAAACAATCGCTCACTTTTTGTTTCTTTCAACAGACAAAGGAGGTTTGTCTGCTGTGGGCGATACATGTCTTCAAGATAACCCGACCGATTTCAAAAGACTGTTTTTCCTTTAGAAATTTTGTTTGAACATGGTTCTTTTAAAACTGGTCGCTTAGGACTGCTTCAGACGTGAAATGCGGAGTGTTTTCGTATGAAACGCATGTCATACGTCCGCAGTTGTCAGACTGATGCCTTTTCATCGTTGTTTAGGGTTTTATGATATACTACGAGATAAACTTTCTTGTGAAGTGATATATGAATTTCTTGTTGTCATTCAAACTTTCTGAAATTTTGAAAGTTAAGATGTATAGAATTGTTTTGTTGTAAGACGCATAACGTACATGTATGTTGTAGTATATTTTAAATATATGTACAAACAGTACAAAGTATTACCAAAGTTTAGTTTTTAAGGATTTCATTCTTGTCGCAATGAAATAAAGTCAGTTTCGTTGTTTAGTAAGTTAAGAGTATCTATTTATCACCAGTCTGTTAGCAATGGTTACATATAGCCGATTATTTTACTACACCTTTCTAGCATAAAATTACTTTAACTTTTGTCCATAGTACTTCAAATTGAGTAGGTAGGTTATCTGCAATCATAAAATAAAAAAAAAACCGCGATGACTAATGTCCAAGCGAGCGAACGAATAAGCAAACTATTAAGACAGACAGCAACATCTGTGAAAGACACCCTAACACCACTAACACAAGTTGCCAAACTATTCGAAACAAACCAAACAAGCAAGTCATTGACACTAAATACCGACTAATTACTCAAAGTGTCGAACACAATATTTTTGGCGCTCCTAATGAGAGATGAGTTTCAAGTACTTAGGCCGGTTTCACATTTACCCGAGAGACTTACACGGATAACCGAAAATGGGAATCTCGTACAGGGCATCCTACTGTACTGTTATAGGTTGACTTGATGGAGACTTAAAAAAAAAACTTTTTACGAAATCTTAAAGTTTTAATTAGAAATAGGAGTATAAATTAAGATGTATTTTGCCATGATAGAATGACTTTTGAGACAAATAGTTTTTGGGCTAAACCAGAGCAGGTCCCATACGAACTAATCTGCGTCTTCATTATCATCTTCCTGCCCTTAACCCATTAAACTTGGGATCAGCGCAACGCGTCTTCTTGAAACAATATTCTAGATCCTCACGTGTATCTATTCCGGCTGTCCATACCAGCTCGTATGGGACTGCAATTGTAAAACCAATATATTTAAAACTCCTAACTAAAGCTTAACTCCGAGTAGCGGTCAGCGTATCACCTTTTCCTAAGTGTCTCTTATTTTTGGTCGTCTCTTACAGATCTACCAGCTGTGAAGCCAGCCTTACACAAACTAAAGCGTACTAAAAACTTGTGAACTGGGAAGTACCGTCAGAACTTACACCATATGTACTGGGCGATAGTTGGGGACCATTTCTCACGTTTGATTTATAAACGCGGTGTGGGATGCTGTGGCTAGAAAAACGGAGGAAGCAAGATGAGATTTCAATCCCCTAAAGATTATTAAAGTAAAGAAAAATGCAGCGCTTTTAGATTTATTTTATAAACTTGCTTTTGTCTTTTTATTTAAAAGAATATGGAAAGTTACGAAAAAACAGCAGTAGCTTGATGAGTTTTTTTGCAATGTATAATCCTTCTCTTTTGATTTTTGCTTATATTTTTTGGTAGAGGCCTTTTAAAAATAATTAGCTTTTGTTTTCAGTATTCAACATTTACGTTTGACTTTAAAAATAATTATTAACGTACTTATTGTTTACCTATCGTTTTTTTGTAAGACAGGGGACAAAAAGTCTAGAAAAATATTGATTACCTTGAACCGAAAAGCTTTTAAACTCACATAAGCCACTTACAAACACTCAACTGATGCCAAGAGACATGTAAAATATCATCCATTTAGACATTTGAATGACAAAAATGTAAATTCTAATGTTAAGACTAAATATCACTCATAATTAGCGAACATAAAGACTTTATTCTAAGGTAGAGTGTACACCAGTGCAAATGCGCAGCGTACAGCAAATACTTGAAGAATTAAACTTAAATAGAGAATGCTTTGGGCAATTGTTTTATAGGTTAACTGTGCATCGGGACATCTAATTTCCAATTTGACGTATTTATCGGACTAGCCTGAAAGCTACAGTAATTGACAAAGACTTGGTTAGCGTCTTTCGAATTATCTAGCGTGATGCTTATTGGGCACTAAATAATGAGTAACAGCGTTGGCTGTTTATTTGCTTGACGCTACTAAGATTTAATTTGGTTTGTATACGTTGCACGTGCCGTGACGTCACAAATCGTGCTTAGAAACAAATGATTGTAGGTAAATATATGAATGTACGCATTGTGGTGCTCTGGTGTGCACCCTGCTTTACTCAAATACGAAAACAAAACATCTTTTAAAGATATTTTGACGTTAATTTGTGTTGTTTGCAAACTCATTTGAACTTAAGATATAAAGGCAATTATTTCGAGAATAAAGCCTTAATACTATTAAAGATGTAACTCTTACTAAAGGTCAGAATGACAAGATCTGAAATTATTTTACGTTTAAAGTTAATAATTACAGTTGCAAAGAAAGGGCAATTGTTACTTAAAGATAATGTAATGTGTCGTTTTATTTCTGAGCATTATAATTAATTTCAAAAGAAGATTTAGTTTCTTATCTCACTAGATGTTGCTTTTTGTTAATATAAATTAATTTAATATTTAAAAAACAAATTTACTAACCTTTATGCGAAACAAAATTAATATAACTCTCTTGTCAGTTACAAGTTTTATTTTAAATAAAGAATTTGACTTCATAAGAAGAACATTTGTAGAACAACAAACCATTAAAAAAAAACATAAAATACATAACTATACAACGCTGTTCCGTTTGCCAAAAAATAATAAGTCAAATATGGCCGCGGTTTTCATGGCCCCTCATATATTAACACTTCAAGTAACGCCCGAAGCTATTCCAGTATGTGTGGGCTATTTGACACACTTATGCTTGTGGACTTTGCATTCTCCTGAGTTCTTTATCAAACGGTCTGGACAAACTGATTTCTTTCCATCATATGCTTTATAAAGACCTGTAGTATGAAGCTGAAGAGTTTGTTTCATTGAAAGCGATTAGCGCTTTTAGTTTTATGCTCGTCTAGTTAATTTATCGAGAGCTAGGAATATTATATAAAAGTTTTTTTTTTTGTGTAGCTTGAGTGTGATCCCACCGCTGAGTAAAGGCCTCCCCCTATTTTCTTCCAAACCTTTCTATCTTTTGCTATTTCTGGCCACGAACACATCTGACTAGATCGTTACACTACCTTCAATATATCTTGAATTTAATATATCTTGAGTATAGTAAATAAACTGCCCATCCTCATTTATCAAATGATTAAAATCTTATTTTCGGAACATATCAAAAGGAACATGATCGGATCATGAAAAAAGAGGCGTAAAAGGAACATCGATGCGTTTTTCCGGGAGCTCCTGGACTATACTGTCGAGTATAGTCAAAGAGCTCTCGGAAAAGCGCATCGGTTTATCCTTTATACTTTTTTTCCAGATATTCGAAGATAATAGACCATTCCGATAAATCAAAAACAAATTAACAAATATATCAGAACAAATGTTATTTCTTTCCATCAAAACAGGCTCTCACTTCATGCGTCATCCATTTAAACTTAATTAAAAAACTACTCAACAACACAAATTAATTAGACTAAATACATTAATTATACAAACTCAGAAACCAGTTCTATAAATGTGGACCAAAGTAAACATACGGAAAGGTAACGAAGGCTTCTTAATGTAAGGTACTTGACAAACTTTTAATATACGCGCTCTAATAGAACATGGATAAGTTTTACAAAGTTAACTGTATATATACGGCCGTACAGACCGACGAACTACGAAGTCAAGTAGGATATAGTTAGTTTTGATCGTGATAAAAGATTTTATCGGTTTGCTAAGGATATGGGAGAAGGAAGCGGTTTTGGTGTGTATTTCACAAGCTACTGTTGGTAGAAATCTTTACATTTTAGATAAGTTTTTCGAAATTTGGTTAAATATAAAAAATCGTAGAAAGTTCAGTTTTGTCATATTTAAAGGAACTATTAAATATCATCAATATTACTAGAAAAATCGAGCTCTGTATATAGAATAATCTTTTAAAAAAATGCTAAAATAAAGTCAGCTCATACTCGTAAAAAACATTTGTTTAGTTTTCCAGACGGGAGGTCTGGTCATTCAACTGAATACATAAAAATCTTTTGTCCTCGCCAAGTCAAAAGTTCTCCAATAAAACAAAATCTTTACATTCCTGTATAGATAACTACTATTATACTTGTCCGAAACGGCTGGACTGATTCTCTTGAAATTTTGTATATGCATCCAGTAAGTCTGAGAATCGGCCTACATTTATTTTTCACCCCTTTTTTTCGTGAACAAAGTCGTGGGCAACAGCTAGTTTCATATAAATTCACAAGCTAGCCACTGACACCGGCAGTGTGTAGTGTTTCTTAGAAAAGAGCCCCAACTTTCCCACGTGTTCACTCGTTTGGAAATTAAAAACATGGCTTTTGAAGTTCCAAAGAGGAAAGTTAACTACCTAAAACTACCTACATCTTAAAGGGTTATACCCCTGAAAACTTATTACAGTTTGGTAAACAAGAAAAGGATTTTAACATAGATTTACACAAAGACGTCTTAGAAAGGTTCGGGGGGTAAAATGTGTCTTTGAGGATGGTTGTAAAATAAACCTTCTGTTTAAAGCGGAAGAAACTGGCCTGTTGGTCTAGTGGGCAGTGGCACTGACTGCGATACCAAAGGTCGTGGGTTCGATTCCCAACTAGGACAGATATTTGTGTTATGAGTATGATCATTTGACGGGCTTGTTAGTTTAGTGGTTAGTGACCCTGACTGCTTTGTCAAAAATCATTACAGGTTTTAAAACACTAGCACTGTTACGAGTCCTAAATAAGTTTTTAAAGCATGTTTTAATTTCTTTTATTTTATTTACGCGCTAGCGGTGTCTAGCTTCTAGGAAAGCAACAATCCTCCTTAAAAGCCGTTCTCTTACAATAAGTCGCAACTAACACAATTCAAAGAATCAATACATACAAAGAACATAAATTCAAATTGTCATAAATCTGTCTTTTACATTTTCTCCACAACACACACATTTACGATGCAATTTTAGAATTAAAAACACGTAAACATCAGATAAATAGATTCTGTCCTAAGTGAACGAATTGCGGAATTTGGCGATACTAGAAATATTATCCCTATCTAGTCATAACAATATATTTTTATGATACTATACGTTGTTTACTGAAATCGTATAAATAAACCTCACTAAGAGCACATTACAGTTTCACGTTACATAATTTAAAGGAATACCAACTTATTCACCTCACGTCCGTAAGCCTTGAGCTGAGGTCGGTTTCATTCCCAAATCGTACTTTTTCGTATTTGGCCCGCAATGAAAATAAAACTTTTTTCTTTTCCTTGGATAAAGGTTTTTGCTTTCTTTAAAAAAACGACTTCCCAGAGATTTAATCCTTGTTTTGCTTGGGGTTTCACAGATATTCAATTCACATGCACTAAGACACCCGGAATCAGAACAAGCATTTGATAATTTTATTACTATCTTGGAAAAAGACTTTTCTTATGAAATACAGATCACAGAGACAAGAATAATGTTGTTTCCAGTTTTCCACTGAATTACTACACGTGCGTTTCTATAAGTACCACTGAAGCCTAGCTAGGTAAAAATGTAGAATAGCGGTCTAAATGCTTGTGGTATTTTCTACCAGTCAAGATCAAACATGGTGCTGATGAAAAAACTATAGCTCAGTGTATTTTATTATTTCCCAAAAGACACCAAAAAGTTTGCGATGCCTCTAAAACTGATACTTGGTTTTCCCAAATCAATTGTTCCCGATTCAGCAACCGCCCGATACGATTGAGCGTCATTCATCAACCTGTTCGGCGCAAATCTCCAGACGTGTCCCTCCGGTTGATCCCGCCGGACCAAGTCCTTCGGGCAACCAGTTTTTCCCAAAATTACCAACCCGCTTAAATCCGTGTTGAAATGTGGCTGCTATGTCCTAATAAGCTCGCTTCGCTTTTTCTGTCTTGAAACGTTTGGTGGAATAGCTCTTTTTGGTCGTATTTTAGATTTTAGACCTGAATTATGACCTAGATTATTTTTTGGTTCTGACAAAAGCGCTAGATACAATAAATTTCTTTATTCAGCAAATCAAGGCCCTGTATTTTTGGACTATACTGGTACTATTAATATGTAAAATAAACTTCCACGTTTACGCACTTATAAATACCTCATGGAAGCAATGACGCAAAGCCTAGAGCGTTCCAAAAACAATTTCATTACGAAAGACAGACCGGCAATCAAACCAATGTAAACGGTACTTAACCAAAAAAACAAAAGACGCGTGCTTTCTAATTGGAATACATACGTCACAAGACAAACGAAAATAGTACTGACGCTATTTCATTTATTATTAATATTACAAACCATTGATACTCGTTGTGATTTGACGTCAGATAACAATTGACAAGTGACGTTTAATTCTAGATTTGAATGAATAAAAATAGATAACATTACGTCATCGGTACTTGACCTAACGTACTCTTGCGTGGGGGTTTTCCTGTAATATTATTTTGATAATTGCCTCGTATTCGGAAGGGCTCCAAATTGGTTTGTAAACGTCCTAAAAATAGATTGTCATTAACATAAGTGTTACTAACTACTGCTATGGGAAAACGCTGCCTGTAATACGAACTGTTAGTATTATACAGTGTTGTGTGAAAAGGAGATGCCGCTATGTTCTGTATGTTACGCTGTCTCCCTTCCACAATGGCAAGTAAGCAACAGTCCTACTTTAAAAGCTCAGTCTAAGCGCGTTGATCTAACCTTGTAAAGACAGATAATTCCCAATTTTTTTAATAACACGTTAAAAATACCAAGAAAACCACGTAATATTGACATATCCCCAGAAAAACGTTTTGGGTATAAGCATGGATGAATTTTTTTATGTTAAAAATTTAAATTTTTAAACTGAAAACAGCTTTCGATCCCGTGACCTACTTGGAAGCGTGACGTCGACGAAATTTTGTGAAATCCTTTGAATTATTTAAGTGAACTTTCTAGAATAATGTAACTGGACTTTACATGTAATTATGATACCTCAGGGCTGGCACGCAGTCGATTTTCATAATAAATTGTAATCTAAACATTGAAGGAGGCTAATGAGATTTTAAACGGTGTTTATTTTTGTTTTTAGTACCTACGTAATGTGATTACTTACACATACTTCGTGAAAAATAATGATTTATATTCGGTATACCAATCTGTTTCTGATATAACAAAAACATTGAGTATTTTCCTTCCATTTCCTACGCCCTTTGATTTTCTTTGTAAAATTAATTTTACCTACCATCCATACCCCATATACAAGAGATATTCACATTAATTACGAACCTCAAAAGCAATTAAAATTATTAACTTTTAATATCTTATTGTAGCAACCCTATCCCCTAAAGTACGGTATACTCGGACGATCATTTTATTATTAAAGTGTGGCCTTTTGGTCCGGGCTTACTACTCATACATTTTATATTCGGATACAAACAAAACAACAGGATATTTGACATAATAACGGTTTGCACGATTCAATGGTCTTATTCTAGTGTTCTCCAAACGAAGCTTTGATATTTGATAGTTTATTGATTTTGTAACCTATACTTAAAAGGTTTTACGTCAATGCTGTGACGTCACTATATTTGTCCTGTCTAAAAATACGTCAAATGTATCCTATGCTTGTGTATGTATACCGGTCAGAGGTATACAAATTTATGTTTAGACTTCTGCTAGTCTTACTTTCTGCTTTGACAAAGAGCAGTTCTCGATGACATAAGTTAAGTTTACTGGTGAGTCCAGGAGGATTCGCAGGCAGCATTCTGATGAGAGAGGCTGAAAAATAGGAGGCCTAGACCAAGCAGTCGGTACTACCAAACTGATATGACGATGACATCCAATACCTAATACTATTTAGTGAAATATCTATTTGGCTCGTAAGGAACAAATTCTTCATTGTATTACAAGACATTTAGCTGCGTGTCATGATAAGGACATTCTCATTTACTATCGGATTAGTATGGACGATTCATCAAAGACATTAATGGGATCCAAGTACTATACAGGTTATTATATATCCATTAATCCAATGGATTTTTTCATGTCTGTTATTGATTAAACCTAGAAAACTATTGTTCGTATTTTTGTGTTTCACTTCTTTACTTTAAGTATAGGTGGAGTTAGTGAAAACAAACCAAGTAGTAGTAGTTCACACTACCTACAACCCAATTCCTATTAGTGTGAAAATTTTAATTATTTTTATACGGAAAACTGTATATTTGACCTAAGACCCGAAAATGATTGAATAGAAAACCAATAGCAAATTTTAACTTTCAACAAAAGATAGAGTAAATAGAAAATCTTGGAAGGACTTGGGGGAGGCCTTTGCCCAGCAGTGGAACACTATAGGCCAGGTAAAAAAAAAACAAAAGACAATTGCTAACGAGGGAAAACCCTATTAATAGCCCTACACAGGTATAGTTTAGAGCTAGATCTCCAAATTCTAAGGCTGTCGTCAACAAGAGCATGTAATAGAATATTTCCTCGACATTGCACGCCTAGATATACAAATGGGATGGCAACAAATAATAAAATCGCGGCTAGGTAGCCCCATAGGGATTGTTTCGCCAAATTTGGACTAAGGAATTTAATATAAATCCGGGTGAAAAGGGGTTGGACCTTGCCCCATGATTATTAGTCGTGGACGACTAAAATGTTGCTGGATATATTTTTTGCAGTGACATTCTTCGTTTTTCGTGCTATATATTTTGTCGATTTATAACTGTCTCTGAAAGACGGTTATGGATGTAAAACATTAGTAACTTTGTCAATGGATTGTAAATGTAAATAAAATTAAATCAAAATGTCTGCCCTGGTAGGTATTTAAATTGCTTCTGTCTTTGTACGCCACGTAATTATTAAGCTTTTATAACACATATTTTTGAATTAAACTACTCAACCTTAGGCAAACCAGGTTTCTTGGAGCATTATACAATTGTCAATTTTTATGTTTACATTTTCGCAATATTTTTTTTATAAAATACATAGCCGCTCGTTTGCAAAATATTCACTGCACTTCAACAAAAATATTTTATTTCTTAAATTTAGGCAAAATAAAATCTATCAATGTGTCCAGTACATTTTAGGCCCTCCAAGCTAAGTAGGTACGTACTAAATGTAGAAAATTACTGAGCAATTTCTAGCAAAGACTTCGGGGGCAATTCGTTTTATCAGAAACATTAACGAAACATCTACGCTTTCAGTGTTACACCCACTCAGAATCCTAACGTAGACTTTTATGAATACTAGGAAGATATTCAAAAACGATTCTTAGAAAAGGCAGATCTTACATCTGGCTTTTCAAGGAAACGTTTTTGAGGTGAATTTGACATGCTTTTGATACAAAGATACACAATAAGCTTTTTTAGTTGTTTATTTTGGTTTCGAATTAATTATACTTGATTTCTAACGTGTTTTTTTTTTGTGACGTGTACTAATTTCAAGCAAAATAAAAAGAAAAAACGTTTTTTAGTCTTAAATAGAGTCTCTTAGTCTTCTATTAGTCTTTTAGTCTTAAACAAAGAGTTTGTCAGTCGCGCACGTCTTAAAATAGTTAAGAAAGTACTAAGGTATATGAGTTTGAAAAATCATATTAATATTTGCCTCAATTGGGCTCGGATCCTATAACCTTAAAGAGCACCAAGATAACAGAGCACAATAAAAACCAATAAAATAAAAACTAAACGACAATAACAACAAAAAGACATTCACCATCAAATAACACGATTGCAAAATAAAAACGATTTTTATCATCAGATAAAGGCGTTGCCTTTTACGCGATCACTGAATCTCGTAAAAGTTAATCTCAAAACCGGATTCAGTGTTTGCACTGTATTAAAGGCAAAGAGGCAATAAAAATAATAATGTAATACGAGTAACAATGTTGGAAACATGTTTAGGAACTCTACTATCAACACTCAAAGTGATAATACTGCGGTTGTGAGAAAGTGACAGAGCTAGAGAGTAGATAGCGGCGTCTCTTTCCCACAACTGAAATAATATCACTGTAAGTTTCAGTGGTACGTGGTCAGAAACTTTTATATGAGTTGAATGAGTGAAACTATGTTTACTTTGCCTCCATATAATGATATGAAGCTTGGGCTTGCGGTAAAATGGATTTTCTCTGTAGCTGAAACAAAAGAAAGTCGTTGTTCATTTAATGTTGTTTAAAATATTTGTTTTAATGTGGACGTGACTTTTAATGTCGTTTGACATTAGTTTTTATCGTATATGTACTTCTGAAAGACTATTTAGAAGGTTTTGTAAGTTTCGAATGTAAATCCATAAAATATAATTATTATTTTATATTTCACTAGAAATATTACTTGTATGGAAACCAATAGAAAGGACGAAAATAAGTCGTATTGATACCTACCAAAAAAGTACAGGTACTACATTCCAAAAGCAGGATTATAAAAAAAGGTAAAAACAATGCATTCTGCTCCTCAAAATCACGTTATTTTTATAACAAAATCATCATCATAGCTACCACAAACAAATACCCACCCTTTTGCAATAAAACAGCAATTATATTTTCCCTCCATAACTGAGATATTCCGTTGTATCTTTAAACATCATTTAAGACAACCATTCTGTAAAGGAACGGCCGTTACAACACCCCATAATGCCTTAACTTTCGGAAAGTTCACAACAAATAACTGATAATAAAATTTCGCGTTTTTATAGCTAAAGTTTATTTAATAATCTCTCAGGTTTAGTATGAGTTTTATTAAACTGACATCCCCTGGAGACCTACCACGATATTTTAAAATAAGACTGTTGCAGATGCGAAAGAGAGACGTCGTTCTACTCCGTGTAGCGGCATCTTGCTTTTACATAGGTAACAGATTTGCTTTAGGATATGGAGAAGTTCCTGTGCCTATTTCCCAAAGGAAATTATTTTGTAGAAGAGAGATACTTCTCTACGTCTGGTAGTGCCGTCTTGCTTCCCCACCAACAACTGTATTACTTTAAGATACGATGGTGTTTCTGTTACTATTTCCCGAAGTGAATTGTGTTGTGGAAAAGGGAAACGCTGCTTTACACCGTGTAGCCTCGTCTTGCACAAACAACAGTCCTGCTTTAAGAAATTGTGGAGTAGGAAATTATGTTGTGATAGAGAGTTACCGCTCTACGACATATAATGCCGTCTCGCTTCCACACCAGCAAATCTTACTTTAAGATATGGTGAGGTTCTTGGTCCTTTTTTCCAAAAGGGATGGGATTATTATGTTTTAGATTTTGCTATATTTTCACGTTAAAATCGCGGTCTTAGTATCTACTTGCTTTAGTTCTTAACTATAAACTTTACAACTGGACTCACTTATCCTTCTATATTAACTGTTTAATGGTCAACTAACCCCTCTAAATAGTTCCCATATATTATTTAAATCCCCCTAAACTACAGAGACAGTAGCACTGCAATGAAAATTAAATTTACAGTAATTATTTACTTTGATAATTACAACTGCCGCGACTGACCTCTGCGTTAGGAAGTGTACCTAATACCGACGAAATAAACACTAGAATAATTCATTTATTAATTATCTGTGTATGAAATTATGTTATAAAAAAAGTGTTTGACATAGGAAGTTAACGTTAGCTGAAGGAAGTTGTAAGGAGTAATATGAGGTTTTTTAAGTAAAATAAAAATATACCTGTAAAATTTAGAAAACGTTAATTTCATTATTAGTAGTTATTAAATTAGAATAACATCATTTCTTCAAGAAGATATAACGACTATTTGAAAGTTTCTTCCATTTTGTTTGTAATAATCAAATTCAAAATGTTGACGAATTTGTTACACTTCTAAAATAGTGTCAAGCGTTCTAAAAGTATCAATAAACTTTACAAACCTCGAAAATTTCATTAAACTTAGTTTATAAACACAAAAGTAAACCAACTCATTGAAATTCAAACAAACCACAAGAGGCGAAGCAACACAACGTAACTAGTATCTTGATAAATTTTAATCAAAATCTTTCGGTCGTATTTGCATAGCCCTCTAAATATCATGAAACCCTTGAATTTGCATCGAAATGAGCGTAAAATGACCAAAACCCTCATTAAGGGGACGCGACGAGAGCCAGACCTTTATTCTTTTGTCTAAGCTTTTGTTGCCCGCCATTTTGAACGGCGGCCATTTTGTGACCAAGATCTGTTTAGGAAAAAACTTCTATTGTATTATACCATTGTTGTTTTTAATATGAAATGTTATGTGGAGGTTTACTGTTTAGTGTAAAATTTTATGTACACATTGCCAGATTTAATAATTTAGTTTTATGAGATTTTTAGTGTTGATATGCTGTTTATGGTTTGTGTAATAAGTGAAGCCGGTTTTGTAGGTTAGGACAGTGATATAATAATATTATTTAGTTACATATAGGTGCTGGATTATTTAAATACTCTTTTGCTTAATAAAAGTCTACTTTTTCTTGGGTTAACGAATATTTCACGAACACGTAGCTTGCATACTGACTTACTTTTTTTTAGTTCTATAATTTATAGTAAATTTTGAAACTTAAATGTTTGCACAATTAGGAATTCTGTTACACACACCCACTTATTTTCTCCAAAACTTGAAATAGTTGTACGAGATTTTTGCGTTGATCATGCAAACTAAGGTTTTTGGTACAAAATATAAACAATAGCGTATTAAAAATAAAGTGAAATAATTTAAATTGAAAGAAAACTACCATGAATGTCTTTAGAGATGCGAGGCCTAGTTAAGTTTGCGATCACCACATAGTAACCAAGCAAGGTGATCATTTTTTTTATTACACGACTTTCACACAACGCCATCTATTCTCAAACTAAGCAATGATTGTATTAAAATGAATTTATTACCTACTAGCTGTGCCCGCGACTTCGTTCGCGTGGTTGTCGAAACAAAACAACGTCGTTTAAATAACAGTAGGCTATATACATATATACCTTGGCGTGAAAATAGATGACGAACTAAGAATATTATTAAGTAAAAAATGTACTACCTAAGCTTCAAAGTTCCTATTAATATTTTAAGAGTTTTTTTTATGTCACAGCTATGGGTTAACATTCAAAACTCACTGAGATAAACTGGAAGCTCTTCAGAATAGATTTTTAAAACTACTTGTTATTAATAAAAATACAAAAGCACATGTAAAGGAGATTATAGTACCTAAATTATTTGAAATAGAAATAGCTGTTGCCCGCGACTTTGTCTGCGTGGTATTGAAGAGTAGGTAAATTGTAGATGTGTAGTGCTGTACAAAAAGTAAAGCTAAATAAAGTTTAATGCAAGCTCCTTAATCCAGTTCTGTTCCAAAATTATTTCTTAACTTTCTACTAATAACCTTTAGTCTTACAAACATATTACTTGACTGTTAACACTGCTAATTTTAAAGGTAAGTCCAACATTCATATGATGAAAGGTCGTATTATATTGTTGATGTGGCCACTATCTTACACTGATTTGACAATTTGGATTGAAGGACTTGAAAACGGACGATGGGGAAGAAGTGTGCCGGATTCTGACTGGCTAAAACCACCTGAGCGCATCTCCGTTCCCTATTATCGCGAGCCATTGGAACACTTTCACAAACTACCGCGAACCCTGACGGGAGAGATCTTTTTAACGGGAGCTTCTTAATTGACGTGGAGTCAGTTCTCCCCAGCGCTCATTAAGAGGCGCGTGAAAGCACCGTGTTCCTCGTCTTTGCCTTTATACAGTACAGTAGACTTCCCTTAGACTACTGGCGTAACCTATTTATGGTGGTTTGAGGAGGGTAAATTTGGTCTTTCTTCTATTTGTTGCTCGCTGAGCACGGATCGAGTGGTCAGATGAGGCTTCCCGTGTTTTTTCTGCGGTTTTTTGTTGTACGTCATCACTTCTTTGCAGAATTCGATGACGGCACACCAACTATCCTTGGTTACGGTAAATTAATACCCTCTGGAAACACTAAAAATAATAATGTATTGAATTATGTTGTGGAGTTTGTTGCGCCGTTTCTTCTCTATTTTTAAGTTTAATTAGAAAAACCTTCTTCTTTTTCTTTTTGTGTCAATTGTACGTAGTATTTGGTGAATATTAGATCCTCTGAATTGCAAGTGTGCAGACATTTTCGTCACTATAGGTGATGTGACATCGTCTGTACGGAGATGACGCACTCTTACTGGATGTTAGAGAGGTCTGTATACCCAAATTCGCCAAATTTTGTTTGTAGCGACCTACTTGGTTTCTCAGACGGTTGAATGCCTTCCAAACAGGCCACTGCAAAGAATTCCGGACGGCAGACGTTTCTGAGGTGGGACATAAGTGGCAGGTGGTAAATGCTGATCTGCCCAGATCTTGCACCGAGTTCGAGTTGGAGTTTTGTTTGTAGCCAGTGTACATCGGAGGAAGCTCTTTTGGCTCTTAAGTCTAATCGGGTGTAAGCTTTGGTATTACATAGGGCATGTCCGATGTCGTGTGTCTGATTCCTCGACGTCTTTTTCGAGCGCGACTTCTCTTGTAACGTCAGGTAGAGCAATGCTAATCAAAGGGAGAACTTATTGAGCAGGGTTGGTTTTAAACAGCCAGATATTATTCGACACGTTTTGTTGAGCGCTATGCACTGTGGTGCGGCGAACATCCGACGCCGCTCCCAATCTGGTGGATGTATGCGGGCGCAGCAGATTATTCCGGGCACAGATCTTCTATTTCATTTTCTTTCTACTCCTTGACGGACGAATTTTCAAAAATCCCTTCTTAGTGTTATATGGTTATCAATGTTTTAAGTTTCTCATTACGGTAGTTTGAGCTGAGCTAACTGAGCCTGAAGAAGAGTAATGTTACGCACACGTAACAAAACATTTGCGGGAGAATGTGAACGGGGCATACTCGTACGCGAGATTAATGATATTAATAACAGTCTATCAACACACTTTTACCAATGCAACTACCCTATACCATCGCAATTGGTGCACAATTGTAGTAGTGTATAAGTAGGTACTATCAAATCTTTAAAACCACACAACAAAATTGCAGTCAACAGCTAGTTAATAAAATAAAGTAAATCATTTACCGTCCAAACTATTGTTTATGTTTATTTAACAATTGTATGTTAAAAAAGCCAGGTACTTTATACGATACTTTTGTACCATCAAAAACGATAGAAGAAAAGTAAATGTTTGTTTAGTAAAATTTATATTCAAAAATTATTGAAAAATAAACTCAAAAAGTGTATATCGAAATGAAATTTGAACTTGAAGTGAAAAAATACGAAGCTCGCAATTCACCAACCCGGCTATTTTGATTGCTAAGTTGTAAGCCAAATAACATGTTAATACATATTAATGTAAAAACATAAATCCATAGCAACAGTATTTTGGTCGCTATGGTGACTCGTACACAGCTATGGTGACAGTAGAACAGTTACGAAAATTCGTGATTGATCACCCCCTGTATAGGATAGCACAATAATATAATTATAGTATTTATGTTAGCCCGACCTTCAGCAATAATATAATGGTGTCAAATCTTAACACCGCGATTCAGAAAACGACGAAATTTGCACAACGCCATCTATTGGATTTAGAATTTAGCTATCAACATTAGTTCTATTTTTTGTTATAAGATGTCGTTGCAAGTACTACACTGAATTGCGTAACGTAATTATTTTACTTCTTGAATTCACTAAATTAATCATATCTTTTGGTAGAGTGAACCGATTTTGATCAAACAAAGACTAAGTTATACCTCAAGTTGCATATAATTTTTGTGTATAAACATTGTCTGCATTAAGTTCGTAGATTTTACGTGATGCGCGCACATACAAACAGACAAACAGACAAACAGACAAAAATTTCAAAAATGATGGAAATGGGTTCTGTTAGTTATCTTTTCACACCCTGGCTATTTTTTTTTTCAATTTCTTCAATGTACAAAAATGACTTTTCTACAGATTTATTATATGTATAGATAATGATAAATGACTTGTCGAAGGTAGTTAGACACGGATCGTGTTTATTATTTGCAGATTGCCTTAAATCAATGCTAGAGGTGAAGAGTGAGTCAGATTGTGTCTGGTTAGTGACCCTGACTCCTATACCGGAGGTCGTGGATTCGATTCCCACCCGGGACAAATGTTTGTGTGCTGAGCGCGATCATTTGTTCTGTCTGGGTGTAATTTATCTATAATATGTATATATTTAAAAATATATAAGTGTTTTTCGGTTGTCTAGTACTCATAACACAAGTTACTTAGTATGCTTAACTTGAGACTAGATGGTGTTGTGTGAATGTTGAGGAATATTGCAAATAAGGACATAATTTTCGACTGCAATCATATACATTTTTTTGTTTTATTTTATTTATATTACCATCAAAACTCTTCAGCTCATAACTTAGAGTATAAAGCAATAAAGCATGCAGGAGGACAGCGTTCCGCATTCCAATGCCTGGGTTTAGTCCCGCAATAGAAAAATATGTCACAATACGACCGGTTGGTTATACGATAAATATTTGCTATAACCCTTGGAGGCTTGACCGTAATGTCAATATTAATATGGTTGTCAAATAATTGGGTAAGGATAAATGAAAAAAAAATTACTTATTCTCATTGTTTTTTTTTTCTTATTGTCTGTCTGTAATCTGGTAATTTTTTAAATAACATTTGTAATATTAAAATTACAGCTTACAAAAAACGTTTTTTTTTTAATTGTCTGTATGTTCCCACTAATCTCTGAAATGCAAGACGGACTTTAATAGACAGGTAGTTGATTTAGTAAGGAATAGCTGTTTTAAAAAGAAAATCAGGAAAAAAGTTACTTAACCTTAAAAAAACCGCGCTGACGAAATCGCGAGGACAGCTAGTTTTACTTAAAAATGGCACTGCTGGAACGATTTTCCGATTCCCGAAGACCACCGACCGGTTGCAACGAGACGCATGTTCATACACCTTTAAATCTCGATGAATTTGTATGACAATGGTCGTTAAGATACTAAAATCTTTACGGCATCTTCGTAAATAGCACGGAAAACTCTTTTCTAATTACGGTTCTAAAATATCATAATATGTTACTACTATAAATCCATTCTATACTTCACTACAAACTTAGACAAAAATACAAATTAAATTTCATTCTTTTGTATTTTATCTGCAAAGCGATCAAACACGCGCAATGTAATTCATTAATAATTTTTAATTTGTTCATTATTTCGTGTCATTCGTTCGCCAGATGTCGCGATAAATTTTAAAGAATTGCTATCACCTTTGGCTGTATATTTTTATTTCTGTGCCAATTTGTTTAATTAGATTTTTGATGGAAGATGGTAATTAAATTTCTATGATAGCGTTGTAAATTTTAAAATTTATTTTTGTAAGAGGCTTTGTAATGTTAAGTTTTAGACAATTTATTATTGTAACAGTGTAGTTGTTTTGTAATCTAAATGTTTAAAAACTTTAGAAAGCAGCTATTTTTAGGGTTCCGTACCCAAAGGGTTAAACGGACCCCTATTACTAAGCCTCCGCTGTCTGTCTGTGTGTGTCTCCAGACTCTATCTTACAAATCGTGATAGCGAGAAAGCTGAAATTTTCACAAATGATGTATTTCCTTAGCTACTATAACAACAAATACTAAAACTAAAAAAAAAAACATATGAAGACAATTCGAGGCAATCTTGTTTGGAGCCCCACAACTTTAGACCTATTTATAAATAAAAAAACGCACAAGATTACGCAATTCCATTGCTGATGCGTAGGCGACGCAAAAAACATCTGAATACCTACTCATTTCAAAAGAAACCTGATTCCTACAAGGCGGTACAAAAATGTAAAATAGATATATTTATTCATACATCCTAAATGACATTAATATATTTTGAGGGCATCTATTTATAAAATTGGTTTTCTTGATTTGACGTCCTACCTTATCATGTAAATAAAAATATCCTTGTTATTTTTCTTTAAGAAATTAATATATTGTGTAGGTAGGATTTATGCTACTGAAATAGATATTAATTCTTAATCTTTAAGTATACAACCAATCAGATAAATTTCAGTTATTTAACACCCACTTTATTTTTCGTCTTTTACCATCCACGCAATAATAAATTTCCATTTTTTCATAATGGTCGTTCTCTCAGCTCATATTTATCTTTAATCATGGATGAAACAAGGAATTTTGAATTCAACTTTCCACGTATTACCAAATATCCTATTAATTAATCGTCTGACTGTTAAGCCTACGGAGAAGAGGATTCCACGGCCTGACTTAAAAAACAAAACACGACGCGGCATCTTGAACTTCAACATACACGAGAGCGAAACTAACAAACACAACGGGCCTGTTGGTCTAGTGGTTAGTGACCCTGACTGCTAAACCGGAGGTCGTGCGTTCGATTCCCACCCAGGATAAATGTTTGTGTGATGAGCACAATCATTTTGTTCTGTGTCTAGGTGTGATTTATCTGTTATATGTATATATTTAGAAATATATAAGTATGTTTATCAGCTGTCTGATTACCATAACACAAGCTCTGCTTAGCTTGGGATCAGATGGCCGTGTGTGGATAATGTCCCAAGAAAAAAAAACCAAACGAGTTCGACTCGCGACCCCGCCTCCGCGTCAGCTCATGATTAAGTACTCCGGTTGGGTCCGAAACTAGTCGGACTATTCCGGTAAATACGCGTGAGTAAACCGTTATACCTTTTAAGTAAAAAAAAACAGTAACTCCATACAGAATACATACTCGTAATCCGTATCCTATGGCAATATTGCGTTATCAACTGCAGTAATTCTTTCAATATCAACTAACTTGAAACCAGTCTAAATTGCTGGCTCTTGGCTGTCTATCCCAGCCTGTAATTGCCGTGCCCAGTGGACTATTCAAATGTCGGGCCGTTGGATATCGACGCGCACTTGTCGATAGTGTATTCGTTTGGTCAGCGGATTTACAACTAAAATGAACGGCTTCAAATATAGCATTTAGCGGTTTTTAAGTGGACGGGAAATTGGGTGTTTGGGAATAATCTTGACTGTATAAATGAGGTATTACTTAATACTATAATTTTGTATTTTATTCTTTTTCCTATGGCTGATGTTACAGATGATGATGTTATCAAACCATGTGATGTGTCGGAATTTAAGCCGCCCGTGACCCTACGGCTTGGTTTACCAACCCTTGAAACAATCTCAGATGTCCTTGTTTCCTCACGATATAAATCTTGGCTAAATTACTAGGTGATGTGTTAGCCTATTGCCCAGTAAATCGTTCAATATTCATGCTTACTGTATTATAATTATGCAGTATTCTATTAGTACATGTATCTGATATAATATCATTCTGTTCGTGATAAGAATTAGGTTCATGATACATTTAGATTAGCGAAAAAAAAATATCTTATAATTAATTTAATAATATCTTATAATTAATATAATTTATTAATTAATTAATCTTAAAATTATTAAACTTGTTGTTCAAATTTTTCTAAATATAGTTCCATTTCTTAAACAACGATACATCAACAAGCCATTAATCATAATAATCTTATCATAAAACAAAAATCATAGTTACATCAAAATCTAAAACTATGAAGCAATAAATATATAAGCTAAAGATACGGCTTACCCAACTGCGACATAAAATATGGATTATGTGTTCAACCCCTACACTTCAGTTTGATCCTGGTTTTATCACACCATGAATTCTTATTGGAGATATTAATGTTTGAATTATGTTCTTCGATATTGAAAAGCGATTTCTTATAGAATTACCTTTTTGTGGTAATACAATGATATGAAGTCTTTTTTGTGACATTATTTTGAAATAAATTAGATGACTTTTGTGATAGTATTCAGTGTTTGTAACCTGCATTTTACACACTGCATGATATGGTTTTAATATTATTTTTTTAGATTTGATCTCTTATTCAAAATTTCACTACAATATTTTTACGCACTGGCTCTATGAAAGAACGTGTCCATTTTCTGATATTTCAGAAGAAAACATGTGAAATCTATTTTTATTATTACGTTGTTTTCTCATAACGTAATAGTATTTTTATTATACGGCGCATCGTAGCATAGGCACCAACTCCAAGTTTTGAGAATGTTTCAACCTTTGATAATTTTATTTTTTGTATTAATTATATACGACATGGACTGAGTCAAATTATTTTATTTTACTTTTCTTTCTAAAAAACATCTCCCACACAAAGGAATTTTATCCTTATATCGGAGAGTTTCACGGACATTCAATTCACATAGACAACCACTCCCAAACCCAGACCCAGAACAAGCATTTGTGGATCGCACATATTTTATATTATTATCATAAAACACAAAAATCAAACTCCAAAACTTACTCGTGTATTAAATCCTCTTAACAAACACACAATTAACCACATAGTGTCAACTCGTTACGTCCTGTCTGTATGTTCTGTCGTATTTGAAGTTGTAATTACAAAAATAACAGTCACAGTATGAGTTCATCAAAATTCCGCATTCGCTAACTTTGGCCGAACAATTCCGAGGCGTCGCGGCTCAGATACAAGAATGTGTTTGCGGTAAGGACGTGGTATTCACTCCTTTGGATTTTCGTTCCTTTTTATTTTTTAGAATTATGTGGTTTAATTAAAATAGTGTTTGTAGTAATGAGTTTTTTGTGCGGTTAGGGAGAATAGAGGGAAAAGGCACTTGTGTTTAGATCGAGAATGTGTTTGAAATAAACTATTTTGAAACGTAATCGTAATTTTTATCCATAATATTACTTGTTTTAATCAAAGATATTTTATTTAAGTTTACAAGGTCGTTATATTTATCTTCCATACCTAATGGCAATTCTTTAGGTAATTTTCAGGAAAAGCATAGCACGTGGGTAAGTACTAACAACCTAAAATGATCGAAATCACTTCAACGATATTCAAAATCTGCAAGAACTAGATACATTCTACTATATAGATGCTCATTCTATTATAAATGCGATTTTTTTTTAATTATGGTAAATAGATAGATGGACGTTTGTTACTCTTTCACAAGCAATTTTTAATGAATATGGTATCGACTTTGAATTAACCAATGGCTACATTTTAACTGACTGTGTCATCAGAACAGACATTTGCACAGGCGAAGTCGCAGGCAACAGCTAGTTTAAAATAAATACACAGAGCATTAAACGCGAAAACTATTAAAATAAAAATCTACACAGTACCAAATACTACAACAATAAGTGGAAGCCAGAAGGAAACCGTGAGCCGGGATTCTGAATGTTAACAAAGGAAGCGACAAAACGCGAGTTCCGCAACTTTGGGTACACTCCGTCGTAATTAAAACACTTATTTATAGCGTAATTGGTGGCTGCAGACTGATTTATTGTATGCAAGGATGCAGGTCTCGGATTCATTGCGGATTATTAAAAGGGAAACTAGCGAAGGGTTATTTTGATTTCTGGAAAATTGTAGGTTAATCTGTTGTGAAATCAATAGGTGGCGGACTTCATCATCATCAAAGTCGTTTCCCCATAGATTGGGGATCGTGACCATCATTAGTCTCTGTCAGTATTGAGGTGGCGAACTTACCACCACTTAAACAAATACCAACTGTTGAAGTTGTGCAAGTAAACCTCGCTCTGTTAGTGTTACCGAAAACATTTTTTTAAGCAAGCACATAAGTAAGATTTTTTAATGCCATTCCGTCTTCCAGTGTACTTCTCCTTCTTTCCACAATTTATTTTATTTATAAAATATGTTACTACTTCCATAGCTCAATACTAAAATACCAGCCAGCACCTTATTAATTTAGCTTACAAACTCTTCAAAAATACTTCCCTAATCATTAGGGATCAAAAATGCTCCTATCCTCTTCACAGCTTTAAACAAAACTTTTGCAAATCAAAAACAAAATCTGGTAAGCCATTAGAATGGTCGCTACCCTACCCTCATTATGGGACTATGAATACACCGCGATTTCCTTTCATAAAACTATCCCATATGCTTTAATTACGACACCATCATTAACCATAGGGCTGTAACAGTTGAGTTTCGCAACACTAATTGCACAAAGTTTTCGTACATCTCTCGTTAAAAGTCGTCAAATTTGAGACGTCCGTGTCAGCCCTTTATGAGTGAGTGAAACTTTGCCGTGTGGCTTTTCACTTGGATGTGTCTTTTCAAAAGTTTTCGACTTAAAAGTGAGGGTTTGTTCTGTGGCTGTAATGGTTTTTGAAGACAATGATAAGATGGTGCTTAACTTACATATTTTCGTGTGACTTTGTTGTACTAAGCCAGTATTAATGGTAATTAATTTTAAGTATGCTGCACGATTAAGTAATTTGATTATAATGATTCATTAAGGTGATGGAGATGATTTCTATTTTTTTTTCAGCTAGTCACAAACTTGCCATCGCTCTATATTTGGTCTGTTATCAGCCTTTTAGAGAGGCAACCACCAGTCTTAAAGTAAGTATAGTTATGTGGCGTGCAGTGCGATATCACATACAACTCCAATAGTACTTTAAAAGATATTGATCTGTAATTATTCAGTTCTTCAATCACAATAAACATATTTTACAAAATAACTTTTAATTTCACTGAATCATAAATAAACTGGATAAAAATGTCTCGAATGTTTATAACAAAGTTAAAATTAATTCCTTTAGCAGCCGATGAGCCTTAAAATAAACTTTTCCTTGTTTATTTAATCTGATTTTATTTGACATCAGTGTTAGTATATTCAAAATTAATCCAAGTCTTAGTAAAAATCTTGCTATATTTGATTTACGTCGCTACTTATTATATGTTACTAGCTGTATCCCGCGACTTCTACAAACAAAAATCAGTTATACGGTATCAGTGGCGGGTATCAGTGATACCCGCCACTGATACCGTCGTTGATGCTGTCGTTTTGAAGGAAGCCTATGTATTTATTCAGTTTTTCAGCTAATTCCATTGAAATTTGCTTCAAATTTGATCCAATATTTTTAGCGTGAAAGAGTAACAAAGATCCAGTTACAAAACTTTCGCATTTACAACATTACACTCACAACTGTTGAACTATGATCAAAACAGTCAAAACGACTCAAGTTTCAAGTGACACAATTTAAAGAAAATCTATTTATTTCCCAAGTTCCCCTAATACCTAACCCGCAAACAAAACAGCCCAAAATACACACGCTACCATTACCGACAAATTCCAAAAACTCGAAAAAAACAAAATCGTAACCAATAAAATCAAATTCAATTTAGCAAGTAAACAGTCTCGGAATCTCGATAAAGATTTAAGAGAACACCGCGACGTTTATCGCAGACGCCATTATCATGCATTAAAATTCGTCTTTGCGGCAAATTGCTATCGACGAAAACCTAATGACGTATTTGCATGGGAAAAGAGTTCCACTCAGCGTTCAGTTGTAAGAGAAACACTGGGACGTGCAGTATTGAATCGTTGTAAGTACCTACGATTGGGGAAGTTCGGAGCGATTTTGTATCGGATATTTTAAGGTTTTTTGGTCCGATGTTTTGAAGATATTGAGAGTTAATGTTGAGTATTACCGCCTATAGGTTTCGTTCTACTAAATCCGTAATTTTGTTTGATGTAAAATGACTATTTTTTGTTAAGAATACATGTTGTTGATGCTTAGAAAGTATATTTTTTTAAAGGTTAGACTTATTTATATTCAGTTACAAACTTATTATTCGATTTAATTGCGATAAAAACGGTTTTCTTTGCAACAAAACATCGAGTCCTTAAAATAAAAGGTGATTTTTCCTGTTACCTGTACGATATATTATTAGTAGAGGCTACATCGTTAATCTCAACCAACTTATTAGCAAAAACATACCAAAACTTTTAAGATAAAAAACCAAATAAATTCCAGAAACACTTATGACGTGGTACTCGTAATCTTTATTCATTCCAACGTGAAGCAAGATACAAAACATTTATTGTTTTTCTCTTTATCTGTACTATAAATCTGAATTTATACGAGTATAGTTATAGTTCGGGGAAATATGATGGAAGCAAAACAAAACCATTCAAAGCTTTAGGGTGCATAAATAAGATTGCAAAGTCAACGGAAATATTGAAATCGATATCTTCATATATTTTTATTATAAGTACAGGCTTTATTAGTAAAAACAAAACATAAATACGAAAGAAGAAAATGATCACTTCTTTTCCTAATTTATTTCAAGAAGGCGTTATTAAATAAACTTCACTACATATAGAAACTATAAGCGGCCAGTATCAGGCAATTCTCTTACCAAAGTAAAATCAACGCAGTTCAAAAATTCAAAATCGCAATGCCAAAGCCTTAACTACAGTACAAATACATAAAGTAGCTTAACTCTATGAATTTGTACTGTTGCCGTTTCAAAAAAATAAATGCCTACAGCCGCGTGGTACGTAACGCGATAGGGCTGCCCACCTATAGCATTTTAATCGCGTCAACAACTCACCATCACTCGTCACTGCGACACGCTCGCGACTATATCACGCCACGGTCATTCCACGATCCGATATTGAAATTGAAATTCTGTAAGTAGGAGAATGATATCACTTTTACATGTCTTAAATATATGTTTTGAGCTCGCTGGATGCGACATTTCCTAACTGACTACCCTAAGAAGAAATGTCGAAATAAACTCAGGGGTCTCTGTCTATTTTAAAGTCCAGATATCGTAGATACGCCCATTTATATGAAGTCCTCATACTGTATATATTATTATACTGTACCTCACGATTGCATTGAAACGACAAAGTTGAACTAAATGATTGATGTAGTGCGGTCTGATGTAGCGACCGAACGAACCGATGTCACCGGAATAAGAACAAATGCATTCGAGATATTTCTGCAAAGTCAAATTGTGGAAATGGAAAAAACTTGGGAGTGAAGATAGATTTTGTGGTATTTTCATATTTGAATATTGGTAGGAGGTGAAATAAATAAATATGCCACGACTTTCACACAACGCCATCTAGTATCAAACTAAGCAGAGCTTGTATTATGAGTACTAGACAACTTATGGTTATATACTACTAAATACATAACTACACACTATACAAGTCTAAGGTTTTATCCTAATAAGTTTTAATTAATGAGGTTATATGCTAATAACATATTCACCAAAAATAATCAAGCAATAACGAATTTTGCTTAAGTTCTAATTTGTTGTAAGTAAACAAAAAGTAAACATATAATTATGATTTTCTTCTCCGAACTGTACAGCAGTCAAATTAAAAAGTAAAAATTAACCTAAGCCGGTAATTATTTAACCGCGATTAAGTAGAATACTTTCCAAGTAACTACTTAATCGCAATCTTCAAAGGAAATCTTTCTTCAAATCTACGGTAATTTCCTGTTTCACTAAAAATACGTAAATTATAAATTAAAAGCTTGTTTTTTCTCACATTTACATAGAATTGTGTAAACCAGGTCATGTTAGATTTACTAGACCTTATTAGAGTTAAATATATTTAAACCTCGGCAAAGGTATTCCCTAAAGAGCTTCGTACTCGCATTAGGGATGTAACGGTGCGCTTGCTAATTGAATCGAGTTTTTGGTATCGAGAAACTTTGAGAGCTAACAATATCGATTAACTTTTTTTTTTTTTTTTGTAAGTTGGTCGTATGTCAAGCCTCGGTAAAGATTTCATTTGTGTTATATTTACTAATATAACGTAAATTTATCATTTATCGAGGCTTTAAGGACCAATTCATTCTTTTAAGTTACTACTTCCAAATGAAAAGAATTTTAATTGAACATTAAATAATATCGACACATTAATCGAACGTTTCCCATCATTAGTGAGTTCGTTCCCCAGGGTCCCGAGAGTGACACTACATGACGTGCTCTGGCTTATTTTCCACGCATTTGTTACTTTCAGGCACTCTAACCTGCTTTTTGTATACTAGTACCTATCTATAAACAAAACATTTCATCGCACAGAAATACCTACATACATTATCTATTGCCTACTGCATTAAGAACGGAAACCGAAAAAACAAAATCTATCGATATTTTTCATTGACATTACCCCATCACTAGTGAGTTCGTTCCCTAGGGCCCCGAGAGCGACACTACATGTGATCTGGCTTATTTCCCGCGCGTTTGTTAACGTTTAGATACACTCACCTGCTTTGTATGTTACCCTGGAAAATCGTTACGTAACCGTGTGTAATCAATGCGGAAAATCGATTATGGAATTAGGGTTATATTCCTTATATGAAGGAGGTATTAAACGCGTATTACAGTGGGAGAAGACTGGTACTAGATAGGTTAAGTGCGGAAATGATTTAGGTATGAATTTATGTCTATTTAAGCAGTATAATGAAAGTTAATCCAACGTATTATAAAAACAATAATCTGAGTATTTTGATACTTAAGTTGAGTTTTTAAAACGACGTCCATGGGGTCAGTCATGGGACTTTTTTAAAGTTACATTGACTTGCTTAATTATTCTAAAATACTAATGACAAACGGTAAAGGAAAGCACTGTGAGGAAACCTGGGTCTCAAACATTGGTATCTGAAATCGCCAATCCGCAGTGAGCTAGCGAGGTGATCAAAGCTCAAACCTTCTCAATATGGAAAGAGGCCTGTGCCCACCAGTGGGACGTGTTTAGGCTGATTTATTATTATTTTACATACAATGTAAAGAAAACAAAGAGAATCTAGTATTAACATATTTTATTGGCGGCTAGTAAATATACCGTGACAGCAATAATACGGGAAATACAAGAAAAATAGTGTGGTTACACTGTTGACAAGTTTACGATGGAACAGATGTAAAGTTACTGGAAACTTACACTAATGTGGCCTTAGTATTATGTAATTACTATTAATTTATTATCGAATTTAAATTAAAGATACGATTTTATTCGATAGATATTAAAGATCGATCGATTATCGTAGTTTTATCTAAAACTAGCTATTCTCGCGACTTAGTAAAAGAAAACACAAAGTAGGTGCATAATAAGAAAGTAGAGTGGTAAAGTATTGGAAAGGAAAGGCGATAATAAAAGGTAAAATGAAAACTAAAGATACATTAATTTACCTTAATAAATATATATAAACTGTAATTCTATAAACCTTGCTCGTATAGATAAATAGGAGGAAATAATACTAACACATAAATATATTACGCATACATACATAGATTTAAGAATTAGGGGAGAAAAGGTTGTTGCGACGACTTTTTTTTTATCTGTATAAATAATATATTTTAATTTTGTAAAAACGTAGGTGGATATTCGCTTCCAGCTACATCATAAATCTGTTGTCAATTCGCTAGCCATGCAGGACATTGTTGTTTATGCTGTTCATTTTAGTTTTTATAGTTTAAGGCCACGAAACGAGGTTTAAATAATAACTGGAAAGAAAACAAAAAAAAAATGTTTGGCGCATTTGATTCGATATTCATTTGATTTTACTTTAAACATAAAATTTTCGTTAGCCTGGGGATCTACCACCACATTTTAAAGCACCACTGTTACTTTTGTGAAATTGAGATGCCGACCGCTAATATTGCGCTATATAATATCGTGATACTTCAATACTGATAATATAAATCCCACAACGCCATCTAGTCTTAAATTAAGTATAGGTACGAGAATAACTTACGTTATGAGTACTAGAATCTGATAAACATACTTATATATTTCTAAATACATAACATCATAGATAAATTGCACCCAGACAAAACAAATGATCGCGCTCATCACACAAGCATTTGTCCCGGGTGGGAATCGAACCCACGACCTCCGGCATAGCAGTCAGAGCCACTAACTACTAGACAAACAGGACAGTCAATCCTCTTGCATTTAAAACGTCGATCCCAAGAATAAAAATATATAGGTATTAATACAAAAGGACATCTTTATTTTGTTTCATTCTTCTGACAAAATTAGATACACACATACTGTAACGCCTCTTTCGATATAGACTTCCAAAAAAGTGAATTCGTTTCCAAAACATGGAAAAGGCACGAAAAACACAAGGTACTTCATCAAACGCTCTTTCAATAGCCACAAGCTTAAAACTAAAAAATGTGACGTCACTTTCTGGACGAACGAGTCGGTTTTTGTTGCAATTGTACGCAACGAGCGTTTTTAGAAGCGTTTATATTGGCGACTGTCGCTATTGCCTTTTTTATGGAGCTTCACACTTTGTTTCAGATGAAAGTTGCTTTTTTTGTGGGGTGACATGGCTGAAATCGTTTTGCGGAGGTAGGTGATGAGGTAAGAGTTATGAGAGTTTAGCTAGTGGTTACTCGGTTTTTGACTAGTAATTTTAAATCAATAAATAACATGACTGGAAAAAGAAGGAAATCGTTCTGGATAAACCTCGATTCCAAATATAAGAAAGGAGTAAGCAAGCGAAGTAATCATGGCATGCTCTATATTGTAAGGAGATTTCCCAGCCAGTTAATACAACAAAATATCTAGATTTTCCCTCGGCTTCAACCTTGTGAATGTCGGTTATATTGCAAAACATTAATCTCCTTTTTTCAGTTGCGTAAAAGGCAATCTATATTTTAATTCAGGGTGTCACATCAATTTTCATTCAAATCTGCTTAGCAGTTTTAGCCTGAAAGAGTTTCTAACATCCATCCATCCACACTCACATACTTTCGCATTCATAATAATAGTAAACAAAACACTGCCTATACATATCCCATACACAAACATTCTAAAAATAACCACAAATTGGAACACAGTAAAGCCATCAAAAGCCCACAGTTCTAAGTAAATCAAAGCCACATGTCAATGGAAATTAATATCACAGACGTATCGACGTACTGACTGACAAGTAGATTGATTGCATTTTAGCCACCTAACCCTTTCGTTTCCATCGTAGCCGTGGCTATTAGGGCGGGGAGATACAGGTCTCTTGTTTGTATCTGGCCTTAAAAGTAATAGATAAAATGTTACATTGACTAGAGAATTTTCTCGAGAATTTTAATTTAATTTAACGTTCGTTAAAAGGACCAATACTAGCTGTTATCCGCGACTTGTGTAGCGAATGCTAATTGTAGCACAAAAAAAAAACTGAAAATTAGTTAAGTTTTTGAGTTTATCGCGAACAGACAGACAGACACACACGGCGGAGGACTTTGTTCTATAATAGGTATGTAGTGAAGTTGTAACAGAACAACGAGTGGGCACGACGAGTGATACACTAGAACATTTAATAGAGCGGCTTGTTATTGTTGCAAAGCTGTGATAGCCTAGTGGTAAGACCATAGGACTGCCAAGTCAAAGGTTTCAAGTTGGATCCCCAGGGCGCGCAATGACTTTTCGACTGACTTTCGACTTGTTATAGAAATATTGTGCGCGTTTTAGAAATAAATATCACAGCTTCCGTGTTTCAGACGGCACGTAAAAATGTGGGTCTTGCGCCTGATCTCTCTCTCTGGTCGTGTCGGATTGCCATCCCATCGGGCTATGAGAGTAAAGGAACAGAAAGTGCACCTGTGTTTGCGCACAAGCTTGTGCACTATAATATGTCCCGCGTAGCTGGCTGGTGTCATAGTAACATTAGCCGCCGTGGCTGAAATCGGTCCGGAGACATTATTTTTGCAAGTAAATGCTCTAGTCTATACCCACCCTTACGTTGCGGCTTTTACAGAATGCGGGTCGGTTTGTTCAGAATCCAAACTTGATCCGGTTGACAATAGTTTGATTGTGTTCCGTTATTTATTGTAGTGTGGCGAATTTATAACGTAGAGTTACTGATATCTATTATAAACTAAATTGTTTAAGTAATGTTTAGTAGATTTTAAGTGTCAAAGTAATCCTTCTAATATTTTAGACGCGAAAGTTTGTTGGTTTGTTGCTCTTGCACGCTAAAACGACTGTATTTTGATAACATTTTGTATAAAGTTAGCTGACACGCATTTTTTCTGTTAAAGCTTTTTTTTTCTTTTTTTTTTACACAACGCCATCTAGTCTTAGACTGAGCAGAGTTTGTATTATTAGTACTAAAATGGCCGTGCTCATCACACAAACCTGGGTGAGAATCTAACCCTTCGGTATAGCGGTCAGGTCCTCTAACCAAAAGACCCGTCAACCCTCATAGAACACCGACCACCTTGGCGGAATAAGGCGGGTACAGTCAGACTCTTACTGACTAAACCTGAACCGCTGTGCAACGTCATCCGCATATGGTCGGTGCATGGCAATGCTTAACAATTCATCACGCACCGGTTAGCTGACACCCTACCTTAACACACAGGCTACTTGTTAACGGTGAATGTTTTGACTGCTATAACCGACATTTGCGCGAACGAAGTCGCGGGCAACAACTAGTTAGTAAATATATTATGTGATCTAAAGCACTGAATTGTGTATAACCACTAATTACAACATCAAACAGGTTATAATATTCAAAGTTTATCCTTACATCACAAATTCAATTGAAATTAATTGCTTAATTGAAAATTAGAAATTCCAATTTTAATTGAATCTCGGTTAAGTTAAAAGTGATAGAAGCCCTAACGTTATCTATTCAATTTTGACCTAACATTTGAATAAATGGGAGCCAACAGTTTCCAGGAACATTTAATCCCAGTATAAACACATACAGTAGTTTAACTCGGCCTTGTCTAAAAAATAAATGACTACAGTCGCGCGGTATGTAACAGTGATAGGGCTGCCTACATATACCTACACCTATTACTGCATTTTTATTACATTAACAGCACACATAGGATTGGACAGGTCACGTGAGCCGCATGAATAGTTATCGTTGGGCAATGGGAGCCAGCAGATGGAGGGCGCCGCCGAGGCTGGCCCAGAAAGTAGAGGTTGGATGAACTAAACGTACACCGCAAGGACTGGTTCGAAGCGGCGCAGGATAGGGAATCGTGGAAGGACTTGGGTCTATAGGCGAACAAAAAAAAACAGCACACCGTCCGTTGTCATGCCACCATGCCCGTTTATACCAAGAGTTCATACTGTATACTTTGTTATACTATGATTGAACGCTGTTAAAACAAGGATTTTGGTATATTATGAGTTTCCGAGAATTTCACTTCACTTTGCGTATTTACGAAACCTCTATATGAAGTATTAACACGGCTGCTGTTTCAATCATCTGTCATAGATGCTAGAGGCCAATGATGATGATATGAAGTAACATTATGTAATTATTAGACATTAGGGAGACGGCCGAGTAAAATTAGTTTACATTTTCCATATTATGCTAAGAGGATTTTTTTTTAAGTTTAATGGGCTTTGGTGTAAAATAATACGTATTTCAGAATACGATCATAATTATTATATTAGGCATACGTGGCTACATATCGTAAACGGTTTGATAGACGAAGACTAAGATTTTCGCCAATTAGTGGTATCTAAAATAGGCAAAATGTTACCTACCTCTTGAACTAAACTCTCAACATAACTGGAATGGTTTTAAATCACGCCAACTCTTCTCTAGGCACGAAGGTCTTCAAAAGCGATGCTAAAAATCAACGCAACCCAAATGTATATGTCCTCTTTTGTCTTATAATGTATCCTGTGTATTATTTGTTGAAGATCCTTAAAATAAATAAACAATAGTTTAGTCCTCACTTACCAACCACACTCCAATCAAAACCTCTTATATCATTTAATTTATTCTCAAATAATATCAAACCCATACCCAGCCTATACACGCTTACCCCGCGTCATCAATCAGGCCCGCGCTCGTCTTGGCAGGGGTAAATCTCTCTTTTTTACGCCACCATCACACGTTCCCTCCACATTATTGTTACCCCTTGTTTTGGACTTTTTATACCTCAGCTTAAGGATGTGTAGAATAGATTTTGGATCACAATATTGCTTGGATATCGGCTGATGGATTCGTGTGGTAAAGAATATTTTTTGATACTGGTTTGTAATAAGCTTTGCGATGCTTGGGAATATGTATGCGGAATAAGCAGTGATCTATGTGTTATGTGAGAGGCCTAAATATCTACCCTTTGCTCACCATGTTTTAAAGAACTGGGGCTGATAAAATAAACAACAAAAAACCTCGTAGTGATGAAGTTGGTTTAAGTAGACTCTATAAGAGACATCCATGAATAGACGTGGACATCTACATGGGCGAAAGATCTACCAAGTCAAAGGTCTCGGGATCGATTCCGTTGTGTGCGTTTTAGAAATAAATATCACAGCTTCCCTGTTTCGGAAGGTGCGTAAACATGTGGGTCCTGCACCTGAACTCTCTCCGGTCGTGTCGGATTGCCGTCTCATCGGGCTACGAGAGTAAACAGAGAGTACATCTTTGTTTGCGCACACGCTTGTGCACTATAACATGTAGTATATGTCATAGTAACACTAGTCGCCACGGCCAAAATCGGTCCGGACATATCATAAGGCACATAAATGAATGAAAGGAAAATATACTACAAATTCGAGTAAGCTACCATCATAATTTATACATTAATGAAAGCTTTGATGCAGTGCAATTTCAATCAGAGAGATATTTCAAATTACCAACTAGTCGAGTATATACAGCCTTTCAGAGGAATGAAAGCCTTCGAATCAGCCTGAAAAGTAATCAAAAGCTAGGTCGATATTCTAGTAAAGAGGTCATAAATATTATACATTTACTTAAAAATAATTAAATGGCAACACTTATTAAAAATAATATTTTTGATGTACTTTTTTGAACCCATTAACAAATTCAAATATAGAATTCTCAAACCAATATCTAACGTTACAAAATAGCCAGTAATAAATATTCCAAAAAACAATATTCGAAATTGCGTAACATAATCAAAGGAAATCTCGTATACAGCCTTACGCAAGGTCCAATAAAGGAGGCGGTAATTAAATAATTTCATATGTATCTAATGAACTTTATATTTATCCTTCGGCCTTGCCTAATGTTTATTATGGAAATCTCACGACCCTGTACCATGGTATTTCTTGAATTGATTAAAGGCTAGGTGAAATTGGTTTCTCTTTGTTCTTGTTAGTAGAGTTACGAGTTAAACAAGCGACTAGTAATTTGCTTGAATATGTTTTAAGCTCGACAATATGATAGGTACCATCTGATAATTAAATGATATTTCTAAACAATATAAGAAATAATATATGGATAGTTAAAAATGAAATAAAGTCTAAGAATTAATTAAAATAATAGTAAATTCTGGAAAGACAGGTCGAGTTTCCGTCCAAGAAAACCAACAATAAAATTGAGTGTGCCCGATATTGCGTGTCGTTCTCCACCGTGGTAGTGGGGCCTGAACCTAATTATGGCGACGCTCATTTTGGCGCGAAAATGTGACAGTTCGTTAGGTGCCGGCCGCATCTTGGCGGGAAATGGGATTGTTAGGTTATGAGAAATAAGTTTATACTCAGACGTTTTAGCTGATCCTTGTTATTTCTTGTTTTCGTAAATGGTTAGCGGAATGCGAATACTGTAATGTGTGTTCTGTTTCGTAAGCGGAATATTAGGTGGGTGTTGTAGGCTAAGACAATGGCTGTACAGCCTATTCATGACACGTAATCGGTGTTTACGTTGTCATTCTTGGTATTGAAACCTTTTAAGTTTTTTGGCAGGTTATACCTGAACGCACCGGCAGTGATAATTTTATTTAGTCGTAACGAAAAATCAACAATTACTCATTAAACATGATTACTAAAAAGTTAATACAACAGATAAAATATACGTATTTACACCTAAAAGTACGATTCACCATCTGTAGTATTATAGTAGGAAGAAATGTCAAATCAAATAAGTAATTCAAGAAAAACTAAATAAATTAAAAGATGATAGAGGTTCTTTTGTCATGATCCAAAAATTACTATTAAAATCAGATGAAAATAAAATATCGTCAATAATTGGTAAACTAACCGAATGCAACGAAATACACAGAAAAAAACATCGACCAATAGATTCAAAATCGTAATGATTTTCAAAATTAAAACGAGATTAAACCAGCAAAAAGTATTTAGCTGTGAAATAAGTAATCTCGAAACAGACAACTTTCATCTTTGATGAAAATCTGCTAGAGATGAAAAACGTAACGTTGGAAAATAATTTAGACAGCTTCGAGGTTCGACTCATCTTGATAACGGAAATAATATCTCGAGGAAATTTCTATACAAGAAAATGTAACAAAAAGGAGTTCATCCTGTGGTTACTTGATTTGATTTTAAAAGATTTGTTAAACAAGTAGACGGAAAGCAATTCTTCGAATTGTGGTTGTGCTTCTAATTATGTTTGGTTGAAAATGAATGAATTATTATTCCCTTGATGCCATTTTTCTCTTCCAATTTTGATATAGTTGGCATACCTCAACATTCCCACAACGACATCTAGTCCCAAATTAAGTATAGGATAGTAACTTGTGTTATGAGTACTAAACAACTGGTGAACATACTTATATATTTCTAAACACATCTCAGACACAGAACAAATGGTCGTGCTCATCACACAAACACTTGTCGTGGGTGGGAATCGAACCCACGACCTCCGGTATAGCAGTCAGGGCCACTTACCACTAGATCAACAGGCCAGTCGTATTACTCCGGTAAAGTAATTTTTGTTTTCTGATTTTCATTTCCCTGGTATAAATGCTATATTATAGCTTTATTTTACAAAATAAAATTCTGGTGGTCCAACATGCAGGTATACAGGCACACAGGACAATCTTGCAAATAGGCCATGCTCATTATTTTTAGTATTTTTGCTCACAGACACAATTTTGAGGAGTAAGAATAAAATACTATTTCAAAACATCTAATTTGTTCCACAAAAAAGGAAGCTAAAAGTACGAAATACACTACCATTTTTCTCTTACGAAAACACATATAGGTATACAAAAAAAACAGCAAATAAATATTTACAGCAAAACATCACCTGCAACCTGAAAATTACCTGAAAATAATGACGTTGACAATAATTTGACAGAGACGGGATGTGCTAAGGGACCCTTTTCACACCCTTTTTTATAAAAGCCCCGTGTCAGCTCGGGATTGGCTTATACGCCTTGTAAATATAACCGCGAGGATACATCCACGACAAATATCTCTTGGATTCTTTATTTCCAAATGTTTTCGGGATATAAATCTAATTCTTTTTTTTTGTAAGTTTTTTCTGGCGGTACAAAATAACTGCGTCAATTTCAAAAGTATTTACTGATATTTTTGTTTGCCAGATGCATATTTTATTGCTGAATGATAATTTAGTTTAAAATAGTATTCTTTATTCAATTTCTTTTTATGTATGGAAACGAACTAAATTTAATGAACTCTCATTAGCAATCAGTATATTAGGTATACAGTATTTAATACATTCTTTATCAAATAGTGGTGTTTTCATAATTTTATTCTGCCAAAGCATTCATGGCCTTTAAAATCATAAGACGTGCTCGTAAATATTTTGCGGCGAATGAAAAATTCATATTTTATTCACGTTCGCAACTGTCACATAAGTTTGAGACACCACCTGCGTTGCTTTAAATGGATTTTCTGAGAATACTGAGTTACATTAATATTGCACTCCTATGCTTGTACGAGATAGATAAAAACCTGGTTAGTTGTCAACTTGTGATTGACATAACTATACAGCTGAAAATCAGAACAAAAAAAAAACAGTTTTAAAACGAAACTCAAACGAGCAAAAACGTTTTTTTTTTCTATAAAATATAAGTTTGACAATAAGGTTATTAAAAACTTACATTAGACGATTATAGAACAACTAACTACTCCCCGTGATGTTCAGAAACTTAAATATTAGTTACTCAGTTCTTAACTCTTTCCACTAGAATCTAAGGTGTTAATTTGTCAACTGAAGCAACACACTTTCACAAACGTATACTTTCAAAATTCTGTGTCTGTGTGATGAAAATAATATGTCTACAAACTCGACAAACAATAGTACAAAAAATAAAATAAAATATAACCTCTTCAACATTTACAAACATACCTTTTAAATAATTCATGACCTAGACGCGTCTGATTAAGAGCCTACATTATTTAGAACATATAATAATAAGAGTATTACTAAAATATTCCACAATACAAATGTACGTACAAATGCGTTGACAGTTTCTGTACGTCACATTGTAAAAATAATATTACCTATGTTAAAGGACCATTTTATCATTCCTTTTCAGATCTTTACAATTTTCTTCAGAATCGTATTTTTTTTAGAATAACTCTACATTACCATACCTCTTTTGGATAATAACAAACTCGTATGAATCAGTTAATAGTCCAGTCATTTGGTAGAAAATAAGGGGGTTACCTGGAAAGTTTTCCGGGAGTTTTGAAAATTGGGTATTTTATAGATTTGGATATGCTCTTTTCGAATTTTAACTTTGCCACCTCGTACGACCGCCGCTCGCGCCGCCATTTTGAAAAAATGGCGCCCAAAAACGGTTTTTTGGGAATATCTACTTTCTGAGGCATTTTATGAAAAAAATAATTTCTACAAAATTAAACTAGAAAAAAATTCCTACACTTTATATCTTATTCACTTTTTCATAAAGTCAATAGTTTTGGATGTAGAGCACCGCAAAGTATTACTTATTCATCTGCACCACCACGTGTTTTTTGTATATTTTTCTAAAATGTTCCATTACTGCCGCCGGTTTTCAAGTGAATTGTCACAAATAAAACAATTTTCCGTATAAGAAGCCATAGCTCTAAGAACATAATCAACACTGTACGTCAATAAACGTACATTGATGAATCAGTCTAAACTAAATATTTCTCTTAATATAGCTTCTACCAACAAATTTTTCGTTGAAGTTTCGTTCATAGTCGAGAGAAAGGGCCCGATTCAAAAGTGACATATTACCCTGACACCTACTTCTTAAAAACCGGCGGCAGTAATAGAACAGTTAAGAAAAATATACGAAACACTCGTAGTGGTGCAAATGAACAATACTTTGCGGCGCTCGTACGTCCAAAACTATTGATTTCATGAAAAAGTGAATAAGACATAAAGTGTAGGAAATTTTTTCTAGTTTAATTTTGTAGAAATTATTTTTTTCGTAAAATGCCTCAGAAAGGAGATATTCCCAAAAAACCGTTTTTGGGCGCCATTTTTTCAAAATGGCGGCGCGAGCGGCGGTGGTACGAGGTGGCAAAGTTAAAATTCGAAAAGAGCATATCAAAATCTATAAAATACCCAATTTTCAAAACTCCCGGAAAACTTTCCAGGTAAAACTACCAAATGACTGGACTATAATAAATATTATATTTTTTTTGTAATTATATTAACAAAACTGTTGCAACATTTTTCATATTTTTTATTCCATCTTCAAATCTGACGCTTCGCTTAATACCAAAATTGCTGTACGTTTTCCTATAAAATTATAAGCGTTTCTTCGATTTCACCAAAATTCCTTCATCAGATCCCAACTTGGTAAGTTTAAAATTATAAAGAACCAGTACGAATCACTAAAGGTACGTTTTTTAATAGGCACACATCACTTGCTCGCAAAAAAAAATATAAAAATGGAACACTGTAACTGTCTACGAACAGTTTGCGTAGCGGATATAAGCTACATCGTAGCATTGGCGTAGCAAGAGTACTCTTTGCTACACCATCAATATTTTGATAGAAAAATATTTAAAACAGACAGACCAAGTAAAATACCTATACACTTTTACGTAAATTTCTGCGAAACTGCAAACACAAATAAATTACGAAGCGAAGACAAATTATTAACATTCTATAATTAACAGGGAAATTGTGAATATCTGGCGTTATCTGCTTGCCGCAGAACCACTTAATAAATTAGAGAATGTTTGCTTTTAATCCTTGCTTTTCAGACCAGCGGTAGGTTTAGAAAGGACTGCTGTAAATAAAATTAAAGTTAACCTGAGTTGAACTTTATGTCGTGTTGTTTTAATTTTGTGTCTGGATTAAAGGTATAGCAGTTTTCGTTTTTCAGTCACTGATTAAGAAAATGAATGAATGACTTTTTCTCACTTTTTTAACTCCTTCACGATCTTTTTCTTTTTCATATAAAATATTAATTGAACAATATTACAGCGTATACAACCTATGTCCAATGTCTAACTCCAAACTTAATATAATTGCTGCCGTCTTCGATTCTCTACCAATCTCTAAACTTTTAATGACAGATTTTATTGGATACTAATTGTGTCGCGAAATATTTTCACCAATTAACTCTTTATAGCATCAATACCCTACAAAACATAACGTAACTAATATTATCAATCCTATTAATATTACAAACGAAAAAGACGTTCTGAGTTCGGACACAGTCTAAATATATTATGTTCGGATTTGTGTTCGGATAAATTTTGATGTAATTTGATATGACGTTAACTGATAGTCTGAATTAACCGACTACGTCTGAAGGGGCAAATATTTTTGGAGCTATAATCGGCACTATCGTGCGCAAAGTCGCAGGCAAAAGCTAGTATTCAAATAAAATACAATGTACAAGAAGATAGCAACAACAATAACAAGTATCGACTAACCGCATACTCCAACATATGCTAAGTAATATTTACGTTGGCAACATAACTAGTGCTTAAGTTTCCAAGTTACAACAACCGAAACTATTACGTAAGCCAAGTAACTGTAACTTTCTAGTGCTTACTTCGTAGGTACTGACTGCTGAGTTAAATCTAGCATGAGGAAAGCAAAGAGGTTAACACAGAAGATTGACTCGACGCGACCTTTAAAATGCTTGAAACAAAAAGACTTGATAAAAAAAACACCCAAACACAGAACAATCGTGCTCATCACACATTTCGTTACACCATTGTTATATTTTAGTCAATACATATAAAAACTTTACAAATGATGTACCACCATACACATTGCTAAAAGCTACATGAGATCATCGCGAACAGACACACAGACAGACGTGGTGGAGGACTTTGTTTTAAAATATGTAGTGATAGTGACAACTCTTCATTAGTTTTGCAAGAGCGTCTTTAGCGACACCAAAAGCCTAGGGGCAGCTTTAAAACTCTGACACCGGGTTGTACATTAACTATACAAATCAAAAGAAGAAACAAAGACAACTGTTCACAACAAGAGCATAAGAAAGACTTCAAAATAGAAAAAAATGAAAACTCAAACCATAAAGTAAAATCATCCTGTCGAGGTTGCTAGCGACATCTGTATTTTACACAGCGAACTACGACGACAGTTGGTAAAGTACCGAGACGAAACCCATGACGTCACAGTCTACATCGTGCAAGTACTTTTCAGCGGTTCATTAAACCGCCAAATATCCTGTAAGTAGGCATTAAAACTTTCCTATCATTTTAGGATTTTTTTTTTCTTATGTTTATTTTCTTAGTAGGTTGGTTAGAAGAAGCTAGGTACTTGCATCTTAAATTATTAAATGTCTGGAACTTCTTATAATTTTTTCGTTATTTAATTCCAGTTTTTTTTTTACTTTTACTGCCTATTGCTACTTTTTAATCATATCTATTTTAATAACCATTTTTTGACCTTCTAAAGTTCTGTTTTTGCCTTCTGGTGGACATAGGTCTCTGCTAAGGTAAGCAGCAGAATCCAATCCGCAACTTTATATACCCTGCTTCATGACCGCTTTATATTTACAATATACACGTTTTAAAAACAAGCATTTACAGATAACATTACGTTACACGTACATCAAACATTACTTTTAACAGCAATACCTTTAAAACACCTAAATACGAAATACCGATAAAGACAATGCCATCTGTGTTCCAATAAATACAGCTTTCACTCATTTTCGATAAACGGCTATGGCTGAAGCAATCGGTTCAGTCACTAAATCAGTCATAATTACTGCTATAAATGTCGAGAGCCGGCCGTTTTGTATAGCTAAGCTGGTGTTGCCAGATCGCTGGCTGTTTTCCCCGGGAAATGTATAAAATTATGTGTTTGGTAAGGACTTAAGTATAGGTATTGTTGTGTGATTTTTGGAAGGGATTGACACAGAATGGGATTTATTACAATGATTATAATTAGACATAACGCACTACTATCCTTTGTTCACAACAATATTATGATATTATACATATATCAGATAAAGAGGGAAAGTTGAAGGAATCCAGATCCGGAACCGTGTTTTCTTTACATTTTGTTCTATTTTAATTCAGCATTTCCTCGAACTTTTAACGTCATCACGTCATTTATTTTCCTCATTCTTTCTCATAACCAAAGGACATTTGCTTAATATCATAAATAGTCTTCTATAATTAAAAAAATGCTTACTACAATATTAATTCATTCACGTATCTATAACTCCACACGGAAAGCTTAAACAATATTAGCCGTTATAACAGCCCTCCCACACAAAATTCACACATTAAGTACCCGTAGTATCGGTACTTCGCACTGCCAGCACTGGCAACCCACGCTTGTACATATCAGTGACATATAAACCGCCTGATATTGATGCGATAAAACAATTTTTATTGTTCCCGTTACCAATAATATTGTAACGGTTTCATATTATGGCCTTTTGTTACGTTTCCTTTTTGCCCTTTCGAGGTTAGGTAACAACTTTGTTTGTTACTTTATTGACCAAAAACTATATGTTGTATACTTTATGGTACAATTTCTAGTATTATTGAGAAACGTGGAAATATAGAGAAAAGTTTTCAGCGTTAATTAAAAATATTTTTTATTTTGCCATACTTAAAATTTTGTTGCTATTACAGTTACAATCTAGTTTGCGTTTTGTCAAAAGACAAGCTACGTAGGAGAGAAATTAAATTGTGATATTTTTTCCCTTTCCACTGATTATGTGCTACCTTTCTGTTTAAAAAAAGACCTTGTAAAGTAATAATAAAGAAATGCTAAGCTAAAGCTTAAAGTAGTCTTCGTTAGTAATTATTCTAAGTAGTCCTCTTCGTGCACGTAATTCAATAGTTTTTAATGATTGAATCTTTGGGTCGAATCCAAAAATATGCTGTGGCAATTTTCATTTTTAGGTTAACAAAAAGGAAGCAATAATTCAATCAACTATCACACTACTCTATATTACGAGATAGTAAATATCAGAATAGTATATCCTATTTTCCTTACGATTAAGCCATCGATTCATCTTCCTTTGCCACTTCGCTAAAAGTACACAAACAGCAATAAATAGGTTTAGATGTAAATAAATCTCAATAAGGATCTAACAACGTTATAGGGGACGTCATATTGAAAGAGAATTTGCGTTATTCCTTTGAAAACCAGTTTTTCCTGTTGTTTTTCGTCTTTGTTTATAAAGTAAATTAGAGAATTGAAAGATGTCGTTAAACGATTGTGACTTTGCAGTTTGTGTAGAGTATATTGGAAAATGCTAGGATGCTAATTTGCTTGTAAAACTACATTAATAAATCTTGGTAGTTAGTAAGGAAATTTTTTGCAGAACAAAATATATATGCCAAACAATATTTTGTTACTAAATAAACTCACACTGACATAAAATACGAGAAAAATGCAGATATGTTGGAAGAATTCACGTCCCATCTCAAGTTTTATAAACCAAGTCTTAAGAAAAACAAAACCAAACTTCAGTTCCATAAAATTTCGTGTACAACAAAAGAACACCCCTAAAAAATTAAAAACAACCCTTTAAAACGATATCACCCGCAAACAACGTTCCATTTCACGAGGAAAACTGGAAGGAACCGCTACTATTTAGCTAATCTAACAAGATACGGTCTCTGAGAGCCAATTAGGTCCTATTTAGTGTTAAAAATCCAAAAGCTAAAAACAAAGTAAGCTATAACAGAAAGAGAAAAGTCCCTAACGCAATAACAATTTTAATTACGTTAAAAATTATGTTAGAACCAACTTTTCCGGTTGGTATCTTCGCCAGAGGACCTACCACGACCCCTGAAAGTAATATTATAGCGGGTGTGGAAGAGAGACATCGCTCTACAAAGTGTAGTGCTCTGTCCCGCTTACACACCCGAAATGACGTCACATTAAGAGGTGGTGGTATCTTCGCCAGTCCGTTTCGTTTTACGATAATGTTTAATTTCTGAACGAAATTCCCGCAATTTTTGCTCTAATATTAAGAATGAGGTTTAAAAAAACAATTTTTATATTGCTTCGTCTGGATTCTTTTGGAGTTTTGTAATGTTCTCGAGTGTATAGTAGAAGATAATTTGTTTGTTTAATAAAGTGCTGTTTTTTCCTAGTACAGACAAAAACAACGCTTTTTTCATGTATCTTTACGATCGTTTCTTTAAATTGTTTTTGATTTACAAACTTATCAATAGAATATTTTTATAAATTAAAACTCACAACAAAGAGACTGAAGAAATAAAATAAACTTAAATAAGTTCAAGAAAAAATATTTAAAAACTCCTCTTAAACAAAATGCTCCCTTCTTATATTATGTCAAAGACCTTACTCACCAATTAATTTAATTTGAAATACATTAAATTAAAACAATTAACCACCTTAAACACTCCTTGGTACTAGAAACGTTCTGTAGGAAAGTTTAATGAACATTACAAACTATTTGCAGCATCCTTATTACCTTAATATTAGTTAATCTAGGTAACCCCCAACACATTATCCCAAATTGCATTAAGAGATAAGAGCGGAATTTAGTTTAAATTACTTTAAATAAATAACACTACATGTACTGATAGAAAGATAAGAACAGAGGATGCTAATGGTCAAAGTACTGAATATTATAGAACAAGGTTTTTTTCATACTACGATTTTCACTCTTAGACATCTGGTCCAAACTTTGCAAAGGTTGTATTATGACAATCAATCAAAAATCAAAACGTTTTTATTTCGAGTAGGCCTTTTCAGGTACTTTCAAAACGTTTCTGACTCTAGTTGCTAGACTAAAACTTAGATATGTACATACAAAACCTACGATACACTGTACACTGCTATACACTGCTATACACTGCTGTACACTGCTATACGCTATACGCCGTTTATTATTGAAAACACACCTTAAATAATTCAGTCTCCATTTAATATCAACTTCAAAATTATCACTTACTAAACACCCTAACATTTTCAAAGAACGTTTCAATCACAAAAGCCTTTCGCCGTTATCAATACATCTTCCTCCACGGTATTTCCTTAAGACTATATTTAAGTAGCCGAACCAATAAACCAAGTTATAATCCACATTACCGAAACGAAAACTCGAAGTAACAATAAACGAGTTGCCATCACGAAACAATCAACGCTGTTAACTTCCCAGTTATCTGCAATTAACAGACTTTAGGACAAACTTATGCCAACTTGATAAAGGCTTGAAGAAAATTAACGGAACTTTGGGATCGGTGGGCGCCAGTTTGCGGCTCTTCAAGTTGTCGCATCGATTTTTATATTAACAACTCTGATTCAGTTACTTTTTGATGGATTTGGAAATTTTTGACTTGAAAATAGTCATGTCCTTTCATTTGGGACTGACGTTTCATCAAGAGCATGGTAGTATTCGACTATCTACCTGTATAATACAGGTAGATAGTCGATAATAAATTTGATAATCGGTTACCAATGTCAACACAAAATATATTGTGTTAACACAAAATAGGGATTTTTGTATTCCAAAATTTGGTACTAAAACGCACCACTCCCACTATAGATTCCACATTGCACTATCAAAATACTGCATACTATCCAATTTCCATACTCAGAACGACACTACCCATTATCTAATATACTGCTAAAGTAACCGTCCGATAGCAATCAAAACACAGTTACAAAACTGTGAAGGCTAGTGGAGATCGTTAGATGGCCAGGGTATGAGCTGGTGCCAAATTTGAACAGTTTCAAACTCGATTTCCTCGCCGCAATCATCTTGGCAGGCACACGTGATGTTAAATGTTCAATGAAAAAGTGTTGTGCTTATGTAATGGAAGAAAAACAATTGATAGTTTTTTGTTATGTTTTGTTTCCTCGTTTGGGAGTTTGATTTCATAGCTAGCTTTAATAACTATATCGATATTTTTTTAAGGAAAAGTTTTTCTGTTGTTTTAAAAACGACTATAAGGAATTTAATCCTTGTATCGCGGGGGTTTCACAGAAACTCAATTCACATGCACAAAGACACCCAGATTTGCATTTGCGGAAAGCACAAATCCTTGTTGCAGCGCTGTCCAACGTCAAAATATGGCAGAAATGTTTACATTTCAAAAGCAACTAGGATCTTAGCACCTCCGTAACCTTTTTGAATACACAACTCAGACATATCTCTTTTGCAACTGCAACAGTTTTTTTTTATAATAACTTTCGTGAGAATGATTCATATTTAAGTGATATATAACGGTTTACTCACGCGTATTTATCGGGATAGCCAGCCACTAGTCGGGCTATCCCGATAAATACGCGTGAGTAAACCGTTATATATCTCTTAAATATGCAACAGTTTTATTTTAAGAATTATAGGTAGGTCATCCTGGCCTGTAGACAAGTTACATGTCTTCGTGTGCTGACGCTGACGAATAGCTTGTCATAATAAACCAGCCTACGTCCTACAGCATTCTGTGTCTGCATAGGATCATGGGCAAAGGCCCCATATTCTTCCAAACCTCTCTATCTTTTGCTATTTCTGGCCACGAGCACCCCCGCAAATCCGAAACGGCATGCCGCATTCAGTAGGTCTGAGAATCGGCCAACATCTATTTTTCATCCCTATATTTTGTTTTTCGCGAACAAAGTCGCGGGCAACAGTTAGTAGTAACATAGGTCGAAGAATTTAACCCCGTGTTGCGTCAGAACGATCCCGCTACATCTACTATGTATCACGGATACCGCCAACTAACAATTATTCAAGTCAATGTTAGAACAATGTTTGTTCCGCACAATATCGAACTTTGACTAAGGCGGATGTCTAAGGGTGGACGTACACTGGAGCGAAATTATTGAAGATTTTAATAAATTGTACTTGATATTTTAATTAATTGAGTCGACAGATATAGTTTAGCATTCAAAAGATTTAGTAGATTATCACAAAAGTCATAAATTCCGTGAAGCATTGAAATTTCTACTGCATTAAAAAAGATATTTTTAGATTTACCTACAGTCAGCTGTTTTGCGATTTGTTCTCACACATTAATTGACAATGACAGTATTTTGCATCAATGCATACCTACTTTGTATGATTAATAGAATCGTACATAGTCTTTGACACAGATTGTATGAATTGCGGCTGAAGTTATAGTGACCTCGGTAGCTTGGTTAGTAAAGCGACTGGAGCGTTAAGCAAGGAGTAACAGATTCGAGCCCTGACTAAGGTCTGAATGTTTTCATTGTAAGTATTATTTACATTTAACACTAATGATGACAAACGAGTAAAATAAATCTGGCTAATAATAAAAACAACCAATTATAATAGAACATTGCTACAAAGATAATAGGTACGTATTATCTGAACCATTATCTGGTATCCGTCCACCTTTACCCCGAGTAGTGATAGCCGAGTCAATTTAAGTTGGCAACTTAATTTATACAAGTTTAGCTATACCTGTTTGAGATTTGCGGCCATTGTTCAGCTCAGACTGAACTAAGCGGGGCAAATTGAGCTGTGAGACGTTTCTTATACATTGTTGGAATTTCGTATGGGAATGGTAAAGTCACTGTACTTTATTGTGTTTTTTTTTAGTCTAGCATGGTCCTGATAAGCATTAGCTCCATATACTTAAAACAGTTTCGCACTGAAAAATTGAATCCTTGTATCGCGGGTGGTTTCACAGACATTTAATTCACATGCACAAAGACACGCAGACTCAGTACGCGGGGATCGAACCTGCGACATGTCGCATACAGTGGTAATTGGCGTGGCAACCTATACTACTCGGATATCCGTGCAGTTTTGTAGTATTGCTTAACACTTAATGGATTCGATCTGATCCTAACATTGCTAGTGAGCTGCGGTGTTGGTCAGATATTATAATATATGTGTCTTGAATTTTCGAAAAAAAAAATGGCTGTAAAATATAGAACCTCCTTTTTATTCGATAAAAATACTTACTACGGATTTTTTTTGTCTAGCTTCTATTAATTAAACTTTACCAGCATTAATTATGAAATCACTATTCGCCTGAATCAAAATGAAATCACTAACAAAAATACATAAAAATATTAATAAAACTCTAAACCTAAAATGAAATACGTCCTTCTCCCGAAGAACGTATTCAATTTCTTCTAATCATATTTCTACAAATATATATTTGTCTACCGACTAAATGTATAACTGAGTAAGGGTATTGTAAAGAGTACAAATCTATTTTTGGCAAAATATTTTGATACCTCCAGGCAAACGAGTCCACTAGGTTTTTCCCACAAAACAACAGGGCGGGTATCACACGGTAGCTAGCGGAAGAAACAAAAGAATAAATAATTCATATCTTTTACACAACGCCATCATTCTAGTCTCAAACTAAGCAAAGCTTGTGTTATGAGTACTAAAACAACTGATCTACATACTTTTTTTCAATTTCTCTTACTATCAAGATTTGCTTATTACAATTGCGTCACTGAAGAAATGAGTCAAAAACATTTTTGTAAATGACATTATTACATCTTTCTAAAGACCAATTAGTAATTTAACTAACTACATAAAAATGGGTCTTACTCACCTGACTGATAAAGCGCATATTAGGGAAATTGCATTGGTTTATTGATTGTTTATAAATCAAAATGGTGGCATTATCTGATGCATTGGTTCTGTACATGTAGCTACGTTTTTATCTGTAAACAGTAATAGTAACTCAAAAATGTTTAGACGCTCGTGTTTTGTTTAAAACATGGTTTACCTTGCTCCTAAAAGCCATCACACATACTGCATTAATTGCCACAAAATATGCAAAAGACAAGAAAGCAAAAATCCTTTTAAAGCTGATCCTCAAAACCCTTCAAAAAATTACAATTACTTTCACCTCACAAAACGCTATTCAAGTAACAGCCTATTACAGGTTCCGTTTATTTAAAACCACAAAGGAACCCGACTTCTATTACTAATGTGTTAATGTGGTAATAAGGTAATGAGCTTCAATTGATTACCATATAAATGTAACACCAGACTGCATATCTATCAGTTACAGAACTTGAACCACGACCACCACTTGTGTCAATCAAGACCACCTCCAAAAGCTTCCGAAACTCCTCAAAATGAAGGTGTATACCATCGTACTGCTCTTAGCAGCTGTGATCTTCGTGGAGTGTGGTAACACCTTCATGGGCACGAACATCATGCGCCCAATACTCCTGCATCAGGACGTGAAGTACCCGTCTAGAATGTTCCGGAAAAGAGTGGAATTCTTCAATTATACCATGCCCATGTTTTATGGAAGGACCATCCAGGTAAATTTAGCTGAATTGATATCTCAAAGTGTATTGTTGTTCAAAACTTTTGATAATGTTACAAAGATTAAAAATAGAATGATGGTAAAAACGATAATAATATGAGGAAAGCACAAAATGGATCACAGGAAACCTAAAACTGTCTAGTAAATACTTTTGAAGTTTTGGAAGTAAGATAGCGCACTACACGGCGTAGAGCGGCGTTTTCCTTCTTCAACTCACGCTTTACTTTAAGAAGCGCTGATCGGCCCCCAGATAACACAATTAAAATACAATTGGGATGTCGTTTTGGAAGAAGACATATTCTAGGTTATTTTACCAAGTCTGCCTAGGCTACTTATGTGATCTTTTTCGATCGATGAAAATTGTTCTCCCTGTTACTTACCCTTTTTTTCGTAGAAAATATCAAATGAACCCGCCCGCTGTGGGTGCAGCGGGAGGGAGTGTCAGACTATTACTGACTAAAACCCACTATGTTCCTCTTGGAGCGCTTTGAGTGCCAGGCGAGCGGTAACTCTCACGAACATCCCGCAGCCTCGGCAGTCTGTTTCTTACCCTTACTTTAGAGACATATTCTAATATTTCTTTTTCTTCATTACAGGGCCTGTTGGCTTACGACCTGACTCACTCCGACGCATCAGCAAACGTGACCCAGGGAGGTATCGGATACAACTTCGTGCAGCTCCGGATGAAGAGCGGTCGTGGAAAGGACTTGCATTACGACGTTTACATCTACTAAGCTTTAATAAAATACAATTTTTACACTATTTCCTATTGTTTTTTATTTTTGTGAGTGATGAATGAATCTAGCGCAGTGCTGAATAACCGTGTATTAACTAAGAAAATAAGACATTGACTGGTATTCAGGTTAGTTATGTATATTTGATAATAAAACCCACAGTATTGTGATAAGGAGGTAATCATAGTTAGATGTCTAAGAAAAATATTATCTTTTGCTTGTTTTTAATTTGGGCACTTCTACATTGTTTTGCACAATCGTAACGGGTTGATTCTACACTATGAAGAAGTAGGAGAAGACATTTCGCCTAGGACTGAACCTCTGTATCTATCTGTATACCCACAATGTTTAGTGATGAGAAAGGAGTAAATGATAGTGTGACGTCTGATAGAGGAGAATGGAAGAAAAAAATGTGTTGCGCTGACCCCAAGTAAAATGGGATAAGGGCAGGAAGATGATGATGAATGTTTAGTAATTGAACACAGAATAAACAAATTTCAAATACAGAAAAAAGACTGGTTTGTACAAATAAGTTATGGGTATGTTCTGCAATGAAGATTTTTTTCAGTCGATTCTAAGAAAAAAGAACCTTTTTACGGCTTCTTTTTCTCTAATATATGTCTGTATATCTTAAGTACGTTGCATTCCGGTGTAAATACAGCCGGGGAGCGTCGCGTCTGTCGGTCTGTCACACGCTATCAGGTGAAGTCGGTTTTTTACCATTTTGTTATTTCGAAGCCAATCCGTGCCGCAGAGATTCTGAACCGAACTCTGTGCGGTTAAACTAAACTGACGGGACATCGGATTCCATTTTTAAGTTTTTCTTTTTTTTTTGTTGCTATTTGTAAATAAAGTGCGGTGGCTGTCGTTTCGGGTTGATATTTTATGGAATGGAAGCAAGGAGTATTAATACTCGTGTGTGTTTAAAAATATTGAATTATAAAATGACAATAAGAACGTAATTGGAGATTATAATGTACTTTATGATTGTTGCCAAAGTTAGACGTAATATGCCATGAATGACTAAAGTCTATTTAGTCGTTCATTTTCCTTTTTTTGAGACGGCTCCCGGATTCAATGTTATATGAATATTAAAATAATGAATAAACCCAGCCTATTTACATCCCACTGCTGGGTAAAGCCTCTTCCCATAGGGAAGGTTTGAGCAGTGATCACCACGCTAGCTCACTACGGATTTCCTCACAATGTTTTCTTTCAACGTTTGTCAGTAGTGTCTTAGAATACGGGAGCACATATACCGAACTTTGAAAATGTCACATTGGTACTCGAAAACCATCGCTTTTGACAGACAATTGAGTTGATTCTTGTTGCAAATATGCACACCAACACCCTTATGATACTGTCATCCACATGCTAAAAGATTCTTGTAGCTATATTAGTTCCGATTTTGGTCACATGCCAAAAGATCCTTGTACTATACGACGAGGCTATCCGTGCCGTCAATCATTTTTGTTCGCCAGCTGGACATGGCATGTGATAGCTCCAACCACAACAATCTTCACCTGTCATGCATGTGGTGAGGCACGTCACTCATATATCGGTGATTTTTCACTAGAAACAGTGTCACTGCTGTTACGGCAAATATCACCCAGAATACAAACATACATAAGCAATATTATTGAAATTAAATCATTTATTTTGTACTAGCTATTGCCAGCGACTTCGCCCGCGCGAGTGTCTGTTACAACTATAAAAACGTTACCTCTGAAGTAGTCGATTAAAAAGTAGGTTATTTGTTTATCCAGGATGGTAGCTAACTCCATACCAAATGTCTTCAAAACTATATCTATAATATCAGTAGGAAGTAGGGTTAATTATATCATCTTTACATGTCTAATAAAATATTTTTTGAGCACACTGGATTCGACATTTACTATCTGACTTCGAGAAGAAATGTCAAAACAAATTCAGGAGTCGATGTCTCTATTATAGTTCTGACATTCTGCAGTAAATTCTCATTATTTTACTCTGAAAAGACAGTCTACAAAGTTTCATATTGATATGATGGTCTTTTGGTAAACCCTAGAAATTACTGATATATTTACCGTCGGAATGACCACAAATAAACCAAGAATTAATTCAGTGTAATAATAGTTATTTTAGTGACTAGCTTTCCACTCGCGGCTTCGCCCACGTGTAATTTGGGATTGTGGCGTTTTTTAATGATCTCGATAGGACTTTCTTTCATAGGCTAAAAAATTTTAACAATTTGAATTATATGTATTATACAGCTTGAGTTACTCAGGGATGATGTAGCTTTCTAATGGTGAATATTTGAAAACGATAAGTAGTTTTGGAGTTTGTCGATTACGTTATGTAACAAAAAGTAAAGCGAGACAAAAACATCGTCTAGAAAAATTAAAAGTATCAGATGATCACCTCCTCCTCAGCCCCCCCCGCCCGCTACCTAAGGGCTTGCTACTCCAAAAATCCCTTCTTAGTGGTCAATTGTGTTACTAAAGGAAGCCTTGTTCAAAATATCAGACTCCTACACCTAGCGGTTATGGCTGCGCGAAAGTCAATCAGTCACCCAATCGCAACCCCCTAAATCACTATTGGAGGGTAGTTCGGAAAAAATTATAATGCCAAACTTATTTACTTGGCCATATACGTGTTTGTGCTAAGTTTCAAGTTTATAAACCCAAGGAATAAGATTTTTCATAGAAACGTTATGACCCCTTTTTACCCCCTTAGGGGTTGAATTTCCAAAAAATCTTTTTTTAATGCTCACTCCCGTCAGTAAAGGAAGCTTTGTTCAAAATATTAGACTCCTACACCTAGCGGTTATGGCTGCGCGAAAGTTAATCAGTCACCCAATCGCAACCCCCTAAATCACTATTGGAGGGTAGTTCGGAAAAAAATATAATGCCAAACTTATTTACTTGACCATATACGTGTTTGTGCTAAGTTTCAAGTTTATAAACCCAAGGAATAAGATTTTTCATAGAAACGTTATGACCCCTTTTTACCCCCTTAGGGGTTGAATTTCCAAAAATCCTTTCTTAGTGCAACCCTACATATCTCAAGGAACCTACATGAAAAATTTCAGCTTTCTACGACCAGTAGTTTCAGCTGTGCGTTGTCTGTCAGTCAGTCAGTCAGTCAGTCAGTCAGTCAGTCAGTAACGGAAGAGTTTTATATATTATTTTAGTGATAAGAACATTCTGACGCATCGGGACTACCCGAGACACATCATGTGCGATGTAATCGTATTTATAAGATAATAGAGACATTAGAATGTCCCACTAGTTTGAAGGTTAAGAACTTCGGATGGACCGTTTCTTCTCTCCTTTTGTTCTCCCGTAGCGAGAGCACAGAAAGCGTTAAAGAATGAGCGATGGGGTTCTGTCTATTATCATATTGATGTTTTAAGAGTGCTACATTGTAGCCGAATTTAAATAAATGAGTCTTGATTTCGATTTTGAACAATAGTCGGCCGGTTTAAGGAACATGTCTAGTTAACGCTACAGCCCACTTGAGCCATGCAAGTGTGGTGTCTCTCCTCAAATTGTGGCCGCTTAATGAGCAATCCAGCGTTTTACAAAGCCACCGACAATACTGTTAGCATGGCCGAGCAATAGTCTGAGAAAATATGACTCATTGATGTCATATCGTTTATAGCCTTCCATAATGTACATTAGGTAACCGATCGACACACTAAGAGGGTAAAGAAGGAATCAGCACTGATCACCATATTTGCTTACTTGCAGAATGATGATAATAAATTGCAATATTTTGAATCGATATCCTATCGCCGCGCGCCGCTTCCTTAAGTAATTATTAATATTATTGCAATTGTGTGCTGTCACGCTTGCAAAACTTTCAACTACTCGTATTTATCTGCAATAGCTCCAAATTCATCTGTGATGTAATGGGAGTGAATATTATAATAGTAAAATATCAATAGTATCTACCTATTTAACCAGAGTAAAAACGTAATTAGTATGACACGAGTTCCAAGACTAACAACAAACAGGAAAAACAAAATATTTAATTAGATAGTAATTCAACTTAAGCACTTAAAAGAAAATAAAAACATTGCACAAGCTTCTACTAAATATTACGATAGCAAAATTATGAATAGTCCGGTCAAATTAGACCAAAAAATCAGTAAACCCACGACAAATTCAGGGGAAGCTGAAAATTCTTACAATTGTTTAAATTATAATTATAAACATTGTCTTAAAAGTCCCAATCGATCCCATTTAAGGAAAAAAATTTAGCGGGGTAATAAGGTCCAAAAAATGAGTTTTTCGCGATTTTCTTGAAAACGGTAAGTTTTATCGCAAAATTACCCCAGACATAATTTGTAGATCAGGGAATTTCCTATAAAAAAGGTATCAATAATTTTTTCCCTAAAAGCCACCGCTTCTGAGATATAACGATGCAAAAAATTGCGAGCGTCATAATATGCCTAAGTACCTCACCCATATACTTTCTGTAGCTGTAATGTAAGTAAGAATATGTTTCTGTCGATGATTTTAAGTTACATTTAAAATATAAAATAAGATGTAGATTTACTCGTGTTACTCACTGCTCGAAGTCCAGCTGAAAAAACTATTTTCTTCTTAAAACCAGGAAAATCTCAAAATCAATCAGAGTTTTATTCATCAAAAAGTTTGTCGACTTTTGCAAAGTGTCGAAATCACATACTATTTTTACACGCCATAACTGGCTGTGATACGACATCTGCATTTTACAGGAGGGGTAAAACAACTGTATTCAAAATGTTTGAAAAGCAAGACTTACTTGCAACTGCTGAAGTTTTTAAAAAATGTAATTCAACTCCAGAAGAAGTTATTACCAACGGAATTCACTTTCTTCTTCGTATGTACGGAGCTCCTAAAAAAACTACCTGCTTAGACAAGTTTCGATATGCATCTTTTGTCAAAAATACTCGAAATAAGAAACAAGTACAATTAGCTTGTCTTCCTCCAACCTCAGTCTCTGCTCATCAACATCTTCTTCGGGTATACTACCAAGTTCAAGTGTGGCTTGGTTATCAACTAAACCCAACAGATTGGGGTTGGAAGTTGGTCGATAATATATTAGAACCAATTCAGACTTTGCTTCCACCTGCGCCGGAAAAATTGCTCAACACTATCTTTTGTAACTGTAAAAAAGGATGCAATGCTAAATGTGGTTGCAAAAAAGTTGGGCTGTTTTGTTCTCTGGCTTGTACGAATTGTCAAGGCCAGTCTTGTTCTAATGTAGAATCACCAACAACAGAGGATCCATTTAATACTGACGAAGAAACATGTGATGCTTCACTTTTAACACAATTCACCTATAGTCAGGATGAAGAAGAAGAAGAGGAAGAAGAAGAAGTGATTGACGATTCCGAATCCGACGAATAAACTATTAATTTCTAAATCTAATCACAACAGACCCGTGGAATAGGCCTATTGGGGAAACCACGTTAAAAAAAACGCGCTAAGTACACCACCTCAGAGGTGGCGTGGAAACGTGTGCGTTTATGACGCTTGCAATTTTTTGCATCGTTATATCTCAGAAGCGGTGGCTTTTAGGGAAAAAATTATTGATACCTTTTTTATAGGAAATTCCCTGATCTACAAATTATGTCTGGGGTAATTTTGCGATAAAACTTACCGTTTTCAAGAAAATCGCGAAAAACTAATTTTTTGGACCTTATTACCCCGCTAAAATTTTTTCCTTACATGGGATCGATTGGGACTTTTAAGACAATGTTTATAATTATAATTTAAACAATTTTAAGAATTTTCAGCTTCCCCTGAATTTGTCGTGGGTCCAATGTCTAAATTGACCGGACTAGAAGTGAGTAAACAAATATCTCGTTCGTTTATCAGCCAGTATTTATATAGATAACAGGTTACAATTTGTACCATTCGCAATTCAAACGTTGGAACGTACAGTGTGGTCCAAAGAGTCTTGTAGCAAAAAGTTTTTACCATGAAGTTGTCTGTCTCCATTTTATTAGTGCTTGCAGCGGTTGTGATTGTGGAATGTTCACATACTTTTATGGGTACAAGTGTACAACGGCCTTTAGTTTATCATCACAATGCACAGTATAGTTCCAAGGTGTTTAGGAAAAGGATCGAGAATCTGTATTATGCAATGCCCGCTGTACCTTCGAATTTTGGACGTGTTATCCAGGTAAGATATCATTTTGTAATACTTTATAGTTAAAACACTTTTTGGAGTAGACTTTGTTCAAGTTTTCTTTAAAGAAAACTTACCTGTGCCCAGTTTGTTGGTTGGTTAACGATACGATATGTGGCATGATACTCACAATTAACGACACTGTTTATTGGTGCAAGAATTTCCCAAACTGGATCAGTAGTTTCTAAGGTTACCCCATACAACATCACAAATTCACAAACTTTACCTCTTTAGAATATTACTGTAGACTAAACAGTTACTTAAAAAGAAAATAATGTTTTTTTATGTTTGATACTTTATTTGCGGCTACATTTTTGTATATCAGCTTGTTTTGATACTGATATCTAAGGTCAAATTATTTTGAGACAATATTAGTTCGCATCTCATTCTTTTAAATACAATTACAGAAACATACTTTGAGTATTTTTTCAAATTAATACATTACTATAAAATTATGAATTATTGAGAAACTAACACGCAGGAATACCATATTTAAATAGACGAATCTTAAGATATTGTCCTTTTTCATGATCCCTATAAAACTACATAATGGATTTTGAAACAGTTTTTTTAATAGATAGAATGATTCGAGAGTAAGATTTATGTGCATAATACATCAGTATTACACCCGTACGAATCTGGTACGGGTTGCTAGTTTTATTTATATGTAAAGATTTCTAGCTTTGACGACTAGGTGCCCTTGCCATTAACAGCTAAAACGGCATAAAGTTAAGTTCTTCCTTTACTTTGCAATAAAACAGATGCTGTCACGCAATGACACTAATATGGCTCCCGGTTTAACGAATTTAATCACTTTACGGAAAGCTATACATACATTAGGTACATTCCATGACTTTTACACAACACCATCTAATTTCAAACTAAGCAGAGCTTGTATTATGAGATCTAGACAACTGATATACATACTTAAATATACTTTTAGAGATAAATTACACCCAGATAATACGAATGATCGTGCTCATCACACAAATATTTGTCCTGGGTGGGAATCGAACCCTCTGGTATAGAAATCAGGGCCACTTACCACTAGACCAACAGGCCAGTCGCCAATAAATATATTATTATGATATAACAGCGCATGTTACTAGAACACCAGCCAGCTACGCGGGACAAATTATAGTTGCAAGCGTGTGCTTGTGCACACAGGTGCACTCTCTGTTCCTTTACTCTCATAGCCCGATCCGACACAATCGGAGAAAGATAAGGCGCAGCACCCAAATTTTAACATGCCTTCCAAAACACGGAAGCTGTGATATTTATTTCTAAAACGCACACAGCATTCAAGATTTAATAAATAAACAAATAGAGATAGCCTAATGGTTATGGTAAACTAGGTTTAAGACAAACATGGTCTTAATCCGTCATTACTTAAATGTATTCTTTTTATTGTAGAAAATATTGTATTGTTACTGTTTATTGTACCTATTGCTAACTTTAAAAAAATTGCAATAGGTAGCAATAGGTGGGTGCGGCAAAAAGTTACTTTTTCCCACAGTACCATCTGCTTTTAGATCAGCTTAACGGTAAAAATATTATATGTTCTATTTGGCATATTATAAAAAACCGGTTTCCACATACCATGACAGTTACTTAGACATTAAAATTAGTAATACTTAATTTCATTTTATTACATTTCGTCGCTTGGTAATTAACTTGATTGGAATCAATTTACTTAATTGATAACAGTTTTAAAACAAATTAATAGTTAGTGACCAGTTTGTGATGATTTCAACAACAATTACCATTGTTAGGTATTGAGTAATCAAATTTAATCACAAAATAGAAAATTAAACGCTAAATATTTTTCACTAAGAATTATGTACCATCTAACATTATTAACACTATCCAAAAAAATAAATCTCTTTACAAATATTCATTTTAATATGAATCCAACTACAAGAAACTATCGTTGACTACATTTATAACTATACAATTATAGTTTATCATTTTTGAACTGTCTACTACGAAGCTGTGATAGCCTAGTGGTAAGTCTTCAGGACTGCGAAGTCAAAGGTCTCGAGTTCGATTTCCACGGGACGCACCGACTTTTCGAGTGTTGTTTGCTTTTTAGAATTAAATATCACAGCTTCTGTGTTTCGAATGGTACGTAAAAATGTGGGTTCTACGCCTGATCTCTCTCCGGTCGCGTCGGATTGCCGTCCTACCGGGCTATGAGAGTAAAGGAATAGAGAGTGCACCAATGCTGGCGCACCCACTTGTGCACTATATTAATTCCCGCGTAGCTCGCTGGTGTCATAGTAACACTAGCCGTCGTAGCCAAAATCGGTCTGAACATATTATTTCTTCTACATTTTTTGAAATGTATTTAGTAGCTAGGTAATTAGAATACTTGTTCACTTTAAGAGATATTAGTAGGCCCTCTAAAATTTCTGATCAAACACGAGAGGTTTAGGTTTAGTCAGCAAGAATCTGACACTACCCACTTCTTCCTCCGAGGAAGCACCCAAGGATCCCAAGGATCCATCCATGAGGATTCTCCCGACTAAAAAATAAAGCCCTCAAAATCTGAATACATTGAACAAACATTTGATCAAACATTTGTGTCACTTCCAGGGTATATTGGCTTTCGACTTGACATTCTCCGGTGCATCAGCCAACGTGACACAAGGCGGCATTGGCTACAACTTCGTGAATCTCCGCATGAAGAGTGATCGAGGCGCGAAAACAAATTTCGATGTTTATATTTATGCGTAAAAATATATGTATAATAAGTTAAACGATGTTTGTTTTTTTTTTTGAAAGAGAGATTGATAAAAAATTACGTAGGTACTCAATTCTATAAATATATTTAGTTGTATTTTTGTTAAAGAAAAACATTGTTATTAGTAAGGTAATCAGGCTTATATGTAAACAATAATTAGATACGTATGATAATGATAAATCAGTGTTATTAAGAACAGCAATTGGATGTCAGAAAAAATATGTATTATTATGACATAAGTATAGAATTATAGATTCCAGTGTACTGTGTAAGGTAACAATGACATGATCTTGAGTGGATTAAGGAAATACTAGGCGGTTAGATTTATTACCTATTCAAATAATAATAATAAACAATGATAAGTAGAAAAAAAAAACAAATGAAAACTTCTTGCTATATCGGAAAACAAAAATCTAAACATTTATTTTTATTCCGAATTCCAAATCACAGAAAGAAAACAAAACACTGCGTGAATTCATATGAAACCAAAACTTCAGGGGGCCTAGACACTATTGCAGCGATTAAGAATAAAAACACATACAATACTTCAAATCTATGGAAATTCCTTCATAACGACATTCGATAAGAGGCGATGTCCGATATGGATTCGTCAGCCCGTAGGCAAAATAATAATTATAACATTTCACCGAATTCTAAATTCACAAAAACAAAACAATGTGAATTCACGAGAAACCAATACAGACCATAGCAAAAGATTCCCACGTATCACAGATATTTCCAAATTGCCAAGCCATGGTAGCTAATACGAAATTCTTCACAGGACACGTTGTAATATTTCATTTTAGTGAAATATGCCGCGATTGTGCTACAATTTTGCTCTCAACTATCCCACTACTGACACTTATATTGCAAGTTTTAGCTTTAAAAGGTATTTAATGTAAATTTTAGGGGGAATAGTTGATAGTTCTAAGTTAGTTGAAGTGGAAGACGTATTAACTAGATGGGTTGTTTAGAAGTTTGGAGCATGCAATCTGTTCTTCGTACGTCAGCAATGTTAGAACATTGAGTTATTGAGGAAACTGCTTCGTTTATTTATTTAAGTGTATCGTAAGAATGTTTTCTGAATCAAGTTTTAGTTGGTGATAAAGCGCATGAGTGCTGGTAAGTTGAGTTAACTGAATTGTACGTGGTTCTTTTAACTTAGTCGTCATAAGATTCATAGGCGATTTTTAATATTATAGCGTGAATTGCTTCTTGTTTTAGAAATTGTTCCAAACAATCGGTTTATGGAGTTTCTTGCCGGTTCTTCTACATAAGAATGACATTTAGAAACCGTGCAACTAGAGTCAGTAACGTATTGAAAGTGCCTGAAAAGACCTACTCGAAATAAAAACATTTTGATTTGATTTGATCTAAGGTCCAATACTGATATTTCTTAAGGAGATTGACAAAAATCGCGTATAATATGATTTAAATATGCAAAAAAAATCACGAAGTGATGCAAGGATTCTAACAGTCATGCGACACAAAATTAATTTAAACACTCAGAATTCATGGTTTATGGACGCAAATGTCTATAAGCCATAAATAGATTAATTAATTAGGAAAACTTTCAACTCTTGGCGTTTTCAAATACAGGGCGCATCAATTTTCATAAAATCATACCAACGACACGAAAAGTTAAAATCTGAAACAGTGTGAAAACGCTACAAAAATCTGTTTCAATACAATCTCCAAGTATGAAGATATTACACAAAGTGTATGGGCAATAAAACTAACAGTCCCTGTGGACTTAATGCGGCCTTAAATATTTGTCCCTCGTACGGAACCTAAACTAACACAAGGTTAGAAGCTAATTCAAGTTATGTTTGCTATACATAAACATGGATTGTAACATAGTTAGGCGTTTACATTCAATTTGTGCAGACTTTTACTATGACATTTAATTTACTAGATTTAGCACATAAGTAGATGTAATATTTACTATTTTTTATGCAGCTCATGTCGTAACTTAGTTTTGATCACGTAGGAGTTCATGATGAATTGTATTTAATCAAAACAAAATAAATCAAGATAATAATGTCATCAAACAATTTTATTGACTGCCGCCTGTACAATTTTTATTAGCAATCACGATTCTTTACAATGCCTTATGTAGGTGTTGTATGATCTTTATTATCTAAAGGGTAAGGCAACTAGTCGTAGATATCATAAACTTAGTCATAATACATTTCATAAGTCAGATAATTTTACCTAAACTCCATAAAAAAACAAAAGCACTAAACGTACCTCCTTTCAGTCTAAAGTAACCTCAAAAAAAAAATCTAAACGTCTTTAACAAAAAACAAAGCACTTTGAAAGATCGTCACACAACTCGTCAACCAGATACTTTAGGAAGAAGATCTTCAGTCAAGTGGATATCAGGAGGCTGTAAGTGTGCTTCCGGCGAGGGCCCGCGTCAAAGCGCCCGCCGGATGTGTCAATTTAAACCCGTCGCCATCTTGGAATCTCGTTGACTCCGGGATGTGTGGGATTTGAAATCTACTTTTATGAAACTTGACCTAGATCTTAAACGAGTTACTTAGGATAGGTTTTTTGTTAGCGTTCAGAATGTTTGGTATATGGTAGTTGTAGATATAAAACTTTCATTATAAAATGATTTAATTTTTATAGCTTGAATTCAGCGATCAGTCCACAAACATAACTACACACAATCTTAAAAAATGGTTAAGGAGATTGTGTTTATTATTTTCCACTCAACTTTACACAACATCATCAATTTAGCCTTAAATGTTTATATAATATTTTTAAGGTAAAATTTAATATGTAACTATAAGTTTTTTGTAATTTGTAATTGTTACTTGTAATTTCAATAGAGACTCATAGACCCCACAGTCAAACCATTGCCACGGTTTTGTGGGGCTAAGTTTATAAGAACCTTACCTGTCAGAAATAAAGATAAATAAATAATAATAATAGCCCGAAATCACTGTCCCCCTTTCTTCTGCCACTCTTTTCTGTATAACACGTCGCTCAATCAACTGCCTCTAGCAAACACAAGCCTAACATGACTGTATGTATGAATCAATCACAGTTACTACATAAGTACATACAAGTATTTAACTGCACGGATAGCCGAGTGGTATAGGTCACCACGCGAATTGCCACTGTGCAACGTGTCGAAGTTAGTGTAGGACAAGAATTTGTTCGTTTTACAAACGCTTGTTTTGAGTCTGGGTGTCTTTGTGCATGAGATTTGAGTGTCTGTGAACACCCCGTGGTACGAGGATTAAAATCCTTAGTGTGGGAGTCGATTATTTAAAAAAATCTAATTAATTACGCATCCAAACATAGAAACCAAAGTAAATTAATCAGTTGAAACTACCGCAATATGTCTATACTCCATTTGTTTAGGTAATTAACTAAATGTAAACAATATTGGTGTTACTTTTTAACCAAAAAAGTCATTTATATTATAGATATTAATACTTACAAATCAAATAACTATAGTTTTTGAAAATCTGAATGTATTTCAAGTAATAAATCGTATTTTACATTTTTCAAGATCACATTTTGTTTAAAAGACATACTAAGATTGTTTACATTAAGTTAATTACCTAAACAAATGGAGTATACATGTAGAAATAGACATTTAATTAGTCTTCTCGTTTTAATTACACTTCAATATGTAGACACAAGTAGTTCCCACAATATAGTGTTAGATATCGATTCTATGAAGTTTTAGTTCGAAGCGGTTTGCAAACACAGGTGGGTACACTTCATAACGTTATAAAAGCATTCTACATATGACGTCCCTGTTATTTGTATTTCAAAACATCAACTCAGACATAAATACAAGTACAAACACAAGTTCTTTAATTTATTTTAAGTTATATATTATTAACTTATTTATAAGTTATAATCTAAAAACAATAACGTCTAACTTAAATATAATGGCAATATCCATTTCCTCAAATAACTACTTTTTGCAATTTACACTAAGTGATGAATGTAGTCCATAATTTGCCAATTTATATTACCGGGGGTGTAACTCAGTGGTAGAGTGTCTGCTTCGCATGCAGAAAGTCCTGGGTTCAAATCCCAGCTCCTCCACCCATTGATCCGATTAACGTTTTATTACTATTGTATTTATTTTTATACAAGTTTATTAGTTAAATGTTTTTTTTTCATATTGGAATTGTCCTGCAGTTCTTACAACTCCAGTTTTCATTCCACCTCTTGTAAAACCACATCATAAGAATGAAGAATATTTTACTTAAAACTGTAATTAATTTACTATACAATATATAATTTACTATTGTAATGTAGAACAAACACAGTATATCAGGGCAGGGGACAGGGCAAAGGCCTCCCTTCCCTCCTTCCAGATATCTCGGTCTATGGTCTATGTTTCTAAATTATGTCGGCAATTGAATAAAAGTATTTTTTTAAAGAGTAAGTATGCATTTTAATTGATATCTGATAATAAAACGTTGTTTTTGCTTAGCATTTATTTTTCTGATGTGTAATAAGTTTATTAGTGTAGACTTAACCTAGTTGCGGAAAAAATATAAAGGTGTGCATTTAAAAATATCCCATTTTATATTCAATGTTGTCTTTTTAGGATGTACTTCAAGAATGTACCTATCCGAAAATTTATCTTAATACAAAGAACAAAAGCTCGAGGGTAAACTTTCTGTCTAAATCTAGTTCCTAATTATTGAGTACATTTATAATACATACTGTATTTTCATATTAAATCCAATTATTTAATAGTGCACCCCTAGATTACAGCTAAACCCATTCACTAATGAAGTGTGCAATCATTTATCACGGGAGTCCCTCGGAATTTACGGGTTCAAGCATTTGTCCAACAAATATTGTGACAGGGGTTGACCAACAACTAATTACTTATGCAAATCTTTGCACAAAGACTTTTTGATTAATTAAAAATGTACTTTGTGTAAGGTTTTGTCTACGTTGAGATACAAACCTTTCTTTTGATCTAGATACATAGATAAAAGCGGAACTATAGGCAAATCTAACAAAACCTGTAAGAGTTACCTACAGCCACCGAAATAAAGTGTCCAGCATGTTTGTAAAACTACAAATGGTTCTGATTTCTTTATTTTTGAGTAATGCGTATGCAAATAAGCTGATAGCTAACTTGAACATCAATTAATTTTCCTTCTTGGCTGGCGTGAAATTAGCAACGGCTTCAATATGTCTGTTAATTAGGTACAATATCATATTGATTTTATGACAGCACTTTTACTTTAAATCGGAAGATTTCACCTGAGGATGAAGGATACACATAACTTTTCAAGCGCATCGGGGTGCAGCGGCGCCAGGCATCGTACCTTTTCGAAATTGTTAAAGACATTAAAACCCATCTCAAACTAAAATGTCTTGTCAAAAAACACCGGCTCCCGTACTATAAATAAACTACCAGAAATTAAACTCATGAATACTTTATCCAGACAATCAAAAACAACGAAAACAAGATCCGGGAGTAATAAAAAAGTTACTCAAATAAAGACACTCCGTACAGTTTGAAGTAATCTTTTTCTGCACGTACTAATATTCAGTGGAGCGAAGTTTTATTTAATTTTTTACGTGACTTCCTTACCTTGGCTGCGAATAAACTAAGGAATTGATGTGACCCGCCTAGGTGGTGCTTTAAACTGATTTGTGAATCTTAACTTTAAACTCTCTAGCTTACAACTTAGGTACACAGTACCTTTGACGGTGTTGTTTTTTTCCTTGTTCTTAGAAGTTGGGTTGGAATTATACATAATAATGTAGATTTGTGTGTAGTGTGTTCACAAATATTTATAACTTGTCTTAGTTTTCAGTAAGTGGTGTTTCAGTGGCGGGATGAACTAAACGCGTAGAGCGAAAGTTAGTTCAGGACAGGGAACTGTTGTCGGATTTTAAAAAGGTATAGTTTAGTAGCTTGTACTAAAGACTTGTACAGGACTAAGTACCTACCCAGTTGTATAAGTCCCAAAATTTTTGTCAAACAAAAGAGTTTGCAGTAGAAACACGTAAAAATAAAGGTGCAAGTATAATTACCAACCAATCTGGTACAAAAAACACAAATAACCAACAACAGGTCCAAACCAAAAAAGCACTAGCAACCAATAAATAAAGTATTTGGCTGTAAATGTTCGATATATTCCACATCATGTAATGTGCGTGAAAACGCAAGCGTACCGAACTCATATATCACGAAAACTCATCTTCATTGCAGTTGTGGAAGCGAGACAGCGCACTACACTGTGTAGAGCGGCGTCTCTCTCTTTCACAACTGCGATTATGTTACTTTAAAAGGTGGTAGTTGGTCCTCCGAAGTCGTATATCACTCGACTCGGTTCACACATGAAATGTTTTACAATTTACTCGGTGCGATAATGTATGGGTACGGTATAGCACTCTGTAGATAGCTATTTGCCTCTCAGCCGAGCTCGTAATTCAAACGAAAGATTTTAAATGTTAGCTGTGGTGTTGCTAGGAAGTTTGTCAGATACCGAAATAAGTAGTTTTATATGCTGGGCAGTAGACGCTAGACACTTTGAAAACATGTTAAAGTTAATTACAATATTTTTAATATTCCACGACTTTCACATAACGCCATCTGTCTCAAACTAATCAGAGCTCGTATTATGAGTTACTAGCCGTATACTTACTTTTTTTTTAGCCTAACGCTGATTTTGATGCCGTATGTGTAAATCGATAATAGAATATTTGGTTTTTACATGCTGAAAAATGTTCAAAATATGTATAGGTAACACTGAAAAACACCAAGATTATTTATGTCAAAGGATTTATTATACAAAAATAATGTCAAATAAAAATTGAATTTTATGTTTTAAGTCCCAAAAATTGTTAAGTATCACGTTTTCGTGTCGCGAGATGTCTATCTATAACATGATCTTAATATAGTTTAAATCTCTTCGTGTAGACCACAACACCTTCAGATTCGCGTTTGTTTTTTATTTCTACCCTTTCAGATGAAACAACTGAAACAAATAAAACCAATTTATCGACAGTATTCGAATTTGAGCATAGATTATTTTTTCTTGCACCTTTTGCAAATGGAGTTTGATAGATATCTCACCTATTATTAACTCAATGAGATTCCAGCATTAAAACATATGTATTGCCACCCTTTGTAACATTCAAGTCACACAATCACCTTACTAATCTCACTACAACCCCCCAAAAACAATTAAAAACTTTGCTACGTACTAAGGAACAGTAACACAATACTATGCGCCCGACAGGTCCATCATAAACTACATAATTGATTATATAAATCGCGTTATAATAACAAAAATAAATTGTTTCTGCAACTTACCCGTAGTTTTGCTGACAGGCAAATAATTTTTTCCTTTTTTCTTCCTCAGTTTCCTTATATTTTTCCTATAGAACTTCGCTAAGCTTTCTGAGCCGAGTTTAATGGCCAGTTCGAATTTGTTGAGTCGATTCCTTAGTTTTCTGTGTGATAGTATAATGTGCTTCCATGTTTTATGTGTGCGTGTTGCGATTTGTAGGGATGTGCCATCTAAGTAACTATAAGATATGATAAAATTAAAAAATATTGTTTAAAAGTTTCTAAAATCGAATGTTACTTGATTTACAACTATGTTTAAAGTCAAGGGTTCAAAATATACAAGACATCTTGTTGTTTTGAATATGCGCACCAGCCCCCTCATGTTAATGTCATCCACGTGACAAAAAATGCTTGTTCAGATATACTGCTGGAAACTAGTCACATCAAGGACCACGTAACGTAAAAGGCAGCATTAAAAACGACTTTTAATAGAAATGAACTGTCAAACTACACTACCAAAATGGCGGTTAAGTCTGTTAGCAATTTACAAAGATCATATCTATAACTATCATCGAAAACAAAAACAAAATTGTCCGTAATTTTAAACAGATTAAAAAACGTTTAGATCAAAGATTAAATGGTTACGTAAAAATGCCTCGATTGTCACTCACGAGAATATTTTCCAAGATATCTCTAAAGGCAAGGCTGATATGGCATCTCGCTTCGTTTCTTTGTCAAATGTTTTAGCGCCAAACACGAAAATACCAGAGTGATACATTGTCAACAAGTCACAAATAATTATAAGAGAAAGGTGGGTAGTATAAAATAAGTGAAATTGTTTTACCTCTAAATCTTGAACCTTTTAGAAGTGTATTTGTCCTTTTTGGTAATAGAGTGAAGGAAAGAGAGGCAAGATGATTCGTTACTGGAATGATAGTCATGAACTTTTGACGTTTGAAATTAGAAAAATAAATTATATTTATTTATCAGCCAGGTTAAGCTCAGAGTTGAAACCTTAAAAAAAAACTAAAAATAAGATTAGTAATAATTTATTTTAGTTTAATAACAACCTGTTTTCTATAACGTACGTAGGTACTAGTAGGTTTTAGTATTTAGATAACAAGAAACGAAGTTAACCCGCATAATAGCCATTAGCCCAATCCATTCACGCAAAATTACAGAAATATTTTTTTTAAGGTTTTTACAATCGTTTTTAATTTTCATTCACATCAAAATGCAAGGTATCCTTCATAAGTTTCTGAAACGGTTCGCCACCAGCGAGAAACGTGATCGTGCCTTTTGCCAAAAGGATTCCTTTATCATTATGAAAATACGTTTCGACTAACGCAGACTTGCCGCTTTTAAGTGTTTTGGTTTCCACAATTACTTGCTCCCCGTCGCCGACTGCTTTCACGTAACTGTAGATGGAATATTCGAGTAAATATTTTAGATTTAATTTATTTAATTAAAAGACAGTGCTATTGTTTTGGTAGGACTTACGGTGGATACTGGCCAGTATTGTACAGTTAGTGGGACAATGCAAACGGGAGGTCTGTCTCAGTTGCAGCCTGTATTATTCAATTACTTACACTCACTTTGTGTCAAATGTTATAGTATAATCAAAAATAAGTGTTTGTTGTGGCATTCAAGATTCGCCCTTTGGATCAGAATCTCGTAATAGCCTACTAAAAAATAGTACAAACTTGTACTTAATTGCATTGTTAATATTATAAACGCAAAAATTTTTAGTTATGAATAGATGGATGTTTATTCACGCTCATCTCATTTTTAACCGACTATATCAGAAGCGTAATGTTATTACAGCTATAACTGCCATTCGCTAGCAAAGTCGCGGGCAATATCTAATTCATTACAAATTATTCCTTGCTGCAAGCTATCTAGGGAAGAACGTCGAAAGAAAAACTTTTTAGTAAGATAAAGCACTAAAATACATACTTGACATTCATATTCGTAGTGTAGGCCGCTTTACCATCGGGAGTCGTGAGCTGTGTATAGAATGACAGGACGTCGATAATGGCGGCAATATAACCTCCATGGAGTCCGCCCGCGAAGTTACACATAGTTTTGTCCACTAAAAACGAGCCCTTTATAGTCCCATTCGATGATGATTGCAGCTTTACCTAAGAATTTGGTAGAGTTTATGAGTGTGGAATTCCTTTATTGATTGTAGTAGGACAATCCAGTAGGGATGTTTAAAATAGTTAACCAGGAGAGCATTTAAAATTGTCAACATGTAGAGATCCATCAAAGTTGTATAATATAAGAATGCCGTATCAAAATCGAAAAGTATCTAAATAATGTCTTGCTTATTACTTATTTTTACTAAGCTACTTATAGTATGCTAATTATTATTCAGAGAATTATTATTTTTTGCTCATTTATAGAAAACGAAAAAAGATAATAGTATTATTAAAATTACTTATTCAATAAGTATTATGAATATTATTGAGAACTAACTTTACTTACCTTATTGAAGACTGAACATTTCTCAAATGACGTTAGTGAGGATTTAGTCGTTAGATAGTCAATTGTTTTTAGTAAGCGAAGAGCCCTCGCGTTCGACGACATTGTTGTAATTTAAAATATGAAATGAAATCAACATTCGCGCGCATTTATATTTCGTCATGGTTGTGGTTTTGGCGGGTAAAGGAGGGATGAAAGTATGGTGTTGTCATTCGATAAATTCAAATACTGAAGTATGTTTACAAAAATCTGATTATACTAAACTAGGCTGATAAAAGCCAATCGCTAGCGGCTGTATCTACCGACGCCTTAGTGTAAACAATATTTAAAAATGTGTTAATAATGTAACGTCCACTACCGTACGGTTGCAGTTTGTCCTCTCTTTTATACATATATAGACCTTGGACCTTGAACCTGACAATAGTATATGCAATTGAAATTTTATTACAGGTATGTTATAGGTGTCCATATTACGTAGTTTTAAGTAATAATTTTTATCATTGTACAATTTAAAAGTACCTAATTTTATTTTGTTGCATTATCGTATAATAATAAAGTCGAAATTAAGTAAGTACTTACCTAATGCCCATAAGAAAGTGAACACCTGCCAAGAATATAATTAAAAAAAATAGGGTAAAGAAAATAAAATACTAAAAAAATGATTTTAATTCTCGTATACATCAAAATTTATCGTTTCTTTGGGAATTTGCTGGAATTTTTCTTCAGTAGCCAGGAACGCAGCAGTGCCTTTTGCTAAAAGAAGTCCGTCTTCACTATGAAAATAGGTTTCTATTAAAGGAGCTTTGCCACTCTTCAGCGTTTTAGTTACCACTAAAACTTTTTCTCCAAGCCATGCTGCTTTTATGTAGCTGTTGAAAATACATTTTTAAGACTAATATTGTGTCCTCATCTTTTTTTTCATCATCTACCTTTATCACCCGAATTTCGGTTATGTTTTGGACCCAGACTCGCCAATTTATGGTTATGACCCTGGTTTGGTCCGAAAATAGTCGGGCAATCCCATTTGATAAGCATGAGTAAATCGTTTCATTATTTAATTATGAATCCGCGTCACGAAAGCTTTTATAAAACCTCTTCCTTTTTTGAAGTCGATTAAAAATAGAAGATAGAACTATACATACTTGATATTCATATTTGTTGTATACGACAACCTTCCATTGGGGCTCGCTAAAACTGTAGAATATGACATAAAGTCGACCATGGCTGCAATATAACCTCCATGCAATACCCCGCCAAAATTACATTTAGGTTTGTCCACAACAAATGAAGCTTTTAAGGCCCCATTAGCAGACGCCTCCAGCTTTACCTAAAAATTAAAAAAAAAATCGCAAAAGAAACCTTTACTCCAAGTCCAAATAGAATTATCTTTGAATAAGTTATACTTAATTACCTACATTTTTATAGCATAGTGATTATCTAATAATTATACTGGCAATAAACATGATGGATATTTGTCATTTACGTTTATGTACTTGATTACAAAATCTTATCAAGATAGGTATCCATTTAAAATTTAAGTAGGTAATGTCAAATTTATTTTACTTTAATAGGTATTTAACACTAGAAAGGCGGACGGGGGTCAAATGACCCATTTCGAAATTAAATTGTTTATAAATCAAATACTACTTGTTTAAGTGACTAAGTATTTCGTGGCTTTTAATGAAATAGCATCAATTTCACAATAACACTATTATGATTTTCATATATCTATCTGAATGTAAATAAATAGATGAATTACCTACAAAGACGGCGCGGGGTCATATGACCATAATAACGAGTGGGTGCTCATTAGTAAACAAATACAATTTTATAAATTGTGGATACTTTGTAATATTATTTGTTATCGTTTTACAAAGCATTACTTGTACAAATCAGTGACTTCATTTACTATTACGAGAGCTTTCGAAGTGTGAACATTATTATTTTTGGTGTGATTGAGATTTGAAATTTCTGGAACTGTCCGTCATAATGAAATACTGGAATTATTACAATCCTTGCCGAAAGGTCTGTCGGAAAGTGAAGATGACGAATCGGAAATACGTGCAGAGTCAGATCCTGGAGAAACTAATACTTCTGGCCGAGTTCAAGCGATGGACTTGACTGCAATGAACCATTAGGTAAGATCGATAAATAAAATTTATTTTCGCCAATGTTTTGTCATGTTTGAAGATGAAAACAGGACTCAATGTTTTCATTGTCTAATAACACAATTATTATTTTCAGCTTCCGTTCAATACCAAAATGTACCTAGTCAACGAGGATCATGTGGTAGACGATCTCGAAGACATGTGCATGGTGTACGTTCCATGTCAAGAATTACATCTGAAAATTCTAATAGTGTGATATCACCAGGTGGAATTTTGTGGAATATCATTTAGAATTCTGAAACAAATGGAGAAACACTGGGTCGTCGGGCCAGCCATAATTTTTTGACCGACAGCCAGGTCCCACTCCATATGCACGAAGAAAAATATTGACGAAAAATTTATTTTATCCTGGAAACTTCTTATGGAGTTGCCCATATCCTCACAGCGTGAGACCTCATCACACTCTTCCGCAACTAATCTCACAAAAAGACGTCATTGCTACATTTCAAGTTGCAAAAATAAAAGCAACAGAGTATATGATTCTTGTAGACCTTTATGTTGGAGTTGCAACAATTGTAAAACTGTAATTTGTAAAAATTGAACATGAAATATTATGTATGGGTACTTAAAAATAAACTTTTCTTTTGTGAAAACTTGATGTTATTGTTTTTCATTGGATTTTTATTGAACCAACACTATTTATAAGGAAAACAATCTAAAAATAACTATTAACATACGTAAGGGTCAAATGACCCCCAGCCGTCTTTAAAGGTAGGTCGTTATTTCAGCCTTTCTAGTGTTAACTGACTAATAATATTGTTTTCCACGACAGTGTGTTTAGGTTTGACAGCTATTAATGCTAATGCTTTCAATCTTGATTTTTGGACCTAACATAATAATATTAATATTTATTTACTAAACAACATATTTATAAAGCGTCAAAAATATGTCGTCATCTCTGTCAATGGCGGGAAGCGTGCCCATGAGACTGGCGGCAATACCACGTTAAATAGCAATGCCAATTCTTTAAGCAAAATACAGCTCAGCCTTCTAACCACCGGTGGAGTCGACTGAGCGCTTTGCGAGTTTCTCGTATGTGTAGAACTCTTGCACCCGGCCCCCATGTCCCGAGCGTTTCACCCCAAACGGCTCAAAATTATAATTACCTATAAGGTTGTTATATTTTCGCCGTTTAGGGGTTTCCGCCGCTCCAATAGCAGCGCCGGGTGACTGCCGAAGTTAGAACATGGGATGGCGCAATGATGTCAATGCACGTTGCGATCCATGAAATAAAAACTGTTCGTACACGTACCTTATTGAGTATAGATGTATTATCAAAAGCAATTACAGTAGACTTCGTCGCAAAATAATCCATAGCTTTTACTAGTCGAAGAGCCCTTTTATTTGCTGCCATTGCCGGTTTAATTTAATATACGAATTTAACAGTATCTCTGATTAAAATTATTACGTGCAAATGAGATTAAGTTTACTTTCGCGCTCTTTTTATCGCATAATAACTTGGCTGCACATGGTGTTGCTAAACTAATAAATTAAACTTTACCATATCTTTCATTTAATGTTGCAACATCAATAACTAGAACAGTGGAGAGCTACATGTAAACAGTAGGAAATAGAAAACCTTATGGAATATCTTTATTTTAATTTCTTTAAACAGTTTTGAGGATTTATTTTAAGACAAAAATTTAATTAAGTAAAATACTTACTAAGTCATTTCCCATAAACGTGACGAAATTAACCCTGGCAACTCTGGCCGGATCAACAAGCGAGCGGTCTGCTTATGTCGGTTTGTTAGCAAAAATTACAAAAAATATCAATTACCACGTTGTTTCCCGCGTTTTATCATAATCTATACGCTCGTTAGGTTCGCATAATCAATTCAGTTATTTCTATATTTATTTATCTACTTAGAAATGTATGGAGATTCGACGTAATCTAAGTGACAGATGTTACAGTGCTAAATCGCGCCACTTTTTGATCAATTACTTCGTTTTGACCCAATAAAATATGGAAGAAACTAAGGAGAATACCATCGAAATGGATTCTAAGCAACCAGCATCAGGTAACAGTAGTATTTATTTAGTAATTGTATATTATTTTCATGCTTATGTTTGACGTTCATTCACATAAACCAACCAAGTTGCAAAAGCGGTCATGTAAATTTAACCTAATAAGAATTAGGCGTACCTTTAAACTATGTATGGAGTAGTTAATGCAACTCACTAATTTTTCTAGCCTATTTTTGTAGAAATGCATACCACATTCATTCTAAAATGTTTTCTTTTGGACTATATGAGGTAAAATCCTCCCGCATTAATTGCCTTGAAGTCGACATATTTGTTTTGGTCGGGTTATAATCCAAACATCAATAAGGTTTTGTATCTATTTTTGAGTTACAAATACATTTCCGTTTATCGTCGCTTTTGTTGTTTCACGTGTAGAACTGATTTATATATCGATGTGGTGTGTGGGATTTAGCTTTCTACGTATTCCAAAAATAATTTGCGAATTTTATGCATAATTTTTTTAAGGTTATAATGAAAGTTGGACTCATTACTCCTTGACTGCATCATAGATATAGCTAGTAACAAAGTATGTGACAATACATTGTGTGATACTGATTTATGTGCTTGAGTTCACTCGTTTTTCTATGTATATACAAGAAAATAAAATTATATTTGTAAAATTGCTGAAATTACATAAATGATTGACCCGGGCTTGTGTAACACTTATAGAAGCTTCATGATTACCAACAAATGTTGTCAAGACAATAAGTCATACTCAAAGTTATCTAGGGAAAATCCTTTGATTTACAAATTTTATGTAGTATTTTATATTATACATTTCATTATATTTTTATATTATATTCTTGCTGCATGCATGCATTTTTAATTTTTGACTGTCTGTCTGACCGATTTTGACGGGATTTTAATGAGCAGGTAGCTATTGTAATAAAAACTTATTCTACTTTTATAATAAACAAAATAACTTTTTTTTTTAAATTCCATGTGGACAAAGCCGTAGGGACAGCTAGTTGATAATATAATAAATTAAATGATGAAAATCAACGTGGCTTAAAATTAAAGTCTAGTAAAATTTTACATAAAACAGTCAGACATCTTAAAAGCATTATTTTTTTTAACTCATTTACAAAGTCTTCTATGCTATATTGAAAGTAAAAAAAAAATAGAAGGTACTGACGAGACAGACTGGCCTTGAAACCCAAAATATCCTAACAGTGACAGGTCTAGTACATCCTTCTTAGACATGTTGCAACTTGTCGATAGTTAAACTAGTTTGTCCATAAATATATTCAAGTCCGGCCTCCTAAAATGACCGTGATTTACATTTGTAAAAAAACTAACTGATGTAATTGGTTTTGTATGAATCCTTGTTTATTTTTAGAGACTATTACTGAAGTTTATAAGTTTGGTTTAGACATTTTATGTCGTGTTAAGTTAAAAAGTTTTCACTATCTGCCTCGCACACTAACATCTTTATTATAATATCTAAAATATGGAGCTCTAATAGCTTAGTGGTATAACCATTGGACTGACAAATCAAATGTTGTAGGTTGTAGGTTCAAATCCTAGCTCACACTGAACTCCTTATAAATTCACATGCATGTACATAGTATACAGTACTTATGACTTTCTAAAAATGGTGTAGTAGAAGTATACATGAGCAAGAGTATACATGATCCTAATTATCTGATATGTATTTTAGGAATTAAAAAAATAATACCGATTATACAAATCTAAGTACTTTTAAACCAGGAAAAATATATAAAATATTTCACTAAAAATATTAACTCATTCCAAAATTGACATTATCATTTCCATTGTTTGCTTTTCTAGAATCGGTCCCAGAGGTTCCAGCTGTGGTACCAGAAGTCCCTCTAGTTGATGTTAATGCGGCAGGTGACAGTCTCGCAGCTAAAACTAACAAGGATGACTCTCAGAACCTCTTCCCGGAGAGTCCAGTTTATGAACCCGAAGAAGATTTAGGGGTAAGTGATTTGAAACTTTATTTTTTATAAGATAAAGTCTTATTTGAACTGATTTGGTACTGTTTAACGGAGACATAGCACACAATAAATTCTGTATACTTAATTTTTATTTGCGTTTCTTCTATATTGAAAAGCCGATTTCGCCTAAAAGTATGACAGCTGTGCACACTGCAAGGATAAGGGTGTCTGTTTTCAAACTAACTAAACTATTTATTTACTACTTTATAATATTTAGAAAAAAAAAAGTTCCAGACATACATTGTCATTGTCATAGGAAATATGTGTATTATTGTTGTCCATCATCTATCAGTTTAAAACAATGCATTTGCAATCATATTGATGGCATCAATCAATCATCATGCATTGGTTACTAACCTGATATAGATTACTCTATCAGGTTGTATAACTAATGTTAAAAATGCATTATTTTGTATTTTATTGCACTGAAACCTAATAAAATAAATGATTTATGAGAAATACAGTCATAGAAACTCTTTGAGTTGATACACTCATTATAGGTAACTGTCACATAATTGCGCTATCTTATCTATTATATTATTATGTTCCTTGAAGCCGTTATGTCTATAGTAAAAATATAAACATAAACTAATAAAATGCATTTACTCATATTTTTTGCAAGTGTCATTTTTATCAGCACTTCCAGATTGTATCTATCTGTCCATATATTTATTTATACAAATAATGTACAATGGCGGACTTAATGCCTGAGGCATTCTCTACCAGTCAACCATAAAGTGGTGCAGAGAAAACAAGAAGTAGTAAATATATTTTGTTCTTTGATACTTGCAGGGAATAACCACGGACGCTAATGACGCAACTGACGCGACTGACGCAACTGACGCGACCGACGAAACTGCTACTACGGCTACTACTAATGGTGTATCATCAGATGCAAAAGGTATGTACCAGATCTATAACAAGTATACATTGAACTACTAGGATGCAATTCTAAAACAATTCCTAACTTTCGTCGCGGGTTTTATTCTTTCTTGGAGAAGCCCCTTCGGTTAGGTATCTTTTTACTTAATCAAATGTCCTGTAAAATACAAAAAGCCTTTACAAAATCCATCCCCCTTGCTGAAACTCACGCTATTCGGTGGTAAGTTAGAAAAAAGTTTTATTAATCATAAAATGGTCCATATTACAGAAGGCCCAACCTCGCAAGCTAAGAGAAAGCTGTCAGACGATCCATCAGACAGCAGCGCAAAGATCCAAAAACTTGAACTCACTGATGACGAGTTCTCCGTATCCACGCAATCTTTGGACAATGAAGTGTCCGAAATCACCAGCGCGACGAAACGCAAGCTCGAAGACCTTGTACTACCATCTACCTCCAGAGTCCGCACCCCGGTCCGCTCCAGTCCCAGGAAGCTCAAAAGGAGCAATAGTGTTGATATATCCCAACCCAAAACACCAAAGACACCAAAATCTCGACCAGGCAGCGTTGACCTCACTAAGTCAAGGAAAACACCCACTAAACTAGACCTTCAAGCACTCAAAAATGATACCAAATCTGGTGATGAAGTTGTGGTCATCTCTGACAGTTCTACTTCCTCTTCTCGTCCAAGTGTTGAGTTTGTTAAAGAAATACCTCCTCCGTCTGTACCAGAAACGATTCCTGAGGAATCCTCTGAGTTGGATGACTCGCAAGGTTTTCATCTAGAACTTTCGCCGTCTCCTCCCGATGTTAGTAATGGCGTTAACGGCGATAAAGAAAAGCCTCCAAGCAGCAGTGAACCCGTTATAGTAAAGGATAGAGATGAAGACATTAATCCAGGTAAAGAAAGTGGGCCACGAAGCGAAGGGTACAAGTACTCTGATCAGGACAACTTCTCTCAGCCGAAATTGAAGGACTATAATATAGGCAAGACCACAGATCAGGAAAGCACAGATAGTGTCTGCTCCCTTAATCTAGAGAGCCCTGAACATCCCCCCAGTGTTACTTCTAAATTGATCTCCAAACTTTCTAATGGCAACTCATCTACTCCTACTGAAATATCTGATGGTAAAATAAATCCTGAAGATAGTGACAGTACCCCTGATATGTTAAAACTGGCTGCCACCAAAGGCAAGAGGTTAAAGAACGAGTCTTTCAGATCTAGCAACAACGCTACTCCGTCAACTATATCACCATTGCCTAATGGCCACTCTTTGCCTATGAACACCCCTCAAATACCAGTGTTTGATGTCCATATTAGTCACAATGAAGACAATGAGTTCCTATCCCTGTATGTTGTCCGCACTGATAATGATCTCGGAATGGACATGTGTCGGGAATACCAAAGAATTTCCAAAAGATTTACTATTGATCCTTACTTAGGCGATGTATCTGTCAGCAATTCTCCTTCCAGCGTTACTAGCGGAGGTATGATTAATTTGCCGAATAGAACCTCTTTCGCATCAACAGTCAGTTCCACGTCGACTTCTAGCAATAGAACAAGCGATGGTGCGTTTGTTGTACCACAACCGCCGCGGAAATCTATTGCGAACCCAACTACATCTGTCAAAGGATATGAAGCCTTAATGAAGAAGTTACAAGACATATTTTCGCATATCAGAGATGCCTCTGTAGACGACGGCATTCACGACGAAAAAGTGTCCGTCGGGATTCAAACATCTGGGTCTAATGACAGTACTATGAGTAACGGTAATGCTAGTCCTGAAGAAGTGAGCAAATGCGATAAGGCGACACCAAAGAGTTCTTTGAAAAAGACTAGAGTTCGCGGTCGACGGCATATGGCGGGTAAAACTAAACGAGCGCTATTGCCGACTCAACCCGAAGAGCCGGAGTACATGCACGGCATGAACTCACCAGAAATGGTGCCAACCAATGGAGAAAACGGGAAAGACTCGCCCGACAAGTCTCCGAAAGACGAGAAACCGCTATCATCTTTGGTCGCCACACCGAAATCTGTGAGCAAGCTGAAGACTAAACGTCGCCCGACATCTCCGCGACCAGCGACTCCCGTGGAAAAGGCTGTAGTAAAACAGGAATACCCGGGCTACCCCCCAGATACTGTAGTGTTAGCCAAATGGGTGGATAAACGGTACTATTCAGGCAAAGTTTTGGAGATCACTGAGCCTAATAAATATCTGATCAAGTTTGACGATGGCCAAAGCAAAGTGTTGTTGGATGACTTCATAATATTTGGTGATATGAGGACCTTGCCTTTGGAAGGACAGTCAGTGTACGCTTTGGTCGATGAAGAACAGAATTATGAACCGGGACTTGTGCTAGCTATTGAAGAAAATGAAAGCGGAACTCTTGTGTACAGGTGTACTACTGATGGGTAAGTTTTTATTTCTTACGTGTTTTAATGAGATAATGGGCAGTCATAAAATATGTAGTTTAATGTGCCCAATGTGTATGATTTTCTCTTTTGTGACTGTCACAATTACTTAAGATGGGAAGTGGGGGTTAGTAACATTACTTGTTAGAAAAAAGTGTACTGAGATGTGACAATACACAAGATTTTCACATAGTAAAACACAATATAAAATGCATTATCAATATTTTTAATTACTTATGTAAAGTGGAATATTAAATCAATCCAGTATTTGGCTTTATCTCAAGGACTATCCTTCCTTACGACGTGGTCATAGTAAGTCCTGTGTAACATTGCAGTGACTTCATGGCAGTGGTGACGGCGAGTGAGTTGTACCTAACAGAGGACCAGGCGCGCTCGCTCAAGGACGCGGCGCGCGCGCGCTCGCCCGCCGCGCCCAGCACGCCCAGGCGACGCGCGCATCGGGAACTAGACCTCGATAACATCATACAGGTATGTATTAGGTCTGGGGACCTTGGGAATCTCACACAACGCTATCTAGTCTTAAACTAAGCAGGGCTTGTATTATGAGTACTAGACAACTGATGAACGTACTTATACAGCGTGTATATTTGAACGACGGACTTATTGAAGGAGGGTGGTCAGTATTCGATTCTCGTCCCAAATATGTAAAAAAACTATGACCTTAATTTTTCATATAACTATCCGATAAAATACAGTATTTATGAACACAGAGCGCAAAATGCCTAATATCACGCGCCAAACACGTGCCGCCGCTAAGGCAGCGAGCGCGCAAGCCCCCCCGCGCCCCTTGTGATGTCGACGACGAGTGCCGCGCAGTGAAATGCATTCATACCTACGTCGACGTCGGTCATTGACCGCGCATATGTTCGATAATCGCGAGGGTGTTAAAACGTTGCGAAGTTATTAGGACTTTTTTGGAACGATTTTGTTTGTCATTAATCAGGGTTTTTTTTATTGTTTATACGTTTATTGATGAAGTCTATGCATAAACTATTGGTGGTTTGAATAAGTACGTCGTTCAAATATACATACTGTGTACTTCTAAAAACATACATATTATAGATAAATTACATTCAGACACAGAACTAATGATCGTGCACATCACACAAACATTGGTCCTGGGTGGGACCAAATGGAAATCTTCGTAAACTTCCTTCGCAAATATGGAGAAACGTGACGGACTCTTACTGGCTATAACCATGTGACCGCAGGAACGCAACGTAAAGTACCGTGAAAGAAATATGTGAAAACATCACCATTTTGCGTGGCATCCGTGCACAGGGCGCATGCAAAAGTAAATGTACTGCCGTAGCCAGTACTCACTCTAACCTGCACTAACTTAGTTACATACTAAAATTATACAAACAATTCACTTAAATACCGACTCTCTATCACCACTAACTATCAATAGCCCAGATAATTATTCTCTCGTTTCGATTTAACTTTTCATCGGAATAATATGAGCCTTAAACATCAGTTGTGGCAACTATATCTAATATTAGAAAAATACATACAAAATTGAACTTTAAACATCTAAAAATAAACAACTTTATCCTTTGCAGGGTCCGCGCAGCGCCCGTAGCAGAGACAAGGGCAACTCTAGCGCCCGGAAACGCGTCATCTCACCAAAGAGCCCGAAAGCTTCCACTTCGGGTATATCAGGTACAGCTTGACATCTTTATTGTATCCCAGGCGAAAGGAATAATGCTATGCGATACTATAGTACAGGCAAACTATCAGAACTTTAATAACTTGGCTGTATTATGACATTAAAAAAAGGAATAGTCAAAATGATTATAGACACTACACTGAATTAGTGTACATTCTCTTACCTCGTACTTTCCTTAAAGTATGTCGATGGCTGACATTGTAATTGTCAATTTCTCCGATACTTGCAACTATATTTAAATAGGAAAACATGTCCATCCGACAACCAGTTATTTGGCTATTTTAGTAAACATTTCTTTTACTTTCATCCTGAAATGTCATAATACAGTCCTAAAACAAATTTCGCGCATTAACGATACTTCTGTGACAGCGTCCAAATAATATGATTAAATACAATATGGTGCCAAGCTGTACCAAGTAGTAGATCAGTAATTTTTATGACTATGAATATCTTTTTTTTTACTTAATTATGTACGTAAGTAAAGCTTTTTGCAGTCATTGATCATAATAAAATAAGTAATTAAAGTTGTATTACTTAGTCATTAAATTTATAAGTTTAAATGTGTCAAAAATTAATGTTAAGATGCACAGCTTTTTTGGATCAAAATTAGTCATTTTTTTTTGTAAGTTGAATAGTTATGTCAGATTATGTTTGTAGCTAAGCTTATTGTCATTTAATTACGTAATGTATGTTACAGAGTTTCACTCTATCTGACCTCCAAAACCTATCTTACTGGGTAACTCAGTATTCAATGGTGTGCAGTCCATTTTGACAAAAATACTACTTTGCGAAACCCAGATAGCTTTTAGTTTATCACAATATTATTCAATCTTATTGCATTTTCTTGTATTATTTTTTTCACTCAACACTATCTAGTTTCAAACTAAGCAGAGCTTGTATTATGAGTACCAGACAACTTATAAGCGTATTTAATACATACATATTATAGATAAATAACACCCAGACAGAACAAATGATGGTGCTCAGCACACACGACCGTATATCAGTCAGGGCCACTAACCACTAGACCAATTTAATAGGCCAGTCAAACACATTTTACACAACAATTATTCTATAATTCTAAAATGTCCATAATCAAAAGAATATATATAACAATAAAATAATGTGATAAACTGACAAATGAAATGTCTTTTATAGTTTATATGGACTGCTTTCCACTGACAGTATTCTATAGGAAGATTGGTTGTACGAAATGTTACATTACGTAGTAGAAAAAAGTGTTTTTATAAATCATTGTTGCATTATCATTCGCCTGGGATTATAGTTTAGTCATTTTTTTATACTTTTTTTATTAATCCTTAAGTTGTACTTAGATTTAATATTGCATATTAGCGAATATCTCAATGCATTTTCTTCTCTATAAACCTAATTGTACTGATTGGTACAAAAAAAAAAACAAATCATTTTAGATTATAAGTGTCATGAAATTTTAAATCATTGGTTCGGGTTTTGACAACACATTGGATGTGTTTTTTTTTTGGCATAAATGCCTTTATTTTTTTATCGAATAATATTATACTTTTTTTGTGTTGCCAGATAATGTAGAAAATGAATTGCTGGTTCAGTTCGAGTGTGTGTGCGTGTGTTTTTTTTTTATATTGACTACTTTGTGTACTTTTTTTAATAAACTTTTTTCATTCCTTAACTTTTTTTGTTTTTATTTTTCACTTTGAGTTAATTATTATTGTTTTGTTTGACAACTTGCCAATTAGTTCAGTAACGTTAATTTCGAAACAAGTTTATAGAAAATTCTTAGTAAAAAATAGTTTTAATACCTCTGACAGTAAATTTAGAATTTTATACATTCTAGTAACAAGTTCTATGCTAAATAATATTTTTCCTTCTTTCTTTACCTTATAATTCTACCCTTATTCTCTACTTAAGGTGAAGTATATACTTCACCTTAAGTAGGTATAAGAAAGATATTTTACTTGTAGATATTATAATTAAAATATAGAAACAACCACTAGATAAAAACGCAATAATTTGTATTGTTTTGTAAATTAACATTTTCAATTTCATTTCAAATGAGCTCGCTAGATGGCGTTATTCTAAACTATCGACGCTAGCAGTTATCCTTCCTTAGATTATTTCACATACCTAAACCTAAAATTAATGATGTAGTGTTTATAGGTGGTAAAACTAAGTCGGGCACGGTGGGTCGCAAGCGCCTGGCCAGCGAGAGCAGTGAGCTGAGCGAGAGCAGCAACAGCGCGCCGCCCGCCAGGATAGAGGAGGTGGCCGGCGTCGAACCCGAGGTGCAGAGGACGCCACGGAAGATCGACGGGGTCAAAGGTTATTGTTATAAGTATATTTTTGTTTTAGTTGTAGTATAGTGGAACGGTTGTGTAATGAGAAGGTGGAGGTCAAAGTTTACACATGCTGGATTTCTTAAAAACCTATGAAGAGTGCCGAAACTGTCATTGCTTCATGGGACTTTAATACTCATAATAAGTTTAATAGACCGTACACAAAATGGGTAATCTGAAAATACTGATTTTTTATACTTGTTATGCCTTTGCCTTATGATTAATAAAACAACGCATTTTATTTTAAAACAATAAAAATTGCTCACTAATACAATAGGAGACATAAAAGTGTGTTTTTTTTATAATTAACGCAATTTATTGAATTGATATTTTCTTTATTAAATGTTTTGAACAGAAATCAAATTAATTTTGCTTGAATCGTTTTCTTCACTCTACATTTTACATCCAGTAAAAATGTATTTTGAGTAATCAATGATAATAATTTTTATTATTATTTCCACAGCCGGCCCACTACAGCTAAAAGGTGCAGCTAAACAGAACATTGGGAAGAAGAACTCCAAGCTAACAAAGTTTGAAAACGACGAGGATACTGTATCTAAGCTAGGCCCTATTCCTGGTCCGGACAGCAAACTGTTCGCGGGACTACACTTCTTGCTGACTTGCACTGAGACACCGCGGCGAGCGCGCTCTAATAATGAGAAGAATGAAAAGGTAAATTATTACTTATTATAATAGATATTTTTTTAAAGTAGAAGCTTCTAACGTAACATATTTTTTTTTAACTGACTTGTGTTCACAATTCGACCGTGTATAAGCTTTTTTTATGTTTGTTCGCCGATAACTTCGTCCTTTATGAACCGATTTTGATAATTCTTTATTAATGGAAAGTAGGGTTGGATTGGGTTGGCACCAGCTTCATTCTGAATCTAAGTGATATGATAATATTGGATTTTTTAGTTTTTAGAGCCGTTGTTGAAGTCGGTTTTTTTTTGTTAAAATATTTGATATTAATTAAATAATGCAATTTAAAGCTTATGTAAACACGATAGACCGCTTAATCCAACTTTCAGTATTCGCTACTGAAAGTTGGATTGTAGATTGCACATAGTCTGTGAAAGGCAGTGTAGGATAAACGACTTAATATGTTTAGTCTATGTAATGCTGGGTTCACAAACCACAAGAATCGTTTACAGTCGTTCAGCAATCGGTTACCTTTAAGTAAGCTCAAGCTTACTTCTACACGTTCCGTTTGCTCTAACATAATATATTAGTTTGTACAAAAACGTTTGTTCAAACGAAGTTTGTGGCGTGTCTGTAGCATTGTCTTTTACGTTTACATCTTAAAAGGAAGTGCGGGCTTTGAGAAATTTGAAGAATAGGCATTTGACGGGTCTATCGTTGTCGCCTTCACTCGACCGCCCGGTTTACATGTGCGAGAGGGGCAATTGCAGCGCAGGCTGATTAACCTTACGTAAAAAAGGCGAAATCAACGTTTCGTATTCGGCTGTTTTAAACATTTACTCTTACATCACAACTGTTTCCAGTCCACCCAAAGCCAAGACACGCGGCACTACTCGTCGGAAGAGGACGGTGAGACCACATCAGTAGCCGGCACTGACACTGAAGACCTGGAGTTCTGCGACCGACCCTTCAACAAGGAGCGGCTCAAGGAACAGCTGGAGGCCGGCGGCGGGGTCGTGTATAGGTAACATGAGGAAACTATGTGGTGGTGACTGGCTTTCAAAAATAACACATAAGTGCACTTGAAGTGTAAAACTGTGAACTTATGAACTATGTAAAAATATAATATATCCTGCATAGCTAGTTGGTGTCATAGTTCCAGTATGTAGTAGTTACTCTAGCCGCCGTGGCCGAAATCGGTCCGGACACATTATACATAACGCTATCGATTAATTTACGTTAGTTTTAATCTTGTTGTTTTGTCTGTAAACAAATTCGCAGTATGTAATAAAATGCTTACTGTCTTTTACTGTTTATAAGACTTAAAGATGCTTTAAAGTTCACTGTTATAGGAGAAACCGCTGTTGTATACTACAAATAAAACCTAATAAAACATTAAATTATATTACAACTTACAGCCACTTCGACGACGTACCAAAAAACAAGTACTCTGTGTGCAAGCTGATCGCGCCGCGTCCCTGCCTGACCGCTAAGTACATCCAGTGCCTGGCGGCCGACATCCGCTCGGTCTCGCACGGCTGGGTCATCATGAGCTGCACGCACAACACGCTGCACGACGTGGACTGCTTCGCCTTGCCCGCCGGCTGGTCTATACTCAAGCAGAGGTTTATTAACTGGGTGAGTCAAGGGGAATGGGTAATGTATCTTGTTTATAAGTATTTGTTAATATTTATATAGCATTTAGAATAGAATACTCTTTATTGTACACCGTAGTTACAACTATGAAAAAGTAAATTATATACAGTAAGGGTACAATGGCGGTCTTATCGCTAATAGCGATATCTTCCAGACAACCTTCATTTAAGTAATTGTATAGCTAAATGGATTGTATTTTGTCATGCTTTGAATGTAATATGTCCCAATTATTACTCAATTCTTTATTAGCTTTCCATATGTCATAAAGGTGGTATGTTTTATGGTTTAAAATCAATATGGACCCTATAGGGTACAGCTTGCAATAAAATGACTTGATTCAACGCCTTGTATGCTTGACTCGTCATATAATCTAAATAATACTAATATTTTATTATATTAATGCACTAATTAACTATCTACACATCTAAATTACAGATACCACCATCGGGCAAACGCAACGCGACATTCTACAAAGACAAGACGATCCTCCTGTGCGGCGACCAGGACACGTTCGTGAAGTTCTGGGAGCGCGTGTGCTCGCTGGCCGGCGCCCACACGCGCGTGGTCAACGACGAGGACCTCAACATGGCCGGCGGACTGGCCCTCGTCACTGAGTGGGACTGCCCGCACGAGGTACATTTATTTGCATTCCATAATGTTACAATAGGTTCATAGCTTTTAAAGAGGCTTAAAGCTAGGTATTATGGACCCTGTTAGGGCACAGCAAAAGGCATTACAATAATTATTAAATTAAATTTTTGACGGGCCTGTTGGTCTACTGGTTAGTGACCCTGACCGCTAAGCCGGAGGTCGTGGGGTCGATTCCCACCCAGGACAAATGTTTGTGTGATGAGCACGATCATTTTTTCTGTGTCTGGGTGTGATTTATCTATAATATGTATATATTTAAAAATATATAAGTATGTTTATCAGCTGTCTGATTACCATAACACAAGCTCTGCTTAGCTTGGGATCAGATGGCTGTGTGTGGATATTGTACCAAGATATTTATTTATTTATAATATAAAAATAGGTGTTGAAGAGGCTTAAAGCTAGGTACAATTATGGACCCTGTTAGGGCACAGCAAAAGGCATTACAATAATAACTTAATTAATTTGGCATATTTGCAGTAAATAAGATAGGGAAAGAAATAGGATACAATAGATTAGTATTTACAACAAATCAATCAAAAACAAATCAAAACTTATTACTTAGGTTAGGCATAACATTATAAGCTAATTCATCATTCCCCTGCCCTTATCCCAATTTTTACTTGGGGTCGGCGCAGCATGTCTTCTTCTTCCATACATTCCTATCTGACGTCATCTCGCAAGCAACACCCTTTGCATCCATATCATCTTTCACACAATCCATCCATCGTTTTCTTTTGTCGTCCTCTTCCTCTTCTATAAGCTAATTATTGTTTAATAACATTATAACCACATTATTTAATTACTATAGGTCCAGAACAAGGCCAATCAGGACAACATCCCCCTGGTCTCCACGACCTGGGTGGTCCAAAGCCTCATAGAGGCCCGCGTCATCCCGCCCACCAGCCACGAAAAGTTCTCGTTTATGTTCGCGGAGCCAGAATGATCCTGGGACTTTCGGAAGATCCTCATAATACGTGAAAATTGACACTTGAGGTGACCGCGGAAGTGACGCTTAGTGTTAGTGAAGTGATGTGTTAACTAAACTCCTTTTTACGTGGTATATGCTGTTGTAGGCCTGTATTATGAACGCCATTATCACAGACAGACACAAATAATGACTATTATAGTCTGATGGCAATGAGACTCCATAATACACACCTTGGTTGATAAAGTACAAAGAAATTGGTTATGCTAAGCATAAAAACAGAGTATAAACTATCAAATATAATGTTAACAGCTTGTAATGCTTAGCTAATATCTATAATGTTTGCTTAGCTTCAAATTAAATGCAATTAGTTGCTATTTTTATATAATAAAGTGAGTATCAAGTAATCAAATCATATATTATACAACCGTTAACAGCTATACCATGGAAAACGGGAGTTAAATGTTGAAAAACTGGTGTTTTTATGTGTAAGAAACTAAATGCAAAGTGCTTGTGTATAAACTTGACAATTTATTCTAAATATGAAAGTCTTGGTGGTAATAGTTTGTAAGGGACAAATTATGTGGCAATGGTGTATGTAAAAGGTTATAATATTGTGGTAATGTTAGTAGCGATAGTCTGGTTTGCATATTAATCAGTTTTACTCTCAAACGCAATACAAAAAGTCAGTTAAATCTCATGTAAAGTTCTGTGATTGGCTGTAAGTGTTATAGTCAACCAATCAGATCGTGATTTGACAGCAGATTCGATTGATCAGCCTTCAGAAATATCATTGGCGGCTAGTGTTTAATCTCAATTCATGGATGAGGTAAATGTTTTGGCAAAAGCTAATGTACATTCATAAGGCTTCCACCTACACGGATATTCTTGCACAATATTACGAATGAACACGTGACCGAAATCCGTCATATTTGGAATGCCATTACTTATGTCAGGCAGTTGAGTTAGTTTTTGTGATAACAACACCATGTCATCCACATGCCAAAAGATTCTTATAGGACTATACTAAAAAAGAAAAGATTTCCTTCTTAAATTAAAGATTCATACTGCGACTGATTTCTAAAATTATATGTACAAGAAATAACCTATGATATCATTCAAGGCCTTATTATATACCTGGTTTTCTAAATTCATTTTGCAGGAATCTTAACGGTAAGTTACAAAAGTTCAAAGACTTTCTGATCTTAACCCCTGGTTTCTAAAATGCTGATCAATGCAAAAATTGGTTTATCATCATTCAAATTATAGGTTGTTGTCTGTAATTGTAAGTTTTATAGTCAACCAATCACAGCAGATTCAATTGATCAGCTTTCCAGAAACTGGTGGTAAGAATAATAAAATAGGTAGCTAAGTATAAGATATACTAGGGTTAATTGGTATTCAATTGTATAATATGGTCTCATTTAAATGTAAGTTTATATAATTGTCATTTTTGTGAATATTCTTATAGTGTTGATACTCCATCAATTAAAACGATATCGATTTAAAATCGATGTTTAGCCAAAGCGAGCTAATTAATTCTACTTTATAATTACGATCTTGAACAATATAAGGATCATGTCTTTTGTTATTTATTTTTAATTTGATTTTTTTTGTGCAAGGTAAAGATTCTTATAGGGTGTTCTAGAAATAAGGTTGAATATCTATATTTGATGAAAAAACAATGATATTAGTTTTTACTTTTAATGGTAGAAATTGAATATTAATGTCTTTCATGATATAACATATTCTCACGCCTTTTAGAATCATCTGCCTATACCACAGTAATTTGTCAAACTGATTGAATTAAGTTTAATTAAATCATTTTTTATTTACTCTTTAAAAATGACATTTAAGTATTGATTTGATCATAGATTTTTGACAATACTTTTTTCTTTATTTCGTGGTATAAATGTCACAAAGTTAGAATATTTCCATTTGTATTTAAATCATTGACATCTATTTTATTCAGATTTGTTTACACTTTGTATTAGTGTGTATTAAATTATTGTAAATGACTGAATTAGGGCTGATATCCAAACATTTCCTACATACCAGATCAGTTCTCTTTAGATGATAAAAAAGTATTTATTACTAATATTACCTAAATAAACATATTGGTGATTTACTATAACCTTTGTCCAGTAATTACTATAAAGTTTTACCAGTAAATTTACAGTACTCAAATAAAATAACGTAGAAATAAAGTGATACATACCAGCGGCAAATAATATAATCTCTAATGTTAAATGTAATTTAAACTCGGGCTGATAAAATAATACTAAGAATGTTCTTTGACTAAGCAGTATACTTGTGTCAACAACGTTTATGATAGATTAAGAATAATACTAAATCTGTACACTCAAATGGAAAGGGTTATAATACTACACTGAATTCGGGCCCTGAATTAATGTGGAAGTGGCCCGTTGAGAGCAAAGAAAACTAACTTTTATACTATAACTATTTTAAATTTTGCCTTGTCAGTACAGAGCATATTAAATATATTATGTGTGTACCTACATTCACACAACGCCATCTAGTCCCAAATTAAGCGATAATATATCCACTTTCGCGCCCTAAATATGTCCCTATTTAGGACCTTATTGGCTAAGGTTAAGATACCCTGATTTAGTGTTGTGTAATGCCCCTCGATCTTCAAGAAATTCTTAAGCAACATTCGCATTACCGCCTTTTTAACATTTGACAAAAAATCGGCAGAAAAAGTGTTTGCAAATGGGGCCTAAACCCTGGTTTCAAACGCTGATGAACACGAAAATTTGTTAATTGTCAGTCAAATCTAATATTAAGTTCTGTAATTGGTTGAAAGTTTTATGGTCACCAATCACAGATGACTTGACAACAGATTTAATCGATCAGCCTTTGAGAAACCTGGGATAAGTCTATCAATACCTATATTAAGGTTTAAGTATCCGTATATAAATAAAAAAAACCACAATCAAAGTGTAAATATATCTAATTATCTAATTAGTAATAGAAAAACCTAAAATTATGAGATTATATTAAAGAGAGTAGTTCAAGAAATAGACAATGCTAGGATATTCCTCACGTAAGTTTAATGTTGTATAAGTACATGTATGACTATGGCGCGTTGAGATAACCTGCCTGATACGTCTGAATGAGCCAAATTAAGTATTTTCTTTCAATAAAAACAGATGTAAGCGTTACTTAGTTCGTGTGACGCATTTGTGATAAAGAAAATTCAATCTTAAAAGGTTAGTCACAAGTGTTATTTTGTGTAAACTTGCGTGTTCTTTGATACAGGCAAGCTCTAATATTGCTGATTGCAGTTTACGAAAGTGCGCCATCTCGTGCTAAATAACCTCTTATTAATCTGACATACAAAATATACAGTCAGTCTAAATGTGACGTGTTAAAGAATAAAATAAGTAAATTGTATAAAAATACTTCGTGCCCAAATCTAATCAACGTTTGAAAGTTTGACTTGTTTCGTCTATTTTATTGTGTACATATAAATTAAAGCAGATTATTGTCATAGTATGTTCATGTATGATGTAAACGTACAAATACACATTTTGTTAATGGTATAAGCAACTGAATGCGGTTGGTTGGCTAGAGGGCCTAACACCATCTCTTAAAGTAGGACTGTGGAAGCAAGAAGGCACTTTACGCTATGTAGAGTGCCGTCTCGTTTCCACAACTGCAACAATCCTACTTTAACAAGTATTGGTAGTTTCCCTGTACAAGAAAATACCGTACCTATAGTGTTGCCAACTGAGAAATAAAAAACACTTTTGGTAAAAGTTTCTAAAGATCTCTATGCGAGGGAGCAATTGGTTTTCATTATTGGTATTTTATATTTAAGCGGAATACTGGAATATGTACAAGTAGTGAAATCTAAATTATAAACATTCGATCTGACATTGTACATAGTTATTCATAGTTTTCTTGTGTTTGGCACACATTAGTTCTAACTTAAATTATGTCTAGGATTAAAGAAAGTAAAAGAGAGTTGAAAATTAAATGTCATATGGTATTTGCATGTAAAAATAATAAGCTCTTGTATCGCCTTGAATAAGTATAAAAATGAAAGTTGTGTAACTAAATGAATGAAGAAAATACTAATATTCAAAAATAGGCGATAAATCTTAAGTCAGTAAAGTTTTAAAAAGAGCCGAAATGAAGTGTGGCGTGTGTGTAAAAAGTATTTTAGGAAAAAGAAAAGTATTATCTTGATAAATTATCAAATTAATAATTAATTGGTACGGTATCATTATTAGGTGGATAAGATTGTTCCTACAGATTTCAAAGCAAGCATCAATGCCCAACAACTTGTCTTTTGTGACTAAATAAGTATTTCAAGACTAAATCGTAAATTATCGGGACTAGCATAGTCGTGTACACGAAAAACCTAATATTGATGCTATTAAAAGAATCTAATTATTACATAAATTGCCTAAAATTACAGGCAATTTAACAGAAAAAATCCTTTTAAGCGTTTTGTGTGTAAACGATAAATGTAAAAAGGAACTAGTGTGTGCTAATATTTCTAGGGACTTGTAGTGTAAGTGCATTTTTAGTCTGTATTTCGATTTATTTACAATGTACATTGTGGCGTAATTTTGTGTTGCATTTCTTTTTGATGTTTGTTTTTTTTTTGTTATTCTATCATTGTATCTTCGTTGTTAAGGAGTCAGATAGACATGTAATGTGTAAACTATGAATAAAATGATAGAAGTAAATATTGGTTTGTTTTATTAGTACTTCTTCAGCAATCTAACGCCCACTAGTCTAGCCGGGACTAGATCCGCGTGAAATTTAACAAAAACTTGTTTTATTTGCTGAAATAAAGGAATTTACTTAAGATAAAAGTTGCCTAATTTGCTTTTTATTACATCAGCTACCTGCTAAAAAAAATATCCTTTGAATATCGGTCCAGTCATTTCAGAGATAAAAAATAACACATAGAAGTGACATCTGTATTAAATAAAGTGGATTTAGCACTATGCCGTGACGGTGGCACCTCTAGCTAACGTAAACTGTGCGCTTCCGTTGACAGATGTCACTTTAAAATAGTTAAGTATTTATGCCAATAGATGGCAGTCTCAGTTTTATACGAACATAACTTAAAATATTAGATAAAACTGTATTTTGATTAATATTTTTACTATGGTTAGTTTAGTCAGATACTAATAAATTTAAATTGGATTCTGAAATGGTCGAAGACCAACCATTCATAATTTATTAAATTTAATGAAAATAATGTCTCATTTACTAAACTAGCTGTTCCTGCGACTTCGCCCGTGCTAATGTCGGTTATAGCCGTAAAAACATTACCCACTTCAGACCCTTTTCTGACATTACCCAATATTCTTCTATATCGAACGCAATTATTAGATATAACTTTCCAACAACTATTGTTACATTTTAGTCAATATATACAAAAACTTAACAAATTGTATACTAACACCTTCCTCGAGAACGTCTCTAGGTACAAAGGTGAAAACAGCAAGAAAATTGGTGTAGTAGTTTTTGGGTTTATCGCGAACAGACAGTGGTACAGTTGGTTCTTATTTTATTAAACCCGTAGGTACATATAGAAATACCTGTGTGAAATTTACCTTTTAAAACTCTTAGGCCATTAAAAGAAAGGCCTAGACCACAAATAAAATACTCCATACTGTCTACTTACCTACAGATTTATGAATAACAGTATTTTAGTTGTAAATAGTACCTATACACTCCGATAGGTATCAATAAGTCAACGCCCTCTGATATGGGGCAATGGACTGATACAATGCATCTCACATTTAAATTATTGAACTATTGAAGTTTAAGTACATAACTACATAACCGTAATGAAAAGAAACGTCAGAAACATTTTAATCTCTGCACAAAAAAGGAGTAAGTATTATGTTTTCAAGGTTCTTTTATGGGGTATCGTTAGAAACCTCACACCATTTTTAGTTTTATACCCCATAGATTTATTAATCTTGCTAACAAAAATACTGTAATTTGTTATTTTTAGTAAGTACCTATGCACTTAATCAAGCCACTTTTATTTTCAACAGATACCTATTAAGTCATGTTTTTATGTCATTTATCTACTTCCTCAATATACCGAAGTCTTCTAAAATACATCCAGATCCAGATCTAAGTCACAAATGAAAACGAAAAGACGAAAAACTCGTCTCATAGAACGATAATAAAAAGCAATGCTATTTATCACGAAACAATACAACAGTGAGTAGTCTGACCTGGCTTGATACCAATGATCCCGCTTCAAAAGTGAGCTTGATAACCCTCGCCCGCTATAGGGCCAAGCTTAAGGTTACCTATATAAAGCAACACTATACTGTTTCGACAATCCATTTATATTGAAACACACGGTATTGGTGGTCGCTTAAGGGTTGAAAAAGAAAAAAAATATCAGGTTGAAAAGTTTAAACTGTCAGAGTTATGTCAAAGTCTTGGTGTTTATATCATGTTGTTGTTATTTAAGTTTGATGTACATTGAAAATTCGGTTTGGAGGAACGGAATGTTGTGATATTCTGTGATGGCAATGGATCTGAAGATGGTTTTGTGTGGAAGTGGGGTAAAGATGTGATGTGATGTGAATTGTGATTGGATTGCAGTGTTGTTAACAAATTGGACTGTTGGAGGTTTGAACTAAAAGTTTTGTTTTATTTGAGTTTGGTGATGATTTTACCTGGAAGGAGCATCTATAGTTTTAAAAAATATGTAACTTTTTTAACTGAGAAGTCAAGATATGTAAATATACTTATCATATTAAATAGATGTTAGTAGTTGTAGAAGAAATTATGTTCTTCAAGTAATACGTTTAAAGCTTATACCTAAGCTTTGCCAATTTATAAGTTGCCTAGAAGTTATTCTGAAATAAGTAATTGACATGATTGATATACTTATAAAGGCTGTGATAATATAATAAAAGAAAACGTTGTAAAACATTAATAAAATAGCGAAAACCTATTGGTAAAATTAGGTAATATTCTGAAACTATGTCATCATACGCTTACGACATACCTAGGTATTATAATAACATTATCAATCGACATTAAAATTATTTTAAAGTTATTTTTGTAAAAAGTAATTAAACAAAATCGAATGTTTACATTTTTGGTTCGTCTGTTATGATAACTGTAAATATATCAAAACAATAATTTGTTGAGTCTATTATAATTATCCATTTTGCTTTATATTTTGTACTTGATACCTATAAATGCTATTTAATGCCTTAGTATTCCTTGTTAAAGTTTGTTGATTTTGTAATAAAACATAAAAGACGTCAGCGAATTAAGAACCTCCTCCTTTTTGGAGTCGGTTGAAAACTTGTGTAAAAGAATCTGCAATGAATAAATGCCTACAAAACATGCATATGTATTTCATATTTATTATATCCTACTAATATTATAAAAGCGAAAGTTTGTAAGTATGGATGTTTGTTATTCTTTTACGCTCAAACGGCTAAAGCAGTTTAAATGCAGTTTGTTATGGAATTAGCTAACCCCCTGGATTACCAAAAGCAATTTTTAAACCAACAACGTCACACATTGATAATACTTTTGCAGCTACAACTAAAATATCATATCCTATCGTTTATTGCATTCTATAATATACACTTGATGAATAATATAAAATTACTGTCACAATATGGACCCTGATGGGCCCAGCAAGATAGAAGAAACGAAGGCGCTCGCACATTCGCTGGCGGATTCACGTGCAAAAGCTAGTCTTTACATAAATAACCTCTTTCTTATCAAGCTGTCAAAGTGTATCGTACTTACATAGACGCCTACAGTTCCAACGATATTGTGTCATCGTGTCTGCATGTTGTTTGTACCTAATAAATTGGTAATTGGTACATTTGCTTCTAATATCTCAATTGATGGCGATGATGGAGTTTCTTGCCGGTTCTTCTCCATAAGAATGACATTTTGGAACCGCGCAACTAGAGTCGGTATTATTTTATAGAGATTACTGATTAAACCATATATCTACTAGACTGTAGAATTCTCACGGCTTTGTTTTTTTTTAGGACAGGCCCGCTACATATGCTCATCATTACAAATCCTGAATCAGGATCTACAAAGAAACCATTAAGCGGTGTCCCAGGGAAATTAAACGTCTGAAACCCGCAACGAAATTAAGCAGAAAAATTAGAAAGGAGGAGTAGCATAAATATTCACTTCACTGCACTTTCACTTCTCATTGCTGTATAGAGAAGTATTGAGCATACATCATCATCATCTCAGCGAATGACGTCTACTGCTGGACATATGCTCGCCCAAAGCTTTCCAACAGCTATAATATCAACATAGAGCATTGATTACCAGTAATATTGCATTCAAATTAAGTAGTTAGGTATCTACTATTATTTGGCATAAGGCTGTAGTTGGCTGAAACTAAATAGCTGGTAAAGCTACGTAGGTTTAATGAAAGTGTAAGTAAAACCTATAATCACTCTACAATATTAGTAGACTCTATAGGTTTTACTTACAAAGTTCCTTAAGTCAGAATAGTAATGTAATACCAGCCTACAAACCTTCCACTGTCAGGTAAAGTAAGGGTAAGAGTGACTTATGGAGTTTCTCATCTTGAAATCGCGCAACTAGAGTCAGTGTCGTTTTGAAAGCACCTTAGGAGGCCTACTCGAAATAAAAACCTTTTGTTTTTGATTTTGAAAGTCGACTTCCCATACAGATATGGATTGAGCTCACTACAAATTCCAATATTTGGAATCCAGGATACCTCAAAATAGGTAGTTTACTGTTTATTATAGGTGTCTGAGAATACTTTAAATATTAAATTATTACCACTCTGCATTGATTTCAAACCAGCAATCGTGCATAGGTACACATCCTAATCATCTTAAAAAAAAACAATATTACAAAGGATATTAAATCTATACCCAATAAATATATCAAGCATCTCCAGGGGCCAACATACAGTCTATGATAACCACAAGACGAGGCAAGATAAAACATTTATGTGTATGTAATAAACGAACGGTTGTTTACGTCCTCCTATCGCCCCCGATAAACAACTGAGATCATACGTTCCTTATAAAGTTACTAATAAAACGTATATTTATTACATACACTATAATGTTTGTGAAATATTTGATGGGTTCATTTATATAGATATTTTACAGTATTCGGCTGTAAAGGCATGAATTATGGAGTTGATACTTTGTTAGAAATAAGGATAGTTTGTTGTAATCGAAATTAGATTGGAATTGGGTATTTGTCAAAAAATTTAACTCATCCGCCAGATAGATTTTCAGATATATGTATTGTTATTTTTGCTATTATCAAATCAATAAAATGAGCGCAGATAGATCAAAGATGGTAAATCGTCACTTAAAAGTATAATGATATCTTGATTTTTGCATTTCCGCGAAAAAATACATGTCCAAAATCGGGTGTAATGTTTTTGCAGCTATAACCGACATTCGCTTGTCGCAATCGCGGGTAACAGCTAATACCTAAACTTATACCTAAATAGATCAATAATAACAGTAAAGAAATGCCCTTTATGGCTAAAACAGTCCCCCGAACGTCAACACTTAGAGATAAGAACTTATGATGTGTAAATAGCCGTCAAAAAACTCATGGACTCTGCGAACGGATCCCTAGGGCACGCTCTGTGCTATCTCTGATCATTATAGAGATATATAGCGGTTATGATATGATGGCAAACGCCTTGGCGTTGATATTGGAAACTGATAAATATGTTTTTTTGGTAGAAATTGTGGGTATTGGAACTTCAAGGGTGTATCGTGCTCTGATATGCTGTGATTTATTTTGATGTTTTTTTCTTGTTGTGATAATAAAAGTAGTTTTACTATGATTATTATGTATTGAGTGTTGCCTACCAGGCACGTTTTACGCGATCCTTGTTGTTCGAGATATCTGTACCTGTATCTTGTAATCTATCAATTGATTTTTTCTTTATGTTCTACTTTGTATCCAACATTAATTTACCAGCAAAGAAAACACAAACTTTCATAGATTTGTTAGTTAGTTTAAATTCAAATATTTAATGTAATTCAAAACTATAATGAAAATTTTCCTGTTTCTAAAACATTATTTTAGACTTTATATCTATCCTTATTACTTTCAATCTCTATCTTTTACTTTCCTTTAAATCCTGAAGCCTTTACAATACATCCAGGGATCGACTAGATGGTTGTGTGGGTGACAAGCCAGCCAATGGAGCGCGGGGGTCGTGACCCCGCCAATGACAGAGGTTCACGCCTCATAATTACTGCAAGCCACCTGAAAGCTTAATGCGGGGTAGCGTTAGCAACTGAAGGGAAAATCTGTGTTATCTGTGATAGGAAAAGTGTGCCGTGTATTAATTACATCTGTATGGGGATTGGGGTTATAAGAAAAGTGTGTTTATTAAAGGTATTAGCGCAAGTATGATTTCTGCTGTCTTTACTATTCTATAATTATTTTAACTGCATGCAGCAATGTAAGTTTTTATTGAATTAAACATCGAATAAGATCGTTAGTTGTCTAAATTATGTTTACAAGTTGCGAAAGTTTAAAAACTAAAGAAAATAGTTGGAGCTTGTCCTGCCCGGGCTCGGAACTTCCCGAACAACGTTCTTTCCAGAAACTATTAATTAATACGTCAATCAATATTGCAGTGTGCGATCGTCTTTTGGTTGTGGTATTGCCGCCAGTCGTGGACACGTTTCCCGCCATTGGCGGAGATGCCGACATTATGTACTTAGATTTTTTGTTTAGTACAGTTTCTGTCACGTAGGTATAGGAAATTTATATTGAAGTTAAAATACTCGCAACAAAAGTAATAAGTTACAAAATGTACAGTAAGTATCCTGTAAAAAAAACTAACATCTATTGCAGATTTCGGGAATAAGAAGATGGAAAATATGTCTTTTGGAATACTCAATTTGGCACGTTCCATAATATTTATGCATGTGTAAGCAAATGCACAATCGTTCAGAAATAAGTAGTGTCAATGCAATTAACTCGGCGCAAGCATTGTGAGTGCTCCGCTACTTAACACGGCTTCAAGCGGTCTTTGACCTAAACCTAACCTATTAACTAGGCATTCAAAACTAAGTAGTTTAAAGAAAAAAGGATTATTATCAAAATTTTATATTTTCCATTCGGAGTTTTACTGTTTTTAGAATGATTTTAAAACCAAAATCGGTGCTACTTAAAATATTATTACAATGACGCTAAAATAGTATTTTACGTAGGTTTAAATCATAGCACTGGCGTCAGAGATACTAATGTGTATCTACAATTTTTTTGTACGTCAATTTATTTTTGAATTATCGTAATACGTCTTTATTATTAACCAAATATCAGGCAAGTACCTACCTACCGACTAAAAACTCACAAATTCCCTAAATTACAAGTTCATACATACTATAATGCGAAAAGACTTTTTCCTCGACCTATTATTTTACACATACTTACTTTCTACCTACTTATTTAGTAATATTTACTATACTAGTACCACAAAGTACCTCAAAGTACCACAATGTCAAGGTAGCGCCGCTGACCGAGTCGAGGCGGGGCGGGGTCGCTCACAGCTCTATTGATTTTCACAAGACGCTCGGCACTTGCCCTGAAAACTGCTGAAAATTCCGCGCCTAACTAGGAGGCTATATAAGAGGTGAGATAAACTGACTATTTATAAGAACTTAGGGAAGTATGACTTGTTTAAATGATTGTGGAAAATATGGACGATAGGGCTTGAAAAATTGATTTGTTATTTTAAAGAATAGAGTAACGTCTTCCTTAAATGTTATCATGAAAGTTCATGTTAAGTAACGTTACTAATGAAAATGCCCTATTCACAATCGATAACGTATTCTAAACATAATGCTAGCTTTTGGGCCGAAAACGTCCCACTGCTGAGCACAGGCCTCTTCCCGTATAGGGAAGGTTTGAGCATTGATCAGCACGCTAGCTTAGATTTCAGATTCTGTTATTTGAAATCGAGGTTCCACACGATACACACGTTTCGGTCGACTTGCACCGACCGAAACTTCGGGAGTAAATAAATATCAAATTATATCGCGAATAAGACCCGTTCGTCGTCTAACAAATGTGTAGGTCTACAAGTCGCAATAGTTTTAAAACAATAACTACAAGGCCGCCACAACTTGTTATTATTTAAATTAAACGTTTTAATTACAATAATATCCCACTCACAGACACTCAGCTAGACACACAACATAATTACGTGGGCCACAAAGCTAGCTGCCACGGTATGACATCAAACGTCCCCTCATTACACAGGCGCTTTGATCTCGCCGCGACCTGCTGAATGCAACACAACTTGTATGCCTGTATTGTTTATATTTATATTTCAAGCTCTTTTTTTGTAAAATGTTAGGTTGTAATGCTGAAAAAAACCTTTTCTATGCATATAACATCCTATAAAACAAAGTCGCAATCGGTGTCTGTCTGTCTGTTCGTTTAAATCTTTAAAATTACGCAACGGATTTTTAGGCGGTTTTCGTTAATAGATAGAGTGATACAAGTGGAAGGTTTATGCGCATAAGACATCAGTAGGTATTTCACCAGTGCAAATCTATACTTATATGAAGATAGCATATTTATAAAGATTGCAAGACAATTTAATATTCGATCTATTGATGGATTAGGCGACTTGACCTGTATATTTTGGTAGAATATCCATAAAAAATTACAAACTTGTGTCTCTAGTAGACGAATCTAAAGAGATTTTGCGGAAGTTTACAATTCGCTGCGTTTACGTTTACAATGCGTTATATCGCAAAAAAAGTGAATGATTTTTGATGCAATATTAAACAAGCTGAAATAAATTGTTTTGTGGCAAGAAAAAACGAAGAGTCAGGATTACCGGAAGGAATGGAAAGAAGCCTTGTCCAGTTGTGGTACAGTAAATAAGACAGTTCGTTTTGATATCAATTCTATGTCATTCAACAAAGTGTTCTTAGATTACTAATGCTCTAAACTTCGTTCCTTTTTATCTCTTTATTAATCATTTGTGCAACATTACTTCTGGATATACGACGTCCAAATTAAAAACTACAATTGAAATACTTTTAAAACGTTAATAACTAATTGCACTAGAACCTTTAACTTTGAAGACCTTTAGAATCACTTTATCTACCCTCTACTTCACTTTAACATCTAAATAAAATCCCTAGTACCACTCAGTATCCACCTACTTAGTAGTATCACAGAATGCTCGTTACAAAATAATAAACGCCAACATTTTAATCACCTCAATCAGTGGAGTTAACAGGCTGGCTAAGGTTGTAAGGGGATGATCCCCTCTCATCCCCTTTCATCCCCTTTCATCCCCATTCAGGCTGATTCATCCCGTCCTTTGATCCGGGACAGCTCCACTATTGACGAGGATTGTAAGCCAGTATTATTGGAAAATATTGAAGGATTATATCGACATGTAAAATGTAGTTGGATGTCATTTTTTGAAGCTTTATATTCTGTTAAAATGTTTTATTTCATTTTATGTTCAAGTTTTTTTAAAGTGAGATTTCAATTTGATTTTCTTTTACGATTTTTTTGCGAAGTACATTTTAAATTATAAAAAAAGATTTGTAGATCCAGGTTGTTTGTTTCCACGTTCGAGCTTACAGAAGTAACGTTTTTCTTTTTGTATTGCGATTAGAAATGACTTCAACCCACACCTAGAGATATGCCGGATAGTCGGACTAAAAACACCCTAAGCCCAAAAGTGTCTAACACACACAACACAAGCTTTCCCTTTTAGAATTTAGCCTAATATTCTATTTGTACTATTCTGCAACATTATCGCTCCTTTCATTCGTTGATAATAAGCACATAAATAGTTAATTAGAAACCAGCCTGTAATGCAGGTGGATTTACGCGACCATTATAAATTCCCAAAATCTGTTCAATCATTTAACAAACACATACAAAAAAAAAAACATGTTCATATGAAAACAAGTTCAAATCTAAACCAAAATACAACAAATTTAGCACAAAATCCAGTATATTCTATAACCATTTATCGGTCTGTACCGCAGTCAAATATTGACAGAGCCAGCTAAATAGCGGCAGTTAATTAGCGGGATTGAACCGCGATACCCGCGCTAAATTACTAACATAACCTGTTGACAGAACGCAAATATACTGCCATCGATAGCGGCTACTGGGACTATGGAGTTCGGCTGAATGTTTGAGGTTTGTCACTATGATGGGATTTGAGAATGTATTTCAGGTAAATCTATGAATGCTGTTGTAACCAGGAAAGTTTTAACCAGCCGTGGGGTATGATATACTTACCATACCATAATGGTTTTATGGAATTTCTTGCCAGTTATTCTTTAAGAATAACGTTTTGGAACCGCGCAACTAGAGTCAGTAACGTTTTGAAAGTGCCTAAAAAGGCCTACTCGAAATAAAAACCTTTTATTTTTTACCAAATAATACTGTCCTGATAACTTCGGCAATAGCGGCTAATGTTACTAGTCACCAACTACGCAGGACATGTTATGTGCGCATGCACAGGTGCACTCTCTGTTCCCTTACTCTAATAGCCTGATGAGACGGTAATTCGAAAGGACCGGAGATAGATCAGGCAAAGGACAAATTTTTTTGCGTGCCTTCCGAAACACGGTGTGCAAGGTGCTCAAAGAAACCCCAGTCTTATTTCAAATACCTAATTAGATATGTGTATGGGCATAAACAATTATTAAATAGAGGGTCAACCTCAAAAATACAGTAAATGATTTTTTTATTCGGACAATATGAGTAGGACATTATTATAGTAAAGAGTTTATGCTTTCAAGATCCATCAATAAAATTGTATCCATATATTAAGAGTCGCCAATTACAATAATTTAAAAACAAAATAAGATGAAGTCCATCATTTCATCGGTCACTAATGTTTAGTACGTGCTCTGCCCACATTGCCACTAATTAAACGGTATGTATTAACTTCTGTTGTATGATCTGATATTCTGATGTGTATTCGAATAAAGCTTGTTATAGAGAAGAATTTCTGTTATGACTGCAGTAACTTTACCCATTGGTGGAAAAGCTGAAAAGGTTTTTTCATAGGCAAAAAGAAAAAATAGACGGCGTTAAATAATCTCGTCGGTTGTCGTTATTGTCTAAAAGATCTATATTATTATAATTATCTACAGGATATGCTTATGTAGATAAATAAGGTCATTCCTGTTCAGTACCTACTTACTAAATTAACAAGCATAAAATAAAAATAAACATCTGCAGATCTAACGAATGGAATATGCTTACAAGTAAATCAAATGTTTGGTTTAAACTCCTAAAAACACCATATTATAAACGCGAATGTTTGTGAGTAGGTATGTATGGGTGGATATTTTTTCACATTTCAACGGCCGGATCAATTTTGATATAATTTGATAGCGGATAACCAGGATTAAAACAGCCACAGCGACTGCGTCAGAAGGGGTTTATTATTTTTTGCAGCTAAGCCGATATTCGCGAGAGCAAAGTTTTTAGTAACAGCTTGTAGAAACAGAGTGAATAAAGTAAACAGAGGTAAACTAAACAAGCTTGAAGAATCGAAAATATCTTTAACCAGGATTAAAAGATTTCAGTCAACATAACGTCTAACACGATTACACTCACAGTAATCACATATTACTTGAAAAGCAAACAAATAAGGATCGGGTAACAATCCGAGAAGGGGTGTCGATAAGTGTAAAACCGGCATTATACAAAACCATTATAACTTGAACTGTACAAACGCACACATCACCCTCAAATTCCCCTTAAAGCTGGAGGCAGAGAGAGGGGTGGAAGGTCTTGTTATTTGGTTAACGATTACGCTACGGATTTTCAAATCTTTGAGTGCCAGAAAATCGCATCATGATCGAATAGGGATGGGACTCGAGCGATTTTTTCGGTTCTCGTTTGCATTTCGATAGTGAGGGGATTATTGTAATGCGATCAGATTGTCGTGTTGTGTGTGCATGTATTTTGGATTGTGTACATTATTTAGGCGGTACAAAATAAGGAGTGGAATTAAGACAATTTGTCTTGTTTATTTTTTTTTGTATGTTTGACATCAGATATTTTTTTTAAGATAAGAGCTTGCTCACTTAAGTACTACTAAACGCAAGCAGTCACATTGCTTTAAAGAGTTTAATAAGGTATTTTCACGAAGGTTAATGCCTCATTGCCTAAAGTATATAGATTCAGCTTATATCAGTATCACAAGTGTATCAGGACATCAAACCTATAGTTTAACGCTTAATAAAAAAACACACTTATCACAATACAAATTAAACTTCTGCAACATTTTTACAAGCCCTTCCCATACAATCTCGTTCTCAATCAAAGCTTACATCCCCACAATGTTCTCGCGTTAGTAATCCTGGTAATCTTTAACTTAACTGTTTAACATTTAGATAATACCCTTAACCCCTTATCTTAACCCTTCGATGACACGATGCTTAGTTACCGAAGATAAAGTTTAGTCTTTTTAACCGATAAAAGAATTGATGAGGTTTTCATTGTATAATTTTTGTTTGCCGACGTTACTTTTATAGGGGAGGTGTTTTTTGTTTAGGTTTCTAATGGCCTCTGAAAAAGAAACTCCAAAAAAAATAGTTTTGAACGTTTTTTGGAGTTTCCGATTTTTCTTATGTTTTGTTTTTATTTTTTACATAAAGTTATGGTAAGTTTTAGGAGTGTACAAACATGAATTACACACACCTTCTATAAGTGTATGTCTTATAAGAAAGAAGGTGAACACTTAATTCGATAACAAGAATAAGAATATTATAGAAAAAGTATTCCAAAACACTAATAACATTTTAAGATGTAAAAGATATTAAACTCTACAAATAATAAGTAAACATAAAACCCACCTTCGCGTGCAATTTAGAACACATAAATCATTTCACTGTAATTAAAATTTCATACAAAAACTGCAATTGCACTCTACCCCTTAAGGAATAAAGTTCAAAACGGAAGCATTCAATACCCTGCAAAGTGCAATTAGCACTCGTACTAGAACCAAACGATCGTCAAATTAAAGAAAGTTATTTTCGATTTCGGAAATCCTTCGCGACGAATACCGCTTTCATACAAAAACTGCGGTATTCCGAGGGGCGGAACCACCTGTGCATAATTCGCATACTTTCACGGCTTTCGACTTGATACAGGCAGTTATGAAAGTTTGAATTTCGAATTTATTCAAATAACTTTTAATGATAGATGACTTTAACAGAGTTCGGAATTTAATGTTTTAACGGCTTTTGTAATTCGTATAAGATTTTTTTTAATTACAGAGAAATTCGAAACTTTTTAATAATTTTTATGCATTTCAATTTGGCATTATTTATTTAACTTTATCAAATTAAAAAAAAAATGTTTAAGAAACAGTTGTAATTACAAAAACGCTTTAGTTACACTCTTTACAAAATGTATACTGAATAATTTTAAGTAAAAGACAATATATTCTTGTTAAAAACTATTCCTTTCTAACACACACACCCTGTGCCTCGCAACTTGATCCCGTGGGAGAGTTAGATGCATCATTTCTACCAATACCCGTACCTTAACCAGGAAATAACTGTTTTTGTGGCGAAGCTGTGAGTAATGTTATTACAGTACCGTCTTTCCTTTGGTTTTAGCTTTTTGTGAGTTAGCGTCAATTGAAATATAATGAACATCACAATTATGAAGTTAGTGTGCTAAATAAACAGTATCTAGTAGTATTGATTAGTTGCCAAATACGCATTACAGTGGTCCCTATTAATGGTAAACTATAGTATAATAATAATAAAAAAGCCTATATTATTATACATCCCACGGCTGGGCACAGGCCTATTCCCATAATAGGAAGCAGGACATCAAAATAATTATGAGAAAATATGTGTTGCAATTTATTCCATCATTATTCTTTTCTTAATTAGATTTTATTGTATACTAGCTTTTGCCCGCGGCTTCGCACGCGTTAAGAAGTATTATTGTTTAGCAAGTTAGTGTAAAAAATTAGGGCCTACAAAACTTCCTTGTACACAATATTCTTAACTAATTTGTCATTTGGCGCTAAACCTATCAAGCTACTGGGAGAACTTACTCGTGAGCAAGCAACATAGAACTGCCCATGAGAGAAGCAATGTTCTCTCAAGTCAATACCCGCAAATTTGAGAGTTTACCCCTGAGACTTGTTTATAGTCATGGCTAGTCAAAAATCTAAGAAGATTTCTACAAACATCTCTCTGTTTTATCCCCTTATGTGTGGAATTTATCAAGAACTTTCTTAGCGGATGCCTACGTTGTAGTACCTATGTGCATGTAAAGTCTCAGCCCGATCAGTTAAATTTTGACAAAGTTTCATAAAAAATTTAATCCCCTATTTTATCCCCTTGGGGGTAGAATTTATCAAAATCCTTTCTTAGCGGATACCTACGTCATAACATCTACCTGCATGCCAAATTTCAGCCCGATATCCAGTAGTTTGGGCTGTGCGTTAATGCATTAATTTCGATCGAATTTGATTACCATAAAAACGGTTTTAGTGAGTTAATCTTAAAAGATAGACATATACTGTCGCGGACATTTTTTTAGATCATTTCAATAGGAATAATTCTTACATACATATATTGTGTGTATCTTGAACCGTTTTCGCAGCGCACGCAACGGAAGCCCTCAAGGATCAATAATTTTCCCCGTTTTTTTTACATTTTCCATTATTTCTTCGCTCCTAATAGTTGCAACGTGATGTTTTATAGCCTAAAGCTTTCCTCGATAAATGGTCTATTCAACACAAAAATAATTTTTCGATTCGACCCAGTAGTTCCTGAGATTAGCGCGTTCAAACAAACAAACAAACAAACTCTTCAGCTTTATAATATTAGTATAGATTTTTTTACTTAACGAAATACTCAGTGTGTACTGAGATCGGATAACTATTATAGATTTTAATTTTTTTTTATTAAGAATATAATATCATTCTACCTTTTATCACTTAAATTCTGTTTAGCATACTACTTTGACTAAAACTATCCCACACCAATAAGAACTACTCTAAATAACAGAAAACGCAGTATCAATTACCGTTAATATTTCTTATTACCGTTTAATGACGTCACACATGACAATCGCCACCCCACTTATTAGCCACCTCTAGTCTATGGGAATGTTGTCCAACATTTTTTTTCCGTTTCCTGATGCGTGATTTGTACGCTGTCAGCGAAAACATTTGGTTTTCGAACACCTGTTTACCGGTTCCCACGAAATCGGTCGACTCGCATGTGTTCCAATTTCAAAATCTGCATAGAATTCGATTATTCGAATGTCCTTACATTGTTCTTTGTTTGAATTGATTTGGATATGGAATTTGGAACTAGGGTCATTGAGTCGTATTGAGTATTTTAATTTTGGTGATTTCGTTTTTAAGTAACTTTTTAGCTTTTTTTTCGTTTGTTACTTCATAAAATTAAAAAAAATAGTCTACAGGATAAATGTAGGTTTTTACTTGTATTTACTTTAACTAAGCAACTCTATCAACTCTACAATAAATTTTGAACACTTCAAACTCACCACAAAATGGCAGTTTTAATGCTTCTTCTCCTAAAACCGCAATAAAATTTAATTCCAATATTAGTAATAAACCAAACATCGTAAATTAATAGTTATTTCCAGAATGCGGTTGGTTACTGATAAGTGTCACACTTCTTCTAATTTACGACCTTTTTTTAGAAAAATATAAAGTAAACGTCAAAATATTGAAATGTCATAGTGAACCTTAACCCTCTAGACAATTTTAAAAGATTAATTCAAGCAAACTTGTATGATGGAACTGTTTAAAGACATTTAAGCCCATTTGACAGACTTTTAACCAAACTGCGAAGTCAAACGCACATAACAAAAGTAAGAGATTATATCAAAGGAATTTTATCTTTATTGGCAATCCTTCAAAACCAACTGCAAAAACTATCAAACTAGTTTGAATAAAACTACGTGTTTGAATTAAACCCACTCAAAATGAGGTCAAATACTTAAGTAAGCATCGTCAAAATCTTATTAGAAAACCTTCTTAACAACCTACAACAAAAGAAATCAGTCGTTAACACGTTGTAATGTTCTTTCCTTAATACCGGAACGTATACCGCCCACATGCCCAGTATTCGCCCACGACAATTACAGCTAAATATCCATAAAATTAATTGTTACAGATGCAACTACTTTCACACGAGACACCGTCGAAATGACCGTGACACTGCCCATCATTATCAATATCTCTATTATCTGAACAAACCAACTTAACTCCACAATTCACAAAACAAAAAACACGAAATATCCAACCTTATTTTTATCCGCATAAGGCTGAATACAAATTCCTTTGCCTGTATAAAACGTTACGTTATTTGACATCTCAATACTCATTGACAGCTGCGGTCAGCCATTTTGTTTTTTTGACAGATTTACGATGGACGTTGTCCACCCACATTTGGCGTTGGCATGCGACCAACTTTTTATGGGATAATAACATGGTCATTAATGTGTGGCTATTGTAGATAGTATTGAAATGTCATTATTATATTGTTGTATGATACTGTGGAAAGTGATAGCCGTTTAATTTCGTACGAAGGTTTACTTTGATGTTTTTTTGTGTGTAATTTGCTTGTAATTTTGCTTAACGGTACGGTTTCTTTGTGCCCACGTGCCGTATTCTTTGTAGATACACCTGGCACCAATATTAACAGTTTCAAAGGCTAATACTGCCTTAGGAACAGTTATATATTTTTTTCAATGTCTATCTACGACCTGTTAGCTATTAACAGTATGTTAATTATAACCACCAATGTCTAAATTAATTTAGCCTACACTTACTGGAATAACGAAAGCATGTAGGTATCGCAATATCCTTCTAATATTATAAATGCGAATTTTTCTAAGTATAAATGGTTGGATTGGATAGATGTTTGGTACTCTTTCACGCTCAAACGACTGAAGCAATTATGATGAAATTCGCTGTAGAGTTAATTGACACCCTGTATTAACACAGAAAGTAGACACTAGACAGAACAGAACAGTAAACAGGGGATAATGTTTTTGCAGCTACAACCGAAATTCGCGCGGACGAAATCGCGGGCAACAGCTAGTTATCTATATTAGGTAAGTGGGCGACCTATAATATGAATAGGATATAATCCTTACCTAATAACGTTAAAGCCATAGTAACGATCACTAGGGCAGTGCCTACGAGTATAACTACCACTACAATAGAAAAACTTACGATTCCGTTTTCCGTCTTTCGTGTCTTAACTTCCGTTTGCTTCGAGGCTTCTTATTGTGGTAGCCATACCATAATGGTTTATAGAGGATAGGTCTGTATTGTATTTTTTTTAACTAGAGCTATCTTCGGATGGAACTTATACTAGTAAATTATCAGCCCGTTGTTGTCTTACAGGTAGGCAAATAGTTCTTCCCATTTACAATATCAGTGCGTTCATGATTTTCAGTTTGGCGAATTTTGGATATCCAGTTTTCCTTATAGTATCTTTATAACATAGTTCTTTCTTCTACTGTACCCAGATTGCGACTTTTTGGTCGTAAATGGACAGTGACGCGACAAGAGTGTCAAATTAGCAGAAGTCCTGGAGGTTGCCTTTTAGTAAGTGCCGTAAACGTAAGTATATCTCATTGTTTTTATATAATAGCTGCTGCCCGCGACTTCCTACACATTAGTTATACAACGGCAAAAGTAAAAAAAAGGATTCTTGGATAAAAAATAGATGTTGGCCGATTCTCAGACCTTCAATATGCTCACAAAATTTCAAAAGAATCGGTCCAGCCGTTTCGGAAGAGTCAGTACGAACATTGTGACACGAGAATTTTATACATAAGATACTATCATGCAAGTTTAGATGCTTCCCTAAGAAGGACTTTTCAATAGCATACGAACTACTTGTCCAGAGTTCACAAAGTTAGTCTGTCTCTCTTCGCTAGCATTGTCACCTGACAATCAGTAGTCACCGCAATAGTATTACATGTCAAACGCAATCCTCTTACCCCCCCCCCCCCCCGCGGCTCCGGTCACCCCGCGCCCCTTACCCCATCGCTTAGACGGTTACTTACGTTTGTCCGTCTTTAACCGCCATTTGTAAGGATTCACGCAAAACTTCACCGAGTGTGCGATGTCCCGAATTTTTTGAGATTTTGTGTTGATTAGAATATTTTTGGAGTATTTTTGTTAGGTATGTATTTTTTTTTTGACATTCTCACAACGCCATCTAGTCTCAAATTAAGTATACGAGAGTTACTTGTGTTATGAGTACTAGACTACTGATAAACATAGTTATATATTTCTAAATACATGCACATTGTAGCTGAATTACACCCAGACACAGAACAAATGATCGTGCTCATCACACAAACATTTGTCCTGGGTGGGAATCGAACTCACAACCTCAGCCAGGGCCTCTAACCATTAGACCAAAAGGCCCGTCAGAAGGGTTTAATTTTTGCCTAGGTACTATCTAATTTCGGTAAAGTGTCATGAGCACCAATTATCACAAATTAAAAAAATAATGGGGCATTGATAAAAAAAAACAACTTAGTTTTTCTTAATGTTTCCAAAAGTGTCTTATGAGTATCTCTATTTGTATTCAGTGCATCTTGAAGGTTAATCTTATCTCAAAATGATGTATTACCAACATAATAATATTTAATTACCAAATATGTTTTGATAATCTTATCAAGGGTGTCTTCAAAACAGATGTGTTTTTACGCATTACTTGAAAAGGCCTTTATGCGATTTTACACTATAAATACGAAACAATAAGGCTTAATTTTCATTGGCAGTGAACTCTACATTTTAATACACTCCGACTGAAATGAGGTCTTATTCGAAAACCACTAAAGTTTACTTCTTGAAACCAAGTTTTTTATTTAACCTCCAATCGAATTTCAACTTTATCCCTATACTGCAAGCTCCAAAATTCTCTGCTAGAAAATTTTGAGTGATTTATGAATAAAATGAACGTAAAATATATTAATAAACCACAAATATGTAAGGGAAGTGAGGTCGGGGGTGAGTTCCGGGACGATGTTTGAACATGTCTAATGGTTCCTGAAGTGGGAAAGGTGACGTCACATTAGTCGTGGAGAATACACACATGTATTAAGACAAAAGATAATGTATGAGGAAGTGTGGATGGCAATTAGAGTGACGGCTTTGCCATTTGGTAAACTATGTACCTACTTATAATCAGAGCAATGATACAATGAAATGATGCGTTCCTGATATAACCAAATTAAAATGTTTTTTTTTTCTTTTCAAATAGGCGACTGAGCAATTTTTGAAGATCAAAATGCCATGGACAGTAGCCTACCGTTCACCGCTTCCTGTACTTTTGCTACGGGAGAAGAAATGGTGCAACAAACTCCACATCAGCATGGTAGCATGCTAGGAACTGTGCCAGATATATACCGGTTATTAATATTTGATGTTATGGAGGGTCTGACATGGTCTTTATTTGACCCTAAATTAATAAAGATAATAAAAGAATGAGGTCGATTTAAATTACTATTACAGCTTAAAAAATAAAACACCAACATCTCAAAAACCAATACTTACCTACTTTTTTATTTTAGTTGTATGTTTTTTATTATAAGTGCCTATTACCCTATGCCTTTGCGGTAAGAAACCGATACAACAACCACAATTACTATACGTGTCAAAAAAATAAATCAGGAACCACAAAATAAAAACAAAAAAAGAGACAAGTAATATAATAATTGTACAGTAAGACACTTGGACGGAAGTCCAGTGGTAACACAACACGGGTTACGGACACGTGCTTCCTACTTGACACTGGAGACCACTTCCACTACCCTCCCCGTCCGAAACCCCTTAAAGTGGGAGTATTCGAGTAATTATAGTTAATTTTGGGAGAAAAGTATGAATGTGAATGGATATGGGAAGAGGACGACCAATTAAACGATGGATGGATTGTGTGACATGATATGGCTGCAAGGAAGTTTACTTGCGAGATGACGTCAGATAGGAACGTGTGCAAGTGATTGCAGATTGCAAATTCAAAGCAACATGTTCCAAATTTAAAATAATGTCACCATGGAAACTCCTGAATGGTTATTAATCATTTGATATAAAGTCGGGAGGGATTAAAAAGCTCAACTCCTATTGAATATTTAGATTTCTAGAATGTCTATTATAATAGAAGATATAGATTTCCACAAGCTTTAACTGAGATAGGTATAAAGCACATGACAGCTCTTTTCAACCGAGTTTAAAAAGGAGGAGGTTGTCAATTCGCCGTCATCCTTTTATGTTTTTTTTTTATGTATGTTCACCGATTACTCAATGATGCCTGGACCGATTTCTAATTAAATCATGTTGATTATACTACTCGAAAAGTTTTAGATATTATAACAATTAGAGTAGAATAAAAATAAGTAAAATGAAATACAAAATTGAATTAATATCTATGATAGACATATCTTTGATAAACATCTTTCTTTGTTTTAAATAAGCTATAAAAAAAGAATTTGCGGAAATATTTGCATAATTTTGGTTTTTATGACTGTTTATCGTAAATTAAGTAGTTATTTATAAAAATATTAAGTATCTTAAAATCTCAACGATCAGATAACATTAAATTAGCATCTATGGTTTCTCCATATTTGGTGAAATTGGTACCATTGAGCTCGGATTCCATTTGAAATAACTTTGACAATTAAAATAGATGTAAGCTTTTTTCTTTTACTATTTAGTCTAAATGTCTATTATTTTACAAACCATATAAGTAACTATAAAATCCACATTAGATCGTTTGAATAAAAAGTAACGCTTCCAAAGAAATAGCATAACGCACTCGTAATATAAAATATGTTGTCTTAAAAGCCGCCGTTAAAATTCATTGCCTCTGAACATATTTCTTACAGGGTTGCCAGTTGTAGAAATTCTAATGTCCTTGTTTTAGGTCCCTTTTGATTATGTCCTTTGTTAGCAGTTTTTTTTATAAATAATTTTAGATGTGTATTTTAGAATTTAGTACCATAACTAAATTAACAATGTCTAGGTAGTAAAATGTAGATCACTTCTATGTCCAGATAACAGTCTACTTCACTAAAATTAATTCAAAAATATCTTTTCAATAGCCTGATGTAATAAAAATAAATCCTACAGACCCCACAATCCAGGCAAAAACTTCTTAAACTGGCAACACTCATTTTTATAACAAGACAATTCGTAGTCTTCCCGCCATATTATTTCCATACTTACAGACACAACGACAAACTTATTGATACATTCCAAAAATCAAATTTCAAATTAAAGTGGTTCTTATCACATTGTGATAGGGTGTTTTCTTTGATTCGATGACGGTACATGTAAGTTTGTGATGGTATTGCGATATCAAATGGCGAAGACGGGGGCGTAGACAAAATGTGTCACTTTTATATCCATATTATAAGGGACTTGGAATAATGCAAGGTAGTCAATTCAACCCTTTTTTTATTCATGATTCCCAGAACTAGAATAATTATTTAAAATTCATCGGAATCGGAAATAGTAAACAATGAGAAACAAAGGATCTTTTTGTTTTAAAAATCATGTAAAGCTCAGATTTCCTATTCCTTTCAACATGCGAGTTATAGATGATATTCTATGAAAATTAAATTTAGTATTTTATTAAATTTATATTAGTAGTTATACGTTTCAGTTTATCAGAATTCTAATTATATTTCTAATTAGAATATATTTATCATGATACATTTTGTACGCCCTAATACCGCTGCATGAAGAAGACGCATGAATCTTCTAAAGAGATTAAAAAAAATGCGATAAGTTAGCCTAAAATATGTCAAATCAAATTTTACCTACATACTCACATCAGCATAACTCAACAAGCAAATAAAATCTACACCGCCTACAACGAAACGTCTAAAAAATGCTTAAAATGCCTGCATTAAATCTTCATATGTATTAACATGCGCAATATATTGGAAACCCGCGATCAACGTACCGGAACGCATCAAATCCGTACTCATAACGTTCCCGTTCCATTTTTAAACTTAATACAATTTATTGCTGTATATTTGCACGCTCTGTGAATGGATATTTTTGTCTCCCCACCGTGGCGAATTGGCGCGAATTTAACAGATTTATTTGAAAAAAGAACTGTTATTATTTTTTCTTTTGTGGCCTGTGTCCGGTGAGATTTATTTTTATTATTATGCATTTGTACTTTAAATTATTTCAAATTATTGTCTATCTTTCAAAACCAGGATACAAAATTTCAAAGACTTAGAAATTCAAACAATAGAATAAAAACATCCCAAAACTAATGCAGGTTAGTAACCAAAACAAGACAAATGATTCACCAAAAAGTTTCTAATACGAATAACTCAAAAATTGTAAGTCACCAACACAAACATCAACGCAGACAGACACAGAATAAAACCATTTTTATCTTAAACTATCTCCAGACAGAAAACACATAAGGAACAGTAGTAGCTGAAAGCTAAGATAAGATTACTGCTATCTAATACATTTACTAAGAAAACATCACTGAAGCATGATCCGTCGGATATCAGTGTACACTGGCCATTAGTCCAGGTCATAAGTCACGGGCAAACCTGGCTGAATGTTCTATTTTTAAAAGCTTTTTAAAAAGGAACCGAATTAAGACTTTTTTTATTTAACGGTTTATTTACGCGGTTTTGGCGGGTTTGCCCGCCAAGATATAACAGAATAATAAGTTATGATTCGCTTTACGAAAATGATTGCACAAATATAGGCAGGTAGTGGTATATGTGTCAATCCAGGGTGTTAGTGTATTATGAAATTATGTCAATATCGGTCCACGGTCCACCCATTTTACCGTTACGGAAATATTCGCCACTTGCTTTAAGAGTATTAGTGAGAAAAATAAATACTTGTGCAAAAAAAAAATAACAGTAACTACAGTTACGGAAATTATCAGCCATTTTGTTAAAAAAACATCGTAAAGTAAAACTTACTGAGATACCTACTCAATTCATAGAAAAAAAATCTTTTCAGCCTGTTCATAACTTCATAGCTCTTAAGAAAAAATAGTAACATTACATACTTTATTTTATTTTTAAATAGCCACGAAACTCACGAACCAGCCATTATCCGTTCCATTTCCAAAAACCGGCAGATTATTTTCCTCAGAGCAAAGGCATTAAATCAGACTGCCGATATCTGAAACTGAAAAGCGTGCAGTTAAATGGGTATTATTTTTTATTCATGGGTGGGGTTAAAGGTGGACCAATGGCGGCTCGTGACGTCACAGATAAAGAAATGAGATGGAGTGGGATGAGAGATTTCTATTCTTGGAGCGTCTGTTCGAGGTACACTTGCGGGGACAATTGTTTAGCATGATTTTGATGTTTTCGTCTGGTATCTTACTGGAATTATTGAGGCAGATGCTTAAAACTTTCTAAAAGTTATAATATTATCACTGAAGTGTGATTAGTGTTTATCAATCAGATAATTAAAAATGTTATTAGATTGCTATCTCCGCTAAAATTGGACAATAGTTTCATAAGTTCAATAGATAAATAAATACAGCCGGTGTCACTCACACTGGTGTTAGGCGTCTACCTAACGATATTCTAACAAAAAAATTGAATTTCAGAATGTTTCTCGTCATAGTTCCTAAAAAGTTTTTGATCCTTCCAAATAGTTTAGTAGATTTTTTGTTCAACTAATGTTAATGTTCTTATTTGTAGTTTATGTTCTTCGTTATGTCAGTTAATCTTCCAATAACCAATATTTATTATTTATTAAATGCCCATCAACAATTTGCAATGTTAAGCAGTTGAGTAGTCGCTAGTACAACTCGCGTTTGGTTTATTCTCGTCGGCTGCACGTGAAGGAAGCGGCGGGATTACAGCGCGACTGTCGAACTGCGAGCGCGCCACTGCGGCTTGTGGACACCAATGTTGATGATACGAGTAGTTCTGAATGTTATGGTAATGTGTGGCGGTTGGTATTGATCTTTATTGATTAAACCTGTGATAAAATATATTTAAGACAACAATCAAGTCTTATTCGCGAAGAATTTGTCTAAAATAATAATATTCCACGCCGATGATACAAGTAGTTCACAATGTATGGTAATGTATGGGAGTTGGTATTAATCTTTATTGATTAAACCTGTGATAAAAGATATTTTAGACAATAAACGGGTCTTATTCGCGAAAAATTGTCTAAATGTGTGTTAATGTCGCGAAAGTTTAAAACATCTTACAAAAGAGTCCAGATTGGTGTATGGTTGATAGTAACTATGATTTTGTTGAGCTCAGTATATCTTATTATGTTTGAAGTAATAAGTCAGTATTGTTAATTCCCAATGTGTGCATTAATAAAGAAAATATTGTTTTAGGTTTAATTGATTAATTGACTAGGCAGAAATAAATGTAAATGATTTTTTTACTAACATTTTCAAAAAATTATCTACGCTTTAGGCGAATTAAATGCTATTTTGCTTAGTGCATTTTTTGCACCGAATAAAATTTAAGGAATATACTACAAAAGGCTAACAAATTTTCTGTCTCATAAATGTATAATTTTAGAAGCCGTTAAAACAATAATTATCTACTAAAACAACAAAACAAAAACACCGAAACCAAATCTATAAAACGCGACACTCAAATCGAATATTTTACGTAAAAAATCTGTCCCCAGGCCCATATTTAGTATTTCAAACGTTTATAAGAAACACTTCATTTACGAGGAAGACATCACAGTCAACTGAAGACGTTTCCCTAATATATTGGAGAACAAATCACTTATGCCACGAAAATAAATAAAACACATACATACAAATAGAAAAAACTCATTCCATACAATTAAAAAAAGCTGAGTGTTATTTGGTTTTCCATAAATACTCGACGCTCGGCTAACGTTTTTGAGATACATCTTCCTGAATAGTTTTTTGGGTGTCGACCGGGAGTTATCGCTTCGATAGCGAAAGACTTGAGAGTTTGAGTTTAGTGTTGAAAAAATAGGAATATATATATAGTTTTGTAAATAAGTATTTGTGATAATTAATTACATTGTACTGTACTCTAATAGATTTATAATAGAATTAATCAAATATTGATTTAATCCAAGCAGTAGAGAACTATAAGCTATACCCTCAACCCTGACCAATTTATACTGTCTTTTGAACTCAAATACTCTTAGTAAATCGTTCATGATCGTCTTTGTACGATTATTTATTAAATGTATATCTATCTTCCAACTTCGCATATAAAAAATTACTATAAGTAAATCCTGTATAAGATACTCATAAGTATACTATTTAAATTGGTTTGTGTTTTAGTACAATAATTTATTAATCTAACATAACTAGTCTTCTAACATAGCAAATTTGACAACATAGCAAAATGATAGACTGTTATCACCGTTACCATTACCATAAAACAATCGACAATGTTCGCTAACTACTCGTACGTTCGCTATCGAAAATCTTTCGCTCCGCATATCTCATTGTATTTATTTGTGTTTGAGATCCTCGCCTCAGCGTGTGTCGACATAAATCGTCCGCGACGTTTCCGACAAATACGCGCATAGCTAACGACGTTTTGTACGACTGTACGTTTTAAGAAACGTCGTGTTTTATTGTAATAGTTTTGTGCGTGATTGTACTTTTGGGTGATTTTAATGACCATTAATTTGTTTTTTTGGGGGAATTTTTAAAACGTTTCCGTGGGTTCGTTGTGTGGTTATAAAAAAATATTAATGTACCTACCTAAAATTAAGACAATTACATTAAAATGAATTATTATAATAAAGGTAAACAATTTTACGTAATTATTATGGATAGATCTTTTTTATACGTTGGTTTACTTATCTCAAATATAGGACAGAAATAGTTACACAACCAAAATAATAATACGATCAAAAGACAGCACATAATTTATAACCCGTGACCATTAATACTATTATTTTAAACACGGGGTCACATCACGAAGAAAACTATTCAAATTTAACGGCAAAGCAATTAATCATTTCCAAAAAAAAAGTGCACTAAACCGGAAGGTCTACAAGTGAACTCCACTGGCCACTGTCCAGTTCACAAGGGTCTTATCAATATGCAAGACTATTCAAAATACTTTGTCAATCCGCGAATTTCGACAATACACGGAGCTATTAATTATAAATTGCGATTTTTCAAAGGTCAGCTTTTCGTGAGAATGTGTCCACAAAGGATGGATGCACCCTATTTGAATATGCCCTTTGGTATAAGAAAACATGGCTTTGTGCACATCGGTCAGCCATTGTTGTCGGCCATCTTATTATTATTCAAATTTACTCGCAAGCAGGTGATAGTACTGACCTTCGTTGTTATAAATTTTTATTTACAATACGCAATTATTGGGATGTGTGGACTTGGTTCTTGACCAAGTTCAATTTTTTTTTGTGAATGTTAGGTGAACTTGCTTTTGGAAGTTTTGTGTCAGTTAATGTTGTTTATTCGTGTATGCATATTTAAGCATTTTTCAGACTAATATATACTTATATTATAGGTACTAGCCGATGCTCGCGACTTCGTTCGCGAAAAAAACAACAGCCATGAAAAATTGATATTGGCCGATTTTCAGACCTACTCAATGCAAATACATTTCAAGAGAATCGGTCTAGTTGTTTCGGAGGAATACGGTGTATGTGTGTATGACTGTACTATTATGTTGTATTCCATATTTACATACGTCTACATTTCAGCGATTTGATCATCCTTCTCTAACTTACTCATAGTACCTATAGGGGAGAGTAACCTATATTGTACCGGCTCTTAAATTGTACCACATCTTTATTTCCTACTAAATATCAATATTATTTTACAATGGCAACATAAAACAACTCGACTAAAGCGCCACCAACACTCCGCCATTTTGTTAGCGTGCCGGACAGATACAACGTCTTAGATAAAATAAAACCTTTTTTGGACTGAGTTCATGTTATTTTTTCGTGTTTTGCCTAAGGAGTATTTTATTCAATAAGGTGAGTAATAATATAATGAAATATTTAAAAAAGAACGTTGATATATATTGTTTTTGACCAATAGCAAACAGATACTTCAAGTGCAGAGGTTATGTTTTTGTTTTGAAAATTATTGTAAAAATGTACTGTTCCCTATATTGTACTATGTCGAGTTACTTAAATTGTACCGGTCCAATTTATGTAACCGATTTAAGATTTTAATAACTTTCTAATCGATTTTGTATATTTTAGATGACGTCTGCTGAAAAAAAGAAGGAATACTATAAATGGAATAAGGAAGATATAGAACGAGCTTTGTCAGCATATGAAAAAAAGGAAATGGGTATTAATGAGATCTCAAGACTATACCAAGTACCATTCTGCGCCATGCTAAACGGCTGAATAAGCTTGCTAATAACAATGATGTTATTATAGAACTAGATGACAATGACGATGATAAAATGGATGAGGAAAATGTCTGTGCTTCATGCGGTAAGCACTACTTTGATAAAACTGGACCCCAAGAAGATTGGGTGCAATGTGTACGGTGCCACAGATGGCGTCATGAGAATTGTACCTCAAATCCTGACATATGTGACGATTGTTTCAATTAAAAAAGGCAATAAGATGATTATGTTCCTATTCAATTAGAAGTTAATATTTGTTACTTGATATTATTTGATTTTTGATAAATATTTTTCAATTAATATGTTGATAAGTTTAAAATTGTTTATTTTAACATAAGTTGTTAATTTTCTTGAAGAATATGATTCCAAAAGACTGGTTGTTTAGAACAATAACTTTTTAAGACTGATTGTACTTAAGAATACAAATAAATGAATATTCTTAATAAATAATTTTGTTTTTTCTTGAATAGGTTTTCTTTGGTACAATTTAAGGACCCAGTGGTACAAAATAAGATACCGGTTGCGTTATTTGGACCGAAGGACACCCTCCACAAAATCCTTTTTTTTTCACTAGTTGCAGCTAAACTACAATATTAATATCTTGATATCATGTAGCTGTTATACCACGTTATCTTATGAATTAGTTTATAGTTTTGTAACTTACAGGGATTCGATGTTATTTCACCAAATGTCAAAAGTGGTCCAATATAGGTTACTCTCCTATAAGTAATATTTTGACAGAGCACGTATTATGTTCTATAGTGTAAATCTTATACTAGTTGGGCCTTTACTTTTACAATTTATTTACGAAACATGTTATCACAGTTACTTCAATATCGAAAAACACTGTTTTTAGCTGCATTTATTTTGAATTATAATTGCGTAGGATATGGTTAACGAGCACTATAGCATATACATACATGCAAGAACTTGTATGTACCCAATAGTACCCATGTTCGCAAATTAAAAAATGATTTGATTTATCATGTCTATGTCGTAATAAAAAGTTAATTTAATATTACTTTTATAACTATAATACCTACTTTACTACGACTTTATTATACCCAAAAATCATATCAAACATAATTCATCTCGGGCACTTTAATCCTAATCCGGGTCTCCCTTTGCAAAGATTTCCAAAAAATTGGAATCTCCCGGGCAGGGCGGCCATCAATCAATGTAGATCGCCGGACGATCGGCGGCTTAATCAGAGGACCCGAGAGGATTCAACCCTGGATACCGAACTCACCAAGATAAAGGAACATTAGTAACCGCCTTTTGTAATAAAACTGCTGTTGTAAAAAAGAGATGGCGCTTTACGCTGTGTGTAGTGTCGTCTCGCTTTTTTATTGTGACAGTGTTCGTTTGAAAGGCGGTGGTGGATACCGAACTTATCAAGATATAGGAATCACCTTTTGTAATAAAACTGCTGTTGTATAAAAGAGATGGCGATATAGGCTGTGTGTAGTGCCGTCTCGCTTTTTTATAGCGACAGTGTTCGTATGAAAGTTGGTGGTAGAATTAAAGTTAAGGATGGAAGGATGAAGACAATCGGATTATGTAACAGTTATCGATATTAAACGTGCTGTTACAGTTTTTATTTGCATCAGTAATATTTAAGTAATTTAAGTCTGGCTGTGTAAGTTTATGTCCATGTATTTTCTTGAAAATAAAAGAGACTTACGCACTAAGGAATTTAGTCCGTATATCGCGGGGAGTTTCACAGACATTCAATTCACATGCACACCCAGTCTTTGTGGATCGCACAAATAATTGTCCTACGCGGGCTAACCCGCGACACGTCGCGCACAGTGGTGATGGCGTTTTCACTTATACCACTCGGCTATCCGTGCAGCCATAATATCCTAGGCTAATTTATATTTGTAACCAAATTACACACACTCATAAAGCGATCATCGAACAATTGGACTGATTATTTAGAACTCACTAAGAACGGACGTGTTGAATAATTACAACAATAATCAAATAATAAATTTTGTTGAATCAGTGCCCTCAATTCACACATACGCGCTAATAGCCTTGATATTATGTGTAAAGTGTTTTAATGAAAATGATAAGTAAATAATTAGAAAATAGACTATTTTTCAACGATGGAGAGCAGTCCCAGCAGGACTGTGGGCAGCCCAACTACGCCCGCAACAAAGACTAGAGTGCCGATCCAAAAGGATGATCTGCTCGAGGTAATTCCTACGCCTGAAATTCAAAACTGGATGATAACCATTGAGCAGTGTTTAAATGAGATATGCACTATTTCATCTGAAGGAAAACTCAATATGGAGCAAAAACTAAGAATAAGCAACTTATGCCGGAAAGTAACTCATGGCACATCTCAGATGGCAGTCCAGTACCAAGCCCTCAAGATAAGAGTCTCTAGAGCCCATACCGTTATCAGTTCCCTAGAAGACCAGATGGATGTGTCGCAACGATTAAAAGACCTGCAACAACACATTGATGAATCAATGAAACCTACCATGGGAACTTCATTCGCTGACATGGTTAAGAAAGGTGCCAACAACTTTATTCATCCATCGAAATTACAATCAGTGGCCATTTATCCAGAGGACAAATCGAAATCTAGCGAGGAGACAAAAACTTTAGTCCAAAAAATTATCCGCCCTGAACAAATGAAGTTACATGTAAGGGGTCTAAGAAAAACGAAGAATGGAGGCGTCATCATTAGCACGGATACAAAGGACGATATCGAGAAATTAAAACAATCGGAGCAACTTACGAAATCAGGCTTTACAATTGATGAACACCGTAAAAGGAATCCACGAGTAGTAGTTATTGGAGTGTCCTCAGCTATGCAAGAAAATGAAGTTTTTAATTGTTTATACCATCAGAATATAGCCGACAAACTACAAAATTGTGACCTCGAGATGTTTTTGGCATTAGTAAGGCTAAGCCATAAATCAGGTAAGAAAGACGCTGAAACTTGTAATTATATAATAGAAGTATCTCCTGCCATACGCAAAGCCCTGATATCAAAAGAGCGAGTTTTTGTGAACTGGTCTTCTTGCCCTGTGAGAGACTTCACTTTAGTTACTAGATGCTATAAATGTCATCAGTATGGTCATGCGGCCAAATACTGTCGGGAGACCACTCATACCTGTGGCCATTGTGGAGAACAAGGACACACATTGAAAGAATGCCCAAAGAAAGGCGACGAGCCAAAATGTGCTACTTGTTTCCATTTAAAAAAACCAGACAAACACAATACAGGTGCTTCAGATTGCCCGGCAAAAATTATAGCAGAAAGGAGATACATCAATTCTATTGACTATGCTGGCGCCTAAGAGCGCCGTCAATTAGATATTTTTCTGACCTTTTCTGCTATTGTTTTTAGGTTACATTCTTAGATTATGATTAATAATTTAATTGATGACTTAGACAATTTCTCTGTATCAGAATCTAGGGCATGTGATGTTGACCCTAAATTGTAAGTTGCCTAAACAAAATACTCGGACAATTACTAAATTAAATGTAAATAAACTCGAGGAAGATTTACGAAGTATCGACTATGACCCAGTTTACAATTCTGCTGACCCACAGTTTAGCATGACATACTTAATTCAACAAATTCAACAAGCAATTCAGCAAAACACCACAAAACATCAGCTGACTAATAAAAACTACAAAGTATGTCCTATGAAGATACAGAGAAATTACTAATTGTATTAAAATAAGTATCCTTTATTTAAGTCTATAATTAGGTATATGTATGTATTAAGTATAAGAATTCATTATGAAATAATTATGTTTTACACTTTACATTTGTTCCTATTTGTATTATTAAGAGATTTGATGTTGTTGTCATGTTATGTTTGAATGTAATCGCCTGAAACACAGGACTACCTAGTTCAGGCAAATAACCCCTGTAATATGTGTGTTTATTTTAAGGAAGATGCTATATTTAAGTACATTGTGACTAAGTTTTTGGAAATAAACTATTATTATTATTAATTTCCTTAATTACTGCCACCAAAAATTCCTCTACCATATCTTTAAGACACTAACATAACTAAAATACGTTTAAAAAGGCCCTGCATCCTCATTTTTTATTCGGGAATACGTTTACATATTATAGGGGAGTGTTTAGCTAGGTTTAAACGTGTCAGTGATAAAATTTTACGAGATACTTACAGAAGGGAATCAGTCAAGCGTTGGATTGTCTCCATTTTAGAGATTGGGTGGACGGTATTTTTGGGATGAATATATGAAGGATGGAGTGATGTTGGCTGGTTTGATGTGGAACTCTTAGGGAAGGACGTTAAACGTACAATGTTATTTAAACGTGGAAGAGAAAGAAACATCCGTCCATCCATCAATAGTCACAAACTTTCACTTATATTATTACTAGGATATACCTGTTAGAGAATCGGTTGCCTCAGAAAGCATTATCACAAAACAAATGCAAATAAAACCGTCAGTTCTTAATTCGAAAAATTAAAAAAAAAACTAATTCACACCACTTGCAATAAAATCATATTATAATTATTGTTTTAATATTTCTCACAATAAAAGTCAAACTTTTTGGTACACCTTAGTAAAAAAAAAACAAACATTCCACATTCAAAACTTCCTTCAACATTGGCCCATCTATACAAACAGTGATGCCCATAAACAATGGCACCAAACCCCATACTTTACGAGTCTTGCGCCAAAGGGTTGCTCGCTGATCCGTTGAGCCGGCCTCCTATCGCGATGGCGTGAAGATAAAACATGCCAAACAAGCCATACTTATGCCATACTTATGCCACTATTATGCCATACGTATGCCACATTCATGCCAGTTACCGTGTGTGGCGGATTTTTTGCCAGTTGCCGCCAGGTCATAAGTTTTTATGGGGATTAGTTTAGCGTTATGATAGTTAGAGAATTATACGAAGGAGTTGGAATGTTCTGGAATAGTTTGGCTTTTGTAGGAATGGAGAGTAGGGGTAAGCGGTTAAGTTGGTGATATAAATGGACTGCTTAAACAAAATTCTAAAATGAGAAATTATTATGAAGTCTTTTTGTAATATTTATACAGTATTTTGTACATAAGCGCCGAAAAATATGTCGTCATCTCCGTCAATGGCGGAAAACCTGCCCAGGCCAGCCAGTGCCGTGGCCAGGCATTACCTTTTTTAATTATTTTTAAACTTTTTCTGTTAATGTAAAGCATCTTTCTATCCTACAACCTAATTCTATCTTATTATTATCTAAATACACACTATTCTCGAAAAATATTTCAGTAGATATTGTTTTAAAACACCGAATCACATTTGAGTTAGGTACTTGAGTTTCTTATATTAAAATCTATATCACTAACAAAATACATAGTTGAATAATCAGGTAAGTATCTAAGTATATTACTCAAAATTAAAATAAAATCATTTGTTACAGGTTATTCCGGTATTATTTTGCAATAACCGCCAAAAATAAACAAAAAAAAACTATCCCATCTTACCCCAAACATACTATCGTCCAAGAAATTTTAGAGCGCAATTTTATTTATAGCGAAATTATACGGCGGTCACGATGTCCGTGAGAATAGCGGGGACGGACGAAACCGGGGCTTATTCTTATAGATTCTAGTACATTTGAATAATGCACCCGATAGTTTTGATTTAGGGACCCTGTGTAGTCAGAAGGGGATGTAGAAACCCTTCTCATAGTTTAAGCATTTACTTTTGTACTGTTTTTGGCCATTTCGTTTCTACTTTTGTTGTTAGTATCGTTGCATATTTGAGTAGATATTAAAACAGATCCCTTACAAAAATATTTTTTGTCATCTGTTAACTAAACTATAGTTTAAAAAAAAATAGTAACTATCAGTAAAAATGTACATAAATGACTTTTCATTTTTCCCAAACCAGTTAAACAAAAAAGTAACACATTTAAATATTCAAATACTTATTTAACTAATTGTAAAACGTAAACTTCAAGAAAACATCTTTTTCTTTCAAACTATTGACAAGACTGCAAGAAAACAACATTTTCTTTCAAAAAGCTTAGTCTTGAGGATCTTCGTACGTTTATCCTCGTAAAGAGGGTTCGTCCTCTTTGTAAATATTAATCTCGTAAATTTTATGTCAATAGTTTCCCTCTTACCCCGGTTTGATGGATAGGGGTAATATTGATGTAATATATAATAATATTTGCTAAAATGCCTCATTCTAGGGTTAATATATTCATCGCTGTGCTTTTAGTGGTTTTGGGGAAAGTGGACAGTTTTTGGTAATATTTTTTTTACTCCGTGTTATCTTAGTAATTGTCTAAAGACTGCGTGGTGGCTTAGTCTGTTACTTGGTAGATATTCTTACTACAAAAAGTTAAAAGTAAGTAGATAAATTAATGTAAGTATGATTTGAAAGACTTGAAAAAAGAATGTTGTCAAAAATGTAAATCATTCTATTATTATTTTTACTAAACTTACCCCAATTTTAATTATGTCCGAAGAAGCCCATAAATTCTTTTTTTACGCAAACGCCATAAATATTTAATCCCTGAACGCACATGTTAAGATAAAAAAAATGTTTTCTCATCCACTTATGGCTAGTGCTGTACAAATTTGCTTGTCTATTGAAATTCTTTTTTTAAACCAAAAATATGGAGTGACCACTAACAAGCTCTATTTAAAAAAAGAACATCTCACGCCCTGCTTGTATTGAAATACTTTCCCCATTTTATTTTTTTATGTAAGAGTATGTGTGAATTTGCAAAAAAAATATGTATAATGGATTTTGACCGTTAACTTCTTATACTTTTTGAGGAAACCTCTAGATTCGTCCATAAAAATGTTGTTTTAGATCCGTTAAACTCGTCAAGATGCGAATTCCTATGAACTATAGCTTACTATGGGTAAAAGTTTAGGAATACGTTCAATATGTTGTACAAAAGATGTTTTATTTAATTACTCTAGCAAATCAGTCTTTACACAAGACTCTAAAACTAAAAGTAACTATTTCTAATTTTTTATAAAGTGGACTGCATTTGCAATCTAAGCAAAACAACAGTTTAGTTTCAATAACTGTACAAGCATAAGTATGTCTATCGTTATCACTCTTGTTTTTTTTTTAAATGACCAGACTACTAACAAGATCTATTTAAAATATAACATTTCACGTCCAAAAAAGTTTTGAATACTTTCCATTTCGTTTTTTTTTGGTATCTCGGTATGGTCCTTGACCAGTGTTCGAAAAAATACGACAGCTGTGTTTTTCTTACATTAACTGTATTGCTTAGATTTTAACAGTAGCAGTAGATAAGTATTAAAAATGTGTAGCTTAAATTAAAGTTACTTATGTTATAATTGAAATGAAAAATGCAAACTTAACACTATCAAACCCAAAATAAAAATTCAAATCGATGGAATGCAAACTCAAAATTTAAAAGATAACGATCTTATGTTCCATCCGAAATCAAAACAAGTCGGCATAATAAAGACGGTGCAGACGACCGCACAAAAGTGCAGGCCGGCATTGTCCGAACTCCTTGCGTAAACTTGGCACAAAATATAATTGCCTTGGCCCCCTCGGCCATTCAAGCATTACGGGATTTAAGAAAAAAAAAACACAATAGAAAAAAAATAAGATGACATTCCGTATTCAAAACATATGTCATTTTCTGTATCGATATGTCCATTGTTGCGTGGACAGACCTTATTAGTGACGCCGTGAAGTTGGCGAAATGCGGACGTTTCCCATGACGGCTAAATTTTATATTTCGAATAATTTTTACGATTTACTGGACGACATTATCTTATTGTTGTAAATTCGGAAGCGGAGCGGATTAGTTCCGTGGATTCGTTGATGCGTGTTTATTATTTAGAAAAAATGCTTTTGCATTGAAATTCTCTGGAACTTTTACATTTGCGTATGCGTTGACATGTCTACGGCTTATTTCTTTTAAGTGCTGACATATTATGTTGAAATATGTGTCACATTCTTATGGCAATTTGAAGATTTGATATGGATGCTAAACCAGACCGACTTATCAGAATTATTTTTAAGGAAAAAAAAATATATTATTTGCTTCTATAGGAATTTTATACAACCTAATATTTCTAGAGCACATTTAGTATTTTTCTAATCAAAAACAAACACGAATGAAACAGAAAACCAGAAGCACTATAATAATTTCACTGTTCATTAATCACAAACATGTGAATGCCATCAGGGGTACAAAGTACCCCATCGGTTATAATCCTCATCGATATGGCTCTGATTACGTCGACAACAAAAGTCTAGATGTAGCAGATAACCCTACGCTGGGGTATATTACACCCCCCGGCTGGTGTAGGGTTGAACGTAGAGGAAAATTATACGGATTATTGGTTGTATTTTGTCAGCATTAAAAAAAAATATTTCAGAATTATTTTTGCTTAAATATTTCAGAATTAAATAAGTAAAAATATTTGATTTATTAATGGCTTCAGAATAGAAGGAAAGTCCTGCCGATAACATTGCAATTCACGACTTACGATATAGTTTCTTATTTTTGAACTAAGTTGTTATTTAATTGACGACCCCATGTTTGTAATAAAATAAATTATTCAGAAACTTGGGTCAAAAGATGTCTTTCATATAAAAATTCCGTGTCACAATGTTAGTTACCGTACTCCTCCGAAACGGGTGGACCGCTCTTAAAATTTTGTACATGCTTTCAGTAGGTCTGAAAATCGGCTACTATCTACTTTTCATCCCTATTTTTTTTTAGCGAACGAAGTCGCAGACCATAGCCAGTAAATATATAAAGAATCAACACTACGTAAAACTGAATAGCTTGCAAATAAGTGTAAAAATGTAATTTGGCAACCCTGCAAGTACACAAAGGTGACTATACTGGCAACCCACGCAATGAGTGACATAATAACTGAACTACAGATCACAGATAAGCTATTAATTTGGCTCAAGTATCCTTTTCCATATCGAAATTATACCCACAAATACCAACCCCTATTTTCATACACAACCGTTGCTAATAACCCTTATCTAATTGTAATAAGAATCATTTTTGAATGGTATGAGTTTTGAAAGTAGCAAAGTTTTCGCGGTTTTTTAATAACCAAGAAATTGATATGAAGCTCTTTTATGTGGCAACACAATGGCGATATTGTTTTCCCAGCATTTGAACCACGAATATGTTACCCTTGATTGGGGAGAGATTAATACTGGCAACCCTCGAGCGATTGATTAATAGGGAGATCTGTGGTCTGTTGGCGAATTGAGAATAAAAACGGATGTTTATTTTATATTTTGTATTTTAAAAGATGAATATTATGAACAAATAATTTAATTAGGTGGTTAATAATTAATTAAAGGAACCACGACGAATTTTTGTTTTATTCTAAGCAACCTTTTTCTTTACATATTCGTAACTTTACTTAACTGAGTAATAATAACCTATTATTTCTCAGTAAAGAAAAAAACGTAATAATTAGATGATCGCATTACTGACTTTGGGATAGATTAAACTAAGCTTAAGCTCTATAAATCATGAAATATCTGTTCCGTTATTTTTGTATTAGGTCGGAATCACCGTTGGAGATGAAATGAGCCCCATACGCAAAATCTCGGGACTTAGGCATCTCTCAGGAAACTCTAAAATTAATTTTATTGCAGAAACGCGACAGCGCATCACACTACATAGCTGCGTCTTTCTTCCACAATAGGAATTATGATAGGATACAAAAAGTAATCTAATTAGTCCGTCAGATTCAAACAAATTAAAATGACTAATATAAGCTGCTTTAAAGTTTAGGAGAGGATTGTGACGTAATGCATTCGCAAAATGTCAACTAAAGAGTGACGTCACGCAAGTTTCATTGACTGTAATTTGGTCAATTTGTGTTTATGGAAAAAAAAAGGAAAAATACGTACCCAATATTATTCATTAAACTACATGATGGACTTTAAACAGTTGCCTTCATCACTATTTCAACAATATTACTTTAAGACATGATGATAGGTGGAAAAGTTCTCCGATTTATCATCTTCTAGTCAAATAAAATCGTCTGTAATACAATGATTACATGAAGTAGTTCCAAGGTCGTATTACATACTATTAGCGAGGTCAGCTGATTGTCAGCCGGTTCACTAGGTACGTATAAACATTATTATGTCTGTGTACAAAGGTCTCGCTACGTTTTGATTGCGAATCGAGGTTGTGGCTGTGATTAAGTGGTAAATGTGCTCTAGTTATCGTTATGTTTGGTATGTTGTTTTTGAAGAGTAAAATACTGAGAAGGATGGAAAAATATTTTTTAAGTTATGAAATAAGTTTAAAACTTGTCTTGTTGTTTCAAATCGTGTTGTAAAAATGAAAATGATCTTTTTTTCAAATCTTTGTCAAGAGATTATGATGGTTTTACTTGTTAAAACAAGATCGTCAATTAACATGAAATAACTGTGTAAATACTTGTAATTAAATGAGTCAAAATGGCTTACAAAAATTATAAAGCATTTTTACACAATTTTATCGTAGCACGACTACACGACCGTAGCAACCTTAACCCTCAAAACGGCCCGACGTAGCAAAATACTTTTAGCTCACAATTCAAATACGTGGAGACTACTCAAACTCAAACAGTTTTCGGTATTAATCTTTCAAATACAACAGCTTAATCACAGGGCAAACAAAAACCGTGCCAGCCGGGGCGGAGACGCTTGACAAATTTACGACACTTTTTGCTAATTTTTTTACCCCAACTTTATGGTTCCTGTAAGTGGCGAACGGTATTTTGGTTATTTTTTTGTTTATTCCTGAGATTATCGACCTGTCCCGAGGTGTAAAGTCGGTGTTATCTGACGTAAGTTTCGAACTTGATACTCTTCTGATAAATTACTTCAATTTTTAGTTTTTTTCTTTGCAGTGTAAACAGATTTGATGGTATTTGGGTGAATTTTAGAAAAAAGTGTTTTTTTTTTGTGGCTGTTTTGTAGTTTAGTTTGTTTTATTATTTGTTTACGAGTATCAATTTCTACTATGTCATAAAATCCTATGACATAATATAAAAAAAAAAAAAACATATTTAATTTAATCTCTACGGTTCTAAACTTTTGTTGTGGCTTGTTAAAATTTACGTATATATTTAATTAAAGGTCTAGTTCATCGTTACAAGCATACTGAACACATTTACGGCCACAGACCCTACACCATGAACAGATTTTTGCTATTCCGCAACTTAATTAGCGACCGAACACCGCTATTTGGTCATATGGAAGACATTTCATCAATATTTCGCAAGCACATGATCCATGTCTAAAACTATAGAAAAAAAAACAAACAAAAAATATTTTTTAAACTATATTTTTATATACTAAATTTTATCAAAAGATCTTCAAGTCCTTAAATGTTATTAAACACACAATAAATCCACACTAAAGCATTACTAACTGTAACAGAATAAAATCTTACCCCATCAACAGAACAACAAAAGGGGTAAGTAAGAAAAAAAAATGTTTAAAAACCAAAACAACTTATTAACACATAAACCAGTCGACTCGTGCGCCGCGCAGCATCTCAGTTAACCCTACAACGCGTGCCGGGATCAATAAGACCCACCTTCGATTACCCCTATTGTACCCGTTTATCTCGACAATCCCTTTCATCCCTAAAGGGCTAAAGGGTACACGAATCGTGCGCAAGGATTCTGTAGCTATCGCGTGCGTATTGTTAAGATGGAAACGAGATCTTAACCCTATTTTACTGATACTTTTTTTTGTACAGTTGAGATTTTTTGTCCGGTTTTTAGTGTGCTGTTCAATTTTTATTTAAATATCGACTGAGTAGTTCTGCGCTGCGAATATTTGACGAGCTTTGATGTTTAAAAAATAACTGTCACTTTTGTATTTCAATAATAATACCAGAATGTAATAATCCCAAAATAGTCACACAGTGTAATTTCTTAACAAAATTCCAGTTTGTAAAGAATCTTCAGTTCGAAATCAAGTTTTGTCCGCGACTTTGAGAACGAACACGTGAACTTACCCCGTGAGACCACACAAGGCTCCGAACAATCGGCAATACCGAAAACCAGATTTCTTTCTTCATCAATATTCACAATATTAGACGAAGCCCCTTTTTTACTTATCTTTTTTTCTTTCCAACGACTTTTTCTAAGGAATATACGATGGTGACCCCTGACCCCAAGACCCTTTGAATGTTGAATCTAGTTTGTATGAAAAAAGCGTGTCTAGGTGTTTTGTATGGTGTTCAGTTGTTCACAATGCGTGTCCGAGATTGATTGTACGTGGCCGGGCCAGTTTGCCGCGCACACACGTTACACTCTATGTACTACATAGTTACATACTCATATACTTGCGGAACGTATTTCTGTGAATAGAACGGAACTCGGCACATAGTTCCATAGGTGCCGTTCTTTTATGCTTAAATTTCGGTTTTGAAACGGTGAATTGAATGGATTAAATGGCTCCTGTGTAAATAGAAATTGACCTAAATTTGATATGGTTTATAACCGAATTCTATGTGAAATTGTGTGAGATTTAGTTATTGTATCAATGAAACTGTGAAACATTTAAATTCGCTGCTTTTTCTTTTACTAAGATATGATTAAGTCGTCAAAGTCGATTGCTAACGATGATCACACTTTAAGACGTCTCAATCATTAATAATCTCAAATCTTAGATCTATTAATAACTCCTACTTCCATGCTCGTGCCCAACTGCCTATCTCATTGTAACATAGGCGGGATTAAAAAAAAGCAAACATATTTGTTAAAAAGTTTTTTTGCAAAAAATCGCCCTTACACAATAGGCGTCGCTCCCGTTAAGTAACCCAATTTTTACACCATAAATAAAAAGGAAAAAAAAGGTAACGGACTTCCACGTTTCTTTTTTCTACAAAAAATGCACAATAACGTATGAATTAATTTATGTAACGCCTCGATGCTTACAGAAAGTGGGTATTGAGAGCAAAAATTAGGCCACATTCATGACGGTTTTTTTTTCTCCTTTTTTTTCATTTTTTACTTTTCGTTTTCTTAATGTTTTGTGACAATATTGACAGATAAGGCCCTGTTTGACGGTTCGAGGATTTGTAAATAATCTCATTGAAAATTAATACTGTTTTGAAAAACTTTCTTAGTGCCTGATTGCGTTCATTGTTAGATGTTTTTTGTTAAAGTTTCGAGCCTTAGATATTATTATGAATTTAGATGAGATTGTTTTTTGTTTGGGTAATATTATGTGGGCTGAATAATAATGTTTTCTTTAGTGACGGAACGTGGGTGCTCTTGTTAGTTAGATTCTCAGTGGATTATGTTTTGCTTTTGAAATTATTTCAGGAATTTGTAATTGATCAATTTTTTTTAAAACTATTTTAGTGTAGTTCGAGCGTTTTACATAATTTGATGTCGTTTTTCGGTCACATTATTAAAAAGTAAAACCTTTTTTTTCATAAAGAATATCTTAGTCTGTAGCAAAAAACGGCCGTTATTTCGTCAAACTAAAAAACTTATATAAGAATCTAAATACCATACACCATAATTCTTTACATCCCTTTTATCAACCTTTCATAGTTCAAATAACTCGACTCCTCCCTTCTAAATAAAAACGAGTTATTTTTTTTCTTAAACGTCGCAGCATCCGTAAGCATTTAAGGGTTAATGATGGTAATGACAGTTCCCGTACCACGTGCCGGGATGAGGGTTAACCTTAAAAATGTGAAGATGACAGAAAGGGTGACTCTGTAATTGTCACTGTGACTTATCTTTACGGGATGTTTTATTGAGTAAACAACTTTTGTTGTTTTTTTTTAAGGCTAAAAGGGGTATTGAGGTAAGTGAGATTAAAGTTCGTGTTTCTTTTTCAATTTGTAGCGAAATTTCGTGTTGGCTTTTTTTATTTTGAGGCTTGTATTATTGTTTATATCAGTCGAATAAATCAAGTAATTAGTATAAAAAAACGATTTGTTACTCAGTTTTTCGAGTTTTGGAGTTTTATAGTCTCTAAACCACCTGATTAATAATGTACAGTCACGTGTAAAAACATGTATACACGACTAAAAAGTTGCTGTAGATTTCTTATGCAAGAGTTCTGAAACTGTTATGGAATACTTACCTGATATTTTAAGCTGAACATAAAATTATTAATTTGAAAGAAAATTTTACAATATCATACATCATTTGACTTGGACTTAAGCTTTAATTGCGTTTACATGTTCTTACTCGTGACTATGCAAGATTATATTAAGTACTTACTTAGTAAATCGTTATGGTTACAATGGTCAAGGTATATCAATTGCTTTGATTAATCCTGTCTCAAGGGAAATATGTGGCCAGGGGTAATCTCCTTACCTTTTTGTATAAATCTTCTTATGAAGAACAATTATTACTATTCGTATTTCTAAACTACGCTTGCTTTACCGCCATAGCTACATTTTTATTCTTATTTCTTTAAATGTAGCAGTAAACTGTAGAATTTTACTATTTCGAGTGTAGATTCAGAAATTTTATCTTTTACATTTTTTCAATGGTTTTTTTTTTTTATTTTGGAACAGCTGTTTTCGTAAATTCTAATCTAATCTCTTCTAATTTCCACAATTCTTACTTAAAATTCTATTAACACCCAATCTCAAGGAGGTGCTCACCAAATCCAATACCGGGCTGCGTTGTATGCAGTCGACTGCTCGCTTTGTGCTCAGCCGCGAATCAACATCCCTCGGTTAATCGCTCAGATTAAGTGGCATTAAACGCTCCCACACAATCCTATCACTTGCCAACAAATCTCATTTTCACTGCACTTTAATCCTATACCACGACTTGTACTACGAAACACCTATTAAGTCACCAACCAAATACATTGCTGGTTCTAAAGTTGAAGGGTAAAGAATGTCGGGTAGGAAAGCGGTAATGTATGTCGTGTATTTCGATGTTGTAGCTAATAGGTCTCGTTTCCCCCAAAAGCTCTCGCTCGCTAGTCAATTAAGTGATCAGCCAGGGGTTCTGCACAATTGGTCGCCTCCGCACAAAGCGACAGTGGCGCCGCCGCGATATTGTATACAACTCGCTACGAGGTTTTATTAGACGGATTGTGAGGGATGACGCTTTTTTGAGGATTATAACTGAAGCATATTTGAGGTATTAATATTGAGGGTATTATGAAGCTAATAATGCACGCTCTGAATAGATGCAAATATCCGAGTAAACATTCATAATTGTTGTTTATGTGATATAGTTTAATTACATTCTCTTTGTATTTCCCCCTTTTGCAATACTTTCTTACCTTTCCAATATTTACACGTGTTTGGTATAAAAAATATTTGACAGACTTACTCTAAGTGAACTTAGCAAATCTTTTCGTGGAAACTGAAAGAAAAAGAGCGGGCGGATCTATTTTATCGCGTAGCCGACGCGGCCAGTCACCGGGTCCCGCGCGTTCGTGCGTGAAATCGGATCATGAACGAGGTACTCAACCGCGACCGATGGTTGCGCGCCTCTGACCGAAGCATCGATAGTTAGAACCGTTTTTTTTTCATGAAACTTTTCGCTTTGTGGGATTATACTGAAAAGCCTTTTAGGTTTTAAGCTAATAGTGATCAATTGCTAAATATTTAGCTCTCGCAGCGATTTTGCGAATTCGTTTGCGAACGTGCAAATAAATATGTGTTTTAGCTTAGTCGATATTTTTATTACAAGTTCTAAGTTGGCACCTTTTTAATACAAAATATGTAAGTCTTGTATGTATCTGTATTTCCCACAAATGTCAGATAATTATGACAGAAAATAGAAATTACATAAACTATATTAAGATGTTGTAGGATAAATAACACAATAAATTAAGCTTTTGTCCCTTTAACTAGGTATGCTGTGCCTTAAATGACAGAATTAAAAATATGAAATATGTAAAATAGTATTACATTTGGTATCAAGCTATCATTTAGACTACAAAAACTTAAAATATGTCTAGGAATAAAATTTCTCTTAAAACCGACTCTTTCTTAAAAAAATGTTATAAAAACAATTTAAGATAAACTGACCAGTAAGCATCTTATGGTTAACTGATAAAGAATGCCTCAAGCATACTCTCCCTGCCTATAACATCATATTTTAATATCAAAACCCTCCTTATCTCAATATAAGAGAATCAAACAATAACAAACAGTTCTACATAAGACATAGGGAAGCGTATCACACCAGAATGATAACGTTAGCATGGAACGACCACGTGAGGTTATATGATAACCCCTGGTTATCATCAAGAAAAATAACCGCTCAAGTTGGATGACAAAACTCTATAATATATCGATTCCTACTTCTTTATGTAGATGGTTGGTTTTTATTAGGCTGGAAATCTTGTAGTTTTTACTTAAGCGAAAGTAAGAGGCGACGGGAATTATGCTATGATATTTTTGTAACAGTATTTCGAGTTTTCGAGAAAAGTTGAAGTGGGAATTGTAAAGATTATACTAGTTTGTAGAATGATGATGAGATGATCTGTTTTAATAATGAGTTTAAGAAACTAAAATGAAATTATAAATTCTGTTGCAAAATATATATTTTTTTTAATTCCGAGGTCGAATTCCTAGAGAAATAATTGTTTAATACATTTTATAAAACAGTATTAATATATGTTTCTTACAACTTAACACTTTTCATATAGACAGCAGAAACTTCAAATCAACTTAGTCAAATTAACATTACAATACTTACATAAAAGAAACAATCGAAAAACGGATGTACAAAAAACAAAACACACCTCATAAATACATCATTTTTACGAACACCCGACAACACACATTGGCAGACGCTCTTAATTTAACTCGACAAACAAAAGATCAAACAGACAAACAGACGAACAAGAAAACAAACGTGATTTAACGCTGACATACTCATCTCTTGTAGTACTTTTTAACGTATCGATCTTAGAGTAAATTGTAATGGGGACTGATTGATTTATTTAGCTCTTTACGAGGAATATTTTGAATGTTTTAGGTTATATTTAGATGTAAGTTTCAGCTTAAATGTTTGGTCTGAGGTGACGTCAGCTTTCGCTTGTGTTGGAGCTTAATCTGGTTTTGCTTTGGCATATAGAATTACGGTTATGTTGATGTTGATTCGTTTAAGTTGATGGATAGATTTTACGGATTTCATTGTCTACATAGGAGATTATTGCTCTTTTATATTCAATACAGAAACATAAATGACTTTTACGCATAAAATTTTGTAAGTAGCTTTTTTATTTTACTCTACAACTATAAACACATTAGCTCTACAAAGATTTTACTTCCCGATTAACTTCTCTCTTCCCTATTAACACATCAACTAAACATCGGATTGTAACAATTTTTCCCTAGCCTTTAGGCCTTAGCCCCACTGCTGGGCAAAGGCCTCTTCTAAGTCCTTTCACGAATTTCTATCTTACGCCGCAATAAATCAATATCTTATGTAACAACTAGCTTTCCGCTCGCGGCTTCGCTCACGTGTAATTTGGGATTGTGGCGTTTTTTAATGATCTCGACAGGACTTTCTTTCATAGGCTAAAAAATTGTTACAATTTGAATTATATTAAACAGCTTCAGTTACTCAAGGATGATGTAGCTTTCTAATGGTGAATATTTGAAAACGATAAGTAGTTTTGGAGTTTGACGATTACGTTATGTAACAAAAAGTAAAGCGAGACAAAAACATCGTTTAAAAAAATTAAAAGTATCAGTTGATCTCCTCCGCGCCCGCTATCTAAGGGCTTGCTACTCCAAAAATCCCTTCTTAGTAGTCAATTGTGTTACTAAAGGAAGCCTTGTTCAAAACATCAGACTTCTATTATATACCGAGAGGTTTCGGCTGTGCGTTAATCAATCAGTCACCAAATTACACCCGCGAAATCACGATTGGAGGGTAGTTTGAAAAAAACTTACATTACCAAACTTATTTACATGCCTATGTACGTGTTCGTGCCAATTTTTAATTTTATAAACCTAAGGAATAACATTTTTCATAGAAACGTTTTTACCCCTTTTCGCCCCCTTGGGGGTACAATTTCCAAAAATCTTTTTTTAATGCTCACTCCCGTCAGTAAAGGAAGCTTTGTTCAAAATATTAGACTCCTACACCGACCGGTTATGGCTGCGCGAAAGTCAATCAGTCACCTAATCGCAACCCCCTAAATCACGATTGGAGGGTAGTTTGGAAAAAATTATAATGCCAAACTTATTTACTTGACCATATACGTGTTTGTGCTAAGTTTCAAGTTTATAACCCCAAGGAATAAGATTTTTCATAGAAACGTTAAAACCCCTTTTTACCCCCTTAGGGGTTGAATTTCCAAAAATCCTTTCTTAGTGCACCCCTACATATCTCAAGGAACCTACATGCCAAATTTCAGCTTTCTACGACCAGTAGTTTCGGCTGTGCGTTGTCGATCAGTCAGTCAGTCAGTAACGGAAGAGTTTTATATATATATGTTACAGTCATAGTGATTAATGAGCTATTATACATAATGACTAGTCATTATGGATAATAGCTAAATTCACTAGACAGTGTAATAAATTAATCACATTATCTAGTCATTATTCATAATATCGTGTCAAAGTTAGCCAAAGTAATAATATGGTCTTTATCTTAGGTTCACCCATGTTTGATCGAACAACGTTTGATATAATATTACTCAATCGAACAACGTTTAAGTAAATCATCACTTTGTATAATGTCGTTTGACATAATTTTCAGTTTGTCGAATATTTATTTGCTATATCAACATTTGCGCTAATGATCAAAAGGTATAATGTTCATTTGATATCCACACTCCTGCCTAAAAAAAACCTTTAGGTGAGGTTAGGTTTTTTTTTTTTTTTTTTATAATATCTATGTTTATTGAGGTGAAAATATTATCTTATGTTATTTTAATTGTTAAAATAATCTTTCTGATATGTATGCTTAAGGAAAATTGAAATACAAATTTATTCTTAAACGAATATCTACTTGTTTTATCACTTTATCTAATTCTTTGAAGATATTATGTATAATAGCTAGTTAATGTGATTAATTTTGTGTGAATTATCACTTTATCTAAATTGAGTAGATATTATTCATAATGACTAGTCATTATGTATAATATCTAGATTAATTACTTTGGCTGTAACATATAGATTATATTATTTTATCTATATAAAACTCTTCCGTTACTGACTGACTGACTGACTGACTGATCGACAACGCACAGCCGAAACTACTGGTCGTAGAAAGCTGAAATTTGGCATGTAGGTTCCTTGAGATATGTAGGGGTGCACTAAGAAAGGATTTTTGGAAATTCAACCCCTAAGGGGGTAAAAAGGGGTTTTAACGTTTCTATGAAAAATCTTATTCCTTGGGGTTATAAACTTGAAACTTAGCACAAACACGTATATGGTCAAGTAAATAAGTTTGGCATTATAATTTTTTCCAAACTACCCTCCAATCGTGATTTAGGGGGTTGCGATTAGGTGACTGATTGACTTTCGCGCAGCCATAACCGGTCGGTGTAGGAGTCTAATATTTTGAACAAAGCTTCCTTTACTGACGGGAGTGAGCATTAAAAAAAGATTTTTGGAAATTGTACCCCCAAGGGGGCGAAAAGGGGTAAAAACGTTTCTATGAAAAATGTTATTCCTTAGGTTTATAAAATTAAAAATTGGCACGAACACGTACATAGGCATGTAAATAAGTTTGGTAATGTAAGTTTTTTTCAAACTACCCTCCAATCGTGATTTCGCGGGTGTAATTTGGTGACTGATTGATTAACGCACAGCCGAAACCTCTCGGTATATAATAGAAGTCTGATGTTTTGAACAAGGCTTCCTTTAGTAACACAATTGACTACTAAGAAGGGATTTTTGGAGTAGCAAGCCCTTAGATAGCGGGCGCGGAGGAGATCAACTGATACTTTTAATTTTTTTAAACGATGTTTTTGTCTCGCTTTACTTTTTGTTACATAACGTAATCGTCAAACTCCAAAACTACTTATCGTTTTCAAATATTCACCATTAGAAAGCTACATCATCCTTGAGTAACTGAAGCTGTTTAATATAATTCAAATTGTAACAATTTTTTAGCCTATGAAAGAAAGTCCTGTCGAGATCATTAAAAAACGCCACAATCCCAAATTACACGTGAGCGAAGCCGCGAGCGGAAAGCTAGTTCACAATAAAACGCTCTACCAAGACTTACCAATCTTCACTTATCCTTACGATCAACAAAACCAAAATCTCGACTTTCAAACTTATCCACTTCAACAAAAAACACACAAAATATTCTCATTTTCCTTTCCAATTACGTTGCTGCCAGTACTGGAGTACAGCAGTGGGTGTTGAATGGCTCTGCCGCGATCACAAGCACGACGATTGATACATGTGACACTATACATCAATTGATCCTCTTTTGTTTAACAATTTATGTCCCCAGCTGTATGTACTGTATCTAAATTAATGTGGTTTTTTTCTTGGCGGCGTATTAAAACTTCTTTGGTGTAGTTAGTGGTAGATAGTTTGGTAACAATGATTTCTGGCTATGACGATTGTTTTTGATTGTAGTCTCGTGTAATTCAAATAATCTATGTACCTATAAAAAATCCCGTGTCTGTAATATAATATCTCTCCGACCGATTTCGGCCATGGCGACCACTTCAACTCCTATTCGGTGTTACAATGTTAGTTACCGTACTCCTCCGAAACGTCTGGACCGATTCTCTTGAAATTTTGTATATGCAGTCAGTAGGTCTGAGAATCGGCTATTATCTATCTTTTATCCCTATTTTGTTTTTCCAACTAAGTCGCGTGCTACAGCCAGTATTTTTTTTTTATTTATTTGATTCTTTTCTTCTTCCTTTTATCAGTCAAGCTCAGCCGATATCGTGTACTCCGTTTTCAGATTGCAGCATTGAATCACGTCTTCTAAAAAGTATGGATCCGTGTATCGGAAGCACACCAGCATTTTCCTAAAAAAAACAACAACAAACGAAAAAGAACAATTACAACCAATCAAAACAATCTAAACGTCATTCAAAATCAAAATCAAAACAAATATCTCACAAAAACGTACCACAGCGAGCTAGCATGAAAGCCACGAAATATCCTTGAAAAAAGGTAAAGAACAACGGTCGGGCAGGGTACGTCTCGCACTCAGATACCTGCACCCAATTACTCAGTCACCCAGTCCTCCTCCCGACTAGGTAGGGTTGCCAAGTATTTAAAAGACTAGGTAAACTTGCCTGGATTTTTTGTAAAGGTTAGAGTTATGTGTGGGTTATAATGAAGTTTAGATTGTTTTGAGAATGTTTTTCTGTTTGGCTTCGTTTTGGAAAGTATTCTATTGATTATCTTCAAAGAGATTGTTTTGGATTGCAGGGTCTTAGCATACGTTTTGATGTTGTTCTTTAAAAAATCACTCTTGGGTACAAAAGTTCCTAAAAAACTTGACATTAAATCAGAATACGCGTATAGTTTAAGGCTCTACTTATGCCTCCACATGTCAAGTGAATACTATAGTCATATCAATTTCAACAGCTATCACTGTCACACAAAACTCTACATTTTTTCTTTTTTGGCAGTTTCAGTTTCAGTTTTGGCAGCCCTAACAGGGGGGTGACACAGAGACACGGGCTGACGATCGATGATAACTCCGAGATAAGTTCACTCTGCGCCGTTCTTGCCAGACTTTGGCACATAGAGCATGTTAACTCAGATCCAGTCGCCAGTTGACGTAGAATGTTCGTAGTTTTGATGTGGTTTTACTGTTTGAAGAAGAATTATGTAGGTAAACTTTATTAATTAAAAAAGTGATGCGGATTGTGAAACTTTTGAACTGAAAGTCGAAGAATTTTGGATTATAATAGAGTTGTCGATGATCATAGAATCAATTACTTACTGGTATTCTATTATAGTATTGAATTCTGTTTATAAATAGAGCAACTTAAGTCAATACTTGTAACAAATCTGACGTTTCAAAAGTACCTGAGAAGATCTACTTTTGATTTGATTTTGACCAAGACAACTGTTCTATAACAAAGAGCCAGTTTTAAACTTTAAGACTTTCCTAATGACATCAATCTCTGATTGTTATAATAATGACTTACTTCTCTTAGTCTTCCTTTACAAAAATAACACAAGAAATCTATCTACCTCTCATGAAGGTAAAATTTAGGCTTAAAATAAGTACGTATTTAACACCATATAAGTACTAAGACTACTAACTCAGTCTCCATACCTACCTAGAAGTAAGATGTCGACACTGTCCACATTTCTAAGGCTCTGCTCACCCAATTATCTGTACGTTACAATGCGAGTGTAGGTGTGTGGGGCGGGGTCGACCTCTGACCCGCCCTCACCCCCGCGCACTTCACCCCGAGCTTTCACCTCAAGGGGTGAAAACCCAAGCTTTCTTCTTATTTATTTTTAAAGGAAAATCTTTGAGCTTATACTCTGTATGTATGTACGGAAAATTTATGTTTGTTGGTCATTGCTGAAAGATTATTAACTATACAGTAACAGTATACAACAAAGATTTAGTTAACATCAATTCGTGATACGATTTTGACTGTAATTGTCTGTTCTTTACAAATTTTCATTGCCTGTTCTTTGTAAATATGAGGGTGAAAGTTAGAGGAAAAACAAAGTGCAGCTTATGAAACAAGGTATGCAGTGAATGGTATGATTTGATTTGCTATAGTTTGTGTAAGATTACCGCTTGTATTTGTTATAAATACCGGATATTGAAGTAAAGGGAAACATTTTACGTACTAAGCAAGTAGAAATGATCATTAACTTTACCCTATCTTCCCATTGAGAGACATTACAAACATAAGTACTTCAAAAGTAGTATAAAAGAAAATAAGTACCCATTAACCCAGTTCTTAATCTATTCACAACAAAGGCATTTACAACTTCGTGAAACAGAATAGACTCCTTGCAGAATATACCCGGGCAACCGTGAACATCTGTGACACGAACCCGGGCAGAGCTCGCCCCGGACCGGCCAACTAAGGCCAACGTGAGGCCAACGTGAGGCCAACGTAGGCCAACGTGAGGCCAGATAAGGCCAACGTTCAGCAAATATACGGCCAATGTTTGGCGAACTTACGGAAGATAATGGGACGGTAGCTACTGTCTTTTGTTTTGGCATGATTATTACCTTCTTTGATTTTGGATTGAGTATAGTCTTGATATTTGGTTGCCTCTTATTAAAAGTTAAATACATAGAAGTCAGTTTATTGAAAAAATGTCTCATTTATTAATAGATTTTGTAACAAATATTGGGTTAAGAAAACTGTGTCATGAGTCGATGGATAATCTTATTGGAATACCTTATTAAAACTTAATAATCAATGTAAATATTTATTTGCAAATACGTTATTTTATAGTTACATAAGTTTAGTTTTAAATGTAGACATTTTTAGTTTAGTCTAGTTTCTGTCACACATTGTACTGTATTATGAATACATGAATATTCTTAGACTTGTAATAAATGACAAAACAACGTTTTCTGTCTTTACATTGTCAGCTTACTTTAGCCTAAAACTACTTCATAAGCTGCTTACTATGCTCCGTTTACTATGACCTATTTACCTAGCCATACTCGGTTAAAACAGATAAGAATTCGACAATAACATAATTGTAGAGTCACCACACTCAACAGACGTTTTGTCCTTGTGACGTAATTTAATAGATATCTATCACCTAAATGCGTATTCTAAACTTTAAGACGATTTATTAAAGAATTGGTATTGCTATTCAACGTGGTAATGCCGCCAGTCTCCTGGACACGTTTCCCGCCATTGACGGAGATGACAACATTTTTGATGCTTTGTAAATATGTTATTTTATAGTTATATAAGTTTAGTATTAAATGAAGATTTCATCATATTTGCAAGATATTGTAAAAGAATGTTGATACAAAACGCAATACCTATGTCAAACCTAGAAACATTCAACGATACTTGGTTTCTTAACTATAATTTGTATAATATAATAATCGTCAACTATTCAGAGAGTCGTATTTATGATGACGACATAATGAACAGTAAGTGCTTAATTAGAACAGAGAAAAACAATAGTTAATTACGTGCCATTGAATTTAATTGTGTAATAAGTACTTACGTACAAGAAAACAAATGAGTTAGCTAGCTTAAAGAATAAAATAGTAAAGTTCTATTGAGTGTTTGCGTCTTTACAATAGTAAATGCATGAATTCTATTTCAAAAATAAAGATTCTAATAAGATCTAAACCCATTATTATTGTAAGGTGTCAAATAATTAAACAATTTTCTATGAAACTTAAGTATTGTTTTCAATAAAAAACGTTTGTACTCTTTATTCCATTTTTTTAGGCCTGTCCTATCAAAATCCGGAGTTAAACTGTTAATACAACCAATTATCAGATAATAATATGGTAGAGTTCAAAAATATGCTGTCGAATATTTCATAATGTAACTGAAACAATTTAATACAACTACAAAATAACCCAACAACTAAAAACAAGTGAATAACAATACTAGTTACAATCAGCCTAGCAACAAACGGCGTAACTCACGAAATTAATAAAAAAAAATATGTCGATTCATAGCTTGCGTCGACGCGTCAAACCGACGCGACGTCACATTGACAAGTGCGCGGGAGTCGGCCGCTCCCCCCCCCTCGCTTGCGTGAGGCCACGCCCCCTGCGCACGCGCCGCCTACAAGCCATCTAGATTGATCTAGATCTAAATAACGTAACTCAATGTGAGGTATTGTGCTTTATGCGTACCGTATTACCGCATAATTGTATCTGTGTTTTAGTATGGAATTTGTTTTGGACAAGTATTTTTGTCTTCAACTTCTTCATGTCAAATATGTCAAGTTTAAATCGACCATAGCAAGACAAGCGGCCGTCATATGTTTTCTATTCGTCTACAAAATCTACTTAGATACTTAAAACTTCCACGGTACGTAAATATTCTACTTAAAACATCTAAACATCCGTATAAATCCATACAAAATCCTATCTATCTACATTGAGAAAGGAACCGACGCAGTCATATCTCAATATTAGCGTGATATACATTAGTAACGAGGAGAGAGCCACTTGATCACCTGTATGTGGATAGTTAAGTATACGGAGCGCCTATCAGGCCGGAGAAATATGGAGGCTGCGGGAAAGTTGATACAAAGTAGGATTTTCAGGTACCGTAAGAAGAATAGGCACTGAATTGTGTGAATGGATTTTTGTTTTGTTTAATGTAGAGATTTTCGTAGTATTGCTATTCGTTGGATAGTATTTGTCTAATTAGCACAGTTGATTTCTTATCTACTGAGTTTCTAAGTAAAGGTAATGGTTTTAGTCAAGGTAAAGATATCAAAGATGCCAGATTGCTGAAAAAGTAAGCGCATGCATTAAATAACAGTTATCAACAAACAAAGAAAAAAGAACACCAAACCGACGACAAAACGTTTTTCTAACGACCAATCTAAAACAAGTTCGCTCTATTCATAACCGGACAGAAAGAGACGACAACACTGCATAATAAAAACTAGTGTAATAAAAACGTTGCACAAATAAAGTGGGAATAATAAATCCGGGCACCGGCCAACGAATTTTCTTACCGACGGTACGCGGGCCGCGGCTGAAAGATTTCCACCCCGGCGGCGGGGAGGCGGCGGGGAGGGGGCCGGTGTCGAGGTGGCGGGGCCTTCGCTCCCTGCCCCTGCAGGCCACCGGGCCAATGGCGGCGCGGCGCGGCCTGCCCCGACCCGGCTCAGTCGCGACTCAACCGCGACCCTTGACACACAAGCGCGTCGCGCGGTCTCTCGCCCTGTGACGGCAACCGGCATCATCACGCACGGAGCGCTAGTTTACGGCGGGGTCGGAGGCCCGGGGCTTTGCCCTCCGAGAGCCCCTGACCTCCCGCCCTTGGAGCTCGGCTTCCGCGGCAGCTGGCGGGAAGACGAGCTGCTGCCGTCCACGCCCGCGAGCCAGGCCGCCTCCACGCAGAGCGGCTCCTCCGCCACGGACAAGGGCCAGAACGTGGAGTGCGTCGTCTGCGGCGACAAGTCCTCGGGCAAGCACTACGGCCAGTTCACTTGCGAGGGTACGTACTGTGGAAGTGAAAGTGATCCAGTGAGTGCCGTGTGTGCGAGCCACTGACTGCTGGCGGTCCAACTCCCCTACTAGGTCTTAGTGCGCGCTACTCAAATACTCAAATCTGACATGTCTAGGGAAACAATTAGGTTATTTAGTAGGAAAACGTGGTTATTTAAATATTTTGTCGGAAATAACAGAATTTGCAAACTCCGCGAAATCGGTGTCCGAAACGTGTTTGACGAGACTTAGCAGAAACTTTAAAAGTGACTTATCTGTGAATCTAAGTTCGAACTCTCATTGATAGCAGGTCCGTGAGTTAAAACCAATCGTTTTCGTCGGAGGGACTGTTAGTTAGGATGATTGATGATCGATTGAACGCCAAGTATCGTATCAAACCAAATGATTACTACGATTTTGAGTGTTTTCATCGCAGTCACAAAGTGTAGGTTACGCGGTATTTATGACTCGGAACAGTTGCGAACTATCAACTTTTTGATAACGATTGGCCCAGAAAGACATCCTAAATATTTGCATTTTTTTGACATTAGAGAGAATCTTTGCCGACGTCTTCGTCAAAAGTGTTTTATTTAATTATTTAAAGATAATAAAGTCAAGTTAATAAATGAATTAAGTTGTTAATTTCTCGTCCCCTTTGACCTCAAAAATCTTAATTATCCGGAGTGAGGCGACGTTTCTAATCAGAATGCAATAAGACAAAGTTTTCGCAAACTGCCTGCCTCTTGAGATAAGGGGAGCCTGACTTTTATGCAAATTTAACATAATTGTTGTTTTTTAGACTTATACCGTTTCTCGTCTACGATTTTTAAGTATAAGGTAAAATAATACGGAATTTGTATGATAGCCATAACTAAATATACTTACTCGTAGCATGCAACATAAAACGCGTAATATTATTACTTTTTTAATTAACTTAGAAAATATTTTTTTTTTAAATGCTCAAAATTAGATTTAGGCAAATTCATAATTTTATTTGGCATTATTAAAATTCTTATAAGACAATTGGAATGTGTTTTTAAACAAAAAAAAAATAGCAATGGCAATACCGCATACCGTGAAACAGTGACAAAGCTAAAAAACAACGCAACAAAAAACTATTTACAATAAAATAAAAAAAGAACAATTTACAAAAATAATAAAACAGTTCCGCAAAATAATAAAACAATTTAACAAAACATAAAGAAAAGAACAAATGTGAGCCAACAAGTGAAACGCAGCGTTCGTAAGCCACAATTACGGGTGCATGTCACCAAATAATTATGTTCAAGTGGTGTAGATGACCGCAAGCGATTTGCTCTGGGAACATACTTTACACCATATTGTTTGAAAACTTACTTTCTAAACATCTGATTCTTTGTTCATAGATACATATTGTGTTGAATTATGAAAGTGTAATGTGTATGGCAAACCGATGAACGGGACATTTTTTTTATAGGACTTGATTTTATTTGCCTTACATCACCTAGACTTGTGCGTGCAAAATAAAAAATAACACAAACTGTCTATGGCTTACACGGTTTTAATTCTAAACAAGATAATATTCTAACTATAATAATATAAAAAATAAAAGACGCTTAAAAAAAGTAATAGATTAATGGAAAGTTATTCGCCAGTAAACTGTAATTATAATTTATGGTTATTTCTAATTTCGTACCAAGATTTTGATTTTGGAACGTCTTTGAACATTCACGGTCATATAAAAATGTAAAAAACAAAATGGCAAAAACAATAAAAATGATCTATTTTGTTTTATAAAAAAGTCGGTAAATGCCCGCGATTTTATAATCCGTTTGGTTTATGACATAATAGTTGTCTTCAAGTAGTACAGTCATTACATTGGCTGGGCCTTGACCTAAGGTTAGCCAACCTGTACGAACCATACTTTCGTGATACGCTTGTAAACAAAACGCTTTATAAAACAACTTTTGAATTGAAAGTTCACATCTTTAGTTGATTTTTTCTTTTTGTTCGATTCGAACCCGTTCTTTTTTTTGTTGTTTTATTTTATTTGTGCAATTGCACAATATTTGCAACCTGTTTTTAGATTTCGTGTTTTATTGCGAGGGTCAATGTTGTAGGGAGTACAATAATCAGGATTGTTGATAAAACAGGTATTTCTTGAGAATCCGACGACACTTAACAGTAATTCCAAGACGTATTTTGTTCGGAATACATGAATAACAACTTGTCTTCCTCTTCAACTAGTATTTCACCTTTTAGTTAGTCCCTTGTGGCGTTACTTAGTTTATTATTTAAGAGTATTAGTTCAGACTTAGTTTTTTGTTTGAGAGATTTTTGAACGGAGAATTCTTAGGAGGAATAATTTTACATCTCTTAAACACCATCAAATTATACCTCCCCTAACAATGTGTGTTCAGGACAGTGTAATATCTATAAATTGATTTGTAACACATTTGATTAATTGATTCACAAGTAACTCCTTTTTTTGTAAGTTACTCTATAATGTATGTTATAATATTATTATTAATTGTAGAAGACGCAGTTACCCTTTTTCTATAGCACTTTTGCCTAATAAGCCGATCAGTTTTAAGTTACGGATACTACTGTAATCAGGAACGACACTTTTCTAAATATCATTCTTTAATATCTATCTTTCTCTACATACTACTTGAAAATGACAGAGACAGTATGACCATTTTTAGCGAAGTTTTCCTCAGATTTTTTCTTAAATACGGACATCACCATCGTCTTTAAGTTTTTTTTCATGGGAAATCATCAAATGACCCCACCCGCTGTTGATGCAGCGGGTGTGTCAGACTTACTGACTAAAACCCACTATGTTCCTACTGGAGCCCTTGAGTGCCAGGGTCGTGGTAACTCTTACGAACATCCTGCAGCTCCGGCAAACCATCTTAAAGCTCAGTTACATTTATTTGTACTTACAAAATCATGACTCTACATTTTATCCGTAGTTAGAAAACCCACACATCTTTGACAGTGAATTAGAAATGAATACAATTGAATGCAGATTCGTATGACATCCAATGTATTGTCTTGTTGATGTGCTGGTAAAATTGTTAATTCTTACAATGTCCGAGGAATTTCTATGCTATTGCACAACGATAGTACGATAGCAACCTCACGGGTTGTCAGTCAACTTCCAAATGAGGTTGTACGGGATTTTGAACTAAGGAAATTTATTACAAGAATACTTTGAAGTAAACGGTTAGTACTTAGGACTAAAGCAAGTGAAGGGTGGGCGATAGGGTGCTGTCTATTATCATTTTGACGTTCAAAAAGTGCTACATTATAGCTGAATTTTAATAGATGACTTTTGAATATGAGTACTCGAATGCTTTTAAAAAACAGGCCCCTAGCCTGCTTTTTTGCATGTGTATTCGCAATGAGGCTTGCTACTGACCATACTTGTCTAAGTATGTTCATTCTTGTTTCCTATACTTTTACAAGCGCAAAAAGATTTGTTCGGGAGAACGTGATGCATTTATTTCTTTATAGGTAGGGTCCTAAAATATTTTTTGCGTTAAAGCGCGAAAAAGTTCAAAATAAAGCATAAGCTAAAGCGCATATAGGTTTGGGATAGAAAAGGACAGTTCAATAGCATTGTTAGGCTGAAAAGATTACGTATTTAAACTTTAGATGACTGGCTATTTCGACTGTCAAACATCCTTAAATCAAAATTAAAACTGACATTATTTTAAAAGTCGAATGCGGGTGATTCAATTGTTTTAAGTTCGGTCGGCCAGACGCTTTTATCGTTCAACGAAGTTCAACTTAAATTATTCACAAATAAAGTAAGTATCCGGCGTGTTTTTTACTAAACTAATTGGTCAAACGCAAAACTATTTTCGTAACGTTATCAATGTAGGCAGAGCTGGCGCCAAAGAGGTCCCGACCCCACTATCAAACGCCTCGGACCCTGATAAATGTAATTTAAACTAGAAAATTCATTACTCTTTGTCTGTCACGATGTCGGTATATGATTACGTAATTAAGAAAAAATGCGGCTTGTTAATGAAAAGAATAAAAATTAATGAACTCATGTTTCATAAGTTTGTTTTTAAAAATTGATATTCAACGAGAATACATAAAATTTAATCGAGTGAATTTCAAGTTATGCGGCTAAAAGTTATCGCTACCAAACAAAAAGAAATATGTTTATCTCTAAATATGTAAAAATCCTACTAAATACACGCGTTAATACAACACAAATCTCGTAAGTTGTACAATATTTCAGCTCCGTGCTATCACATGATAACTCCCTAAGAGTGTATCGATAAACCGCATTAGTGTTGCGCCCATAAAGTGTTATTTTGATGTCGACAAATCCACTTTATTAGTGCTTGGACCCCCCGTTGTTGGAGTTAGAACCCTGTCGCAGTAAGAGCGTTCAGTGTCTGAGGTCAGCTTGTACTAAAAGTGTTTATAGGCGTTATAACGACAAAGTCCCTGGCCGAAGCGCTTCTTTTGACTTAAATGCTCGCGTCCGTGAGCGACAATAGTGATCGCAGTTGACACCTGTGTGTAAGGATGTGTGGTATCGATGACTTGTTCTTATCGAGATATCGATGAAAATTGGGATACAATTTTTTGAGACAGTTTTTCTACTTATTTTTTTTATCTTCCATGTTCTTCATCTTCATCTTATTCCATGTTAATGTTTCATCCAAGTCGCTGTAAAATTTAATGCCGTTATAATAAGAACTTTAACTCTGCATAAATTGGTACCCCGATTTGTAATTTAATGAATGTATGGACTGTATCGCATGAATTTGTATAATAACTATGCCTTTTAATATAATAAAAATGTTCGGTTATAAAATTTAACAGACTTGCAATCAAAACAACATTTCACATTCATTCCCTTACACACATCGTACATCTTATTTCGAAAACCGTCGCTTTCTTAAAGACGCAAAACGTGTACTAAATTATTTAAATTTCATTATACAATTTATATTCGTGAGCAATGTATAATGTACCAGCGTCGGCTATCGACAAGCGGGGGCATCACTACTGACCACTATAACCGGCCAGTTTATGGTATGTTTTGTCCGGCGATACCGTGGCAGTTAACCCTATCTTTACGAGCGACTCTAAACATAAGTGTCTTTCCGAACTTATTTATTTTTATCTCATTCCACTTTTTAAATTGAATCCAAGTTCGGCGCGTGTGTGGTTCTCCTCTTTCCACTAAAACTGTCAATAAAACGCTCGAACGTCTTGAATCATGTCGCCTTTTAATGAAAATTTGACTCTTTTTAATATATTATTTATGTGAATTAAACAAGTACTAGCTACGCCTTAATAAGGTAAACATTCGGCCGTGTGACGTTAACGACCATTTTCGAAATTTAAAAGCCGCCATATTGTTAAAGAGTACGCGTGTTTGTCACGTCGTAAATCGAAAATTTATACTTTTTTTTCTCTCGATAACTTTGAGTAGTTTTATGAGGAATTTATTAAGAATTAATTTTATTGTTGATTTAAAAAGAAAGGTTTCGTGCATAATGCTGATTGATTAAGTAAATTATGTATCCGAGTTTTACGATAAAATGGAAACGATATCCGTACGTCGATAGTTCGGTACATTTGTATGTAAATCGTCAGTCCTTCGCGTTGCATTTTAAATAGTTTATTGTTCAACTATATTAATATTCATTATTTGCTTCATTAAGCTTGGGGGTAACTAATAAATTAAGCGGAACGTTTTACAGAAACAGTAATGTATGAAATTTTCCATCACCGAAACTTTTGTATTTATTTTGATGAAATCTAAAATACCGCAGGAAACAGATTGAATTTAAAAAGTACCACTCAAATAATTTACAAATAATACATAGTACAAAAAACTTCACAACGTAAAAAATATTTCGGATTATAACAAAAAAATATATATGACCAACTAAAAATAATTAATTCACAGCAATTGTTCACTAGCTTTCGTATAGAGCTATATGTTAGTATGTGTGTGCGATACATTCTCGAGAACAGGACCTAGATCATTAAGCCGATCCGACGGGTCATTAAAGCGAGTAATTTTTCATTAAACTCCTTCTTTTGTGCATTCGTGTCTTAATGAAATGATTAAGGGAAGTCCAGTATCGATATATATCTGCATAAGGCCGTCCCAACACTATTTTTTAAAAGGGATAATTGTCTTTTGCGTTTTTTAGACTATTAAAAATGTTTAAAGCAAATTAATAGTTAAGTGTTAAGTTAAAACTAAAAGGTTTAGATAGAAATCAACGAATAAAGCGAAGTACCAGTTTATTATTATTACGTAGGCACTACATATAAAAAATCTTATTAACATTTTACTCATACCATTTTAATGATAAACCAGCAGATTCCATCGGCATCTGCATAAAATGTCCAATAAAAACTGATATTCGCGCTAATAATTGTACATTAGTTTGCACCTGTAATACCGTGTCAAGGCCAAAAATGCCTTAGAATTGAGAACTTGGCCTTACCAGTAATCGAAGGCCTTAACGACTGAGACCTAGCTCAATGATTGATGAACATCGTTAATGATCATCTCACATAATTGATTTACATCTAATTCAATTTAAAGGATCGTTACAATTTTAATTCACTTTCGAGGCCTTAATTAAGTCGATACAGCAAAGTTCCAAAGCCGAAAAAAAAGTTTTAATAGTTTTTCGAGTCACGCTTTCGTTATTCTCAATTTGAAATTTAAAAAGTTACAATTATCAGAATTAAAAAAGTACATTGAATCAAACATGGCCGCGTTCGAACACTTTTGAATTCAATTTATTCTACTTTTATAAAACGAAATCAGTAGATAAAGTGACAGTTTAAGAGATAAACAATACAATAAGATTAATTATCTGTACAACTGCTACAAATACATAAATCTGTTGGAAAAGCGGAAACTCTTGTCCTACACGACAACGGCAGTGACCACTAAATGAAGATTTAATGGCGTTTAGTTATCTTTATTTATTACTGTAGAAACGCCGACAGGTGCTGTAAATACTTATTATCTAATGCAGTTACGATAGCTTTTCCTTTTTTCTGTTTCCACTTTGAAAATATAAACATCAAAATATTTTTTTGACATTTAGAAAAAGTTTAAAAGCTCTGTTCATGACAGATGACAGTTTGATTTTTTTTTTACTGTTGTGTACCAAAGACAATATGTATTGTCTTTTACGTCAACGCACGAAATATAGCAAAGTACATTTACTTTGACATCATTAAACTAGCGTCGTTTGTGTGCAATACGAATGTTGCCTGTTACAAAATTGCCAGTAATCCATTACGAGGTCACATCGCGTTCTCAATAAAGGCATTTGACTAGATGACTGATATTTATAAGTAATCGCTTTGATGGGATTTTTATGGCTTACAAGAAAATACTTTGCATGAACATGTACCTAAAATACGACAAAAAATAATACTTGAAATTTGATATTATCCTTCAAAATACAAAAAAGGTTTTATAGCTTCCGTCTAAGTCGTTTAGAAAAAAGGTTACATTACAGTTACTGCCGTTAGCATCTCTATGAATGAAAGACACAGGCATGAAAAACTTAAGTGTGCAATAATAATAAATTATAATACGCATTCCTAACAAAACCTTTCATTCATAAATCAGTGGCGACGCATAATTGCAGATTTAATGAACTTCAATTCTTCAATGGTGGTTCCTATAAATAAACTGAAGATAAGAATATTCAATTTTACTATTGTTACGACATTAGACGCATTTATGCCCGGTCAGTCTTCATTGCAGCGTCTTATAAACATTCTTAATTATTCTAAGACACTGACTGACAGTTGATATGGAAAACGTAGTATGGACTAAGAGAATCTGAATTGGTAAGCAAGCGAGAAAGTGTGGAGCAGACTTCCTTCTGTATACGAAGTATTCCATTGGCTAGCTATTGGTCACACATTTCCTATTTTCGGAGGCGATCGCACGAGTAGATGATCAGAACTTGGGCCCAAAGACGGCCCGGTTTTTGGACTAGATTTTACTTGACTTAGATTTTTGGTTACCTTTACCATCTATCCTGCAAGTGGGTGGGTTTTTAAGGCAGGGCATCAAATTAGCCATAGTTTTTCCAGATTTGGAATATAAGGAATATCCACTAGAACAATTACAAGTCCACATTATGGGCGGTCAGTCGCAAGTTTTGCGCAACCATGAGACTTTTATGGCAGATATAACTTATGGTGGCTGTAATATTCGCTGGTGGAGTCGTAAATGTGATGCATGATGCATGGGGCGACTTCGTAATGTGTCACTTGCACTTTTTTTGAACTCTAACCTGCTAGTGAAGTGCGATCTATCGATAGTGCATCTACGATAACGATAACATTTCCCATATTATTATAGGACTAAACTTTTTTACTTATTTATGTGAAATACATTAGGAACATCAGTATACGTAGTTATAATGTTTTTCCAAGCATCGTCAGTCGCTTTCCCTTTACGAAAATCACTTAAAACTCCACCTAAATCTACTTTTGTGAGGCATTACGGTCAAGCGTCAACCGTTGCATCACCAGTGTATGTGGGTCAGTAGTAACCTGTAATTTTACCGTCATTACTGGTAATAATTGTGGCCACACTTACCGCCCCATACAGTTCCGCATCTGTGAAACTTATCTACTTAAGTTTGTTATAAATAATAATGTTTTATCTTGCCTCTGACTCTTAGACACAGCGGTACTTTCATAGTTCACTTATTGAAATAAAATGTTCTTTAATTATGTAAATGTTATTGTAAAATATAAACTGTCTATAAATCAAACCGTTCAAATAACTTATATCCATTCGCAATTTCACACTCGTCAGTCGATGAATGGTCAAGAGAATCAATTACCTTGTTCACTTGATTACTTTAATATAAACAAAACTTCCAGATATATTTTCTCTTTGAAATAAATAGATTTTGTTACTAAAAGACATCTAACGCTCATAGTGAAAATATAGTAAAAAATATTAGTAATTTTTTTTAAAATCTATCGATAAAACTGGCACATCCCTGCCCTAATAGAAAGAAACCATTTAGATTACAGAAGAAATAGCTAGCAAAATGAAACTACTATGTTACTATAAGACTTATTAATAAGCCGTATTCCATTTCTCAGAATAATAAGATATGACGTACTCATACACACTATAAAACGTGTTACATTGTAAAAGAGAAGTGATTGAGTAACAATATCATGCTGAACTTTGAACTACAGAATAAGAGTTGTAAATGCCGTACGGATTCAAAGAATAGGCCTTCCTTTTAATAATGGAATTAATCTTCTACTAAAGACCTTTTCTAACTTAAAACGGGAAGGGTTTTTTATGTATGTAGATGACATTTCTTTCGATGAGCTACGTCTTGTAACATACTTTCGTGCAAAATTCGGTTACTAACATCCGTATGTTTAAGCGCTTCGGTCAGCATTATTGACGGTTGAAATTTCAGGTGTCAAAAACTTCTTTTGTAAATCCGAAAAAGCCAGCCCTCCGAGCTAAAAACAACTCTTTTTTACTTTTTCAACTTTATTGTCTTCTTTATTAAGAAGCATTGACTATAATCGTAATTATATTCCAGTACCATATTTTTCTAAATGCTCTGTTGAAGTACCATGCCTTTTAATTTTCAACTACAGTATCTTAATTTAACTCATCATTTCAATACCTCTATTCCGCAAACTAAAACCTACAGCTACTTAAAATCCGCAACAAAGTTTAAAAAGCTCAAAAGCAAGAGAAACAAGCAGCTAACGATACACGATCTGTGTCCTCAGTCGCCGGCGAGTTTCCCAGTACTCCTCGGTTCTCGGTTTACGTCAGCCTTACACTTAGCCATTGTTTTTATTTTCACTTCAAATCTGAGTGTCGATGCACTCTTTATCATCTGCGTGGAATACAATTTGCAAGAGCTGATGTTCCCAACGATACGTGGTAATTGGGAAGCTGTGTTCCCGTAGTCTGAGTGCCGATGTGGCGGGGAAACGCTGCGGTTTAAACGCTCAAACTTTGTACGAGAATTTTGGTAGAGCTTTTTTTTGGTAGAGTCTAAATAAAGAAGCGTAAGTGCTGAATTTTTGATGGCTGTTGTATTAATATGCGTAGGAGTTGATTGTAAATTAAGTTAGGTTTAATAGAATTGTCAGGAATCTTAATCTATTTTCTACCTATGCCACACAATGACGTGTTATCACGTAATAAAAACAAATATGCATGTATGTTGTGGATGGCCAAATTCCTCAAATAATGCTAATTTTCATTGTTCAGTCAAATCATTACGTAATTGCAAAAAAAATGTAGGTACCTAAAGTCACTGTAGTATTCTCTCTTTAAATCAGTATTTAAATACCTGAAAAAAAAAACTATACATTTACTTATAAAGCATTTTTTATCTTAAATAGTAGAACAAATCACTCAAATTTGACTTAACAGACTAAGCATATTACGAAAAATACTTCAAAATCAAAATCCAAACGCTTTTTTTTCGACTAGGCCTTGTGCATTTTCAAAACGTTACCGACAAGTAGCGCTTCCTTAAACATTCTCTCCATAGAATCTCGCGTGCAGGCCGCCTTACTCCGTCTCTAGCGCAGCGCACAGCCTCTTATCTGTACGTGCCTGCCTCTAACGGTATCTAGCAAGCCAAGGGAACGCTGGCTTGCCGAAATGAACACTGAATTTTCAGTTGCGTACTTATTCTTTTACTTGAGTGTTTTTTTTTTGTTTTTGTAGAGTTCTTGTTTAGTTTAGTTTTGAATTAAATAGGTTTTATTTGTACCTATGTACATGTACTGTTACCGTAAGGTAGATACCTCTCTTCATATGTAGAAAGAATGAGCTAGAATAATCTCGTTTGTCTACACACTTTTTTTTTATTACAAGAAAAAGATAATGTTGGAAAAAATAATATTTTATTAAAGAAATAACGATCAATGATTATACGCTTGACCGTTAGTTTTATCAAAACCTATAGGGCTCTTCCCGTTGTCCTATAATTTCGGATCTTAAATTTGTCAAAAAGCTACTCTTGCAGCACAAATATATATACATTGTTCAAACACTCATAAACGCTAATAATTAGACTGTAAACCAAAGGACTCTTCATTATAAATGCCAGCATAAATGTTCCTATAAATGCCACAAAATCTTGATAACTATTTTAAGTATAAGAAATACCAGTATTAACAGACGATAAATCTTAAAACCGTTGATTACCTTACAGAGTTACATTAGTACTATAAATCGCGTAATTAATACGAAAAGTTTATCTACACTAATATTATAAAGAGGAAAACTTTATTTGTTTGTTTGTAATGAATAGGCTCAAAAACTACTGAACCGATTTTAAAAATTCTTTCACCATTCGAAAGCTACATTATCCACAAGTAACATAGGCTATATTTTATTTTGAAAAAAAATAGGGTTCCGTAAGATATTTGGATTTTTCGGACACAAACTGAAAAAAATCAACCAAATATACACGCGGGCAAAGCCGCGAGCGGACAGCTAGTTACGTATAAAAGAAATACAATCTTTATCACTCCGCTTAACTTCAGAAGTCGTATCGTTTAGGATATCGGTATCATTGATAGTAATCTGAGATACCGTGTCAAAGGGAGATAGAAGCTTTTTTAATATAAATATATAATTTACGAAACTGATGCGTTTTTTAAACGGTGGTCATTGACGGTCGAGAGAACTGTTGTCGTTGTAAAGTTAGTGCTGTAAAGTGTGTGTATGGTATTAAATATAAAGTGGTATTGGGATAATTTGAGACTCTACATCGTTTATTTTTAAGTACAAAACTAGTTGCAGTCCATTTCGTCACATGATCATCAAGATCGTCTCTGTACATCTTTCCGTCTTTTGTTTTCTTGTACGTCACATACATTATATTTCAGATTGTGCCGTTCTTAACATTGTATTCCTATGTAAAATCACAATATCGCCATCATTATCTCTTGTAGGTAACTGTCAAGGATATTATTTTTAAAATTGTGAAGTAAAGATTCTAAAATTGTATTCTTCATCCAAACGTAAAAGTCGTAATGGTAAAAATTGCCGCAACTATTCACGTATATAAATTACGGGATTGTTTGTCTGTCCAGAACAAACTCTACCAATTATCAAACAGTCTGACAAGAAATAAAATAAATGGTACCAGCTTTGCTTATAACCAACAATATGTATCAGATACTGGCCCCTTAAGATAAATGCGTTTAATATTTAAATATGTTAATGTAAAGGTACTAGCGATTAGAATTTTGCACAACTCCGTTTAAACGCACAATATCGACCAATCACCGAGTTTTATTACTAAATCTAAACAAGAAAACATACCTACTCCTGTTAAAAATTCAAACATACCTATAAATAAACCGATGGGCGTAATTGTATAATAACCTCCCACTGATTTCGAACCCAAAATATTAAAAATGTTGTCAATTTTAAATTCGATCTAATCGCTAAAACTAATACGCAACGCGACAATTTTCTATAAACGATTACATTCTTATGACATCCGAGATATTTTTCTTAATAATTTACTGCGATTCGATTTTTTATTGAAAATTCGATTTCTTTTCTTAAACGCCAACACCATATTTTACTATCTCCTAAGGTGATGCCAAGCGATTTTCGACCTTATAGAGTTTGATATCCCCATACATTTGATTGTATTTCCAATAAAGGCTGCCCGCAGCGCGTTCCTAAGCAAATTGTTTCTTATTCTAATATTTACGCATAATATATTCATGAGATTGGTCTTAACTGTCTTTAGATCGTTAAGTTGGTATTTTAACTGTTTTATAAATTCGTATATATTTGACGCTTCCATACAAATTGTCGTATTTCGATATCGAGTAGCTATTGATTTATGGGATTATGTTAATAGCGTTAAGCATATTAACAAAATAGGCTAACATGTAATTACTACCGACAATCATAAAGATGTGTAAAATATTGGGATAACCCGATGTTTGCATACGGCAACAAATATCTGGGCTGTTGACAGCCACGAATATTTAACTGATGATGATAAACGGAGAGGCTTCCGAATTTTGGTAGAGCTGTCGTACAAATTCTAATTTATGAAGTATTTATACGGTAAATCAATAGAACTTAGAACCATCTGACATAAAACCTTGAGCATGCACAATGTATAAACATGTAAAGACGAAAATCCAAAATTGATTCAGATGATACTAAACCAGTACAATTTTCCCGCAGGTTGCAAATCCTTTTTCAAGAGGTCGGTGAGGAGGAATCTAACGTATTCCTGCAGAGGGAATAGGAATTGTCCCATCGACCAACACCATAGAAACCAATGCCAGTACTGCAGGCTCAGAAAATGTCTCAAAATGGGCATGAGGAGAGAAGGTGAGTCCAAAATATCAAAATTTTACAATCATTGAAGAAGAAATAGCATGATTTTGTCATTACCGGTACCTGTACTATGAACTTAAAGCAGGACTGTCGGCATTATGTAAACGAGATGGCATAATACTCTAGGCGTAGCAACATCTTGCTTCCATAATACCAGCAGTCTTGATTTAAGGGTTTCGTGGTACAGGCAAAGGGTCTAAATTTTGGTGAATACATACTAACAAAATTGGCAGCGTAGATAGATGTGCAACTAACAACATGCCTATATTGAGACATTTCATACGCGTTTTAAAATGAAATTTTCTTTTGTTCACCGGTACTTTTTGTCAGTATGTAAGTATTAGGTGGTAAGATACTATCATTCGGATTTATTTGCTTTAGTATGGAAATATGAATGTCCTCACCCGATTTTTTATGTAGATTTTGGTTCCTTACCCGTATATTAATTTCCCTTATTGCGTCTTGCCTATTTTTCTCTTGTCTCTTTGTTGCGTTGTGTGTCAATGTTTCCTTTTCATTTTAACTTACGTCTTCTAAGTTATTCGTATCTACTGAATTACCAATTAAAATGATTTTGCTTACAACGCGATTTTTAAATTCCGTTACAATTACTACAAAATTATTAGTTGCTAATAAATTATATAATACATCAATAATACTAGAATATGCGGTCTTACTAACACAAAAAGCTCACTTTAAAGATACATTGATTGTCACAAGTGTAATTAGTGAAATCATTAATCTTGTAGAGTCATTAGTCGGTGGACTGCCCAAGGGCACTGCTCTAAGTAACTGTTGACGATCAATGTTAATATAAAGTTATGGGCTGTAATAGGTTATTATTACGATGGAATTAATATGCCCGGTTATTGTTTTAAAGACAGCAATATGATTGATGGTATTCAGGAATTTGTATGACCTCGAACCTTACTCGAAACTGATAACAATTTAGAAACTAAAAACAAACTTAATGATTCTAGAGATTCCGAAATAGTTTTCTTTTGTTTACTCTGTATTATTTACAAATATGAATAGCCTTGTAGGGTCAAGGCCTGCGTGAAAAGAGTTGGCTTGACAAGCTATCAGTTTTATGATGTGTGACTATATAGCTTTTAATAGCCCATTGTGTACTACAATGTTAAGATGTTTCGTTATGGCGTTTCTTTGACTTAAAACACACAGTGGGAAGCTTAAAATTATGACAGCTGATTGTGTAATCGGTGTAAAATCAATGCAATATTCTTTCTTACATCATTTTTAGCTGGGCCTAATTACTACTGGAAAATGTACGCACACTACGCTCAATTTAACACACTTCATCATGTAAAACATTCGAGACCAAACATTAGCATGAATGTAAAATTATTTACCCAAAAATTCGTAACGACACAGGTGCACATTTAAAAAGATAACACGCGACCGAAGTAATTTCCTTATGTCATAAAGGAAACGGTCTTGACGGAGGGCAGCGAGGTTGAAGAGTTCATAACATGGACAGAACACCCGCTGTGGCGCTTAATATAACCCATATAGACCCCAATGGCACCCGTTTGACGACCTCTTGTGATCATATTTTTGTTTCTTAATTCGTTTTTTTCTTGGCAAACTATTTCGACATTTTTACAGACACCTACTCATTCTACAACAGCCTTGTTATTGCCATCCAAAACATTTATTTTCCATATACGATCAGCGACTTCATTAGCATTGTCAGTAGTATCCCACAAAGTTTTTACGAATCCCACCTTTGCGTCATTAAGGTTGCTCCCTTTGATAATGTCGAGGGCAAATCGTACCGGAAAGGACGCGGTAACCCGCTGCTCTCATTCAACCCTTAAGCACAGCATTAGGTCTCTCGACCCCGTCATATTTCGGGCAACAAACGATTTGTTTGCCCCCAGAACAAAAGAAAGGTGCGAACTCTAGTCCTCTTTTTATACGAGATTAACTGTTAAGTAATAGAAAAAAAGGTAAGTGTGTCCCTTTGTCGCTTTGTAATCGTCTTAGATATCAAACTGGTAGATGCAGAGATTAAAGAGATCTTTTGTACTTTTTTTCTAATATTGTTTCACAGTCGGTAGATGTTTTGTAAAACGTTTTAGCTTTGAAAAGGTCCATTGAGAGAGGAGCTTCCACCTAATACGTTTAATTGTGATAGAACTTGATGTAAGAGATATGTTTTTATGTGTTGTCCGATCTTTAGTTTATGTAACCATTAGAAATGAGTGGTCAGTTTTGCTTTTAACCTTTTTATGAATGCTTGGTATTTATTATTCGGCATTAAGGTGTGCTTTTATCGCCACTTCGATATCAATGTCGTCAATCTTAATATTATCATCGTCATTTACTTCTGGTTCGTATTTTATTGAAACTTTCTCTGGGTTATGACTTATGAATCATTTAGATTATTATTGCTGGTGCAAACTGCCAGTGTGTGCTATAACGGGCAATTATTATTACTAAACACGTCCATTCAAACAGTCTGCGGTCATTAAATCCTGGGACATAAATAATTAATCCGTCACATTAGAATAGGGCATAAATAGTCCATTATTTCAGTACAGTTACTAGCTCTATGCAAATGTAAATGTGAAACAAAGCTTACATATGGATTGATTAATTAACGTTAGTATACCGGTTTAAAAGTGCATAATGTAGGTACGTACGTACATGTAGTATGCTTCGGGTTTGGCCGTCACTTGAACAATGGCCGAGCACCTTTTGTTCAGGGCGCATCAATCACCTCTCATTGTTTGCTATATCTTAATAAGTTTTTGTGTTAGGCCGGTCATTTAGAAAGATTCCGGGTCCCCCAGGCTTGAATTTTAATGGGCTGCGATTTTTGCGGGAGATTGAAAAGTATCTGACGGATCTGCGGGTTGTTTTCGGAAATGATCGGCGTTGTGATAGGGTAATTGAAATTATATGCCACGAATAAATGGTATTAGAACTGGTGGTAACATTGATCTCAAAAATATTCGATAAATTCTACCGTTGTCTATTATGTTTGGGATATGATACGTTTACTGAGTTACATTCACTCTCTTTTAAAGTTCCTGAACCAAATATTTGAGCCCATTCATTTGCCGACAAACACCAAATCTACCGACTTCACTACAAATTCGCGTCACAAATGAACCCATGCACAAATGACCACTGACCATGCACAACATGCATTGTCCCGAACATGTCAAAAACATCATCTTTACGTTCCCATGATTTTGCGAAGGGGCAAATTACTTCAATATTTTGTCCCGCACGCCTTAAACACGCCTTCCGTGACAAAGGCTAAGGTCTCGTACCGAGGGTGTTAATTCTTCGGACACCTGGCCATTGTCGCCCAACTGACCGTAAGGGTTTGTTTGGATTAGTCCAGTCCTAGTTTTGCAAATATTGAACCGTGAGAAATGTAACGTTTTTGCAAAATGGACTAATGGATTGCGGTTATGATTTATGAATGAGGATTATAACCCTGAAGGCTGGAACGGATTTGTGGGATGTAGGTTACGGTGGGAACCCAAAAGACGGTCTACACATGAATATATTGAGAAAGTAATTGATACGGGAAGTGTAGCGTTTCAATGGCCAGTTACAAGCTTTCGAGCGACCTGACGGTAATCGAGATAAGACGGCACTTACAAATAACGTGTCATACGGTTTTACCCACAGATTGATCCAAGTTAATCGTGTCAACAATCAGTACGGACGCTCCAGACGACCAGAATAACTCAGCACACACCGGCGGTGTGCGTCATAGCCGAAAGATATTATCGTTTCTAGTGAGCATAATAACTGTGACATGTCTTACGACTCTTGTGCTGCGTATAATGGCCTCTTTCTCGGAAAAACAGAGTCTTGCCGGCCGACATAAAGATAGCATCGGCACAGGCTTTCCCACGCGCGAAAACACCCCTAGAGCGCCCTGGACACTGGTCACAAGTTACTGTCCAACCAAAACATTAATTATAAACCGAAGACATACCGGTTTTTGGCAAGGTTCACGACCCTTCGATACCGGCTAAGCTAATTATATTTCCGCACGTTTTATCACGCATTTGCATGTGAATCGGGGTACAACTACAATAGAAAACGCCACGCTAATCTCTTATAGTAAAGGTTTTTGTGCGAGCAGGTATACGTACGGGTCGCTCAATAGCTGTTAGAAACTTGATAGGTTTTCACTATAAACATTGGCTTTACAGTGTACGGTAGTGAATATTAAATTTCACATTGCGATGAAAGGAGATTTCATCGAGTTATTGTGCCCTTAAAATAGATAGGCACTTAAATAACATAGTCTTTATGTTTGGCTCGTGAACTTTTCCTCGTGGCCTCCACTTAGTACGACCATTCAGAAAACGGCTTCGTTTGATGTCACGTACCCCGATATTCAATATGCGAGTATCGATAACTACACAAACACGATCGATTTCCTCAAAACATGAGAACATTTCATCGAACTTTGAAATAAAAATAAAAAACACAATTACAGATATGAATCGATTGACAGTATTCCAATGACATTAACAATATAAAAGCTAGCTCGAGCAAGCTTGTAAACAACCTTTATGAAATCTAACCCATTGAATATCATCAAAAGGCTCCTTTAACATAAAAAGTGGTCGAAACTCCCAACAAATTCAGGTGTACAAAATCCATTTCGAACAAATCGTAAACTCCGAAGCGAAATGGCGTCACAAAAAGGAATCAAAGTGTAAAATCATTTGTGTCGGATTAAAAAAGGAGCTAGTGAACGAGCGTGAGATGTATACCACTATCAATCAACCGGTGATTTATATTCCTCCGTATGATGTATCGCCGAGCCTCGCCACACCAAATGGTAAAAGTATCCGATAATTAACTTTTTAAAATTTGACGGACGCCTTCATCTCGGTCAGGGAAATAAACCTTTTTATTTCGAGTAAAAAGACTAACAAGTAATATCGCCGAATGTGGCAGATTGTGAAATTCCTTCGCCAGTGTTCAAAAAACCTGTTGCTTACGACAATCGCTGGTATGCGGAATGTCTATGGCTCTATGGTATCATTTCCAATGGCGCCAACAATAGGTTATTATTTAATTATTCATATTATGCTCATATATTATAAATATTACGTAGATTCATTGCATTAATTAATTGCCGCATTTTTGTCAGGTTAACATTGTGTGAAAGCTGGGTATATTTTAACAATGTACGATCAGAATCTATATTGAGCTGTCACAAATATAATGATGTAATCTTTAAACATAGGTATTTTTTGCCATTTACACATGACTAATAACATTTGGCTCTTCCCGCCTTTTAATTTTATATTTCATAGCTTACATATTTTTAAGCGACAGATACAATATAAAGATACTCTACAATTATTTAAAAGAAATAGAACAAAGAACTTCAAATCAAATTTCACTGACACTGAATTCCGAAAGAGCAATCAAAAAATTCACCATTCATCACCGCGAGGCTCACATACCACATAGCCCGTCAAAATATACTACAGGGGGTTTCCAACGCGTTGCACTTGCCGGCACAGGACCGAACGTGGACCCCTGCGGTGCGCAGCCCGTTCCTAACGAACTGTGTAGGTGATTTATCTGTACGTACTCTCACACTCGATACTAATTCCTTTACGAAGTGTGATGTTGCCTTAAGAAATATCACTGCCGCTGATTTAATATCTAATTTACTGTCATTCCAATTTATTTTCGTGTTTATGGCTTGTGAGTCATCTTTTGTCGTTTTGTCATCTGATACCTTAAATAATTTGCGATTTTATAATCGTTTTGTATTATACAGTTTGACATTATCAATACAAACGTCGGCGTCGTAGGTTTATTTCCTTATACAAAAGAATTCATAATAGCAATTTGCTCGATCAGTTATTCCAAAAGCAAGCCGCAGCTCTGTTAGCAGAGAACGTAAAGCATTTTGCTTATAGCAGCCACGTGAAAGGTCGTCTAAATCAACATTGATAGGGCTCCTACAGGTGAAATTTTCTCACAGCCAACTCGTTCCGTTCTAACGTCGTATAATCTTGAATACTTGAGAGTAATGCACGGCCGGCATGTATATTGGTTACTACGTTAGTAGTCTCAGGAAACCTGTTCGGCCTGGTCGTGCCCTCTGTACCGTATCCAACTTATAGCACATCTGCATCCAACATTACAGTTTCACTTTATACTTTAGCATCAAATACCAGTACGGAGTTTTAGGAATTCAAAATTTTCGTGTCACCCGACCAGATACCAATCAGGGTCACAGAATACCAACAAATTCGGATTTCAAAAATTTTATATATCGCTGACAGCTTAATGGACCAGTGAAGCTCCCATCAAAGTCATAGATAACCAACAAACGAACACAACAGATCGAACAAAAACTAATTTAATATGTTAATGTCTGTGATGGCTCAATAAAATTAACGATAACAGTCCATAATAATCATGACCGTATTTAAAATTGAAACAGCTTTTTCTCCCGACCTGTCGCTTGGTATTCATCTGGCGTCCGCATCTCTATATGTCAGTTTGTCTGTACGTCCGTCATTACACGTGAATCATCCTCGGTATCGTGCGCTGAGAATTTCGTGAGGTCACAGTTTACTATAGCGGTTTAGGCGCCCTGCGGTCGTTCTCGCGATAGAGACGGCGCCATCCAGCTCCGCGTGTGCCGGAGCAGGACACCGCACGTCCTCTCTGTCTAACGCCAACCGTTTCGTGACCCCACAGCTAATCACATATCTGCAAGCGTATTATGATTATCGCAAGGCTTCGTTTCGTCTTCGTCGCTCGTACGTTGTTGTGGTCAGTGACTCTGCGCTCCGTGCATGGAGCCTTCGTTTATTTCTCTATAACATCATTTTATATGCACAATTTGTTTTGAGTTCACTTGGATTATTGTACCTACCTCATACAACCTTTTGAGGTTTATTATTCCTTCTTTGTGGACGGACTTGAGTAAATATGAATACAAGGAGGGTTCATATCTTGTCTAATGTGTTTAGCTTTATTCACACTAATGACAGTGTCAGTTTTTGATACATTTGCAAGTTCATTTATCAGCGGATGGGTGTAACGAAACAGATTTACCTGTTGCCCGGCTGACATAAATCTCGGGCGGCATTTAATAAGTCGATAATTACAAAAACCCGACGCGGGCATTAATGGGGTTGTGGAGTCGACAGGAATGCGCTTAATTCCCAGCACGTGCCTCCCAATAGCTTTATTATACAAATCTTTAGCGTTTCCAAACCGAATTTATCTTTACGATAACTTTAATTATTTGATTTGGTACTGTTTTGATGTCTTCCGTGTCCGGTTTTTAGTGTTCATTTAGATATGCAGTTCTCGGTGGGCGGCTTTGTTTACATTCTTTTGAATTAACGGCTTTCTATCGAATCTCGATATCTTCCGAGGAATTCGTCTTCGGCCAGCAGCCCACATCGGGCGCGGGACGCCACAAATCAAAACCGTACGTTTATCGCAGCGTGTCGCACTAATCGACGTTGTAATCGTGTGCACCATTCGTCACTGACTTTGCGTTTACTACTTTCTACATTAGTAACAGACAAATCTCTAATCTGTATATTAGAAACAATATTTCTCACTGTCGTAAAACCCGAGAATTTCCTAATGATATCAAAACACAACCGTTAGAGCAACAAAAGGTGGATGGTCGGCCATTTGTCGGTGTTCAAGAGTCGGGCGACAAGTCGCGTGCTAGGCTCTTGTTGAAAAATGTACGACATAAATAACGGATTATCAACTTGTATCGAGTCGTAACGAGATAGAGGCTAACAACTTAAATAAATAGGCGAACGGTAAATGAAGTTGTGTACCAAACTTTACAATTTAAAACGTACGTATGATGTATAATATGTACGTTGTGAAGTAATGCCTGAGTCTTCGTTAATGTTACAATTTATGGCCGGTTATTTATACGGGGCCCGTTCTGTGAGTCATTAGCCGTGAAATGTTATCTTGATTAGTGTTTATGTATTGATCGAGGAGATAACGTATTGAGATGACGGCGTGGTATGTAATACGCGATTGATTTCGGCTTTGTGCGTTCGTTTTGATATGTAGAATGTTGGGATTGCGATGCTTGCTACGTTTACAACTTCATCCAAGAAACTTTGATTTACGATGTTCTCTTTACATTTTAAGTGCGTTTTGATTGTTTGCTTTTCATTTATTAGTTGTTTATCATTTTTATCTTAAACTTTAGCCTTTGTTAAGGCTATACCTACGTCAAACGTTCCTGTCATATTATCTAAAACGTCAGGAATGTGTTCTTCAAGTAAAGCCCCCTAAGATTTTGTATTGTCAGAAGGAATTAAAATTATTACATAGAATTACGGCACTTCTTGGTAAACAATTAACATGTTTCTATAACGATCTTGATTGTTATTCATATATTGTCACTTTACCTTGTTCTGGCGTGTGTTACTCATGCTTACACTTATGGGGGTAAGCAGAAATGACATGATATATTTAGCTAAGTAGTAATTTACCTAAGTCCTTCCAATATCGGCGTTGAAAAGCATATATACGGTCGAATTAAGAGACCTCCTCCTTTTTAAGTCGGTTAATAAGAGGTTGAGTTTACTGTATTTCCACCAGGGAAACGTAGAAAAATACGTTTTTAGGAACCAATAAAATTGCTTTATCAATCTTAGTAAGGCTAGATAAATTATTATTATTTAGTTGTTCAAAATATCTAGTTTTGGTCTCTGGTGAAAACGTAGCTTCATGATAGGTCCATTAGGTTTTTATTTAGGCTTGCTTTGAACAATTTCTAACTAACCACGCAATATTTTACAATACATCAATATTATTCTAAGTATTAATGCACTATAATACCTACTGTACACTTTTTATAAACAGTCTCGTCTCTAAAACGTTTTGCATTTGTTTTCGAAATTCTTCAATGTCTAGTTGTTCTAATATGCAAATTAATGTTTAGAATATTTTTATCATTCTTTTCTTTTTATCTCCGAAAGATAGTTCCGATTATAATCATTAGTTCCACGTTCATCTCAGTTTTTAAAATTGATCGTCCGCACACTCTAAAAGTCGCAGTATTAATTTTACAACCAATAAATTTCATTTTATTTTATTAAATCAACATTTATACGGAGCTGTGAAATTGGACATTATCAAACGGTATATTTTCGTTTGATTCACAAAAGCCATAAGATCTAAATTTTGATTTTTATTAAAAGTAAAAATCTAAATAGTCTATCAGATAGATTAAAAATCATTAGACACTTATGTTCACGTTTATCATTAAATGTCAAAGATAAGCTACTTTAGAGCTAATCTCTAAAGGGGTGGACGTAACACATTCGCAAAATTTATACGAAAAAATGACGTCACGCGTAAGTTTAATTGACTGTACTTTGGTCAATTTGTGTTTGCGGGGCAAAAGAAAACACGTATACTATATTATTTATTGAACTACATGACAGAAATTAAAGAAAAGTTGTCACCATCCCTATTTTGTTGAAGTTTTTTAAGAGATTCGGTATACTAAACGTTTATCTTACACCATTTTCGTCTTGCTTTTCGCTTGTTAGCCTGTTGGCGTTTATTGTTATTAGTATTTGTTATGCAAATACAAGTTTATTGAAAATCAATTTTATTCTCCTCGGCATCCATCAGTTCGCTGGAACAAATTAGCACAGGGCCGTTAATTTAGGGTTGTGCGGAGACATAATAAAAAATATATTATTTACTATCGAGCCGCTCAAATATCGCACGTGTGAAATACTGATGATACATGTAAACCGTCCTCTTAAAACGATTGTATACGTGTCAAAAAACTGTATCAAAATACATTGTGTATCTATTTTTAAAGATCTGCATACTTTGTTTTATACCATTTAATGATTTTTACTTTCGTCTAGGTCCTTTGCGGTTTGAAATGTCGCTTTTGTGTAGGTACAAGACTTTTGCAAATACCTACATATTAATATGACCTTATTCTTTAATGACTTTAAGATTTTTCTGTCTTATTTGTGTTACTTGCGTCTTTATGTAGTTTTTAGAAGGATTTAGCTATTTTCTGTCACGAATAGTAACTTTTATAGATTTGTTATATTTTACTCGTCATACTTTAGGTGTTATTGAAATTGTCGGGCAATATGTAACGTAATAGAAAGATTTACTATTGTACCTAAATATGAACTTTATAATAATGTAAATATTTTTATACAAAGTTAAATTGTCCAAGTTTTGACAACCCTAAGTTAATTGTCGACCGTTTAAATAGTTATAAACGATACACTAACCACAGTTAGTTTATCCTTATGACAATCGTTAATCGTTGCAATTATACTTTGGTTATGTACTTGAAAATGTTGACAAAGACTTAGTTTGTAAGTTAAAAGTCTGATAAAATATAATTATAATTCAAGTATTGTAAGAAACTTATAATTTAACATCATATTCCAGTTATAAAAAAAAACAGAAAAGTTTGCAAAATTCCATTTCTTAAGATTTTTAAAACGATAAAGGTAGAGTCAGTAACAAAAATCTATGAACACTACCAATTTAGAATCAAACCTAATAACTTAGTATGGATGGTATTGGTATAGGGTCTAGAAAACAAGGAACCTTAAACTGGATAATTCTCCAGAAATTGTCTGAACTGCACTAATGTAGAGGTTTTCAAGAATTTGTTTCAAGACTTATTGCTGACCGTACATATCTAAGATAAAAAATAACAAAAATACTTTTCTGAATGATCATACATCGCGGTCGTCGGATCTCAGAAATGACATGAGATATTGTTTCCTCAACGCAATCTGTGTCAAGATCGCACCACACCACATTACAGTAAAACCTAAACGACTCTTAACACAAGGCCATAAAGACTAAAATGCTTTGTGTGGAATGAACATAATAAGTTTGTAGTAAACAGAGTACGGATCTCGAATAAAAACAATGTAAAGAGATCATTTAGTGTTGACACCACGTAAATAGGTTGGACGTGTTTTGATTCGTGAATCCGTTTCGCAATTTTATAGGATGTTTCTACATTTTTCTGAGCCACTTGTCTATTATGAAGTTTAAAAAATAATAACAATGTTTTCTTTTTAAAATATTTGAAATAAAGAACGCGGTTTCCGCGTTTGTTCGCATTCCAAACTCTCAATAAACGTTGCCAGCTACAATGTTACAAACTTTAACATTATAAACATTAAATGACAACTATTTATTACACTGATGTGTTACTAACGGACCGTAATCAAGCAGCCATTTAATACATAGTATAAATATTGCTAATTTTCATTTAATCCGATGAAGTATGCGCCGTGGGTGACTGAGTGCCCGACGATTTAATCAAAGATATTTATACAAGAGAAATCCGAAATGAGACGTAGCAGTATGCAAATCACGGCTAATGGACCTAGACGTATTAACCTTACGGGAAGCCCACTCATATTAACACTAATTTACATTAATTACCATTCATAAACTTACATCTGTCAATAGGCAGAACATTCATTACCTTAGATCGAACTCAAAACAATTAAGAAAATTTTAGGCTAGCTTTGACGTTTTCGCGCGTTCGAAATCCGAATCGTAATTAGTATTGAACTCGATTGAACAATCGCTTTGTTGGAACTCGCGGCGAGTGGTCATCGATTACACGAGCAGATAGTGATGTTCCGTCGATGTCGAGACGGACCGGAGATGTATCGGCAGATAGTGTAATGACGCGCTATTAGGCTAGGTGTCGATGCGGCGTGGGAGAGCTCGCGGCCTACTTCTCCTTCTGAAACCGGCTAATCACGCGCGCAATTACTCTAATTCAAACCGAATTATTCCGGCGATGTAACACTTTAATTGAATTGTTGATGCGAGCAGTAATTCGTGAATGCGTGTTATTTCGATGATTGGTATCGTGATATTTGGTTGGTAAATATCGATATCGAACGTAGATACGAATCCGTATGTAATCGCTGTAATAATAATCCGAAACATCGAAATCAAATGTCATAACAATTTAAAAATCAGTATTTAGTTAGTTTTACTGTGGGAAGCGTCGTTATGAAACCGAAGGGCGAATTCCAGACACCTTGTCATTCAAAGAAAAAATAATAATACAACCTGTTTACGCGTTAACTTTTTTTGTTGACAAGAAATAAAAAGGTAGGTACGCGCGTGCGCGGGCATTCGCGCCGCGAGATGCGTTCCCGCCAAAAAACGTGGCGCGTTTGGAATACTCGGCGCGCTCTAGATATTTGTTCCCCGCGAGCATTTCCGAATGAACGATTAGAAGCGACGATTCCGCGTTTTCACGTTGATTCGTCTCGGATCGTATCGATGATTTGTGGCGTCACGATCTTAGAAATGCCTCGTTGTGCTGAGAAACAACAGGTTAATTCTTTAACGTCTGTGAAGCAGACTTGTAACTTAGAACCGAGGTAAACTAATGTTGTCTTTTGACGGTAAACATTCGTCTGCTACAGTTTATGCTGGAAAAGTGATTATTTAATACTTTTGTAATGAAGTTCGGACAGTATATTTCTTTAGCAGTGTACAATAAATTAAAAACAACAGTCATATGGTGACGCATAAAAAAATGTCTTTTTAAATGATAATATAAATTTCATTTTAATTCAATAATCCTATTCGAATTTAGAGATGGCAAGAGATTTAATCGATAACTTACAATAATTTCATTGTTAATCTTAAACCGTAATCATCTTTAACCGTAATATTATCTCACGTAGGAACGCTGAAAATGTAGCAAAACCTAGAATATAACTAATCGACTTTCTTTCAACATGTAAAACGCATAAATTCAAATTCAGAATAACCAATAACCGTACCGAGCCATAAATTCGCGTTTTAAAATCTAGACAACATAGTTTATAGTGTTGTAACAACCTGTATACTAGGTATCGATTAAAATACGCAGTTACAAATACGTTATTACGTTCGAGTACATGTTATAGTAAATATTTAGTAATTCAACGACTAATAATAGACCACGGACGTATCAATCACGATTGTCATGTGATTATTGTTTAATTTAAAGTTCGTTTGCTTAAGTATTTTCCTTGTCCTTTAATTGCTTGCTTTTTGCGGTACATTCTGGGTTTTTTATAATCTTCGCTGCATTTTTATAATTATTATCGGTTTAATGAAACCTTTCATTGAAACAATTTCTAGTATTTTGGACGTCTGGCTTAACTACTAGCTGGTCTAAGTGTAGGTGTGCGTAAAAAGGAATGTGTTTAAAAACAATAAAACAGTTTCCTCCATAGAAATATAATACATAAGGCTAAATAAAGAAACCGAGTATATTGATTCGTAAATGTACTTTTTAACTAGTAAAAAATTCGTTTTTTTCTATTTGGATTTATTTGATATAAATTAAATGGAGGGAAGCTTACTGTTGTTCCCTAAGTTGAATCATAAATTATATTCGTTATTTTGAGACATAAATAATATGCTGCAAAAAGTCCATTTTAATGACGAAATACCCTTAAAACGACATTCTCAATTTTATATGTACCAAATATATATCAGTTAATTGTTTTTTTTTTGCTTTAGAATATAGCTACTGTTGAATTAAATTACCTATATTCAGCATTGAATTCTGCGTGCGATCATAAATGGCGGCTACATGACAACTACCCGCTGTTTTAGTGCACACTGCGTATTCACAAGCCGACTGCGCTAATTGCTAACATTAAATATTGCGCCAACTAACATTACATCAGGGTTTTAGTCGCAAATAGTTAATATTAGTTTGTATTATAATTAGCTCTATACTATACGCCCAGTGAAAATACTTTTTTTTTGGATTTTAGCTTGAATTTAGGTACAAATTAAAACAAAAATCGTGAAACAAAATACACGCGTGAATTGCTTGGACATTGAAGAAATATGAAGGATTTTATGCTTAAATCGAATTACTGTAATAATTTAATACATAATAAAGAACACTTATTTTTTAAGAGATGGCGTGATTTTGTTAGTAGCGTAGTGTGTAACGTATTTGTGTTTGTGTTGTTACAGCGGTGCAGCGCGGGCGCGTGCCGCCGTCGCAGCCGGCGGGGCTGGCGCTGCCGGGGCAGTACGCGCTGGCCAACGGCGACCCCTCCGCCGGCCTCAACAGCCACCCCTACCTCTCGTCCTACATCTCCCTGCTGCTGCGCGCCGAGCCCTACCCCACCTCGCGCTACGGCCAGTGCGTGCAGCCCGCCAACGTTATGGGCATCGACAACATCTGCGAGCTGGCCGCGCGCCTGCTGTTCTCCGCCGTGGAGTGGGCGCGCAACATCCCCTTCTTCCCCGAGCTGCAGGTGACCGACCAGGTCGCGCTGCTGCGGCTCGTGTGGTCCGAGCTGTTCGTGCTGAACGCGTCGCAGTGCTCGATGCCGCTGCACGTGGCGCCGCTGCTGGCGGCCGCCGGCCTGCACGCCTCGCCCATGGCGGCCGACCGGGTCGTGGCCTTCATGGACCACATCCGGATCTTCCAAGAACAAGTGGAGAAGTTGAAAGCCCTCCACGTGGACTCGGCGGAGTACTCCTGTCTGAAGGCCATCGTCCTCTTCACGACAGGTAAAATTTTAGACAGTCTTTTTGGGGAAGCGCGGTTGTTGCTTTACAGGGTGGCGGGAGCTGGCAGCTCTGTGACTAACTACGGAGAGTTGCTCGTGCTGGTCAGGACGCACCTGGACGCGTACGCCGAGGCGGCGCGCGTGCAGGCACAGCAGCCGCCAGCTCCGCAGCCGTCTGCCGCTTCATCCGGATACTATTCCACTTTAGACGCGTCTTTAGGCGTCAACTCCTCGCTGTCTTACGGGAGCTTCCTCTCGACTCCCTCCCGACTGCCGCCTAACTACACGAGTAGTCCTAGAATGCCTGAGGCTAGCACGTCTTCACCTTTCAAACTCTGGGAGGGAAGTGGGAAGCTTCTGAAGTCGGACCAGGGAGGTTGATGGCGCACCTCGTCGGTAACGGTCTGGTCTGTGGTGTCGGGTTACGTTGGCACGCTTGGCGTATGTTCGGTGTCGCTCGCGTATTTAACCGTTGACGTATTACTAGGATGTTTGTATACGGGTATAATAACTCTCGCTCCCCGAAGCGGTCTGAATTCGTCCGGGAGTCGGGAGTGCGCGACTTATTGTTCTCGAAGATTCCATCGCGTATCTCGCGGTTATGTAAATATTACGTACAAATATGTAATATATTAGATTCGTTTTGGTCGACGACGGTTTTAAAAATCGTCGATAAGTCTTAGCGTATTAAGTTTAATTTATTTCGATGTAGATAACTAACGTTTATAATGAATACACGCGCGTAATTTATTACTTACTACTTTCGTTTCATTTTTATTTCTGAATACCCTTTTTTAATTTAATTAAGCGGACGATGATAAATTTGGATTAACAATGTTTTATAAATATGTTGATTTTGGCAAAAATATTCGTAATTAACTGTGATTAATTGTTCGGTGGGATTATAAATCATATTAGTTTGTGGGGTTTAGTTGGTGGCTACGAATTAATGGTGTCTGTACATCGTTTTGGGGATTAGCAGACTGCCGGGGCTATGAGTCAACCGTATTTAAATACATCATGAATTTGAGACTTATTATAAAGTCTTGTATAAAAAGGAAGTCGCCTAAGAAATTTCTTGCAAGGAATGCGGTTTAATAGGATTGCGTAAACTCTTATTAAGTTATTACGCAATCAAAATGACTCATTTTATAATAATAAAGTTAATCCAAATCTCAGATATTATTTCCGTATGACTAATGAAGTTGAAAGACTGATAGGTATTTTGACATTTCATAAATATTCAATTAATTTAAATTATTGAATTTGACAATGGGTTTGGTAAGTTTTTTTTTTAAATTCCATTAATTTACAATTCACATTTTGCTTTACTGAATACACACAATGTTAAAATAATCTTTAATTGTACATGGGTTTTGTACAATTACTGAAATATTTCCTTCTTTTGTTACTAAAAAGCTCTTTAAGACTTGACGTATTGGACCAATGTCCTTTCGTAAGTTTTAAAAACAAGTCTATTGACTAATTCGGGAGCGACAAAAAAAACAAATTAATTTGTAATTTGTTTTTGTTTATTAAAGGAGCATAAATACACACACACACACACACATAAACACTTTTTAATAGGTACATGCGTATTGCGTACTTTTTCAATTCAATTTTGTTTTTTTTTTTGCATGCCGTTTTTTATAATTGCATGATTTTTTTATGTCTTTCCAATTATCAAGATTACTTAGCACTGGTAATTATTTTCTTATCTTTATGAAGATTTTTTTATCCATAGGTAGGTATAGTCTAATTCCTTAAAATGTTTTAATTAATTAATTACATAGAGTTGAAAAAAAGTAAGTACGAAGAAAAAGATTTTGCCCACAGACTTTTATGCTTGCATCAAAAAGTTTATTTTTAACCGACTTCAAAAAATGAGGTTTGTAAATTCGCTGAATATAGATTTTTTATCTACACTTATGAGGTAGGTATAAAGTTTCGGTCGGTATGAAAAAAGCTTAGGTTTACGCCTACATTCGTAGTAGATAGAGGAGTGCTAAAACAAGTATAATTTATTCAAGAAACAGTAATGATAATTTAATGATATTTATCATGAAAATCTAAGTTCATTAAAATAACTAACACAGTGACTTATCAAGCTAGGAGTTATTACTGAAACACCAATAAACTTTCGCTTTTCCCCTAAGTAGGCGAATCTGGTATTTTCCAGTTTTACAACATATTAAAAGACTAATTTTAATGTTCATATAATTTTAAACAGCATAAATTTTTAAGGGTTGTATTTTACGCAATAAGCCATTACATCTCGAATTACTAGCAAATTAATTCCCTTTTAATGATTGCCGTTAATTTTCAAAATTATGTTCCAGAACGGTCTATTTTTTTTTGTTTTCGCTGTTCTATTTTTAAATGTTAACCCGTAAATGGATAGCTATTTTTAAAACGGACTTCGTTTTTAAGCGATTTCAAAAAGGAGGAGGTTTCTGAATTCGACTGTATATAAGATTTTTTTAATTAATAAATGAAGACTTAAGATTTAATCTTTGTTAAAATATATTTATTTGAGATTTCATCCACTTTTCGCGTAGCAACCGATGTCACACTTTTAAGTAGTAAAAATTTAACATAGCTTGGTAATTAATTATGTTCACCACGTTAATTTAGACATCTTGATAGATTTTAGCGTATTTATGTATTAGATTTTATTTTATGTATAATTAGAGGTCGTATATCAGCCCAGGCTACTGTTAGTCGGTCGCCGTTAAAACATTAGTCCAAATAAGATGTAAACAAATTCGTGAAACAAGATGTTTGGAATAATTAATTTGCTTATGATTAGTTTAATGATACGAGTTCATTTAATGATGTGTGAACATTAACTTGTTTTCTTATGCGCGTGTGCGAATTTGCAGTTATTTTGTTATCCGTTTGTCGATCTATTCGAAAGTTGTCATTTCTTATTGAATTGACGTTATCCGGACGTTGAGGCTTTTTACATACCATCGGATACCGAAATTAAGCATACAAAAGTAGCTTGTGCTATGAGAACTAGACAACTGATAAAAATACTTAAATATTTCTAAATCCAAACATATTATAGATTTTCACCCAGACACAGAACAAATAATCGTGCTCATCACACTAACATTTACCCTGGGTGGGAATCGAACCCGCAAATATTTCCTTATACATAAAAAAGTTATATAAGGACTAATACAAGTTACATAATAAGTATTACATGCAACGTATAAACAGTTTTATTCAATTCTCGCAACTTTACCGTACACTAGTCCCCTACGATTGTTCGAAACTCGGTGCGTTCTCGCGTCTCGCTGCCGGCCGTACGATAATCTCGCCGTGACGGGCCAGCGTGACGGGACGGCGGGACGGGCGTGACGAGACGCTTCCGACTCGCCACATATAGTGCAGACTTTTGATAGGACATTGGCAGAGTTTTGATTGTAGGACGTTCAGTGGATAATGGTTAGATGTTTGTGGATAGCTTGACTCGAGACTTTCGGGTAGGGTTAGACAGTGCAAGTAATATCCATGATACTTTAATTTACTATTATATCGTAACGGTCCTTTTAATGTAGACAAGAAATTGGGTGGCGTTCGAATTAAAGGCTATAATAGATGTCTAAAACAACTTTTACTCCTATCTAAAGGACCAAAATGAATGCAAAAAAAATCCTTAATATAAACATGCATTAAAAATATTATGAACAATCTGAGATCTAAGTCTTTTGGTTCTAGTATCTTCTCCACCACCGATATTTCGCCGAGCTTTGGGTATACCTTTGCTTTTTCGAAGCACCTCCATTCCTCACGGGTTTAATTTTATATACTTCTGATTTCTGTTTAAAAAGCAGCCACTTCTATTCCTACAATAGACTCTAGACTACGAAGGTTATATTTTACTAGTAGACACATCTCAGTTTGAGTGGTCGTTCGCGTGTGACCAACGGCAGTAAACAATTGAATGCGTAAAGTTGGTAGACAGTCATTGATTGAGGGATATAAGTCCGGAGTCCCGGAGTCCCGGAGTCCGGGATATCTCGTCTGTCATAGCGATCGCATTGAGAGGGTTGGATGTGTATGAAATTTGAAATTGATAAGACATATTCGAAACGTTTTGTTTTAAATGAAGAGCAATTTTTTTTTATTCATTTGTGTAAATTTTATAAAGTAAATACTTTTTGAAAAAAGTTAACAGCTTATGCATTTTTCAAAGAAATCGCGTCTATTACCTACACAGGTAGTAGGTAGATCAGATACCAATAAATACATACATACCTACTATCTATTTAAATAGTTACATCTACAAACAAAATAGAATTCAATGGAAACTCGCCGTATATCTTGTGTAAATGAAGATTCCCGTTTCGTTTCGTATAATCGAAAATCAATCTATTGTCAATCAAAGAGGAATGTCTGGCATTCCTCACTACATTGACGCATTACTTAGTATTTTAACGAACCTCTTTTGTTAGAAAGCAGCAATGGATAGTGAAATGTTTTATAAATTCCCTGCGCGACAGGTGTCGTGGTACAGAAATTGTTAACTTAGTTTTTTTTATGAAATCGATTGGTTTTTGTCACATGTAGGTTTTAATACTATTAGTGATGTCAGAGAAATGCCACAGACAATAGAAAAGGTCTGGATGAAAGGATGACGCCGTTGACAGAATTCCAATAAAAAAAGTAAAACGTGATGTGTGCATTTTTCAATTATTTGAAGGTCCATTTTCTTTTTTCCAATAATTGAAAAAATACTGCGTTCGGTTAACGTTAATGCATTTAATTGCATTATTATTATCTTTGACTTTGGAAGCTAGATATAATGTGATTATATGTTATTTACATATCAATTTACGAAGTTCAGTACCAATTTATTCCTTAAAAATATGTACATATTCATAATATAAACGCAGTTGTGGGAGAATATTACCAATATTACCATAGAACAAAACTGAACCACCAATAACTTACTCCAATACTATACTACACAAGACATATATACCAACATTTTCATCCATGTCCAACAAAGTCTCAGCCATATTTTTAGATCCTTATCGATATAGTACAAGCTAACACAACACTACTAAACTGAATATAAAACTAGTTACTAGTAGTCTCAAGCGTCCACTCTAACTTTAACTCCCCCGCTCCCCTATCTACCTTCCCAGTATATGAACGTATGGGGATTTGTTCCTTTAGAGAGGGGTCTGGTGATATTGGACAAGTATTACGCCTTTGGCTACGTTGAATATGCATCACCAATAAATGTAGTTTTATCCGCGTCGGGTAACTTTCTCCGCCGAGCGACCAACTCTGCTTAGCCGTGTAATAGTTGTATGAACTAACTTTGCACTGTAGTTGGATTATCGTAAATTGATTTTTTAATTTTGAGACAGGTGTAGTTGAATTTTCTAGTAAGGTAAAGTAAGGGGATTATTGAGTTTTAATTACGTTTTACTAGTCTGTTACAGTTATTCCCCAATGAGACAATACTGTCTTATTTACGTCCTAGGACTCTTACTATACTCACTACAGAAAATAAAACAAAATCGCTTCCTTCTGTGACTGTCTGTCTGTCCATATGTATGCTTATCATTAAATCTGCGCAATGGGTTTTTGAGATGAAATGTTTTCAGAGGAAGGTTTATATGTATGTATTTATACAACATCAGTAATTCGCCCGAGCGAAGCCAAGGCGTGACACTAGTATTTACTATAGAGAAGCAATTGGTAAACATTTCCAATAAATAAAGCTACGGAAACCAAACATTACATACAATGTTTTACACTATTAAAAAAGAGTGAATGGCATATGAAAGTCAAAAATATCATAATAAGAAATACTTTTCATAAAAAAAGTTTCAATAACACGCAATCGATCAATGTCTAATCAGATGATAACTTACGCCGAAACAGTCTATCACATTGTAACAAATTACACGAAAATGAACCTTAGTGCATTGTAATAAGGACTACAGTATTATCAGGGTATTCATTAGGTATTTTTATTTCGTATCGCAACAATCCATGTTTTGAAACTGAATGAACATTATTTTTATTGCATGACTTGAGATTATTACAACAGGAAAACCAACTAATTATGAGATACGACATTATTACAGACTGCACAACGCTTAACAGGCCTGTACTATGGTCTCATAATGCTGGCCAGACGCCATTGCGGGAACGAGACAGCAATCTACATTAGGTAACGGCATCTCTCTTCCACAATTCGCAACAGTCGTGTTTTCTAAGTTCATAGTACGAAGGCAGGCTTATCAATTATTTTTTTCACAGAAAAACAAACGAAGGTAGGTTATTAATATTAAATTAACATAAACGTCAGTAGCGTTAAGATTGCGATCATTTTGAAGTGTAGGTAGTTAGATCTCATTACTGGAGTTATTGATAATTAAGTTATCGTCAATCTTATCTACAGGTTTATTAGAAACAGTAATAATACAGTAAAATGTAGTTTATTTTTATTATTGTTTTTAATTAGAGAGTGTTCTATAAAGGGTGCTATAGGACAAGATTACTAAAATACTTATCGAAGTCTGGTTAAAGTTAAATTTCCATGTCCTCTATGAATAAATATTTGTAAAAAATAACTAACGAAGTTATCTAAAAAGTCTGTATTAAAACTTCAAATAGAGTTCAACATTCGGTGTGCAATTATGACAATCAAATATCGATTGCCTTTGAAACGAAACAATTAATACCACATTTATTTAAATAAAACCCGACACTATTAATACATTAATACAATATTTTATGACGTGTTAATAATATTTCATTTTTGTCTTCAATAAAACGGGATATGACTCAAGCGCCGCGACAAAGTTGTGTCGTGTGGAAAATAAATTTACTTTTTTGTCAGAATTTTAAAATAAGTTTTTTCATAAATATATTAAGCTTGTTATTTATAGGTTGTTTGATTAAATAAATCTATATTGATCTGAGAAATCGTTTAACACTTAGTAATCAATAAAATATAAATAAATTACGAAAAAATAACAAAATGTTTTCTTATTAATTTTGTTTTGGGTTTTTTTTTATACGATTTTATTTAGAGGATTCTAGGGGAGTGTCTGCATAACTAAAACAATTTGTAGCTTGTTGCTAAGCGACAAATTGTTGTGATATTAATTTCAATTTTTTCCACGATATCAGGTTTTATCCTAAAAGCAATCAGATTTGAGTAGAAATCGGAATCTTCGTATTTGTTAGTGATTTAGGCTTCTATTGACACTTTAACTGGCCTGTTGGTCTAGTAGTTGGCGGCCCTTGCTATACCAGAGGTCGTAGATTCTTTTCCCACTCAGGACAAATTTTAATGGCTGTGTAATGAGCACGATCATTTGATCTGTGCCGATGTGATATAAGTATGTTTAGCAGTTATCTTGTTTATTAGTCCTCATAACACAAGCTTTACTTAGTTTAAGACTAGATGGTATGTGAAAGTTATGAAATATTATTATTGACCGTAATTTTCAATATTTTGTAAATTTTTCCTCAACTTATTTTTAGTAAATATTGGTTTACTAGCTCAAAGCTTCATTGCCCCAAAACTTCTAAATTAATTTAACCTCATCGCATCAAAATACCATTTAATAGTAACACATAAAAACAAAGAGCTGCAAGCATATCCTTCAGGGGTACGGTGGTGACAAAGTATATCTATCTCTTTCTCGCTCCAGCTAAGACAGGTTAGTGTGAGCAGTACCGGATAACGGTACACATAGTTCGTGATGAGTCTTCGGGACGGGTCACGATTTGAAAAAGTGTCGGCCCGAGTCCCTTCGTACTGAGATGATGTGACTTGGTATAAGATGAAGGAAATTTGCCTTTTTAAAAACTAACTAAATCTAGAATTCTAGACATTATTAATGATCCTAAGTTTATGTAAAATTTCCTTCTAAAGGACTAAAATTACGACTAATATACCTACCTAATAATAATATTCCACGATTTTCACACAACGCCATTTAGTATTAAACTAAGCAGAACTTGTATTATGAGTACTAGACAACTGATAAACGTACTTATATATTTTTAAATATACAGAACAACTGATCATGCTCATCATACAAACATTTGTCCTAGGTGGGAATAGAACCCATGACCTCCCGTATAGTAGTCAGGGTCACTAACCACTAGACCAACAGGCCCATCGAAAAAACAGTTCAAGTTCAAGAAAATTAATCAGTTTAAGAGTGTGATGAGTATCGATTATTTTTATAGTGGGTCACATTTTAAAACCACATTTTGGATAGCGGGATAAATAACTATACGGATAAATAACTAGAAAAGTGTATTTTCCTTTATGCCTAAAAGTTAGTAACTTAGACCACGATATCAACTGCATACAGTAAAGTATTACACGTTCGTTATATTGGAGTTAAATTTTCATATAAAACCGCGCCCTAGGTGTAGCTGTATCCCAGACTAGGGACCTACAGCCAGGTACCGTAAAGAATTAGACGAGTCTATTCAAGTAGGTTTTATTTAAAAAATATAATAAGACAATAGTGAAAGACTTCTATAAATTGTTTCTGTTTAAGTTTTATAGTTAAGCTCTCTAAACATTTAGGTTCTGGATATAGTCATACTAAAAATAACTGATTTGTTCATTGTGATCACAATTTTACATTAGTATGGTATTAAAACGTGATTTCTAAAATAAATAAAACTAAAACAAATTTAAAACATCACGAACAATTTGAATGACAATCCAAAAAGTTTCGAAACCTCCACAATAAGTTTACGAGAGCAAATTTGCCGTATTGTTAAACGTAGAGATGGTTCATCCTGACCAATCACCATCCCATTGTACCCAGATTACTTGCAAATTTTATTAAAAACAACCCACGACACGAAATTTTACATTGCCAAAAATTTTACAATACATTGTCACTTTTGTTAGACCCATTCTAAAGTTGATAGGAACAAAGTAAGCAATGGATACGCTAGCCGGGAGTGATTACGTAACGGTCTCGTAACATGAGGTTTTGTGGTCAAGATATATGGATTTGGTATGACTATCGGGATTTTGATTGAAACGTCAGTTGCAGTTCGATAGAATTTGAGAAATTGTTCCGATATTATTCTTGATAAAATTGCAGCTGCGATATTGTGAGAAAAAGTTAAAAAATATTAACTTCGAGACGAAATAGGAAGGTAATAGTTTTACCTTATAAGTTTGACATGTGACTGTATTTAATTACTAGCTGTTGACCGCGACTTCGCCCGCATGAATGTCGGCTGTAGCTGCAAAAACATTACCCTATACCTATGTATGTGTTAATTCAGGGTGTCAGCCAACTCTATAATTTTCCACCTATACTCACAAACTTTCGCAGTTATAATATAAGTAGTTTAGTAGGATATCCTCTCAAGTCACATAAAAACATACAATAATTAATGTGTGTTTACATTCGCGGAATGGTACCTAGTTAAAAACGACTTATTCAATTGTACCTACATTGTTATATTAATTAGTTAATTAGGTACTGTATTATTTTAAGCCTTGGGTCAATTGGTGACTGACTTAGCACTCTTAAGTTAACAAGAAAAGCAAGTCACTAGCATTACTAAACTACAGAAAACCTTTTAAATAATTTTATTTCATTTTATTTGAATACTAAAAACTTAGATTTTTATTTAAAGAAAAATATTGATGGAAATCATAGCATAACCTCAAATTTCTGATTCTTTTATTGCAATAGTTTACGCGGCGATCACATTAATGGTATAAAAGGGAGAGTAGTAATAAAACATGCACAGATGCGCATCAAATGCTGAGGTCACACGCGTTGCATAATACCTATATTAATATACGAAAAAACACAACAAATATTGGAAAAATTGATATTCGCCCGTTGCCAATTGGACCCTCGTCACATCGTGTCAAAGAAGCAAATATAATCCCCACACATGCGAGAATAAACTGTAATGTCATAGCTATATGGTGCAGTTTTACTTGTGTCGTTTTATTAAAAGAAATTGAGTCAAACCTATCAATCGAACAAGGTCGTAACTGTTAATTTCGACAATTGAATCAGAACTCTATTAGCAAGAGATAAATTCGTTATTACAATGGTCGATTTTCTAACCCTAAAAAGAAGCATGCAAATATTAATCAGGATGGTAAGTGTAGGGTGTTTTATTCTTGTTCGTTTGTTTGTCTGTCTGTTTATCTGATGACATCGTGACGTGAAGGGTTGTAACAATAACACGTGGCAAGTTTTATCTGACCAGAGATAATTCGCTTGAACGCCTTATGAAAGGGATTCTGTGTTATTTTTAACCACCCTTTTTGTCCTAAACTTTTTTCATTAGAATGACCTTTGCGTTCTAACAAAGCAAGCGAAACCAACTAATCGTATCTTAACTTACAATTCATTACACAGAACAAAACTTAAGCAAAACCAACTTAATTAATAGTATTTGTAACAACGACACAATACAAAGTTCAATCACACATCGAAGTCCAAAATACAAAGAGTAACATTTACCTGCACACATCTCACAAAATTCCATAATAATTTCCATATTACAAGTGCAATAATAACTATAAATCTTATAATATTAATTCGACTGGAACTGAGCGAAAACTCGAGAGCTTATAAAGCAGAACATGATCGGGGTCGATATTAATTAGCAGATGCTTATCTCGTCTTATTTAAAGTCTGCGCTAGTAGTGACCCGGGCTAGGTCGGCGTTTATACCGCTAGATGGCGCTGTACCGGGAGACGCAGAAAACTAACTTTAGAATGAACGTGAAAAGTGTATACAGAAAACTAACTTAGAAGCTTACAAATAGATACAATAACTGAATGTTTAAGAGGAGTTCGACAAAAAAAAATAATCAAGAGAATTAGGTAAAGTTCAGTGAAAAAGTTTAAAAGTCTATTTTTGGTAGATCTTTATTTGATTGCACTTAAAATACTATAGGGTTTTTTTCCTTGTCTGTATTGTCCCACTGCTAAGGAAAGGCCTCCCCCAAGTCCTTCCAAGATTCTCTCTATCTTCCTTATCCCTATTTTGGAATTTTGAAATCGTGGAAGAACTTAGGAGAGGCCTGTGCCCAGCATTGGGACACTACAGGCTCAGAAAAAAAAATCAAAATTAACAACAGACGCATACAAAAAATATATACTCTCAAGTCTATTCTGGCTTATAAAATTAAAAGGCTTCAAAAGCTTTACATCCCAGTTAACAGCTCTTGTGTAAAGTTTACTCTCTGTGCACCTTTTCAATGTGATAATGACCATTTAGCCAGACTCCTAATGCACTGTTAAGGAAGAAAATAAGGCCCGTATTGACCTCATAATGGCGTATTAGCGGGCATTACAATGTAGCAACTAGTTATTAGTCCTACACTTTATTAGAATTAGTCTAACGCTGTACACACAGTTATTTCAAGTTCAGAATGACTAGTTAATAACTAGTTCGAACTAGTTGATGTAGACTGTTATTTTTTTACCTTTTAAAAACTTGGGACGTTCTTTTTGTGACATTTTAAAGTTATAAGTGACAAAAATGGTTATTTTTTTCTTGTTGCAAAGTAAAATAAACTTGCCCTTTTATATTTTTAAATATATCGGTTTTTATTGGCCTTTCGGATTATTATAATACAATTTATAAACATAATATAATCCAATTCAGCGCGGTAAGTGTTCGTAAAGTTAAATGTATTGAATTTTTTATCGACCATTGTTTCAGGTCAACTATATTATTGACAATTTGTTGTTTTTGTTTCGTATTTTACATTTAAATAAATAAAATTGTAAGTTCTTAAGTTCCCTGCAATTGTTTTTTTTTTTTTGAGCAAATATAAGTTTTCGAAAGGTAAATTTTTGTTGGTAATCTAAAGTGCCCAAAAATCGTGTAATCAGGTCTTGCAAATCAGTAATAACCTGACTATATTATCTGCCCACATACTGTCAGTCGTTGTTGGTAGGTATAAACGTATTTAAAATAATGAAACTAGCATATTTGTCCCTTTATCAAAGAAAATAATAAGCCAACTACCTTACAACCAAAACCCTTCAAAACATAACACACAAATAAAAACGTGCATAATTATCTGTAACCCATCAACTGCGGTCGATAAATGAGAAGCTAAAAACAGTGAGTCAAGGGGTCGATGGGACCGAGACAATAGCGGGCGTAGGGTTGCGGTCACAGATGTCGTTTATCGGACGCTCTCGGTAATCTTTAACCCTCCTCGTTTGAGGGTTGTGTTTTTGGAGAATCGTAAATGAATTTGATTGCTTTATAGCGGCTTGTGTTGTGAAAACAGATCGTTTTGTTAGAAATAGAATCATGTTTTCTTTATTGTAAACGTTAATTTACAGCCAAGTTCAGTAAAGAAGTCAAGACTTTTGTATAACTTTCAGTTTTTCTTCTAAAACCTGGCGCATTACTTTTACTTTTTCTTCTAAAACCTAGACACACGGTAGTGTGTTAAGCCAAGTTCTGTAAACGTTTTCTAAGACAACCTGCCCACGTGATACTTATTAGTCTTTTTCTTTTTTTTTGTGTTCGTAAAATGAATTACCCAAAAACAAAAGAATGAATTCTTAAAACTCGATAAATCATTTTCTATACAAGTTTACACTAATATACCTACGTATAGTGATAGTAATATAACTTTTAGACGTTGTTTGTACAAATCACTCCGCTTTCAGTGGGGTGACCGCATTAATTAAATTACGTGTCGCTTTACATTACGGCACGGGTATCTGTTTGAGTTTATTTTACGACTACTCACACAAATTGGTGTAAGGAGCTAAGTAATAAGGATTATTTCTATGGTTTTTGGTAAAGTTATAAATAGTTATAAATAGATACGGAATCAAACCAACCTAACGATAGAATTACCTTTTTTTCTTATGTTAGTAGAGCATCTTATGTTCGTTATTGATCTCAGTTTTCTTTTATCGATACTTCTTCAAAATATAAATAACATAAAAGCTTTTATCTATAAAAAAATACTTAAATTTTCTTCTTAAAAAATAACCAAAGCATCAAGCTCTAATGCACATATTTAAATCACCAATCAATAAACCACATTAGTCCATACACCGATTACTTGATAAACCACCCTAAACAAACCGAACAGAAATCCCAAAGTGTGACACAGACAGACAGACGTCACCGACTACTTGTCTTGCTATTGTCTTCGACCGCCAAGTTCGGCCCGATAAGACACCCACAATAGGTACAGGTTCCAACTTAAACATGGGGATTTGAAAAGCTTTGGACGTAACCACAAGCGTTTAGACGTTGGTCGTAGAGTTGAATTATAACAGGTCAAACGCGTCTGTTCTTCCTGTTACTGTTCCGTAAAAATAACAGGTCACAATATCAGAATCTGTTCTACCTGTTACTGGTCCGTAATAATAACAGTTCACACTATCTGTTATTAATTAACAGTTAGTTTTCTACGTACTGTTTGTCGGTATGATGGGGTAACACTAGCATGTTATATTAAACAACGCGTATTGTTTTTTAATGTAGAGTAGGAAAGCACTGAATACTGCTGAGTGATCGATATTTATAAGAACAGGTATGAGTTACTCGCGAGAACAACCTGTTATGTGTTTTCTGCCTACTACCTGTGATTCTGCCTGTTATAATAAATACGCCTCATCCCTACGTTGGACGTTGCAGACAGGTGACGCTTTCGTACGCTTTCTTTGCTTATCTCGCAAAGGTGTAGCACAAAAGATTTGAGAAAGCTTGTTGGGTAAACGTCAGAATTGTATCGTATAGTAAAGTATCCTACGGTAGGATGTTTAAGGGAAAACGTCTTCCGGCTCTATTATTTTATTTATCTTACTATGTTATATGTGTATCGTACTCGAGTCCCGGACGCGAGATGGTCAAAATTTCGCTTAGAATAATTTAGGCATTTGCATTCAAAAAATACTTCACTAGTCTTTCCACTTGTCTCTCTTGAAAGTTTTAGTGACACAATACTAAATAAAAACCAAAAATATGTATTGACAAAATTTTAAATAGATAACAAAAATGTCTTCCCAAAATATACGACAAAAAAAATAATTTCCCACATCACATCGTAAACGAACAAAAACGCGTTAAACTAAAAACGACAATTGACACTTGTCATTTAAAAAGTAAATTAGAAAAATAATTGGATTCTTAGTGTGTATGTTAGAAATGTTAGAAAAAATACAGTAAAATTGTCACAACACTCACAACTATCGTTTTATATGTAATTTTGGTCGTAAAATGTTTGTGTAACATTCGTGGGGTATAAATGTACCCGTTGACGGCGCCCCGGGGTGTGCATTAACACCAATACGAGTGTTATCGTGTTAATACGGGATTACATTACCGAAACTACCGGCCGCGCTGACGGGTTAGTTTTAAGTGGAAACTGTGACGTTATTTCACGCGGGGGTTACATATTTTTTTTATTAGCTGTGTCCGTTAACAAAAAAAACTAATTTAACAAAAAAGTTAATTAGTTTATTTAGTAGTAGTAAAAGGAGTAACTTACTCCTTATTACGTCAGTTACCTGCCAATAAAGGTCCCGTCAAAACCGGCGCCGCCGTTTCGGTGATTAGCGAGAATAGACAGATAAAAATTGTAAAAAAAATATTGTACTAATACAGTACTGTATAAAAAAAATATTGTACTGTATTGCGTAGAATAATAACGTAGTAATACTACTATTTAAAGAAAATGTATAATATTCAATTTCCTTTTCCCGTATAAATAAAGGAACATCGTTTCTAACATTTACTATTCATAAATTAATTTAATTATTGCTAATTAATAATTACATTTCTTGTTTTTCATTAACAATCTATTACTAATTTAATTACATATTTATTTCTAATTACAAACAAACCCAGGCCTTAGATATTCTCTTGCACAAGGCATTGTTCGCTAGGGTCGAGGCTTGTGTTTAGCTGACCCCTAATTGATTTGTGTCGGCTTAAGCACAGCTTAGAGTCATTAGTAACTAATCAAATGATTGTTGATTATCGTTGTAATGATGTACTTCGAAAATTAGGGTTAGGTTAGTACTTGTTGTCATATTATACGGATACTGACGGGAATTTTGAATGTTTTTGGACAAAAAGTGTGGTAATAATTTAAGAACTTGCATATTTAGTGTATTTATGAAGACTTTACACTGCTTGCTGTCTATTCTGTACCTAATCAAATATGTTTAGAAAAAGGACTCTTCCTATACTTGAACTTTGTGTTAATTTGTGACTTGGTCTAGTGGTAACTTATGCTAAGTACGAGAACCATCATTATAGAGATTTTGTGTCAGATTATTATTATATTAGATAAACTAGAAAATTAAAGCATATTAACTGAATACCAAACGCAAGAAAGTAAATATCCTAAACGAGACTCTCTCGTCTAATCTTTGATCGTAAGTAAAGAACCGTGTATCATACATTGTAACTATACCATAAACAAATTAATTACACATAACCTTCAACCGGCCATATCTACCTGGTCGTAGTGACCACGTAAACGGGCATTAAAGGGTTAACAGCCCTCGCAAACAATAATAGCCACAAATCAGTAAGATATTCAATCTCGGGTACAATAACATTAGAATATCAGCTAAACTAAGGGTATTCGGCGACTTGCGATAGCTGAGGGTTGGCTAAGTATCTAATGATGCTGGATACGGCATATCGGGAAATGTGGGCACAACTAATCTATGCGGTTTAGCATATTTTGCTAAAATGTATATATTTGTTGATATAAGGCTGTATAAATACATTTTGAGTTGGTAAAAGAAGGAATTATTTAAAAAAAAAAGCAGAAATGGTGAGGTTTTAAAAATGGAATACACTAAATATATTAAAGCGTTCTTATTTTGAAATATAAAAATGTATCTGATTTTGTTTTAATTTTTTAATTTAATGTCTGTGTCTATTTATACAATGGAAATTTAAAATTACTCTTCTTACAAAATGTTAGTTCTCGCCATTCGATTATATAGCTTTTTTTTCTTAATTATTTTTGACCAATATTTAAAAAAACAACCGATTAATCCGCTTCTTGCTCATCTAGCAAAACTAATTCCCAACTTAACGATCTGTAAAGGGAGACGGAAGGGATAGGTGAAGGGCTTTCGAACAAATTAAGGGATCCTAATGGTTATCGGCGGGATCTGCGTTAGGCAATGTTTAAACTGGCCCTTACAAGGCGCGGGATGAATTTTAATGTCCCCAAGTGTTGTGTGATATGCGTTCAAGATGGCTGTGTAATAGCGTTACGACTGTTATGAGCTTGTATATGTGTTACGAAGTGTTATTGTATTGTTTATCTGTTTTATGTGCGTTTCGGGAGATGATAGGTTGTTGGATATTTGATTGGTAGGTTTTATTGTTGTTTTTTATTTGTTTTACATACTTATTTTTCAAACAGATATGTAATATGTAGGTACAAATAATATTAAGGGGCTATTCTTTACTTTTAACTGCAAGTAATATAAAGTTCCGTAATTATTGAAGGAAGAAAAAGCAGATCCAAGTTCATTATAAAAACTCCTTAGTCTTAAATTCAAAATTAGAATCACAAATTACGTTATCAGCCAGTTACATCCAACGTTATGTTTCCATCCTAAATTCAAAGTTCCCGCCATCTTCACCTGGCTTTATCACGAACGCGCCATAAATAATAAGCGGCCATATTAATTAGGATGTTGTCTCGAAATTTTAAGACGTACGAACCATTCATCTTCGGAATCTTACTCTCGTGTGCCGTAATTATTCAAATTATATCCTTATCAGGTCAGAACAGTTTTCAAACACCCTCCAACAGAATACCCACACTTTTTCACGAAAATAAAACTTATTTTAAGCGACTAAGGTTCAAAATCAAATGTATTAAAAGCAGGATTTTTGTTTTGCGAATGTCTCCTTTATCAGTCGCGCTTTGATATTTTAATTTACAGTTTTGTTTTAATTAATCTATGTTTTGCTAGTGTTATGGTTTGGTTCAATTTATGGCGTTTCATTGTTACTTTATTGCGTAATTAAAAATAAATAACTGGCAATCTACCAAAACTGATATAGTTTTTCAATTCAGAACGTAGCTGTCAAATATACTACGTGGCTGTCAAACACCAGATTTTTTTTTAAAACCATCTTATGACATCTAGTTACAGGCACTGACAAAAGTAGGCTGCATACTTATCTAGATTAATAATTAATAAAAAAAAAATACAAAATACTTTTTCTATTCTATTTCAAAAATAAATTCGTAATTCAAAGGACATCTTTAAAATATTTTACCATCCATACAAATAAGCAAAACTAACACTAGAACCTAATCTCATTTGTATGGTAAATGTAAGTAGCGGCGACAGTGTATCTTAGGCCATAAGTTACACCCTACAGATACCGAGATATCGATCTAATCTATCGATGCACGTTTATCGAGTCGTTTGTATCGATACTAAGTTATCGATACCGCATTTGTCACGAACACTCAGTGCGTGGACAAGTCTTAAGGGGTAGTAACTCGGTTAATTGTTATTGTTAGGAATTATGAGCTTGTGTTAATGCATTTAAATGATAATGATCTGTTTAGTTTGAATTTTAATTAGGTGATTCATACTTTTTTGGGTGTTTGGAACGACAATAGTTTTACTTAACTTTAGTACATTAGACTTTTATTTCGAAATTAACCTTATAAATTGAATTGACATTTAATAAACAAAATTTCCTAATATATTTTTTCACGTACCTACTGAAATTAAATGATGACAAAAAAAGTGTCTTATAAAAAAAAATATCAAAGCGCAACTTTAAAGTACTGTATTCGAAACTATCAAATTTAATACTCTTTTATAATAAAGTAGTTCCTCTTAAAATTGACACAAAGAAAGTATCCTTGGGTTCTATTTAAAGACACCGCCCCGATGTAGATTGAATCGATCAGGCCATTGTTTCAATTTATTCCTTTTATCGATATCATGCGCAGCTCTAGCATTATAGAGCGTGGGAATATCGATATTTCAATCGGTATTATTCGTGTTTGTGTTGTATGTAATTGTATGTTTTGGGAATAATTTAATTACTTACTTGTAATTTTGGAGGGATCAATTTTGTGTATAAAGTGAGTAATGTCTTTAAGTTCTTTGCCCCTATTTTCAACTTTAATAACACAATATTTTTTTACGTCTGACGCGGTAGAGACAAAAAAAAAGAGGTAATTCTACTATGCACCGTTGAATAGTATTACCTACTACAACACTGTAAAACTATCACTACGTATAGTATAAAACAAAGTCGCTTCCCGCTGTCTGTTTGGGCCTATGTAGCTTGTAAGCTTAGATCTTAAAAACTATGCAATGGACTTCAATGCGGTATTTTTTATTCATAGAATGATTCAAAAATAACGTTTATGTGTAGGTATTATACATCAGTATTGCACACGTGTGAAGGTGTTGCGGGTCGTAACATTATAAAACTGAGAAAAATGCTAAGAACGTTGTTAGAAAATGTGTTTTATAATCAAAATACCACACATATCTAACTTAGAAACATCGGTACCGAGTATCTTAGAGATCTAAGATCTATCTTAATTACTCAAAAAACAACGCTATCTTTTAATCGTATTTTATAGTTTTTAGTTAGGGTGCGGCGTGAGTCATAAGCGGAGCGATTTATAAGTAGGTTTTTTGTTTTATACAAAAATTGATGGGAAGAAAAAATTCTGAAAGGTCATTAAAACTGTCATTTTCATTTTTTACCCGACTGCTACAAAAAGGCGGGTATGGTTTTATTATTCGGTTTGGTCACTTATAACACTATTTTTGTCTATCTAAAGTTGTGCAAATAATAGTAGGTTTAAGTTAAATAACATTAGATCAGGTATTCGTGTATTTATAATATTTGATCAAATGAATTCATTTACTATGAATGATTTAAATCTTAAGCAAGTAGTGTAATACCAACACGTTGATGATTTCGAAACCTTCAGATAAATTGCTACGTGTATGTGCATATCTAACGAAATTTATAGTTTACGATACATTCCGACTTGCATGACGGTTGCGAAATAACTGCGTAAATTCATGATAGCTAATAGTTTTGTAGCAATGAAAGTGTATACAGAGTGCGTCGGTATTGCGTGGTCTTGTTTTAAGAATTGTACATGGAAGAGAACATCTTTCGAGCAGGACACCAATGTCAATTTTGAAACCAATTTATTTTACCATACTATACTAAATTATTACCAGTTTATTATACTAAGCTAATAACACAAAAGATTATTTTTTTTTTCGGAAAATAATTTTACTTTACCTTGGCTTTAACAAAGTTGTTCTTTTTAGTAGTAAAAATCCATTTCAAATCCAACTACAATCCATAACATCTTTACACATAGATATCCAACAAAAAATAACTAGAAAATATACCTGTCTTCAAAACTTTACACCACACAGTCGCCCAGTAATTTCTCCATACCACCACACGCCGCGTCTGTCCGTCTGTCAGAGCCACGTTGACAGGTGTTAAATCGTACGCGGGCGGTGCGCGTACGCAGCGTAATTAGCTGAGTCATGCCTATTAAGTAATACCTGATGGGGATAAGGAAATTTTAAGGAGAGTAGTGGAGTTTTTATAGGGGAAATTGTTGTAGTGAGAGATTTAGAAATTTTGTTAATAAATTCTGCGAAAAATTTGAGGAAAAAAGTTTTGTTTTAAGGGCAAGGATAAATGCTTTTATATGTAACCAGATCCACGCTTAATCAAAGTTCATAACTTGTTTTGATTTATAGAAATAAAATGAAATCCGGAAATACCATAATTTCGGAACAAACCCTCTTAAACAATAGGTACTCACTTTTTGCAAGACTTTCCTACAAGAAGAAAACTCTACATTTCATCTCCTTTGTTCCATCCTCATTGTTATGACAATACTGTACTCTTCTTGACGTCCTTGACCAAGCTTCACCCTTATATTGATGCCGTAATCCAGTTTCTTCCCAAGTTTTAACATCATATAGTTCAAACGCAACAAATTTCCATAGATACTCCTTGAAACCAATACTCTCTTAGTATAAACAGCGAAAGATTTCCCGCCTAACGGTACCCACCAATAAAGCGTAGATCAAATGAGCATATCTGAGCGCAGGGCATCCATTCACACTGCTTGCCTATTAAATCAATGTCCACCGTATATGTATTACAGTACAGACTGTCTGTCTGTCACGCGATACGAAGAAACATTGGCCCGGGGACCTGACTCGAACAGATGTCCCGACTTTGTACCTGTTTTAAGATATTTCAAGGAATTTGTCAAGTTACACAAACTAAAAAAGGTCCATAAATCGATAATACTTAATTTTTACTTCTCGGAGAACAAAAGGCGGGACCCAATATGAATAATCATAAAAGCACATTAAAGAATTAGACGTTGCACGCCCAATAACTCTATCTTAACATCTATAACACGACCGATTGACATAGTCATCAACAAACAAACAATATAATGCACCTGACGCACAACACAACATAGCAGGTTAATGTGAGTTCACACGTGAACCTAAGGTGAGAGCGATCCACCGGCGGCAAGGCCGAGAAAACCGATCAATTTAAAATGAAACTTACATGACACGTAATAAGGTCAACATTCCCACGGTCGATGTTTAAAACACAATTAAGAAAGTATCCAATAAGGCTCTGATCCTATAAAGCTAAACTGGACTCTATAACAAAGAGTTAAAGTTGAGTTTACCTTAGTTGTTGTTTGCGAACCGGTTGGTTCGGTCGCGAACTTTTACCTATAAATTTGTGTCGGCTAGCCGGCGTGCTCCGTGTCTAGAAACGCTCGTGCTGTGTCTATGGTGGAGGAATTAGAGGGAACTAGCTGTAAACAGTACAGTTTTAAATGATAAATGTTTCTGACGATAATTGTATGAAGGTAACTGTCTGATGTATAAATTAAGCGGCAAATCACCTATACTACATACTACTCAATACAAATTAACATTAATAAAACAAGAACTTACAACTATGCTAAGAGTTTTGAGCTTTTCATCATTAAAGATATTATTGTACTCAGCCATACTTAAAAAATACTTTATTGAACAAACTATTTCTAAAACACCAATACAAACAACAACCATATCATAACCTGTCTCTCACTGAACACCCAAAAAGAGTCACAATCGAAAATATCTTCCTTTTTTTCTTTAAAGTCTACCACAGTAATGAATTTAACATTCCCTACAACCCATTACAATCCCAAATCCGCTAATAAAAAAAGCCTACTATAAAATGAACCTAAAACAATCTCTCAAAAACCACCCATGACACCGTCGGTGCAACTCGACCGAAACGTCAGGAGAATAGAAATAACAAATCATATCGTGAATAAGACCCGTTTGACGTCTAAAATATCTCTCAAACCCGCTATCGCCTCCACTACATCTCGCACCCCGTTTCTTGTCTAAAATATCTTTTAAACTCGCTATCGCCTCCGCCTCCGTCTTCGCTCGCACTAACACCATACCTCTACGTAAGGGCCTGATGCATTTCACAACGAGTCAATTAAAGCCAGCATCATTACCGCAATCTGTTTTACCGAGCAAAGCTAAATGTTAATACGAACTGTTCAACTTTCATGTGTCTTAGTTATTTGTTGTCTGTCTGTCTGTCATAGAAGTTCTCGTTAGTTGGGTTAACAAGTGGATATCAATGATTTTCCTTGTCTGGGGTAGCAGTCAAAACTTGCGCTTATAACTATACAGTTTTGCTAAAAAATAACCTAGTATGTTTTCCAGTGGTTGTGCTCTCTATCAGAGTTTCATATCATTAGATTTAAGATTACTTCCGATTATTTTTAACTACATATTATGCAGTTCTCTGTCGTATAGTTTACACAAGGTTTCTCTCCTCAACTCTCTGTCTCTTTTCACTGTATAACGTTAATATGACTGATTAGGACATCTAAGGATAAAAAGTAGAGCTAACCAGCTAGATTAATGTATAATTTTAATACATTTTACAAACGCCTTTACATTTTCATACAAACTTAAATGCTCTATGGCTAACAAAATCACAAACTAACTTTTACACATGACTCACGCGTATTTATCGGGATAGCCCGACTAGTCTCGCGACCCCGCCGCCGCGTCAGGACTCCGGTTGGGTCCGAAACACGAAACATTTTTTTTTTATAGTAACACGAAAATTATATAAAAAAATGAATATACTTTTTGTTGACTACAGCCAGTGTATACGCAGCTTAGCATGACCTGCACCAAACCTGATTAGAAGTTCACTACGGCCTCCTTAGTAACATTATTATAGGCAATAAAGCTTATAAATTTAGCCTCAAATAGAGAGTTTAAGTCGGCAATTAAGTTTAACTGAAGACGAAAGTTAAACTTTTATGTTGTTGTTTAGTTCTTAAGGCACTTAAAGACTGTATTGTAGCTGCTAATTATTTTGATAATAGTACTTAATTAATTAATTTGTTGCCAATTCTCAATTGTGCTTCTTAACAAGCTAAAAATTATATAATATTGTATGCACGTATAATATTCTTGTTTTTCATATTTGCACGTATAATTTTTTAAATTTCTTTGTCACTTTCATGGGTAATTTTTTTTTACTTTGAAGTTGGCAAACTCGTCTCTTTATTAAATGTATCTCAAAACATTTTTTTAAGTAGGTAGGTAGGTAAACAAAAAAAATCGAATTGTTTTAAAAATAAAACACCGAGTTAATTCATATTCATTCAAAAATGGAACAGTATTTGAACAGCCATAGACAGCCAGCATTATATCATTCAGTTGGATGCCCAGAATACTTATAAATCAAAGATGGCTACCATACATCACTCGTGTTCTCATTGATTAAAGAGCGTATCAAGTAGCAATAGTTTGCATTTTGTATAATCATTTAAGCATTTGACTAATGTTACTGTAATGATGAAATGTTAATGTCTTGATTAGCTATAGGCGCTTAGCTTGCGTTAGGAACTTTAACTCAATGTTTCACGTGACTTTCAATTGTTTTTCGTACCTATGGAATATTTCTTTTATGGTATTTTAGTTTAGTACCGAATATATCCTTTTATTTTGTAAAATATTATCATGACACTCTAACTGACATGATTTTCTTTATTGGTTACTATAAAATAGATTCCGTAACGTTACTAAACCATAAACTACTTAAAAAAACATAACTTTATTAATAGTTAAAAAAAATCCTTATTCAAAGTATGTGTCACGGATTTTTACAGAAATATATTGAAAGCCACTCAGTTAGTTTAATAAATCCTAATACAATTTAAGAAAGAGCCTCTTTTAGCTTATATTATGCAGTGTGAACGCATTTAGGACTAAAAGCCTAATACTTTATGCACCCTTACGGCTTTTTAGTTCGCGCCGCCATTTTACTTGTCCAAATGTACTGTTATTTATCGTGACATATTGCCTGCTAAGAGATTGTCCCGAAAAAACCTTCGATTTTTTCAAAAGCAAACTTATTTTCATCATCATTTCATTTAAGTAACGCGTATTTATTTCATTTCATTCAATTTATTCCATTATTCATCGTGACGAATGAATTTTAACTTAAGGTTATTGAACTTTTGAATAAACGTATTTAAATTTTAAATACGTTTAAATGAATAATAAGTTGTATTATTTAAAATGCAAGTTTAATTTATTTAAAATCGTGGCACAATTTTTTATTCCAATCAACAAATACTGCGTTTTGCCGTTAAATTAAAATCTCAAATAACAGATGAATGAGGTGTCAAAGGCTGTGTATAATTATTAACACTATTACTTCACGTATTTACATAACTGAATACAATTATATTTATGTGTGTTTATCAAAATAATCAACGCATTTGATTGAGTTATCATTTTAATATTATAAAATACAATCGTTGGTACGATGAGATTATCAGCGCAATATATTGTGCTAAGAATGATTCAACATTCACATACTGTTGTATATTTTATATCCTGCCCTATTGTCAGGAAGTCTACTATCACCCCTTAATGTAGCATTATTCCAGATGTATTATATATGTGACAAAACGTTTCTATTTCTTTCTACTGCAATAGTTACACTTCAGGAGCTGGGAGCCTACTTACTAACTATATTCAAAATTGATTTTTTTTTGTTTTTATTCGACTACCTGTAATATTATCGGAGCCTATCATTAGTCAAGCTTCTAACGTTAGTAACATTCAATACTTCGAATACCTATACATACCTATGTATAGTGTCGCCTCGTATTCTCAAACCAAGTGATATCGTATTTCACGTATTCATAATTTAATTCGAATAGGCAATAGGATGCAATCTTGCAATTACTATGAATTTATGGGAAATGTTAAAATTAATACGCAAAGCAGGTTGTATTTCAACTGGTAAGTGTTGACTGGTCAGTGGCTTACCAAGAGTTATGGTCTTACCCCATAACTTAGAATTAGTGATTATTATTATAATTATTCTGTAATAAAATGTCGTAATCGCGCGGGCAGTTAACTGAGAATTTATAAATCAGTTAGATTTGGTTATAATGTTGTTGAAAGTTGGGTAGTAGTCAATTATTTAGAAATTTTAAACTTAAATACATTTCTGGCTATAAAACACTTATCTATGAAGTCTTCAGAACTCTTCAGAACTCTTACCTTCATTATTAAGATACTTTCAAACAAAAAAAAAAAGAATTCTTAAACTCACTATATCGTGTCTGCATTACGTTTCTCCCAAAGAAAACAGAAGTATATCAAGAAGTCTCTTAAAAAAATCCCAGCGCAATTCCTGTCGGGGCCCACGGTCCACTAGCGCAATGCTATTGACGTGCAGTCATTGATTTATTCCCGCCAACCCCCGGAATGAATAAAGAACTAACCGCCCCCGGCCGCCATTTGTCTCTATCCTTTATGGTAAATGCGAGATTTAAGACCTTCTATTTACCTATAAAAACTGGCCACACAAAAAAATTTTGTGAAAATATTGTAATTGCATACGCAATAAGACTTGCTAATGCTTGCTAATGCCCCAGACATAAAAAATACATTTAAAACGTCACACGCGACAAAACAACAGATTTTTATGAAACAAAATGACAAATGGCGCTGGCAGGTCGCCTATATTTCATCAAAAAAACATTTTTAAAACTGCAATAGCGAAAAACATTAATAACTAAGTGAAAATGTTATGTCCCCTCGCATTCCGAGACTCCCCTAAACTATGTTCCGAAAAACAAGAGGAAACTATTTTATATATTATTCGTCGAACAAAAAAATGTTTCCGGCAGAAGATTTATATGCCACCTCACTCACAGCAAGGCCCTCTCCGTATAAAACGCGTGAAATGAAGTGTTTCCCTCCCCTCTGGCTTTTTACCCAGTTTTTCCTTAGCCACAGATTTTTTATTGCTCAATTAATCCAATAAATTCGCGTTGATGTGCGTTGTGACTCGTGTAACAGGGCCTTTAAATTTTTTATTTTATCTTTTACGTTTGTAAATGGAGCAGTGTTTATACAGATCATTAGCAGCTGTCAAATTTGAACATGGAATTAATTTTAACGTTTGTTTTTCTTCAGCTTTAGAACATTTGCATTTAAGTACTGCGTAGGCATTTATAAAATTTGCATTTTTATTAAGACAGAATCGAATCATCAAGTTTTTGAACTAAATGTGATGCCTTATTCAGTATTCCCCTCTGAACCAATGTAATACTATATGGGTACGTATCAAACTTTCAAATATCATATGGTCAGTCAATAAAAAGGTCCACCAATGGACATTCACATCACGTGCGCCCTCACTTGTCGCTACGCTCATTGCTGAAATTGATATACATCGAGCACTAACAACAAACAAACATAAAATAACTCTTAACTCAACGACATAAGATTCACTTCACTAAAACTCGGGCGCAGTAATAAATTTGCCACATTTCCGATGCCCAAAATGGGCTGACCTCTCTCGTTTGGTTTTCAATTCAGTTCCGGAACCTTGAGAAAGGTCTAGATGTAATGGTGTGCTTAAAGCTTGACCGCGCACTTTCTTCAGTGCTCTGAGCGCCTGGTACCAATTGCTTGGGAAATATTATTAGTATGGAACTCGGGGACCGTAAATGATGATAAAAATAAAAAGGAATTGTATTAAATTGGGTATATGCTGGTCATTTCTTTTTTTTGTTTTAAATTTAAATCGATGATATTACAGACGGTTAAGTTGTATTTCTGCAAGCTAACCCTATAATGCTAGCGCCATCGCAATAAACAAAAGCAGGGATCAACCCGTTCTGCGACGATAAAACCTCGCAATACATTAACAGATTTCGTCTAAAGATAAACATTACAGACACGACGTAGGCGGCGCCGGGGGCGTGCCGAGTGATATACGATACCCGCACGATGCTATCGAATCTATTAATTAACATAACTATATGTAACATATTTGTATTACAAATAAGAAATTAACGTGTTAAACTTTCCATAATTTACATTTTCAACCCAAACATAAAATTATTTCAAGCTTAAAAAGCCGTTACTCAGTCTTTAAACTATCGCAAATTAAAAAAGAAACATAAAAGTCTGACGGTCCAATAAAAATATTAGTAGCAGTAAATTTATTGTCAGTTATAGCAATAGAATTAAATGAAACTGCTCTTAAAATTTACAATTAGTGTTATTTGCATCCAAACGATTAAATTATAATGCCTTTTTGTCTTAAAGTATTTATAATTATTGAATTTTATTCATTTCAATTAATATTGGATTTATTTTTATATTTTAGAATCAACAAAGATTATTTACAAGTAATTATTTGATACTTGGCACTTTTATTGTCACTATTTATAATATTCTCTTATTTTCTGTTAATGACTAAATTAAAAGTTATTATGGTTATCTAAATCAAGATGTTATAGAACTCTGTAAGGTATCGTTTTCTTTACATCATAGTATATATATCTGACTGCAGTAAATTTAATTAAAAACTAAACAATAGTAAAAAAAAAACAGAATGTCAAAAGTAACAATGGTTATAAGCTTAACTATATTAATACGCAAATCAAATTTAAGTTCCATGTCAAATTCTACGTAAAAGTAAAACGAAGCGACTCTCAAATGAGTGAATACTTAAACTACTTATTTATAAAAGCTCAACTCTATTCTACTTCAAAGAATATAGGCGTAATCTCAACAAATTACTTACCTAGTTTTTTTACCTATTCCTAAGTAACAGTACTACCTATTCCAAATAATATAGCATCCGTTACTTCAATGCTTTATATAATTCCATTAACGCGTGTCATTCTTGGAATTAGAACGCTCATGACGAATCACAGCCGAATACTGTGAAAATTAATAGTCACAGACTGAGTATCGGTCACGATGGTTACATGGACAATTTTTACGCTTCATGTAATATTTATCAACTGTTTGATAAGGCCTGATATTAAATAACCTAGTATTTTTGTAATAGGTAAGTAAATACTAGGTGTTATTTTTGAAATTCTGAAAGATCTAGTTACTAAATGATTGAAAATATCTAGTTATAGTAACTGGGTTTGTACGGTGCCATACTATAATCGTATTGCAGTGAGTATTTTGTTACTTAACTGATTAGTTGATAAAATACTTGGTGAAAACATTTTCAAAAAGATTTTTGTGTTTTCATGTTTATTTTTTGGTTTTGATTTTTGACGTGTGCTTTGGGAACTTGGGTATAATTTTTAATTATAATCATGATTTCTTTCCCACAAAATAGTTGTACAGTATGTAGTCTATTCCACACACTACGTACACTTCACGTGTATACGTTTGTACCTACCTATTTGGTACAAACGTAAATGTCAAAATTAGTCGATTTATGGGGCTTTATATTTCCATACCTATTACCTACCAATATAGATTTCGATACGAAACTTTTTTGATATGTTTGTACGATTTTTAATCTAAGTTTATGCATCCATCTTTTTTTATCTCGCATGTTTTCTTGGCTTTTTGCATGTCCGGTGAAGGTTACTCTTGGTGGTGGTAAACTGTTAATAAACAATATTTAACACTATACTAACCACGTTTTTTTCTGTTGAGCAATAATCACCTAAAGTAACCAGTTCACTAGCAATGTCACTGTCACTAACAACCATTGGAGCGGGGGTACAATCGACCGCAACATTCATGTAAGTATTAACATTTTTTACATTGTCATTTTAGGGTTTGTTGAAGCGAATTTTTGTTTTTTATCATTATTAATATTGTCTGTCATGGTAATTTTTTTGAGCAGAAAAACCTTTTAGCATTAATACTGCAAGTGGTCCTGTTATATTCGAATTTAAAAGACCTATAGCTATAAGTTTCTCGTAAAGAAATTGTAAATGTCTCTGTAATGAGTATTCATTTTTCTAATTTTTTCCTCTTTACACAATAATAACTTAATGTTATTGAGTAATAAAACAGTTATCAGATTAATTGAATAAATCCACAATGTTAGGTCACTGCTCAAACCGTGAAAATATGATTCGCTTCAATAACCACTGGGCTTTTAAATAATTATGTCATTGTGATACTTGTGATCGCAATTTGTTATACTGTTACATAAATAATTATGATAGAACGATTCTGTTATTAAATCAGTTTTAATTTTCATAAAATACAGTTAATTTGATATTAGTTTGTTTCGACATTTCTTCTCAGGGTAGTCAGTTAGGAAATGTCGAATCCAGCGAGCTGGAAACATATTTGAGACATGTAAAAGTGATATAATTATCTTACTTACAGAATAAGTGATTTAATTTCAGCACAAACAGAATGCGAACACAAAGTAGTGTAATTATCAGTAATTTCATGCTTTTTATCAATTTATGTTGCGATTTAACTTAGTACTTATGTTTAAGTATAACTAACATACACTAAAATAACCTAAAACCGAAGAAAAATACATTTCTATGGACACTAATGCCGTTGAAATCGCTAAAATGTATTTAAATAACAAGCTAAAGTCACGTTTTCAAAATAGAATATATTTCAACGATTTATAATTATTATTATGGTGCTATAAGGATCTTTACACACGCGACCAAAATTGGAACTAACACCGTCCTATTATATGAAAAACCATCAATTTTGACAGACAGTTGAGTTGATTCTTGTTCAGAATATGCACATCAACGCTCTCATGTCAATGTCATCCACGTGCCAAAAGATCTTCGTTGCTCTATATCAGTAGGTATATTAGCACCGAAACGTCATTCGTGTACAAAAATGGTACTTTAATCGTATAATTAATAACTATAATAGTTTAGTTTCTTTATGAGCATTACAAATATGTTGTCTAATACCCAGTACTTACATAAATATGTATGTATACGACAGACATCTCAAGTAACAAACAAAGTACCTTTTCGTATCGTAAAACAGTTCTCAGTTCGGCAAAAACATTTAAATATTCCTTTAAAAACAACACGTCAAACTAACCCTATTTTGCTGTGGTCGGTCGAAACGACCCCGATAGGGAGAAACGGCTAATAAGTGAAACAGAGATTTATGAGTGCACAGATATGCAAATAGAAATTTGCGGTCCCCTGCCGATAAAAAGACGCCAAACCCCGCGGGGCACTGCTTGTCCAAATGTCGGGGGTAGGAGGACTTCTAATTATTTTGGGTCATATATCTATGATGAACAAACTGTAGTGGGTTTATAATAATTTCGCTTGTCATTTTTATGCCAGATCAAAATTTGGCTGTCGAAAAAAATTCCGAAAATCTTGAGGAGCAAAATGTACGATAGATGTTCTCAATTTTATTTCAAACAAAAGCCATAAAATACCATATCAAGTTTACAACTCCATTACCTACACTAAAATCAAGCAACCCACGTAAAATACCTTACATAGCGTATCTTTAAAACCATAGATAATTTTCTATTTCATCTCTAGTCCACCGCAAAGGTGTTAACTCCGTAGTTCGTATCAACGGAACTATCAGCAATACTTGTATTTAATGGTTTTTATCTAAGGCGGGAAGAAAACCTACCATCACCTCTTAACTTAAAACTCTTGGGGTTGCGAGAGAGAGATGGCGATATACATCGTGTAGCGCTGTCCCGCTTCTACAACTTCGACAGTCTTACGGTTAGGTGGTGGTAGAGTTTTATCTTACCAGGGTTATCGTGTTATTCGTGAAACTTGTTAAGCCTAGATTCAGTTATCTCCCTCAACGCTCTTTGTAAGGGAATTGCTAATTATTCGCGCTAAGGTGAAGCCGTAACGAGATTATGTTATTCCCTTCGTCTGCTAATCGGATCCCGGTTTAAAGTATGGAAGTGTTGGATAGATTAGATTTTTGGATAAAGCCGGTATTTTGTGTAGATAATACTTTTGAAGCTCTTGAATGAAGATTGTTGTCTGAAATATTTCTAGACACGTTTTATGAGCTATATTGTAAAAGGAAGTACAGAAAAAATGATCATATCAATCTAAAAAATCTTAAAAGAGTACAGTTTTTCCCTTTTAAGTAACGGAACCAGAGTTATACACCACAAAAAACATATAAAACGACATATCACAACACTAAAAAACAAAAAACAAATACTAAATTGCGGATCAAATGAGAGCAAACTTTACAATTTGAGTAAATCAAAGCGGATCCCGGCAAAGCAAACATGAGGAGTGCGGCAGAGCATGCGATACGTCCACCGGTCCACGTCTGTATGTCTGTACGTCTGTTTGTCTATTTGCTCATTAGTAGCGAAGGGAGCATCGGCTGTCACCGCCTGTCACGTGACTGTGTCACCTCCAGTATGAATAGTTGATTGATATGTGAAATTAGTGTCAATTTGGTTACGTGTCTCGCTGTCTAGCTGGATCTAGTTTAGGTCGTGGTTTGGTCCGATTTTATTGGAGATGTGGATTTCTTTTGAGACTTGGCCGATGTTTTAGAGCGGACCTTTGAGGTTATTTACCAAAGAGTTTACTATTCACTTCATCGATATTACTCATTCAAACGAGTTTTATTTTCGTCCTAAGCCTTTTATTTGAACTCTTAACATTTTTGTTTGCAATATTTGCAAACGTTCTTTGAAAAAGAACAAGATTTACCTAAAATCTCAACACCGTTTATAACCAACTACCTACGTTTATATTTAAACATATCTAGTGGTTTATACCCACCTTAAAAAATCTAAACAAGTGAGCATCAACACTCAAATTTCAAAACTCATCACAATCAACACAAATACGTATAGCCTATAACATTTCAACCCTTAAAAACGGTAGCAAATAAATCCGGGATATTTTGTACCCCCGGCAGACTGTTAACACTGACCGGCGACGACCTAACGAGCTGTGACCACATGAATATGCAGCGGGTACAAGGACGAATTAATTAAATTTCTCCACACCTAGTGTATCGGAGTAAAAAAAAGGATTTTGAGCGAAAAATGTTCGGTACGGGTTTTGATTTTCATGAGGTTATTGAATCATTTTGATAGAGGTTTTATTCGGTTTATTGTTAAAACTGTTCGTAACTATAACTATATACAACGTCTACAACTACTTAGCGTCAGACTAGGGTTCAGGACATGATTAGAAAGAAAGACTCAAGATTTTCATGTCAGTATCATTGAAACTTATCTTTTTAAAATATACATAAAACGAGTGTAACAGATTTTATACTAACGTTACTTGATAATTAAAAAGTTTAACTTAATTCAGTTAAGATTCTGTTATCATTTCTCTTTGACTGCAATTGTTATCTCTGAGTAGCTTAGACCTCCTTCAAAGTAATCTAAAAGTTGTTAATTTTAGAAAGTTTGGATCTCGGTAATAATCATAAATATATTAAAGCTTCTAAGATTACTTAATGTGCACAAATAATGATGGCTTATCAAGATAATATTGACGTTACTGGACACTGACAGATAAAAGCCTTATTTAATCTGTGCTATAAAAATTAAAAACTTTTATATCGGCTATAACAGTTTACAAAAAAAACACTACGACTATTTTGGTTATATTTCGTCACTAGGTACCTACGGCATAATAAACGGTGGCTGACTGACGTAGGCGGTGCTCTTTGTCCGAACAAAAAGGTAATAAACTGCGCGCGCGCAATTCCAGTGGCGGCGCCGCCGGCGACATCTGTCGGTGGCTGCAATTATCCCGGATTTATAAGTTAATCGCGCGTTTGACGCACGAGATTAATACCTTGTGAAAATAATCACACGGTTTTTTGTCTCGCCTGTAATCAACGGTTAATGTGAAGCTGTAATTTTATTTTTTTCGCGGTCGTTTTGACGCGTGCGGCTGTAGGAGGGTTACTTGATGACGGGTTGCGAGGTTTGTGTTGTGGTTATATGTTACAGCTCCCCTATAAACTGCTCAACACTCTGTGCTCTGTACGTACTGTATTCTGCACTTAATAACAGTTATCTGAGGGTATTGAAAACTTTTTTAATCATTGATTAGTGGTCACGTAGGGGTGTCACGTCGACGTGTCGCAAGTGACGTGTGCAGATATGATTATCCGCGCCCCGGAGGGTGGCGGGTGAAAAACTACACGCGTGCGTAGGTCGTGGATAAATCTCATCGAATCACTCAAATAAATACGAGTATTATTCTAATGTTATTCCGTATGCGTTCAAGATTTATACTTATTTCGTAAAACTACGTATATGAAAATATCGTTTTGTGGAAAATGGAAAAATTACTATCGATTTTAAAGTAGGTATTTAGAATTCTAATAAAACCCATCCATCCATCCAATCCAATCTATTTAAAAATTGATTTTATTAATAAACTATTTTTAAACTGCCTCCTTCTTCAATCTACAGCAGACAAATGTACATTTTCGACGTAACCTTGTCGTTACAATCATCGGATTTATCTCACATGTAACATGCATGTGTCAACCCTTCGCTCGCCGGCTTGTAGAAGCAAAAGTCGCGGAGATTGCCGGCACCGCAGCACCGGAGGCGAGGGTCGCACCCCGCGTGTTAGGGTTACTTTGTGGCTTGTCACACTTCAGGCATTCGGGGGTTATCCTATTGAGGAATGAGGTTTACCGCTATTCGCTATTCCCTCTTGTCAATATGTTTGATGGAGTGCCGCCTGTCTGTAAACGCGAATCTTTTAGTGTTATTACATTGTAACGTTTTGTTGTTTTATTTTTCAATTTATTTTAATTCACACCTATAAAATACAAAAAGTGGTGTGTATGAAAAAAAACATACCTAGTTCTTCATTAAAATACAAAAGGAGTTAGTAACTCTAGAATGCTGCACTCCGTGCCAAAAACGTTAAAAAAACAAAACACGCTCAACTCTACCGCAAACAATTGAATTCCCGTTAAATTCAAACACAGTATTGCGTAAAAAGGCTCATTAAAAGTATCATCAGTGTAATATCGAGTCGTGATTTCCGTTGTCGTCGAACTTCTTCTTTTGTCCTGTTTAATTGAGGAGCTACACACGGCGAATTAACCAAATGAGGGCGATACACTGCCCGCGAGACTAGCACGAGTACAATCGGCTCGAACTTACTTTACTGCCACCATATTTTCCCCTTTTACGTGCGATAATGTTTTTGAGTATTCTCTGCCTTCGTAGCTCGTTTATTAAGCTCCATTATAGCATAAAAACAAAAGATACAGTCATCAAGAATGTGTTTATCAGCAGAATATTCATGACAGTTTCGTAATTTGAATAATAATATAACCTCTACGATGACCAATAAAACATGATCACGAGTTCATTAACTGTAAAATACTAAAAAAAATATATAAAAATTAACTCACAGAAAACGTAAAAAAATCTCATTTCATTAAAGAAAACGTAACATAATCCGAAACGATAGTAAATCACATATAAAACCCATAATTAGTACTAAAAACTAATGCGTTTGCCCACACAAGGGCTTATCTGGAGCCCATCTTGGTAGAACTGTACAATTAAACAAAAGGACTTTCGTGATCGGTGCAGGCGCGCACGAAGCCGCCATTAGCGCTGCAACGTGGGCGTAATTAAAAGAGTTACAATACAGTACTGGCGAATTAAAAACAATTAACTGGGGCCCGAATTGAGCACAATGGTCGTCCTGTGCACCAGTGGCGAAGGGTCCATATAACTCGATTCCTACCGGCTTCCCTTTTGAAATATGGCAAATACTAGTGTCTGTTTATTTAAGTATCATTTAAAAACATCAAATATAATTATAATAATTTACTAATTATTACTAATTAATAATGAACGTAAATATTATAGCATTTGCTTGAAAATAACAATAAACGCCTAAACTTTATATTTAGCAAAACGCATGCAAGAGACTCCTACAACTTTTATTCAAGCAAACTCACGATTCGCTGTACCGGCTAGCTAGCGGTAAAGGTAAGCCGGGACGCGTTTCGGGAATCGAGTACATCTATTTTATAGTGTTCTCTCTTTTACTCCATTGAGTAAAAGTGAGACACGCTATGTGCATTGACAACTGCAACAACCGCGGCCAATAGGACTTAGGTAACTCGAGGATTCTCGGCTTATGACAAAGACAGCAACAAAATGTAATGCATACGAAAGAATGAGAGGGAGAATAAACTTCGTCCGAAATGTTACGAACGGTGGCGAAGTCAGCGTGTTTTGGTTCGCGCTAATTTATGTTGCATATTCATTTTTTTCACCGGTTCACGTGCATTAGATTTTGAGTATTCCTATTATAATTTAGAATTTTATAGTATTTTACTTGTGATAATTGTAGGTAGTGATTACTAGTGATTGTTCTGTGTAGTGTGTAGTGCAGTAAATACAAAAATAGTTCAGTTCAGTGGTATTGATTGTTTGGTAATCGTCTATTCAATTGGTATTTAGGTAAGTAAAACTCACTAACATAATTGTTTGTAGATTTGTTAGAAAATAGTGATTTTTGTTGTCATAAAGTAATTTCGATAGCATGGCGGCATTAGTGAACGTAGAATGCTGTCTAACAGATTATTTGTTGACTGAGGAAACATCCTTTTCAAAGTTGAGTTTTGAAAATAAAAAACATGTCATTCAATTAGGCCGTGCTCGCCCTGACATGATTATTAATTACAAACGACGCGATGGTTTTATCAAACATTTTAACAGTTCTATGTACGAAAAATATCATTGGCTCACGGGAAGTTGTAAATTAAATAAAATGTTTTGTTTTCCTTGCTTATTATTCTCAGGTTCTAGTAGCGTATGGAGCCAAACGGGGTTTAGCGATATTAATAATTTTTCAAATTCATCTAAAAAACATATTCAGACCGAAAAACATATTCGTAGTTGTTTATCTTTGCACGATTTCGGAAATCATAGGATAGAATTAATGTTTAGTAATTCGTACGAAGTTCATAATAGAAAAGTAGATCGGAATAGAAGTTTAATGAAACGGTTCATTGACACAGTTATTTTGCTAGGAAAACAAGAATTAGCTTTTCGCGGTCACCACGAAAACCCGGGTTCCGATAATCGCGGTAACTATATCGAAACGTTGTTATATTTACGCGAATATGATAACGTAATCGATTCGCATTTGGAACAATGTTCCTCAACACAAAATCCTACATTCTCTGGTCTTTCGAGTAATATACAAAATGATTTAATACAAAGTATCGCGTCGGTTATACGCGACCAAATTAAGTTTGAAATAAATAAAGCACAATTTGTATCGGTTATGATTGACGAAACGCCCGATGTTAGTCATAGGGAGCAACTAACAGTAATATTTAGGTATTTATCTCAAACTGGAATCGAGGAACGTTTTCTTGGTTTCTATGATGTTAGTGGCAGTCGGACTGCGGATGTTTTATCTACTAAGTTGTTAGAGATACTCGACCAGTATCGCTGTAGGAACAAGTTAGTTGGTCAATCTTACGACGGGGCGGCTGTTATGTCGGGTGAGCACGGTGGGGTCCAGGCTATAATTCGCGAGACTTGCCCTCAGGCAATGTTTGTTCCATGTTACGCACACGTATTAAATTTAGTACTTAGTCGGTCCCTTGAAAATATTCAGGAACTAAAGACATTTTTTGGACACATCAATAGTATTGTTCGGTTTTTTAATAAATCCTCTAAGCGCTCGAATCTTTTAAAGGAAATAGCTGACCGTCGTTTACCCGGAGTATCCGAAACGCGTTGGCATTATCATTCGCGTATTATTAATGTTATTTTTAATTGCCGGTTAGACATGATCGAAACTTTTAATTCCATTCTAGATAACCCGCAATCTTGGGATAGTGAATCTCTATCTTTGGCTGAATGTTTCCTCAGTAAGTTGGAAAACAAACAGTTTTGCTTCTTTTTGGAAATTTTATCAAATATTTTTGCTAAAACAGATATTCTTTTTAATTTACTACAGTCAAAACAGGTTGATATCGAAGTAGCACACCGCGAAATAGAATCATTTAATAGTTGGATTTCAAATGACTTTATTAACACTTTTGATTGTATTTATGACAGCATTCAGGAATTTAGTGAACCACCGCGACAACGTAGGCGTTTAAATCCGCAGATAGACACGAAAACTTTGTATAGGCGTCTTTTCATTGAAATAATAGACAATGTTAAGTCGCAAATACAACACAGGTATCAATCATTATCTAATATGACATTTCTTAATTTACTCAATAAGTCCAAGTATAGTTTTTATAGTCGATCATTCCCAAATGAAATAGTATCTTCTTTACTAGCTCAATTTCCGCATTCATTTGAGTTCACTGTCTTAAAAAACGAGTTGAAGGTCTTATACACAACTCCATCTTTAAATAAATTAGATGTTTACCAACTTTATCATAATTTACAAAATTCTTTCTTAGGTGATACTTTTCCACAAGTTTTAACATTATGTAGAATTTTTTTGACCATTCCCGTTACAGTAGCATCCGCGGAGAGGTCGTTTTCGGCCTTGAAACGAATTCATACTTACGTACGTAACTCTCAAAAAGAAGAAAGGTTATCTGATTTGGCTATGCTTTCCATAGAAAAAAATGTATTGCTTAAAATTAAAAATCAACCCAGCTTTTACGATAATGTGTTAGCGCATTTTGTAAAAAAGAATAGACGAATACCTTTAGAGTATAAGTAGGAAAATAGGTAGTTTAAAGGATTATGTGACAGTAAAGTAGATACATATTACAAATTTCATTTTATCGTATCATAATAATATAGTTTATGCATGAAGGAATGCGTAAGCGTATAACTTGTAAACCTAAAGTTGCCCATTATGTATTGTTTTAGATAGTTGTGGCTTTGCATGGCTTTTAGTTACTTATGTGTTATTTTTAATTTATGCATGAAATATATAGAGTAGGTTATTTACAATTTTAATTTCAACACATTCATTGCAACCCATCCCCAAACGGCTTTTCTGAAAGCCATTTTTATTATACTTGCAAGACACTGTTTCTATCTATCAGTGCTTACATGTATAGTGAAAGTGAGCTAAAGAAACCTCGTCAGAAGTCAGACACAGGGCCACAGCTATAGTAACTGTAATTCGCGCATCGCACTTCGACAAGGTAAGCAATTTTTGCTCCGGCTTCCCTTTTAAGAAAATTCACCCTTCGCCACTGCTGTGCACGACTTACAGGCAACGTCGGGAGTACACGGTCCGGCCCGTGTCGCACGTGAAATGCGACCCGCGCGCCCGACCGATACGGACAACGCGAAATTAATTTTGTAATTACTTTGACGCGCGCGTTGCTTGAGTTCATTTATATATTTTTGAGCTTGACGTATTGTGATGACAAATAATTGTATTTTCGATTTTGTACAACGACTTTTTTTTATAACTTTGTTGTAGTTTTTTTTTCTTTATGAAAGTTGTAATATTGAACATTCGAGTGTGATATTTTCTATCAATTTCTCTACATCAAAAAAACAATCATTTAACGAGAATAAAAGCCCGACTGTGCTAATCGAGCCGTCAAATTGGGTTTTCAACGTTTAAGCTTATTCCGCGAAAGTGCTGAATCGTACTAACACCCCACGCTCAGGGCGAGGGTGTGACGTCATTTTTTTCTCTTTTTTCACGGTACTGCAATTCTATTACCGCCTCTTAATGTACAGTATTCCACAGCCCGCATTGTGACGTCATTACGTTAGTAACGCTTGACATTTTTATTAATTTTCAAAATTCGAACTCTGATATGGTTGGTTTTTTATTTAATTAAGTGGCAACTTTAATGAGGGTTGCCAGTACTTGCTTGTACTTTGGTAGTGTCGTATTTCGTTGAATAGAGTTGGATGTTTGAGGGTGCCTGAGGGCAGTCATTGTTAATATCCCCCGGTTTAAATGATCGGTTATCAGTGTTGTATCGTTTTACAGTCGGTAAAGCTGCTTTGTTGCGGGTTTGCGTTTTTTTGTAGAGATTTTTTACTAAAAAAATATTTCTTTGTGAGCTAGCCACGTGCCACGTCAAAAGCTATTTATGTTCTTATTGAGAAAACATTATTTTAAAAAATAAGAAATAACGAAGTCCATAATAAAATGCCATCATCATACAATAGGTTGCCGCGTTTATCCATTAATAGCTTAATAAGCTTACCAGACATTGAAATAATACTTTTAATTATACAAAACAAAACAAATATACATATAACGAGCTACAATCTCAATTTCCACAACATACACGGTAAATCTATGCTAGACAGTGCTAGACGTACGATTGAAACAAAACAAAAATGCCTCAATAGTCCCGCAAAAATCGCCATGATACGACTCATACGACATGTACGACAATACGACTTTTTGTCGGATTTGTCGAACGGACCTGGCTTTTTGAACTAGAATTTTTTCACTCCATTCGTTCGCCCAGGGCTTTATTTCACCCCGTCAGCGGTTAGGGTTGATCCTACTTGGATTTTGTAACTTTTTATTTTTTATTGTTGTCGATTTAAGTGAATTTGTGTTTGATCTGATTTTAGGTAATAGGGTTTACGTACTTTAACGCTTGACTAATAATGTGTTTTAGTTATTAAAATGATACTTAAAAAATGCATGAGAAAAATTGTAAATGCTCTTGACTACACTCATTTAATAACGCTCTCATGTATTAAGAACCTACTTTTCAATGCATTTCTTAATTAATAGCGAAATTAATAAACTTAAATCTTAGGCCTAAAACATAAATATCTACAAATAACATCACAAGAACATTCACCAACTGTGTTTAAGTAGAACTTAATAAGTTAGCTTTCAATTTCGAAAATCAAAGCTTTAGTAGGTACTTACAAAAGATAAAGGATTTTAAAAATCCTTGTCACAATGTTGGCAGCCCTGTTGTGTACATTAGTTTTCAACTCGGACAGTAGCCGTCCTCCCGTTCCGTGTAGGTACAGTCGCGTCCAGCTGTAAGTGTCGCCGCTGTGTCACAAATGAAACTGTACGACGCGACTGTACACACACTATACTATATGTTCCTCGACCGATTTCGGCCACGGCGACCTCTTCACTCTCCGTTTTACACTTCCATTTGTCGTTGATGTGCTCGTGCATGGCTCACATAGCCGATCTTATTACTAAATGTTCGCGCACAATGTGGGCAGGTCAGTACACCATTGCAAAAATTGTATGGTATGGCACAAGGTGGGCGTGCTTTTAATTCATCGCGTCTAGCATCCAGTTCGGAACAGCGTTTGTCCTCAAAGTCTTTGACTCTGGTCTTTACCAACGTCCTCCATTCTGATCGTCGAATAGCCATTTGTTCCCATTCTGAAGGCTCAATATCGCACTTTTTCATATGGCGCTTCAGCACATCTTTATACCTGAGGAGTTGCCCGCCATGCTTACGCTTGCCCTCCTCAAGTTCAGAAAAAAAGATGCACTTTGCTGTACGCTTATTCGCCATTCGTGATAGATGTCCACACCAGCGGAGCTGTCTGCGCATGAGGTAGGCCTCGATCCCCATAATGTTAGCTCTTCGCAACACTTCCGTATTTCGGATGCGGTCAGACCAACGGATGTTCAATATTTTGCGCAGACATTTCATATGGAAACGATCCAGAGCTCGAATATGGCGGCAGTAAACCGTCCATGACTCCGATGAGTACAGCAGGCTCGGCAATACTACAGCCCTATATATGTCTATTTTAGTAGCCAGCTTCAGGTCATGTGAGCTGAAAACCTTGCGATCCAGTTTGCCGAATACCGCGGCTGCGGCACCGATCCGACTGTTGATTTCAGCATCAAGGTCGCACTTTGATGTTATAGTGCTCCCCAGGTAGCGAAATGTATTCACCTGCTTTAGTACGTCCTCACCGAGTCTAATGGTCAGTGTCTCTTGACCACGGACATCTAAAGACATCACTTCCGTCTTTTTGACATTAATCTTCAGACCGAAATTTCGACAGGATTTGTGTAGATTGGCCATAAGTCGTTGCAGGCCTTCTGGGGAATCAGTTACAAAACACAGATCATCTGCATAGACAATCTCAGTGATCAGTGCGTAAGAAACTTTGGTACGAGCCTTGAGCCTGGCTAAGTTAAAAAGATTGCCAACATTACGGAAACGTATGCGAATTCCTTCAGGAGTTGTCTGTAAAACTTCCTGAACCATAACTGCAAAATATAACGCGAACAGTGTGGGCGCAAGGACACAACCTTGTTTTACCCCACAGGTAACGGGGAAAAACTCTGACTGATCTGCGTTTACAGCGACACAGCTCTGCATATCGTCATGAAGCAATCTTAAAAGTCTAACAAATTTCTCTGTGCATCCTAGTTTCTGCAGAACTAACCAAAGGGCTTCTCGCGGTATACTATCAAAAGCCTTCTCAAGGTCAACAAAACAGAGATACATATTGCGACCCTGTTCTCTGCTTTTTTCTTGTAGTTGACGCAATGAGAAAATGGCCTCACAGGTACCACGGTCGGGTCGGAAACCAAACTGGGATTCTGGCAGGATCTTTTCCGATAAATTTCTAAGTCGATTCATTAGAACTCTAGCGAAGACTTTTCCCGGAACTGAGAGTAAGGAAATACCGCGGTAAGAACCGCAATCGGCTCGATCACCTTTGCCTTTATATAGAGCCCGAATGAGAGACACTTTAAAAGTGTATGGGACTTGTTCTTGTTCCCATATAACGGCAAAAAGTTTCCAAATCGCAAAGTGCAGGTCCTCCCCACCGTACTTCAATAACTCTCCCGGTATAGAGTCCACTCCAACTGCACGATTATTTTTCTGCTGTTTAATGGCCAGAGTAACCTCCTCTAGGGACACTGGCTCGTCAAGCTCGAAGGCATGAGACTGTTGAGGTAGCGAGCGAACGTGGTCTATGTTGACAGAATGATCCACGTTAAGTAGCTTCTGAAAATGCTCCGCCCATCGCTCGAGTATTTCTTTCCTATCTTTAAGAAGCCCTTTACCATTGGTCGGCCTGAGTAGAGTAGGGACTTTTGCTGTAGAGGATATACCAAGCAGGCTTCTTACCTCATTGTAAAAATTGCCTAGCTGGTTGGTATCAGCAAGCCATTGTATGTGACGAGCCTTCTCCAACCACCAATTCTCGTTCGCCTTTCGTGTGAGCTTACGAAGCTCCATTTCACTATGACGTACTTCCGTAACAGTTTCACCTCTATGTGTTCTGCTGTGCCGCCTCAAAAGTCGACGGTGTCTATCAATAGCGTCCGTTAGTACCCCATTATTTTCATCAAACCAGTCCTCGTGTTTTCGGACCCTCGGACCTAAAGTTGATGTAGCAGTTCCGAGAATTTGAGACGAAAGGGACTCCCACATTTTGCCGACTTCACCGGATTCTAGATCAAGAGGCTGCAAAACAGAACTCAAGTTTTCGGCATATTCCTTTCTCGTGTCATTATCTTGAAGTCGTTCAAGGTTCAGATGCTTTTGTTTCGGTCTGTCTGATCTACGGGGATGTTGATGTCGAAAACGTATCTTAAGAACCAGAAGCCGATGATCAGTCCAACAGTGAGCGCCGCGCATGGCACGGGTAACCTGAACCTGTGACACATCTTTCTGACGCACTATAGCGTAGTCAATAAGATGCCAGTGCTTTGATCTAGGGTGCATCCACGTGGTCTTATATTTAGCTCGTAATCTGAACATGGTGTTTGTAATCGCAAGATCGAATTGTGCGCAGAGACTAAGCAACAGCTGTCCGTTGCTGTTCATATTTCCAAGACCATGTCTGCCTAGAACTTTAGGCCAGGCTTCATAATCCCGACCCACCCGAGCATTAAAGTCACCCAAGAGTAGGATCTGCTCTCTTGTCTGAATACGATCTAAGCACTGCGTTAGCTCCTCATAAAATTTGTCTTTAATCTCATCAGACTTGTCTAGCGTTGGGGCATAGACACTGATGATATTAAGGTAATTGTTATGTTCCATGTGAAGGCGTAGTGTAGTAATACGGTCGGAAATGTGTACAGGGTATTCTTCTAGGTGTTTGACAAGCTTATTCTTGACTGCAAAAGCTACACCTGACCTTCGCGGTTCGTTGGCAGCAAGTCCCTTCCAATAAAAAGTGTATCCACCCACGTGTTCTGTCAGCTCTCCTTCATCGGGGAGATGTGTTTCGCTGAGCGCAGCCACATCAATATTATAGCGATGAAGTTCTCTTGCTACGATGGCAGTCTTTCGTTCCGGACAAATGTTTGCTTCGCGATCTAGAAGTGTACGCACATTCCACGCGCCAAAGGTCATTAATGCTGGTGTTGATTTTATATTCTTTATATTTTTGTAACGTCGACCGCGAATTTGGGATGCAGAGGCAGCCGCGGTTGCTACCCTCTTTGTAGGTTGGGATGAGCATTTGTTTAGGGCACCTTTTCTAGCCCCCTCCCCGGCTGAGCTTACGAAGCAGTGCCACCCTAAATAGGGCTGCTTTGTCACCTCGGGTGTTGCCGAATCCGCCCTGTCACCCCGATGCAGAGCAGAAGCGACCACGATGTAATACTACACCCCCAAGGCCGCCTACGTGCAGACAAAGCTCAACGAGCATCACGTCAAGCCTCTCTACCTCCCCCTATCGCCGTAGGACTAAACTGAATTGCGGAGTCCTTATACGGAAGCGGTCAGTTGCGCAGGATATATTAACGTGCACAAGAGTACGCGCAAAACACAGGTGCACTTACTCGTCTTTGTCTTTCTGTGTCCAGTGGAACGGAGACCGTTACGACCGGAGGAAGACTAAGACAGATGAAATAGTATTTCGGTGCAAGAAAAGGTACAGGGGGTCAACACTTTTTTCACACACTCCTTTAATCGCCTTTTACGATACCCACGGGAAGATATGGGGTGGTGTTATTCTACTCTGCCGACAACCACACGGCCGTGTGGTTGTCGGCACACACTATACTAATATTACTTTTAAGACTCAAGCTCTACAAACTGTTACTGTAGCTGTACTTGTTTTTCATTCATGTTTTACTTTAACATTTTGGTAAATCTTTCTAAATTAAAAGCGTTAAATTCAATTATTTCACTCTTCTATTAATTCCAATTTAAATTTGAAACAGTCAAATGTCATCAGTACTTTTGTAAGTAGAGCGAGCGAAATTGATCGAGAAGTACTCACGCACGTAACCCAATCAGTTCGGGTTATATCACAAAAAAAAACATTAAAACCCCACTTGTTAATTCCTTTATAAAAACACAATAGATAATGCTCAATGAGCGATAATCGAGTTAATTCTCCAAATTGAGCAACAACCCAATCCGATTTTATCTTCACCGATCATTTTTTTGTCCGTCTTAGACAAAGCCTACAACATTTTTGTTAGTAAATTAAAAGTTTAGTGGCATAATAGACGGCTCTTGTGTTCGCGATAAAGATCGAAGCACGGGTTACACGTTTTAAACAATACGAGCGGAGTACTTCCCGATCCGTCCGAAGTGACTTTGTCAAGAGGTATCGTCGGTGTCAAGTGCGCACTGATCTCCGTTGATCGCCACTACAAAGCCTGTAGTACGTGATTAAACCGCGAATGTCAAAGTGCAAAGATCGGCCCTTTGTTGCTCACCCATCAGTCACTGCTTCCCGTACTGATGTGTTCATTCATCAAAAAATCGCTCGCGGCATACATTGTGCGTGTATTTTATGAGTTTTAAAACGATATTTACTTTTTTTATAAAAACACAAAAAAATCGTAAACAAGTATCCATTCGTTTATAAGTTTAAGCTAGTGAAAATTAATCGCATACAATATGTAGAGTTAGAAAATGGTTCCTAATTTTTAGTTTCTTGCCAAATTAGAGCCAAATTGACTTCGAATTTGCATTTACACTCATATTAATATTTTAAATCGATTTTATACTTCACAATAAATGCCAAGCTTAGCCATCTTGATATGATTTCAATCCGTTAATAACCCATAAATCGCAGATTTCGTTCTTATTTCCATTCGCGCTACACATCATAACCGGTGGGTCGGGCGCGGCGCGCGGCGCGAGCTCGCGGTGCGTGTCAATCTTTCGTTTTCCCGCCACGCGCGCGGTCAGACCTCTTTGTTATTCAAATTAAACACAACCAGATGGACCGACGCGCACGGGGGAATAATTATCTTATGTGTTTAAAAAATACCTTTTTATAAAGCAAATGGGAACATGTTAGCGTCAAAACGGTAGATTAAAGAGCACTTAATGTATTCAGTAGACTCTGTGAATTACCGTTTTAATAATAATGATTACACATTAAAATCTCTATCCCTATCTATGCTACGAATCATGAACATAAAACACGTTTCCTATACGTTATGTGATTTAAGCTTACTTTAAATTTAATCTCACTACTAAAGCTAGGATCCAGCCTAACAGGTGATTTACTCCATCGTTAGTGAAGGCTAATTCTTCCGCGTTCTCGCGTATCTGTGTTGTTTCTATCTCGCTCTGGCGATGCGGGGCAGGTTTACGACGTCATTAATGTTATCACAACGATGCGATGGGACGCCGCTACAAACTCACAGCGTACGGAACTTACCTTAGTTGGTGTCCGACTATGAAAATAATAATGTTATGATACTTGCTTCGTATTTCGCGTACATTGCTGCACTTTTTCCTCGCAACGATATCTGCGTTATTAAAATCGATAGCGCGCTGGCAATGGAATCTGTAGTGAAATTTAATCCTGGTCTCCTTATTGGTTTTAACTAGCCTGAGATATAGGGTAGTGACACCGCTTGTTGAAAGTTTATGCGAAAACGATAGGTCGCTTTATAGCCCCAGCATAGCGTTGTTTGATTATACGTTATTTGTATTCGTTTCGTGTCATTATAGATAAAACTTATATGGTTAATATAAAGCGGAATTAAATAGAAATGTGTGATTTAATGTTCATTTTCAAATTGATTGGAGTGATTTGGATGTATATTAAGTGTTTACAACTTCCTTTTAAATAGAGAAAAAAGTTTTATTGGTTGTAATAAAAGTTTAAGTGGGTTATCCTAAATACCTCGATTATCGCTATGACAGTCATAAACTTTCTATGGGGAGACGTCACAGAAAACTCAATTATTGGAAATAGTATTTTGATGTGAATGTAAATACAAGATATTTCATTAAATCTTAACTAGAAAACGATAAATTCGTTATCGAACGACCGTGAGCTAATATTAACCAAATCCCATTTATGTTTCATCATATTAAAAAAAGATTATAATAATTGAGACCTCATTTCCGAACGCGGCCCATAGACAAATGACAACCTTAACCTTCTATAATTGACCATAAATAGTGCGATATCTCAAAATCTATACTTTTCTCGTTATCCCAATCATCATAGAAATCAAATTAATATTAACCAATCAACGAAAATTACCGATCGCCCATATATTTATAAACAACATAATTAATTATTCAAATAATATGGCCAAGCTAATTAATACGCAATCAATAAATTTTAATTATCTAATTATTATTTTATTTTGTTTTCACTTGGCTTCGACATAGTTAAATGGGTAAATTATGGACTACACTGTTCGTGTGTATTTTTAATTTTGTCGATTAATGACAGCTGTCAAAATAGTGACGTCTTGACACAAATCATTGGAGTTTAAAAACCTTTTTGCTGTAAATTTGTAGTTTTGCGAATTTAATTAAATATTTTGTATTTTCGGTTTGTTTCTTTTTTCTAGTAACCTTATTGATTTGTCAATCCGTTATTTAAAGCCAGTCGTGTAAATACTTTTACACTTTGACGTACAAGTTTTGCACACATTTGCAGTGATTAACTCTTTTCAAAATCGAGATTAAAAACTATTGAACCTCATTGAGTATTCCTACGCCTAAACCTATAAAAGACTTCAAATCAGTAATTCAGCATTCACCTTCAGACGTAAAACTGCGAACACACTGACCGCGTTCCGTCTTGTCAGCCATTGTAAAGCCGAGACCTCACTATCTGACGCGAGTCGCGACACCGGGCTTCAAGCGACTCCGTGACCCACTTGCAAACTGTATTGTTCTTTTGTCAGTATGATTGTATTCAGGAGTATGTGTGACGTCAGATTTGACCTGACAGGTCACTTCTTGCCCTTTCAGTGGCTTGCAGAGGGTTCAATGGGAAGTGTTTTGTTTTGGACTAGGGTCGCGCGAAATTGTTAGGTTTGCGAAATGTAATTTGAGTTTTAATGCTGTTTCTCAATTATGAGACATGAATAATTTTCTTACCCAGTTTAAAAAAAAAGTTGGGGTAATCTAAGCTCACGTAAAAATGTTGAATAGGTACTGAAACAATGTAACATTGTGAATGTAAATGTTCTACAAAACATTACCTCTTATACAGTTGCTCTACAACGGTACCGTAAGTCTAACATAAACTACTGAAAATAAAAAAGTAAATAACTCATACACTAAAAAGAAAAACGGTGCACATTAACTTAACAGTGTCGTTACAAAGTAAACTTTACGCTATAACATGAATTTCCTTCAAAATTATGAATACCGTTACAATATGACTCTATTAAAAAGTCAGCCCGACGGCAATGCGACGCATTCTCTGCATATACATCTTAAAATTATGTAGGTATGTCATTCAATATGCCGTTACAATATCATTATGCTTAAAGAATTCACATAAAAACCGGGGAAATATTCGACAATTTCTATAATTTCTTCATCGAATTTTAGGTATTTAGTTAAGTGGTACTAGTCTGTTGTTCTGTTACGCTAGCTAGGACATTACGGTAGCTCGCAGGTATTTTTGTGACGTCGTAAAGTTGTAGGCTCGCCGCGTCGGTAGCGCCACCCGCGGCGTTGTTTATGCCGCACGATCGTGCGATATCGCGCCAATGTTATGTGCACGCACCTTTATAGTATTAAGTTACGTGTAAAGTTACATGCGATTTACTTTAAATTATACTTTACCCGTATTAGGTAAATCTAATTTGTGGATTTAATTTACAGTTTGCTTCTAACTCAGTTATGACGTAGCAGGTTACATTATTGGACGGTTTTGTTCCTTAAATGGTAAGCGATATTTGAATGGACAATAAATACCTTATTAGTATTATTTATGTGGCCTCTGCCTTTACAAGTTCCTTTTGTAGTTTAGCCGAATAATGTAGATGACAAAATAAAATATTTTTTTTAACATTAATTATTTTAATGTTGTGTTGATTATGTGCTATTGTTTATTCAAAAGTATTATTATCTATCAGTAAATAGAAATAATTTTCGTTATCGCTAACTTTTCTATAAGACCGAAATAAGTCAGTATGCAATACAAAGCTTTTCCTTAGCCATAATGTAGAGCCGTTTACACGTCACTGTAAAGGCGGGTACTAAACTACCACCGATCACATTTTATTTATAGACACGCTACTATTGTCATAAGTAAATTACAAATTATTATTCTGATACAATACAAATAATTAGTATTAGAAGCACGTGGCAACATTACGAGATTGTCAGACAACAACCCCCGCAGGGAGCCGCCGTTAGAAATACCATTGTAATATCAACAAAAACCTATTTACAAATACTCCGCTAACGCCCACTCAAAAGGTGTTTATTTAAAATTTTATTTCACAATGCTAAATGTCAACCATTTTTTCTTTTTTCGCGCCATTTGATGCTGTTTGTCATTACCAATCTTATATTGCTGTCATCTAAAATGTTCACTATTCAAATTGCATCCTTCGCTCTTTGAAATAAGAACGACGGATTCTGAAATTGTTGTTTCGCTACAGCATTTGTATCTTTGTCGATAATGCTGGTCGTTTCTTTTTTTTAAATTTGGACACGTGTCCAAGGTACCTATGGACGTCCAATTTGTGTCTATTGATCTATTGTCAGAACTCCTTTGAATTTAATACTTTTTCAATGTATTAAAAGCTGTCTACATTTTTCTTTGTATCATTTTACCGGTGTAAATGTCTGATGTTACAAATGAATACCTATTACTTGACAATCATTTCAATATTCGCTTACGGTAATTTTTATGACAGTTGGCTACTGTCCAATATTAATATCTGTCTACCAAATGCAAATTGTCTACCCGTACAGATTTTTATTTCGAATGAAAGAATGGAGCTACCACATTTTTTATTAAAATTATGGCTACTGGTAATATTACTCTTATAGTGCCTGAGCTCTTGATTTTTGTCAGCGTAGAGTAATTTTATACAACATACTCGATTGAATTTCGTTCTCTACGTTTAACGTATGTACTGTAATCTCCAAACATAAGAGCAAATACATAAAATACCTAGCAGCTCCAACGCATTATAAACATAAATAAACATCTCGCATCCGATAAGGCTGGGGTGTTATTCTCAAGATCCGAATCTTGGTGACAAACACCGGGGTCCTATTGTGGTAGCTAAATTTGCTTCGCTATTTCCGATGTGCTTACAAGATTATTTTACTATTGTAAAGCCGTTCGAGATTAAATCGGATGGAGATGCCCCGAAAATTTGAGCGAGAGCTATAATGTTGGCTGTGGAGGTGTTACTTTGTGTCAAAAAAAAAAAAAAAGCATTTTGTTTTTTAAAACTAGTTTTCCATAAAACTGAATGGAACAGCTAAAAAAATTTTTCAACATCGACGAAAAAAAAACAAATACCTATCTTACCAATAAAATTAGAAATCGTACGTATTTCAAAAGCGCATCAATACCATTATCGACTATTATAATTTATAATAGGATTCGAAGTTCGAACACAAAGCGGCATTGTAGTCTTTCGCGATTGTTCACCTAATTCTACGTCCATCTTCGTGTATGTTCGGCAACATTCGCCTATTCTTCGGCAAAGTTCGGCTATTGTCGGCCAGTCTTCGGGTTACCTCGGCCGTTTTACAAACATCTGCTTATGCCGCCTACATCGGCGTTACGCCTCCTTGTATGAATAGACTCTATACAATTTGTTAATACTGTTTGCTAAAGAATTTGTGGCGTTTATATTACGAGCATAATCTGTTTAGCTAACAGCAAAATTGTTTCAAACTGATTTTTTTTCTGAGTTTTTAATATCACCAATAAAATCCTATCAAATATTTGAAATAGCTAACAATTTAGTTGAGTATACAAGCGTAAAGATTTTTTCGTAACGGGCTATAGAGAATCATTTAACGGCCAATTACAATCACTATAAACTCCCAAATGATAAAAAATGCTCCAATCACCGAAAGAAAAGTAAAAAGATAACAACGAACAAATTACACACAATCAGCGGAGCGATGAAAGTTAAAACCCATTGATATAAAAAGCGTGTCGTTATAAACACCCGCATAACCCGTAAATCGAGTAATGAGCGACGATTATTTTATTTTCATAAACGATACTCTCTCGATGCGGGCCATCGATTTAATTCTCGATTATCACCCTTTAGTCGAGTGTTTAATGAGACTCAATGGGATTCGTCACATGAAATCTGGAGGGAACATTATGGATAAACATTTTGTTTTCAATTTGGATTATCAAATTGCATTCTTTACCTGACACTTGTTCTAATTCCGATTTTATTCACGGTTTCATTTTATTTTTATTGATATTTTCCATGCAATCTATTTTAGCTACAAAGCAACATTTAGGCGGAATGGACAACATTTTAGTATTAGATAATTCGACTTCTTTCCAAAACCTTGACCAAATCCAATGAAACTTGCTAAAATTAAAATCCATTTCTATTAATGAAACTGTTTCCTCAAAACTCAGTGATAATAAACATGAAATCGATACACAGTTGCGTATCGACTGGCCGGCGCCAGCTCTCGATGGTCGCTCATTGCTCATGATAGAACATTGATTCACTGGGTCAAATCTGTTGACACCACCATCAATACTGGTTAAGACTTGGCTCCGAATCAGGCTCATGTAGGGTTTTATTAGTGTGCGTTGTGTACCTAATGTGGAGTTCCATTAGAAGACGTCTTGGACTTTTTGGTTTGATACTCTTTTGTCACCGGAGATGGTTGGGGTTTTTCGAAAAGCTGAATGGAGTATGCCAGACGCTTACTGGTAGAAAGGAACGGAGATATTTTTTTCATAAAGAAAAATGGGCCTAAAGCCCTTTTAAGAAGTTTTACAATTGCTGCATTAAGGTCGCTATTGTACCTACATATTTTGTGAAAGAGGTGTTAAATGTATAAACAAAGCTAGGTAAACTACATATGCGATTCTATGAATTACCAAAGCCAAATTCTTCCCTATGCATTCATGCTACTATAATTGATCTCGAATGTATTTCTATTCAGTCTAATATTTTACACACATATATGTAGAAGTACCTATAAACTGACAGCAGACGTCATTAAATGACACATAAACATTCATTTAAATAAAACAATCGCAATAAATTATTTTAATTTTATCGATAAAATATGTTGTCACCACCTACAATAAAGTCTTACAGATGATGTATGTCACATATAGGGCACGATAAAGATATAAATATACCTACACGTATTATGTTCTAACATCTATCTTCATAATAAACACTAGCCAACAATTACACAACTAACAAATGACGAAATGACGTCATTCATTCACAGCCTACTTAAAAATTTAACGCGACACTCCTTCATCCATTCAATTAGCTTCATTCGTTCATCGTTCATGCGTTCATTCGTTCATTGCGACCAATATTTACTGCATCTACGGCGGGGTCGTTTCAATTAAAATATATTACATTGTTACGATGTCCAACGGGCGTAGGGTTAATTGCTATTGCACCGTCTTCGCCTGATCTTTGGTCTTTTCGATCATTGTCGTACACCTTTTGATTTGATAGTGGCAGATTTTGATTATCAAGCGTATCGAGGAAATTATTTTTCCTTATCTTTCACTTTTTTTCGAATAAAAGAAAATTTTCTTTTTTTTTGTAACTGGATTTTCTGTTTTTAACGTTGGCATAGCATGGCACGATTTATATTGGTTTATCTACTAAGAATTACGCAGAAAATATGAGAAACGTTAATTGCCTTACGATTCTCAAAGAGTAAAACTAGCATCAATTTGAGGAAGGAGTAGACTCATGCATGTTGTCTGTGCAATATTAACTCTGTAGGATTGTACTTGTACCACGAAACATATTTTTAGATGGTTCTAAAGTTAAACGTGGATTCGTTGTAAACATATCGTGTTGCTAACTTACATAACACATAAATATTGTAGAGATTATAAACAGTAGTCACTCAGATGTCAATATCCTCTTCACATTTACGAATACTTTGCTACCGTACTTACGTATAATACCCCGCCATCTTTCTCTGTCGTTTTGCGGAAATGCAAATTACATATCATAATGCTAAGCTTACAAACAAACGCCTCACAACATCCTTCAATAAGCCTAAAAAAATAATACATTCAAATATTAACTTTAACAACACGGCAAAAAATTCAAAGTCGCGTCTTCGGATTTTTCTGTTCTTTTCTTGAGCGTGACACATTCGAATTTAAACTTAAAGGTAGTAGAGATACTGTATTATTTACGTTGCGGAACTCAAGTGTATCAATTATCAAGCAGCTGTCACCATTTAGTGGCATCGCTGGAACAATTAGGACAAGTGACCGCAATTATGGTCCCTGGATTGCGTCATCGTGTCCCAAGACGCTGTGAAGCGTGGACACACGAATTAGAATTAATAGTTGCCGTTTATTGAATGAAAATGTAGGTTGTTTGGGAGATCGGGCCTCCTATGACGTCACCACGTTATGTGATATGTAGGGTTCTATTGTTTTGAACCTAGATCGTTACGTCATGTCGTATTGCTAGGAGATGATAACAGATGTTTGTTGAATATTACGCAGTGCATTTGATGTAAAATTGAGCGTTTCTTGCACCAATAATCTAGACTGTTTCTTTGAAGGGTATATAGTAAGACATTATACATATCTTTGAAATAACACTACTGTTAAGTAAGTTATCTAATCACATAATTAAAATATCGCAGTTCAAAAAGATGAATAGGAAGCTAATTCTTAAAAATCTACCTTTTGTGACTGAGATAGAGCTTGATATAATTAGTGTTAGTTTATTATTATAACTTCTCCAGTTTAACCTGTAATATAACACTAGTGTAGTATAATTTGTGGGATTTTTAACCACCTACAGAACAGCTCAAATATAAACTGAATTAAAGTTTAGATAATTGTCTTAACTGGGCCCCGCCTCACAACTAGGTTAATTTTTAATTACCGTCCGCGATACTTGTCAGTTTTAATGTTAGTTAGATACATGTTTAATTAACTATGAGTATTCGTAGTTTTTTAATTCTTGACAAGCATTTAGTTTTGAGCCATGACTTCATAAGTAAGATGTTACGGCAACATTAAATTTTAGAAACGAAAAGATATCGTTCTGTGATAAAAAACATAATTAATTGTAAGTGTTTTATAAAAGCACATTTTAAAAAAGGTTGTATACCTATTGCTATTTTAAAGAATTGATTTATCTTGGTCTGAGTCTATCTGCGATAATTATACGATTAACAATTTATGTTACGTTGCTTTTTGTAACTCCATAAAGTTACTGCGGTACGATCTAGTCTTTTCGAGAGTAGATTAAGAACTAAGTTACATATTCGGATAGAGAAATTAATAATCAACGACTGCACGGATAGCCGAGTGGTCACCACGCTAGTTACCTACCACCTGTGCGCGACGTGTCGTGGGTTCAATCCCCGCGTAGGACAAGAATTTGTACGATCCATAAATGCTTGTTCCGAGTCTGGGTGTCTTTGTGCATGTGAATTGAATGTCTGTGAAATCCTTCGCGATAAGATTAAGTTTCTTGTCGTTTTTTAATATACTTCATTCGTATTTCTAACTCATAAGATAGAAGGAAACAGTCTATTTCCCTACATCATTCAATTTTCATTAAGAGAGAGATGATCACAGCTCTCGTTACACTCACGCACTGAAGCAGACATCTGGCCAGATAACGACCTCCTTGCTCACCCAGCCACATCTTATAAATAACAATAAAAAATATTAATGCTACCCGCAAATACTACGCAAGACATTAGCGGAAAAAAACATGCGAAATTCAACCTTATGCCCTTGTGATAAAGACGTCTGTGTTGTACCTTTGGTGTATTGTACAAGGGTCTAATCGCATTACAAGTCAACCCCGCATTCACGGGTTATTATGTTTATTCGTTTTTATTTCGGGGGTTGAAATAATCTTTGGGCTCTTAGTCTAAGAAAACGTGGATTGTTTAAAGGGGTTAAGGGATTAGGGAAGTAAATCTTGGATATGTATAACTGTTTCTTAACATATTAAAATACTAGCTCTTGCCCGCGGCTTTGCCTGTGTTGAATCGGATATAGGTGCAAAAATATTAACCTCCTTTCTCGCATTAGGGTATAAAGTAGCAGTGTGATCTTAGGTCTTGGAACGTATAATCACAATAAAATCTCATGTATAGAAAATGATCTACCAACAAGTATTGGTTGAATAGGTATTGATTGAAAATACACCAACAAAGTCCTTGACTCACGATATTTATTTTAAACAAAATAAGATTTCGGTTCAATGACCTTACTGATGCGTCAAAGTAACAAACTATTAATAAAGTCTTTTCTTTAAAAGGCTTTGAATGAAAAATTTCACACTTCAATTCGCGAAAAATTGTACAAAAAAATACTCTTTATTGAACAATGTTTGTACTGTTTTTGATTCTTTAATGTAAACGTGAAGCAAAAGCCTTAACTTGTATTGAAATCAATCAATCAATACTAATATTATACTTACAAAGTCCAGTGAAACAAGCGCACAGGCTATCTGCAAAAGTAAAACTAAAAATATTAAAAAGATGAATACTAGTTTATACTAGTTTATCGTGCTAATCTCACAAGCCACATTCAATTTCATTAAATATCTTCATGTATTTTTGTTTTATAAAGCCTGTATATTTGTATAACATCTCATAACTAAGCAAAGGCCTTCCCGTTTTTACCCGACTGCCAAGGAAGGGTTATGTTTTTCGCGCGTATCTTGTATGTATGTATGAGCATAATATTCTTTATTACCTCATATCTTCGAAACGGCTTGATGGATTTCGACAATCAGGGCATCGTTGGATTCGTCTTAATTACCCAAGTGTTCTTAGATATGTGACGTCAAACAAAAACCAACATGGCGGCCGTGAGGCGCCGTAGATAGAAGTAAAAATAAATAAATAAAAAATATTTGCTACAATATGGGTATCAAATTAAAGAGCTCATCATGAGGATTCCAAAATGGTATATCACTGACATATAGAAAAAACATACTATGTGCAATTGTTTCTTTATTATCCAAACTAAATACTACTTGTATATTATGCGACGCGGTTGACTAACGGTTTCTGAACTTAAAAGTGAAAAGTGATAATAAAAGTACGTCTAAACTAAATTATTTACAATGAATTTATTTTTCTAATTCCTTTACTCTCTTTGTGTTACGCAATCAATCTAAAATAACTGGATCGACGTGTGTTACTTTTTTATTATCTTGGTATTGGAAGTAGTTCTCTCGTGTCGCGGGTGAAATCTTGAGAAACACATAGCCGTATTATAACTAACTAAAAAGTGTTAAATAAAAATAAATAAATTAAAAAATTAAAAAACCCGACTGCATAAAAAACACTTTAAATAAAAACTGAAAAGTAAAAAACAAGCTTAGTCTAAAAGTGTAGATAGCAATGCTATTACCACAAAATTAAATAATTTCATAATCAATACTCAAAAAATAATAATCTTATGCGAAACATAATTGAGTATAACAGTCGGGACCCATTAAATAAACTAGACTAAAATCATTCAATATGGGTCCTGACTGTTACCTATACTCAATTATGTTTCGCATAAGATTATTATTTTTTGAGTATTGATTATGAAATTATTTAATTTTGTGGTAATAGCATTGCTATCTACACTTTTAGACTAAGCTTGTTTTTTACTTTTCAGTTTTTATTTAAAGTGTTTTTTATGCAGTCGGGTTTTTTAATTTTTTAATTTATTTATTTTTATTATATAAAATGTAATATCCATTTATGGAAAAGAACGTCTAACCTAAAACTTTACTTTTTTGATTTCTTAAATTTGATTCCCTTCACCCCTAAGCATTCTTTTACTATATACTTACAAGTATATAACTAATACAGAATACGTTGTCTATCCACAGCCTACAAATACATAATGAGCTATAAATAACATAAACACTTCGCAATAAAAATTCTTGTCACCTTTGATAGCATTGATGCAGCAATTTTACATGTAACTGCTAATTTAACATACAAAAGTTTTGCATGTCGTTATGAAACTAACAGTTAAGGCGAGGTTTAAATAGCTGAGAACTGTTAATTGGATTCCTAAGTAATTGTTACATCATTATGAATTTGCAGAATGTAATTAAAAGGGAAACTTGTTGGGCTATGTATTGTTAGTTATGCAGATAATTTAATCTTTGATTCTTGAGGTATTTACGTAAGAATCATCAGAGTTTCCCGCCGTCTACCGTCTACCGGCCCCTATGTATACGCACGTCTTTAAAACTACGCAGTGGATTTTGATGCGATTCTTTATTAGATAGAATGTTTTAAGAGAAAGGTATATTTATATATGATATATCAGTATTGCACCCGTGTGAAGCTGGCGGGGCGTTAGTAGCCTATAAATTATCTTTAAAGTAATAACTAAAACTAAATTATTTTTTACGACCTGAACTTGCTTCTTACTTAGTTAACATACACTTACTATAAGCTTGAGCTAGCAATAGAAACTTAAGTGTAGGAGCTAAACGTACTTGCGATACGAAAGGCTAATTTAGAAAATGCATACTACAAGAAATACACCTTTTTTAGTACCATTCTAATGATAATAATATACTCCATGATGGTAGCTAATGTTTTTTCTATTACATTAAACCTTTTTACGACGGCATTAGCGGAGAGTCAGAAACAGGTATATTTGGCGTTAAAGGGATTACATAGATTTATGACGAAATAAACAGTATCATGACGTTAAAGCGACAATTCGGGAAAAACAAAGGTATCTGGCGGATAATGATGACAAAAATATATTTAGACTGCGTATTTTCCCAGCAGAATGAACAACTAAATTGTTGTCGTACCTCTTAACAGTCTTAAGAAAATTCCATACAAAATGTGAAGGTATATCAGATGTATTAACGTATTTTCTGTCTGTTCCAGATGCGTGCGGCCTATCAGACGTGCCCCACATAGAGAGCCTGCAGGAGAAGTCGCAGTGCGCGCTCGAGGAGTACTGCCGGAGTCAGTACCCCAACCAGCCCACACGGTTCGGCAAGCTGCTGCTCCGGCTGCCCTCACTGCGGACAGTCAGCTCACAGGTCATAGAACAGCTGTTCTTCGTAAGGCTGGTCGGCAAGACCCCCATCGAGACCCTCATCCGGGACATGCTGCTCTCCGGGAGCTCGTTCTCGTGGCCGTACATGGCGACCATGTGACATACGATGTGGAGGCAGCTGGCAGCGGCATGATCCACGCCCTACGGCTTCCCGCCGTACCTGCCGCAGCGGTTCGAGTTCCAGCGGTACCAGCGCGAAGCCCCCGAGGACGCGGTGACGTCGTCCAGCGAGTTCCACGAGACGCCGGACGCCAGCGACGAGTACTTCTCGCGCACGAGCCGCGAGAGCGAGCGCGCGGACCCCGCCGCCCCCGCGCCCTTCGACCCCATCTCCGCCTTCTATGCCCCCAAAGCCGGCGCCGGCGGGGACTTCGAGGCCAGCGCGGGCTCCGCCGCCGAGACTCACAAGTCGCACAAGTCCCTCATGATAGACAATCTGTTGAACATACGACAGGAGTGTGCCCTACCAGATATGAAGTAACCTTGTTCAGTGGGTGTCCCTAGTGTATTAGTTCAAGTTTTTTGTTCCTCTGTAAAAATAGTTTACTATTTAATATTGTAAATAAAATGTTTTTATTATTGTAAATTGATAGTTAAGAGTTTTCTACGATGATGGATGAATTTTCTTTTTTTTATTTTATATATTTTTTTTTTATGTAGAAATTGTATGAGAAGAATTTTGGATTGATAACGCAATAAGATGTACATCGGTCGTGCAATGTTGGTGTGTAGTTACATGTATAGAGATAATTATGAAAGTTTTTCGAAGAAAGGCTTTTTATACGGCTACATAGGTATGAGTCGACTGCGGATGCTTTAGGACGAGAGCTGGTGACTTCATGTGAATAGTATTAGTAAATGTTGTGACAAGAAAGTGTTCAATACGACCCGAGCTGAAATGTAAAACAATCTTTCATATCTTTTAACTTAAGTTCGGTCAGTTTCACTATGCTTTAGACCACTGTTGGGCAATGTATCGCAGTCTACAGTCGCATATACCTTCTAAGTGCTCAACCACGAGTATCTTATATCTAACTGGTGCTGTATCACTCAAATTATAAGTACGCAAGGTATTTTTATTTACCGATTCCGTAAAGCATTTATAGGTATCTATCGTTCCTTAAAAACAACTTTTATAAATATAAAAAGTAAATAAAAATATTTGAGAACTTTTTTTTTATATAATTTATGTGTGTATTTATGAATAAACAATAGTGAGAAATACAAAATATATGTTAGAATAATTTACAGATTTTTTTTATTTAATCTTTAGCGCAACGATTTTTTTATTAAAATATACCTATCTAAATAATATTTTTTTCATATTGATCGTAGTCATTTTAAATCTTCTTTTGTTTTTGTCATTAGTTAATGAATATTGTGGAATTGTCACGGTAAAGTTTGTAATTAAAAATATTTGCTTGTAATGAAACATGTCACTGTTTTAAAAAAAAAATGATTTTCTTTTTTTTTATTTGATTAATTTATACAATCTCTTGTGTTCTTATACGAAATATCTTGTAAATACTAGTTTCTTTGACATTCACATTTATTTGTACACAAATAATTCTTTGTTATTATCTCGCAATCCCAATAGTGCAAATACTTAACGTATCAAAATACAAATATTTGTGAATAATTTATTCGTAACACTAGAAAAAAAAAAAAATTTGTTCGAATTTCTTAAGTTTTACTCTATTGGGATTGTGACCTCCAAAAGTTACATTACAAGCATATATTACATATCAAGCAATTAATATTACAAATTAAATATAAAAATAAATAATTTTAAATATAAACTTCAGCCAAATTGATTGGGTAATGTGGACATTTTGTAAAAGAGAAGCAATGTATTTATTCGCAATAAAATGTACAGTGTACTTGTAAATTGTCGGTGTGTATGAGAATGTATGGAGTTGTATAAAAAAATTAAATATTAATGAGGAATAAAAGATGTCTCTCTGGATTTTTATGACTTTTTATTGTCCTTTCAACTAACGTAGTTAAAAATCTTACGGACGGCGCTGTTGAGATTGGTCCAAAACGGTGGTGGGATGAATTATACGTAGGTACACCGCAAAGAATGGTTTGAAATGGTGCAGGATAGAATCGTGGAAGGACTTCTGAGCTTGAGGGAGGCTTTTGCCCAGCTGAGGGGTACTAGGCTAGGAAAAAACTCTAACAGTTTTTTAAGTGTTCAATGGACCTAGCTTTTAATTAAAATTTTACATTCGTTAACTGGTTTAATCAAAGCTCCATATGACTTTTTGTAGGGCGAAGATGACCCTCTGACATTTTAGTTTGTTCTAGATTTACTTTTAGATTTAGATACTTTCAAGCAAAACCTCCTATTCGGGGCAATTTACTGAAGAAAATATTAAGTTAAACTTAACTGTATTATAGACCGTTTTATATTACACAGCTAATATACCTTCAAAGTCATAACTCTAATTAAAACACAATAAAAACAATTACACAAATAACGCCAAACATATAATAAAAATTAAAAACAAACAAATTAATAACTAATCATTTCACTTGATCATAAAATCAAAACATTTATCACCCTTCACATAAATAATCACCTATCTTCCCTTATATCTGTTGAAATCAAAAGTCAAACAAATAGTCGTACACGGAAGTGGCGAGTTACACTAATCACCCAATTATAAGCACAGGAGCCCATCCGGTGTGACTAGCCACTAGACAGGGGAATACAGAATACCCACTACAATAAAAACTTAAACGGAATAAGCTTGGCTGTAAATGCTTGCAGTGATTTTTCTTTTGTGTAAATAAACGTCGTCGAGGTCCCAAGGTATATTGTTTAGTTATAATCTGATAGCTACATGCAAGAACAATATTTCACTAAGTGACATTCCAAAATGAAAATTAGTCTCTACATTCCATTTGACACAGTAACAAGAACAGCATAACACTTGAGGTCAACATTTTGCTGTGTCTTTCATGAATACGGCTGTTTGTTTGCTTAGATTGCAGCTTTAGGCAAAATCCTTACTCTAGGATATAGGTACATCTTTAAATCAACACAAACACTGCACTGTAAAAAAGAAAAACAAAAGAAAGAATATCCATGTAACTACTAAAGATAATGAACTCCTTTTTTTGCCTAACCTCCTCTATTTTTTCCTAACCTCCAAACACTAGCTGTTACACAACAGTCACACAGAATGGTACTTCTGCCCCTCATGCCACATGTCTCGTGTGAAACTATAGGTGCGCGTGAGAGCCACCGGCGCAGGCGCAGGTGGCTCGCGGTACTGCGCACGCGATCCCAGATTTTGTTTACGTGGGAATGTACACTTGTTGCGGCAATTAGTAAGTGTGATCGCTGTAATTAATATGTGAAAGTAAAGGTATACAAGATCATTGCGGTTAGTATCAGTTTTTGCTCTTTGGTTTTTGTGCAGTTTATTAGACGTTAAAGGCAGTTATTTTTATGGAGTATCTTTGAAGAGTTTAATAAGACCAGTTCTTGTTATATTGACTGTTTGATAAACGTAGACAGCGTAGATATTCACTAAAATTCACACTAAACTGCAGTGTACACTTTATCTATATTTTCTCAAAAGTTTACTGGCAAAGAAAGAGAACCACATTATTAATTTATAAAGCTATAACTTCCAAAAATCCTGACTCAATAGCTACACAGATTTAAACCTCCTTCTATCTATTTACTAACTAAAACAACTTGGATTTATATTCCTCAATTGTTTTATTCACGCTTAACCTTATTAATACAAAACTATACTACCGACCAAAAAAACTGTCACACCAAACAATATCATTTTCCCATAACAATTAAGTGTTAATGACACAAATATGACAATCACAACCGCAGAACAATCACGGCCAGGAAGTCATACGGTAATGTATCATTAATCAGTTCGGACACCTGCACGAGGGCGACACTGCGGGAATTCCGGGCTCGAATCACGACTAGAGGGCTAGGACTCCCACGATTATGATATTTAAGGGTATTATAAATATTTTTAATACATTTACTACCTGTGGAAAAATAAAGGATAGATCAATATCTGTTAACCTTCTTCAAACCGGGAAAAACATCGAGAATTTGGCTACTCTCAGCTTCCTCTTTAACCGACTTCAAAAAAGGAGGAGGTTCTCAATTCGTCGGAATCTTTTTTTTTAATCTTCAATTCGGGAGATTGGAAGGGTCTCAAAATTCGCGACAACGAGATTCTTTTCGAACGTAACAGAACTGACGAAAGCAATCTAAACCTTTGAAGAGTCCAGTCACAACATAACATTTAAAAATCCATAAAAAAACACCTATACTCCATTTGTTTAGGTAGTTAACTAAATGTAAACAATCTTGGTGTTACTTTTTAACCAAAAAAAAATATTTTTAATTTGGATATTACTGCTTATAAATCAATTAACTATAGTTTTAGAAAATCTGAATGTACCTTAATGTACCGTATTTCAAGTTGTAAAACGTATTTTACATTTTTATAGATCATATTTTGTTTAAAAGACATACCAAAATTGTTTACATTTAGTTAATTACCTAAACAAATGGAGTATACATACGTACGTATATTAAATTCATTATTTGGAAGAATTCCTCGCCACATCAGTCCGTCACAACGGGAGGCCTGCTCGATCACGTCACTGACACCCGCGGCCACACATGTTATGACGTTCAGCTTTAATAGTAGAGGTGCGACACAAATCACTAGAGGTGCACCAAAATTAAAGGTTAGGGAAATTGTTGCTGAGATTTTTTGAGTTCCGTAGACTCTGTGAACTTTTTATGTTGTGTGTTTTTCGGAGGGCCTGGCACATACTTTTACATACACTAGCTAAGATGTTCCTTTAATCTACACCTTAGTCTTGTCAAATCTTGTGTATCTTGTATAGTGCTATAAGGATCTTTTGACACGTGACCGAAATTGGAACTAATGCCGTTATATAAAAAAAACACTTTTGACAGACAGTTGAGTTGGTTCTTGTTGCGAATCTGCACACCAACGCTCTGGTGTTAATGTCATCCACGCGCCAAAAGATCCTTGTAGCACTATACTGTATCTAAACTCTTCAAGTATGTTTGTTAAACTTAATCAGAACAGAGAAGCATCACTCTTATTGTTTTCCGTTTCTTCTAAATTTCAAATAGTTTACAAACGTTCATAAAACTAAACCAAAAAGGTTTCATTCTGAAAAATGTAACGGAACACCAATAAAGTTTAAAGGCTGGTGATTTGTAAAACGGCGTTGCTTATATCTTGGTAAATGTGTTAAAGGAATTATGTTCGCCGCGGGCGGCACAACTGTTTATAGATACGACCAGAGACAAGTGATAAGTCTAGTGAAAGGAAGTAATTGGATAATCAATTAGGTGAAATATTATTACATGGTTATAATCATATAAATTTTAGAAATGAATATTTTAAAACCCGATTTCTTATAATCAAACCAGATTTTTTTGTGGTCTCGTTTAAAGATTTTGGATCTCGCGGCAAAATGTAGCCTATTCTCTTTTCTGTGTCACATGAAAGTGAGTTTAACAAGCCGTAAAAACGTAACAGACAGACCAATTGCAACAGACCGAATGAAGGAATCACATACATCAATGAAATTTTAATCGGAGCAAATGTGCTAAGGAAATTACAATAAAAGTATCAGCCAATGAATATCCAGCAATGCACATATTAAAAATATACTATAACCGGTAATTAAGTATTGTAAGTAACCCTCATAATAATATCCGGAGAACACACCGGGACAGGTGTGCAGTAATCAGTGCATCACAGGTCAAATGTCACCAACTGTCAAACTGGACACCAGTTTTTAGCGATAACGAAGTCAACCGAATCAAATCAAAATCCTTACGTTAAAAATGACGGGCCGAGTTTATAATAAGATCAATCCAACTATGTAAGTGGCTTTTGCTAATGCTAAGCACTAGAATTAAGTCTAATAGAATCGTCCAAATGTATAAAATAAAAGTTAGTCACGTGACTTGTCTAAAAAAATTATTCATTTCCGTACATTTTCGTCTACGTTCGAAACTTATACTTGTTTAATTTAAGCTCTAAACGAGGTCTTATAGAGATTTTAAGACCTTCAACAAATATTTAATCTCAAAACCATAGGCATACTCTATATACCAGCTAATATTATAACTAAAACACTCAAAATATCCACTCAGTACCTAAAACGTAGGAGGTAAAATGATTTGAACAGGAAAACCGACTTAGGTATTGTTATTGTAACAGAAACACAGGGAGATATCGTTTACATACTCATAAGTACGCTAATATGATTGTACAACAAACAAATGACAATCAAATTGTAGTTAAAATTAATTTGTAATTGTCCTCATGCTGTCTTCCTTCAGTTGTTTTCAGTGCTTCAGGGAGGGCGGGAGGCGTGTCAGAGGTCGTCCAATGAGGTCGGAGGTCGCGACCCCCCGACCCCAGGGCACGACCCCGCGAGTTCGCGCATACTCCACAGAGGTAAACGATTGATTCGAGGATCGAGGCCTTTACGCCCCTGTACTAAGTACTGCTCTACATACGTATATCTTGGTAACTGTGTGTGGTGCTTAACGATGATCCGATTGGTGCAGCTTATTTTCAAGAAATGAGACGGATTAATGAAGATTTCTGCTCGCTTTTACAAAGTTTTGACCTAAAACCGTAAGAAAAGGTTAGAATTTTAAATCTAATTTTAAAAACGGAACTTGAAAAGTCTTCTACTACTTTTCTGTAATCTAAATACAAAAAGAACACTATTTATGCTAAACTTTCACACAAACACCGTAAAGCATTCTCGACCTTAACTAAAGTCGACGTCATTACGCCAATAAGTTCGTGTAAGCATAAATTATGTATTTACATTGCTATTTTACATTTACAACTTACAAATATGGCTGCAACGGTCTCAATCTCGTGTCACTTGTCGCTTCTGGCGAGTAAGGAGGTACGATGTGACCTGGAGAGACAAGAGACAGAGACAAGAGACAGTAAGATTTGATGTCGGTTCTGTCACGACACGTTTGCTTATGTAAGTCGTGAGCACTTTTACTGACTTATTATTGGTTGATTCTATCTCGGTTTGTAATTATTTGACAGATTCAATCAGATTATTTCAGTGATTTTTTAAGAAATTTGAGATAGACCATATTTGCTGACCGATTCATTGAAGTGCTTTTTACCCGCCATGCGCCAGAAGGAGGGTTATGTTTTTTATACGAGTTGTAACGTGTGTATTCCAGCCATATTTAAATAATACTACATGAAAATTAATAATTTGCTGAAAGTGTGTTTTTTTTTTAAATATGAATAGATTATGTAGAGCCCAATTATAACTACTGGAGAGTTAAGATTTTTATCAATATGAAATAAACAGCTGACTAAAGTTTCTATGGGAGTTTCCGAAACACGTGGTATACTTCAAGAAACAAAAGTCACAGTTAATGAATGCGCATAATAACAATTGCCTAAACATTTTTACATATTACAAACAATTATTATTCCATCTAATACTAAAACAATACAAGACGGCATAATTCGATATTTCTTTTATCGGCCTTTTTCAACTTAGCTTTTTTCGGCCTAAACGTCTGGAGAAAGAAAATATTGAATTATATCGCGAATAAAACCCGTTTGTTGTCTAAAATATGTGTACAAGTCACGAAAGATTAAAAACATTAATACAAGACGGTCTTCAACATATCTCTATCTCTACATCCAACCTCAAAGAGACAAAGACAACACGCGACTTAACGGCGTCTCAAAACTGAGTGGCGTTTATACACTAGCTTAGTATACAATAGTCCACCGTTATCCGCTCCTAACGGTTAACAAACATTATTATGGGGAAATCAAAAATATTGTTTCCTCGGAGCATTGTGAGGTGTGATAGGAGCGATAAGACGGACAGACGGACAGGTATCTGGTAAACGTGGTCGTACACCTAGGTGATTGGAAGTAGGAGTGGCGTGGAGGCGATGTGTGATTGTTATGAGATATTTAGTTTGTTTAGCTCTCTATTGTTGGTTTTATGATTGGAGAAAGAGCATTTCTGTATGTGAGTTTTCGGTTTCGTTGTTTTTTTTTTGTTAAAACTTGTTTGGTTGTGGAATACAGAATAAGTTATATTAAGATAGATTTTAAGGCAGAGGAAATTCTTATTGGAAGGGCGCGACGATTGTAGCGATGTCAATATAAGTTTAAGTTATTGAGTTTCTGCGGGGTTCTGGATTAAATTCAGGTTATCTACTTTTATTAATAGTCTTTAGAAAGGTAGTACGTAATTAAAAGGATAAGTAGCTTTTTGATAATTTCTAGTTGAATTAAGACGTCGCTGTCGATACCTATTAGTCCCAATGTATTTATTTAACTTTAATATTAAAATTTTAAACTTAAAAATACGGAATATATTTTGTCGTCCACTCCACATCTCTCGTATTCTCTATCCCGCGCCTAATCGTGCGGGTGGTCGAGCTTGATTGTGATTGACAGCACAACGTCACAGCACAGAATACACTAACAATACACTACACACGAAACAAAACACGATACATTGCTGCTTCACAACCATCTATCAAACTTCTAAACGTCACATACTACGCAATGTATCTCGTTTTAATACTTTTGTTAGTTACGTTTTTGTGTTCGATAGTAGTATATCAAATGTGCCTTTTGAATGTTGGTTTCTTGAGTGTCGGTGCCGGTAATGTATGTGGCTGACAGGCTAGGGAAGTTCCCAAGTAAGCCTGAATGTATTGTAATAAGTAGATATGTTATCAAGCTGATTAAAAGCGAGTTAACAAAGTAGGTAATTGGATATGAGTATAGAAAACAGTCACAAGTTTAAGCTGACTTATTTAAGCTTTAGTGTGTTTAAGTTGCTTTTGGAATATTTCTTTTTGGAATGTTAATAAAACCACTTTTCTGCTATGTAATGAATGTAAAGAAGTCTGGAAAATTCAATACTCAATAAATTTATTGCTCTCCTTATGTTACATACATGTATTGTTGTTAAAATTAGTACATTACGGCCTGGCGAGCACAACAACATACTTGTCTTATTAATACTACTTACAAAATCAGATCATAACAACTTACAAAATTTCACAAACTATCACAATCAATCATATCCAAGTTTCACACCTCACCACTAAATATCTACTAATTTATCTTAACACCCTCAAAGGGCCCCGAAGCCCCGTAAAAACAATAAACACTCGAAAGGCCCAATAAACTAGTTAATCTGGCGAGCACTATCGATGGTGACAATTTATAGAGCTGCCCTAGTGCCGCCGCCCTACCGCCCTACGCCGCCCGCCCTCCACGGTTTACGGCGGACGCGCGACCCTAATGAAATTGACGAGATGTGGTATACATGGGTGATTGATTCGAAGATGTATTCGAGAATAGATCTTAAGATTTAGTGAATTAGGAAAGTGATACAAAGTCTTCAATGTGTATTGTTGTTATGAAAGATTTTTATTACATTTATGCCATTCAGTTGAAAGTTGCTCTTAAACCTGTGTCTCCTACCTCTGTATGAAATGTATTGAGACAGAAAATTTACAAAAATCACTGAGCATTGCGCAAAGTGTGTTTGTAATACTGCTGTTACTCGTAGTTACTTTTGTTACATCAAGATGCAGTTAAAGGAAATATTTTTATTGTTGTTCTATTAACTAAATAATGACAAAAAATTACAAATAAAATGAAAGTATCATCCGAGTATTTCTGTGAGCAACATAATAATATCCTATATCTCTACCCTCATGTATAGCCGACCACATCCACAAGAATTGTCGCGGACGTGTAAAAACAAACGTCTCGTCCCCTGTCCGCTTATCCGTACTTTTTGCGGACATCGTGACGTCATCCACTTAACGTTAAAATATATCCGCACTTCTTTACTGCGGTAATAAGGAAAACCTGTTGGCTCGCTCGTGTTACCACTTACTCTAATGGGGGGCGATGAAAATGTATCGCTAAGTGCGCTATTTTGGGATGCTTTTCTTGTTCGTAGTCGGGAAATCTATTGAACTTTTCTTTTGTGGTCAATGAACAATCTTAGAAGAGGTTTAGTCTTGGCTATGATAGCAGGAACTTTTGATGATGAGATTATTAAAATACAGAGATATTTTGTATTGTCTTAAAAAAAAATTTGATTTTTTCTTTGACTTAAGAGCATTTTTCTTAAAGATAAGAACACCCTCTTGACTAGTGTAAAATCTAGGGATAATTTGTATGCGTATCATAATAGGTATAACTCTACAAAAATCTCAATACAGCTAATAAACATACATTGTCAATTTTATCGTTTCATCTCGCGTCAATACGCACCTTAATAAAGAGAAACGTTTGACGTAAAAAAAAGCAATATGACAACAAAAATCAAAGGAGACCCCACTCAAAAACATCTGGTGCAAAAATAAATTTCACCGAAAACTTATCCAACCTTTTAGGTAAATTTCAAATTCTGCCGTGAATTGGACCAATTTACATAGTCATAAATATATTTGATTCCCGACATCGTATTGTCTGAAGGTTTTTTGGGGTGGGGCTCACCCCAGGGGTTTTTTTTTCTTTTAGATAAGACATGTCAAGACATGACAGTTGTCACAATGTTCGCTGACTAAAACAAAAGATTGTCAGTTCGGTGTGAGTGATAAAAAGTTTGCTGCTGTTTTTGAGACCAGATAACGATCCACAGAAGTAAAAAAAAATGACAGCGCAGTTGATTCTATGGAATTGAATGTACAGCTAAGTTACAGTAGGCAAAAACTAATACCATAAGTAAATATAAATTTGTTGTTTGATAAGCTGTTTCCTTAAGGATCTTCCCACACATCGATTAGATCGACAGTTAGATCGCACGGAACTATTATGTCTATCAAACCAAATATAAACTAACAAAAGAATAAATCTCTACTCAACCGAAAAATAAACACGGGATTCAGAACTTTAAGCTGACAAACTTAAAGTTTAGAATCGCATGATGAATTAATAAGTCCTTTTCCTCATCACAACGTTCCCATATTTGCTTACACCAAAAAAAACTTTTGTCAAGATACCGTCCGTTTGATTAATAACGTCAACCCGGTACAAACGGCTAAGAAAACAAACGAATAAAACGTACGCACTAATGATAAGCGTAATGGTGCGAAGTAATTGTTGGTGGAACCATTAGCGAAATAAACGGCTCGGTAAGAATGACCTGTTTGCTTGGGATGGCCACTTGGACAAATACGTATAATGTATGTATGTCGCTACATCATTAATTACGGCTTTGTTAACCAATATTCGCATGGGTTTCGGTAGCCGTAAGATCCGTTAGCACCCTTCCTTTTGATGCTGACTGTGTAACTGGATATTCTTTTACGCAAATAGGTTTGCAAACGCACACATGGCTGGCGATGACCGGAGATGGCTGGATCATCAATTAAAAATAATATCAAAGGTTGGACGTTATGTAGTTGGATTGCTGACGTTATAAGAGTACTTTATGTAGTTTGATTTTAAGCTCTAAGACCATAATAAGTATCATTCTTTCTATGATCTGCGTTTCAGCAGACTTATAACATGTATCCGATATTTGTTCCATGCGACAATAATCACGATTTCAATTTGTCATTTGTAAGTTTTGCACTTATTCTGCTTAATTCAGCAATAACTATTGTTGATTGTGCTTAGTTACTAAATGGATGATAACATAACAGTTTTAAACTTAACAGTGATATAGGAAATTCCCATCAGGAATAAAACTGGAAACGATAAAACTCCGGGCAGAAGATAACACGCGCCTACAAGTCCCAGCCCTTGTTTAAAACCACCAAAACGACGAGAGTTGTCATCAAATACGCATCCTTGGAGGGCGGGAATCAGTTTTAAAAGCCATTAGAGGACGAGGGGGACGGGGTTGTAATTAGACTGCGTTAATATTTAACAAGTGCGACGCCACACAGATTAGCGTAATGCCGGCCCAGCTGTGCCCGGACACCTCCTGTGACTCCGCGCCTTTTAAAAAACCCACTCTGTCAACGAGATCGTCAAAAATTAATTACGTTTGTCCTCCGTAAAAAGGAGATCCGGCTATCCCGGCTAATGCTTTTGTGATAACCTCAAGAAGAAACAAGTGAAGTAATGAATTCTGCGGACAAAATCAATGTTTTCCTTCCATTACAAAGGATTCTGAACGCTCAAATTCACACCTTTATGGAATCTAATTAATTCGTAAAAGTAAGGTACGGAGTTAAAACATTCGGGTAGACTGAGCAAGTGTAATCCCGTTCACCCTTTCTGTGCAATTAGAATTAGAGACAAGACGGGCCTCTGCGGGTTAACTAATGGCGAATGCATTATTAAAGCGGCCGCGGCGGTGAAGGGTTGGGGACAGATTATGTTATTATAGATTTAGGTCTCTGTTTAATATGCTGATGTGTTGATACATATGGAAATATGATGTGGATGCTATATGTATTTCCTACATCAGATAAAATATATCTGTTTGATGCCGTGATGAAACCTTTAATTTTTCTTGCGCTTTTATTTTCTGCACAACTAAAGAGCTTTAGATCAACAAAGACGTTTACTAATAATCATTATATTGTTTTAAATGATACGATGTTCAGATCTTTGTAAGCAAAGGAACAAGCCCTAATATATGTACATTTTAAAGCCTTTTGAATTTAGTACCTTTGCACCACGTAAAGATTCAGAAGAGACTTTTCGAAAAGGATATGCAATTATTATCATTACTAGTACATTTAAAGATTCATTATGTATGGGTCTTAAGTAAAACCAATGACCATTCTCAACGGACAGAATAACTACCCAGCATACCACGCAAAAAAAAAACTAAATTAATATCATTTCTTATTTCACACATCCCTTCCTACCTTTTCTAGCATAATGAGCATAGATTTGTCAAGTCATACCAACTTTTTAACTGACTGCCCATGAGAACTTTTACTCCAATCAGTCACAGTTGCCGGAAAGAAGATTAGCATACGCAAAAATCACAATAGCAAGCTCAAGGAGTTAATGGGATATCCCCTGAATAATCAAGGGTACAAAAGGGTTAAACAAAGGTATAAAAACCCATATTAATGTGATAGATGAATCACTTGGTCCGTTAGACCGGTTGGACATTTTAGTGTTAAGTCCATTAAGGTGTTTGTTTAAAGCATTTGTTTCTTTCCTTGAGATTTATTCCGTTACGCGAATTTTTGGCTTTTTGTGTTTGACTTTTATTGTTATTTGAATGTTGAGCTGTCCTAATGTGGAGTACCATAAATTTGTGTCTAGAAAGCTCTTATAGAACAAAAAATACCAAGAAACTTTACTTATATTGTCTGGCCACTCTTTTATAAATTGACAAAGATCTATGTTGTGATAATTTATACGAGTATCTTTTATTGCAATAGTAAATTCTCTGTTCTAAGAATTTATCATCACTAATTTGTCTGTAGCAATAACATTGATGGAATCTACTTAATGACATAATAACCAACATTCATTCACATAAAATGCTGATAATAAAACTAAAGAATATGAAAACAAAAAGATTTTATTTACAAAGGTATAATACCTGCAGTAGGGTAAATCCTTTAAAAAATCTAACCAGACGAGACATATCAAGTATCATTATAATAGGCAATTAGAACTGTGAAGAAATACATTCTTACCACCTATTAATGACCTCACAGATGAACCAAACACCGAAGGCACCACGGATCAAATAGCACTGGTAACTCCGACCAATGATGAGAGGAATCTGCTAGGAGTAAAATGGGAAGAATTGAGAGGTCTACTTAAATTGGTTGTTTCGAAGAAGGGGTTGGTAGTTCTCTAAAAAGGGCTATTTGTTTTCATCCGTCACTTCTTAGTAAAACAAACAATGAATAAATACGGAGGACTTTTGTACTGTTTCCCATCGCCGGTATTGTGTTCTTTGTGACCTTTGTGCCCCTTTGTAGACAGTTTTTGTGTCCTATTGTGCGGTAACAGCTGAAATTGTGCGGCTGTATGCTACTGTTGGTTAATTTAGTGCTAAATAAGTAAGACAAGATCTTGGAATGGCTGCGGTTAATAATGAACAATGAATACTGGCTACTTCAAGTTAAACAGTTCCTTTAAACGTAGGAAGCTTTTGTGTATTGCAAAAATGTGTCTGTTAGATTGCAATTCAAGAGGTTCTTATCGAAAATGTATTTAATTATTAATCAAACATTATACATAACACCTAGTACAAAACAAAGAAAGTAATTCCATATTCATAAGCATTAATAAGACAGTTGTAAAAGCCTCGAAAACAATTAGAAAACATATTCGAAATTCTCCAAATTTCTCCGGCTGCGCGCGTCATACAAACGTCAATCACGAATCACACTGGGTGGCAAAGGTCGCCGATCATCATCTTCTACGAAAATACAATCATTGTATGGGTACACACAAAAATAAAAACCATACAAAAGTATTTCTAAAGGCGCAGCATCAATATGAAATTTAACATCATCAAGCCGCACGTATAAGTTTGTGGTACGGTAGAAGTTCGTTTTTTGCCTCTAAACATTCATGTCATTCTACAGAATAAACAAGTCCACACAAAGGGCTCAGTCACTATCCCTTTTTATTAATATCGGTGGCTGAATGGACACAAAAGGTTTTGTTCTCATTATGTGTAATCGGAGCAACTCAGGTGTTATATTATAGTAATAATGTGCTTATAGATAACACCGCGAATGGGGTTTAATTACATGGATGGTTTTATTGTTTGAATTAGTGGCGATTTTGTTAATGATATATTTGGTTAACTGGTTAACAATTATTTAGGTTAAACGGTGATTAGTCAAAAAAGTAATGAAATGAGCATTAAATTACGTTGGTTAAAGATTTACTTACCTACTCCTAATTTTCAAAATCATAGAACTAAAATAATTACTTAGTTCATCAAATGATTGTGAAAAATTGTCTGCAAGCAAAACACAATAATATTTTTTTAAATATCGATCGTTTAAACCTATAAGTGCCGTCTTTGGACACAAAATTTTACCGTTATTAACGTATTTTAATAAAAATAAATATTTAAGTATATGATCAATTCATAGAGTCAGAAGATGACTTTTTATATGATGGCGTACTGCTACTTGACATGAAAATGAAGCACTTCGCATTTCAAGTTATCCAGCGATTAGCCTTCTAAAAACAAAGCACATCAAAGTCACGATCACAAAACTTTTCCAATTTCTACCCGAAAAAAGCCCTCAAGGAGATTTGCATGAGTCCACACAATGAGCGGTGTATTTTGCAATATTTTCAATACCCCAGCATGGGTCCAAACTACTCGGGGGTCCTTCTTTTGTCCTCCACTTTAATATCTGTGGGAATGGACATACCGACTCCATTTAGGTAATTTATCATTCTTAAACGAGTGAGGAGACTATCCACTATTATCCTTCGCCGTGTAGTCTTTCTAGTCTTGAAAGGGCGCAGTCTTCGCCCTTTGTCCGGACATGTTCAAATTAATGACGTATTTGGCCCCAACGGGTTTTGGTATTAGCGATTTTGAGCACCGGACACAGGAGTCCGGTGTCCGATGTTTATGAATTATTAGCTATTTCGGGTTCCCATAAAATCTATGTGCTGTGCTGGAATTTACGTGGCTGGACAGGGGTCAGTCATGATATTATTAATATCTTGATTTATTTTAACAGACCTCGAAGTTATGATTAGAAATTAACATAATTAGTAAATAAGGGTTCGTATATCAAGTCGAAATGAACAGCCAAAAATTATGACATGAAAGAAGAAATTTATTCAAATTGGCTAATTTAATTTTAAAATCTAAAGTGAATATAAATAACGACTACAAATTTTACAATCAACATCTCCCATTCAGAACGCAGACTGCGTAAAAATGCGAAGATCATTAAAATTACCATATCAATGTAGGGTCACCATAAAAAATGGAGATGACCACAGCATCCCCGGGGTCAGAGGTCGCTTGTACAAGTGCCACGAGCCCAACACGCTTTCTTTACAAATTCTGTATAAACTTGGGGATGACATAAAAATTAAGTTGTTTTTTAATGTTCAGTAGTGACAGTGGACACGAGACGCGATAAAAAATGGGGAGATGAACAAATTTATAGAGATTTGAAAGTAAAATGATTCTGGATTTATAACAGATTGGTATTAACATAACTTGAACGCAGCATGTCGCGATTTGTGAATGGTAATGTACTCGAACTAGCGGGAATTTATTGTTACAAGAGAGATTTTCTTTGTGAATGTGCAAGAACATTACTTGGGACCTGTATGAAGATATGAATGTGTCGAGATAATAGAAAGGAGATTGTTAGTAGCTAGGTTTTACCACTGATAGTAAAGTAATTGAAATTTGCATTATAAATCTTTTACAGTATAGAATGCATTGCACAGCAATCACTGGACTGTAAAAGAGACGAGATTAATTATACATGTTGATGTTAATGAGAAAAGAAATTTAGCGTGAATTTAATGCTTCGAGATTCCCCAAAGAATCCAATGTCGCGTGGAAATTAATGATTATCCGTGTTTCGTGGTCGCCGGGACTGCTGGAGTCGGATTGTCCGTCCGTTAATTTATTACACGTAAACACTTCCCAATGACCGTTATGCACGATGACGGATAGTAAAATTTAAATAGAAAGTAAACAACGCCGGATAAATATGCACGTTTAATACAAGTGTCAAAGCTTATATTACTCGTATAAAATTTATACGCGGTTAAAACGATGAACTCGGAGCGTGCGGGAATGACATTTTTAAGAATATTTACATTTTTAATCTTGCTACTTTTTACATTTCTCATAAATAACTTGGATTCAAGAATCTATAGGTTATATGTGAGTTTATAGTAGATGTAGATGTTACATGGCTTGTGCCGTTAGCATCAATAAATTAGATCCGCAAGCCACTTAGAGGATGATCACGACGTTTAATCCTATCTAAAGTAATCGTGTAAAGGGCAAACCAAAACAAGGCACCAACAAAGGTAATTATGATTAATACCGATCTTATCAATGGCTTTGATGGAAATAAATGTGCAGTTAATACCGACAACTATTTTGCCTTAAAAAGATTTTCGCACAAAGATCAAATTAGATTTTGAGAGCGATTTCCCAAATTCTTGCAATCGTGACATTTTTGGAAATTGATAGTACCGCAATATTTAGTTCTAATATCATATCATTTAACCGTAAATGTGAAGAAAGTGATAATACAGATTTAACAGTCATAAAAGGAGGCACGCGCTTACAAAGTTCGGTTTTATAACTGGATTTCTAAATGGAATGTCGAATGAGGCAAATTAACACTTCAAGAGATTAATACGATTATTGAAAGCGAGAAATTAATAGTCTGATAATCCGCATACACTTCAAAATAATCGCATAAACTATGTATTTATTAATAACTGATAATTATAATTGACTGACTAGATTAAAATGTGAATAGATTTTAGAATATGGTAGTGATATAGACGACTTAATCAGAACATTTAACTTTTAATATTTAATCCTAAGTACTAATATTATAAACGTTAAAATGTAATGTTTTTGTTATCTGGATTCATGCAGGTTTTTTATCCGACTCCGTCAGATTCAGAGAGTTGTAATGTTTTTGCAGCTAACCACGAGCGAATTCGCGGGCAAAAGCTAGTAAAAATTTAAGATGGTATAATGTCTCTCCTGACCGATTCCGGCCACGGCGGCTAGTGTTACTATAACACCAGCTACTACGCAAGACATATTATAGAGCACAAGCGTGTGTACATACACAGGTGCACTCTGTATTCCTTTACTCTCATAGCTCAATGGGATGGCAATCCGACACGACCGGAGAGAGATCAGGAGCAGGACCCACATTTTTACGTGCTTTCCGAAACACGGAAGCTGTGATATTTATTTCATAAACGCACACAAAATTCGAAATGTCGGTGCGCGCCGTGGGGATCGAACTCAAGACCTCTGACTTAGTAGTCCTAAGGTCATGCCACTAAGCTATCACAGCTTCAAAGCGAAAGGTGGAATACCACATAGGTAATCGACATACAGCTACCAAAAAACTTGACACACAAAACATAGAAACCCCGAACAATATCTGTCTAATTCCCCTCCATTCATTGAAATATCTTTCTAACTTTTCTTTTCTTTTTCCAGCTACTCTTTCCCCATATTCCTTGAACTTTTAGCATCACAAAGCTGAGATATTCATCGTTCTACTGCAGTATAATGCTGTATAATACTGTCATTAGTGCCGATAGTCATTTGTCAAACGGCTGATGGCCGCTGTCACGGGTCTCGGTTTGATTGGAACTATCGTTTGAGTGGTTTCTGTATTGGTGTTTATTCTATCGAGTGTAGCATCTGAAAGTGCGGTTGTAATATGTTAAAATTGTTTCTTTTTTATTAAAAAGCTGTTGGTATTCCTATTTGGGCTAATTTATTGACTGGTAATGGCCAGTCCCTGTCTGCGTTTAATTCTTACTTAAATAAAAGTTTTACAGTTTAGAAAATAAAAGTCTAGCTATTAAAAAAACAAGACCAAAACGAAATCAGACAAATTATATGCACTTATTACCCTATGTAAAATTGGACACATGCTTCATATACCCCAACAAACGGGCAGATGTTAAGTAAAAGCTATCAAATATCAATCGAGCAGCGATTTACTCGACCAAATCGGCTGCGTCAGTCTCCAGACATAGAACCCACTACCGTGCGCTAAGGCAAATCGCATAAGATCTTATCAAAGGATTATCTCGGGTTATCGCACATCTGTCCTCTACCAGCCAACGACATCGTCCCCAATGACCATTACTCTTAAACACCGATACATTACCGACTCTCTTTCACCTCGAGCATCTAATTCTCGAACGAAAGACGCAATGTATGTCGTTATGTTACTTATAAACGATGGAGGTTGTTCTCGATACGCTTGCAAAAGATTAGGACGGTGGAAGCGTGATCTTAGTTACACAAGGTATTTATGTAAAGTTGGTATCTTCCCGGCCGATCGCCGTCCGATACTAACATTGTCTGAAGATACTATTGGCATTGTTTGCGGGCAGATGGGAAGTCAACGCTGACGATATTGGGATGGAGGAAGTATTGCGACAGCTGATGTGGCCTCTTTACAATACATGTTTCAAAATATCCTATAGGTAAAATTGATTTTTAAAGTGAGAAAAAACCGGTGAAAGATAGAGCAAATTCACTAATGAAATGATAAATAAAAACGCCATGTAGCTTGTCAATCAAAAACAATTGAAAGTAGTCCACGCAATACAGAAGTTAAGACCATAAGTAAGTGACAGCAATAAACTTCAAAATCTCCCACTTAAAAACAAGATACATTTTACGTTTATTTAAATGGACAAACAAAAAAGCTCAACTAATAAAAGCTTCACAATTCCGAATTAGTTCCCCTAACCGCTAAGCCATAAAACGGGAAAAAACAAAACGAAAAAGTTACTACGTCGTAAAACCTCTCAAGAAGTTATAAACAATTAGCTTTGCTAACTGGCTGGTTAGAAAAGAAGCAAGAATCAATAAAACAGCCCTTTTCTAACGAAAAAAGATTAAAAAACAATAGACGGAGGGTGATTCTCTTGGAAATTTGTTCGGTGACAACATTCATCTCAATCAATTGTTGCTACCTCCCTGAGGAATAACCCTTCCCTCCCCGGAGGTAGACCCCTCTAACCCAATTAATGGGGTTTCGTGTGACCGCAAAAAAATAAATTGAAATGTTAATTTGATATGTGAGGCAAGATGTGAAGGGAAGCTTGGTGTGACTTTGTGGGGACGGTGTTTTTCGTCAACTTTATTAATTAGTTTATTTTTTGTATGATCTAAGATATCAACGTTTCTGTTAAATGAAAAATGTGAATCGTAAGATGAAAACCAATATTTACAGATGCCTAAAAGTTTTTCTGGCCTACCTATAGCATAAGCCAATCAGTTCAGAACTAAGTCTACCAATAACTTACTATTTATAAAACTACGATAATTCCTTCCGATGTCCGGTTAAAACACTCATATTTTAAAACAAATGATCATACTAATAAATTATAAGCCACAAGGTATAATATGTGTAAGAAATAAGTCTTTATTTCCTGTACTAACCACGAACTCTCTATTACCATTATAAAAAAGAGACGACGCCTTACAATGTACGTAGCTGCATCTCGCTTTAACAATGATCAAGAGTCCAGCTTTGTATATGGTACTAGGTTCCTGTCGCTATCATAAAATGTAGGGATTTAAATATACGGGATTAGTGATGGCAACATCAATAACGGATGAAACGTCTGATGACAACTTTTAAAAATATTGATGCCGTAAATGGACTGTATTGTGCGCCAACAAATAATATTACACATATTATATTATTATTAATGTTATTTTTAAAGCTTAACTTATTTTGGGCCTCCTAGCACAAGTATATCTTTTACTTAAAAGGAGGTCTCTACGAAAGGTAAACTGAAACATTAAGTAAGTTTCTGCAAAAAGCCTTTTTTTGTATTTATTTACCTACGTTTTGCGTTCAATAATATAATAAATCAGTATAAACACCCCAAGTAGATCATACATTTATAAATTACTCTAACTCCCAAGTAGATCATACATTTCTAAATAACCCTTACTTATCTCATTGTTTTCAAGAAATAAACTTTACTTCCTTAAACTCAAATAATTACCAAGACGTCAGACTAAGCCCCAGAAACACCAAGACTCCAAAGACCATCTTTAAACCAAAAGGACCAGACATGCCTATAAAAGTATCAACACTCTATCAATTCCACTTGAGCGCGAGTCTTCATAAAAAGCCCCGGCACAATAGGCCCTGATTAGTGGTGATTGGGCCTCCGAGGGCTGACCCAATGAAATTAATTATTCAAAGTATGTCCGCGCAAGATACTCTTGTTATCAGATATTGTTTGTTTGAATTTCTTAGGTTTTTGAGTTGTGATGTGACTGTCATACTGATGTTTAATGTTGTCGGTTTTAAATTTGTGTTTTTGATTGTTCAAAAGAGTTTTTAATTCATTGTATTTTCAAAGGTTGCTTAAATGACAGAAATATAGTTACAAAATAATAGACAAACACTTTGCAATTAATTACAAACAAAACATAAAATGCCAATTTTTTTTTGTACTAATATAGAAATAACTAAAGCATGTACTTTACTCACGCGACGATATAAGAGACGACTAGGATCCGACCATTTTCACGATCAAATGGAACCTTTAATCTTGACACTGTTGCGCAATGAACATCGGAAACTGATGCTGTTTCACATGCCATAATGTAGGAGACATTATGGTATGGGAAACAGCGGATAAAACACAAAAAAAATATATCTCAACTTTCTTTAAACTACTCCATCTTAACTCTCACACAAACATACAAAATACCAACCTAACTCAGTCTATTCAGTCGTTTAATCAAGCGAGTAGGACTTACCTTTTTTCACCCACCTCGGTACCTAAGCAAGTACAAACAGAGAGGCCTCCCCAGGCCACAAAGGACTCAAAGAGCGATGCCCATATTAAAATTTCCTTCAGAATAATCCGTACACAACACAATATCAAAATTTAATATCATTTTAATCTTAATTCTCCTTATTAATGTTAGCCAAGGAGGGTTCGAGTTAGGGTTGGCGGGAGATTACCTGTGACTTTAGTAGGTAAGAAAATATTAAGAAATGTATTTCTTCTTGTTAATTGTTAAGTTTGTTTGATTCGGGATTTATATTATAAGTAGTGGGAGATTCAGGGCTGATTGTGTGAGGCTAGATGAAATACACATCCAGTACGGAAGGCTGATATGATTATGGGAGGATAGATGGAATACATATCTACATATGAAACGAAAAGCTTACAGAAGATACAACAGTCAAATTATGTTAAAATGTCTCTTAATAAAAAATATTGAATTATTTACTAAGCAACATCTTCATTTCATAATTTGCTAATATTGGTAGCCCTAACTTTCACCAAATCTTAGACTCTCCAATCCCTTCATTGAAAAAGTAACCCTCCACCCAGACCCAGACAGTTGAATATCCAATAAACTTACAATTCCTAAAAGATGGTAGGAAGCGTTGAAAAGCAGGTAAGTTCAAAGATAACGCTTGTCTTTGGCGAACAAGGCTTAATTAGGTCGAAATACTTCTATCGAAATCTTTGAAATTTACATTTTATGATTCATTTTGATGTAGAGTCGGTTCAAACAGACAAAGGGAGGATTACCGTGGAAGACGGGATTCTGAGGTATAACGAATTTGATTTGCTAAATTGCCAGGTTTTTGGTCTGATCTGTTCTGAATCAAATTTCTGCTGGAGACTTTATTTATTCAGTGCCGAATGCGAAGTATACAGATAGAGTAGAGAAAAAGATATTAAAACATTTAACCAGCCTTCCATGCATCGGCAAACCACTTGATTGGCATATCTTTCATCGCCAACTTCACAGCATTAAGTATGTTACATTTTGCACTCGGTATAAAAGAGATGTAATCTTTTAATTCAAACAATCGTCTTGGTGGTCCTTGATAATAGATTTACTCAAAACGTAAGTTATAGAGATAAGTTCGCATGATTGCTATAATGTTTTATCCCATCCAGTTGCAGGTTGCTAGGCAAAAACACCGGCCAGCCAACAATCACAGTTACACAGACATACACCATGTCCATTACTCATAAAAAGGGTGGATTTTGTCACCAAATCGGTGTCGGGGTGGATTCTTTAATTAAAACAATGATACCACCCTCTGATGGATCACTGGACTCGCTAATTGATGGGCTTTGTGTGTACCGAGTTCGAGTTCCGGGAGGTTTAATTATATTAACTTTTTGCACCTCTTTACTGTGTAAATGATATGTGAAATGTGTGAAAAAAGGACTTGATTATTTTCGTTTAAACAGTGTATGTTAAAGATAACGTATATTTAAAGAACTACCAAAACCATAAAACACCTTTGTCCTAAAATGTTACGCGTTTGGAACCCGTTTTAAAAAACAGCAAAATGAGCTACACAAGAAGGCTCCTTACGTTGAACACCAACGTAGGTTTTTTAACTAGGTACATCTTATTCCTTTCTTGTTAACGAAAAAAAATGTAAATAAATATTTTAAAACAACCTAAACAGTCAACAAACACAAATTTATCAGTCATTTCAATCAATTGCACCTCACAAAACACGACAAACATAAATAAAAAGTTAATCAATCCGAAAAAGTCACCCTATTGAGAACATAAGGTCCTACTGTACGCATCTGAGCGGCGGAGACAATACGCGCGTTATTAAAGAATCCATCACGACACAATACACCGATGACAAAACTCTTACTTTGAACTCCTTCCTAATCGCAGGGAAAACTTTATTTTGTAGGCCCAGTGTTCTATGAGGGTTATGGAGTTAGATACTGAATGAAAATGTTAAATTTCTTTTAGAAAAAACCAATAAAGTGATCTGGTCCTTAGGTCTTTTAGATTACGATTAAGCTGAGACAACTTCAGTTTTATATTATCTGAATGTAAAAATGATTTTTTTTTTTTGTATAAAAAGTATGATATCAGAGAAACAATTAGTTGAAGTTGTCATAAATTCTTACAAAAGGTTATAAAGGGTCATCTCAAACCATAACGCAACTTAAAAGATTCACAAAAATGTACGTTAACATAAAATCTTTAAGATATGCAAAGTTTCTGATAATATATTAAAAATTACTTTTATGATAAGTAAATCGTAGTGAGACAGGTGATTATAAATCAATCACGGTTAATGGTTGCAGAAAGTGCTATAAAGCGGTGAGTTAGCGTATAATACCGACGGTGACACTTTGATGAAGTCAAACCACTTTATTGATGTGACATCGTAAGATAATAACAACATTTTTTATTGTTTTATAGGCCTTGAGGCTGTTTACATAATACTACAATGTTTCTAACCAAGAAATACACTTAACAAATTAAAATTCAAGATTTTTCTGTATCTTTTCGCCAAAGGACCAAAACTTCTGACCAAATTTAAATTTGTGTACTAGAGGATCAGGTTGTTAGTATACACTGCAGTGACAGTTATGAGAGTGCGCCCCAGCCGCGATGGTTAGAAGACAATGGCACCGCGGTTTTGTTCGACATCAGAGGGGCGACGGTAATGAAAAACATGGGAGCTCCTGACTCCGCGCCCCATGTCCCGATTGACTTTCATATCGATTTGTTACTCAATTTTAATTAGGATTTAAATGATTAACATTCGTCATGGGGTTTAAACTTTATCTTATCTATATTTTGAAGGATATTTTGGCAATTGGGAATGATGCAAAAAATTAGTTTCACCAAATGACTTCCACTGCATTGTATACAAGATTACTTAAGCCAAAACAGTTTGCGTAAACAATCGCTTCCAAAACGCAACTTAGGTCAAATTTTCGGACAAAAGGACCAGAAAATCAAAAAGCACTTTTACTTGCACAACTTTCTGGGACAACATGATTCGTACTCGAGTATTTAAGTATCGAGTGTTTCGAGTGTATCGCTTGGAACAATACTCGTAGACTCGTACAATGAATGTTTGTGGCCGTATATCATCGCGGCCCGAACAATGGCGCCCGCGCAGCCGGCGCTTGCGTGCCTGCGGTGAGACATGTCTTGACACTTGAAGTTGCGTCTTTTCAGTTTAGTGGTAGTGTATTAAGTTTCGAAGGAATAGTACATAAGCTTGAAAGTATTATACTATCACTTGTCTTAAGCTGTGACTCGGATGATTCTCATTAGAAATGGTACTTACTTTTTGGACTTACTAAAAAATTCTAAGATATAGTTTCGAGTTTAGGATGGCACGAACTTTCATGTAAATTATTTAACCGAAGCTCCAAAAAACCTAGCATAACCTTAAATTTATTATTTTTTTATTTGTGCCCAAAAAAACTCAAGTATCAAAACTTGTTAATATTCCACAAAGGCTAAATACCGCGTTATAAACTAACCGATGTCCAGCGGTCAATATAACATAATACATTCAACATAAATACGGAAAACACCCTCACTTCCCATGACCTACAAGATTGTATCAAACAATTGCAAATGTCTCAAAAATGTGCCAAAGATTACAAAAATTTCAAAAGCTACAAAAGTACTTATACGTCCTTATACCAAGGAGATAAAGTCGAAAATTGCTTAATTTCTCTTGAAAGTAAAGGTAAAGTTATGTTGGTAAGTAACAAAAGGCAGTTTGTCCGTATCGAGTAGTCTAAACACACGCTTGGACTCTTTGTTTCGGTACTCTTTGGTTAGCCGCGATTTATTAGATGTCGTAGGAGACGGGATTAGTGTTCTTCCCTTAAATATTATTTAAGTATCGTGGGAACACGTATTGGCAATTGTATAACGATTGAAAAGCGATGGTGTAGCGTTTAAGTTGCTAAATGGGTCGGAATTGATGTTTGTAAGACAGATGCGTGTTGTCTTAAATGGACGGCCGTTACTGTTCTTTTTTTTTGTAACCGCAATGAATATTATTTTGCAAATGGACCATAACATCTACTCAGATTCAAATAATAATTACAAAATAATTATTTTTTAATAACATATAGGTTAACTTGACTATCATCAGCTAACTGACAATAAAATTTTAGGTATACATAGTGCTATAAGGACCTTTTGGCACGTATGCGAAATCGGAACTAATGCCGAAATATTAGAAAAACTATTACTTTTGACAGATAGTTAAGTTTATTCTTGTTGCAAATGTGCACACATGTTAATGTCATCCAAGTGATTAAAAATCCCTGTGGCTTTATAGTAATATTAAAGAAATCAAAAATACACATTAGAACTTAAGTCTTAATTAACTAAGAGCATGATTCCAACCATACCCATCAAGAAGAAGCGGCAAGAAACTCCAAGTTCGCAATAAAATATCGATTTAACAAATGGTATTGATAGGAATTATTATCATTCATATTTCCAGTTCCATATAAGTAATTATATTCCACTTAGGAATATTATTGCACCCTCAATAATAAAAGTTTAGCAATTATTCAGCGCGACCACTCTCGGCCGAGGCTGGCGGGGCGCACTTTTATTAACATCTGTCCGTTTTGATGACCAGTGATACTCTGCAGAACTGTAGGACTCGGCTATAATAAGAACATAATATAATAATATGTTATTTGCCTTTCTCGCGGTTATAGCTGCAAAACATTCACCTCGTTTTACGCAGTCGGTAAAGAATAACCTGTGTCATAGCTTTTCAAACAGTGCGTACATAATAAGGACCAACCTATTAAAACGACCGGAAATATTTTTATCCTTGCCATATTTATAAGGCTTTAAATTTGCTGAATAATGAGTTGAAGAAAACATGTTCTAAGTAGATTTAATAAAAAGAGCTTAATTGAAGTTGTAAAGCTCTAAATCCATCAAAAGTTAGTAAAAAGAGTTTAGTCTAGTGTTAAAAAGTCGTAGTAAGACTCGTAGCCTACACTTTGCCCCTTAACTTTGACACCGTATAACACAATTAAAACTCTCATGTCTAGTACGGGTAATACCGATTACTAGTAACTTACCTTTGAAAGTAAAACACCAGTCGTGTAAGCGAGACGCCGCTCTACGCTGTGTATTGCGCCATCTCGCTTTCACAACTATTCGGTCCTCTGGTCCTACGAGTCTAGTCCCCCACTCTGTATGTAAATGGTGTAATTCGTCAATAGCCGGCGGCTATCGCTAATTGATTTCTATTTGCCCCTCTTTAATTGTGGCGTGTGATTCGATGGGCATTGAATTATTCATGGCTGTAGTATGGTATATTACAGTATGGTGGTGGTACATGTCCGGTTTAAATTGGTCTTATTAGAAAAAGGTATGGAAATTTGTCTGTATAGCTAAAGCTTTGGCAAGAATTGTATAAAATTCCAGACATTTTTTGGTAGAGTGTATTCTCTCATATACTGATGAAAAAAAATATTTGTACGACATTAAACTTTTACTGGATGACAACATTCATATAAGAATCGAATATTACGAAGAATATACGAGTTGCTGTATTCTAATAAGAACAAATCAATGAAATTATTGTAATTTGTTTAAAACTGCATGGATAGCAGAGAGGTATGGGTCATCGCGCCAATTAGATACTACTGCGCGACGTGTCGCAGGTTCGATCCCCGCGTAGAACAAGTATTTGAACGATCCACTAGTCCTTTTATGAGTCTGGGTGTCCTTGTGCAGAATCCAACATTCTTTTACGTTCAGGTAAAACCAACTTGAATAAGAATGAAATCTCACTATTAAACGTTGCATAAATAACAGACGCCAGTAAATTTCCCCGAAAACTTAGACCATCTAAAATTACTTACTCAAAGCAAAACTATTCGAAAAACTGAAGCCATGTCTGAGGGGAAGACAGAAAAATTGTTATTTTATTGCATTTGAGGGCGCGCATGTCATATTTTATTCTCCAGACGCCATTTTCTTAGTTTCCAACCTATTCCTTTTTTACCGCCACGAAGGACCACTTTTTAAAGTCGGGGGTCCTTTTGGCTTTCGGAATAGGGGCTTTGAAAGTAGTTTTCTGGAATTTTCGGGGCTATAAATGTTTGTGGATTGCCTGCGTGTCGTCACACGCACGGACGGGTAGTATATCATTTTCTTTGTACAAATGGGTGAAAGTATTCTGTGAGGCGTCCTAATCTAGTCGAATAAACAATAGCGACGGTCTACTGTTTTATTGTTTTCTTTAAAATACTTGAAATGTTTGTTGTTTGGGTGAAATGAGAAACTACACTTCCCAAAAGTGTTTTTAATTTAAAATACTATACGTATACTTGTGTCACATACATATCGAATGCGTAATACATTTCTACCGTCCAGTCATCGGGCTATTTTTACATCGGCCGGGAATCGAAGCCGCGACACCGCTCGTAAATCACCAGAGGTATAAGCACTAATGTCGTGGAACTAACACATTTCACGCACCGCCACAACTGTTAATGTGGCCTAAATAATGTTTTGGTCCCGTCTTAAACCGAAACCAATAAAATCTGTTATTCAAATCAAATTATTTATTTTGCAAAACAAAAATTAATGGTTGTTAAAGTTACTGGGTCGAGTTTAAGATTAAATATTTGAGTCCTTAAGGGTATTCGTACACGAGGTAACAAAAATCTTCGAACAGTTGCCAACTTTAGTCTTTTACAAAGTGGCTAATTTTGTACAGATGGGTATATTGTTGCAAATTGAAATGGTCAGATATTGGCTTGTGGTGTCTCTTGTACGCTTTACGTTTGATCGGTGAAGCTGCAAGCAGAAAAAATGATACCTAATTCACATATTCAGCGATCAACATATTGAATTTTATTCGTAAACCATTCTTCTACGTAAAATAAGCCATCACACCAAGAGCAATTTTTTTTAATGTAAATGTATTTGTTATTATAGGAATAACTCAACTCACAGATCAGAATCAATCTTATATGAAAGTCTTAATTTCCTTATTAGCCAATTCCTAAATAGATTCTTCATTGTCAATCCTACAATTTGTTAAATTTCTGGCAAATTACATCATACTGTTACTATACATAACTCCTGACTACAGGATCATCAGCACATCTCAAAATTTTCCAATTAGACTAAGATTCTATCAACCCGTTATAAAAGTCCAAATTCTTTCGAGCTTAAACCACTACTTATACACTAGGAAACTCTGGGGCTTCTTCGAAGCTTGTAAGAAAAAGACTCAAAGTCAAGTACGTACAATTAAGAGTTAACTTAAGAATATTCGTCTTTAATCATCTTGTTAGTAAGTACTCATTTGAGGTTGTCACTAAGTGCATTTTAAACATCGTACTTATACACCTTATTTATTTGATAAATACTTTTAAAACGGTCCAACTTTTTGCTTATTTCGTTTCAAACCGCAAATAGTTATACCTTTCACTTTTCAACATAGAATCGTATTGTAAATGGGCATAGATCCCCAAAACCTAGCCTACAGCTACAGGCAAAGTCGCGGTGAACTCATAACATCTCACCCGAGAGCGTTCACCCCTGACCCCTAACTGCCTCTGGTCATCTCGAGACGAGTGCTGTCCCTCTCGCACTTGTGAGTGCTGGTGTGTAGCTGTCCCTGTCCCCCTGTGCACGATCCGATCCGAGTGGATCCGGGTATCCTCAGAATTGCAGTTGGCTGCGCGGTTCACGAATGGTGGAACTTTGTATTTATTTTGTTGTTTTTTTTTTTTATATGTGTGATGCTTATGGCTTATGTAAGTGTGATTTTTTGTACTATTAAGTCAGATTTTGTATTATATTTCTTTCTGTATTTGTATACTTTTAAGATATTTGTTATCATGGTGATTTTCTTTTTATGGTATCCCCGACAATATAAAAATGCTAAAATCTTTTATAAAGAGTGTCTTATAAGATTTGACTCTTAAGGGCTGACTTGAATTTTTTTGTACTAAGGATATATTTTCTTGTCAAATTATCAAAAAAAATAGAATCATAATAAGTAAAGCACAGTTATACTCTACGTCATACGTTAGCTTAAATTGTTTAATGAAGTAACAATTCAATATCCTAATTCATGTTTACAATTACCAATATAAATCACAAAGAGGGATTTAGAATTTATGGGAATCGTAATTGGCAAATGAGTCAAATCTTAAAAGACACTCATTACAATAAGAGTACAAGATGATTAAACAAAACCTTTTTGTGAAAATAGATGGCGCTGTTTCAGTATATGCATGTGCCGTCACGTATACTGAAACAACGCCATCTATTATCACAAAAAGGAACTACCCGCATTAAATCCATTTGCGTACCGTGTCACAATCAAAACTGAAGACGCTTGGATACCGCTCGTGCTCACACATACGAACACATTAACCGTACTGCGTTTACACATATATGTACTTACTTTACTATAGTAGTATTAAATGTTAGAAATATTATCATTACATACTTATATTGTATGGTACTGGCTCTCAAACCTTTTTAAAGAAATATATTAATGGTATTAGGGCTAGTATTGGTATTTGAATAGAAAGGACCTGTGTTTCTGAGCGCTAACGTTGACCGAATCATTTTAATGTATTGATAAGACAAAGTCACGTCACTTGTCGCATACATGTCTTTCACATATTATTATATGCAAATCTATTAGCGCTTACGCTTTAAGTATCGTAATATACTTATTTATTTTTTTAACGGGCCTGTTGGTCTAGTGGTTAGTGGCATTGACTGCTATACCAGAGGTATCGGGTTCGATCCCCAAGCGAGACAAATGTTTGTGTGATACGCACTATCATTTGTTCTGTGTCTGGGTTTTATTTATCTAAATAATCATAAACGGCTCTATCTTTTGACTGCGTAAACTTAGTAGTTTGAATTTTTGTTACGATTTTTAACAGCTCGAAGAAATAATAGACATGAGTATTGATATAAATTCCAGTTTCATACTTCGCGCGTTCCTAAGAAAAAGGTAAACATACAGAGGACGGACGGACGAACAGATCTTATAACGGTTTAGTATTGTCCTTTTAAAATACGGAAACCTTATAAATAAAGGACATATATAACTTGATTTGATTACTACTTTAATTTAGGGAAATATTCTTAATCCAAAAAAAAATATCAATACCTACCCCAAAAAAAAACATTTTTTTATTAACCCCCGATTTCTGGAAAGCTGATCAATTGAATCTGCTGTCAAAACAAAAATCACGACTGTAACGGGTTAAATATTAAACTTACAAGCAATCAGAATTTGACATGAGATTTGACGAACGATAAACAAATATTTGTGTCGATAAGCGTTTGAAAAACCAGGAGGTAAAAAATTAAATTCCTCCATAATTATGGGACATTACAGGCGTATTATTATAATCCTACAAATAACAGTCTTAGTTCGGCTAACACAATAATGAGACAGAACGGGTGCAGTGTAATTACTCCACTAAAGGGGCGGCTCGCAGTGGCCTCTACTAAACTACGCAACACTGCCAATAAAAACTGTGATTTAAAGAGCCCATTTTTGTCAACTAACTATACAGTAAAGTAATTAGAGAAATATAAAACTATTTTTAGCATATATTTGTCGTTTGAATATAAATTACAACACTGCTCTTTGACTTTGAATACTATCGCTAAAATAGTAATTTGAATAGAGTGCAGGGTAGTGGACTAGTTACTTTTCTCTGAGCACTAACACTGATTGAATTACTTAAATGTATTATGTTAACAGGTTAAAGTCACGTGACATAAGAAAAGCAAAATAATACAAACATTTCTATACATGCGAGCGATTAGATTGTACTAAAATTGATTTAATATCTAATAGCAAGAGCTTGTAAATGATCCATAATATGTTTGTATTTAGAACTGTATAAGTATGAATATCAGTTGTCTAGTACTCACAGCACAAGCTTTACTTAGTGTGAGACTAGATAGCGTTGCGTAAAGTTGTGCAATATTTATTAATTGTAGAGTTTTGTTTTCTGATTACTAGCGTAGTATAATACCGGTCAGGGTAACAGGGGATGGTAACAAAAGAGAATCGTGTTGATGTGATTTCCATACATCACTGCACACATACAGGAAATTGTTAAAAGAATAAGTCACTTTTTGTGTTCGCAATATTATATTTTTTTTACCTTTTTTGTGGTTTTTAATTTAGGGTGAATTATAAACAAGTTCATAACTTATATTTTTATTTTTCATTTCAAAATCAAATGAACTATACTTTTTTTATTTTACGGCTAACTATAAGTAAACTAAATCTTATTTGTAAACTTGCCCTTTGCAATTGTTTGTTTCAATTTATTGCTATTTTGTACAATATAGCAGCTGCAAATGACGATAAGAATCATGGTGCAATACATTCACCCAATATATGTATGTAGATGTCAATAATAAGGACGTTAGAAATAGATAAGATTTACAACCTTTCGACCCAAATACTGCAAAATAGTATTTGTATAGAACAATGCATATAACACCCACCTTTATAATTTTTAAGAAGTTTAAATATCCTTTAATCAAATGGAAGAACTATAAAACATTTTGATAATTTAACATTATAGTTGTGCAATACCTTGGCGCCTAGCTCGAAGTTTAAAATAGCGCCATCTGGCGAGCGTCCTGGTACTAACACTTTTAAAACCTTTTTTTTAATTGAACTACAAAACTAATATTTGGCAATTACGAAGTTAGCATTCGATTGATTTCTTTACTAAAAAAACTATTTACATTATTTTAATGAAATAAAAATGTTACAAAAATAACACAATTACATAAAAAAAATTAAATCAAATGTATGTGTAGCATAGCAATGCAGTATTTCAACGTAAGTCGTACAGGGGATGTAACTCAGTGGTAGAGTGTCTGCTTCGCATGCTGAAAGTCCTGGGTTCAAATCCCAGCATCTCTACTACTTTGGGCTATTGCATTTTGCAGATTTAATAAATTTTACATACTTTTATTATTTGATTTTTTAAGTTTTTTTTTTATATTTTTGCCAACTTTGTCCATATAGAATGCAAGCAATCAGTTAGTCCCTCGGTTTGTGATTATATGCGCCAATAGAGCGCAACCCCGTGACACGTGGGCAACCACAAAATGTTTCAAATAATTTATTTAAAAGAAACTGATTGACATACACCTGGACGGACAAATTAAATGGACAATGTTTTTTTTGTTATTCAATCTCTGTTGCAAAGGGGTAGGCAGAGTACAGGGTACCGATGACTAAATATTATATTAAAGGCAAGGAACTAGATGTTTGTTGGTTGTAGATGTTTTTATATTTTAAATTTTACATATTTTTAGTTTAGTTTATGATGTATAGATTATTTATACATGGTGTCCCAAAACTCAACGGTAATCGGAGACCGGATGAAAGGCCAAGTTATACCAGTCCTGGGAAATATAAAAAAAAGATTATATCACTCAGTTCAGCGATAATAGACGTTATAAAAAAAAGTTGAAATTCGACTTTCTTGGTCGCGTTTTCAAGTCGTGTGATTACCAATGTCACAATTTCACTATGATTTTTTAAATTTCGTGATCTTCAATAACGATGCTATTAATCGCAACTACAACAGCATGCAAAAAAACATTGTTAATTTAATAAAATAAGTTTTTGTGAGTTATGGTTCACAAAAATATTGTGAGTTAACTTTAACACTTCATATTGTAAAAAAAATGTGTGGTGGCAATCAAAATTGTAATTCTTTTTTTTTCAAATTGGGCTCATTTTGAACAACTCTACATTAGGAATTTTTGATACTAAAATTAATATATTTTTATTATTATTTTTGATCGTAGCAAATGAAAGATGTGATCTCTGCCTACCCCCAAGGGAAAAAGGCGTGACGTTTATGTATGTATGTATGAAATAAGCTTATTATTTTTATTAAAGAGGTAATTGAGTCAGTTAATAACAATTTTATTGTAAAAGACATAATAGGTAAAAATAATAATGAAAAAAACAATAAACGAAACATCGTAAAACTTTTTATTTAATTATTCTCCTTAAACTAAAGTAAATGTTCGAATTATTCGACTAAATACAAAACTGCATTAAAACAGGCAGGCAACCTACCAAAACTATAATTACGAAAACACTGAAATAATAAAACACAAGAAAACCAATAACAGATTATCACAAACGAACATTTTTAAACGTAGAACGAAAGGCCAAGGCGTGTAGCATACGGTTTTAAAGGTAAACCCCATTAGCTGGGTCGGCCCCTGAATAGTTGATAGCAACCAAAATGTCAGGCCAAATGGAATAACATATGAGGTACAACTTCATCAACTGCCGAAATGCTGATCTATATTTTATTGGTGATTATAGAATGGTGATTAGGGGCTGCCACGCGAGTAATAAAAAGCTTTGACGCGCGTTTAAAAAACGCGTTGAAAACGTTATGTCACAAAAGTTTTTACTGTTTTTTCAATATAAAGTTTGACTTCTCATTGTAATATGGAGGTACGATACATGTTCAAGACTAGTTTCACACTTGATTTTGCCTCATAGGAACGTTTCATTTATAACATATACTTACGACCTGTATTTTGAAGGAAGGAAAGGAGCTTATGCCTTCATATTATATGAAAAGCTATAACTTTTGACTTGCCTTTGAATTTGTTCTTGTTGCGGATATTTTTTGCACACCATTGCCCTCGTTTTAATGTCATCCACGTGCCAAAAGATCCTTGTAGCTCTATACTTCTACCTTTTTTAAAATAAAGTCGTTTTTTTACTATTCGCACTTATTAGGAGAATTATGAATAGGTAGTCCCCTTTTTTATCAAATACAACCAACCGAATAAAAGTACGCATTTTAAAAATCACATATCTCTTTAAAACTCTAAAGCACAATACACCTTCTTTTCTGAAGTCGTTTAAAGATGTAAGTAAGTCATTATTCTATTGTCTAGTAATTTCCTAAGGTGAGAACTGTGAACGGTAGATAACGACGTAAATGCATTAGTCTTAAACAATTTACAGGCACTTTGCTTTACTGGGTACTACTCGGTACTAGTTAGTGCCTGCCTCCAGGCAGCTGCCGGCTTTCATAGAAAATCATTATACTTTAGCATATGGTATAGGTAAAACAATGATGAAAAGGTAAGCTCTTTGAATTTTAGTGGTAACCTAAAATTATTATTTATTTATTTACAATCTCTTTATAATAAAATTGCAATATAATATATCACAAAACCAGTTTAGTGGTGTAACTGTGGGTGAGTCGCAAATAGTTATAGTTTAAGTTAAAGATGTAAAAAGTTGTTATTGAACTGTAATATATTGTCTACATTAGACGCCTTATATTATGAAAGAAAAATAATTCTGCCGGTCTGTCTACGTTTAATATGACTGTTACGCTTTTCCGACTAAACTGTTTATCATCCACCTCAAAACCGAAGAATAAATAGATAATTTACTGCAAAAACCAGCAACTACAAATAAAACGGAACTGGGACTTGACTAGTTGTCAAGGCAAAAAAATAATAATGTCCTCTAAAGAGGTTTTTACTGAACACAGAAAAAAGTCAAAAATGTCCTCTAAGAAGGTTTTCATTCAACATTCATCCTTTATCAATCCATAAACAAAACAGAATCAAGGTAGCCAACATAAAAATATGAATACGGCAGAAGCAGTAGGCAGAGCAGTGAGAACTTTACTCGGCTCAGGAAATGAAGAGGCGACTCAATTTCCACGACGCGTAATCCGAACGGAAATCTAACGCGACTGTATCACACCTTTTAACTTTTTTATACAGATTTTATAGGTACGTGTATGAATTTTACATTTATTTGAAGGTTTTATTAAATACTATCTGTTGCCCGCGACTTCGTTCGCGAAAAAACAAAATAGGGATGAAAAATAGATGTTGGCCAATTCTCAGACCTTCTGAATGCATATACAAAATTTCAAAAGGATTGTCCAGACGTTTTGGAGGAGTACGGTAACTTTCATTGTGACATGGAAATTTTATATATTAGATTTAGTTTTAACTCGCTATACCTATCATGATACAGTATGCTGTCTTTCATATAGTGAAACAGTGTAGTGAGCGAACGTCAAAAAGTTTTGTTTATGTGAATTTTGTGTCCCAGAAATCTGTCTTTACATCACTCATCTAAAGCCTTTTAAAGTCCCAATTATGGGAAAAATACACACACCATTTCCAGACATAGAATCAACAAGCAACGATCATCACCTACATTTCTTTAATATGAAACAGCACCTAATAGGAATCTGAGCAGAAATCTGTGTGACGTTTGAACAGCTATAGGGGGCGCCAGTGTCGTGATTGACAGCTAATAACCGTAGATTTCCCACGGGAGCCTGCAATTTGTCTCCACACCCCATGGGCTTACCAACCCATAGAAACTGCCTCTTAGAACTTATGACTTTATTTCTATGTAAGTATAGAACACGCAGTTTACTTCTAACAGTATTCATAGGTAAGAAAAATCATGGAAAATAAGTATCTAGTTAAATTATCTAAGTAAAAATGAACCAAAATATACCTAAAGAACCTCGTATTATTTTCTACTTTTTTTTTAAGAAAGGTATTTTTAAATGGTCATCCGCAAACTGATAAAAAGTATTCTGGGAACTCAATTCGAAGAAACTGTTCTAGTCATTTTAAATAATAGCCATTTATGTATATTTTTAGTCGTAAAGTTTTTTAAACATTAACATCATTTTATAGTAGACCTATTATTATGTGTGAGTAAAGGAACATTCAGACATTTTTCGTAACAAAAATAACAAGTTATTGACCTTATTTATACACGCCCCACAGCTGGGCACAGGCCTCTTTCCATATAGGGAAGATTTGAGCATTCCAATATTTTGAATCCAGGTTTCCTCATGATGATTTCCTTTAACGTTTGAAAGTACTTAGTGTCTTAGAATAGGTCATTAAGAAAGTACATATAACTTTGAAGAAGTCACATTGCTCCTCTGCACTCACTTGCATCTCGCACACACAAATCCATAGATACAGCTAGACCACCACGGCTATGTAAGTTTAACGACAACTTTTTTTTAAGTTACCTGTTTTACATTAATAAGTTAATTATTAATAATTTATATTAAGTTATATATTATTAACTTATTTATAAGTTATAATCTAAAAACAATAACGCCTAACTTAAATATAATGGCAATATCCATTTCCTCAAATAACTACTTTTTGCAATTTACACTAAGGGATGAATGTAGTCCATAATTTGCCAGTTAAATTTACCGGGGGTGTAACTCAGTGGTAGAGTGTCTGCTTCGCATGCAGAAAGTCCTGGGTTCAAATCCCAGCTCCTCCACCCATTAATTCGATTTATGACATAAATCGAATTAACGTTTTAAATTTTTTCTACAAGTTTATTAGTTGAATGGACCTCATATTGGAATTGTTTTGCAGTTTTTACAACTCCAGTCTTCATTCAACCTCTTGTAAAACCTCATAAGAATGAAGAATATTTTACTTAAAATTGTAATTAATTTACTATACAATTTACAAAACACAGTATATCATTTACAATTTCCAATTAATCCATGTTAATGACATACCTAATATTAAAAATCGGAAAGTAACTCTGCATGTCTATTACGCTTTCACGATTGAAATGCTTGGTCCATTTAAAAAAAAAATGTATAGGTATAGCTTGGACTCTGGACATAGGCTACTACATTTTTAATGCAGCTTTCTACTTACCGATTCAAAGCTCAGTATTCGTAATTTTGTTCCTCGCGATATAAATAAGCGCGCATTATCTTACCATACAATATTAACACTACCATTAGATAAAGAGCTTTCCACTGAAACGAACGCTCAGAGATGAAAATGTGAAATAATCCGTCAAAAGTCGTAGATATAGAACTTAGGATACTGGAAGTGACACGTTAAAGTTACGATATTCATACTTAACGATGATATTGCGCCTTCCAGCATATTATTATGATGTAACTTGCGATTTTTTACACATATCTTTAATGTCAACTCATTTTCGTTCTTTAGAGTTACGTCAATTTCTTTATAATAGATACGTTAAATTAATAACTTCCCTATTTTGCGCCCGGAATTGATTAACAGAACATCACAATTAGTGTAAATCATTAAAAAAATAAAAAAAGTGACGCTAAATTCGATTTTATATAATTAATTCTATGCAATCAATTATTTAAAGCCGAACCGAGAGCCAAGTGGTATTAAAAGAATTTGTGACATCCATAAATGCTTGTTCAGGGTGTCTTTAATGACATTCATGTGAATTGAATTTCTATGAAACCTCCCACGACTCAAGGATTAAACTCCTTATTGTTTTTATAAAAAAAGTACGCTCACAATCTTAAACAGTCTGTTCCATAGAGTATACATCTTTTGTCTTTCTCACTAATCATAAGACGTTTATTGGGCAAAGGCGATAAATCGGAGTGCCTCCGCCATAACTCACCGCGCGAGACCTACCCCTAATTAAGGGTTGCTAGTGGTAAAAATAATTACCTTTCTAAAAGTATTATAGCAGTGTTGTGATATACATTGTATTTATTAATTGATTGCTCAATATTTTACGTTTTATGTTTTACTTACTATAAAACGAAATAAGGTACATTTTTATTATCAAATGTTTTATTCAGTAGCAAGTTTTGTTGTGTTCGGAAATTAATTGAAATAATAGAAAGTTACGCAAAAATACGTCCAATAAAATAAATCAGTGTTTTAATGTCATTGCTACTTTTTATTTACTTAATTGATTATCCATAAAATCGCTGCAGTAATTTTAAACAAATTGTAAAACAAAACTTAATGAAAAAAAGACCAAACAAACAATAAAAACATCCATCAATAAAATTTATATACTGTCAACCATTCAAACATTAATTAATTTTCAACACAATGCTATAAAAAAAAATAAAACGGGCATAATACCAACAAATCTACATTCAACGTTTAAACTTCGTGCGTGCTACCAACATAACAATTAAAACACCGTAATACCATCATCACGGACATAAAGTCAGTCATTTATCGTTCAACCCTTTAATGTTGGTAGCCTGTACTGTATTAATTGGTGGCTCTCGAGACAACAGCGATAATGTTTGATTGATGCCGCCGATACTGGCCGTAAAGGGAATGCCACACACACGTGAATTGTTTAAATAAAATAATAAAGTCTCGATGAATAGTACCTAATGTTCATTCATAAATCTTGTATTTATAAAAGTTAAGTTTTTAAGTGAGGTGTGTGTTTTTTGGGGTTAAGGTTCGAAATTTAAATGGTTGCGTTATATTTTAAACGAGATATACCAAAAATCATAAACAATCTAATTAATCTGTTATTTTAAACTAGCTATTTTCCTAATCAATTGATGTGAAGTGTGTGATGTGTGAAGATTTTGACAACAAATAACAAAATGTGACAATAAAAGAAACTCAACTTTAATGTTGCAAGGGCAACATAACTTTTTTTCCCCTTTTCCTTTCATACAACGCCATCTAGTCTCAAGTTAAGCATACTAAGTAACTTGTGTTATGAGTACTAGACAACAGATAAACATATTCCCATATTTTTAAAAACAGATATTATAGATCAATTACACCCAAACACAGAACAAATGACCTTGCTAATCACACAAACATTTGTCGTGGATGGGAATCGAACCTACTACCTCCGGTAGTCAGTCCGGTAGTCAGGGTCACTAACCACTGGACCAACAGGCCTGTCAACAACGCCTGTCAACTACGTCAGTCCTCCATTGTAGAGCAGCCCTTACCTCTCATATCGACAGTAATATTCAGTTACACGCGTCATTAAGGGCTGCACAGAGGGTTCGACTCTTTGATTACCGATACCTCACAGTTTAGACATTTACATACAGTATACATGTTAGTAGTCATTATTTGTACGTCTTGGAATAGACAAAGGAATTAATACACAGACGGATTATAATTAATAGTCGCTTTTAGTTTATCGGTATAGTATTTGATTATGTACCAGCTTTTGATTTTGATATGCCAGAATTTAAAACGATTGTAAAAATACAATCCACCCCGTGATATTAAGTAATTAAAAATTCAAAACCCGTAAGCAAGTTGCTTTTCTCCTCGCGCTGATCGAGTCGCTGAAATGTATTATTGAATTGACATGTCAAAGTTGCGCTGTCATGACATGTCACTAATCAGAAAACAATGTCATTCCCGTACATTTGATGTTTTCTATTCAGGAATTACTCACAATGTAACATTGTTACTCTTTCAGGTTTAGAAGCCACGAAGTTAGGTTATGTTTAAATTAATTTTGTCGGGAGTGCTATACCGTCTGGTCTCTCTCCGGATTGCCCATCGGACTATGAGAGTAAAGGAATAGAGAGTGCACCTGTGTTTACGCACACGCTTGTGCACTTTAACATGTCCTGCGTAGCTGGCTGGTGTCATACCACTAGCCGTCGTGACCGAAATCGGTCTGGACATTATTATTTTCCATCGAATACTCTCACAAGTGTTCCTAAAACTCATAATTAGTCACAATAACATTAATTAAGGAGCTCGTCGCAGTCACGCCATCCACCATACAACAGTCTCCATGTAAATATGTTAAAAACTCTATTAATTACAGTATTTATTGGTTAGCCACGCGAATTCGTAATTAATATCATTTGTAGTGACGGCAATTGTAAGCTTCTGTTCTACTGTTAACATGTGTTTGGAATGTAAGTAGAATAAGTAGATAAAATTGTCGTGTTTCTGTGTATCTTTATGCTGATTTGGATAAAAATGTTTTTGTTTTACGCTAACAGCTTTAACCTTTTAAATTAAAAAGTATAAATTATAAGTCTTATTTTCCTGGTCTTCTTGTCTAGAAGAGCAGCTTCGAAAGACAAGGTTTGTATTATTTTTTTCTTATTGTATGTTAATATTTTCGCAATAAATAATTATAACGAAACCTAAAAACTAAAATTGAATTATTTAATCACCCTTAAAAACTGGTCATATTCCTAATGAAATCACTCAAGCACCTTACGATCCCAAAGTCATTACCCCAAGACACCCCACACCCTGCATATGTGTGATCCCCTAATTTGCCGCTGGTTTTAATTAAACAATTTAGCGTACCGGTCGCGTACACCCCCCCCCCCCCACCTCGTGCAGTATCACCGCCATTCGTGATTTATATCAGGCACCTGTAAACCAGACAGAACGAATGAGACATGACTGTGATTATACTATTACGTTGTATTGCGCCTTACAGCTTAGGGAGTAGGAATGGCTGAAAATCAACGCTGTGGTGGGTCTCGGCCCGCTACAGCATTAGCTGAGCCACCTCCTTTTGCTACAAGTTTTAATTTTAGTGTTAAGTCTAGTTATTGCTTTTGTACTTTTTTATCGTGATATAAATGTGACTTTTTCTTTTAAAAGTTAAAGGATTTTGTGTTTCATATACTTCAGTCACGTAGACTGTATGTGGATATGTTAATGCTCATTTGATTAAACTCATCCCGATCTGTAACTCAGTGAGTTCTTTAATCACGTTCTTTAATCCTAATCACGTCATTGTTAAAAGGCCTACGCCTTTTAACAATGACGTGATTAGGGCTTTTAAATACCTGATGTTTTCAATACCGGTATCAGTACCGGTATTATAAATTTCAATACCGTCTTCGAAGTGTTTTTGCAAGATTTTGGCCTATATCATTAGCTTGACCAACATAAATTTTAGCCTAATATCCGTTTTTAGTAAATTGGCATCCCGTTTACAAAGGTGAACGGCAGGCTTGTATGGGCATTTCGTACAACTAAAAAAAATAGTGTTTTGGGATAGTTTTTGTTTTAATTGTTTGTTAATATGACAGACAAGCTTTGTTTAAATTCTTAGATTTTTAGAACTTGGCACGTAAAAGTTATAACCAGTTTAATTTTTTAAGGTTATATACTAGTTTACCAATGTAGATGTTACATATAGGTACAAAAACATTGTTATTGGTGAGAATGTCAATGTTCTAGATTATTAGTCGCTATCTTTTAGTGTTTTACTTACCATTATGTATGTATATTGAGATGAGAATCGTACCTACTTATCATACCTATCGAAGCAGGTATCTCCGAAGCGAATCAACACAACAGCAAAGAACTAACTTTCCTATATTATAAAGTACTCTGTGGAACTAACTGACAGTTAGACAGATTGACAGATTTTCTTTACCTGTCAACAAATAATTGCCATATGAACAAAAAAAAATGATCACGAAAATCATTCCTATCATCAAATCGTAAACTATTACGATTTTATGCACCAATTATGCTTTTTGAGATATAATTATATATGTGTTTCATTATATGTAAGGTTATTTCTCTTTTTAAATAATTAACTATCATTTCGATATTTGTGTTATTTTTCATATGGCAACTCCAAAAAACATACTTGCTATTAGTTTACGATTTATTGCGTTTAGATATTCAAATACTTTTATTTATATTTTTAAAGCATTCTAAAAATAGTATACTTACATAAAAATAAATGGCTCAGTTGCCTTAATAAGTGGTATGAATTCTATAACAGAACAACAAGAAATGTATGCTGTACGAAATCTGCCGATGTCCTTTCTAATACTGTTACTTTGACTACAGAGAGGCTGTTGTAAATATTTTTTTATATTGTCAAATCGAATTTGTCTTATTCGAAATCGGAGTTTAATTTTAGATGGATTAATAATTAAAATTATGAAAAGATTGTAATACCGTAATCACAGTATTGGCTCGTCAGTAGGTACCGGTATTGAAAAAAGACCAAAGTATATCCGTGATTACGGTATGACGGGATCCCGCAATACCGGTATTGAAAGCCCTAGACGTGACGTATAAACCGACAGACTTTCACGTTTTGCATATAAATGTATTGAATTAATACAAAAAATATTTCCCAGAATTACAAATGAATCAGAGCAATCCTTTTTAGTAAAACTCCATTATTTCATCGTAAAAAGCTCAATGCTGTCAACGTCAATAACTATATGATTGTCATTTTGTGTCGCGTCTATTTTTTAGTTATTTATTTTGTAATCCATTTACTAACATGATGTTAATTTACGCGTGCATAATGCTAACAATGATATGTGAAAGCAAACAAGCGTATAACGAGAAAGGAACCGCTCCTAACGTCGGTACAGTTCTATTCTCTTCGAATGATGTCAATAAGAAGCAATGGTCTAAGGCGGAAATTGGGTTGTTACAAGCTAGGAAGTATTTCCAAACTCTCCTGCCGCCTCCGGTGTTCATAAACAACTTCAGTGAGGACTACGTCAACATCTTGCTCGGTTTCTTCAGAGACGCATACTTGGCCATCAAAAAAGAGTCCCGTGACATCGAAACAGACACCATCATGACGACAGCTCTCTCAGACGCCATCGGCGGCTACCTCAAAGTGTGGGTGTTGCCTGTCGCGAAGCTCGACTACTACGGAGGCACTGTCTCCCAAAACAACGTCGTCAAATTGTTCCAGTTCTACAACGAGATCAAACAGTATTTAAACACCGATGGCTCCGGTTGGCGGAAACCAGACGAAAAGTTACTCAATTCTATGACTATTAATGTGGCCCCCCTGAAATTGACGTCTGCTACTAGAAGCATGAGCGATCCCTGTGATCATTTAGCATTCTTCGAAAAGACTCCAAATGGTCTCTCTGTACCAATTCCTAACATTCATTGGAATGATAAATTGAGCACAATGTTTGTACCCCTTAAGAATATGTCCTTAATCGCAATGAATTCACCAGACACTACGAATCATCTGATAAAGTACTATGATTCAGCAAGGGGTTGTATTCAGACCAGGAATTCTAAGGAACAGGATAAGTTCGACGAGCGATTTCAAACCTGGCTCGTCAAAGAAGTTGTTCCTCATTTGAAGGACGAACAGTTGTATCTTGCTTTAGGGAGTGTACTTTCTTTAGTAAACAGGACTCGAGATCTCTGCACTAGCGTTATAGACTTATATGGTAACAAATTTAATACAATACCTACAAACCAAACTTGTCATGTGTCACTTGATCTATCGTCCAAGAAATTGTGGATTATATCCATAATTCTACTAATTGAAGTGGCTTGGTGTATACCAGCGTTAATATATATATTATGTTCGAAAAAAATACCCAAGAAAGACTGTAGTAGTAATGTATACTTATTTATAGATAAAGACAAGATGAATAAATGTCCGAAAAGTAGAATCTGTCTTAAGGAACGTCCGAAGTGCATAATGGATCCTCCTTGTACAGAAAAACGTGGCTGCGTATCTTTGCTGAAAAGTGGATTAAAATTTTTCCGTAGAACACGCCAAAACAATATGGAATTCGAGGCTCAATATCCCTCTTCTATGGCTACAAATTACAAAACAACCGTTGGAACTGGTACCCAATCATATTTCAGCTCAAAAGACAAATCAGCCAGTGCAATGAAAACTACGGAAGACAGTGGTCCTAGAAAGTCTTCAATGAAAAAGTTTTCATCAGCTGATTTCTCATCAGATCACACTAATTCTACACATATCTTGAACATTTTAAGTCTTGAAGTATTAAATAATGGTGCAGAACGCCGCACAAATAATAGCTATGCTACCATTCACGAATTACCTAGTCCCATGTCCATAGAAAAGAATGATAGGTACGCAAGGGTTAAAAGAGAAAGATCAGAAAAACGTGAGAAAATGAATAAACGTAAAATAGCAGAAGAATGGAGACTATATGAAGAAAAAATGAAACTTGAAGAACTCATAAGAGAAGAGGAAGCAAAGAAATTCGAAGAACGTAGAGTAGCCGAAGAATATCGAAAACTACTAGAGCGAATAAAGGTTGACGAAGCAAAACGGCTTGAAGAAATACAACGAAATGAAAAAGCACGAGAGCTTGAAGAACTCAAACTAGCTGAGGAAGCAAAACGTCTGGATGACCTTAAAAAGGCTGAAGCAATTAAGCAAGTAGAAGAACTTAAAAAAAAGGAAGAGAGGAAACGTGTTGAAGAGTTAAAACGAGCCGAAGAAATGAGACGCCAAGAAGAATTAAAGAGAGCCGAAGAAATAAAACGGATAAGTGAAACGAAAAAAAATAACGAAATTAGAAGACTACAAGAATTGAAAAAAGCTGAAGAGCTTCGGAAGCAACAAGAGCGTAAAAAGATTGAATCATGTAGAAAATCAGGGGAACGTAAGCTCGTTGAAGAACAGAAAAACTACAATGAACGTCGTAAAAGTGGAGATTCTAGAAAACCTGAAGTACGGAAAATATTCCTAGGGCCTAGACGTCCCGATGAAAGTAAAAAAGGTACAGAATTAAAAAGTGCAGATCAACGTAAAAAAAGTTCCGAATCAAGAAGTCCAGAAGTACGTAAAAGAAGTGTTGATTCGAGAAGTGTAAAAGACCATGAAGAAAGTACGGCATCTAAAAGTCCGGACGACCCTAGAAGAAGAGTTGGATCGAAAAGTCCTGAATCTAAAGTTCCTGTATCAAGAAGTCCCGAATCTAGAAGTCCTGAAGATTGTAAAAAGACTAGACTTCAGGTAGACTCCGGAACACATCAAGAACACAAAGGAAACGTGGACTCCAAAAAGCTGGACGAACGTAAGCGACCTGAGGAATGTAGAAGAGTAGAGGAATTTAAAAAGGTTGACGATCGAAAAAGATCTGACGAGTCTAAGAAACAAGAAGAACGTAAAAAATCGGATGAAGCTAGAATATATGACGACCGTAAGAAATACGAAGAGCGCAGAAAGTACGAGGAACGCAGGAAAGCAGCCGTAAAACGACAAAAAGAGCAAAAAGATTTGGAAGATTTTTTCAAAAAGGAAGTCGAGAAAACAGTAGGAGAAATAAAAGAAATTGATGAAGGTTACAAAAATACTGAAGCGTCTAAAGTAAATGTATCTACTCCTCGATCTGCAAGGGCGGGAACAGAAAGGCGCAAAGTAGTAGAATTAGAGAAAAGTGTGCATGTGTGTGATACAGAGAATCCTGAGCAACAAATTAGTGGCTCTGTAGATACAGGAAAACCTACAACATGTTCCTGCGCCAACTGCCTACACGAGAGTACGGAAATCGTTAACATTTGCGAAATAGCCTCAGGTAGTGTAGAATCCAAAGCTGTGGAAGATAAACAAGTAGAAACGAAGACGACAAGGTTCCAAGTGACAAAAGAGTACAAGACGACGAAGAAGGGCGTCAAAGTGATGTCAGGAAAACCTTATTTAGAGATAACAATAGACAGACCTGCTACAGAAATAAGTGTGGATGTGGGTGGAATCCGGCCGAAACAAGACAGCCAAGGGAAACCGAGTAAAATCCCAAAACTGACAACTTGCAATGTGATGCAACCGATCTACACTTCGAGTCTTAATTCGAGTCCCGTCCGAAAAAGCATGATACCACAACTGAAAAGGAAGACCGTCGATGACTTGGATTTATCAAACTCTGCCTGTCCCAAGTCTGAAGATAGCAGGTTAAATGACACATTTTAAAGTTTCTCTCCTTTTTATGAATGGCCCGAAAGCCAGCAAACTTGGCTGTGAAATTAGTTTTATTGTTATCTAAGTTGGTTATTAATATTCTCATATATTATGTATAATAAATATGTTTCAAGTATATATTGTTGTTTTGGTATAAAATATGTAACTGGAGACATACTGTTTTAGATAACCAAGATGCACATCTTCCTAACTAAATATATGTACACTACAAGTCTAATATTATGAGCATTAGATTTAAAACCAGTCATCGTCATGCTTTCATGGGAATGCCTTCAACTGTGTCTAATTTTTATTAAATAGGCAAATAACACTCACTATAGTGTTTACAAATATCCATCGTAATAACTCGATGTCTGAACATGCTTTATGAAGACTTGCGTGTGTGTTTCCACGTCAGATTACCTTCGCGTGGCGTAAACTCTGGCCATGTTGTTTGATCATAAGTCTTACCAACACCACTAGAGCACAACAGCTAATTGTTTCACCTATTTTTAATTACAAGCGGCATCATAAACAAAGCAGACCCTGACAATCCAGTGAGTGCCGCCCACTAATCACTGTGACGAATTTATTGGCTCGATCCGGGTGAATTAGGGGAGCTTGAGTTATTGCATATTTTGTCAGCTCAGGTGGCCGGCGTGGCTGCTAATCTGTCATTACGAAGGGCTACTTGCCACTTTGTGAGAGTGCGCTGGACTTTCCGACTGTGGAATTGTGGATGAATATTTATTTGGGCGGAAATGTTAAAGGGATTTCGGGATATTGAAATAGAGGTTGCAATAAATTGATATACATAACTGTAACGCAACTAAGAGTATGATAAGTGTGCAGAGTACAAGCAACTCCAAAGGTAACATAGATAAACTAAACAGTGTTTTCAGTAATATTTTCTTGAAATTTCGTCTTAAATTATGCAGTCTTCTTTTTCTGTCAATGATACATTCCATGGAATATGATCAGTAGATTGCTTGTTCGAAAAAATACAGAAACTAAACTTCTAGGATACGTTTCTGTACATTATGCTAGCACTAAAGAAGATAGAAATAGATAAAAAAAATATCTTACCAACATATAAAATGAGCCATCAAGAACAACCCACTTTTTTATACCTTCCTGTTAATTACTACTTATCTACTTTACAAATAGCCCAGTCAAATTAGGGGTTTCACCTCGGAATGAAAGATAATAAGCTGAAAATTGGTGAGAACCTTTGTTTGGTCGCCCTGAATATTGTCTCAAAAGTCACAAGTTCTATCGTGTCCGCGTCCTAAGATATTCAAGGTCAAAGGTCACGAAATACAATTTTTCGCGAATATCTCGGTTCCTATTGCTTTAATGATATTTTCATCAATATCCAAGTTGTAGAGTATAAAATTCTCTACAACTTTTGTCTAAACTTTTTTTTTATACGATCAACCGTTTTTGAGGTAGAGCGCGACGAGTGCGCAGCGTATAGTCATACAATATATGAGGTAATGCAGGGTCAAGTGTGAGTTTCAGTTATCAGTACGTTGTATAAAGTCAATTATTGACAAAAAAAAATATAATTATTAAGCAATGCCCATTATTTCTGTACATAATAGGTTGGGGAAAAAGTCTTTTCGCATTATAGTATGTATGAACTTGTAATATTTTTTTTTGAATATAGTATTTGTATCTGGCTGGTTTTGGTACAATTGAAAGTTAAAATTTTAAAGAACATAATTCTAAATTCTAGTTTTATTAGAGAGAGAAAGATTTTATTACAAGTTCGTACATACTATAATACGAAAAGACTTTTTCCCCGACCTATTATGTACAGAAATAATGGGCATTGCTTAATAATTATATATTTTTTTTGACAATAATTGACTTTATACAACGTACTGATAATCGAAACTCATGCTTGAACCTGCATTACCTCGCTTATTATATGACTGTACGCTGCGCACTCGTCGCGCTCTACCTCAATAACGGTTGATCATATAAAAAAAAAAGTTTAGACAAAAGTTGTAGAGAATTTTATACTCTACAACTTTGATATTGATGAAAATATCATTTAAGCAATAGGAACCGAGATATTCGCGAAAAATTGTATTTCGTGACCTTTGACCTTGAATATCTTAAGACGCGGACACGATAGAACTTGTGACTTTTGAGACAATATTCAGGGCGACCAAACAAAGGTTCTCACCAATTTTCAGCTTATTATCTTTCATTCCGAGGTTGACCCCTTATTTTACCTAATTTGACTGGGCTAAAACGCCTAATCAATACTTAAAAACTTTGTAAAAGCAAGCAAAAATTTATAATTAGGTTCATTGCTAAACTTAAATACTTAAAAGTACTTAAAAGTAGAACTAGGTTTCCACATCACTGTCTCCAAACTTTTGCCATTTTTAAAAGCATTTTACTGAAGAATACATTAAATACTTTTTGGTGGCACTTAGCGTAAAGTTTGAAAAACTTCGATGACACCCTCGAGTTTCGACAGACGGATGCAACTTATCGTTAAACTTAAAAATTATGAACATTTTAAAAGTTCTTTGTACTTAAAAAATATATGAAGCTACTAAAAACAATTTAGCATTTGCTTAGCAATCGAAATGAGGGTTAATTCCTGTATGTTTTATTCCTTTGGTCATTTTTTTTTTCTTTGACGTGTATCTAATAAATGGATTCAAATTGAAATTTCGTGGTCCAAAAAAGTCAAAGTAAAATAATGTAATACGGTTAAACCGATAAATCCGTAACATTGTGCACTATTGTAAACCCATTCCTTTCAAAAAAAAATATTACAGTTATTACTAATCTCCATGCTCTACACATTTTAGAATCCTAGAAAAAATAAACAGCCATAGGTACCTACTTACATCAAATTACAATCAATTACAGTTATGTGTTTCAACGGCACTTAAAGAGCTAAATCTGTTCCTCCCAATAATCACTACAAGATCAATAGACAAGGGTGACCAGCCCTCAATAAATACTGGACTCTGTAAATTGCTGCAGTGTTGTGGGATTACCACATTTACCACCAATTGTGGGGATAATCCTCGATTGACAGGGATTAGTGGACAAATTGACCGTTTTCCCATTTAATTTATGGTGAGGAGTACTTTGAACATCTGTGGATAACATAAAAATGGGGGTAAGTGAATTAGACAAGTAGTATGGTAATGTATGGCTTACTCGTTAATAGATATGAGACAAAAGCTATACTCGTACATTTAAGCAAGTTTTTTTTTAATTAATGTATTTACGAAAGTTTTAGTTAGTCAAGTTCTACAACATTATCAGGCTGCCAAAAAAAAATACTCCTAATCTAAACACAGGTAACTTAATCCAGACCCCAAAAAATACTCTAATAATATTGACCAAAACCTCATATCTTTATAAATTAAAACACCTAATACAAAGTGATTAATTCGTCCAAATTAAATAAACATAATTCCGGGAGTGGAAGTTCTGTGATTTATTGCTGGGCTTCGGTGACCCACCGCTGGGCAAGGCCTCACTGGCCAGGGATTAGCATGTCCAACACTAATCCTGCTAATAAAGCACTTCGGGTATGTTTTTACAAAATTATGAGGAATGTTTGTTACGTGTTTACGCCTTTTGTGTTTTATTGGTTTCGTTTTTGTGTGATTATTTGTGATTTATTTATACTCACAAACTTTTAGGTGTTGTGTTGTAAAAGTTATGTTTTGTGTTTTTAATTTTCTATTGCAGCAATCACGGCAATCGTATTTAAGACTGACGAATATAGCAAACCTTACAATGTAATAAACAGATTAATAGCAAGGGGTAATTAAATGTGTGTGATGTGTAAAACTTAGCAAAAAATGATCCCAGTGTTAACAGAACGTTTTCAAACTTAGTTAACAACAAACGTTTCGCATAAAATAATCTGATTTAAAAAAAAATAATCTATAAAATACACCATTTACAAAATCCACGAAAAAAATTACAATAAAACAAACCAAACCAGAAAAAATCTAATGAATTTATGAACTCCCCTTATCTAAGAGTAACAAAAAGAAAAATATCTTAAATTAACCCGTTGACAACGCAATCAGGCCCTCTTGTCGGCGACTTTGGCTGTAAGTTAAGCCATTCGCCCCTTGTTCAGAAACCCAAGATTTTACACTGATACCCGTCCAACCCTTTATCGCACTGATGGAGTGCGCCCCGGAATCGAAGGCCGAGGATAAGAATATGGATTGAGTTTCATTTGTTTAAATGTTTTGAAAAAAACAAAATGTTTTAGGCACTTTCAAAACGTTACTGACTCTAGTTGCACGGTTCCAAATGTCATTCATACGGAGAAGAACCGGCAAGAAACTCCGTAAATTACTCTTTTAAAAATATAAAATACAGTTTATACAACAATAAGTATGCAACAACAAAAGATGTGATGTTTGTGGATTTGCGAGTTGTAATTCGTAAGGCGTTTATGACTTAATGAAACTGGAAAATAGGACTTTAAGTTGGTATTATGTTTTGTTAGGTCGTAATTGTGTATAGAAAATAGTTTGGCATCAATTCTATTAGTATGAAACCTCAGTTGTCCATACAATAGTGATAAGACTCACCAAGCTTCGAGACTAACCTTAGTGGCGATAGCTTTTACTGTTACTAAAAATACATTTTAGTATTGTTTTTTTTTCATTATTCACAAACGAATATCTTAAAACCTGTATGTTTGTCCTGAAAATTCGTAAGCATCATGTCAATCTAATCAAGTTATTCGTTTTTCAATATCATTCTAGGAGGCACAAAATTATCACCACAAATACACAATATTAAAAGCTCCCATCCCAACTCTACCTAATCCACGCTAAAACCAAATCCAAGACGCTATTCACACCGTACAGAAACGGCAACGGGTAAGCAAAATAATTCCTCGTTTCTAATTGAAGCAGATAGGTGTCCCAGTAATTATGACGGTGTAACAAGGTCCCGGGGGACTTGTGAAATACTGTCTGGGTACCCTCGACAGCTGGCGACTGAAAAACGAACCACTGATAACGAAGTCACGTTTTAGGAGCTAGCATTTGTTTTTGGGTATAATTTCGGGAATTGAGGTGCAGTAGAAATAATTACGGTTGGTTTTAAGTTGTGAGGTTTTTGAGAAGCTGCTATTTTTAATAGAAGAGTGAATTAAAATGTATTTTTACTTTTACTACCTAATTCTTTCTTTCCTGTGCATCCAAAAGTTGTCTGGAAGATATCGTTATTTGCGATGACCGTCATTGTAACGTTACTGTATATAATTTCTTTTTCATAGCTGTAAATATGGTGTACAATAAAGAGTATTCTATTCTATTCTAATTCTTTACCTGCCATTACACCGATACTTAAGAAAATTATAATGGTCATAATAACTCCCACACGTTTTAGTTTAATATGACTTATTAACCTCCTAACGAGGTAGTTTGTCTATCCCATTTTTTACTCCTACTCAATTTACCCATCAAACTCCTTGAAGCAACAAACTAAGCCAAGCAAAAGAAACAAACATGTATAATTACATCTCAGCAAACATCTCGTGAATTTCACTATTTATTGAGCTCCCGATGTCAACCAAGCAAATAAGCAAGGAATTTTACGTACCGACCAATTAAGCAAGACCTCTGCTCCATCACACGTAACCTATACCCTTATAGAAGTCGCAAGGGGTGCGGGGGGCGGGGTGGATCAGGAAATAGTTGTGGATGACAAATTACACGGTGGGGGAGTTAAACAAATTAATCACGGAGTCCAATTTAGCGGAAAACAATGTGGGGCGATGGTTTCATGGGATTTTGTCATGGTGTACCATGTCGAGTGCTGGTGTACTGCTTGGAGATAAATTGGAAGCTGTCTGGGAAGATCTTGGGGGTTTATGAAGTTTTAAACCCTCTGCAAACGTTCGTAGCGTCATCGTTTATGATCCTCTAAAATCTCTATAGTTTGAAACACAATCCGACATGATATTGAAATGTAGTCTCCAATTATTCCCCCCCCCCTTTGTTAACTAAAATTGTTAAATACTAACCTCTATTTCCAAAAAAAAATATTGCCCTTGACAATCATTTCTTAACATTCATTTATCCTTAATATCGGTTTCAAGCACATTAAATTTTTAGTGCGAAATTCAACTCAAGAAACGAGAAGGCCTCTTTTAACAAGTCTTAACAAATCCGTATTCCTTGAAGACAGTTGTAACGAGGTACGTCCTGTTTACTGGAGCGTTACAATAAAACTCAGATCTTCTTAATTTGTATTTCCTGCACATGCTCTTTTATTGAGGAATCGTGTTGTTGAAGTTGTAATGTTGGTAGCACTTGTAAGGTTAATATTGTATCAATCAACCTCTTTAAGGCAAGGTCCTTGAAGTCCGTCGGTTTGATAGGATTTAAAAATAAACATTGACTTGACGAAATGGGTTCAATCCTGTATTTTAAAATATGTAACGAGTGAATCGTGAAATGTTTAGGAAAAAAGAAAAAGTAGCCATACTGCACAGATAATTGTTGTAATAGTCCTGTCTAAAGTTGTCACTATAATTACAATCAAACGAAAAATCAAAATTTTTATAACAATACATCACCACCAAAACAGCAAAAATAATATCAAATCGACAATCAAACTAAACTAAATATTACAACACCTGGCGGAAACAAAACTGCTTCAACCAATGCAATAATTAAAAAAAATATCGTCCCGGAAGTGAGTTCCGGTCCGGTTGCGTTTCCGCGCGCTATTGGCGCACCTTTGACCCCTCCCCGTGGGGGTAGCTGACCGTACACTGACTCACTATGTCACCCCTTGTATACAAGTTATTTTTTACTTAGTTACTTTAAGCAGGTGGTATTTTGTTTTTGGTGTTAATATAGGTATTATGTGTAAAACAATGGGGTCGGATATATGTGAAATGTTTTTATTATGAGTAATAGAAGCTATGTTTTAATTGCTTCTCTATTACACATAGTTATTGAGAATCTTTTGAATATATTATTATCTTGAATTTATACTCCGAACGGGGATAGAGTCATAGAGTGATGAATGAGATTATCTCCGTAATGAAATTAATTAGGAAATGGAACCAAAAAGGTGAAATCTCAAGTGTCTTATTATTGTTATTATTTCAGCAGCATTTACTCTGAATAGTTCGGTATTCAGTCAAGTATCCAACTTACCAAACGGCTGTAAATGAGCAATTATCCTTACAACTACCACTAAAACTACATAAATAGCTTCTAAGATACTCTTCAAAGTTCTAATATACATTCGAACCATTTTTAAAACTAAAACGTTTCGAAGCGTGCGTAGAACTGCAACGATAAGACTTCAAACGGTGATAATCTGAGAGTGGCAATAAATCCTTCTTGCTGATAAACAAATTAATAGAGATAGTAAGGTTCATAACTCATTGGTAGATAAAATTGTAAAGAGGTTGCAGTCCAGTTGTTTCTTTTTTAATCTACGTCATAATGTTTTATCTTCGGAATTTAAAAGCGGAACTTAAAAAATATTTACTTTTTATTTGGTTTTGATTTGATTGTTTTCAAGTTAATTATAATTAACTATTTTTTACTTAATGTGGCTTATTTAAATTCAAATACTTTATTTCAGGCATACATTTGGGTAAATGCGATTGAACACTTACCCACCTTCGCAAAAGTGGATCTCTTTATATTGCTACATAGGAGTAGACAAATTATTGGTATGTCCGCATAACATTAAAGTCCCAATCCCTAGTCCTATCTTAATAGTTACGAGAAATTCTTGCATATATTTTGTAATAATAAAACGAGAATAGGTACTTCACATCCACATTAGCAATTAAATAAATTAGTCTTCTAATAATTAATAAACAGCAATTAGCAGTAGCCTGTGCAATACTGTGAATTATAAAGAGTTTATAGTGGTGTGAGATGCAGGATCCCGGCTAGGACTATTAAACTATTCCTTGTGCCAGCGAGCGCATATTTCAAACAATTAGACGCCCAATCGCGGCCAATTTGAGCCTCTAACGACCGTCATCATGTTGTACGCAGATTGTTTTTATATGACATTTGGTAAATCAACTAGACGCCTTTTTTTATTTATTTTATTTTCCGTGGTGAAACTCTAATGTCTTCAACCCACGTCGAGGGTACGACGTGGGAATATGTCGGACTCACACCGACTAAAAACACCCCGGGCCCCTGGTGGGTACCACCCTGTCTTCCACCATCTTTAAAAGTAAGTCTGTTCCAATTCTGAAAGTGAGAACACTACATGGCCTAAAACCGTGCCTCTCTCTTTCACAATTCTCATACTTTATGAACTACAAGTCCTCTAGCTATAGCTAGGAATCTTATTAATATTTAGTTAAATCAAAAATGTTTAAAAAAACTGATTGCAGTTGTCAAGTTCATTTTGTAAGCCACAGAACTTCGTCATTCGTGTTTTGCCATCGGTATTTAGTAGCCCTTAAATGATTGTTCGTAATTAGAATAATTTAAAATACGATTGTACCTTCCAAAAATAGCAAGTCTTCAACGTACTCTCTGGACAACTAGTTGTAAAATATTCTGAAAAACTAATACCTACAAAATCTCCCAAAATTTCTACACAACCAAAAACTTCCAAAGCTCCTAATTTCCCACACAACCGTAGCATGTATTACAGCAATAGCGTGCGTCCAGCGCGGCTATAACTCAATGAACAATGGCGGCATTCTAATCCAGCTGCCCCGCCGGCCACGTAATGAAATTCCCGGGTTATACCACCCGAAACACTTACTACATATCTATACAAAATGATAAAATAGCAAAACTATAGCAAAAGATAATAATTAAGTACTAAAACTAACATTTAATTTGTCAAAGCACTAAACTAATATTTAGTTTTGTCATAGCAAGATATACTTAAGAGAAAATAGCAATAATTGCGCAATATGTGCAATAGTTTTGCTTTTTACCATAGGTACCTACGTGATACCGTTATCGACACATGAGAGCTATAATTTCACCATCTCTGCTCACATTTTCCTTTTAACCATACGTATTACCAACATCACAATTAAGCAGCAAAATTTGCGCAATCATTCTGCAATTATCGCTAGTTGATTGCTATTTGTATGACATGTAATAGTGCCGGTCGCCAGGGTAATATAACCGCCCGAAGCACCGGCCACTGTCATCATAACAATTACTCGGATTACTCGGACAACAGTGTAACTACTGCTTTACATGCCGTAACATAACTGGGAGTGGTGTGTTGTTTTAGTTTGGGCTGCTGCAAAAAGAAGTAATGTGCTACTTATATAATTTTTGGTGATTACGTAGGTGGACACTGTACTCATGAATTATTGTACGCAGTAGATGTTGTTAAAATTTATCTATACTAATATTATAAAGCTGAAGAGTTTGTTTGTTTGTTCGTTTGAACGCGCTAATCTCAGGAACTACTGGTTCGAATCGAAAAATTCTTTTTGTGTTGAATAGACCATTTATCGAGGAAGGCTTTAGGCTATATAATATCACGTTGCAACTATTAGGAGCGAAGAAATAATGGAAAATGTAAAAAAAACGGGGAAAATTGTTCATCCTTGAGGGCTTCCGTTGCGTGCGCTGCGAAAACGGTTCAAGATACACCCAATATATGTATGTAAGAATTATTCCTATTGAAATGATCTAAAAAAATGTCCGCGACAGTATATGTCTATCTTTTAAGATTAACTCACTAGAACCGTTTTTATGGTAATCAAATTCGATCGAAATTAATGCATCAACGCACAGCCCAAACTACTGGACAGATCGGGCTGAAATTTGGCATGCAGGTAGATGTTATGACAGAGGTATCCGCTAAGAAAGGATTTTGATAAATTCTACCCCCAAGGGGATAAAATAGGGGATGAAGTTTTTTATGAAACTTTGTCAAAATTAAACCGATCGGGCTGAGACTTTACATGCACATAGGTACTATAACGTAGGCATCCGCTAAGAAAGGTTTTGATAAATTCCACACATAAGGGGATGAAGTAGGGGATGTTTGTAGAAATCTTCTTAGATTTTTGACTAGCCATGACTATAAACAAGTCTCAGGGGCAAACTCTCAAATTTGCGGGTATTGACTTGAGAAAACATTGCTTTTCTCATGGCAGTTCTATGTTGCTTGCTCACGAGTAAGTAGCTTGATAGGTTTAGCGCCAAATGACAAATTAGTTAAGAATATTGTGTACAAGGAAGTTTTGTAGGCCCTAATTTTTTACACTAACTTGTTAAACAATTATACTTCTTAACGCGTGCGAAGCCGCGGGCAAAAGCTAGTTATTAAATAAATGCTTATTAAAAAAAAATGATTTTGATGCAACAGAATCTATACCTAATTAAAATATTGAATGCAAAAAACCTCGTAAATGCAAAAAAGAAGCCGCCTATATACTTAATCAAAAGATTAAGTTATGGTTTAACCAGATGTAATCTTGATGCTTGACATAAATTATTAGATATCATTGACTATCTATTGTTCTATTTCATTACTTTATTTCCTCATGAAATTTGGAACATTCATGTTTAGATGATTTTTATAATTAAATAACTAGAGCTGTATCACTCAAACTTATACAAAGCTTAAACACCAAATTAAAATCCCTTCAAACAATCATTCTAAAACTTCATTCAAATACCTCGTGAACTTAACCTCACGCGTGTGGCCTCCCGTTATAATTCATTCGTTCAATTGAAGATGAATGAATGAATGTGAATAATGATCGGGTGATACTTAGTGAATACTAACGCTAAACACACTGCTATCCTATGTGGCTGTCATCATACTTATTATCAAGGATAATCACTAGATGTGACCTCATAAATTTTGAACAACTGTCAGATAATTGTGGTAAGGTTATGTCTCACTGTCTATGGTTGGGATTGAGTATTGAGTTGTCTGTGGGCATAGGTATATCAAGCCTATCTTTAATTCTACGAATTGTCAAATGTCGGTTTTTAAAAATGAACTTAAATGAAGGTTCTGTAAAGTGATTTAAGGACTCTGCCTATAAATCATAATTTTTCTAACTGCGGTTTTGTTCCATTTTTGATGATCGGGCCAATATTCCTTTTTTTTCATCCCTATCTTTTTCAGAGAGATCAGTATTCACCAAACGCCTCTTTTCCGACACACATTTAGCTCATTATACAATCAAAATATCTAGTAATCAATACCATTACTGTGCCCCAAATATTTCTATTTTATAATACGTCATATTTCGTAATTCATAAAAATATTTCAGCGAGGCCCATTAAAATCAAAACGGCAAAAAGTTCTCCGTCTGTAACAGTCGGGCCTCGTCTCAACTTATTTGCGCTGTCTGTTAATCTTTATCTATTGTCTCTGTCACCCAAACTGGCATATAACAGGAGAAAGAGAGAGGAGAACAGTTGTAATTTGCGCGACAATGAAACTGGATCGTTCACGAGAGATTTATACGCTCATTTGTAAATAATGAAGGCGCCACTCATTGTGATTGAAGTCCCATTGATGGCGACCTAACCACACCCCTGTAGGCTAGGGCTGGCGCACGGTAAAACTTTAAAATGATAAATCTATTAAAAATAACTAAATTCTCAAGCGAAGCAAATAACAATACAATAGTGCACTCTAGCGGTAGGTCATTGAATATACGAACTAGTCAGTTTTCCAGGTCTACAATTTGCTGTCCCAAATCACATCCACTTTTCAAAACTTTCTTGTGCAAAAAGTGACAAGCGATACTTAGGTGTAAGGATAGCAGGATTAATGCATAAAAACTAACTATATGAAGTAATATGATCTACTTATAAGGGAGGCTAAATCTAATGTACCTACACTACACATAAACAACCGCTTTAGTTATTTTTGTCGGTTGTTAAGTGTATCTTTCTCGGGCTATCAGGAGCAGAAAATGTTTTTATTACTACTCAATACTTTATTGCATTCCACATAGTTTTACATGTGTTAGCTTAAAACTAGCTTAACATATATAGTTTATAGATCAAAATGTAGACCCTCTAGGGCACAGCATAGTATGTGAAAGTGCATAAAATATTGTGATTATGTTTTTCAATACACACAGAAAGGTCCCGTTTAAATTCCTAAGTAATACTTAGATGACAACCCTATCTTAAGGCCAATTACTTAAAGTCAGTATGCATTACGGTCGCGAGTCGCGACACAACACCTGTCATTGTCGCATCGCTTAATACGTACGTGGCCTAACATGGCGCCCTCAGACATCCACATCTACCACCAACGCTTAAACCAAGACTACTGCAGATGAGTAAGCGAGACAACACACTACACAATGTAAAGCGGCATCTCTTTTACACAAATGTAAAAGTGTTTCTTTATGAAGTGGTGGTATGGAGTGGGGCATACACTGAGCACTTCGCACAATTAGCAAGCAATTTCGTAAACACTGCTTTAAAGGTCTCAATTTAAGAGTAATGTAAGCGTATGTTTGTTGGTTTTTCTTTTATCGTTTTTGTTTTTTGTTGACTCTGCGTGAGGTGTGAAGTTGTCTTGTCTGCGTTTTATGAAAGGAGAAATTAACTAATGAAGACGTGTAGACAGAAATGTTGAATTTTTTCACTTTATTTCAACCGTGACTAGATTCCAGTCAGTCCTGCAATCAAAGGTTGTGCATTATAGAGGTACCGTTTCTTCCTTCATCGGTTCTAAGTATTTACTACTTGGTCCTTATTCTGCCAATATTCTACCATAGAGAAGAGGAACTGGAAAGAAAACGAAAAAATAGACAAGAATTTATAGAAACATCTTACAAAAGAAATTAGTTAGGACAATGATATGTAAACCTTCCAAAACTTTACACCAAGAGTTCATCAAGCATGTTTGAAGCACTATATACTTACCTATCATTGTCAATATTAATTTGCAGGAAGGTCCATATACATATACACTACCAAATAATGGTTCGAGTTCATTGCCTTCAACAAAACAATGTTATCTTAAATTTAGGAATTCCCTTTTAAAATTTAAAGTAGCCAGGCCTATTAGTAGATCAATTTAAAATATACGCAGTATTAACATACTTATATTTCCTGTTATTTGTGGTTTAAATGAGATAAAGCATTTAAATCCAAAGCGTTTAGATAAGTTACAATGTTACAAAGATTAGCGTTTTGTTAAGAGTGAATTCTTTTGTAAGATATTTAGTTCATATTGTGAAAGAATCTAAGATATCAATCAGATTTGCATTTTTTACTTTCTCTGCGACGTACTGTTATTAATTCTTTTAGTTGTCGATGTTAATATGTATCTAGTTACTTAATTACGTGTATCACATCGATTCGTCATTTATCTTTAATACTCATACTAGTAACTGGAGGACATCAAATAGATTTTTTTTTCGTTCATAAATAAATGCATGCGGAAACCTTCCGTTTATACTTTTCTTACAGTTACCTCAGATCATAAAAATTCTCTCTAAAATCAAGAAACATTCTTACCACATCACCCAAAACAATTCATAATCTGTGCTGATATACATCTGTCAAAATAATTCACAGATAAAAAAGACCCTCTTAAAAAAAGCCAACATCGAAGGAGGTGCGTATTCGAGTCAACAACGTCTTAAAACGATTACCGACAGTCTTCAAGGTGTGAAGGGGAGTGCGACACGTAAATCGCATTAGATATGTTAAATCCCGGCCCTGAGGGGGCTAGGAGCGGTTGAGACGATATTTTTATTCGTATCGCTTACTTTCGTGATTATTGTTCGGCGGCCATTTGCATTACATGCGGCTGTGTGGTGGTGAAGCAGTTTTGATAGTAATAAGATTTTTTTCGTAGGTTACAGTACTGGGTGGTTTTGGTTTTAAGTTATCCACTAAGTTGTCCTACGATCTAATCGTAGGACAACGAGAAAAGCTATGAAAAAGTATCTTGAAATTCATGTTACATGAAAACAGATAGGGATAATTATTGTAGTAAGTAGATATGGGTATAATGTTTCAAATTATTTTTTTAACCTTTTATTTGCTGTCGACATAAATCGTTGGTTGTATAAAACATATCAATTAATGTACATATTATTTATTCTTTATAAGTCAGTTATTTATTTTAAGAACATTAAAATGAAATCACTGTCAAGTATCAAAACCGTTCTCCGTCATATACAGGTGACATTTCAGTAATTTTCCCGCCAAAAGCGTGGCGTAAAAAAACTCCCAGAACGCAATGCAAGTCAACGACTCCGCAGAATGTCGGAAGTGACGTTTTTTATTCAGTTTTATATTTATACAGTCGTTTCTTGTCTCTCTTGTCAATTTGGGAGTGTCACAGTTCTTTTACTTACGCCAATTTAGTACTCTTTGTTGTCGGAGTGTGAGTTGCTGTTACTTTTTTGGCAGGCGCTCGAGGGTACGAACTTAAATGTTTTTTATTTCTTATTCAGATTTCTGTAAGAGATACTCTACTCAGAGTTCTTGAAGTATTTATTTAAACATTCTACTTATTAACTATTTGTTTTCAATAGAATATCTATCAGTATCAGGAAAAAATGTAATGAAGGCGAGATTTTTGTTTAGTTACGATGAAATGTCAAATAATAATATATCAATAATAATTACACTAATAACATATTATGTCGTCACTTTGATTAAGTATTTATTGTTTCCCTAGTCAAATAAATTAAACAAAACCCGAAAATATAATTTTGACAACTTTACGCTGTACTTGGCATTTCGACATTCACGTGAATCATCTTACAAACATTATTAAATCCATTTATTTACCGCAAACAGTAATAATGACGTTACCTCATATTATCTACCCTCGGAACGAGTGTTATTCCATGTTTTTATAAGTCGTCAGAACGCAGATATTTCCAGTCGAGTTGTCGATTTGTTCACAACCCCCTTACCCCTTTGTGTGGATCGGATAAAGACCCCGTTTCAATTTGACTGACTGTTAATTTTTCTTTGGAGTATTGGAGACTAATCGAGCAAATACAGTTTGAGGTGTTTACTCGGATTTATGCAATGGGATACTTTGGGTTGGAGTTAGTGTATCTTGCAAACAGTTTGTAATTCATTTTAGTGAATGTGTATTGTGTGTAAGTACTTACAATAGAGATTGGACTAAGTACGACTGTTGCCGTCAAATAGATTGCCAAAAACATTGGATACGTATTTTTTCTCTTATCAAATCAATACAAAAACGAAGATACCTATAAGGAATCAAAGATGGAGAATCGTATGGAAGTGGGAATAGTAACGTCACTTATCATCATCATCATAATATATCATCATCGTGCCACGTCGCGTTGCAGTGTACTTTAATACACTGCAACGCGACGTCGCACGAGATTTCAACTCAACAAATGAAAAACTACTTGTAACACAAGCTACTGTAGTATGCTTTTTCAGACTAGATGGTTTTGTGTGAATGTTGAGGAATAATTATATTTATAAATTTCACAAAAGTCTACTACACAGTCTCTGCTATTGTCTTTAGCATAATAATATCAGTATCATTAAGGGTTGAAAAGAAGACAAAAAGCAAACAAGGAGAAATTCAATTGTTTATTATTAGAATTCCTACAAAAACATTGCATATCCTACAATTCTCATATTACATTCGTATAGCAATTACAATAAAACACATTAAGTAGGAATAAAAACAATAGTAGCAAGATATCTGTTACACAATACTCCCGTTTCCATTACATCTTTACGGAGCCACAGGTGCTCATAATTATCTCGAAAAGAAAGGGTTCTTTCATGATCCCCAAGCATCATCCAACAATCATAACCACCCTTATTACAATAGCCATTAAAGTCATATTCCTTTGTTCATTATTCCCAATACATTCCTTGATTGCCATCATAACCAGCATAAAATGATCTATCATAGTACCTTCGATCTGACTTTTCCTATGTGATTTTCTTTATGCGGGAGGGGTGGAGGAGGTCTTGTAAAATGGTTTTTATTTTATTGCGATGTAAGTACAATTTTGAAGTTAATGGGCCAGTGACGGTATTCGCAGTTATAGCTGGATTTATTAACATAATCTCGGTTTGTTAGCGGCTGTGCGTTAAAATATTGCTAATTAAGACAAAAAGTTATTTTATTGGTTGATGCTAGGCGTATTGGTTGGGGGTCTTTTACTATCTATGGTAGAAAGGATATGGCTATTTCATTTTTATTTAATTGTTGAATAGGATCAATTTCTGTACCGCAATATTAATACTAACTTCAGTTTTGCGCATTCAGCTGGTTACTGTATCTTGGAAGCGACTTCTTATCTGACATCCACAACATTTTACTGGGCAATCCAATCCTTATCAGAATTTTAATTACACTATACCTAGTTATAATCAGTATACCTAGGAGTCGGTATAAATGCACCTTTCCTGCTTATACCAAAACAATTGAAGACAGCAACTCCACAAGATGACAAATCGACCTTCTACCTTCCCGCGAAGTTCGCCCAAGACAGTCGTTACCGCCATAAAATATAAAAAAATGTCACCACTATAAAAGAGACCGCATAGATTTTATGTTCCCGCCCTTTGCGGAATCATCAGCATATCGTTTGTAAAGGCCGCGAGTCGCGACCCCATAGCCAAATGTCGCGCCCTTTGCTCTGGCCCCATAGGAATACTAGCTACATTCCCGCTAAATGCTTGTGTGACTCGTGTGAAGACTCCGAAAATAGAACCTAGAACAACACTATTTTACTAAAGAGATCAATGCCTGTTTTAAAATCGGAAGCTCCCAAAACCTAAACAACAAAAAATATAGAGTTATATTTATAGTGGTATATTTAAAAAAAAAAACTTTTTTAAATGCTTCGGTGAATTCAAAATCAGAACATGATTGAAAAATAAATATACGATCAAAGTTGATGGCTAGTATAAATATAATTGCAATCGTTTGAATTCAACGCAAACTTATAGAGCTCTACAAAGCATACAAACTGTTTATTTTACTTACATTAATCTTATAGTACCTATTCACGTGTCTTTTAACACATTAATTTAAAAATAAGTTAGTTATATTCCACACGCAATCTCATAATCGACGCGTCAATAAGTCTACTTACAAAATGAACAAACACGTCACAATTTCGAAAATGGATTGCGTATACTTCGAAATTTAAACTGTCCAATGTCGTCCCTAGCCCTGATGACGTATGGCACCCGCGGGTGTGATCAACTCCGTACTAGATTGCCAGTTCAAAAAAGTTTATAAACAAAACCGACCTTATTGCTTAGAAATTAGGGGTTGTTAAAATTTGTGTTTGCGTGTTTGTAAGTTGGTTGTTGTATGACGTATCTGTAGTGTCAAGGAATTGCAATTATTAATGCTGTGTGCGGTAGGTGGGTGTCGCACATGTAGGGATTATGTAACAAGTGTCGCGCGCTCGAACATTAATCTCTTGTTTTGTTTGTTCAGAGGAAACGATTATGGTGCGCTCTTGAAAGTTTGACAGTTGGATTTTCACTTAGCGAACCGTGTATTGGAATATTTTGTTGATGATAGAATTGTAGACTGTGTTTGCATGCTGCTAGTTTCTTAACCAAATTTCTTCAACGTGGAAAATTAGAGCGGAATTTTAAACCAAAAGACATGAATGGGCACCACCAGCTTGAACTTTATTCATAAAAATCTTCAATCGCACTTCATAAAAATCTAATGTAAGACAATCAAATGCCTAACACTAAAAAGTGACAGTAAATCTTAAATAACAAAAAAATAAGACGAAAAACAATGACCCAACTGCCAACACAATTTACACCCTTAAAAGTCACCAAAAAAAAAACAACCAAAACTAAGACAGATTCCCTCCCACCAGCCAGTACAGTATCAAGTGCAATAATTATAATTAGTGTGGCAATAATTGGATGGGTCGCGCTCTCCATCAGGGTCGTAATCCAATAAAGCGGTATGATGGATCGCGCCCGCACTCTGCTTGTAAAGACAAGGTTATACGTGTGAAATGTGAAAGTTTCTACGAATTTGTTAGTTAATATAGCTACTTAAGTATCTACTAGAACCTAGTAGCTAACTACCTAGACTATATGAGAAGAATTAGAATTATTTGATTATTTTGACAATTGGGGGACGCCAAAAAAAAGCTTATCAATTCGAAACAAAAAATAATGTGTCCTTTTCATAATGAATTGTCTAGCTGATGACAATTAATTACAATAATTTTCGAAAATGCCACTTTACTATTAAACCTATGTAAGGATTACTTATTTAGAGTTATGCGGATACTTGACGACCATTAGAGTTATTTTTGGTATATATTCAATGGCAGGTTTTTAATAAAAATAAACAAATTTTCATTCCATCGTGTACTAATATTTGTGTTCCAATCTCAAATAAGTAAAAAAAGTAACTTCACAATCCTCAGTGTTGCCATCAAGAATAATAAATATATTACATTGAATGTTTAAAGCGATAAAACGCGTTCTGCTTCTGTTCGCGAGGGTGTATGTGTTCTATTGTGCGGCCTTCACATGACACTAAAGGGGTTTTCGAGTGTGCTTTTCAATTTGCCTCAGCCGAGTGGAGCAGGGAACGGTGTGGAGTCTCCTTATGTATTTAATTTTTATATGAGGAAATTTTGCTAGGCCTACTTGCCTTTCGCAGTACGGATTATACATGATATATTAAGTAAATATAGGTTAATATATAGAAGTCGCAATTTTTACCTTTCTTTCTTTTTTATTTTAATAATCGTGCCTTTGTACCCTTCTCTACTTACACAGCTACTCTGAGTATACTAACTTGCCTTTTTGTTATTATATTAAAATAATTCTACTTTTATAAATACGTAAACTTATAGTCTTGAGATCTTAAGCAATCATGATGATTAATCATAATTCACAATCCTTAAAAGTACCCTTGAAATAAAATGAACGCAATACTCAGCCCCCGTCTCTAAAGCTTTCCCAATCCTTGGTCAAATCAAGTTCGTGTAATAGTGAAACTTTTTTTACCATGGATCCGTTCAAAAACCTCTCTCATCGCGAACAGAGTGCAACGGAAATGAAACGGAGCATGTGTCGATGAAATCGGCGAACTATTGTCGCGTGCCCACGTTCCCGAACGAAACGACACTTGTCATACGTGGCGGGAATTTAGAAAAAAACGTCAACAGAGATGTTATCGTAAAAAGTTACCTGCGTTCAATTAAATTTCGAATTCATTTGTAATATTTCAGTTTGGATTGCGTTAGTTGCGATTTTGTTTACATTTTTCTGTTTAGATTTTTTCTAAGTCCTCTATAGATTTTTTGAACTGTGAATTTTGGATGCGCTTTTTATCTGTATAATTAACTATGTTTTTGTCCTTATCCTTATGATTAGATATTAAAAAAAAGTTTCAAATTTTATAAGGCACAAGTATCTAAGTACTACCACTTATTTTCTTGTCCTTGTCAAAGGCCCAAAATAAAATTTAAACTACTGATTTTTATCAACCCAAAACGCAAAGCCTTTTTTATTTTATTTTCAAATATAGTTCCGTCATCGGTGCGCTTTCTGAATATCAATAAGGAAGATATCCAGAGCGCGAAACTGCTGTGAATAGAAAATTCAGTTGTTTGAAATTTGGAAAAAGCTATTTTTGGAGTTTTGATCTGAAATGAAAACGCTTTTGAATTTTTGTTTTGATGACACTATTATGGGGCGACTTACAAATTTATTTTCGAATTCGAAGTTACTAATTACCAAAAGAAAACAAATCATCGCATTAATTATCTGCGCTTCTAATTTACATTTTTAAAAATAAACCCTCGGGGCAAACGTGCAGCTAAGTTTAATGAGAAATTAGAGGAAAAATTGAAACAGCCAGTCGTAAATGAAAAATTAAAAAAGTCCCGCCGGAAACGGAACCGCGGCCATGTTTCACGAGGAACGCAACGGCCTTAATTACGCGCGGCGACAAACAAACCGACGAAACATTTATTGTTTTTGATCGAATTAAAAATGACTTGGCAACACTGGCTTGTTTGTTTTGAGATTCTAATTAGGAACGGTTTGATAAAAGGCAATCCTTTGTTATTTGTAGTGTTGCACTTGCGCGTTCTTTTATTTACGGAATAGCAGTTTAGTTTTACTAGCTTTCGGCTTTTCTAAAGTTTATATAGGTATAGAAGATGATTACGAAAACTAATTAGATCAAAAATCCAATCTCTTTTATATATAGGTACAGCTAGGTTTTTTTTGAAAGGAGGACTTAGGGCTTAGGGAAAAGATTTCCTTTATAAACAAGGAAAATTATGTACGCAATCCTTTTATTATTGCACTAGCTGTTGGCCGCGACTTCGCCCGCGTGAATATCGGTTATAGTTGCAAAAAAAATATTCCCCTCTAACGCATTCTATTAAAAAGTAGCCTATGTATTAAGTTTGGTATTAAGCCAGGTTGTCAGCTAACCCACACCATATAATAATATAAATTGTTTGAGCGTGAATGAGTTACAAAAATCCATCCAAACTTACAAACTTTCGCGTTTATACATACCTAACCAGCAACCCGCTCCAACTTTCCACGGGTAAAATACTGATGTAGGTATTATAATTATACATAATAACCTACCTCTTGAAACACTCTATCTATTAAAAAACCGCTTGAAAATCCGTTGCGTAGTTTTAAAGAATTAACAGCGGACATACAGACAGACAACGACTTTGTTTTATATTACATACGTAGCGTATTTAAATTAGGTATAAGTTTTTTCTAACATTATATCATAATTAACATCAATAATTGCTTAATAACATTGAAGGTGTATGAAATAGCTATAAATACATGGATAAGTGGTGTGTGTCCAGTAGCCGCGATATAGAGTGCACTTTACGTGTCTGTCGCGAGTGCTCCCGTGACTTCCGGCGACACCGCGATCGCACCGCACGCAACCCAGTTATGATGTAGGGTTGCCAGTGCTGAATAGTGAGTGGAAATGGTAGATGTTTTTTTATGAAGTACAGTTTTTTACAACGGTTATCATTTGCTCACAACGGTTTTTACTTACGTGGCTTTACCTGGCCCTATATGGTTAGACAGTTTTTTTTTTCTAATAACACAATTAACATCAGTAATTGCTTAATAACATTGAAGGTGTATGAAATAGCTATAAATACCTGGATAAGTGGTGTGTGTCCAGTAGCCGCGGTATAGAGTGCACTTTACGTGTCTGTCGCGAGTGCTCCCGTGGCTTCCGGCGACACCGCGATCACACCGCACGCAACCCAGTTATGATGCAGGGTTGCCAGTGCTAAATAGTGAGTGGAAAATGGAAAGTTGATTTACAATTTAGATCCTGAGAGCGCATAGAATACAGCTGGTGCTAAATAGTAAGGTGTTTTTTTTTATATATATTTTTCAGTTTTGTTTTTTATTATAACGTGGATTAATTAAATCCATGTTAAAACGCCATCATCCATGCTAAAATTATACCACTGAAAATATGAGACTTGTAATGTTTACGTCGCTTACGGCGCATTCACTTTAGAATACTAATAATATTAAAAGCTTACTTTGACACACATTCTTAAGTCCTTCCTACATTTGTTGAGATTTGTTACTAAATCATAGCAATGAATTCTCCTAAATGCAAGCGCCAACCCTCGCAAAGACATCATTATTGTAATGGATGTCACGGGCTGCAACTCCACAAGTGCTCTAGAAAGTAGTGGTTCCACAAACCACTTTACCCCTAACACACGCAAAACTCAACCCTACGCCTTCGCAATAAGGGTGGGTTAGTATGTGTATAAAAGTTTGCAGTGTCGAAGACTAGATGGCGCGACAATCGCGAGAGCAACACATTAGCGGCATCTGTGGAGTGAGAAAATTACGGAGGAATTACGTTGTAGCGAGTACTAGCGAGTGTCGGAGCTTTCAGCTTGAGTTGTGGAGAGCTGTACTTCGCGGCTGTGAGTGGGACTGGTAGACCTGGTGGTATATACTGTATAGACAGATAGGATTATGTATAGATTGGTTATAAGATTTGGGTTGGCAGTCTATTTATAGTTTACTCCCGCATTAAGAATTTTAATCCTTGTATCGCGGCGAGTTTTACAGACAACGCGCAACGACCTACGCGGGGATCGAACCCGTGATACGTCGCGCTCAGTGGTAATTGGCTTGGTGACCTATACGACTCGGCTATCCGTGCCGTCAATATTTTGACTTTATAAGGACTTTTATAAGCTAAGTACTTAGATAACGTTGACCAGCCCCTGATCACATTTCAAATAGGTATAGGGCACTACTTCACTTATGTGTAAACCACTGTTTCTTTTTTTGATGATGTGGCTTTCTTGGAAATAATTGCGTATTTGTAACAGATTTTAACAGAATATAGTGTATATTATGTATCCACGGAGACGGGATCAAAGTAATCAACTAGTTAATTAGTTCTAAAACTAACTCTGACAAAAGAGTTTTGAATCAAACACATTCTAGACACCACATCTAAATAGCTCTACACCCTGTATAATTGCCCTGTAATAATGATGTAACCTATTGAATAATTTGTTTTATTTAGCCCTTTAAAGGAACTCAACCTTGACCTTGAATCGTGTCTAATTATTGGATTATTTGGCAACTTCTGTTTATGCGTATATTAGTAACTTCATGATAATTAATCGTAATAAAGCATCTTGTCTCTAAGCGATACAATACCCACTCTTATGGTGTAATTAGAATGAATTAACTTGTTTGGCAGAGATCTTGTTTTCGTATTTATACGGTCAGAGTCGGACTGACCATATAGGCCCGGAGGCCTAATTATAGAAACGGGGGAGCGTACTACATGGTGATAAGCAGCATCTTCGTGGAATACCAAAACCAGGCCTTTTTTTACTCGGTGGAAATCCTCATGGACCTCATGGAAGAAGGAGTGTGCCGGACTCTTACCGGCTAAAACCACCAGAGTGCTTCTGCGTTCCCTATAGTCGGGGGCCAAGGGTTCGCTTTCGCAAAACTACCGCGAACCCCGACAGGGGAGCTCTTTTAACGGAAGCTTCTTCTAAAAGTAGAGAGTCAGTATTCCCAATACTAGGCCTCTGCCCCAACTTATCTGGGTACTCGGTTCGACTTATAGATTTATTATAATTAATACAACTCTTTTTTGTCTTCTGGTGCCTCTTTCTACTTCTTCTGGTGCCTGTCTATTTTACTACTGGAGGTTGGACCAAAGAGTTCTTCTACGTTCAATTATTACAATTTGTCATATCTATTTACATCGCTATCGCAAAGAAACAAAAACAAAATCCATTTAGTGTCAGGTCCCTTGTTCTGAGAAGCCACCCTTTAAACCCAGTCCGTCCCTGCACACAGCCACAATCCGTCCTTCAACCGACGCCCAACAAATAAGGTATTCGTCCCACATAACTAGACCTTTCTAGACTACTAATACACCGGTACTTAACTAACCGGCTAACTACATTAAAATTCATCAATAATAATGGTACCAGTTGTAAAACGCATATAAATTACATTGATCTGAGTGATTTATAATTGTTTGTAGCGTATGACGTTTATTTGTTTTTAAAAAATACGGAAACTGCGTCTTAGATATGTGTGGACTCATGTTATCTTGATAACTGATTTGAGATCAATCAAAGCTTTAATATGATTTGTGTAATTGTAAACTCTTACACGATGTAATTTGCAATTAAAATTTAGTAGTTCTTAGTAAATTTCTAAAGTCTACAACCACTTTTTAGAGCAAACATGTTCTTGTTGGAAACAGGACAGGACTCTATACTGCGCAGAAAGTCGTCACTTGTACCTTACAAAAGTACAAGTTTTTTACAGTTTAGGTTTGTGTTTCAGGTTCGATGTTAGCACATACCCAGTTAGTGTTTTCTTGCGATACTATACTTGCCTGCTACTAGTAATATTCTGTCTTAAAACCACTAAACTCCAACAATAATAATAATAATCCTCCACACCGATTTCGGTAAAGGCTTATTATTATTGTTGGAGTTTTGTTTAACTCCAACACACCGTTAACAAATACCGATACAGTTAAAATTTTCTTTAATTAGTTCCCAGATCAAAACAAGTCATAAGTTACCCCTAATCCATAGATACATGTTATATATAAACTAACTAGTGAAGCAATAAACATTAGATAACACGAGATAATGCCTAATTAAGACTATTAATGAGGTTTTATGCTAATGCCTAACAAAAGAAAGCTATTTAGATAAGTTATCAAGCTATCGGCCATTTCTAAGGCACTGTGTGTGGTATTGTTTGTAATTATATTTATAGTTATATTAAACCTTTGCACGTCCGGTTGGTATATTTCTAAAGACATTTCTTAAATACTTACCTGGTATGTAATACAATACCTATAAATTAAAACAAATAATTTGAATGATCGTATGTCATTTAAAAACCAGTATTAGATCATCCGTTTTAAAACGTAAATGGATTTAAATTTTAAAACGCTTTGTTAAATTACTTGTACTAATGAATTACACATTGTACTGAAGCTAAACTTTTAATAAAAGAAGCGTTAACGCGGACTCTACATGACTCTACCTTTTAACCTAGATTGTCGCTGGTGCATTTACTTTTTAGTTTCTGACTGAAATAAAACAGGGAGAAGAGGACAATTCTCCTACTCCTCTCTATTTGGAGAATAAAGCAACTACATACAATTCTATCCACTACTCAATAGACCAAAACAGGGAAACGATGATATAAAACATATTAATAATATCATGTACCCAGATACAATATAGACTTTCTAAAAATAGCCTATCATCAAGCGCCTTATTTGTACCTAGATTTTTTTCTACGTTTCCACAGCCAATTTTGGGCTATAAAGGCATATCTACTAAAGTCTTGATACAAAATCTCATTCAAGCGATCCGTCCATCTCCATATGCTTCTACTCTTAAGTCATCCCAAGGCAATAAATATACCTACCTAGCTGTATATAAGAATACTAGCTGTCACCCGCGGTTTCACCCGCGGATCATCTTAAGTTATTATACATAGCTGTGCCCGCGACTCCGTCCGCGTGGAATTTGGAAAATATCATTGTTTCATATTAACTACATAGTACTTTTTAAGCGACTTTAATAAAAAGAGGGGGTGCTCAATTCAACTTTATTTTTATACGCAAAAACAAAACTTCAACAACACCAAATCTTAATAACGAACAAATCTAGACACACGGCAGTGTGTCCGCCAAGTTCGAGCAAAAAAGCGACACACCGGCCGTGGGTTATATTACACGAACCATTTCGGGCCAATTTCGACCCCCCTATAACTCAAAATCTATTTTACTTACGCATATCAAATTTCTAGTACCTGTTGAGACCCCCTTACTTATCTAAAATACAAAATTTCATTAATATACCTATTGTAGGTCTTGAGATATTGACGTCAGAAAATCGCTATTTTTACTATACACTCACTGACTGACTGACTGACTGACTGACTGACTGACTCACTCATCAAAAACCTAGACCACTTCCAATGGTCGTATTGACTTGAAATTTGGCATGGAGGTAGGTCTTTAGGTCAAGGTAAAGGGAAAAATCTGAAAATGGTCAAGTGTGAGTCGGTTTCAAAAATAATGAAGGTGTAAATTTATACCGGTGTAAATTTATATCCCTAAGGAACTAAAACGAACTAAATTTATTTATATTTATATAACATATCTTTAAATGGTCGTACCGACCTGAAAATCGGTACGAAGGTTTGTATTTAGTCAAAGTAAAGCAAAAATCTGAAAACGGCCAAGTGTGAGTCACTTTCAAAAATAACCAATGTGTAACTTTGATCCACTATAAGTATGGAGTGAAAATGAATAAATAATAAGTAAGTACTTATTTAAGTTGGTACCTACATGTATACCCATATATAGATACTAGGACCCGCGCCGGCTCCGCACGGGTGCTATGATGATTCTAAATAGTAAATATACTATAGAAAAACTGTTGTATATAAAACCATAGCGGCCCGCTTCAGCTTGACCGCAAACACTACATCCCGCAATTTTTAAATCTGTAATATTTTCGAAAATATTCATTTAAATCGTATGCTGTAAATTGCCATATAAATCTATATTAATTGAACAATGTATTTAAGGTATTTAATTGGATAAGGATTAATGCTGTATTGGTTTAAATCGCTTCGAAAGTAAGCCATTATTTGTCGTAAAAAGTAAATGATAATATTTTTTATTGTGGGATATCTGTAAGAAATAGATAGACATATACCATCGCGGAGTTTTCTGTAGACCTTTGCAATGTGAACAAATAATTAGTACATTATTTTGATGAATCTCTTAGGGTTCAGCATGCGTTTGCGAAGTACCTAAGCGCAAAAAATGAGTTTATATACGACTTTGCATTAGAAATCTTGACATGATCAATGGTTCTCTGATCATAGTGTGGTCAAAGATTAGCTAATAGTGAAGTTGCCACTGCACTGCACTGCCTAATCTAGGCTACACAATAGGCCAACAAACTCAAACTCGAATTATTTATTGCATTCCATATGTTACAGAGATGGTAAAATAATAAAGTAAGATCAATAAGGATCCTGTCGAGCACGCAAAAATTTTGGAGAGAGGAAGAGGGCTGAAAATAGTAATTTATAAAAATCTATATTGTTACAAGTCTCACAATCTTTCATTATGTATGTAATATTTTACATATATATACGTTTATATATACCCATATAATATACATATACATATTCATATATTAATATATTTGTATAATTCACATACGTATATATAATAATATTACATATAATAATATAAAAAAAAAACTTGTTTAAAAATAGGTAATATACATGAAAAAATAATATTTAATATTTTTTTAAATGCTTATTTTTACTTAAAATTATCTATATACACTTATAAATATTACATACCTACATATGATACCTATGTAATGAAAGTAACAACTAAAGACGTTGTTATTTTAACTATTTGTAAGTAGGTACATTTTATATGTGTGCGGAGATTGTGTGCGCATTTTATATGTGTGCGGAGATATTGTTATCGTATAAATTACTTAAAAATTAATTCTAAAATAGGATTATAATATCAACATCAAGATCATATTCGTGCTGTTCGATCGATCCCGAATAAAATAAGTAACAGTGATACGAGTCCTTCCCCGCCTCGGTGCCTACACTCGGCCGCGCACTCATGCCATCCGTCCGCCGCGCTACCCCCGCTCACGCCGCCCGCGCCGCCGCGCCGGGGGGACTGCGTACGCGCGGGAGGCGGGGAGTCGACGAACCAAAGCGTTCGGCAGCCGCGCGTCATACGCGCGAGCGCCCAGTTGCTGTCCGGTTGTGTCTCAAAAACGTACCTATAAGTTTTCGATTTGCGAACCTAATTGCTTGATTTGAGTATCGATTGATGTATGCCTACATTTATACCATTACAATAGCTTGGTCTCGTTAATTTATAAGTTGTTCCGAGCAGAATTACCGTATTTTTTCTCAATAAAAACATTGTTTTCTGTATTTTCATTCATTCATTTCTTTGATCACAAGTTAATAAATAAGTAAACAGATTCCTACATACACACACCTTACACTCCAATCCATAACTATCTAGTAAGGAAGTAAGTATTAAAATGAATCGTACAGTAGAGTTAAAGATTAGCGAATCAGTAATTTTACACCAAATTATTCCTATGCCTCCCGATGGAAGTTGCCTGTTCCATTCAATTGCCTTTTCACTATTTAATTGTATTGACCTGCAACGAGCAAGTACCTTGCGTGAGGAAATCGTTGACTATGTCTGTCAAAATTGGGAAGATTTGGCCGCATATACTTGCAAATATAATGGTGAGCCCTACAATTCTGTAGAGGAATATCGTCATAGCATGCTCGATACGACAACTTATGGGGCTGTTTCAGAACTGAAAGCTGCAGGGGATTTATATCCTATAAGGATCGAGGTATACCGTAACGGTGACCTACTTGGGGTATTTGGTGTAGAGGGCCGTCCAATAAAACGCTTTCTCTTCACGGGGGAACTATCTTCAGGACATTACGATGTCTGTAAGCCAGTTATGATTATTTCAACCTCTCCTGAAGTCCAGGATGAGATCACAGATCATTCTGAGAATGCAAACACATCGCGAAGAGGACGTCCGCAAAAGCGGAAACAAGGCCGGCCCAAAAAAACGGAAAAATCTCGTGCCGAGCAACTGCGTGAATCTAGCCAGCGTTACAGGAAGACACATCCTGAGGTTAACCGTAGGGCCGTAAAACGTTATACAGACAAGAACCCTGAGGTTCACCAGAGTGCCGTGAAACGTTATACAGACAAGAATCCTGAGGTTCACCAGAGTGCCGTGAAACGTTATACAGACAAAAATCCTGAGGTTCACCAGAGGTCCGTAAAACGTTATGCGGACAAGAATCCCGAGGTTCACCAAGGTGCTGTAAAACGTTATACGGACAAGAATCCCGAGGTTCATGAGAGGGCCGTAAAACGTTATACGGACAAGAATCCCGAGGTTCATCAGAGGGCCGTAAAACGTTATACGGACAAGAATCCCGAGGTTCATCAGAGGGCCGTAAAACGTTACACGGACAGGAATCCCGAGGTTCATCAGAGGGCCGTAAAACGTTATACGGACAGGAATCCCGAGGTTAACCAAACTGCTGTAAAACGTTATACAGACAAAAATCCCCAGGTTAACCGACTTGCCGTAAAGAACTACGCAAAGAAAAATCCTGAGGTTATTAAAAAGACTGCCAACATTTATCAGGCCAAAAAAAAGTTAGCATTCACAGGTGAAAATGATATTGTAAATAAATTAACAGATAAAATAAAAGACAGGTTGGAAGCAGAAAAAATTGTTAAGTGGGTTCTTCAGCGCCGGAAGAATATGTTAAACAATTACTTTACAGTTTTCGAACGAATTCAAACCAAAATTGTCATAAGCATCGAAAAGTTTATAAATCTGCCCCCCGATGCAAAAACAACTGATAAATTTACCGTTCTTGCTGGGGAATCTAAACATCAAAGTACTCAAGAACCATACTATTATGAGAGTTCATATAAATTATTGAATTCAGAAGAAACCATTGTACTGAACGAAAAGGGTCAGGGAATGGTCTTCGATTTACATGAAAATAGTAAAGGAAAACATAAATCTTGGTCTTGTGATCCTAAATTGTGTTTGTTGGATGAAGCAGTTCTGAAGAACCTGGAAGAGATTTTTCTGTATTTAATTTCAAAGTCAGCCCAAGACCAATATAGTTTGATATCTACTGAAAACCACGAATATGTTTCAAAAATTAAAATACTCAACAATATTAAAGCCCATTTCCCTAAATTAAGAACTTTCACAAGAGACCTCTACCAGTTAGCATTTTACTGTAAAAATATGAACAAAATAGACTACAACCTAAATACCGTCAATGAAGATAAATTAAAAGAGTTAGGAGTTCCTTTCGATATTAATAATGCCGCTTGTGAAGTGAATTCCGACGAAATAGAATTAAAAGAAGATTTAATCATAGAAAAATATAAGAATGCTTACAGTAACCTTAAGAAAAGATCTGCCGATGTTCCAATACACCATTGTATATGCTGCCACAGGCTGCTTTGTTTACGGGAAATGTCGGCTATTAATAGATTAAGGAACCCAATTCAAACTGAGGTATGGCAAAGATTGCAAGAGTTTAATAAAGCTCATCTCATACAGCCTAGTCCTTTCATTTGTCATTTGTGTTTGAGCAAAGTTAGAGCCAATGAATTACCCTCGATGTCTATACTAAACAATTTATATTACAGTGACATACCAGAGCAACTGCGTACTCTCAATAATTTTGAAAAAATGTTAATTCAACGGGCTAAGGCTTTTCAGGTCATTACAAACTTAATTCCAGTGGCAAATAAAAATATACCTAACAGACAAATGATTAAAAAAGTTAAAGGAAGGACATTTCATTTGCCACTGCCTTTAGAAACTACCCTTAATAAATTACCTAAGCCCGAAGATCCTTTAAATGTAAATCAAGAACTTTATATACTCGTTAGAAGTTGTCCTACAAAAAACAAAATCATTTGGCAAGACTTAGTCGATATCAATAATATATATAAAGCTTTGGAGTATCTGAAACTCAATAACATTCACTTTGCAAATATTATTCTACCGCAAAAACCTGTCCATTTGTTAGTAAATCTTAACCAAGACCTAAATCACGCCATAGAAGTAACTGAAAATTACAAGTCATCAGAAAACCAAAATGCAATCCTCACTCAAGTGACCGAGGAGAAAGGAAGTATTTACGAGGAATATACCATATATCCTCTAAATGAGAAGAAACAGAATAAAACAGCTACAGCTCTTTACCAAATGCTCAAGGTAAATGCAGCTCCACTTGATAGTCGCAACAAGGATATAGATACTTTATGCTTTCCAGACATATATACTGAAGGGGAATTCGGCCAGTTTTACGCACGTGAAAAGAAAATTACAAGTGCAGAATTCATAAAATCTCGTCTGACTTCGAAAGACCCAAGATTTAGACTTAATCAGCAATACCTATTCTACTTATTGAATGATGCAAATCTGAGACAGTTGAACGCAGGTATATATTATAAATTGAATGTTACCAATCGAAATCAAAAAATTACAGCTCAGGATTACTTAGAAAAGTTGCAGAAAGACGAACTTGAAGGAGATTTAATGACAATATTTAGTCGATTACGGAATACAGAGCAATACTGGAAAAAGCCCAGAAGTGACATCGTATGTATGACTCGTCATTATGGACCTGCCACGTGGTTTCTAACAATCAGCCCCTCCGAATGGATGTGGACGGACCTCGCGGATTACATTAAGGAAATAAATGGGCCGGATGTGAAAAACAAGTCTACAAGCGAGTTAGTAGCCATGGACCCTGTGGCATCATCGAGATTCATCGATATTAAGTTTAAATCAATGTTAGATTTTCTCACATCACCCGATGCGCCTTTGGGTGAAATAGTACACTATTTCTGGCGAAGAGAATACCAAGCAAGGGGCTTACAGCACTTCCATCTTATGCTGTGGGTAAAAAATGCACCAATACTACAAGAATCATCGGTTGAGGAAGTAGCTTGTTTCATCAGTAAATATGTTACGTGTGCTCTGCCCGACAAAAATGTTTCACCCACACTGTATGAACGAGTTATCAATTACCAAACGCATAAGCATAATTCTTACTGCTTGCGAAAGAAAAAAACCAAATCGGGCTTCATAACTGTATGTAGATTTGGATTCCCACGTCCAGTGAGTGAATTGTTAACGATAAAGAATGTGACCGAATCGATTGCTGCAAGAAAAACGTTAAATTTTAACAATAGACTATACAATATACCACGTACCGAGCAGTCGCGCTACATCAACGATTACAATCCATCAATTCTCCTTGCCTGGAATGGCAATATGGATTTACAGTACGTTGGTGAAAAAACGGCAGTTTTGAATTATTATATTACAAAATATACCACAAAAGGAGAAAAATCCCACGCCATAGACACTTTCGATAATATAAATTCATCGAAATCTCTCGCCAGCAGGCTTTATAATGTCGGGCTTCGTGCTCTCAACAACAGAGAATGCGGCGCTCTGGAAGCAAGCGATACACTGTTAGGCATATCTTTACATGGAACAGACCCGCAAACCACCATAAGATGGCTGGATATAAATATAAATCGCAACCGCCGAGTAAAGTCAAAAAAGGAAATTGAGCAGTTAGAATTAGATTCTACTGAATTATTTTTCGAGTCATGGGTAGACAATTACTATCCGCAACGCCCTAACGACTTAGAAAATATGAATTTGTATGACTTTGCTCGATGGTACGATATAAAAACCGCCGCACCTACTTTAGCAACTGTCGCGCAAACATACAAACTATTATCATCAAACATATACATAAAAAAAACGGCAGCGGCCTTATTTGATAAATCATTATAAATACGATGTGAATAAGTACCCAGAAAAATACTATTTCTCTATCTTACTCATGTTTTATCCGTGGAGAGATCTGGCTGTACTCAAAGCAGGTAAAGCCACTTACACAGAAGCTTTTGACTTCTTAAAAGATCTAATTAAAGATGGTACAAATTATGGACAGTTGCAAACAGAATTCTTGAATAATATAGAGAAAGCATTTGAATTGATTGCAGAGAAAGTAGCAGAGATTGAAGAAAATCGTCAGGAAGAAGATCAGGAAGATAACGGCATTGAAAACCCGCTGGACTTTGTGCCTGTTGAAGCTCAGAACGCCATGGCAGAGTTTCGTGATGCAAAAGAGTCAGTATCGGAAAACGACCTGAAAAATATGGTAAAAGGTCTCAACATAGACCAGAAACGTATATTTGATAAAATTTGTAGTAGTTTGAAGGATGATAAAACAGTATTACGTTTATTTGTTAGTGGTACGGGAGGCACAGGAAAAAGTTATCTCATTAATACAGTGAAAAGTTGGGTCCGACTAAATTTAGATAAACTAGTGGCCGTGGCAGCACCCACAGGCATTGCGGCTTTTAATGTAAACGGCCTAACTATACACAGGCTCCTACAACTACCAGTAGAACATGGGAATTGTCCGAAATACACTGCCCTGTCGGACCAAGTTCTAAAAGTTTTAAGGAGTGATTTAAAAGAGGTGATACTGTTAATCATAGACGAGGTATCTATGATATCTAATATTACACTTACATACATTCATCTTCGTTTATCAGAAATTTATAATACATTAGATGAAGAAGATGGCTGGTTTGGCAGACTGAATATCATATTATTTGGCGACCTTCTTCAGCTCCCTCCTGTCCGGCAACTTTCTCCATTTGAAGACATTAAAACTAGTGATGTCCAAAAACTGTTGGGCTCCCTAAGCGCACCTAATTTGTGGAAAACCCTATTTTCGTATGACGAATTGACAATCAACATGAGACAGAAAAACGACAAAAAATTCAGTGAAATGTTGGAGCGTATAAGATTGGGCGTAGTGACGAATCAAGATATAACCGTTATATCTAATCGATTGCTGAAGTTAGAGTCTGCAAACCAAAACGAGCGGTTGACTGAAATAATAAAATTATTTTCGGAAATGCCTGAAAACACTGTTTGTTTATTCGCGACTAAAAACATGTGCTATCAATTTAACGATGCAATGTTAAGGAGTATACAACAATCAGAAATAAAGTTAAATGCCATAGATGAAATAGACTGCCCGCGTTACCTGAGCAAGCGAGCTAGGGAAGTCTTGAAGAAAAATGAAGATGATTCTTCATTAACAGCCGGGCTAGAACATGTCATCACTGTCAAGATAGGGGCGCGTATAATGCTACGTAGGAATATAGACGTCAGCAAAGGCCTCGTCAACGGGTCGATTGGAGTAATTGAAAAAATACTTTGGGACGTCGAGAGCGACAATAAAGCAAGAAAAATTCGAATTAAATTCAACCATAATTTAACTTACGAACTAGAGCGTGTCAAGACTAAGTTCCAGATATTGAGTAATGCATATATACACAGGGAACAATTCCCTATTTGTCTAGCATACGCAATCACTATCCACAAATCTCAAGGCCTTAGTCTTGACAGTGCCTTGCTTGATATAGGTTCATCTATATTCAGCAAAGGACAGGCCTATGTAGCCCTGTCCCGAGTAAAAACTATTGATGGGTTACATATTATAAACATAGATCCTAGCCAAATTAAGGCTCAAGAAAGTTCTATTATAGAATATAACCGGCTACGTACGTTATACCGCCCTGACTTGGCAAGCTTAGCAGTAAGCAGAAAACGTATAAAAAAAATTCAAGATACTGAATGGGCAATGCGCTCTAGCGTGTCAGCCGTACAAGACAGCATACGAAATAATAAACCAAAAAAGCAAACAGTGTCACGCAAGCGTAGAAAAAGGAATTAAACTCGTTTTATAAAGTACAGTAGGGGTCATAAGTCCAGTAGCAGTTTCAAAAAATTATAGCATGAAAGCAAGTCGCGCTTGCGACCTTTTCATTACAAACATTTTGCACACATACACAGTCTCGCTCTCTTTCATCATTACCTAGTCAGAAAGAGAGCGATATTTTTTTTTTTTTTTTTTTTTTTTTTTCTTTATTTTAAGGGCTTTATCGCTTGGCGATAACGTCGCCCTGTAACATCAACTTAAAAAACTTACTTACTACAACCACAAGGTAGGTACCTACTTACAACTTACTTAACTATTTAAAAATAAAAAAAGCAAGTTTATACAAGTTTCTGGCCTCTACCGATAAAGGAGAAGCCAGAATGGCATTACACATTCCAACGTCGAAATGATATGTGGATCCGAATAGATTTAATCTTAAAGCTTCATTCCGGACACACTCCATCAAAACATGTTGTACATCTTCGACTACTCCACATTCGTCACAGTTTGGTGATGTAACCTTTTTCATTAGAAAACTAAACTTTTTCGATGGAATATGACCGGCACGAAGCCTCAACGCCATAACTAAATCTCTTCGGCTTATTGTATTTTGATCGATCCAATTGTACAGAGGGAGTTGTGGCTGGATAGTTTTGTACCATATTCCCTTTTCTGTTGATCGCTGGTTAAAATATTCACTCCAAACATCTGAACAATTTTGTTTAATTATTTTGAAATAGTCAGTAAAAAGAGGAGAAACATTTACGGGCGTTCCATCAGAAACGGCCTGGTTAGCTAGTAGGTCCACTCTTTCGTTGTTCTCAATCTGAACGTGAGATGGGATCCACTGTAGGACTACTGTATTTGAGTTCTGTTCAGACCTGAAAATAGACTCCAAAATTGTGTAGGCTATCGGTACTCCACGCACGGACGAGGTGCACCGAGCCAAGTGTTGCAGTGAGCTCTTTGAGTCTGTTAGGATGACAAACTTATCGTGATTAATTGAGTTAGTATAAGAAAGAGCCTCTGCTATAGCAATTAACTCGGTATGCATAATGGAGATATCAGAGTCTATAGCAAGTTTGACAGAAATATTCAATTGCGGGTCCCAAACAGCAGCCCCACTACCAGCTCTAGTTTTAGAACCGTCTGTGTAAATCTTATAAAAATCAGCATATTCTTCATCTATAAATTTCGTGCAAATTTGTCCCAACTGGTTACAATTATAATCCCGTTTAGGTTTAGATATAGATGGAATAATGTGTTTGATAGCTTTGTGTACATTAATGTTGCTGACCCATGTCTCAAGAGAAAACATTTCGATCAATTTGACTGAGTGTAAGGTAGAAGTTTTAAGTTCGTTATAAATTGAGGTCAATAAAGGTTGCTTCCTGCCTCTCCAGTAACGGGAGTTCTGTATGCTTGAAGACAATGTTTTGATCAAATTAATCGCAGCGCTTCCCTGTATAGACATACATTTTAAGCAGAACTTGCCCCCTAGAAATTTTCTACGAACATGTAGTGGTGGTAAACTTAATTCACTCTCCATCACGTGAATCGGAGTGGTTCTAATAAAGCCACCAATAACGCGAAGGGCTTTATTTTGTACTTTATCTAGTTTAGACAAGTGACATTGGTAGCTACAATCGTACAGAAAGCTACCATAATCTAATCTACTACGCATGATTGCGATATACAACCTACGTAAATGTTTAGGGTGAACACCCCAACCAGGGCCCGCTAGAACTTTTAAAATGTTTATAAATTTTAAGACTTTTTGAACTGTCTCATTAATGTGTTTCCCCCACCTAAGCGACTGATCCAACCACATACCCAAGTATTTTATATTGTTTACTGTGTCAATGTTAATGCCATCTACTTCTAAATTAACAGGTAGCTTACATATTCCTCTCTTAAAAATACAGACCTTAGTTTTAGTAGACGATATTTCTAATCCTAGATTACAAACTATGGTATTGAAAGCGTTCAGAGCAACCTGCAGTTCCGAGACGACTATATTGATGTTGGAACCAGATTTAAATAAAGCAAAGTCGTCAGCATATTGAGATATATCAACATTCTTAATAGTTTTACAGACTTTGTAAGTTGCGATGTTAAATAATAAAGGAGAAAGTGGGTCCCCTTGAGCCAATCCCCGACCTGTACACCTGCAATATTCCTTGTTATTAGTTATGATTTTAAGTTTTCTTTCAGTCAGGAATGTCCACAAGTATGAGCATAGTTTGTGGCCTACTTCAAGTTCATCAAGTATATTCAACAAAGTAACAGTATCAATGTTATTGTAAGCGTTGTTGATGTCAATAAAACAACCAACGGTGACTAGATTTGCAGAAAAACCAAGTTGAATCTTTGTCGTCAAAATATTAAGACTATCCAAACATGACCTAGACTTACGGAAGCCTATAGTATTTTCCGAGAATATACATTTGCTTTCTAGATACCATTCTAATCTTTTGTTTAAAATAGAATGAAAGATTTTACAAAGGCAGGACATCAATGAGATAGGTCTCAAGGAAGATGATAGTCCAGAGTCTCGTCCTGGTTTGGGAATAGGAATGATTAATATATTACGCCACTGTTTAGGAACAAAACCAACATCGAAGAAAGTGTTATACAAAGAAAGTAATAATGATTTACCAATGTCTGGCAGATTCTTAATCATGGAAAACGAAATTTCATCGCAACCAGGTGCCGTGTCTTTTGATTTTATTGAATTTTCCAATTCATGAATGGACATCCGAGCTTCTAGTTTATAGTTGTATGACTGGAAGCAGGGTTCAGGGAGAGAAACGTAATCAGGCGTTAGGTCCTCAAGGAGTTTTTCCGCTAAACTTGAGTCAACGTGTTGAAATTTGGATTTATGGCCCTTTACCCATCTCATTTTGCGCCACATATCACTGGTAGAAGTTGTTGAATCGATACTTGAGCAAAAACCCTGGAAGGAAACACCTCTTGCCTTACGTATCATCCTCTGTGATTCCTGGATTTTTTCTTGTAGAAGTGCGTAATTTTGTGGTGTTGGGTTACGTCTAAAGTTTGCTAAGGCTAACCGTCTTACTGCCACGGACTGAGATAAATCTGGACTCCAGTATGGTTTTGGTTTAAACTTAGAGCTGATATGTTGAGGAATAATAATCTGAGGGATGTGTTTACCTGCTGCCTTCTGTAAAGTATTTTCAAAGAAGTCATAACACAACTGTGGGTCTGAAGGGATGTTTGATTCACGGAGAGTGCTCTCTATGAATGAAGAATATTTTTTCCAATCGGCTCTTTTAAAGTTCCTCTTTCTAATAATATACTTATGTACATTAAAATTAGTGGACAGTTTAATAATTAAGTGGTCGCTCCCTAACGATTCATTTGTAACTTTCCAAACAAAATTTAATGCCAAATCCGAAGAAATGAAAGAAATATCAGGGGAGGATTGTTGCAAAACGTTATTAACTAATCTTATACGAGTTGGACTTCCGTCGTTAACTGAAATAAAGTTGTGATCAATCATTGAGTCAAAAATTTGAGATCCACGTTGGTCAGTTTTATATGACCAGTTGTTGTGGTGGCCATTAAAATCACCTAATATTAAAGTTTTGTTCTTAGCAGTCGAGAACAGATGATCCCAGTCTCTTTGTAAAGTATGAACAGTTGAAGGGCAATAAATAGCCATTATGTTCTCAATATGCTGACAATTCAATAACTTAATCCACAAAAGCTCAATACCTGCATTAAAGTTATTTACCTTACACAATTGAGCGTTAATTGATTTATGTACAATACAAGCAACCCCACCGTACCCATCCTCTCGATCACGCCTAAAAATTTTGTATTCACTAAAATTAAACTGACTATCGGGTTCGAACCACGTTTCACTGATAACGGCAATATGAATTTTATCTTTAAATAAAAGTTGTTCGAATAATATAGATTTCGGTCTTAAACTTTGCGCATTCCATTGTAAAATATTAAATTGAAGGGAATTATTGTTACAATCCATTAATGATTTTACTTATAATTGAGTTTTCTGGTAGGTTTTTAACTATAATTTGTATTAACCATTCTCCTATTATTTTGACTACCTTGTTTACTTTGTTTATGAGCGAACCTTCATTTAGTAGTGAGTTGGCTATTTTACCTATTATATAGCTAAATGAACTATCCATTGTTTCTTGGTCGTTTGGTGACTTTCTACGATGCGTGCTGGTCTTCTTTGGTTTGTCGGGCTGCGGCGGTGACTCATGTTCTTCACTCGTGAACAACGTAGATGATACCTCCGAATCGCAATCTATATCACCCACGTCCGCGGATGCGGACGGTCGTGCGCGTCTACGTTTTTTATGTTGAGTTAGCTTCAGTTTTGGTTCCGGGTTAGAATGCGAAGTCGAAGACTGCTTTTGTGGAGCTAAAGTGACAGTTGATTTTGTTATGTCTGCATATGTTGCATATGTATGGTCATTATATACTTGTACCGGGTTAATGATTTCCCGTGAAATGTTGTCTACCTTTTTAGCTTGGGGCATGGGGGTAGGAGATGGGGGTACAAAAAGCAATAATGCTTTGCGGTATGTACAATTAAATTCGTTCATTAATTCTCGTAGTCTTTTTTCTTTAAGGTAAACTGGGCATTTTTTATCTAGGGCTAGATGATTAGCCTTACAATTTATGCAGACAAATGTGCTTACATCACAATTTTCGTGTTTACCTCCGCATTTAGGACAAGAAACTTTAGTAGACGTACACATCTTTGCAATATGACCGTATCTCCAACACTTAGAACATTGGGTTACAGGTAATATGTATCTCTCAACTTTGGCTTTCATTCCGTATATATTAACGTGCGACGGTACATGTGCACCTTTAAAACAAATACGCACTGCTTCACTTGCAGTCCATCCCTTAGTACTATTATCTTTATCAACAGACTCATCAGCTTTACACCTGCGATTGAGGCGTCTAGCTGACAGAATTTTGACATCACAGGAGACATTACTAAGAAATTCCTCCATTGATAAATCCAGTTCTATGTCCCTGATTATTCCATATGATACTGCAACTTCCCATGATTTTTGTGAACGCCAACCCATATCGGAAAATATTTTGCTGTTCAATACTTTTTCCGCATTGGATTCATTGTCAAACGTAATCATTAATTTGTACGGATTTAAGTATTTCACGCGTAATATACCTACAATTTCGTTAGTTTTGAATAGTCTGGCTAACGCGAATTGTTTCGGAAACCTCTCGTTATTGTATATGCATATCTCAACTTTGCCTTCCTTATTACTGCACGTAATCTCTTCTACTGATATCTGTGTCCTTGCAACTTTATTTCCTCGCCTATTAACTGTAGTCCAACTTCCCGACGAATCATCCTCCCTATCCCTTTTTCTCCCCACATTTCCTTCAGCATCACGAAATAAACTGTCCTCCTCTTGTTGTGTAGGAACTTCCATATCCAAATGTGTTATATCTCCTGGTGTATCGCAACATTCCTCTCTCGACATGTTGTTGAGATTTACTCGTACTTTAAAAGGTCCAAGCCTGACGGCCGGCCGTACCGGCAACGCTCGGAATAATATTTCTTATCACTAAACCGGCTTAGTGCGTCGACGTAAACACAATTAAATCGCCCGCGGCGCAAATCGTCACTGTAAAAATAAATTTATAATTTTTTCACTGAAAAACACATTTCACTCAATTTTGACAGCTTCCCATCCGCCCTAGAGAGCGATATAATGATAATGCTTTAGTGACAAACCTGTTTTGTCACGATCGTGACCGCGACTATATATAATATATAAATAAATATTATACATGTCGGAGAGGTGGTATATATCGGAGAGGTCGTATACCTAACACACCTGCGTGGTGTAACGCCGATGACAGCGACAATATGATGATTGTTTGTGGAACGTCAAGTATGACAGTCGTGGAACTGTATTGCTTGGGTGAGGTCTGTACTGCGCCATGCAGAGGATTCTTGGAAGGTGAACCCTGATGGCGAACGGATGGAAGTACAGAACTCGCCGCGTTTCACAAAGGAATCTGTTATCATCTTCCACGAGTCATTACATTTTGTTAAACTAGTCATGTAATCGTAATAAACAATCAAACGATGTAACGAAGACTTTATTTCAACAAGACATTCAATATGGCTGATGAAGACTATCTAAACGCTCTGCCAATACCTATCCTGTCCGTCTGATCCTACATACATAACTTATTATAAAAACATTAATTCAAAAATATATAATAATGTTGCTTATAAATAATAAAAAAGCAAAGAAAAATAAAAGCGATCTGACAAATCACTTGAGATTCGAACCGACTGCCACTTATTTCCAAGTCACACATTGTTACACGTGATCAAATTTATATAATAGTTGGGTCATTAAAACACCGCAGAAATTATGAGGTAGTTTTAGTTAAATTATAAAATTGTGAACATGTTGCAGGTAGATATGAAAATTAACTTGTTGACTAAGGTTCATACCACACTAATAGGAAAGAAAACAGATATATTGTTATCTTTATCTAGTATTACCCACACACTGTCATTTTCTTGTAGTTATACTGTACGACAGGGAAATGTTTGCGTTGACGTCACGCACACATGTATACGCAGTAGCATGCAAGCGAATACGATCGTTGATGTGCTACTGGACTTATGGCCCCAGACTGTACATAGTGGAATGAACATAATATTATATAATAACATGTCATGTCAGTCAGTTGGTAAATCTAATTCATTTCTTTGTAAAAAGCCTAGTGCGTATTCAAAATTCTGAAAGATAGTATAAATCAGACATTAATTTCCTTAACTAACTTCATCATAAGGAAAAAATAAAATAAACAACCTTACAAAAATAAATGAAATCCCACCCAAAACATAAATGTAAAAGGCTGCCAAGTTCGATAATATGAGAATGCTTCTCCTATAAAAGAAGTGAGATCTGAATAAGTACCAAGTTCGATACACATACCTCAGTTAAAAATAGTTACAGGATTGCCCACTTGGCAAGTTTTCACACACCTTGTTATAAACCTACTAAACGCAATGAGTCATGTATATAATTTTCTAAAGAAAATTAATTTTTCTAAAGAAAATTAAATACTAAAATTATATAATTATAAACTTGCCAAGTGTGCATTCCTGTAACTATTTTTAACTGAGGTATGTGTATCGAACTTGGTACTTATTCAGATCTCACTTCTTTTATAGGAGAAGCATTCTCATATTATCGAACTTGGCAGCCTTTTACATTTATGTTTTGGGTGGGATATTTTTCAACACAGAACAACAATAACAACAGAACGAATAAACTTTTCGAATTTTAACAATATCAAGAAAAGCATTCTAGGTACCTACTTTCAGGACAGAAGTGATAAGCTGATAACCAAAGTAAGTAAGCCGATTTTTTTTTTTTACGTTAAAAGACGTATAAAAGGTAAAATATAAAAGATAGAGATATGGTGTCGCGGACTTTTTTGTAGAAATCATTAAGACAAATCAGATTGCCATACATTGTTTTCAATTTTAAGCAACTGTTTAGGCAGCGCATGCATATGTTTCTGTTTTATGAGCAATTTTTCTCCGACTTGCTAGACAAAAGTTGTGATATCTCGGTTAATATACATGTTATAAAAATAATTTATAGCCTATAGCACTCAGGAATAATGTAGCTTTCTACCAGTGAAAACATTTTTAGGATTGGATCATTAGTTCCAGAGATTACCCCCTACATACAAACTTACAAATTTTACCTCTTTATAATATTAGTATAGATTTTCGTATTTTTTTTTATACTTACTCATACATTTATCGACCTAAGCAGAGCTAAATCTTGGCGATACTTACACAACAGTTATGTGTGTTTTCTGTTGTATGTTTAATAAATAAATAGGCATGGAATAATATTTATCAATATTGGTTTCGAGAAAAATCTTTTCAGTCTATTATTCACCAAATGCAACCGCGTGACTAATGTCTTGGCCTATTTATCTGCCTATTTTTACTCTCAGTTAATTAATTCATGAGGCATTAGATACCAAACAAAAACAAACACACTTAGGTACCTACTGACCTAATCATGTTTTTCTATATTCAAATTATAATCGCGGGAGGTACACAATTAATTATTATCTAGGGTAATTAAAAAACGGAATTGTTTGTAAATATTTTATTATGTAGGCATGTATCATTCACAATGTTTCCACTGGGAAATGATTATTCGTATAAATATTGATTAAAAATAATATCGCGGGGGTTTGTTATATGTAAGCGTATACTGAAAGGTTTGTTTACTTCTCGTTCTCATAGACGACCTGGGGCTTGTAGTCCAGCTCCAGGACCTTGCTCAGGCTGTTGACGTACATGTCCAGGCGCTGCGTCATGTAGTAGCAGCGTCTGTCCTTGATCTGTCTGTTCTTGTTCAGGTCCATCACGCTGATCAGCAGACCGTCCCGAGTGCGGGACAGGCCGGGGCACCTGACGCCGTCGGGAGCGGTGAAGTAACTGGAGCCGTAGAACAGGCCGATGTCCTTGTGGGCAGGCTTGCCGTCAGCCGAGGTGAACTCGTTAGGGAACTCTTCCCAGCCGACCCTGTTGATGGCCGCGGTGTAGTAGCAGTTGGTGATGGCAGCGTTCCTCGCCTCGATGTTCCACATGTACTCGCTGCCGGCTTCCGCGGCGATGGTGGCCGACGGGTTGAAGACAATCTCCGCGCCGTTGAGCCCGAACATCATCCAGTTCAGTACGTGATGACGACCGAAGCAAATGTTCACAGCGATCTTACCGTACCTGGTGGCGAACACTGGGTGACCAGTGTTACCTTCCATGTAGTAGTTAGACTCGTTGAAGTCTCCTACCCTGGGGATGTGGTTCTTGCGGTGCTTGCCAATAACGCTGCCGGTGTCGCTGATGATCACAGCCGTGTTCCACAGGATGTCGGAGTGGTTTTCGTCTCTCTCGAGGATAGAAGACACGAACACCATGGCGTACTTAGCAGCCAGCTCGCTCAGGAACCTGGTGGTGGGGCCATCTTCAGCCGACTCCGCGAACTCGCACCAGGGCTGCTTCTCCCTCGTGCAGAAAGCGAAGGGCATGTTCCATAGCTCTTGGAAACAAATAATGTTGACTCCCTCTTGTCCAGCGACATCGATCATTTTGCGGACTTTTTCGAAAATGGCTTTCTTCTGTTCAATAACGGGGCGGTCGGTGGGTACGGCGATGGAGTGTTGTATGACACCCACCTTTACGATCCTGGGGGGTCGGGTCTCCTCCTTCTTGGCGGGGAACGCATAAGCAGCGATTTCAAAGTCGGCATCCTTAGCAGCAGCAAGTGAGGAATCCTTTAGCTTGACTTCCAGGTTATCTTTCCTTCCGAAGTGGATTCTGTTGAACTCTTCTAGATCGCGGCCGCTGAGGTTGTTGTTGACGATGGCCTCGAAGCTTTGGGTTTCGTTCTCCATTTTATTAATATTTATTTGTTTAATGTCGGTAAGTGTGGTCCGTTGTGTTAGCCGTCAACGACTGCGCTTTTCAGACGGCTCACGGCGCTTAAATACCTTTGAGATTGTCGGTGATGCATTGGCCGTAGGTTTGTTTTATCTGTGTGGTCCGACTGTTTGTGGACGACCTTCGACCCTTCGAGATAAGTTCGAGCCCCAGTGTGAAAAATATTTGGTTATCTTTAAGCTGGCTACGTGACCGGCAAAGTTGTGCTAAGCAGAGTGGACTATTACAATACGATGGTAACAACACATTTATTTTTAGCGCCTAATTGCAATATTATTCTAGTGTATTTATTGATACAATTCGATCGTACGATTTGATTGTAATTATAGAGTGTTCACCGCCTAGTAACTGTCGTGTTTACGTTACCACACCGATTTATTAGTGTTTCGCTAACTTTGAATGTCAATTTAAACTATGATTAATCAAACAAACTATGAATTTAGGTGAGTAGGTACAATACACATAAGGCTACAATCTACAAATGACCATTTAGAACGTATTATTTCACACTTTTAAATACCTTTTTCATTAGCTCTATTACCAGCATAATTCTATAAAAACATGTTTTTTTTTGTAATAAGATATGGGTCATATTTGTAACTATGCCACCTATGAGTATTGTCTAAAAGTATCCGATATTGTGGTCAGGGTAACAATATGCGTATCATTGTGTTACCCGCAGACCGCGGGATTCGAACTCGGTTCTAAATAGGTTGTTAAAATGATATCTATTCTGGCTACCATTTTAGCTACTGGTAAAGATTAATCTTTGATAGAATTTGCCTAATATCCAATAAGCGTGATTGCCTAATAGGCAGTAGGGTTGGAGTATACGAGGAATTTGACTGGCCTGTTGGTCTGGTGGTTAGTGGCTCTGACTGCTATACCTAAAGTCGTGGGTTCGATTTCCACCCAGGACAAACATTCGTGAGATGAACACGACCATTTGTTCTGTGTTTGGGCGCAATTTATCTATTCACCCATAATACAAGCTATGCTTAGTTTGAGACTAAACTCGTGGAAAGTTGTGGAATATTGTAGTTTTCAAATACGTATCCGTTTACTTCCCAACACAAGTCCGACATAACCCATCGGCTTCTTAGGCGCTCAGGGAGTCAGTGAAGATTTCCACCGGGGAAAATAAAAAACTGTGCAATGCGGGGAACGGGTGGAAAATCTATCGAGAGGGCTAATGGTATGTTACATCGCTTAATACCGTTTAAGAATTTAGTTGTTTTACATAATTAATTATTTTCGTGACGATAATTGTTAAATGCAAATGAAACGTATGAAAGTGAATACATAATTAGTAAGAGTGAATTCATTATCACTAGGTTACAGCAATGATGCTAATAATTAGTACATTGACATTTATTTTTGTTTGGTTTTGATTATTGCAAGTAGGTACCTAACATAAAATATACCTATACTCCATTTGTTTAGGTAGTTAACTAAATGTAAACAATCTTGGCGTTACTTTTTAACCAAAAAAATAATTTTTAATTTGGATATTACTGCTTATAAATCAATTAACTATAGTTTTAGAAAATCTGAATGTATTTCATGTTGTAAAACGTATTTTACATTTTTAAAGATCACATTTTGTTTAAAAGACATACCAAAATTGTTTACATTTAGTTAATTACCTAAACAAATGGAGTATAACAATTAAATTATCTACGAATAATTAAAATATTATTTAAATACAATTTTAAATCGTTTATTTACACATAACTTTTACTCGTTCTGAATTTTAATTGCATTGTTGTCTTAGAGGACTTATTTTGCCATAACTTCATAAATTTGGTGATTATAGGTAAGTCTTCGGTAGTATAGTGGTAAGTATCCCCGCCTGTCACGCGGGAGACCGGGGTTCGATTCCCCGCCGGAGAGAATCTTTTTGTTTATTTTCAATGAAACTTTATATCACACTTACAAAGTTTAAGTAAATTATTGCAGTAAGTACCTAGGCTATTTTCTTAAATATTATTTTTAAATCTTGAATGAGAAATAGTTTAGTCAGCCAGAGAAGTTATAGACTACGTTTCTTTAATAAAAAGTAAAGCGCTTAAGCCAAGGCAGTTTACTTATTCTGCCAGATGTTTTTATCAGTGTATATTTAGTTACACATAATTAAAAATCACTTAAGCGAAGCAACGTCATAACTTTGTTATTCGTTAAAACTTAATCAGTGTCATAATTTGTACCATAGACTCATGTAGACTCGCCTTTAATCATCTTTACTTATCTCGAATAATAAGTCGGTGTTGATTCAAAACGAGTCGCGCGTCCATATGTTAAACATCTATTAGTTACACACACCACGCTTATTTACATCGCACATAACATTACGCAACATATCATTTGTTTATCTATTTATAACCTTCCATTTAAAATGAACTCCCAACCGGTTTACAATTTAGACGAGATTATTAAGAACAATCTCGATTCCGAACAGTGGAAACAGTTTAAGAGAATACATTATGGAAGAATTGATCACGGTGAGTTGCAACTTAAACCTAGTACCATAGAGGAAAGCAAGAAAAATGGATTCGAAGTTGCCGCTTTTTCAGTTGATGCGGCAAAAGAGGTTAGAACTACAAACATTGTTAAAGTTGGCCTAATTCAGCATTCTATTGTTTTACCAACTAATGAACCGATTGTGGCGCAGAAAAGGGCTGTTTTTGATAAAGTGGAAAAGATAATTCAAAGTGCAGCTGCGGAAGGTGTACAAATTCTTTGTTTACAAGAAACATGGTATATGCCCTTTTTCCTTTGTACGCGTGAAAAACAAAAGTGGGAAGAGTTTGCCGAGTGCCCCAAGCAAGGTCAAAGCACTCAATTCCTGAGGAAGTTAGCCAAAAAATATAACATGGTTATAGTATCACCAATCTTGGAAAAAGATGAAGGTGTTTGGTGGAACACCGCTATAGTGATAGACGCAGATGGAGAATATATGGGAAAACATCGTAAAAATCATCTGCCCAGTGTTGGAAGTTTTAGCGAGACCCCTTATTATGCGCCTGGCAACACCGGCCATCCAGTTTTCCAGACAAAGTTTGCTAAAATTGCTGTAAATATTTGCTACGGCCGTCATCACGCTTTAAATTGGTTAATGTTTGCGTTAAATGGGGCAGAAATAGTCTTCAATCCTGCGGCAACAATTTCGGAGTTCGGTGAATCCTTTTGGGGTATAGAAGCTCGTAACGCAGCCATTGCTAACGGCTACTTCTGTTGCAGCATTAACAGAGTAGGCACTGAACGATTTACTACCACTACAAACCAAGATATTACCAGAAGCTATTATGGTTCTAGCTATGTAACTGCTCCAAACGGTTGTAGAACTCCTGGCTTATCGAGGGACAAAGATGGCCTCCTTATTGTTAAAATGGATTTAAACCTTTGTCGTCAAGTAAAAGATCACTGGGGATTTCCAATGACAAGTCGGTTAGAACTTTACGCTAAGGAATTAAGAGATAAATCACTGTAAAATAATATTTTAAAAATAAAAATAAAGTTGGGCTCGTTTAATTTTGTTTTCCTTTTACAATAAAGAGTTGTACTATATATAATTTAGTAACCGAAAACTTCTAATGGGGTTAATCACGGGAGTGGTTAGGCCGATTTTAAAGACCTTCACATAATATTTACCACATTGAAAGCGGGAACAATTATTTAATTTTTCTAACTGAAATCCAACAGTTGCCAAGGCATTAACTTCATTGAATAAAATAAAAAAATAAGCATCTTTTGTAATTAAAATAAATTATGTTCAGAGAAAAACCTAAAAGCAAAAGAACTACTTGTTTAATATTTTCTGATATGCCTTAGATTCAATTTATTCTGTGGTTGGATTCAAAGTGTAAATTGTCGATGGCAACTTCAGATTTACTTTTTAATCTGTGTCAAATTGTCGCCGATGAATTGTCACTTTTTCGGTTTCCCGTATAAAGTTTATTGCTGTGTTTTTACTTGAAATAGCTGGATTTATTTACATAAAGCAAAATGGTAAGTATTATTTGGCATTGGTCATCTCAATAATACATCTGAGCGAGAGAATCCCGTGTATTTATTGTGAACATGGGTTATGATAGCGTCACGAACATTACAAAGCATAATTTGTATTTTGATTCAGAATAACATGAATTAAACTATACTTTTCTTGATAATATCCACATCTAACAAGCTTGATCAATAGTACTAACATTAAAGTCATAAAACAGGACTTTATTTTATCAAATACATTTGTTTCCTACTCTCACTTTTGTCGTTTTCCAGTCTATTTTAGCGTATAACGGCGGCGCCGTGGTCGCCATGAAGGGTAAGGACTGCGTGGCCATCGCAACAGACAAACGTTTCGGTATTCAAGCTCAGACTGTGTCCACTAACTTCCCGAAGGTGTATCAGATGGGCCCCACGCTGTACGTCGGCCTCCCCGGCTTAGCTACTGATACACAAACAGTATTCCAGAGACTAAAATTCAGGTATATAACTTTTTTTGTTTGTAAAACAGTAAAGTTCAGCTAATACATGCACTCAGGCTATATACATAGAATACATAGAATCTATTTGGTGTGGTTATCATAATAATCATGTTCCGATGATATTAGAACTGCCCTGTTGCATCTAGATTTAACCATAAAACTTGATTTGGATAGTCAACCCATCTGCCTCAAAACCACAGGATTTAAGCAATACAGAGTAGTACTAGCCAAAACTTTACTTTAATTCAGGCACACATTAGCAAGTAAAAATAACTATAGAAGTAATAATAGACCATTACTACAATGTTAACTAAAACTTTCCTCATTTGTAATTCCAGAATGAACCTTTACGAGTTAAAAGAGAACAGAATAATGAGGCCTAAGACATTCTCCGCAATGCTCTCCAACCTGCTGTACGAGAGGCGCTTCGGACCCTACTTCATTGAGCCAGTCATTGCCGGGCTTGACCCCTATGATAACCAGCCCTACGTCTGTAATATGGATCTGGTAAGTCTTAAGAAATTTAAAAAATTGTTATTTCAAGATTGCTGAATCATGATCTTGTCTCATAAGAAACATCAACAATATTGCACTTTTATCATCTTACATGTTGGGACTAAACATAATTTGAATAAGGAGTATAATTAAATAACCGTCAAACTACAGTTGACTATAATTACTAATATCCCACTCATAAAATCCTCTTTTTTTGTATATTTGTAATAATAATGTAACTAATTTGTGAACAGATTGGCTGCCCCAATGAGCCTGAAGACTTTGTGGTGTCGGGAACCTGCTCAGAACAGCTGTATGGTATGTGCGAGGCTCTGTGGGAGCCCAACCTGTCCCCTGATGAGCTGTTTGAAACTATCTCACAGGTAAATCACTTAAAATATGTTTATATTCAGTAGACAAAATCTGGTAGTATTAGAAACTACCGAGAGCTAAAAATAGAATTTTGTTGATCAACTTTTTCTAATAGTATTCTATAGTTGGCTTTTCATTACAATCATCTTTTAATAGTCCTTATTACACAGTCATAACGCAGATTTTTAGGAGACACAAACCCTGAATAACGATTTGTGCAGTATAAAGTATACAGTAGTAATTACCGACTGCTGACCACGAGTCTATTTGACTACGTGACAGAGACTAGAAACTACAGCCAGAGACATTTATGTGTCGTGAGGCGACATAAACCAATCTAAGCGCACCACGCGACCAGCAAATATCTATAACCATATTAAATGAATAAAACCGCCAGAGGTTAATCCTCTGGCGCGTCACCACACACAACAATACAGTACTATGTCCAGCGTAAATGCTTACTACTTGAGTTCATCATCATTCCCCTGCCCTTATCCCAATATTTACTTGGGGTCGGCGCAGCATGTCTTCTCCTTCCATACATTCCTATCTCGCAAACAACACCCTTTGCATCCATATCATCTTACACACAATCCATCCATAGTTTCTTTGGTCGTCCTCTTCCTCTATAACCATCCACATTCATGTCCAGCACCTTCCTAACCACGTGATTCTCTAAATGTGTGTGTAAATGCTTACTACGAGAGTTGTTTCTTTTAAAATAAGGCTCAAGTATTAACACATGTTTTATGTGTATCCCAGGCGCTAGTAAACGCTGCTGACCGCGACGCGATCTCCGGTTGGGGCGCGGTGGTGTACATCATCGAGAAGGACAAGATCACGGAGAAGCATGTTAAGACGAGGATGGACTAGGTGTAAGATATGTCGGCCGGTCGCGAGCTTTTACTAATAAAATTATTCAAAAATTTTCGTTGTTTGTATTTTTTATCCTTAGATTACAATCCTGAGGGTTATACCTTGTCAATAATGTGTTGAACACCCGTTACTTTACGTCTTGGAAGATATCTTGTTAAAATAATTTACTAGTTTTATGCTCAAAAGACCTATGTCCAACAGTGGACTGCGATGGGCGGTTGATGATGATGAGGATGCACAAAAGTTGTAAAATTGAAGTCCTGTCAGCTCAGAGTTCTTTGTTGTAGTGGCAAGTAAATTTAATGCTAGACATGAACTACTCCCTAAGTACCTCTTATTCACTACTGCACTTGCTGAACTTACTGCATTAACTTCCTAAATATTCATCTCAATATTTTGCATCCAGATAATAAACAAATATCCTTTGAAAGTTTGGGATAGGGTATATAAATAAACAAAACATTTATAATGCAGAATCTTTATAAACCGAATATTTAAAAAATTAAGTTTTAATTTTTCATACACATTTTTTGTCTTTACAAGAGTAGTAGACTAGAGAATTAACATTTCAACCGTGTTGCTTACATGCCGAATATGTCTGTATGTAGCGAAGCTATCGTTTAATAAATATACGCCGTACACTGCGGGCTCGTGGCTTCAACCGTCACCGATAACAAGATAAAACCTATTCCAAATAACATAACTACAAATTAAAATACAATTATCGACCTAAACAATGGCAACACATATGACATAATTTGAATCATTTCATGACTAACACATTGTTCAGGAATATGTAGACAGAGTTTTGGATAAAATTAAAAATAAATCCTCTTCACTGAGAGGGTAACAAAGGATTTCTAACACTACCAAAGCTGATCACTTCGTTATTTAATGGTACTTGACTGCGCTTGTTATCAAATTAGCAATATGTAGAAGTGATTAGCTCGCATTCTAATGTAAAATTAATATCTAAAAGTAAACAATATCTATCACAAAAAAAAACTAACGTTCGACAAAATTATTTCAAATCAAAGGCGTACCAAGTGGAGCCTAGAATACTGATTTTCGTAGATAAACCTTTTTAATATTTACCTGATAAACAGTCAAAAGTTAAAAGTATTAGATGAAGAGCGAGACATTACTGTGAGGTCAGCTAAACGTTCGCCACGCGCCGCCGCCGCGCTACTCCGGTCGCGGCGAGGTCGCGCACAAAGTATAAAATTTACCAATATTATTAGTACACCGTAAACGGCACATGAATTTTCACAGAATAAATCACAAAGACTTCATAACAATCCAAGTCTTATTCGAAATATAGAATAATAAATAACAAAATCTTACATCGTACTATTAAAAACACTACACTAGACAGAAACTAAGCGACCTAGGTATGGGTATATTGGCAAAATGACGTAAGGTAATTATTTATTGGGTAAAACACCGACTCTTAACAATGGCCGTTTTTATACAATTCAGGACTTACTGTCCTTGTAATAAAATACATAGTTAAGGTTATTCAACAAGTACAATACCGAATCGACCGACAATACAGTCTTACTTGGTGACACACGTGTGAGAGTCTCGGGTGTATCGTCGTCTACATTATGTGAGCTTCTTCCGCAAGTCTACCAAGACTTGAGAAGCAATCCTATCCGATACAGACCCCTCACACAAGTAAAAAGCATGGATTGACTCAAATCTTCAGATCTGCGACATTTAACGCCCTAAATACCGCCATCATCAGAAATCACTATCTAAAAACTTCATTGACACCTTCAATTTGACTTTGAATCAATCCACACTATCCAAGAATCATTCACAATACATATTTATTATGAACAAAACACGTAATCGTATGTACTTCAAACAATAAACAATATATCGAAGGCATAATAAGATATAATACAACGGCCAATAGTATACATTGAATTTATCGTTATAATTAAATTGGCCAACCGTAACACGTCAACATCCTAATCCAATGATATTCAACTTTATTTATTTTATAATTTGTCAATACTAATCTACGCATTAGCGGAACATTAAAAAAGCTAATAACGAGTTATGAAAATTATTTTTAAACGTGTTTCAGGAATACGTCAAAAGTCTTACTGTGCCGAATCTGCAAGACAAATGTAGTTCTAGATACATTCAGCTCTGAATGTATTACTACTGTTGAATTACTCAAATTGCAGTCGAAACACAGACAGTCTATGACGTTAAAAGACAAATGCATATTATGACACATATTAGACTCGAGAATATTAAACACATGGAATATAAACAAGTAAAGTACTTGCCACTTACATACGACAATATTGTGCCAATCGACAGTTAAAACTATTTTCATCACCCCAACTTAAATTTATAGACAATTTTAAAGAGATATATCTAGAACTCCATGTGTTTATTAGTCTGTGGTCGAAGGACTTGCGTGTGCGAAGATTGCTTTGGTTTGATTTTTGAATCGTACAAAAATTACAATCGGAATCACGATTCAAAAATGTGACTTATCTATAACGTGATATAGTCGGATTTTGGGGGACAGTGCGCGTTAGCTAAATCGTTTCGTTTCAAGCTGCCTCGGTTATTATTTTCCATTTATATCTTTATTAATATACTAGGTAGCGTTTATTATTGTCATAGCAATCCCAAATTGAAAAAATAGACCTTTACTTTGATACTCAATATTTTTCATCTGTTTTTATTCTACAACAGCCATTTTTTTTGCTTGTGAAATAATATTCTAGGCAGCTTCAAATAAACAATGCCTTAAGTTAAACAGCACAAAACAGGGTCATAACCCCGCATACTCAAACGAAACTCAACTTTAAAACGATCTATTTGTCTCTAGAAACTACCTTAAATTGAAAGAGACGGCATGAGACTTAAAGTTAATTTTCATTTGAGTATTCTGCCTTATTTATGTGAGAATAAAGTGAATATTGTCAAAAAGGGTCCGCTTATCGCAAACGTCGAGACGAAGTGTAGAATATTATAAAAACCGTGGGTCCCTAACAACCCGAACTGTCCTGAGCAGACAACCGACCTGGGTTATACTATGGGGGCTCGTACTGTGGGCGGCAAGCCGACAGAGGGCGCACTACAAACTGTACTATAAGAAAATCGATTTATTTCCGTCAAAATTTCGTTTGAGCTGTTCAATTATTTATGTGGTAATAAGAAATGGTCTCAATGTCTTGAAATACTACGATATGAAATTTAATATTGAAAATGTTGATATTCATTTTTATAGTCGTTTCTTGACTGATCGTTCACATTACTTAGTATCTTCTATAGTGCGCCTTATCGACTTGTGCCCGCTATGAACCATAACCCGTCTTTCACACTATACAAGTTACAATACGCACGCAAAGCGCATAAATACCTTAATAATTTGATAAACGCGAACTTTCCTCAAACATTTCGTTTCGCGATCGCTAATATCAATTATATGCCTCCTCACTACGATTTTCAACATCAATTTATTTGCATTTTTTTTAAGAATCGACGATATTACACTTACTGTATCATGTCACTTGTCAGAGACAAGTTGTAACAACATTTAAGCGGTGCTTCTTTTAGTACGTAACTACGTGACAATTGCGTTTTAAAGAAAAGTTTTAAACATCAACTTTGACCGGATAATGTTGACAGCCGGGTAAGTTGATTGTCTTTTCGAAAATTTCTAGAAACGCATCTAAATAAACTACCAGCTCTTTAAAATCTACTTCACCCTGTAAACTCCAATTTAATTACTAACAAAGGATTACGAGCGAACTTAATTATGTCTAATAAATGAACTAGCGGAAACTAAAAATGAATGTAGCGAACACATTCCATAGTTACATAAACCGTTCATACACAATCTACTTTCGTTATGAAGTTTACGTTGTATAGACAACAGATAAAAAACTTCCAAATTGTAACTTAAAATTGTAAGTTCAGTCAAAATATTTGACATGGCGCTACTGTAACTTCAGATACTTGTAATTATCATTTCAATCTGGTATCATTATAATTATGATGACACATTTCACAAAAGTTACAACAGCGCCATCTATAAAAAAAAACGCAGGGTAGTAAGTCAATGGAGTGTCGATATTCAAGCCAGGTATATTCCAAACACCGTTTCTTAGCCAATCCAAATAAAAATAACAATCGACAATCGATTATCAAACTGAAAAAGAACCAAATCGTTTTCCTTTTCATGTTTGAACTAACTTTCGATATGTAATTCCATACAAAATCTGCAATGAAAAGCAACTCGTTGTGTGTATGACACTCTAGTGACATTGTTAAGTACTAGAAGAAGCACCGTGTTGCGCTCGCGCCGCCTAGTTGCCCTCGATGGCTTTGGCCACGAACTCTATGAACCTCTTGCCGTACTGCTCGGGGTCGCAGGTCGATATGCCGTCGACATTGCTGCCGTATTTCACAGTCTTTGCTGCTTTCGCCGCCTGGAAAGATCGTATGAAATTGATTAATAAATCTTGCTTGCTGCTTGCTGGCAAACTTGTAATCATCTTCAGCCTGTTGCAGTCCACTGCTGGACATAGGCCTCTCTCAAGGTACGCCACTGAGCCCGGTCTGTTGCTTTCTGCATCCAGTCGCTGCCAGCCCTCTACTTCTAATACTTTAAACTGATTTCTGTCTTGAAAGTTAGCCAACCCCGCTTATACAAAGTAAACCTTGCGCAAGCGCTCAAGCTGATCGTATTAAGTGTATTGAAATGAAGTCAAAGTCACGTGACTAGGTACAAAGAATTGTCATTTCTATAGATTTAAAGAAATCCATCAGCGCTAACGCTTGTAATATTAATTATATTATCACTTCTGTATAGACTACGGGATAACATGACCAAGAAGTTCAATGTGAATGTAAATAGTTATTAGACATACTCTCATATAAAGACAAGTCCTTACCTGTTTCTTAACTCCATAATGGGTCAGCACGTCAATCAAAGCGACGAAATAAATCTCCTTTTTAGGGGCACCTGCAAAGAAGAAATTCTAGTCAATGATTTCCATTCAACCATGTGTTCCTGTCTCCATGGAAGCAATGAGTTTGATTCTCCTTCCAGGACAAATGTTTGTATAATGAACACGATAATTTGTTCTGTGTCTATGTGTAATTTACCTATAATGTGTCACATACACATCTAGAAATATAAAAGTATGTTGTCTACATAACACAGGTTACTCTCGTATACTAAATTTATGACCAGAAAGCGTTGAGTCAACACTGAAGAATATTATTATTTTCCAAGTATATTTCTGTTACTATAGTCAAATTAGTGTGTGTAGTTTAAATTACATCGTTTAACATGTTTTATTGGTAAATAATTATTATTCGTTTACCTTCCTGGCTGGGTATGGCGTAGATGTCTAGCTCGGGGATGATGCCCTCGTAGCGCAGCGACGAGCGGCGCGCGAACCCGCGCGGGCTGTCCGGCGGAGTGTTGCAGCCCCATCTGGTGGTACAGGGCTAAGTGTGAGTGGCGGGACTAGAGGTATAAATGGTCTAGAACTAGCTGTCAAAGAACTTTTTTATGAAACAAAGTGTAAAAGAATATAATTATGTCCAATAATGATTAATAATTTGAATATGGCATCTACACAGACAAAAGTAAAATAATTCGAATATCACATTTGTGCAGGGAAATGTATAACTGTCGTCAAGAAAGCCACAGTCATTTCTTAAAAAGAAAATGCGGTTATAAACACAAAATTAAGCAATCACATTAAACTTAGTATGAACAGTCCCATAATTTTGCTGCACGGATAGCAGAGTGGTATAGGTTACTACGCCAATTACCACTGTGGGCGACGTGTCGCGAGATCGATCACTGCGTAGGACAAGAATTTGTGCGATCCACAAATGCTTGTTGTGATGTGAATTGAATGACAGTGAAACCCCTTGCGTTACAAGTATTTAATTATATTCCTTACAGCGGGGGTCGTTTATAATTTTTTTTCTTTTTTTTTTAGTTGTCTAGTACTCATAATACAAGCTCTGCTTAGTTTGAGACTAGATGGCGTTGTGTGAAAGTCATAGAATATATTTTTTTTAATGTTTTGCTTAGTTTGAGACTAGATGGCGTTGTGTGAAAGTACAAAAATATTTTATATATTTGTTGTATGTGTGTGTGTGTGTGTACCGGTCCCCGTGATGCCTGTTGTCGGTGTCGCTGTCGCTGTCGCTGTCGTTGTCGCTGTCGAGCTCGGCGTCGGCGCGCGCCGCCTCGGCCTCCGCCTCGCCGCGCCCGCACTCGTGCATGCCCAGCAGCAGCGAGTAGTCCATCAGGTGCAACTTCGTTAGGAACTGCACCACAATTTATACATAAGTCAATTACACTTATACTTCGTTGTCCATGAGCTCATTACATGTAGAGTCTAAGGCCAAAAGTTCAGTAGCACCTCAACGATCGTATTCGCTTGCATGCTACTAGATGACCGCTACTGTACCTAGATGTCACAGAGTAGTTTTAGCATTTTAAACTAAAATATCCTCCGGAAAAAATTACTAAAACACGACTTTTTATCTCTAAATATCTTTGCGAACATGTTGCAGGGCAACTTTGTCGAGTAGTTTTTTTTTTGTAAGAAACAACTCTTTTGTCGACTCCATTGTTTGTCCTCACTATTAGTTGAGGTCAGTCAGTCATCACATGTCACAGTCAGTACATAAAAGCTCTACTTCATCGCACCTCAAATATATCTTTTTAAATTTTGCACCTCGGAATATTATACCAAGGCATACACATAGTTGCCCACACACACATATAGCTGCAGTAGAAACTCACTTAACAAATCCATAACTATTATTATTACTTCATCAAGATAACATATCTTCATATATCTCACCTCCACATCAGCAGTAAGTGTCTCCAGCAGTTTCTCTTTGGCAGCGTCACCGATATCGATCCGCACTCCTTGCTTGATGAAGTCGTTGTCCTTGAGCGTCGGCAGTTCCTTCTCCAACTCCTTCTCGGACGCCTCCCGGTCTACTGTCGAACCTTTCAAGTCATATTTTCTGAAAAGAAGGTTGATATGAATTCAATTCCATATTGCTCTGCTGTGACTGATCAATAATATAGGGAGATTTTTAATATAATCTCAGCTTAACTTTTAGAACTATAATTTAAGCAAGAAAACTTTTCATGATCTTTAGATTTAGTAGTAAAAAAAATAATATCAAACAAGCCCAAAATCGCCTTCATAATTCAATTAATAAAATTAAATTCAGATGATTATTTATAATAGTTATCTAAACTAATATTATAAAGAGGTAATATTTTTTTGTTTGTTTGTTACGAATAGGCTCAAAAACTACTGGACCGATTTTAAAAATTCTTTCACCATTATGATTGTACATCTTTCCAAAGTAACATAGGCTATATTTTATTTTGAAAAAAAAAAATAGGGATCCTTGCGAAAACTTCGATAATATAAACCACGGCCGATTAAAATCACTATTGAAATACCTTTAATCGCGTGCGCTGCAATAACTATTGATGATGGAGCAAAATAATGTACTACGGTTTTGTTGACCGCATTATTATCTACAGAAAAGTCCGGGGTAGTGTATATCTAAGTATTATAGTTACGCCAATATAAAAACTTTTATAGTTTAAGAAACTATTTAAATCGGCAACGAAAATAAGATGTCGATATTCATACCATGGTATTTATACTTATCTAAATAACTTACTTTTCATTTAACAGTAGTTTAATACCTTTATATTGCTGTTTAAATTATTTTAATCGGATACTCCATTCAAAAGATATAGCGAGTTTAAAAATTTGGATAACTTAAAAATTAACTAAGCGTTTCGCTGCATCGCGTCGCGATGTTGATTGTGCGTAGCTGAACTGCGCATGTGTGTGCAATGTCTATGAGCAAGGACGGCTCCCTACGCAGTGACTTGATGAACAAAACGTTAGAACCTCCCAAGCTCGCGCGAGAGAATCTAGCACTGAGCGCTCCCAGCGCCTTGACTATCAAAACGTTAGAACCACCCAAGTTCGCGCGAGAGAATCGAGCACTGAGCGCTCCCAGCGCCTTGATGAACAAAACGTAAGAACCTCCCAAGCTCGCGCGAGAGAATCGAGCACGGAGCGCTCCCAGCGCCTTGATGAACAAAACGTCAGAACCACCCAAGTTCGCGCGAGGGAATCTAGCACTGAGCGCTCCCAGCGCCTTGACTATCAAAACGTTAGAACCACCCAAGTTCGCGCGAGAGAATCGAGCACTGAGCGCTCCCAGCGCCTTGATGAACAAAACGTCAGAATCACCCAAGTTCGCGCGAGAGAATCTAGCACTGAGCGCTCCCAGCGCCTTGATGAACAAAACGTCAGAACCACCCAAGTTCGCGCGAGGGAATCTAGCACTGAGCGCTCCCAGCGCCTTGACTATCAAAACGTCAGAATCACCCAAGTTCGTGCGAGAGAATCTAGCACTGAGCGCTCCCAGCGCCATGATGTACAAAACGTCAGAACCACCCAAGTTCGCGCGAGAGAATCGAGCACTGAGCGCTCCCGGCGCCTTGACTGTCAAAACGTTAGAACCTCCCAAGTTCGCGCGAGAGAATCTAGCACTGAGCGCTCCCAGCGCCATGATGAACAAAACGTCAGAACCACCCAAGTTCGCGCGAGAGAATCGAGCACTGAGCGCTCCCGGCGCCTTGACTGTCAAAACGTTAGAACCTCCCAAGTTCGCGCAAGAGAATCGAGCACTGAGCGCTCCCAGCGCCTTGACTGTCAAAACGTTAGAACCTCCCAAGTTCGCGCGAGAGAATCGAGCACTGAGCGCTCCCAGCGCCTTGACTGTCAAAACGTTAGAACCTCCCAAGTTCGCGCAAGAGAATCGAGCACTGAGCGCTCCCAGCGCCTTGACTGTCAAAACGTTAGAACCTCCCAAGTTCGCGCAAGAGAATCGAGCACTGAGCGGTCCCAGCGCCTTGATGAACAAAACGTCAGAACCACCCAAGTTCGCGCGAGAGAATCGAGCACTGAGCGCTCTACCTACTACTCTCTAGCTACTCATTTATTCGCCAATAAATGAGTAGTATTTCTTTCATTCATAGGAGAGATAGATTTTTATACTTAAATATCAGGATTTCCGCGGGTGAAACCGCGGGGCGCAGCTAGTGAGAAATAAAATCAAAAAACTTTAATTTAAAGTATTTTTGGGAACACAGATCTAATACATCATCCTAATGAGTAGATCTGGCCAAAACCCCGTTTAAAAAAAATGTCAATCTTGTATTAACTAAATAGAAGTAAAAAATACAAACTTGTGTATATTGAGGTGGTTGGAGAACACATTTCTGGTGGCGACGAGGTAGTGCTCGATGCCGTCGACCGTCAGCCGGTACATGCCGAGGTACTGCGGCAGGAGGGTCTTGCCGTGCCTTTCTACTATGTACTGGGGACAAGCATATTATAATAGTAAAACACATACATCAGGGTGTTACCACACCAATCGATTTGTCGATTGGCGGCATCGAATGATGGTGAATTGGACCATTCGTCTGTTTCTTTCATACAGATTGATCGATGAACATTCGATTGCTGTCTTCGATCGATCGGTTGGTGTGGCAACACCCTTAGGCTCCGTTTTAAAACGGAACCAATAGAATCGCTTTATCAATATAATGCTGTGGAAGACTGCGAATGAAGTATGACTTCATTCGCGTATTTGACGTATTGACGTATGAGTTCTTGAAAATTCCCTCCTAGCTACGCACTTCGCATTACTGAATCCATGAAAACGAAGAATCATAGTACAGCTATGTAGTAAAAATCTATGAACAAACTGCAGACACTGTCAATAACTCTAGGAATATTAGAGTTAAGATTGTCAATTTTTCAGTTTTCTTCCATTATCCCCACTTTTCGTCACCTCAGTAGGTACTCACAAAGAAAAATGTTATAAAAACCCAATTTCAAGACATGACATCAGTCAGTTTACTTAAACTCATTTCAATTTACGTACATAACAATTATCTACGATGTGTGACGTGTGTACGAATTATCGGAAGTTACACATTATGTGCTTTCTAGATTAGATACGCTCCTAAGAGCAATCCTCTGCATATTTACAATGAAAATTGATAAGCTGTCAATGATAATGTTATCTTCTTAAATTAGAATGCTGATGGTTACACGGAACTGTTTCAGAGATGTACTTGTTAGGTATTTGGTGAAATTATTTTTGTTTTTGCTCAAGACTTCGCCCGTGCGTATGTGTAAAACATTACACTCCTCTGATGCGGTCGGTTAAAAAGTAGCCTGATCAATCCGGGGTGTAAGGTAACACCTTACTAAATTGTTATTTAAATGACATAACCGTATGAGCGTGAAAGAGACAAACATCCATTCATACATGCTTTATCCATCCGTACTTACAATATAACTATTTTTTGTTTATTTGGAAAAATAATGTATTGGTATCTCTCCAAATCTATTTCATGAGCTGCCCAGGTTATCCCTCTCAAAGTCTGCTGGTCTCATAAAATATGATTGATCGACACGATAAGAAGAAATTGCGTGGAAAAATATATTTTTAATATTACCTACCTAGTTAGGAGAAAATACTTGTTAATCATACTTGTTTCAAAAAGCACATTTATCATTGTAGTTTAAATTAGGTAAAGATGCCGAAATCCTCCCTTCTGCTCCACAATGTGTGGCTGTAAAACAGTAAAAAGCTGGCCATCTCACGGTCAATTAAACGTGTTTAGTTTTAGTATCACTAAAATACGGTACATTAAAACCTGGTTATATTTTGTGGCACATTTACATTCAGAATTACCTCTTTTCAGTCGTTTCTTTGTAGCTTTTATTACTTTACGGTGACATATTCGTGGTCATAAATATATAACTGACACGACAAAGTCGAGTCATCATTAGTAACACTTTCTATTTTAAAAGGATAGTATAATGTGATACCACAAATACTGTATCACCTGTGTAAATGTCTAGATCTGAGATAGTATTAATTATATTTATGCAACCTAAATATGTCATGTGTGGATTTTTTGTTACTAACAGAATTTATTAGGCTGTATGGAATAAATGTGAGTTTTGTTTAAGAAAACACTGAACAAGTACAGTTTTAAGCGTTTTAAAATAAGCTTCGAAACGAGAGTCTACAATTGTTCATATCTACCCAAGGACTGAAGAAAATCTGTATGATACAGTCAATAAGACGACACCTAATACCAAGTAATAATACACACACCTAAATGAAACGATGACTATTCTAGTCACTGAATATATTATTTAATTACCTTACAATTTGGTGGATCTCAAAACATGCATCAGAAGTCATTCACAAAAGTTAGCACAAGACAATTTTTTTTGTAACCATCATCTTCCTGCCCTTATCCCATTTTACTTGGGGGTCGGCGCAAGACCTTTTTTCTTCAAATTAGACGTCGCACTATCATTTACAAAAATGAAATGTTCTAATATACTTACAGGATGATAATGCTTTAGGAACGAGTGCATCCTCTCGACCTCCTCTGAGGTCAGGGTCTTGAGGATGAACAGGCGGTCGTAGCTCTGGTAGAACTTCGCGCCGGACTTGCCGGACGAGTCGTCCGGGATCGGCTGAGATCTGTCGACAATGCTTAGTGTTTTAGAATCTACTTGGTGATGGGATGTAAATTTTTTGGTGTGTTCTGTATGTTATTAGTACTTTACCTAACCTACCTATTGTAAATTGTAGATATTTATTAAGAGAGTATTTTATGCAGAATTGCTCTATATTTAGTACGTAATGTATTCGGCTGAATCCGGCAAGTACGAAAATCGACCCGAAAATTGGTTGGTCTAGTCAAAATGCTAGAATGCATTTTATGACAGTCAAGTTTTAGAAGATTAAAAAATAAGGAAGAATTACGCTCATTATAAAAGAACTAATCATACAAGACTTTACTAATTCATTAAAGTGTCACATTATTTATTTATTGATTTTACATCAGTAATTAATGTTTTTTCCGTAAATTTTCGTCAGTAAATAATTACGCTATGTTACCTTCTTATATCCCTATGTTGCTCTTGCTTATGGTGACATTTTATTTGAAAATTACTATTTAAGTAAAGCTACTTATTACTCGTAAAACCAAATACACCTCGAGTGTAATTACAAAACCAATAAACCAAACACTTCTTGTATAAACGAACTACATTCACACGCTTGTATTTTTAATTAATATGCAATTTTTATGTCATGTAACGTTATTTACACGAAACAAGCATATTACCACCATGTTTTAAAGTACAACTATTGGAACTTGTAGTGAAAGCGAGACACCAGACTACAAGCCGTAGAGCGGCTTCTCTCTTCCACAAATACAACCGCCTTATTTCAAGACAGTGGTAGATCTTTTGAAATATGTCTTTGCATGTCAATGTATAGTTTTTTTATTAACAAGTTGAATGATAGTAACAAGTTTCACATGAACGTAGCATGTAAAGCTATTAACTCGAAGTATTAATTGTATGCTCTTTGAAGTTGTTATAGCATGACGCAACAATGTAAGGACTTAGTTTTTGTTTGTATACCAGCCGCATTTTAGCAGTTTTTCATGTAAAGAATTATGAAAGACTAGCTTTCCGCTCGCGGCTTCGCCCACGTGTAATTAGGGATTGTGGCGTTTTTTAGTGATCTCGACAGGACTTTCCTTCATAGGCTAAAAAAATGTTACAATTTTAATTATATTAAATTAATTGCTTTAGTTACTCAGGGATGATGTAGCTTTCTAATGGTGAATATTTGAAAACGATAAGTAGTTTTGGAGTTTGTCGATTACGTTATGTAACAAAAAGTAAAGCGAGACAAAAACCGCCCGCTACCTAAGGGCTTGCTACTATAAAAATCCCTCCTTAGTGGTCAATTGTGTTACTAAAGGAAGCCTTGTTCAAAATATCAGACTTCTATACCGAGAGGTTTCGGCTGTGCGTTAATCAATCAGTCACCAAATCACACCCGCGAAATCACGATTGGAGGGTTGTTTGGAAAAACTTACATTACCAAACTTATTTACTTGCCAATGTACGTTTTCGTGCCAATTTTCAAGTTTATAAACCTAAGGAATAACATTTTTCATAGAAACGTTTTTACCCCTTTTCGCCCCCTTGGGGATACAATTTCCAAAAATCTTTTTTTAATGCTCACTCCCGTCAGTAAAAGAAGCTTTGTTCAAAATATTAGACTCCTACACCGAGCGGTTATGGCTGCGCGAAAGTCAATCAGTCACCAAATCGCAACCCCCTAAATCACTATTGGAGGGTAGTTTGGAAAAACTTATATTACCAAACTTATTTACTTGCCTATGTACGTTTTCGTGCCAATTTTCAAGTTTATAAACCTAAGGAATAACATTTTTCATAGAAACGTTTTTACCCCTTTTCGCCCCCTTGGGGATACAATTTCCAAAAATCTTTTTTTTAATGCTCACTCCCGTCAGTAAAGAAAGCTTTGTTCAAAATATTAGACTCCTACACCGAGCGGTTATGGCTGCGCGAAAGTCAATCAGTCACCCAATCGCAACCCCCTAAATCACGATTGGAGGGTAGTTTGGAAAAAAAATATAATGCCAAACTTATTTACTTGACCATATACGTGTTTGTGCTAAGTTTCAAGTTTATAAACCCAAGGAATAAGATTTTTCATAGAAACGTTATGACCCCTTTTTACCCCCTTAGGGGTTGAATTTTCAAAAATCCTTTCTTAGTGCACCCCTACATATCTCAAGGAACCTACATGCCAAATTTCAGCTTTCTACGACCAGTAGTTTTGGCTGTGCGTTGTCGATCAGTCAGTCAGTCAGTCAGTCAGTCAGTCAGTCAGTCAGTCAGTCAGTAACGGAAGAGTTTTATATATATAGATAAGTGATATTTATGACTAAATAATTACACTTCGTCTAAGTGTAATTATTTAGTCGTAGTAGTATTTAGTACTTATTTCATCATCATCATCTTCCTGCCCTTATCCCATTTTACTTGGGGTCGGCGCAACATGTACATGTAGTCATATTTAGTACTTATTTGAAGAACGATTAATTTAAACTTTTACTGATTTGAAAATAATGATACCTGTTTTAAGTTTTAATGTATTTCTGATACGTGTAACTAAAAATCCTATGACTCATGTTATATTGAATCAATCGGAGGCAATTACTAAAAAATAGTTAAGTTTGGTAAAACATATTGATTCTTTTCTATTCAAAATTGTGGACCTAGTACTTTTATTATGTAATACATGTTGAACTCTAGAATATTTGTATACATCTTAATAAGATGCAGTCCTACCCTGCTGCTTTACAGATTCCTCCTAGCTATGGTGAACACACACTCAGCTAATCCAAGCGCGTCCAACGAAACGAATTGAAGAATTCTAACTGTCTACCCACTTCGGTAAATTGAAAGACATCGTGCTGCTAGGGAGTTTGTTGCGCCGTTTCTTCTCCCGTAGCAATAGCACAGGAAGCGGCGCAGAGTAGGCGATGGGGTGCTGTCTAGATAACTTATGAATCTTAACGTTCAAGAAGTACAATGTAGCCTAATTTGAATAAAAAGCTTTTGATTTGATTGATCGGATATGGACGATATCGTATCGTCCATATCCGCAAAGATGCTAAATATCATAAGATTTCATACTAAAATTCGTTTTGTTTAACGCGTTTGGCTCAGATAAGTGTGTCACACCTTTAATAGTCATTTTCTTTTAAAAATCATAAGCACACTGATGAATCGTTTAAATTCTTAATTAAATGTTGCATTAACATGACATTAGTAACAGGATTTATGTTAAACAAAGAAAACTTATCTACGTCAGATAGTACAAACATTAATATCACACAAATCTGGATGTTTGATGATTAGTCATAGTTATTATATTTAATTGTCTTGTATGTTTGTTTGTCCTTATTGCACTCAACGAGGAAAAGCTATCAATAAAACATATGTACCTAAACAGGTAATGCGATAAGCAAGTATTAAAATGATAAAAAGTATTCTTTACCAACTTGGAACGCTGGATTCACAAAATAGCAATACTGACTTACTTTGATACTTTTTCCCCTTACTTTAATAATATTAAATTAATACCACGCTTATTAAATTAATATTAATTATAGTGGTCTAAGTTGTTACAAATGATGAACTCAATAAATTGCAAGTTTCACAAAAATTCAGCTTTATCCAAAAATCATTTATGGTTTAGTTAAATTTTTGATCACAAAGGGGACGGATAGCTGGCTTTGCCTTTGGATAGCATATGATGTTTTTGGACATCTTTAAGTTCGCGGTAAATGCGACAGCGTATCCCGTGGCCGTGGCCATAGGCAGATGAGGACGATCCAGTGGTTTTAGCCGGTAAAAGTTTTGGCACGGCCTTCGTCGAACCAACGACGGAAGATAGTGCCTGAAGATTTCCATAATATTTCAGATACAAAAAAAGGTTCTATAGGCTACCTAAACTGTTTAAAACCATAAACTACAAGTGTTTGTTATACCAAACCTTATTTTTATCAACAGTCTTTATCAAGTTTTTAAACGAGTTGTTTATTTACACGAAGCTATGCTTAACATGAACCCTAATAAAGCTCGCGATTTATATTAAACTTGACCTTGCCATACCTAACCTTCAAATACGACACGACACATATTTTCTCTGATTAGTAAGCTTTGTTACATTCCTAACGAATTACGTAGGAATTAAATGTAATAGATGACTAATCCAGTTAGTTTAAGAAGAAAAGTTTGTAATTAAAACAAACATAAGGTTTTTTTTGTTACAGATTATTTGGAAATAAGATAAGAAGTTTAATCATATTTATCTATTAAAACAGTTTGCGAAGCCTATTAGAACTTATGTTAAAAATGTCAATAAACAGATAATTAATTTTGCAACCGGACTGACCTATTCTAGACTTATTTTCTGTCTGACATGATAATTACATTATTACAAGAGTTTATACTTAGCGTACTTAAGTCTGTACAAAAGATTTATAAACAGTTCACCACTTAAGGCATTTTTCTAATCCGCTAAGCCGTTACTGGGCGGTTGATCTAAGTTCAACTTAAGTACATTAATACTATTATAGGAATTCGTAAGGAACCCAAAGAATAGACGAAATTACGTTGATTTCATAGACTACTTACATACTTGTGTATGTGATGAAATTGTATAACTCCTTAAATTATACTAAAGTGTGTCATTACAATCAACGTGACTTGTGACTGTGTTTGTTGCTTTGCAAACTCTAACGAACGTGTAGAAATTGTGGATCGTGAAGATTATAGGACTGGGGTAATAGAATCTTGTTTGTCGATGGGACATAATGTCACCACGGATATGTCAAAATATTTTTTTTTATTTCTATATCCCTTAACGTCCAATTTCGTGGTGTTGATTCTCATGCGTCATCTTTTACCTTCGTTACCTATACGTGTTAAGTGCGAACGAGATGCAGTCGTTAATACAATACTTACCACTCGATGAGAGTGCACATGAATGTGATTACAGCATTAATGTGCACATGTCGTGTTAATGTCAAAGAAAATATATATACGATATTAACCGAGACAACGGGACAATTGCGAGGGTTAAGGAACATAAATAGAGGTCACGGTCAATCAAGGATCGAGTAGCCACGCGAGACACCCGTCTAACCTGAACAGGAATGGAACACGGGACAACGGGCATACAAAAACCAAAATCCAAAGAAAATCCAATTCCATATCCAAACAGAAACCATCGCTCTCAGTGGTCTCGCATCAAGCAGTTAGACAAGGGAAATGACGTCACAATACAGCCAGTGAACGTGGTATATGCATATGCTCGCCGTGTCAGTTCGAAAGGCACACTACATACTGTTATTTGAGAAACAAAAAAATAAACTGAAAAAAATCGTACAGCTGCTTATTAAAACTCCGCTGACCTCAGGCGTTTTATCGTCAGGCCTCGTTTGACGAACGCGCTTGCATCGTGGAATATGCTCTCTTGGTGTGTTTCGTTTTTCAAGTTGGCAACCCCTGTGGGCGCTGTCGCCGACCGCCGCAGCAGACAGCTGGGCCTCTTCAGTGCCCGCGAACACAGGTAGTTATCTGGCTTCCTAAACCTAGGGAGCGGGACGGGATGCGGGAGAGGATGCCAGATCATATCATATTGGAGTAAAAATAAACATAAATAAATATATAATTCGTAAACAAATAATATTATTGTTAGTGTTTTATTTGTGCCTGTCCTGTATACCCAGTATTGGCTGTGGCCAGGTTTGTTAGGGTCGTACCTTGTGAGGGATTCCTTGTAGTCGAGGTCGTCGATGCCGAACCTCTCTCTCAGGTTCCTGAACACCAGAGGGCAGTACTCCTTGACCTTGAAGTGGGATGGCATGTTTTCTCTGAAACAATCGAACATTTTGTATCAGACATAACAAAAACAAACAATTGAATCCATGCTATTCACATTTAGGACAAATAAACAAATCTACAGAAATGATTTTTGCATGCGAATTCTAAATTCCGATTCGAAGTTAAAATAAACATTATATTGTTTCTCACGAAAGATAAAGAACCAAAAAGTATACAATCAAAAGATAAGGAAGCAATTTATCTTAAATTCTTAGTAGCATATGAGTAACTGTAGTTTTGAAGATATTGTTTTATTTATTTGATACTACAATAGCCCAAAATAAAAGTAATGGCGCATGACGTCACAAAGGTGACCTTTTTATGCGTCCTTAAAATTTATGTTACATGAAATAAAGTCTAGGTTTTTTATAAGGGTCATTACTTAAATAAATTTATTGTAACCACGGAATCTGTCTAATTTTTATTGCTTATTAGCGGGAGAATGCTTAAGAACCATTTTTCAGTCACAAATAGGACCGTATTACAGCAAAAACCGAAAACTATCATCGATTTCAAGAGCAAAACCTAGTGTATTATAACAACTCCTTGTGTAAAACTTTAAATTGATTGCGAGTCATTCTTACCTCATAAACATATTTCATTTTTACAAATTACTTTTCATATTAATGTGCAATTAAGTTATTTCGAAACGTCACTAATGAACGCAGGTATTAAAAAGGTCATTAAATAAATAGGCTATCGATTTGTTAATAGTATTGACGCACAATGAACGTATATTCGTAGTTCCAAGTCGGAATATAAAATGGTTTTAATAGATTTTAATAGCTGAAGATTAAACTGACGCGTTGTCTATTTCTGGATATTTGCTTAAATGATTTGGCTGATAGAGTTTATTGCTTTAATCAATAGTATTATTGTAAATACAAGAGTAACTGTCTGTCTGGCTATTTTTTACACCTTGGCGTCTATACGACTATTACAACTAGCATTTTTGGTCATAAATGGTACCTACTTTGCTTGATCGCCAAAGAAAGACAGGCTGTTTCTCACGGGTGAAGTCGGGGTGGATTGCAGTAGCAGAACATCAATAAATTATATATTATGTAGAAATGTCGGAAAATTCTAGCGCGACGTGTTCCTAGGAACTTTGCAGTATCTGCATTTATTTTTTAAACTTTTAATGAAGTCTTTAAGTTTGATAGCCTTAAAATGTTTTAAGAATCCAAAATATTAACTAAAAGCGTCTATTATTTTCGAACTACACATTTTCGCAAAGATTAACAAAATTTCACTATCAATTTAAAAAGATGAAGCGACATATAAATTGAAAATGTGAAAACGTGTTCAGAATTGAGTATTAAACAGAAAATTAAAACAATTCAGAGTAAAGCTAAAAGTTTGGTATAGCGCCAAGTAGTGCTATAAATTAGCTGCCAAGGACCCATTAATTAGGCTAAAAGGTTAAGACCCTGATCCTGAACAGATTACTTATTAACTGCCTACAGTTTGACTTATGTTAAGCTATTTGCCGTACAATTTAAGTATATCAAAACTTGGTTATTAGTTGCTTAATGGAGTATTTACTTAGGCAGTTGTTAAAACATTTTTTATAGACATCTTGATTGTTTTGAAGTTATATTAGTTTCAGTATCTAAAAGTATTGAGTAGGTAAGACTCATTTTAATGATCAATGCTTTAGTAAATTTTACTCTTACACAAATATAAAGTTTGAAGCTGTTGTAAAATAACTAAAACAGCTTATAAAAAAGGAGTATAGTCAGACTACTTATAAAGGGAAAACCACTGGATAGGCTAAAGAGGACAATTAATATCTAACAGAAAATGCTTGTACTGGAAAATTGCAAAAAGCCTTTTCCCAGTAAGAAATCAATTGATACATTTACCTATTTCCCTTTATGAATCACACAAGGAAAACAATGCAGTTCTTTCCTTTTATTTCAACCATTGAAGGAAAATGTACACACATTTTTTAATACAACACATGGTTGGGTTATAAAAAATATGGATTAGTAATTGTAGTTTTACAGAGTATTAGTTATGAATAGTACATCAGTTTAATTCATAAGTAGTAAATATTTTTGGTTTTAAGTTTAATATTTAGTAATTTATTGCAAGGATTCATAAATTAACAATGGTTAAAAAGACTATTAAAGCTATGAATGAAGCCCTATTTGATATCATTTCACTTGTATGATACAGGATTTCCATCACACAGAAAATCTTTTATTACATCCTAGATTAGTGTTAGCTAACTTTTTGCCAGTATAATCTACATTTAATACCATTTTCCTCATTGTTATCACAAGCCATTTCCCAAAGCAAACAGACAAGGAAAATATATTCAGAAACAAGTATTTCTGAATATTGTAATATTAGATCTGTAAGAAAAACAAGTAACAAAAACAATGTGTCCTTGAATCTTTTGTTTACAAATATATTGGTCGGAATCAGAACATTTGCAAACATCACATGTAAATTTAAATAGCAAATATGTGGTGTTTTACATTTTAAGTATAAGAATAGACTTGTTTATTGTGTTCAGATTTGAACCCAGATTTGTAATCTTATTTGATGTTACATTGTATGAGAATGATTTTACTCTTTAGTATTTGGGTTTTTTTTAATAGTTTTATACTGTGACCTTTGTTATGATTTTTGTTGTTCTTTCTTGAAAGTCGGGTATGGCCAACTTTATAATATTAAGGGACTGTACAAATTGAAATTATAGTTGAATTAAAGAGAAAGAAATTGAAGTTGTTTGATCCCTTAATTAGCTAAGCTATTTGGCTAAATCTAATAAATGTTTAATAAGAATTCAGTATTATTCATTCCAATAGGATGAGTGTATGAATACTTACTTGTTAAATAAATGGTTATCAACTTTGAGCTTGGAGTAAGCTCTGAAGTCATCCGGGAGAAGCATAACTGGTATTGTGACATGACTTAACTCATTAATCTGAAAAAAGGGGTTATAGCTATAATTATACAGACAACAACAAAGCAATTCAAATGCTGTCAAGTTTTAGAGTTATAACCAACGCAATAAAACTTATTAGTCTATTTATATTCAATGGCACTGCGACAGATAAAAACATTATGTATTGACAAAGTGCCAGAAATTTACAATTGAATAAATGACTTTAGATGAATTTCTGAAACAAGTAAATTTGAATGTAAACATTGTATAACCACAACAAACCAGTTGCGAAGGAAATGACATAATAATAATGCCTTGCTCGGCGAGACGAGCTTCAAATAGGATTATACACCCGCCATACTATTGCAATTAGTGCATAAAATATGAAGTAATTACCGTGTGATTCACACCCCACATAAACACTGACAGTAATGGTTCATTTGCACGGAACAGTTTCACTTTTTGATGTTTTACACGAATATGTTTCTTCTTCAATTTGCTCAATCCAGTAAGAGGAACGGACATTTTGGATTTGTTTACAACTTCTACCAGAGTTAGAGAACAACCACTGAATTTAATTTATAGCACGAGGTAATAATTAAACCATTTTTAGTTGACTGGGCATATATTAAACCACAAATAAAGACGATTAAATTAGGGAATTTACAGAAACTCGACACCCATCAACAGCAGCAAACGGCTTTTTGACAGACAGACACAGAATGAAAAGCAATAGGAAGATTATGTAGTGAGAGTTTAGTCGATACATAGAGTTGTATGTAGTACAAAATGAAAATCGACTAATGTATTTATCTTATTAAAGCAAAGTTGACTTTATAGCTGCCACTTGGCATATTGTTATTATAATCTAGTAAGGAGCTAACAAACTTTTATGAAATGAAATAGCTTAAATTTCGGCTTGATTGAAAAAAAATACTATGCCGGTTACACTTTTATATTCTGTGGCTAAGCTATCGCTTCTGCTCAGCCAGCTGGTCTGCTGAAGGGTTGACAGATCGTGAATAATTATTTTATTTTGAATCAATTGTACCGATTTGTACCCAATTGATTATATAGGTCATTCCAGTAAAAACTGTATTGTAGAGTACGTGAGAGCGGAATAAAATGATTATTCCTAGCCCATTTGTTTATTGGGCACAAACTGAGAGTGCGGTTTCATTGAAGATAGACTTAAAAAATGTTGTGAAGCCCGATGTGAAAGTTCTTGAAAATAATATTAAATTTTCGGCTCACGGGGTTGGAGCTCGTGGGGAAAGCCGCTATGAATTTAGTTTAGATATATACTCCAGTGTTAAAACAGTAAGTTCTTAAAAATAAATTATAAATGTACGAAAAAAGCGTATCTATATTTAACCTTTGTTATCAAGTAATCTTTGATAGAGTCTTAATTACTTATATGTTGTACTTTGATCCTTTTAGCCGAACACTTTTTTCTTGCTATGTGACTTCATTGCATTGTACACAACATATAATTTATGGAAATATCAGTATTTGTTTTAGAGGGCATTTAAATTTGAACTGACACAAAATATGTTAAATATGTATTTCCGTTATACATAATTAAGCTTGCTGGTGGGTGTTTTGACAGTATGGATTAAATTAATTGTAATTTTTTTATTTATAAGCACATCATTGACTTATCTCTAAATACTTTATTTTCAGATAGAAAATGATTACCCTACCACCGTCCGTGTATTTGACAATAGAGTGGAGATTGTCCTGCAGAAGGTTGAGCCTGCATGGTGGCCCCGACTAACCGCTCAGCCTCAGAAACCTGCCTGGCTCAAAGTAAGATAAAACTAATCATAGCTTTACACTGGAGTATTCTCTGCATAAATACAATCTTAATAATGTAATGTATAATTTTACAGTTTTCTAGTTGTAGTGAGGACATGTAAAATAATCTAAAAATCAAGTTATTTTTTCATCCATCATTATACAACACTTGACATCTATTTTGGATGGTCTGCCTACCAAAATGTGGGGGTGGAAAGTCTCTGGAACTCACCATACTTTATTCCTCTGAAGTTATCCCCATAAATGAAAAAAATAGGTACAATAATATATAAATACTTGTAAAGTATTGTATCAATGAAGAATTTATTCATGGTATACTTATTTCCGAGGTCTGTATCAGACTCTTAAGATAATTTATTAATCATGTTTTTAATTTTTCAGATAAACTTTGACCTGTGGAAGTCTGAAGACGGCTTAGACAGTGAAGAAGAGAAACGAGATGTCATGAAAGACTACCCTGGCATGTATGACAAGTTACACAAAGAAGAAATGGGTTATAGAAGAGGTAAACATGTTTACTTTACTTACTTGTTTGGTTTTGTATGTACATTCCTAAATTGGCAAAACAAACAGTATTGTGTGTTTGTGAAAGTAGAAAGCTAAAGTTATCCAAACATTGTAACTTATATATGGAAACTGTTTTTTACTGTTATTCAATACAAAGAACAGAGGGTGTAATAATATAGTATACAGCAGTGGTGGAATATCTTGAATAAATAGATTTTGATGTTGAATATTGGCATTATTGGCTAAGGTTTTGGTAACAAGTTTCATCTAGTCTAGTTAATAATCATTACTAGGTCAGTGTCAAAATTGAAAAAAAAAATCATAGTTGAACACTGCATAGTTTCCAAAGGTTTATTCTTGTGTTAAATGCACTGCAAATAAGTAGTTATCCATTATAATGCAAGTAATACAGTCATCAAGGATCAAGGTTGTAAGCACAAGTTCAAAGTAAAACACATTGTTTACAATGTACATAAATTTATAGAAGTCTAGACTAAAACTAAAATGGAAATTACATTGCATTTGATACTTGGATTAGCTACTCAATACTTGAATTAAATTAGAATAAATTGTAACGATAGTTAAAATTCATTCATTAAATATGGATAAACTGCAACAAAATGGAATGTGTGAATGTTATTAGATATTGTATTTGTATTAATTTTAATTTATATATTGCAGAAGACATCAAGAAAGTATACCTGAAGCTATACAACCTGTTCCAATTCATCGGCTACACTTACATACTGACTGTGATGGCAGTCCGCTACGCTAAGCTGGACTACGATTCTGTGGCCGATACTTACGAGCATGTCGGGCCTGCTATGAAGTTCCTGCAGCTGTTGCAGTACCTTGAAGTCATGCATCCACTGTTTGGGTATACCAGGGTGAGTTGAAATGTACTTAAAGTTATACGTGTTAAGGATCAATTTATTCTAGCGTAGAGACGACGCGCATCGAAGAGTAAATCTGATCAGAAACAGCAAGTTTGTACTTAGTTCTGCAACTTAATCGTCCGCTCATCGTTGAGATACAAAGAAGAAATAATCGGTGTTGGTCGTGTTTAGTTATGCGCGACTTTTCTTCTTGACCCTAACTCAGGTAGTGTCGATATGAAAACTACCATTTTATAAGCTCGCACGAGCGATTTACCATGGGACATCGAAGCATTATGACTGCACGGATAGACGAGTAGTATAGTTCAGCAGTCACCACGCCATTTACCACTGAGCGCAACATCTCGCGGGTTCGATCTCGCGTAGGACAAATTTTGTGCAATCCACAAATGCTTGTTCTGTGTCTGTTTGTACATGTGAATTAAATGTCTGTGAAACGCCGCAATACCATGAATGAATACTTAGTACGGGAGTAGCTTTTTGAAAAACAAAATGACCTTGAAACGAATCAAGCAATAGCTTGTTTTGCGTAACAGTTCATTTTTACCGATTGTCGGCTTACATTTAATTATTATCTACGTTTTTCTACGTCCAGGGCGGCGTCCTAGTCCCGTTCCTGCAGGTCTCAGGGCGCGCGTTCGTGCTGTTCGTGATGATCGAGGCGGAGCCGCGCATGCACACCAAGCCGGTGGTGTTCTACCTCTTCGTCATGTGGAGTATGATCGAAGTTGTCAGGTAAGAGTGATTCACATGGATGTATTTATATTTATTGTTGTTCTAATAATGCATTACAGAGATATACTAGCAGTTGCCCACGACTTCGTTCGCGAAAAAAAAATAGAGATGAAAAATTTATAGTCGCCGATTCTCAGACCTACTGAATGCATATAGGTACTAATAGGTAGTGAATATAATATATTGTTATAGGAAACTATAACAATATATTATATTTACTTACTATAGAAATATATCTATTCAAAACAGTCAACTGCGATTTTCGGTTCCTATAAGTAGGATTAAAACCTCTAAGATGTCATATTTCACTTTCAGTTAGCTATCCAGCAAATAATCTCTTTAGATATTTATTATACTAATATTGATAAGAAAATGCAATAAAATGCGTAAAATTGCAATTTCGCCACATACGAATGTAGTTCAGAAATAATAGATAAGAATTCAGTCGTTTTCTTTGGCTGTCGAAAATAATACAATTATCTGTGTTATGTTACAAATATAATACAGCTGGTAATGCTCTACTACCTAACTTCTTCCGAATACCTTGTATTTAGAAAGAGTATATTCATAATAATTCATTTTCTATTCCAGGTACCCATACTACATATCTCAGCTGTACAAAAAAGAAATCTACATTCTGACTTGGCTCCGATACACAATGTGGATCCCCCTCTACCCTCTCGGTATACTCTGCGAAGCTACAGTCATTTTACGCAACATACCGTACTTTGAGGAAACGGGCAAGTTCACATACTCCTTACCCAATGAATGGAACTTCGCCTTCCATATGCCAAACTTCCTCAGAGTCTACCTACTCTTCCTGACGTTCCCCGGAATGTACTTCGTCATGAGCCATATGCATAAGCTTAGAACTATCAAACTTAAGCCAAAGGTTATTATTAAGAAGTCGAAATAGACTGATACTGTTGTCACCGTTTTATGAGACTGGTGTGCTGTTTGCTTGGATCAATTCAATGTATTTATTTTATATTTTTTACTCTTATTCTATACCTAAATTCACGAAGTTCAAATGTGAGCTTTTGTGTACCTCGTCAATTCTGGCATTTATGAACTTACGAAGATGTCTGCACTCCACAAATTTATAAAATAGTATATTAAATTATTTTTAATTTACCAAAGATCCATCCTTTACCTCAAGAGACGTAAATACAGTTTAGCCATATTTCTCACTTCAATAAACATCGCACACTGTTCCCTAGCTTTGTAAATAATGCTCGTCTTGTGATTCCTGTAGCCTAAAACTCAACTTAGGCCCCTCATGTACGAGGCGAGGCAAGTCCCCATTACCAGATTTAGTCAAGCAACCACTGCGATACAAAGTTGTGAGAAATTTTGCTCGGCCAAAGCACACGGAAACTCTTACACTATTTCCGCAATAAGAAATTTAATCCATGTATTGCAGTGTAAGCTAGTATCACCGAGTATCAGAGACTTGCTTTGCCTCGTACATGAACAAATTTAGATTAAATGTGAAGTGGTTTTTACTTATAATACATAGTTATATTTATGTATTACAAATCAGGGGGTTATGGTATTATGTATAAAACAAATTCTATGAGCTAAATGCAGCTATTAAGTTCCTTTACAACTTTAATAAGTTTATGTTTTTGTTACTTATTGAAATGCATTTATATGAGATAATTAAATTAGTTTCATTCTTAAGTCACAAGTCACCATACTTCTCTCACATTACATGACATTTTATGATAAAAAGGTGGATAGCTAAATGTTACGATGTAAGTATAAATCCTAAAGGTGTAGGGTGATTAGACAGCTATAGTCCTGTAGGACATTCATAGATAGGTGTAATAATTGTACATTAATTTGACGTAATGCTAAGCGTGATATAGGAATGAACACATAATTTGCAAATGTCAATTTTTACCTTACGGGAGATAAAATATTTATTTGAATTTTCTCATTGATTTATTGAATAACAGTGTTGTTGTATCTTTAAATCAATGTTGATATTTGATGCATGAAGGAATTATTTATAAGAATTATGTTTACAATTTTGTATACTGAATGGTGAAAGGAATAAATGATTTATTTGAGAATTCTGATGTTTTTAGTGCTGTCTTACCTCATTTAATTCATAATTCGTTTTAACAATAAAATACATCTCTTTTGACGTGTTCTCACAGGATTATGATAGTCGCTTAGTTAATCAGCCAAGTAGGAGTAAGATCAGTTATCAAACAAATGAAACTTACCAAATATATTTGCTACGTTTTTATTAATTTAATTCTCCTAAATACACAGTACCGCACTTTGTTCACAAGCAGAGATAAGTAACATTTCACATAGATGATGTTTCCACTAGTTTCTTAAGCACCTTGTGCTCTATATTTAAGAGCGCAGCTTGAGGTAGGCGCGCTGGTGCCAGTCCCAGGAGCTGCTGTGAGCGTAGTACTCATGGAAGATGGGGTCAACCAAGGCGTCTTCAGGGAGGAGTTTGTATACTGGCTCTCCATAGTAGGTACCAACCTGGAAAGGTAATGGGTGATATGTATTATGGAAGCAAAATAAGTATTCTTTGTAATGTGTTGTAAGGCAATTGAATAATTTAAGTTTCTGGATTGGCCCAGCAGAATAAAAAGTATTAGACTACATTTTATTCTTAGTAATTAAGTTTAAGGGAAAGTCCTAAAAAAGGGTCAGGTCAGGAGTACCGTAAACCGACGGGCGTGTATGAAGCGATTGATGAGTGTGGATGAAGCTAAAGTGGTATGCCAGGATCGTAGCAAATGGAAAGATGTGATCTCTGCCTACCCCCAAGGGAAGGAGGCGTGACGTTTATGTATGTATGTATTAAGTTTAAAGTGATAAAGTTAGACATAAAAACATTTAATTCACTGAAATGTATGCACTCCTTGTTCCTTTTTTCAGTTACAGTTTGATGTTTACACTAAATGCAAATTAATTTCATGACAAGCAAATATGGGTAGTATCTTAACCAAAATTTATATAATATCTACATTGTTTTTATGTCATTACCCTGGATACATAGTCATAGTAGATTTAACTTAGTGCCAATCACAAATATTTGGAAAATAAGCAGGTGAAAAAAAAAGTATTCAATAGTTTAAACTTTACCTCCCATCCAGGGACATTGCACATGAGTTCAGTCTCCGCGTCACGGTTCTTTCGAAGCTGCTTCAGGTAAGCCCTGTCTCTCTCCGCCAGCAACATCGGGTAGATGGCCATCTTGGCTGAGCGCATCTCAATCTGATCCCTCTTAATTTGTTTATAGTTAATGCTGTAGAGATACATGGCTGCGGCTGTAACGCCGATATAGCCCGCGAACATTGCATACCCTGGAATTTTTATAATATCAAATAATACCTAATATGAATCTGCCTCAAGAAGATACAAAAAGGACCTTTATTAAAAGTGTATTAAGAGGGTACTTAGACAATTTCATATCGAACTAAATCTATACTATGTACCTATTTGGAATTCATTTATGTACAAATGTGACAAAAACAGAGGTCATCAACATAACAAGGCAAAGGTTTATATGTGAGATTATAAATGAAATACATAATATTGGGCATAGAGATATAGGTAATAAAACAGATCAGTAGGTTTACACGTAATAGAAATTAAACTTGCCCTACATAGTATTTTAAAACATAATAACCTAACCTATAAACTTCAGTTACATAATCTGTTATATATGTTTACAATTTAAATTCCTTAAAACAAATATTACACTTACCGCTAAAGTATGTTTTTGCGGGTATTCTCTTGAAAGGGATGGGTTTGTAGCCCCCCGGAGGGGGCAAATCTTGTTTACGGGCTAACGAAAAAGCGTCAGCCATTTTTGACTGACTCCACTTGACACTTAGACTGACATTAGACAGAATCGATTAACAGCTGACGGAAAATGACATTTCATATTTTATTTATTTCATAGTTCACGTTTAGGACCAGCCAATGCTTATTTTTAAGAATTAGTTTTTGATAAAACCTACAAATTTTAATGATACTAAAACTGTTCTGAACAAATAACAGAATCCAATAGCAATTTAAGACAAGAGGACGGTTTGATTTTAATATTCTAGAACCGAGGTTCACTCCATTAATATTTACTGACCCTGGCTGATTTGTATCATCAATGTTACTGGTATCTTAGGTCATCTATGCTAGTATCCAACACCAACAGTTTACAGACTACCATATCTATGACAAAGACTGTTTAGTAACCATTGAAATGTTTGAAAGATTTCCTCAGAAATCGATAAAAAATAGTTTTATAAGTTCCCGTGGCAACGATAAAACACTTGTGACTTGTGTTGTCTTTTCGTTATATCTTTATATTTAAATCTTACAATTTCTTTCTAATCACCAAATTATGGAGACTGGGGCCACCGAAGCAGGTGTTCAAGCGGACATTCCAGAACCAACGAATGAAGAGGAAACGTTAAAAATAAGGCCACTTGAGCGGATTATACTGAACCCAAAAGTACCTGTGGAACCCTCTTCGTATGGTAAAGGAAAGAATTTCAGCCGCCCATGGATCTTGCAGGATGGCCGCGAGCCTCCTGGCAAAGGGAGCGAAATGCGCCAAAGCTACAGTGTCCCTAAGAAAGCGCATCGAGCAGAAGGTAAGAATGACCATTGAATACTTACAAGACTTCGTTGGCCCAAAGTTTATTTATTTAGGCGTTCTATCATTAACAAAACCCTATTTATGAAGTTTTAGTCAAGTAGGCATGAAATTAATTTTCAGGCATCCGTAAAAGAATGCTTACGGACTTCTTCTGGGAGCAAATGTTGGACGAAGTAATAGAAGAGTTGGCCACCTCGCAACCCGTGGCCGAGTATTGTTCGGAATATGACGCTAATTACGTAAAGGATAATTTTGAACCGCGAAACTTGGAGATTACTGCGGATAAAAATGTAAGTCTTTGAGTTTGGTGTGCTGCTTAATAGATAACAGAATTGATGTCATTGGTATTTGGTAACGGCTAAACCATTTTTTATCAAAATTAGTATCGAGAAAGCTATGTCGCGACACTTTCGTGATTATACCACTACTCCAAATTTGATTAGTTTTGGTTTAGATTGAGCTCTAGGCTTTTAGTAGCTTTTGCCGTCATATAAAAACAATTTTCTCATTATTTTATTTACTTCCAGATGCATCTTAAATTTCCGCTGTACGGAACTGGTTCAAGCGCAATTACATTTTACAGCGAGACTATTTCAAAAACGGGTCCGGTAGGTATCTTGCCCTATCGAAAAACCAACTTATACAGTATGTATATTTGAACGACGGACTTATTCAAACCACCAATAGTTTATGCATAGACTTCACCAATAAACGTATAAACAATAAAAAAAACCCTGATTAATGACGAACAAAATCGTTCCAAAAAAGTCCTATTAACTTCGCAACGTTTTAACACCCTCGCGCTTATCGAACATATGCGCGGTCAATGACCGACGTCGACGTAGGTATGAATGCATTTCACTGCGCGGCACTCGTCGTCGACATCACAAGGGGCGCGGGGGGCTTGCGCGCTCGCTGCCTTAGCGGCGGCACGTGTTTGGCGCGTGATATTAGGCATTTTGCGCTCTGTGTTCATAAATACTGTATTTTATCGGATAGTTATATGAAAAATTAAGGTCATAATTTTTTTACATATTTGGGACGAGAATCGAATACTGACCACCCTCCTTCAATAAGTCCGTCGTTCAAATATACATGCTGTATACTAAATATCTCTTGAGCCAGAATATTGTCTTAGAACTATTCACTACTTATGTGTTAAATTGGACAGCGATAGAAATCAATCGTGCTTTCGGTATATCTAATAAAACTAATGATTGCAGGGTGAGATTTTGGAGAAATTCCGGAGATGCCAATACTTCACTAAGCCTATGGAAGAAAGGCTGGACGACGGTTGGGTTTTGTAGATTATTATTTTTATTTTTGCTACCATAAATTAAAGTACAAAATTATAATGAATTTATTAAAGTAGCTCTACAGATAAACAAGTGTTTGATAAGTAGTGAAACACCAGTCCTTTTAGTTTTATGATATTTGCATTCAAGACCATTGAAAAGTAAGTATAGGTTGAGGTGCAACATGAAAATAAAATATTATTGAACTTTTTCTCAAATTATAATAACGCTCACGCATACACAATCATTATATGTAGAAGACACGTTCTAAAACAACAAATCGTCGTCATCCCAATTGTGAGGATAACAGATAGGCTTGTTGAAGTCACCAGAGTCCGTGGTGGACGAGAGAGAAGAGTTGCATCTCAGGATGCAGGTGAAGCATTCTACAGACCGAGTGTTAGCGGCCATGACTGCAGTTGGGGTGACAACTTCTGAAATAAAAAAAAACTAAATCTTTTAGGGCGGGCTTAACTAAGTAGTAGACAATAAGCCAACCTAAATTAGTAATACTTGCCTACTTTAGATTTTTTTTGTTGAAATTGGACGTAACCAGGATTACCTGAGGGGTGGCAAAGCGTAGCCAAGGATTCAGAGGCCAAAAACTACAAGTCTTGTGTAAAACGGTCCAAAAATTGGTACATGCCCAATTACATGTCTTGTGTAAAAGTCTAAAAATCGGTTCTTGTCAAAGGCGAAGGAAGCAAAAGCCACATTTGCCTAACCCTAGCTACGTCTATTTTTAAATGGTACTTGCCGGTGGACTCTCCAGCGCCGCCAGCTTTGTTGTCTTGACGTAGCTTGTTGGCGCGCGCTTGGCTTCGCATCTTTTTAGCTTTTACCATTTTCAGACGATGGAAATCTTCCCTTTCCTGTTCCGAGAATATGACAAGTTTATCTACAGTTCGAGTTACCTAAGGAAGGACTTGACAGGTTTTTTTTCGATATAATCAAATCAGTTTAGCCTGGTCTTACTAAACAATATACAAATATTACCCGTTCGTCCATTTCCATCATTATATAGTTTTCAGTGTTACGCAACTTTGGCATTATAACTTTCTCAATACCGTTCACCTTCCTGAAATAGGCATTTATGGCTTAAATATTGTTCTTTCTGAGACACGACTACGACAGTTTCAAGATAATAAGGATCCTTAACAAACTAGGGTCATGAAGGGTCATCATCCTAGACATCTACCTCAAAGTAGTTCTTATAGATTCATCGAGCAGTATACAAGTGTTCCTTAGTGAGGCAAACTTGATCAGTATTCTGACGGCCTCTCTGAAGGCTTTCTTCGCTTCGCCAGTGCGGTGCCCGCCAGCACCGAGACCCGCGTACCGGAAAGTATCGCCGATACCAACAGTCTCTTCCAGAGCTTGAAGAGACACGGTGGAAACTCCTGATATGTTTTCTGGGATACGAAGAACTCGGACTTGGGCCTGGTACAAAAAACTAACTTATTACAGAGGTAATGAAAAGCAACTGAACATTCAATATGATACTTTAGAGAGTTTGCGTTTTTGGTAGACGTCATCGTAATCGGTTTTAGCAAGTATATGTTTACAATAAAGTAGTTTAATATCCCAATAAAGAAGGAAAAATACGTAGTAGAATAGGCAAAAGATCATACTTGACCAATGTTCTCGAGGACTAAAGCGTTGGATTCTCCATTGGTAAACTTTATAGCCGCCAGCGATATATAAGCCTCCCTCAGCGTGTGGCCTAGAATGGCCTGAGTTGAGGCCAGTTCTGAGGCTGCCTGTCTGCCTCTTATGCGCAAAGCCTCGGCCTTACGCTTGAGTAGTTGGTACCCACGGTTCACGTGTTCTTGTCTATGCTTTATTTCTTTCAACATAAAGAGTGAAGCTGTTACTGGATAACGATTCTCTGTATTCATGACTTTGTTTGCTAGTAAATCAAGAAAAGAAATAGAAAACTTTGATGTTAACAATTTTAGGTTCGATGTAAAGAACTTTCAAAATGACATTAAGAAAAAAGGGGATTTGTTTGAAAAAGTCTAGAGTTTTAAATATAACTTTTTTGGTTGATTATGATGCAAGTTATTATAGGTTTTAAAATATTTGTTTTTTTTCGTACCTGTTAATAAAGCGGTGTCACCAATTTCTATTTTCGTCAGCTACCAAGTCTCCACACCAAAAATACTAGGGATTTCACTGAATAGCATATTTTTAAGTAAAAAGTATAATTTCATACATAGTATTAGCAGTCACATTTACACATTTCAGTAATTATACAGTTTCAATTCATATTTTACAATAAAACGAAAAATATAAGAAATACTCATTATTTCATCTAATTACTAAATATGATTTCTTTACATTTCATAAATGTATGTTTAATAAAGCAGTCTCTCTTATCACTATTTCATTGTTATCACTGGTCAAATTCTGTCCCAATAATAGTTTCTAAGTCTCAGCTGTCCGGCCAGTAGTTATAGTTGGGCGTGGGGGGCGGGACGGGCAGGGGCGGGCCGGCGGGCGGGGGCGCGCCGGCGGGGTAGGGCGAGCCCTGCGGGGAGCCGTAGCGCGCGCGGAACCACGGCCGGCTCGTGTACTGGTACTGGTTGCTCGCGTACGCCGCCAAGTTCTGCCCCGTAGCGTTAGGGTACGGGTTCTGCGGACTCTGGTTCGGCGGGAACGCCACGTTCGGCATGTTGGGCAAGCCCGGGTTTGGGTACGTCTGGTTCGGCGCCGGAGTTGTTGACGGAGAGAAGTTAGACTGAGAGTTCTGAGAGCTTGGCGTGCTTGATGACGCGTAACTCTGGTTGGAATTAGGGTTCGAGCCGTTTGCAGGATTGTAAGTAGGCGGTGGTTGTGTAGTTGTTGTCTGGCTCACGTTATAGGCTGCGCTCTGGCTGCCGTTAGATGACCCGTAAGTCGGTGTGCCGGCCTGATTAGCTGCTGTAAATCCTGTTGTTTGTGAAGCTTGACCGTCGGGCGTAAAACTTTGCTGGTTTTGAACTGTACCCGTCATTGTGTACCCGTTTTCTTGAGACGATGAAGTAATATAGTTCGTCTGACTGTTGGCTCCGTTCGTCTCAGTTTCTGAAGGGGTAGATTGTCCGTTACCATTGTTTCCGGTGGCCTGACTAGCCGGGATGGAGTACTGGACATTAGGGTTGTTCGTAGGCACTGTTATGGTGCCTGAGCTGCCTTGCATCATGTACTGTTGGGGCATCCCAGCGTACTGCGAAGTGGGGGTAAGGAAAGAGTTAGGTACTAACTGGTGGACCGGTGGGGGTTGGGACACAGGGATAGTTTGCCCCGGGTTGGTCAGGGGAGAGGAAGGCGGGGGAGCTTGGACTATCGGTATAGTGCCGAGGTTAGGGTTTAACTGATGTCCGGCGAGAGCTGCGTTTAGTTGCTGCGCGGATAGCTGCGTGTTGAGGTTGATGCCGGTGGGCATGTATTGCGAGGTGGCGGGCATGTTCATGGGCATGAGCGGCATGTTGTACTGCACGCCGCCCGCCATGCCGAGCTGGTTGGGCTGCATGACTGTGACGTTTTGTCCAGGTTGAAGAACTTGCTGGAAGCCTGGGGGTAGCGCACTCTGCATCAAGTTCGGATGATTTGCAGGTATCATGTACACTTGGCTGTTCGGCTGCCCAAGTACCGTCGGCATTTGACTGATGTTCAGGGGGTTCTGCAACACAGTCATCCCCTGCGGTACTGTGATCATCTGGACGTTCTGAGCGGTGTTCTGGACTTTGCTGAGGTCTTGCTTCTGTCCGTCTTTGCTGGTCTGTATCTGTATCGCGTTTCTATCGATCTGGCGAATGTACATTCCTGTACCATCTTGGCCCATCGTCGCTCCTGACACACTGAAGACAAAGGAAAATAAGGATTAATATCATGCTGTTAACAAAAAATAAACAACATAGAGATTTAAAAGAAAGTTTTAATCTTTTGTGTTCGCAAAGTTTTTTTTTCGATTGATTAGACTGTTTTAGAGAATGGCTAAAAAGGTTAACGTAAATACGAGCTTGTATTGGAATTGTATAACTATTATGTCTTACTTTGTCTGTTGCCCTGACGAGACTTGTATGATCGTCCCATGTGCCGGGTTTATCTTCATCCCCATGCTGACAATCGTGTTGTCCTTAGCTGTAGAACAATAGACTGTTGTAATATAAGATAAATAAGGTGTCGCCGCTTTGCAGTACTACGCGTAATGCCTGAAGACCGAAGTTAGGCCTGTGTTGCTTTTGTTTTATAAACGCAATGCAAGTGTCGATGTCACCAATCACCAAAACTGAAATTAACTTTTAATTAATATTATAATTATTTAATTAGTCGTAAGTTGTCTTCTGTGCTGATTAAAGCTGGTCTAAAGAAGATTAATTCGCATCCTTTATAAATAAATTGGGGTAAGGTATTTTATCGCGTCATATTTTAAAATAGTGACCAAAGTATGACCTAAATTATATCAAAATATTGCGCTAAATTAAAAAGGTTACGCATGTTAGTTATTTAAAAAGCATTCTTACGCGATTGCAACAAATATTTACGCTTTGCGAAAGTTAGTTATAGCTGTAATAAAAACTATCTTCTATCTCTTACACTGGTTGAAAATTCCACTGGACTCAGTATAATATTTTGCCGTTGTTAGTCGCTGGAAGAATTCTGCAAAGGACAATAAGTCTTATGGTTTAAGTTTCAAGGACTATATTACTGTATCTGACGATGGTTTTGTAGTTTTTTATTCGTTAGCTGTAAAGGAGGACACTGTAGTTACGCTAAGCCTGTAGGACAAAACGCAAGAAGAACTATTTACGCCCAATGCATTTGTATTTTAGGACGCTCTGCTCTACCTGTTGTTATAACAAAACAATGTACAAGGTTGACCTAAAACAAGAACGCTATGGCAAAAAAACTAAGACCTCTAATACGCGAGGAAAGCCTTAATCAAGAAAAAGTACATCAGGTCGAAAAGACGCTCATCATCATCTTCCTGTCCTTATCCCATTTTACTTGGGGTGAAGCAACACGATTTTTTTTCTTCCATTGTCCAATATTAGACGCTATCGCTTAAAATGAGCTAAACTTTTAATAAAAACTATACATTGATTTACGCATTTAAACGCAAAATATGATCTAGCAACGAAGGAAGATCACACAGCAACATTTCACCCTATCTCTTCTTTGGCATTAGTAAATTAGAAAACCCCTTAACTCTGTTACTCGTTACTTAAATAATAATAAATATGTACTCATAATTTACGCCTTACAATTGTCTACTTGACTGATTTAGGTAGGTCTCTAAAAAAACAATTAGTCCGTCCGATAATTTCCAAAAAATCTTGTTCAGGTATTTTTCCTTTATTAGATTGTTTTGTACTCAAATACCCAATCACGATTTTACGCTTATCAAAGATTTACGCTGTTTTCAAAACGCAGGTTTATAAAAGTTTAGTTTCGGTCCTCGGTTTCGCTTGCGTGATTTTCGCTGTAAAATTGTGTTAAAGTTTCAGCTATCTCTATAACAAATCTTATTAAAATTAGTCTAAGAGTTTTAGCTTGTAGAACTATCAAATATACACACTCTCACTAACTTTATTCAAGATATTAGTGTGACTACGCAGAAACTATCAAAAGGGACGAACATGCACTTTATTCATAGACGAAGAATAAAATTCAAATAAAAAGAATAACTACGCCAATGCCATTGACATGCAAAACTATTTGATCGCGTTATTTTCCAGTCGTTCGCCTTGTACTACCTACTGGACTGAAAATTGCAAACCGTTTTCCAAATCTCCACTTAAAAACTAAAAAGCCACAAGAAGCTACTGCAATACAATGGAAAACCACATCGGAAAATAACTGCATCAGCATCATCATCATACTGTTTGTAAAAGAAATTAAGATGCGAGGAAAACTGTTACTCTAACATCTTAACTAACACAACGTCGCAATTTGATCAACATCGTGAACCACAAGTGTCGCTGAAAATGTTTTATCTTTTCTTCTCCCATCAGAAACAGTCGTAATCTACTCTAAAACCTCAAGAATCAGTCAAGCACGTTTCGCCATCTCCTTCGGGGCTTACCACGACGGCTTTTTACATTTAGAGGTTTTCTACTAGAAAAATATATGCTGAAAAAAGTCATGCAAAAATTCATTAGGCGCAGAATACCTCGCTCTACATGAAAATACACACGCGCTGGCTAAAATTCACAGTTTTCAGGTTATTTTATAAATACGTGAGATGATTTGATCGTCTTAAGTAAACGCAGAAAGGCTTTGGTTCTACGCAAAAAAAAATACAAAACACGGAATGCAGACTACGAATTTTCTCTATTCGAAACAACCATTTAAAATGTCTGAATAACGCAAAGAAGCATCATTTCAATGGGGTGCGACGCATTATTTACGCGAACATTTTTTTTCGCCCGAAGCCAGCTAGCTGTACTTGGCTATTTATTACTAAATATCATTGAAAAAGTAGAATCAAGAAAGTTTGCTATTCGTATTTTACGCTTCCCAAATATTCACGTAATAATCAAATCGAGTTCATTTAACATTTACATACTAATTACGCAATTTACGCGTTGAAGAGAAATAAAAAAAAAAAAATATCGGGGATGTTATATGAAAAGTATTAAAATTCTGACCAAATCATCTCGCACAAAGATACATCTTAGGTCTTCAATATACCTGGTGCCGCTGTCCAGGTACGCGACTCTCTCGTCGAGCTCTTGTCATGGCTGACGTGAGACCTGCGGCATCACCACAACACACCCACAATATGAAAAGATAAGTACACACAACACTTTGTTAACATCTTCAAATTGGGCTCAGCAGTCAGCTTCCACTCTCGACTGCTATAGATAAGGTTCCACCTGGTCCCTTACCTAAATCATTCCAGTTGTTCTAATAAAAGTTTGGAGGTTGGTCTTTAGGGCGAAAGAAGACCATTAATACTTAGGTATCGTGCTATCCAGAACGGAAAACGAATACTTTTAGTTTCAGTTTTGAACGCCGTGGGGGTCACCGGTGACCGATAAACAATACACACTTTATTGTTAGGCAGTTAAAGTGTTAAGTACTAAATTTCAGTGATTTAAAGGAGCTACTGCCTTACCATATACCGATTAATCTTTCATACTGGTAAAGTTATATTCAAGCACTGGATAACACGGTACCTTATGATACTAGTTTTTGACGGTGATTGAATATGGCTTACTAAGCTAGAAGGAAAAGCTTGAGGGGAACCAAAATATTTTGAAGGATGTTCTATCTTGCGTCTCCAGGTCTTCTATAGCTCTTACTAGTTAAGATTATAGGAAAATCATTCTTTACTATCTTGATATATATTTTGGAATATTTTTGTTTTTCATAATTCACATAGATTATATTGATCAAAATAGTAGAGAAAATGGGAATAATCCAAAATGTGTTTTGGCCATCATCCTTTTATGGGAACAGGATATGTTTTAAAGATATTAATTGTTGCAAGAATGTGTGTGACTAGCATTTTGTAACGCCAATTGCATAAAAACACCAGATTTTAGGTCTTGTATTATGTAGGAAATTAGGAATTCCAAATCTATTCCATCATTGCAAAAATTAAAATCTTATAGAAAATATATTTCGTATTTTCGTTTCGAAAACATAAAATTTATGGTTGATGAAATAATGTGATCTATCTACTTTTTATAAAAATTGGTTGAACTTATAATGTTATACCAAATATATTTTCCATTCAGGGATTCTGAAATAAAATATAAATTAGTCTTTTTATCTAAATACTTTTTGTGCTTATTCTAGCTACATACCCAGCTGGAGCTATAGGCCTTAGCTGCAATTGACTTGGAGTCCCGTCAGACAACCTCTTCTGTCCTCGAGACTCTTGACTAACACTCTTTGATGGAGTCGATGTATTCTGAAAAGTAATCAAGTCATTGTAGAATATTGAGTATGTAGGAGAAGGGAACACTAATGGATGGAAGCAATTGTTATTTTATTAATAGGTTTAAAAAGGATGGCTTGGAAAACATGAAAATTAACAAAGCAAATGATTTTGTCAGTGGTGTAACTAATATATGTATGTATCATTGTACTTAATATTGTTTAGTAACATCAAAATTTTACAAGATATTAATCGGTAATGAAGTCAGCAAAGTTCAGATGCCAAGGCTAAGGCGAAACTTATACTGCTTTTAAAGTTACACCACTGAAAAAAGTTATTAAACAAAGAAGAAACATTAACAAAAACCTGCAAAATGAAAGGTTAACATAGAAAAACGCACATAAATTGCCATGAGGATGGTAAATAAAAGAAATTGCATAATCTGTGAACATAAAACCCTGGAACCAAACACCGAAGGCTTGTGTGAAGCAACATATTAGTATGTGCTATAATAAAACCGTGCTCACAGAGATTATTTGTGGTGACGACGCTTGGCCCGTTGATATTATGTTTATCAACGAACCACTGCTGGCTATAGGCTGTTGAGAAATATTCAAAGTTATGTCTTAGATACTAGACACTTATTTATATACGAAAATCAAGATTGACAATCATATACCAAAAAAATACATCTTATTCTTTATAAAGATTTTTAACTTAAACTTGCACTCTTTATCAATAAATCATATCTAAGGTATGTGCTAATGATTGATGTACTACTCTCTTTAATCTTTTACAGATAGATAATATAATAAGTCTCATAAATACATACGTACATAAACATCACGCCTCTATCCCTTGGGGGTAGGCAGAGATCACATCTTTCCATTTGCTACGATCCTGGCATACCACTCAGTCTCATAAATAGCAGATATATTATATGATATGCTGTATTACCTTCTGGTTTAGCTGCATGAAGGTGCCGGTGGCTTGTAGCTGCTGTAACTGAGTTGCTGTCAAAGGTAGTGATGTTTGTGGTAGACTGCCAGCTGGTGCTATCTGTAAGTATAAAGTAAAATAAATTAATAACATGTAAGAATGTGATAGGAAGATGTAAATTGTGATGTTATTCTGCAAGACTTTCAAAAGTATAAATAAAAATTCAATCATGTTGTTCTTGTTTATGGAATGCATACTTACTGAAACAAACTGTTGTGGCTGTAGATTAGCCAAGCCCTGCTGGCCTGATGTTAAATCCTGCAGCTGTTGATATGGTATCAACATAGTCTGAGAGCCCGGGACTGTCCACTGTACTGTGTCAGCTCCTTGTATATGATATTTCAAATCCTTATCTCCTTTATCAGTACTATATAAGATTTTTTGTGAAGAGTTTGTGCTCTGAGCTGCACACACAACAGGAGTAGAGGTAGCAGTGCTCACAGTTGTACTGTCAGAGGTGGATAGACTAGCTTGGGGAAATGAAAGCCCATTGGGCAAGATCATTGACATAGAAGAAGGCACCCCACTCAGCCTCAGCTGAGTCACATTCACCGGCTGCATACTAGATATATCTACAATCTGTGTTCCAAAGTTAGGCTGCTGTAAATTTAATGTTTGAGCTAAAGGTAAAGATGTAAAATTAGTATTAGAGACTTGTACTCCAGGTTGCACTATAGGTATTAGCTGCCCATTTTCTTGGTTCAGTACATATTGCTGCTGTGGCTGAAGTAGCTGTAGCATGGTGGGTTGGCGGACCGTCATGAGTGGCGCGGTGGCCGGTGCCACGCTGACGACGGGCGGCATGACCGTGGGGTGCGCGGCCGAGGTGAGCGTAGGCGGTGTGGACAGTGCGGCTGTCACGGCGGGCGGCGGCACGACCGGGGCTGCGGTGGTCGTCGTCAGCGTCGGCGGCGGCACATTCAGAGCCGGAGGCGGCCCCCCGGCTTGAGCAGCGCTCCATTGCGCCAACTCAGCTCTAATAGTCTCGATTAGATTCTGTGCGAGCGACCTAGCAGCCGCTAGAGCTTCAGATCTCGTGTGATGCAGAGCCAAATGCAGCGGCTCTATTTTATCACTTTTTAACACAGCAACAACACCAGTTTCTGATCTAATGTACTCTAAGTTAGTGCCATTCTGAAATAATATAGTTTTGTTATTTTCTGTAGTTCAGAACGCAAAATATTTAATTCAATAGAGACGAAAACTTACTGGTCCCAAAATACGTCCTTTAATATCAAATGCGGCCGGCGCATTATCCAGACCGATGTAAACTTTATCTATAAGACCACCTGACATCATTTATAAGGGATGAACCAACTATTTCACTTCATTTATGTTATTTTAACAAAAAGCATCTTTCTTACACAGTGGTAAGAAAAAGCGCTTTGGATTTGACATAAATGCTACTCGTCTAAAAACATGACAGAGCCTGGAAATTTGTTTATAAATAAGATATTTTTTTTAAGTGTTTAAATATGTGCCCCTTTTTAAACCACAAGTTTGTCGTTTTTTTTTAATATTTTAATCAGATGTTTTGAAGTAAATATGTACGATTGGTTACATAAAATCGCTTAAAATGATACAGGATTCATGTGATATTGTTGTTTCTGAACGTACTTACAAGGGACGCCATTCTCGTTATTGCCGCTCTCGGTAAATCGGCAAGTTTTTGGGAAGCACTTTTTCTACTCAGAATCAATTAATTTAATTTTAAGATTCTACATTTTTTATTTATGCAAACATCTGACATTATGTAGCTTTTAACTTTTGAAGGCATCAGTGGGCCAGGCTGTGACAGCAGTACGCCTCTCTGGTTCCCTCGAAACCTTTGGCGGGAACCATCGATCACCAATGACAATTTAAAATTTAGAACTGAAGAAAGTGGGAAAAAAATACACGAAGCCTACAATATTTAAAGTAAGTTTTGAACTATTACTTGATTAACTTAATCTTACATATAAAAATTCTCATGTCATAGAATTACTACCTCCTATGAAAGGGCTTGATCGATTTAGAAAGTTGTATGCATTTCGGGTTAGTCTGAATCAATCTGAGAATTAGTTAACATCATTCTTTCTGGTCAAATTTTAAGTTTTACGGGATTACTCATTGCTAATGCGCACAAAGTCTCAAGCAACACTCAGTTCGACTCGCGAGTTCGCGACCCCACCGCCGCGTCAGCTTATGATTAAGGACTCCGGTTGGGTCCGAAACTGGTCGGGCTATCCCAATAAATACGCGTGAGTGAACCATTGTATTATTTAAGTATGAAACATCCTCACGAAGGTTACTATTTTTTTTGCCATGAATATTACTTGAAAAACTCTTTTCGGCACATTTACCAATATTTTAATATTCCGTACTCGAAGGGCAAAAAACTTAACTCTAATACTAAGGCTTCTTTGTCTGTCAGTACCCACAGTCGCGGACCGACTTACGCGGACTTAAGTCTTAACTTCATCTTCATAAAAATTTAAAGTGAAAACTAAACTAATACCTAGACTTTCAGCTAAGGCGTAAAATACACAAATTATAATCTGTACCAATAAAGAATATACAGCACATACACCATAACACCATTTCTCCAAGTTTTGTCTGTCTGGACGTCTCTAAAATGGCTGGACCGATTTTGATTGGACTTTTATTGGCAAGCAGCTTGTGGTAAATATAGGTGGTAGGTAAATAACAATACATAGCTAGTTTGGGATCATTCTTACGTAAATAAAACTCGGAAATATTAAATTTGCATGTGTAATATCAATTTTTATTTCTACGAAACATGATATGCTGTCTCTATATTGTTAATAATCGTATGAAAAAATATAAAATTATCTCTGATTTATGAGTTATGTACCTAAAATGTACACCAAGTTACAATTTTATTATTTGTCATGATTTCCAACACTGTCTCACAGATCTATAAAGCTATACAAAAGGTATAGTTACTTTAAAACTAAACATTAGTAAGATGAAGTTAAAAATAACAATGATAAGAAAACCATAAACAAAATGATCACACTATGCAACCTAACATTAACGTTTTTAATAACATCAGTAAGATTAATCACTTCTCTTATTACTATTACATTAAAAACTAGTTATTCTAACGTATGGGACTAGAAGATCAAAAATATAATTTAGGTTATTTTACTACTGTCTTCTTGTTAAAAGCAGTGATGAATCTTGATCTTTAAACACTTTTACATCTGACTTCAAGTTCAAATTCTTTGTAACAGCCTGTTATACATTGCGTTTAGATACATTCGAACAGCAGTAAAATAAAGCCAAAATTTTCCTAAACAAGCAAATTAAGGACGGAGATGGACTCCAAGCTCGTTTATTAGTTTTCATATCAGGATACGTCAACTAAGTAATACCTTAAGAATTGTAGTGCATCGAAAGTTTACCCTGAGTCCAAACTATGTCAGGCAAACTATCACCAGTCGAGATACGTCGGGTCTAGGTTCTAATACTACAATGGAACGAAGACATTGGAGAAACAGTCTTAAAATTGATATATCTACGTCTAAATTAATAGGGAACGGTTTTGTGTAAAACGAGGATTAAAACTACAAGTCAATATTTAAAAAACAATTTGACACTATGTAGTAACAACTACGTCATTGGAAGCACTATATACCCTCAGTATTTCGACAAGTAATAGTTTTAATTTTCTATTTTTAACACTAAACAGCTGCATCAATGAGGTAGTCGGATGATTTAAATGAAAAAATATACATCTGTTTCTATTTGTACATAACCTCTAAATCACAATTCCTCAAGGCTATGGTCACAATTTAAACTGCTATACCTACTCAAAGTAGGTACGTTACTATGATTTAATAAACTCTTTTAACATTAAAATGGTAGATCAAAATATATTTCATTCTGTCCTTAATTTCTCTTTTATGTTAATTAACATTACTTAATATTCTTTTAAAAAACACAACATCATTTTAAGTTCAAAAACGTTTAGCCGCTTATACATAACATATCGATTAACATTACGCCTTATTTACTTTTCAATTTAAAATACATTACAATACTCATGGTAAATTTTTCAATGCGAGAAGACACGATCACAAAGGCAACATAATTGGGTATACATAGTTGGTATCTAAACAGACTTCACCCTGTTATACAACGACAATTTGAGAAATACATTTTACATGCTATTTTAATCAAATGTACGAATACTCATTTTTACTGTCATATTGTCCAAAATTACTTCCCGTTATCGACCTGGCACTGAATTTTGAACACATTTGTTACTTTAAACACTCATAGACATTCCTCCGAATACTTTTGTAAAATACGTTTAGAAGCCACTTTTTGGCACTTGATAATATATTAACAGTCGCATAGATTCTTTCTACCGTAGGCATATACAAATATGGTGTAAGTTATAATTTTATTGTTTCGTTATAACCAATTTTCATTTAATTTTAGTATGTTTGTATGCCTACAGCTTGTCGTGATAATGTGGGTAATACAATATATTATTAATCACAGACTATCTGTGCTCACTTACTTATTATGCATATTATTAATGGTGGGGCAAACACAAAGGTGACTTACTAAATCTAAGTAACAAATAAAAATATCACCCACGCAAACAATATTACTTTTTAATTATTCAAGTAATAAGCTTAATTCGAACGTTATTAACGCTTAACGATTAAATTAACCTATAACTTTACAATGTTAGTTCAAGAGAAAATGTTCGGATTTTAACTTATTCTTAAAAATAAATTCAATTCAAGTAATAAAAACCAACCTTCTAAAATATTATTATTTTAGAAAAACTTAAATTCGAAAGTCGAATAAATCAGGGCTTACCATAAGTTCTTAACAAGCCTGTTAGCTTAACGTGACATTAAGGCGCAAATAGCGATGGAAATGTTAAATTAAGTTTACAGGCCAAGAGCCACATTATAAAGCTTTAAAGCCAAAATTTATAAGTAAAATCAATGTATTTCTTCGTGGATTAAGAACTATCTCATTCTTAATATTATGATTTAGAAAATAAATCCTAAAGCTGCCGATAAACAACATTTCGTTTCAACAACTTCGTCAAGGCCCAGGGCTAAAACATCATAATACAGCCAACTTATGGTAACAAACTAGCCGGACTAACCTAAACATATCACACGGGAGTAGACTTACTGCAGACGAGCGCAGCGCGAACAGTAGTCACCGTTATCAGGGCTACCGTAGTACATGCATAGTGGCGCCCGACAGGGGCGGGGCGAGGGAGGGCGGTCATCATAGAATGTGGAACGACTGAGATACAGCGTACGGTCTGCGGCTCTACCGTTCTTGCCCGCGTTACTCCCGGCATTGCTTGTATTGCTGCCGGCGTTGCTTGCGCGGGAAGAGCTTGCTGTTGACCGCTCTGCTTCGGCATAGAACTGCGATCGGCCTGTACCGTAACGCGGTTGAGTTGGACCGACAGGCTCTTTGCGATTCTTTTCGGCTGTGTAACTGAAAATTATAACAGAAACATAAATACCTAGATATGTGCCCAATTGCAAATTAAGTTTTTTAATATATCAAAAACCTATAATCGTATTGAAGAAGTAGTTCAAAGGTTAATCACTTACCCAATCCAAGCCTCATTCAAATAATTCTTCACCATCTCCTCCTGGACAGGTGCCCTGGCTGCCAATACCCTGCAGCACAGCACCTCACAGGTGGACTGCCTCCTCATCATACTTTCCTCAGGGTTACTATGACTTCCACTACTCTTTCCTGTCAACTTCGCCATAGAACCGAAGTTCTTCTTCAATTTACTGCTCATGGACCTCCCAATGCTTCCAAACTGTTTGGCAACAGAGTTCATTTGTTTGGAACTTTTGGTGGATAACGCATCTAAGGATCTTCGGAGTTCCTCGGGCGGTTGGTTCAGTGAGATGCACTCGATCCTCTCGAGGTCTAAGTAGGCGGCCAGCATGGACGAGCGTTGGTACTCGTCGGGGAGAAGATTGTTTATTGTCTTCTGATCGGGTTCTACATCCCAGCGGAAATCGTCGCCGGGGTCTACATTGAATCTGAAATAGGGGAGGAAATTGTAAGGTATTTTGATCTCATTACAGTCAGACTGTTTTATATGGCATCAATGTGGCCCTTGTTATGCGCCAGTTTAATATTTATTTATTTTAGAACATACTGATTTTTAAGTTCATTTTGCGCTAATGTCCATATTGAGCTTAAATGACAATAAAAATAATCAGTTTATGCTAACTTCTCTCATTTCCCAGATACATATACCCTGTTCCCCGTAACTTACCGTATGGGCATTGGGTTCCCAGCATGGTCTTCGAGCGGAAGCCGCGCGCCATCACTAGGCAGGGGCTCGGTCGGCACGAGAGCTGAGAAATGCCCCGCATCGTACGCCAGTAGGATCGGCGTCTTGCTGCAAGCGGTTGCCGGTAGTTCTAAAGGTAGGTATACTCCGCCGAATGGGATCGGAGCTATAGGGTCGCCGCGAAAGTCCTGCGAATAGAGGATACGTTAAATATCTGGTGAATGGAACGTGGATGGATTTCAACAAGGAAAGTTGAGTAAAGGCAGATTTGACAAACTACCATAAATAGTCAGCGACCTGAATCGAGACATATTCATGTTAAGCAAGTCTCAGTAGAGTCTACTGAGACTTGCTGAACTCTTACTCAGTCTACTGAGTAGACTTGGTACTTGGTGGTGGGTTTCTTTTCCCGCACGAAGGCTCCAAGGGCCCAGTGTGCGAAGTTTTAGTAGATTACCAGTGTTGAAGTTTTTTTGATCCTGTTCTTACAGGGCTTATGAACTTTCTTTGCTGATTGTACGAAGATTGTGTGACATCCGACATTGAAATTTGTCATCGTACATCATCTATTAAGACACCTGTTCGACGCGTCGACGCACAATGAAATGTTTTGTTGTGTAAGAGTTAGCCAATATTGAGGCCGTATTAGTCGAGCGATACAAAACAATAACTATTGGCAATATGGTAATAGATGTTAGCGGAGTATGTTATTATATTGTTTAAGCCAGCCTTTGACCATGTGTTTATGTTGCTACTATTCTGGCACCGAGCAACGCAGTTTGTACAACTGCGTCGTAATTGTTCGTTACAATGACCTAATTTTCGTATATAAATACTTTTCTAAGTATACATAATAAGTGTCGTCTCGTTTTATAATAATCACCATGAGAATAAGAAGGAACCCAATTACTGTTTTCAGTACCTAGTTGCTCTTTTTTATATAAAACTTATTTTTTGTTGTAAGTCAAATTATGACTTGTCATATTTTGAACTTGTTAGAATTAATTGTAAGTTACAAATGGATTTAAATAAATATCATTGTCACTTCTTTGTCAAGTTTTGATACGATTACGCCATTTTGTTTTTTTTTTTGTGCTATTATCATCCAGGTCTTTCAGACAGACAGGATAACTAGCATCCTTATCCAGATCCGCATCCTTATCCAGATCCATTACTTCACACAGTTGATCCAACTCACTGATGCCGACACAAGAAAGGTATGGAACTGTGGAGATATGAAGCTATTGTGGTTTGGTGTATAGGTACAGAAAAAATCAACTTACCCTAAGAGCAACATCAGCGAACACAATCACGGGCCTCCTCATAACGTGAGCCAGCGCGAACACGTGCAGATGTTCGAGGGCGGCATAATGCGGTGCGGCGGCTGCGACGGCTCTCGCGGGCTCGGGTGATGCCGCCACCACACACTGCGCCCACTCGCGCTCCCATTCCGCTTCTGAAGGGGTCAGTCCTGCCGACCGGAGCGAGATGCCTTCCGACCAGCGCCAGCGACGCTTGATCGCGTCTGGTAAGGAGATTACAATGTAAGCTTATCAAAGAGCAACTTGTAAGAATATTGTCATGTCTCATAAGCAAGACGTTGATTAAAGAGCGATCTGGTTACTTTCTGGGCTATTCCGATCTGATATAGTGACGGGCAAAGGGCATTATCGTCTATACTATTGTGTAAAAAAAAAGGAGACTAGGTGAATCACCTTGGCTGAGACGAAACCGCTAAAATGGCACCGTGGAGAGTTGTATGGAATTTCGAGGCTTTCAAATTACAGTATATCTGGTATTAGAGGCAAAGCCTTTTGGGAATCCTACAAACACGTGTTTTGCGTTTAAATGACTAAGGAACTAATCAAGAAACCTTTTTTGGGCTTAGATATACTTCAAAGGTTTTTATTTATCCCTGAATTTGAACATACCATTATTGAAATGGTTTACACGTAGCTGAAGCACAGTTGTATATCGATTTCAATAAAACGGATCTTACTTGTAAGCACTTCACCGCCTTCACCGGACAGTAACGCCTGGATTTTCGTCCTCAATGCCAACAGTCTGTCATGGAAGCCATATGCAGCTAGTGAAGCCGCGTGAGGCAGACAGTTGCCGTCGCCCGACGTCGCCAGCGGCAGCAGGCGAGGGGCGCCTGGGACGCGGCCGTGGCGCCACCAGTTCAGAATGTTGGCGGATTCTAACGTTACTAGGGTAGCAGTCTCCAGAAGATCTTTCTCTATGAATGTCCTGAAAGGAAATTGTTTGGATCAATATGTGGTTCTGCAAAGTGCAGTTTTGTTTTCAACATATTTTTCCTTCAATCATTTGTAAATTGTACTTTTTTGGTTAGTATACGTAGCCATTTTATATCTAGATACTTCTAAAGTGTGGGTAGCAAAGTGATACTAAAGTCCCACCTTTAATTGCTCAATAAAGTAAATCGAATACTTACTTCGTATAAGCATTGTTTAAATCATCGCCAAAAATGTAAACGAATTTCGGCGTCATATTTAACATTACTTATTCTAATTAATTGAAGCAAATGACGCAAATGTTTCTATTTACAAAACGGTTACCATTAGAAACGCGGTTTCTTTTAACCCTCCCTCGAATTCTACCTTCGCCAAAATCAATGTTGGATTCATGTCTCCTTAACACGAAAAGGTTAAAGAACGGTAAACAATAACAGAAAGTTCATCGGCAGTCGCAAACTGTTGGGTTGCGTGTGCACGGCTAATGAATATTGGCTAGCTGCCGACCGTACGACAAGCGACGCACAGTTCCACATATAATATGTATGTGTGTTAAAACTCTGAATATGTCATTCGTGACTAATTTAAAGGGCATCAATCCAAAAAAAAACAAAATGTCAAGTATGGTGAATAAAGCAGACGACCAGTCACTTATGCAGTCTTATTTTATCTTATAGCAAGTCATGCCTTATTTTTGTATTTACATTTGGTAAATGGACCTTTAGTCTACCAAATGAGTTAGATTTATGTCCCTTATCCCTATACACATTTAGGGAGCAAACGTTCGCTAACGGAAACCCATTAGGTTATCAAAACAATGTAGCGGAGTGGTCCTATATTTAGGCTGTTTGTGACCTGTGACATGTCTTTATTTAGTAATAGCTTCCGACGAACTTTGACTGATATATATTTCATCGCAATTCATAACTATGACTTAGCAAATAGGTTATCTAATTTTGGGACCTTTGTTCGACTGCTAATGGCATCATTATTATATCAGAACAGATTGTAAAAAAGGAATTAGTCGCACACCTTAGTGATATAGAAGATTTGTTTGTTGTTTGGTAAACGTGCAAAAGATTTTTTTTTTCTTATAATAAAGACTTACCTAAAATCTGGAGGATATACAGAGATATCTGGAAGCAACAGTATGTGGTCTGAATTGAGTGTGTTTGGTTCCGGTTCTGTGTTGTTGCGTAAGGCCCATACAAGGCCTTCGTTGTCTGTCGCACGGGAGATGCCTCTCGAAAGTTTGCGACCTGACACATAATAAAATTTAGAAAAACTTTGAAACCTTCAAAACGGACCTATAAAAGATGATGTTGCATACATCTGTTTAGTGCAAAATTGAAAAAATTATAATCTTACAAGGATCCTTGTAAAATCTGGATATTTAAGTAAAAGATAAAACTTACATTCTGGTGCAGGCGTGAGGACCAGGTTCGAAGGAGCAGCGAAAGACATATTGAGGTCCAAAGTTCCAACGGAGCGCTCCGGTGAGATGACGTCACCACCAGCTCGTGCCTTCAGCGATGCGCCGTGCACTCTCTCTGTAAAATCAATCCGTGATGAAATTACGCATCATTGCACTACGTACGACTATTTATAACGAACACTGATTCATATTATAAATTTTAGGTTGTGCGTATACATGAGTTTATTTCGAGAATGCCCGAGATTTGATTTTGCAAGTGTGGGATAAAATTAGTCCATTATGCAATTAAAGCTTACTATCCTCTTCACTCATTTTAAGGACTAGAGCTCTGGAATATTTAATTACGGCCGCTTTTATATTGAAAGCTGTAGTATTTAGACTGACTACTTATCAGTTTCAAACAAGTGTAAAGCTAGTAATCTGGATTTTACTACGATCGAATAACATTTAGGGACGGAAAACATAACCCATATGATTTCATCGTTAAGGATAATAAACATCCCGATAAAATATCTATCGTGGCGACCAATGTCAATACTGATTGACCAATAGGCAATGTTTAGTAAGTAGCAGCCACTAAACAAACAAAAAGTAAATTGAGAAAGATAAGGCACGAAAACTATTTGGTTGTGCAACTACGGCTGTGTGTCCATATCCCGGAGTCAGTGTGTCACCAAGTCACAATGGTTTGGTAACGGCTCGATACGCTTGATCGAGGACCGAGTTCCAACTAGGCCTGCAGTGTTTGAGGACTGTGCTAGTTATACTATAGTATGAGGTATTGTGACACTGTTAAAGCACTTAAACGGAGGCGTAAATGTAGTTTCAATATCTAAGTATGAAAGATGCACAGAAAATAAACTTGAGAATAGTATCAAGAAGAAAGTGCCTCAAGGAAAAAATACTAGACTGATTAAGAGAGATGGATGAGGAAGTATTTACTGACCAAAGACTATTTAGATCATTACCTACGCATTAATCAACAAACAGCGGTGATAACTACTCAAAATTATTCCATGCTTTGATAAGAATTAAGTAACACAGTCATCATTATATCATTACTGCTATCTGGTAATAAGTGCCTGCTTATCAATTTGACTAATAGGCAATACCAACTTACGTAAAAACGTGGTTAAGACCATGTAGATACAAGATAGTACTACGAATATAGTGCCCTAATTTAGATATGTTCTAAAGAATCGGCATATTAAATTTTGTAATTGTTAAATTTTATATTAAGCTTTGATTAATTCAACAAATAAATCTGTATCCTGCTAAATTTCTTTTCACAATAAAATTCAATCAGCAAAAAAATAAACTGCTGGATCAAATTCAACGAAAACTGAATAAAAATTCGAGAATTCACACACAAACCAAAATAAAATCCAACTGAAATTGATTTATCAGCGTCACACGGCGCAGTAATTTCGATATGCAAATAAAAACCAAGCACAATGGAAGCGACGAAGCAGGACTGCGGACCGCGTCTCCATCAATGGCCAATCAGAATAATGCCATTCAAAGTCATCGGATAAAGTTACGCTACATCGACGCTTTGTAAATCATTGATTCGATATTAAAGAGCAAATTGCACATGCCACTGTGTTATTGCCTATAAATCAACATGTTTCTTTCGAGGAGTGAATAGGAAAGTGTTGTGTGAGATTCTTTAGTTTATCTCGTACACATTTTTACATAGAATGGTATTTGAATTATATTGCCAATCGCGTTTAATTGTACTATTTATCTTCTAGTAGTACTGGTGATTTCAACGTCTGTGGTTGGTATAGCTATTTTTTTAGGTCTAATTTAGGAGTGTTAATCAGATTACATTGAGCCCTAATCTAGTTATCTAGCAATGAGTACAATTTTATTACATAAATCCGGTGTTATTAACCAAAATTCGAAGACTTTAAAAATCATTTTTGCAAGAAGTTCACAAGCTAACGTATAGGTGCCTTCCGCACAATCGCCATATATGGAAGACTTATTGCAACAACATTTTGCAGACATGCAACCTTTTACTTTTCAATGTAAGTACTGTGACCTCTGAGTTAAAAAATGTTAATAATGACTGGTCAATAATGTGAGGTGAAATTCTAAGTGCTTGTACACGTTGACTCGCGGGCGCGGTGGCGGGCGATGTCACGAAATATCAAACATATGAGGTGCTTCCGAGTGTTCACGTTCAAAACGCACGTGCGGTCCAACTAGCGGGCTAACTAGCGACTGGCGCGCGCGGCGAGCTCGCGACAATTTCAAACGCTTGAGACCTGTGTGTGTGTTCACGTCGAACTAGCGGCGGCGCGCGCGTTTCACTCGCGACGTCAGGTCAGTTCAACCAGTTTGAATTTGTCGCTAGATGCGATAGCGCGTTTTTATCATGTCATTCAGTACAGAAGAGAAATCTTGAAGGATGTTCCCTCAAAATACCATATAAAGTATGAAATTCACCATACCGTTCTCTTTCTTTATTAATTTCGTGCACACCAATTCTAATTTTTAGCATCTCCCACTTTAGGTATGAATTTTCGGTTAAAAATAAAAGATCGTCGTCCATGTTTACAACCTCTGAAATACGTCACGATCGCGCGAACGCCTGGCGTTTAATGTGAACACGAGCCCGCCACGTCTACCGCGCCCGCGCACGCGCCCGCGCCCGCGCGTAGCAACGTGTACAAGCACTAAGGGGCGTGCCGGACTACTAGACTATTAAATATAATGCTTGCGATGTTAGCCTTAGCTATCCGCGGTCAGTGCTTGTAACGTTGACTGCACGCTATAATTAACAACGACATAGAAAACTCAACCTTATACCCAACAAATACGTGATTTGACAAGGGTAAAGTTTCACGCAGATGTCCACTCGACTGTACGTATGACCTTTGTTCACACTCCAAGTACGATCAAGTGCTAAAAAGTATTTTTTACAGAAAAATCTTTAGGAAAATTACTGCTGTCTCTAGTAGGTACGTTTCGAAGATTACGTATTCCGACGTTTAAGGAGGTCGGACACATTTCCACTGCGTAAATTATGTCGTCAAACATATGGCCATCGTTACGGATAGCAAGACCGGTCTAGCCTTAAATATCAGTACCCAACCTCAACAAATTGGGTTGTTGAGGCCACTACGTTCACTGCATAAAAATATGAGCTTATCTGGCTATTGCAAATTTAAATATTGTGTGTGAAATTCAAATACTTTATTCGTTATGACTTGACTTCAGATTTATCAAATCGAAAATTTTATATGATGGACCCTTTTTAAATAGTAAAAAGAAGTCTTATTTCTCTTTAATACGAAGCAATAATTGAATAATTAGGCCGGTACGAATTGATTATGCTATTGTATAATCGAAAACAATCGTAATCAGAGACAATACTGAGAGTTCAGCCAAATCAAATAAGAATATCCAAGAGACAGTATGACTGAGTCCAATTACTAGATAAACAATCAAAATCAAAATTTATTACTCCACTAGCTGCTGCCCGCGACTTCGTCTGCGTGGTATTCAAGATGTGTAGTACTGTACAAAAAGTAAAGCTAAATAATGTTTAATGCCAGCTCCCTAATCCTGTTCCGTTCCAAACTACCTAATTTCTTAATCCTAACCTCTAGTCTTACAAACATATTTGACTGTTAGTTAACACTGCTAGTTTTTTGGTGTGGCCACTATCTTGCACTGATTTGACAATTTGGATTGAAGGACTTGAAAACGGGCGATGGCAAAGAAGTGTACTGGACTCTTACTGGCTAAACCACCAGAGTGCTTCACCGTATCCTATTGTCGGGGGCCACGGGAACGCTTTCGCAATCTACCGCAAGCCCCGACAGGAGAGCTCTTTTTAACGGGAGCTTCTTCGTTAACGTGGAGCCAGCTTTTGCCAGCCCTTATTAAGAGGCGCGTGGAAGCACCACGCATTTGGTCTTTGCTTTTATCCAGTACAGTAGACTGCCCTGAGTCTACTGGCGTAAGTTATTTATGGTGGTTGGAGGAGGGCAAATAAGGCCCTTCTTCTATCCTATGCTTGCTTATCGAACATGGATAAGCCTGTCGTGCTCTTTCCACTTTTCCTTGAGCGTCATCACTTCTTCGCAGAACTTGGTGACGGCGCACTAACTAACCGCGGATACTTTGGCCACTCTAGGCGGTGTGACATCGTCGTTACGAAGATGTCGCATTCTCACTGGATGTGAGAAGGGTCTGTATACCCAAATTTATCAAATTTTGTTTACCTACCTATTTGGGTTCTGAGACGGTTGAATGCTTTCCGAACTGAGGTAGGACATAAGTAGTAGGTGGTAGTGGTCGATCTGCCCAGATCTTGCACCGAGCTCGAGTTAGAGTTGCAATAGTAGTCAGTGTATATCGGAAGAAGCTCTTTTAGCTCTTAAGTCTACCCGATTTAAGTCTCTTCTAACGTCAGGTAGAGCAATGCCAACCAGGAGGAGAACTTATTGAGCGGGGTTGGTCTTAAACAGCCAGATATTATTCGACACGTTTGCACTGTGCGCTGTGGTGCGGAGAACAGCAGGCGCTGCTCCCCATTCATCTTCTATTTCGTTTTCTTTCTACCCTTGACAGATGTTTTTTTTTTTAATCATGAAGTAGTGCTTACTTACATGGTTATCAAAGTTCCAAGTTTCTAATTCTAGTAGTTTGAGCTAACCCAACTGAGCCTGAAGAAGGTTAATGTTACGCACACATACAAAACAATCGCGGGAGTACGCGTGCGGCGCATATTCGTACGCAATATTAAACAAACATTAATAATAATAGCCTATCTTTATAATACTTTACCTATGCAACTACCCTATACCATCGCAATTGGTGCACAATTGTGGTAGTGTACAGGCACTATCAAATCTTTACAGCCACGCGTCATACACACCAAAATTGCAGTCAACAGCTAAGCAGTTATTTAAGTAGGTATAGTAAATCATTTACCGTCCACACTATTTTTTGTTTTAGTGTCGTTGGTTTTCTTTTACTTCATATCCACAGCTCCTCCTAAATTGGATAAGACTGTTCTAGCTTCAACAGTAAGTAGGTAGATACCATATAAAAGTGTTTTAAAGATCAATTTTAGGTATGGCAAAAAAATCCAAGCGCTTCTTACAATACTTTTGTACTACCAAAAACGATAGAAGAAAAAAAATGTTATGCTTGACTGAGATGAAATGAAATGTTGTCGGAGTTTCATAGAAACGTACCTCCCCCTTTTTTACCCTCGTTAAGGCAGAATTTTCAAAAATCCTTATTGCGTCATTCTTAACTTCTAACTAAATAGCCAAATATTAATTTTAATCGAATTAGCTTCAAAACTGACGGAGTTTCATACAATCTTACCAGCCCCTGTTTACCCCCTTTAAGAGCAAAATTCCAAAAAAAAGATAGCTTAAATGTTAGCGAGGACTAATAGCTACATAATAAAAAAAGTTTCATCAAAATCCGTCCAGTAGTTTTTGAGTGAAAAGCGGACAACAAACAGACAGACAGACAAAAATTTTTTTTTTTATACTTTTGGCTTCTATTGGTTGTATGAAGATACCCCATCTAAGTTTTTTTTTAATATCTTTAATGTACAGACATGAGCTTGTTACAATTTTATCATATGTATAGATTAGCTTCAAAACTGACGGAGTTTCATACAATCTTACCAGCCCCTGTTTACCCCCTTTAAGAGCAAAATTCCAAAAAAAAGATAGCTTAAATGTTAGCGAGGACTAATAGCTACATAATAAAAAAAGTTTCATCAAAATCCGTCCAGTAGTTTTTGAGTGAAAAGCGGACAACAAACAGACAGACAGACAAAAAATTTTTTTTTTATACTTTTGGCTTCTATTGGTTGTATGAAGATACCCCATCTAAGTTTTTTTTTAATATCTTTAATGTACAGACATGAGCTTGTTACAATTTTATTATATGTATAGATTAGCTTCAAAACTGACGGAGTTTCATACAATCTTACCAGCCCCTGTTTACCCCCTTTAAGAGCAAAATTCCAAAAAAAAGATAGCTTAAATGTTAGCGAGGACTAATAGCTACATAATAAAAAAAGTTTCATCAAAATCCGTCCAGTAGTTTTTGAGTGAAAAGCGGACAACAAACAGACAGACAGACAAAAAATTTTTTTTTTATACTTTTGGCTTCTATTGGTTGTATGAAGATACCCCATCTAAGTTTTTTTTTAATATCTTTAATGTACAGACATGAGCTTGTTACAATTTTATTATATGTATAGATTAGCTTCAAAACTGACGGAGTTTCATACAATCTTACCAGCCCCTGTTTACCCCCTTTAAGAGCAAAATTCCAAAAAAAAGATAGCTTAAATGTTAGCGAAGACTAATAGCTACATAATAAAAAAAGTTTCATCAAAATCCGTCCAATAGTTTTTGAGTGAAAAGCGGACAACAAACAGACAGACAGACAAAAAATTTTTTTTTATACTTTTGGCTTCTATTGGTTGTATGAAGATACCCCATCTAAGTTTTTTTTTAATATCTTTAATGTACAGACATGAGCTTGTTACAATTTTATTATATGTATAGATTAGCTTCAAAACTGACGGAGTTTCATACAATCTTACCAGCCCCTGTTTACCCCCTTTAAGAGCAAAATTCCAAAAAAAAGATAGCTTAAATGTTAGCGAGGACTAATAGCTACATAATAAAAAAAGTTTCATCAAAATCCGTCCAGTAGTTTTTGAGTGAAAAGCGGACAACAAACAGACAGACAGACAAAAAATTTTTTTTTATACTTTTGGCTTCTATTGGTTGTATGAAGATACCCCATCTAAGTTTTTTTTTAATATCTTTAATGTACAGACATGAGCTTGTTACAATTTTATTATATGTATAGATTAGCTTCAAAACTGACGGAGTTTCATACAATCTTACCAGCCCCTGTATACCCCCTTTAAGAGCAAAAAAAAGATAGCTTAAATGTTAGCGAGGACTAATAGCTACATAATAAAAAAAGTTTCATCAAAATCCGTCCAGTAGTTTTTGAGTGAAAAGCGGACAACAAACAGACAGACAGACAAAAAATTTTTTTTTTATACTTTTGGCTTCTATTGGTTGTATGAAGATACCCCATCTAAGTTTTTTTTTAATATCTTTAATGTACAGACATGAGCTTGTTACAATTTTATCATATGTATAGATTAGCTTCAAAACTGACGGAGTTTCATACAATCTTACCAGCCCCTGTTTACCCCCTTTAAGAGCAAAAAAAAGATAGCTTAAATGTTAGCGAGGACTAATAGCTACATAATAAAAAAAGTTTCATCAAAATCCGTCCAGTAGTTTTTGAGTGAAAAGTGGACAACAAACAGACAGACAGACAAAAAAAATTTTTTTTATACTTTTGGCTTCTATTGGTTGTATGAAGATACCCCATCTAAGTTTTTTTTTAATATCTTTAATGTACAGACATGAGCTTGTTACAATTTTATTATATGTATAGATTAGCTTCAAAACTGACGGAGTTTCATACAATCTTACCAGCCCCTGTTTACCCCCTTTAAGAGCAAAATTCCAAAAAAAAGATAGCTTAAATGTTAGCGAAGACTAATAGCTACATAATAAAAAAAGTTTCATCAAAATCCGTCCAGTAGTTTTTGAGTGAAAAGCGGACAACAAACAGACAGACAGACAAAAATTTTTTTTTTTATACTTTTGGCTTCTATTGGTTGTATGAAGATACCCCAACTTAGTTTTTTTTTAATATCTTTAATGTACAGACATGAGCTTGTTACAATTTTATTATATGTATAGATTAGCTTCAAAACTGACGGAGTTTCATACAATCTTACCAGCCCCTGTTTACCCCCTTTAAGAGCAAAATTCCAAAAAAAAGATAGCTTAAATGTTAGCGAGGACTAATAGCTACATAATAAAAAAAGTTTCATCAAAATCCGTCCAGTAGTTTTTGAGTGAAAAGTGGACAACAAACAGACAGACAGACAAAAAAATTTTTTTTTATACTTTTGGCTTCTATTGGTTGTATGAAGATACCCCATCTAAGTTTTTTTTTAATATCTTTAATGTACAGACATGAGCTTGTTACAATTTTATCATATGTATAGATTAGCTTCAAAACTGACGGAGTTTCATACAATCTTACCAGCCCCTGTTTACCCCCTTTAAGAGCAAAATTCCAAAAAAAAGATAGCTTTAATGTTAGCGAAGACTAATAGCTACATAATAAAAAAAGTTTCATCAAAATCCGTCCAGTAGTTTTTGAGTGAAAAGCGGACAACAAACAGACAGACAGACAAAAAATTTTTTTTTTATACTTTTGGCTTCTATTGGTTGTATGAAGATACCCCATCTAAGTTTTTTTTAATATCTTTAATGTACAGACATGAGCTTGTTACAATTTTATTATATGTATAGATTAGCTTCAAAACTGACGGAGTTTCATACAATCTTACCAGCCCCTGTTTACCCCCTTTAAGAGCAAAATTCCAAAAAAAGGATAGCTTAAATGTTAGCGAGGACTAATAGCTACATAATAAAAAAAGTTTCATCAAAATCCGTCCAGTAGTTTTTGAGTGAAAAGCGGACAACAAACAGACAGACAGACAAAAAATTTTTTTTATACTTTTGGCTTCTATTGGTTGTATGAAGATACCCCATCTAAGTTTTTTTTTAATATCTTTAATGTACAGACATGAGCTTGTTACAATTTTATTATATGTATAGATTAGCTTCAAAACTGACGGAGTTTCATACAATCTTACCAGCCCCTGTTTACCCCCTTTAAGAGCAAAAAAAAGATAGCTTAAATGTTAGCGAGGACTAATAGCTACATAATAAAAAAAGTTTCATCAAAATCCGTCCAGTAGTTTTTGAGTGAAAAGCGGACAACAAACAGACAGACAGACAAAAATTTTTTTTTTATACTTTTGGCTTCTATTGGTTGTATGAAGATACCCCATCTAAGTTTTTTTTTAATATCTTTAATGTACAGACATGAGCTTGTTACAATTTTATTATATGTATAGATTAGCTTCAAAACTGACGGAGTTTCATACAATCTTACCAGCCCCTGTTTACCCCCTTTAAGAGCAAAATTCCAAAAAAAAGATAGCTTAAATGTTAGCGAGGACTAATAGCTACATAATAAAAAAAGTTTCATCAAAATCCGTCCAGTAGTTTTTGAGTGAAAAGCGGACAACAAACAGACAGACAGACAAAAAATTTTTTTTTTATACTTTTGGCTTCTATTGGTTGTATGAAGATACCCCATCTAAGTTTTTTTTTAATATCTTTAATGTACAGACATGAGCTTGTTACAATTTTATTATATGTATAGATTAGCTTCAAAACTGACGGAGTTTCATACAATCTTACCAGCCCCTGTTTACCCCCTTTAAGAGCAAAATTCCAAAAAAAGGATAGCTTAAATGTTAGCGAGGACTAATAGCTACATAATAAAAAAAGTTTCATCAAAATCCGTCCAGTAGTTTTTGAGTGAAAAGCGGACAACAAACAGACAGACAGACAAAAAATGTTTTTTTATACTTTTGGCTTCTATTGGTTGTATGAAGATACCCCATCTAAGTTTTTTTTTAATATCTTTAATGTACAGACATGAGCTTGTTACAATTTTATTATATGTATAGATTAGCTTCAAAACTGACGGAGTTTCATACAATCTTACCAGCCCCTGTTTACCCCCTTTAAGAGCAAAATTCCAAAAAAAGGATAGCTTAAATGTTAGCGAGGACTAATAGCTACATAATAAAAAAAGTTTCATCAAAATCCGTCCAGTAGTTTTTGAGTGAAAAGCGGACAACAAACAGACAGACAGACAAAAAATTTTTTTTTATACTTTTGGCTTCTATTGGTTGTATGAAGATACCCCATCTAAGTTTTTTTTTAATATCTTTAATGTACAGACATGAGCTTGTTACAATTTTATTATATGTATAGATTAGCTTCAAAACTGACGGAGTTTCATACAATCTTACCAGCCCCTGTATACCCCCTTTAAGAGCAAAAAAAAGATAGCTTAAATGTTAGCGAGGACTAATAGCTACATAATAAAAAAAGTTTCATCAAAATCCGTCCAGTAGTTTTTGAGTGAAAAGCGGACAACAAACAGACAGACAGACAAAAAATGTTTTTTTATACTTTTGGCTTCTATTGGTTGTATGAAGATACCCCATCTAAGTTTTTTTTTAATATCTTTAATGTACAGACATGAGCTTGTTACAATTTTATTATATGTATAGATTAGCTTCAAAACTGACGGAGTTTCATACAATCTTACCAGCCCCTGTTTACCCCCTTTAAGAGCAAAATTCCAAAAAAAGGATAGCTTAAATGTTAGCGAGGACTAATAGCTACATAATAAAAAAAGTTTCATCAAAATCCGTCCAGTAGTTTTTGAGTGAAAAGCGGACAACAAACAGACAGACAGACAAAAAATTTTTTTTTATACTTTTGGCTTCTATTGGTTGTATGAAGATACCCCATCTAAGTTTTTTTTTAATATCTTTAATGTACAGACATGAGCTTGTTACAATTTTATTATATGTATAGATTAGCTTCAAAACTGACGGAGTTTCATACAATCTTACCAGCCCCTGTTTACCCCCTTTAAGAGCAAAATTCCAAAAAAAAGATAGCTTAAATGTTAGCGAGGACTAATAGCTACATAATAAAAAAAGTTTCATCAAAATCCGTCCAGTAGTTTTTGAGTGAAAAGCGGACAACAAACAGACAGACAGACAAAAAATTTTTTTTTTATACTTTTGGCTTCTATTGGTTGTATGAAGATACCCCATCTAAGTTTTTTTTTAATATCTTTAATGTACAGACATGAGCTTGTTACAATTTTATCATATGTATAGATTAGCTTCAAAACTGACGGAGTTTCATACAATCTTACCAGCCCCTGTTTACCCCCTTTAAGAGCAAAATTCCAAAAAAAAGATAGCTTAAATGTTAGCGAGGACTAATAGCTACATAATAAAAAAAGTTTCATCAAAATCCGTCCAGTAGTTTTTGAGTGAAAAGCGGACAACAAACAGACAGACAGACAAAAAATTTTTTTTTATACTTTTGGCTTCTATTGGTTGTATGAAGATACCCCATCTAAGTTTTTTTTTAATATCTTTAATGTACAGACATGAGCTTGTTACAATTTTATTATATGTATAGATTAGCTTCAAAACTGACGGAGTTTCATACAATCTTACCAGCCCCTGTTTACCCCCTTTAAGAGCAAAAAAAAGATAGCTTAAATGTTAGCGAGGACTAATAGCTACATAATAAAAAAAGTTTCATCAAAATCCGTCCAGTAGTTTTTGAGTGAAAAGCGGACAACAAACAGACAGACAGACAAAAATTTTTTTTTTATACTTTTGGCTTCTATTGGTTGTATGAAGATACCCCATCTAAGTTTTTTTTTAATATCTTTAATGTACAGACATGAGCTTGTTACAATTTTATTATATGTATAGATTAGCTTCAAAACTGACGGAGTTTCATACAATCTTACCAGCCCCTGTTTACCCCCTTTAAGAGCAAAATTCCAAAAAAAAGATAGCTTAAATGTTAGCGAGGACTAATAGCTACATAATAAAAAAAGTTTCATCAAAATCCGTCCAGTAGTTTTTGAGTGAAAAGCGGACAACAAACAGACAGACAGACAAAAAATGTTTTTTTATACTTTTGGCTTCTATTGGTTGTATGAAGATACCCCATCTAAGTTTTTTTTTAATATCTTTAATGTACAGACATGAGCTTGTTACAATTTTATTATATGTATAGATTAGCTTCAAAACTGACGGAGTTTCATACAATCTTACCAGCCCCTGTATACCCCCTTTAAGAGCAAAAAAAAGATAGCTTAAATGTTAGCGAGGACTAATAGCTACATAATAAAAAAAGTTTCATCAAAATCCGTCCTGTAGTTTTTGAGTGAAAAGCGGACAACAAACAGACAGACAGACAAAAAATGTTTTTTTATACTTTTGGCTTCTATTGGTTGTATGAAGATACCCCATCTAAGTTTTTTTTTAATATCTTTAATGTACAGACATGAGCTTGTTACAATTTTATTATATGTATAGATAAAAGAACAGGAAGCACAAAATTGCAGTTAACAAGGAGTAGGCCACGATCACAAATCACTACAGAGATCAAAGCCATCGTCTGTCTGGCTAGTTATGTGTCCGGACAATTTAGTTTCCGTTTCTGCATCGATGCTAAAATTGCTTTCGTCGTATAACCAGTACGGGTTCTTTACACTTTAAACAAAATCATCTACAAGGTTATAATCATTAGGAAGAAGCATCCTTCGTTTAATTGGCCACTGCAAAATTAGGAGTGACAAATGGGTGCTGTAAATAAAATTCCCAATAGGGTCAATTAGGTTGAAGGTCAAAAAAGATCTTTACAGAAATAAATTATTACTTGATTGCCAGCTTTTAAGTCTGCTACGGAAATGTTATAAAATCATTTTAAGTAAGATATAAGATCAAAATAATCCTTTGATCGTAATAACCGTTGCCACAGATTCAGAAACTGATTTAATCGACATGCCCTCTAAAGAAAGGTCTAGTAGTAAGTGTATCAAGCTTTGATCTGATAATAAAAACAAGGAAATACGTGTTTCTCTTTATCGACTTCGCGATCAATTCGATAAGAAATGATGACTGTCGTCTTGTTTACTTGCCTGACGAAAAATCGTTGACGTCCCAAAATAGTTTCCTTTTTATAAATGGAGATTTGATGACTGATTATTTGATTATAAACTCTATAACCCTATTAGAAACAAGACTTTGCCATCAATTAACAATCGAATAAGAAAAGTGATTGATCAAACGTTTTCGATAGTATAGAATTTGACAGAGAAACATCAAAGTGTGTTCCGTTTTCGCGATGAATACACGGATCGCTAAAAAGTCTACAACTTGAGATACAACAGACGTGCCTTATTTATAGTGCGGAATCAAGTGAGAACATTTGGGCCAACGACTTCGTGGTCAAAGACAGAATATGGATTGATGATACCGGCAAATAGGACACGCGTCATGGCCTGGACAACCTGACTTGACTAGCAAACGAAGCAAGACTGGAAGAGAAGAGAATCGATGAGAGATATTGACAAGGCTTTCAATACAAACTATAAGGTTGTTTTTTTTAGTACGTTATGTTGTTGTATGGTCCAGCGCTCTATCGTTCAATAAAGAACCGGATACAATTATCTCTACTTATCAACTCAAATATAGGCCACAATATGCGGCAAATCCAGTTATGCAAAACAAGATCTCTAAACTAAATTCAATTTTAAAACAAAAGACGCGAAGTGTTTAAAAAAGAAGCAAAAAACTATTTATCATAATTATATTCTTAAGAATTCTTACATTATCGCCAAAATTATTGTCTTTATGCGTTCTAAAAAAATCGAATTCCCCAAATTTTATTTATGAAAATAGTATACAAGTCATTTGCATATTTGTGGCCAAAATATGTAAATGAACATGCGTCTACGAATAGAAGCATGGCGCTACGAATGCTGAATAGTTGAAGCCGGTGACAATATTACTTTACAGGCTTAGTACAGTGAGTTATGTTGCCAACTCGATCCGAACATTATCGTGCGTGAATCGAAATCCATTGTAAAGATACAAGCACACAACCCACATAAGAAGTCGTTTCGGCCATTTAAAAGATCCATTGTTCGTTCCACAAAATAAATCCATTGTATTTCTTATATTTAAGTATATTTACCATCAGTGTGTTTGCCAGCTATAGGGTCGGCTTCCATCACCATCCCGGCTTAGTTGCCTGCAACAAAAGAAACGACTGTTTCAAAACCCATTACAAAAATCTTTTAAATATTTAATGTTCTCGTCGGGGTTAAAATGTCAATCGTACGTCTTGCAGACCAGCCAACTGCGTCAACGGAATGCACACAAACACGTCAAATAATATTTCGTTATTTATTTGACAAAAAACACTGTTTACAGAGAGACTTGCCAGCATCTAAAATGACGAATTAAGGCCAGGAATATCCGTATGAGCAATATGACACGTACTGCCACCCACACACGGTTTAAAATAGATTTACATGGCTAGTATGATCGGCGAGTTAATTGGGTATATAGACAAACAAGTATACATCGCTTTGTTTGGGTATCAATGAGACAAGGAAAGGGTCTTAATAAACTGGTCTTAGTGTTTACATTAATGACATTAGACAGCCTAATTAGAATACATAATCAACAGGTAGAGTCTATCTATAGAATCTTTGATCGAAACGGGTCTTTTGTGTACGCGAGTGTTGTATTTATATTATGCGAAGTATGTGTAAAGCAAAGTACGTTTAGCTATAGCTGAGTGCTTTACAATAGACGGTGTAATCGTATAGCGATCTCTTGCCTAGCCTAAACAGACATGATGTAGTAAGAATGATCGATAATGTACTAGTCGTAGCGAATTTAATACGCAGTGTTTCGAAATGTGTTGGGTAATAGGGGGCGTATATTTTTATGTAATCTTCACAGTTCGTACCACTTGTCAAGAGGATAAAAAGTAAATACTGTATGTTTGTCTAGTGATTAACGTCCTACACGACATGACACCTACATTATGTTTCGCTCTGATTGACTATAAAAGGAGTTCTTGACTGAATCTTTATACCGTTTATTTTTATATGTATACGCCGTTCTTGATCTATAATCCTGAGGTAAACATTAGGAAGTTGTGGTAAACAGTTACGATTTATTTGAAGGCCAGAACTTAAAAAAAGTACACTATAACGGCATTTGAAGCCATGCAAAGATTAGTACTCTAATAAGTTCACGTTCTATACTGTTTTTTGTCAGTAATGCCCTAAAATATTGTCATTTCGCTATACTAAGCTAAGCTGTCTGGTATCTATTATCTGGTCTAGTTCACCGTCCGTAGAAACACAGATAACCTTAAATAGATAGTTATTTACTTAATTCCGTTATAATATCGGAACTTAGGTACTATTACTTTATCTATCGCGACTCGAATGGCACATTCCTCGATAAAGATAAGCGAACATAAACACCGCTAGACTATCCGGCGATGACTCATGTTTGTATTCGTTACGATCACAACATAAGGAAATAAGACGCCGCTAGCTTCCTTGAAAAAAACAATAACAATAAAGGAGGAAATATGGAGGTCACTTGAACCAATTAGTCCAGTTGAAAGCGATATAATTCCCAAATCGAGTAATCTGGTGATCTTATACGTGCTTTTGTTCACTAATGGATACTTAAGCGTGGATGTGCCGCTATTGAAATTTACATCATCCATGTAAACTATGCATGTGTGCAAATATGATGAACTAATACAGGCACATCAGGTATTATATCCATTAATTTCGATAGTAATGAGGTACTACTTATACAAATCCGATGAAGATGATCTTATAACAAACAAATACGTGTGTTAAAGATCATTCTTAATCTTAATCAAGATTATTCAAGATATAATCTCGTATGATTCATTCCGCCTGCATTCCAAATTGAATGCCAAACTTGAGATGTTTTGTTTGGTTTCTAAAACGCACTTCACTTAGTTCTACGCACATAACAAATCTAGGTAATTCGCCACAGTCACTTAATCTTTCAAGGTGTTTATTAGATTGAACATAGCTTTCATGTGTACAACAGTATTTATTAAAGAAACAAAACAGTAAAAGGCCTTGATATTTTAGTAAAGGCATTCATACTCTACCACCTTTTGTTTATATTGATAGCAGTAAATTCGCACTGCGGCAGTCCAAATTACTGGATTCTTACGTAGACTGAATCGTTTACCGTACGGTGCGATACCGTCTTATGACGTAGCATACGATACGTCACGGTCCACGGATAGTATGATAACCAACCCATGAATGAGATTGACATTGAATTCTAAGTGCCATCGGGATATTACTTTTTATGGCGCGGCTGTATGAATATTAATGCAGTACAGATGATATTGGATTATATGGCGCCTTATAACGTCATCGCCACCCTGCTATGTGGGAACGGAAAGTTTCCTTTGCAGCACATGGTCGGGGTATTTTTATCCTTTTTCATTCGTGTAGAGCAGCGAGAATATTTTTATTGCCTTTGTATTATTTTTAGATCGCTCCGTTGTTTGCGATATTTATATAGCGTCTAAGTTTTTTTTTGGATGACTTAGTAACTACTTTGAGCAATATACAATCTTTTGTGCCTAATTCTTATCTACTTAATGGAATCGTATCGTTAGAAATACAAACCATTAACACTAATGTTATATGAAACGGTTTCTAGAATGTTCGCTAATCGTATAATTAGTGGCGATATGTTTAATTAACTTAGCTGTTATTGATTTTAGTGTACGACGCAGCCGAATTGCTTTAGTACGATTCAACCTTGCTTTATGAACGCTGAGAGTTGAGGGTCGACGAATTCGCCGTGAACGTTACTAATACTTTCAAGAGAAGGCTTTAAACCAATGTAAAAAGATAAAGATTCTAGATTTCGTTCAGGTACTTTTGGTTGTATTCCACTGCAACCTTTTTAATAGAATTTACAGCCAAACTTAAACTGTTAAAAATCGATCAGTAACAATTATTTATTAGTTCGGATTTCTCTCTTAGTTTGCACATAATATATAAAACGGAAATGTGATCCAGATTTCCGGATTGTTCGCTGTTCAAACGCAGGAAAAATCTAAGTAACAACACACTTTATTATGTCAAATTTCAAACGATCTAGATTCTTAGTTTCTTTCCATAAATGAGTGCGCAGAAAAATTGTCTTCACACCTTTGGGCCAATACTATTTATAAATGAGATAGGTTTCAGTAAGTCCAAGTGTATCGACCGCTCTTCACTAGGAAGCATTTGCGAAGTCTGGCGGTTTGCCAATCATCCATCACGAATTTTATGTCGATAGCCACCATGACTGTTAGATATTTGTATGTCATCGCTTTATTTCATAGCACTTATTTTCTATTTAGGTTTTATAGGTGTAGCTGTATCGGATTGACTTTCACTTGTTTGGTATTTTTATTTCAGTTTGTTGGCCGCAATATGTTACCATCGGCAATTTATTTGCAACATTCAGCAAAAATTAAAGAGTATTTGTGGATAGGAGACGTCGAATACACATTCGTTTTTAATGATGTGTTGAAGTGTCTATGTAACTGTGTTGGCAATAACAATCTAAATGACTTTTGCTACATGCTTCGGTATTCAACCTTTATAATTAAATCTTCATGCTCCCCTTGACTACAATTTACAATTAAGTACCATAAGACACGGGGCTTTAACTTTTGATAAAGTATACAGAGTGGGCAAAGGATTCCGACTTTATTATGCATGTCGCGTCATGCTCAAATGCGTTTTACGAGAGTTTGATACCGGGATCAAACAAACAATATGAGATCAAGACGAACTAGGGCAACACGAAGACAAAAATAGAACAATAACTGGATCGAAAAATATTAATCTCGTTACATTATCTTAGGAATACAATATTTGTGGATAACAACTTATAATGAATAATTTATAACAATATTTTCCAAGATTTCATAGAAGTGGTCATAAATTTTGGATCCAAAACCTATGACGCCACCATATAGCAAAACTGTGGGCTACTCTTATCAGTAATGGGGAGGGAGCCAGGGTTTGTATTATTTATACTCTTAACGTTAATGCTTTTTTTTTTAATTTAGGCATTTTTCATTTAATTCCTCAATTTTACGTTGCCGATTCTATAGAAAATTGCCATCGGACGAACAAAGAATGTCAATTCGAGTTTCCGTATCAACTTTTTGCTGGATGAGCGATGGTGGCGAACGAAAACGTATTACTACATGTCATTGCATGAGAGAAAGTTGTATTGTACTAGAACATTAGTATGCGGTAGTTGTTCGAACCTTGTTCATATCGGTACGTTCAATTACTTCAAGAACTTTGTTGTTGTGGATATAATTTACTTTACGTAGATAGGAATTGATCATATTAGCCGAATGTTTATAGAAATTAGGATTTGTGTGCGTGTTTAGCGATTACAATAAAGAGGATTAGATTAAATAAACTAAATTTAAACCTTTTAGACAAACACCTCAAAATTCTAAGAATATTTTTTATGTCATGTTCGAAAGCAAGGTATTGATTGTTATCTAGAAGCAAACATCTTATCGATAGCATATCACTAACTATATCTACATAATTAAAGAATTAAAGTATTAATGAAAATACTGTCTTGCCACTATCCTAGTCTGAGTATGATAACCACGCAAACTGTAATAGCCGCAAAATACTTAAATTAAAACACGTTTAAAAACTAAATGTTTTGCTTTGTTTTTCAAACTATACAACAACATTGTATTAAATTATTCTTCTTCAAAGTTATCGGCACGAACGTACCATAAATAAGTAAGTTTAGTTTTTAGTTCGTTCTATAAGGTTGGCTAGGGTGCGCCAGACGTAGGTACAGACACTACAGACGGTTGCATCTGCATTAACTAGATGTTGTCTTAATATTTAGTTTGGGAATTCTTGTTTTAGAAGACACGTTATGTTGTAGAACAAAAGATTAGAAATATGTGAACGAGCAGATACGAAGGACTTTTGCGTCCCTATACTGAAAAGATTCTAAATTTCAACCAGTTATCATGTTAGGAAAATAAGTTTCTTTTTATCTAAGCCATTTTGCGTCTTCAAGTAGTTGAATTCTTTTGAAAATTAAACTTCATGTACAGAGACGAGGTGAGTTACGATTACGGTATACATGAGTACCGTTTCGGATTATAGACTGGTAAAGCACTTTAAAGCAGTCAAAGCATACGCTTAGGTTAACTGCTTAGTCTTGTTACAAAAAGTGTTTTAGCATAGTACTGAGGAGACTAGCGTATGTAGTGTGGCCTATCGTTATGTCTATAATGACAATACTTTAATCTGTAATCAGTTCATGATGGTTAAGCACATTATAAAACTGGACCTTGATGTAACGTGCATTTTAATATGATTCTCTACATTATCGCATGTAGGTGCTCAACGACTACAAGAAAGTTAGCTCAATTATTGGCTCAGCTATTGGTACTAGAGAAACTCTTGCAAAAACGTGTACGAAGATAAACTCGTAAACAATGAGTCATAATGAACCTTATCTACATGTATTTAAGGGCTTTCGATGTTATCTCGTGATGTCATTTGGGTAATATTTGTTTTTGTGACAATATGGTTCTATGATTAAATGTTTTGCTGAGTGAGATTTATTTAATAATCTTAATCAATTTGTCAAAATAGTTCGTGAGGCCAAAGATTAATAGGAATAGATCAGAATAGTGAAGGATCGAATTGATTCGAAGTGAGAAAAGTAATCTGTTTGAAGTCTGCCTAATTTTGTGTTATCGTAATTATTTATAATCGTTAGCTTATGAAACTGTAACCAATCCGATTATATCAATATTGAGTCACTAGATCGCTCGCATTGTTACCCGTAGATGAAGAATAGCTGTTTTTGTAATCCAGGGTCACAGCTCCATACCAAATATTATAAAATTGTTTCGGCCACCATAAAGAGGGAACACACATACATAGATACATACAGACTTTCGCTTTTAAAACATCACTGTCATTGATAGCTAGCATAAAAAACAAGTAAGTATTATAAATTCGTCAAAATTGAGTCATTTTCTGAGCTGATTATAAGTGAACCATATTCTAACAATGTGATTATATTGCCAGACATTTTATGACGTCATTTATCATGAAAGATTATGATTAAAAAAAGTGTAACATGATGACCATTCTCTTTTTTTACAGATGTTTCTTTGTTTGTTGTTATGTAGCTTGAGAAGTTTAGATTTCGTGCACATTGTACTGGTTACTGGGGGCTTACCACCACTTACATGTGATAGAGTAGCAATCGTGGAAGAGGGACGTTGCTCTACGCCGTTAGTATGCTATCTCGCTTCCACAACTGCTAGTCTTACATTCAGAGGTGGTGGTAGACACAGGACAATATGTATGTTACATAAAACTTAGTTTTCATAAAGGTCATTGACATTAGATTTCTTTTGTCTTGTGGGAGTTTTTTTACAGACATGATATAATCAAATGTGAATTAAACAAAAACAAGTCTTAATTTTGCTGTGTTTTGTTTGTGTCTAAGTTTTAAATTAAAATTAATTGATATAATGAAACATATAACTCCACTGCATTAGCTCATATTTTTATTGATTATTCAGAAATCATAAAGAAAAAAGAATTAAACTGCAGAACATTAAACAACAAACAAAACATAATATTTATATTAAAGAAAGTAATGTACCATTTCTAACTTACCATTTCTTTTCCTATCACACAACACTTGTATAATATCAACAAAGTGAATTATTATTTCCGTTTTATTTAAATAAACATATTACTGTCAATATTAGTGTACTACTTTTTTCAGATTATTTACCAGACTGACTCAGTGTTTACTTTGACGCACCTATCTGGCAACTGATAGTCTTATCTTTATAACTATACATTTCTATGGATATTTACACTAATGGTATATTACTTGTCATAACAGGTGTGAATAATATTTTATTTTAAATGGGAAATTTTATTGTGATATCATTTTTTCTCACTAAACACAATAAAGAGGTAATATAAGGTGAGAAAGTGAGACATATACCATATCCAAAATGCAGGTGTTTAAGTATAGTTTTTTTTTACTATGATTTACCTTATGGGTGAGGTAAATCAGCGATTATCAACAACATAAATAATGTGGAATGGGACAATAATTACAAGATTCTATTATTAGAAATAAAATAAACAAGGCTAATCATCAATAGCATTTTCATAAAAACAATGGAAATAGACTTGATACTGTGATTTATAGAAATTAAAATACCTTATTCTATACCTAATAATGAAATATTTCAATTAAAAAATGGCATTTGCTGATGTGTGAAAGTCTCTATGTACTTAATAAAAAAAATAAGGTGCAAGCAAAACTGCAAATAGACATGAAAAATTCCAGATTTAAACAATTCCAAAACCACAGAGTATTAATATCAGGTATTATATTACTGGCTAGTGAGAAGCTGTGAAGTTATGTTGTAACTAGATCTGGCTGTTTCATGTGATGCCAGTGCCCTAAGCTGGCATAAAAGGGCTGAAGACCTAGTCTTATGAAAATATGTAAAATAAATACTTTTATGGTATTGATTGAAAAATTATGAGATATTTAAGATTATATAGGAATTAATAGTTTTAGATAAAGGTTTATCATAAATATTTCTGTGACTAATATTATGTTATCAATTTCATTCATTTTGAAATAATGATAAATAGGTGTATACTTTAACAGTTTGCTTTCTCTTGTTTGCCATTTATTTCAATTAGCAACTTACAACAGAATGTTTGTTTTCAATGACCTTCAATTTTGGTGCAATGTTTATAATTTACACATATATTTTTCTACTCTTATATGCTATAAATAAGCTTAATTAAGAAGTTTTCTATTCATTATGTAGGTAATGAAGTTATTTAATGATGATAATAAGGTTGTTAGAGGTAAGTAATTAAAAATAATTATAATTCAATCAAATACTTCGTAAATGTAAGAGATGTATTTACGATGTACTAGGTTTACATACATACTGTTTACATTTCTCAACTAAAATATGAGAAGTCGTAACGCTGGTAAACAAAAGAAATCGTTTTATAACACGTGCGTGATATGAATTGGTTATTATGCTGTGTAAGTACCTCGCCAGAGTATTATCGTTGCCTTATAAATACTTGTAGGGCATAAGGCCGAATTAGACGATGACACTCCGCAACGCTCGCTCAAGGTTACACGAACCAGCGTAACTGGCTCGCGGTCCAGACAAAACAACAGATTTAAAACGATTACGAAATTATACAGACCCTATATTTAACAATGAATTGCATTTGCATAAAAATTACGTACCTACGAAACGACAGGTGTTTGATCATCGCGTATAAATATATAACTTACCTTTTAATACGCAAAAAGTCTCCAAAACGTTGTTTTTATCCATAAAACACGTTCACTAGTAATACAATTACTAATCCGACGAGAAATTCAGATTTTTTATGATTATTTACAATTTTACAATATTTACAAATAAACACCACTTTCTACTGCGCGAAGCACTTGTAAAAACCAAAAACAAAATAGACTGACTGACACTATAATGACAGCTGTTTCACTAGTGTGGACGCTCACCTCGACAAATCATAAAGCAAGGCTCGATTAGATGTGTAATCGATTCTAAAAATAATGTTGTCATCAAAATCCGCAGTCAGTCGTGTTGTACGATAATAGGAATCATAAATAATGTTAATGACTATTTTCAATTATTATTTTTATTTATGGTGAACCACTGTATTAATTATTAAAAGGTTTTTAATAAACCTTGCGTGAAATCGAGTACAATCGATTAATCGTTGCTTTGGTCTAAAGTCTATGTCGCAACACATTGTCTTTGGCTAAATGTTGCCATGCTATGAATTTTACCCGATTATGGGCAGATTAGATAAGTGGATATTTGTTTAATCATTTTATTTCATTCTTTTAAATGATTGAAGACTAGATTTGATAAAAAAACAATAATGTTGGATACATTTATGCTATTTTGAACTAAAATTTAAAAAAAAATATTTTCGAAATTGTAATTTCTCTCTATATGCATCGTGATGCATTTTGACTCTGAAAGTCTACAATTTTGTTGATATATGTAATGAGAAAATAAAACCTTAAAAGTGGCTACCACTTATATTTGTATGACTTTAAATCAGCTGCAATTATAAGGAAATTGTTGCTGCGTCGTTGGCAACACTGCTCGTAATTTCCGGGTTCCTGTCGGGCGGGCCGATACGGCTCGAAGGTCCAATCAAATCATTCAGCTCGCGATCCTATGTGGGCGATACCTATCAAAACAACGTTCTGTATTAGGACTCGCGCGTGTTATTTACAAATTGAAAACATTGACTGAAAATATTCTTTCTTGATGTTTATAGACATGCAGTGAAATATTTAAGTGATATTTGTCTTATTAAGACTGGAATTTTGTTATATTGACTGTGTGAAAATTATTTAAGTGCCGAAAATGACCGCTTCTACGATGATTGAATTGGAATCCTGGATAATCTACCAGTGTGTCCTGAATGAATGCCATGTGTCCAGCAGCTGTAAGTAGTAATTGTAGTATTTAATATGATAATTAATTCGTTAAGAAGGTACAACACGCCACGACGCGTGCTTCATCACGTCAAAATATTTAGTAGGTAATTATTTTGGTGTCAAGTATTAATTATATTGAATTAGTAAGTATTTTCGAATCTTACATCCTCTTTATTTCTATTGATTCGCGTATAAATAGTAAAAAAAAAACTATTTTGTTATTTTATTTTAACACATTTAATTTGGTTTGTCATGCGTTAACAGGTAAATCTGTTCGAATAAAAGGATAATAAATCCTTTAGTTAAACTCACTCGGTTTTATACCTACGGTTACAAGTTAAATAAACATTGTTATAATGATAGTTATTTCAGTTAATTTCCTTTTTAATTTATATTATTATTAAAATTTATTGCACTTTCTTTGACGAACTTAGGTAATTTACTGGTCGGGAATTACGTCCAATATAATATGACTCACAGAAACTCAATTAATTGATTCAGCAAATTAATTGACTTTTTAAGTCGGCCTGTTGTTATTTATTTTTGATTTCGAGTAGACTGTATTAACTAAATAGATTATAATAACTATCTACAGTATAAATTTATCAATCTACGTACCTATCAACTAGGTACTTACCTACCAACATTAAGTTGGTAGGAATTCTTTATAACAACTTTAACTTTTCTCTACAATTTCTTTAACAGTTTGTCGTGCCATTATCGCAGGCTTGCATGAGCCCAACCAACATAAATACTATTCTGACCCTTCACACACGCTTTTTACTATACCTACCTAGAAAAAGACATACCTACGAAATAACCTGTATTTCTATACTAATATTAGAGGCACTTATAAGAGGCAATTGTGAGTTAGTGGTGATGATGAATTGTGAGTTAGTGGCGTTGAGGGGATTCAATCTCAGAAACTACGAAAACGATTTAGATAATTTTCTTACCAATATTAAGCCACACTATTTGTAAGTGTATTAATCACAAACTATATTAATCTGAAAAATTACGTCTAACCAAGTAGGCATGTTTTAGCAAGTATTAAATAAAAGTTTCGCTGTCAGAAGTAAAAAAAAATACGACTAAATATACCTATTATAGGTGTTGTTAAATCCCAATATTCCGGCCTTCTATCACTGAAATCGGATCGCGACAATTAGGTCACATTATTAGATCATAATCGGTCGTCATAAAATATTTACGACGGAAGAAGATACTTTTATTGCTAAAATGACAAGAAAACCAGGTTAAGTGGGTCTTCGTTACAATGTTTTCCAGCCTAACCTTATTATGGAAAGCTTTATCGAAGTTTATTTCAAGCTTACAGTCTTCATTATTACAAATATTCAAGTGGGTCGTTTAAATAATTTTGTTTCCTATTTATTTAGTACCGTTTCGAAGCAATCATTCGGCCATAATCTCGATTTTCCAGCGTCTAAACAGATTTTAAATACAGAATCCTAATTAAGTTTAAAACTAAATGGCGATATTGAAGGCCAATCATAAATTACAAAACAAGTTCTTTTAATATGCAAACTTTATTCGCGAAACTCCTTTTAATCTGAATAAACGGCTCATTACAGTACATCAGAATAATGAAAGCAGCAAACAAATGAAGATCGATGTTAATCGAATCGATTCTTATAACGATTATGATGCAGACTATAAACATCAACAATCTTTATTGTATTGTTGTGATAAGAGAAGTCTCTTAGAAACAAGTTAGGATCGTTCGTGAACGCTCGAACGGACCAGCTAATTAATGTTAATTGCGTATCTTCATGAACACATGCCCTGCCCGACGCCGGAGTCTGTTACTCTTCAATGGAGCATAAGTGCATTGAAGTGTGCTGCTAATTAAATACAAGGATGAAGGATGTATTATTGTTAGCATCATTTAGTAGTCACCTAAAGATTATTGTTTTAGATTAGGTAATCGTGGCAGCATGAGATAATTAAACTATTATTAAAGTAATTAAAGTATTTGTTTCATGAAAGCAAAACTGTTGAAAATTGTGGTTGTAAAATCTTAAGTATACTTATAAAAGAATATTTATTCCTCTAACTCGCAACAAGTAGTCTTATAAACTTGCCTGGGAAAGCTTTTTCTCGTCACCAATCAAGTTTTATATCCGTTACCTATGGAAACGAGAATAATAAATTTCTAATCGACTAAAAATCCTCACAAAATTCGTGGAAAATCTAAGAAAATTGGATCATTTTGTTGAAATATTTTCCGTTTTACCTGACCTCAAATATAAAAGGTCTCGTCAACGAACGTTCTACGATTAACGAAATCCATTTCGGCGAAATGGAGTCGATGGGAGCCGTGGAAATGATTGCGTTCGCCGCTCTCATCAAAGTAAACAGAGTCCCGGTTGTGTCAGACATAAATTAGAGTGTTTTGGAGGTAAATTATGGATCGATTGAGGTTTCATGACACACAGGAGCTCCCTGAAGGACGCGGCCTTGGCGGCGGCCAGCTTTACGACCCCAACAACATGGAGCGTGTACGTTCATAGCGTTTTATGTTCAGCGTTGCGTAACCAATAAATACGCGAATTTTATAGTAGATACAAGTTTAACTGCTTCTTCTGTTACTGTATTAACACGAGCTAGATTGAATATTTTACTGCTCACTTAAAGCAATTAAATCAAAGCTGCGACAAATCTGTTCCCTCTCTGTAGAAGTGTTCGACATCGATCAAGTCACGCCGCCTAATAATTGCGATGCTTAAACATAATGGTAAACTTAATTATCCTGGAAAATAATTAATTAAATACATTTGCTTAAGGAAGTTCATGAAATAAATTCAATCTGTTTCAGAACGGATTTACAAACGTAATATTACAGGATCCAAACGCTAATGAACCTTTTAATGTGGACGCATTAAATTTGGAGGTAAAAGAAGGGGTTTTAGAAATTTAAAGAGCAAGTGTTAACAAAAAATTTAGGCAGTTTGTGAACTTTCTATAGGCACTTACGAAAGTAATGTTAAATGCAGACAAGCACTCCGACAAAGCTTTTTATATTACCCGAGAAACTCGAGTTAATGAACTCCGAATTGCAATAGCATGAAATTACAATTAGCTTGCAGAAAAACTCTGTGTATTTTTAATTCTCTCATGATTGGAATGAATCGACCACATAAATTGGGATCGATTTAAAAAGCGGCTACTGTTTGTATAATGTATTTTTATAAGAATTGATCTTTGAAAAGAAAATCGATTAATTTTAATCAGCTAAACTGAATTACCATATTAATTTTAGACAGGCAATTATATTGCATTATTCAGAAGATTTGGACACAGTTGTGTAATTCAAGTTTAGTATGGATTCCATCTATACCTACCCGACCCAAAATATGTCTTATGAAAACTTGATAAGATTCAACAGAATTTAGTGCGTCAAAGAATTTTACCAAAAGTTCATGAACTCATATTTAACCCAGTTTAATATTTTTACCAAGCTTATTAGTTTTAATGGTCTCAATATGGTCGTCGTTAATTAAAAGTAATTAGGACAACAAGGTGTAATTGTTAGCGACAGGATCGCGTGGGGATATACTGGCATATGATGGAAGACCTGGCTTCTAAACCGAAAATGAGGTTATATACTTTTCAGACTAGCTATGGATTCAGTGAATTTAATTTAATGAGGTACAAATGGAAAATTAAATCCATTATAACTTGCCATTTCTGCATTTCCCGGTATAAAATAAGATTTCGTTGAATGAATATCACAATCGAGCGTGTGACCGCAATTTGCCGAAGTGCTCTCGGACAGGGATTATTCTGAATTCCACGTGTGGAATGCCGAAGGTCGGGATGCTTTTGTCAAGTATTCGCACTTCAGAATATCGCCACGGATGCCCGGCCTGCATTCCCTACGCAATCTACGCATATACGAAGGATTTTTGAGTCCATACAGCCAGTATTTTACGTTAGTTTGGGCTCGAAATCGATAAAATCAGGGTCCGTCATATTAGATCACGAAGGTCACACAAATATTTGTAATTTTCAAGAATGGAATCCGAAAGTGAAAAGAATGCAAAAATGCTGGCCAGTCTATTTAGCCGACGGGCTTCGAAACTGTTTACGAAAACAATTTCAATATTTATTGTGTCCTCAGTTTGTACAAGATAAAAATTTTAGTCCCGATAAGTTTTTTAATTAAGAAGGGAAAACTTGGGAGTGGCATAAAGACTTGGAAATATGAAGCAAAAATGTTTCTTCATTTTAAGTTCCCCTCCGTCTCCGTGTAAAGGGGTCCTTGTGACTTATAATGGGTCGGTTCCTTGACGCTCAGCTGTTCGCGGCAGGTGCGATCGCAGCTGCTCTTCCCGTCTTTGTAACGGTCACCGTGCGAGCTCTAACAACCGCATATAATACAACTATACCAAGTCAATATGTTTATAAATCGTTTAAAATATTTATATTTTGAAAGTCTTCTTCGATTTTTTCATTAAGCACTGCGGTACCATGACTAAGACGGTATGAATGTTAATTGGAATATGGCTGCCTCGAACCTTGTTCGGTAAACAGTGGATTGTTTAGAATTCGAGCTTTATTTAGCTTATCTTTAAAATACTTGATTAAATGACCAGCTAAATGTTTGCAGCGAGAACGCAAAATTCTAATAACCGTTTAAGGTATTCACGATTATGGAATCTTAGAAGAAATCTTAATTAAAATACATTATGCTAAAATAATTTGGATTCCTGAGATAGGTTACATTGAATATAAGTAAAATGTTTGGTAGAGTAACTAAGTAACTATGATACGTATTTGAGCCATTAGAAAAATGCTGGTAGTTCTAAAATAGTTCACTATCTCAATGATTTAGATGCACGTTAAGCCGTTGAACGTAGATTAATGTTACGGGATTCAGCAGCCGAATATATCTGTCCATCGGTCACGTTGACTATCAGCTTTAGATGACTTTCATTTAAAATATTCGATTCCTTGTTCACTTTAACATGAATAGGTCCTTTGTTCGTTTCGCATTTTTGATACTAATTAAAATTCAAACTTTTATAGCTATAGTTAAGCTAAATAAATTACTGTTTGTTTATTATTTCTCAGTTAAAGATGCTTTACTGTTATTATAGTTTAGCATTCCCACGATCTCCATTGTAATGAGTCTCGGGCCCCGTACTTGTCATTTCATTTAACTGTTAATGCTTGTAACCCTTTTAACTAATACTGCATACCCTACAGTTGTTAGACTCCATTCTGCCTTCACAACATAGTTTGACCATTCTGCCATCATTAACGGTTCTTGCAGTTTCAAATTCAAATTAAACCGTTTTAGGACTAGTCGAAAATAATTTTGTAGAACCCTCATGTACCCTTCTCTAAAATATTTGAGATGAAGTCCTTAATTGAATCATGGGATCTTGTACTAGGGATTAAATTTAGGATTCCAGAAGGGTACAATGATCGATCGCCAGCGGACATCGACCTTAAACCCATTTCTGTGTCAGAATTTAGTCAATTCTCTAAGGCTTAGAAGCTTTCAGGGTATATTATATTTGATATTTTAGTAAGCTACATGTGTGGTATTCACTAAAGTGTCTGTGTTAATATTTTGCCAACATTATTACATACCTACCCAGTCTACACAATTTTCGTGATTCAAAATATTACTGTATGAAACAATAGCTTTAGAAATTCGTCTATTCATTGACACTGAATCCCCAACTCACTATAGTTTGAATGACTGTTAAGTGTAACAATACACTTAACAGTCATTCAAACTATAGTGAGAGTGTGTGTACAGACAACTGTACAATAAATATGAAATGCTGAAAGTGTGATTGGTGATCGAATAATGGGTCGCGGGTCACGGCCGCACGTCATGGGTGTCGAATACCACGTGAAAATGGGACTTATTATCACTGTTACGTATACGTAGTGATGTATTTGTTAAACCCTTACTTGTTACGGTTATTTTCCCCATAATTAATATTTGGGAAAATATCACCATCATGAATGAATAATGATGAAATGTATATTGATAAATTTATGACGTTATACTTTACATACCATACTTTAAATCGAAGAAGGTTGCACGATGGCGTGTACCTAACTAACCTAATTTTATTAGACTGAATTTGTTTTATTTCGCAACACCATTTAAGTCTAATAATACCGCATTAGTTCGACACAAAGTAGGTACTAAGTGACGTCTAAAATAACGACAAATCCACAGGGGAATGGTTCACCAGCTATCAATATTAATAAAATGCTTGTCTGTATTGGAACATAATAAATTCATTGTCACGTGCCCGCGTGTGGAATATTTCATAATGAATGATTAATAAAGAACTTTGCTGTACTATAATGTACATTGACGTACATGTGTATGTATATCCTGGGACACAGCTACCGGTCGTCAGGTCTTTAAGGAAAATTCGTGAACTAACCTCAAAAACTAATGTTTACAGCAAAAGCAAATGCGTTTTAAACCGAACTGGCTGGCTGGCTGACACACAAAAGAAAAAAAATCAAATCGAAAATAGAATTGTAACGGTTTTATTCAAATTAAATTTGGAATCGTAGTGTTTATTTATTCGATCTTTCGTTGAACTGTTGGCATTCGGTTAATGTTCTGTTTTTCCTTTAATTATCCTATATTTAGAGTGAGACGTAAACATGTAAGTTAATATCTCAGGTGATAACTCGAAACTCAATCGTAGTTTGGAAACAAAAAGTTTGATTGCTTTCTGAAGTTTAGAGTTAAGATCAGCTTTCCGTGCTTATTTATTGATTTAGTCTCTAAGGCGTGATTTTAAAACAAACCTATTTTTTGTAGTTAAATAACTCAACATAAATATTAACTCTGAGTTATAGAAAACGCAGCAAGAAACTATTACTTTTGTAACAACAGAGAAACTGTTTATTATGATTCGTTTACGTAAATTAAATTCATTATAACATAACATTTAAAATGCAACTTGTAGGTAGAAATCTTCGAAATGATGTGCATTTGTTTCGAAATATTTGTCAGTAAAGTAACATTGGAATTTTCAAGCATGAATCTTTTGTAAAACATTAAAAGTGAATGGATTTTGACGTCACTTGCTCCACTTGTTTGTACATTATTCTTTACTCGAAGCAATATTACATTTATGAGGCTGTGAGTAAACATTATTGGGAAATAAATGACGGTCTTTGAAGACATTTTCAAGATCATTAAAAGTTTTAGACTTCCAAATTCTTTGACATTCCGCGCACAACGAATAACTGTACTTTTTGATGTGTTTTTTTCTGTTAGCGTCAACAATTTAACACTGAAAAGAAACGATAAATTAAAAATAAAAGTAACAATATGTAAGAATGTAGGTACTACATATACCTACGAAGATTCCTGCCGGTTCTTCTTCATAGCAATGACATTTTGGAACCGCGGGACTAGAGTTAGTAACGTTATGAAAGTACCTGAGAAGGCCTACTCAAAATAAAAACAATTTGATTTTGATACAGATTTATTCACACTTCAAAAAATATCAATCTGATGTTAGAGCATTTGTAGGTTTTTAAATATGATATTGAAACTCAGCTACTCTAGTAATAAAGGTACGAAAAACAAATACTGTTACGCACAATTAGACTATTGTTCATTCATGTTTCGCGGGCATATGGACGTGTTATCTTAGGTACTCATAACATCTAAACGTTACTAAGCTGGTCAAACAAAGGAACTCTGTTTGATTAGGGGATTTAAGGCATCTAGCAAATTAGTAATACGGTTCCCTTACTCAGAACGGTACTAATAGTGTGTGTTTTTAGACAGACTCATCGCGAAAAATTGCTCGTAGACGAATTGCGAAAAAATTGCTCGTAGACGGATTGCAAAAAAATCGAACGTAAAACGCACACACCGCAAAATACGTATCCAATTCTTTATTTACCAACCAGCTATGGATGTAGCTTATCTGAAATTAAGATTTTTTACTATAATAATTGATTACAAATGGATGTCTCAATTAGAATATTTTTTTTGCAATTAATTAGTTACTTTTTTAGAAACATCAGACACACAAACAAGAAATTGGTACATAAGAAACAGCAAATACAACACCGAAGTTAATTATAATTGCCTTTTGACAGACACTTTAATAGGCTAGGTAGTTAACCCTTTACTTCGCAACAAAAGTTGTGGTGAAAATTGTATTTTTTTTTTAGTTTATCCATCTATGAATGTTTCAAATTATTATAAAAAAATAGAAAAAAAAATCTGCAATTAATAGATAACAAAAAAACATATGTAAAAAATACATTACGTTACGAACGTTGCACCGTTTAAATGTGAAAAAACTATGTATTGTATTTTTTACATTGCGAATTTATAGGATGAAATAAAAATAAAAATTACGTATTATAAATTTATTAAAATAAGGTTTTTCATTGAAAAAAAAAAAGAAAACATTAACCGTACCTAATATTAATTGTCGTGGTAGTTTTTGAAACAATTACGTTTCTTGACGAAACATAATCGTAAATTGCAGTTGACACAAATTACATTAGTCAAAAATTTCTAACAAAATCTGCATCTACCCTGAATTGGTGTGAAGTCAGGCATATGACCCACAGTATCAAGACAAATAGCATCGGCAGGCCGTGGTACAGTTGGCTTTAAAATTTTATCAACTTTCATTTGCTTAATGCTTTTGTGGCGGCGCTGCCTCCGCACAGGTTTGGGCATTCAACCTCATCGGTGGTAGCCTCATTAAGTGGAAATATTTCTCATCGATTTTGAACTTGACATCTTGTCACAAAAAAAAATCTCATGTCACAAAAAGTCGTCTCATATTGTTCGGCACTTTATTTTAAATTTTCTAATTATTATTGATATGTTCACGTTTCTCCTTTGTTGTAAATATATTTCCTGTACATAATACAATTTTTTATTCCACGTAGCTTTGGTAAAAATACACCTAAATTGGTGACCCCGTACAGAATGCTGTAAGTACGTGAACATTATTACGCAGCACACAATATGAGCGAACTGGAGACGCTAGACACAATGGCCAGGAGCATTACGGAGCTCTCTAAGCAATTCAGCTCCAACGCCACGATAATCCATGATCGGTCCCGCCCACGCAAGAAAGACGCTGCCTGGGGTGGAAAACATCAGCGAACACCATCTAGACGTTCGCATTCGGACTTCCGGAAATTTCCCCTGTTACCTCACCATTACAAGTTTGGTGAGCGCGCGACCAGGTGTGTTCGGCCCTGCCACTATAGGGAAGGAAACGTCCAGGGCAATCAGTAATGGCTACCCTCGGTCTGCAGGTCGCATGTTCGTCACTAACCAGAAATCTAAGCTGCAGTTTTTGGTGGATACCGGGAGTGATTTGTGTGTTTTCACAGGCGACATCCTGTGGTGGGACAAGAGACAAAATTCTTCGAACTCGCTCTAACCGCTAAAAAAGAAATAAAGCAAATTTTCATGCAAACATTCAAAAAATCCATACAAAATGTTCATTGAAAACACCATATTTACAAATTAATAAATCAATAACTAAACCTCCGCACATTCGCATTGTAAGCTATACTTTACATTTTCGTACTTATGTCAATCACCGTTACTATCGCAATGTAAGCTATACTTTACGTGCAAATTTAAACAATTATAGCGTAAACAAACATGCAATATTAGTAATTCTGTTGTTACAATAGTATAGAATGCAATCATACACACATAAAAATATATTTTTTTAAAGTAAATTTATCATTTTACGTTAAAAAAACAATAATTCTTACCTTTTGCGCGGGAGTAACTTGTTGTCGGGACGCTATTTTGCAAACCAGTGTCAAAATTGACAGTCTAATAACGTTTTTTATTTTTTATTTAACTCATAGGGATGTACTTTACTCATCACTAAAAAAACCATGGCATAAACTTGTGTTACATTACGAGTATATTTTTTGTAATGTGTATGTAATATATACTTTACGTTGCGAAATAAAGGGTTAAAGAAGATCTATGCTTCTAAAATGCTCATAAAATCTGGCAGTGATTAATAAGTACCACGTCGTTACTATGTAAGAATAGATTTATTGTGTTACTAGCGTTTACTCGTGATTCTACTCTTGTGAACTAAAAGCAAGGAAGCCGAAAGTCTTTCTTGGAATTTAAGCTTATTCTACATTACAAGAACATTGTTATAGAGATAGAATACTACTAGAGATAGATTACTTTTGCATTACAAAATTAGTAGGTATAGGGTTGTATAACGTAAAACCACTGTAAAATTATCCTCTAAATAAAAGCGAAGGTCGGCAGTCAGCTTTACATAAGTCCTATTACTTCTAACCAAACAAAATCCAAACTACATCGCCTAACCTAGATATACCAATCCTGTTACTTTTAATTGTTTTAAAATTGAGCGTAACAAGAAAAAATAATTCGAATCGCCAGTAAGACTTCACAGTAATCAAATTGTACGTTCGTTTTTAGACTTCTTATTAATATTTGACGGAGTGCTAAAACACGTTTTCGTTGTAACCGTTAACTGGTGTCTTCTATTTATTATTACTTTGCAAATCGCTATAAAGTTTATAACTGATCGATTGTGCACGCCAGACGTTGCCAACCTTTGAACTTCGATCGTTTTAATTTAAATAGAAATGACAAAACTTGACAAAAAATACCTGTTTGGAAGTTTGGGCACATTTTTAATGCAACTTAAAGAAAGTTAAAAAAGAATTAGATAACATGTGTTTTTCGAACCCCGGTTTCTGTGGTCGAAGGCATTTTTAAAATGATAAAAGAAACGAAATTTTGAATTTATTTTAATGAAATATGTAATCTTAAATTCTGCATTTAATTTCATAATTACTCTATAAAACGATCTTTTCTTTGTTGATATATAAATAAAAAAAACTTATCAACAGGTGATCCATTGATCAAAGAACGTGAATGCGTATGAATCATTCATCACATTGTAATTACAGCTTTAAACGTAACTTTAACTGTCTGACTCAGTTTATCTGTTTTAATGTGTTTCTAGAAATAGACTAACCATTTTGTCTATCATAAAATATAAATAGTAATATTAAAATTCGTTGGTAGAATTCCAGCATACTTACTGGGTTATCTTATAAATCAGTCTGTCTGTACGATCAATAAATAATGCTAAGAGTCGAGGAAGCTCGCTTTGAATAATCACGACAGCTTTCCTGACCCTACCACCATCACTTATATTTATATAATTGCGGGTGTGGAAGAGAGACGCCGCTCTACACATTGTAGTGCGCTGTCACGCTTCCACAACTGCTATATTACTCTAAGCGGTGGTGGTAGCCCCTCTGAGTTCTGCCTAGAATACTAAACCTCCACTTAAATCCTAAATCATAAGCTCAATTATCATTCTAACATTAACGATTTATACTTGTTCAATCGCCTAGCGTATTGTTACAAAGTCCATAATCGCTTGTCAATTGTCGAAATGATAAATCGTACTCGCTTCTACAATACAGGTATTATTTTGTACTCTTTGACATTTCATTTTATTTTCGTCCTTATTCCTTAGCCTTAGAGCTTAGTATAGTAGATGCGTAGATACATTTGAGATGAGGTGGGACAACAAGGTCGTTGAGTCTAGCCCCAGACAGGCTGTTAGACTAGCTAAAATGACATGTGTGCGCTTGAATTGAAAATACATAGATACTAGATTCAAGTAATGCAATACTTGAATCTGTGGTCATCGTTGAAGGTGGGATAGCAATAAACTTTTTATGAAGTAAAGATGGATCATTAAGTGTTCAGAAACTTCAGACAGGTTTGGGAGGTCTAGCAGTGTGGTATACAGTAACAGTAGTTGTAACGGTAGGTAATTTTGGATCGCACTGCGTCGGTATAATTGGTTATTCGGTATCAGTGAACGGTTCTCGTTCTGTGAAATAGACAGCTGTTCGAATGTCGAGTGTTAGTTATACTTGCACTAGTTGCTGTTTAGATTTTAACTGTCTTTATTTTGGTTGTGTTGGCACTGTTTGACAGAACTATGGATAATGTTAAAGTGAAAATGTTTATTATTTCGTGCCCAAAATTACAAAAGAGAATTTCTTGAATAACAAAATACGATTTTGACGTTTATATTTCTAGATTATTTCTCAGTGTTTCTTACACCTTATCCCATCTAAAACATTTCGAGTCTACCCGACTTCGATTATTCGCAACGTAGCCACTTTAGGTGTCAAAGACAAGTTACCTCCGACACCAAACATCCTTTCTCGAAAGCTTTCATCGCCAACTAGCTATTGTTAGGTTCGAGCCTGCCCGCGTCTGCATTACATAACATAATCGGATACTTGATAGCTCCATTGTCACCACAATGTTGGCCTTTGTCATGTGGACGATTATATTACAATACTGTAAGACTAGCCGGCCTGTTACGGGTTGCCGATCCGAGACACACTTCCGAAACAAAAGATTTATCGCTTTAACTATAATTAGCATCCCGTTAGCCATTTATTCGAGTTTAAAAGTAAACTTTTCCTTAAAGTTTATGCAAATTGTTGTGATCGTTCTGCAGGTTCCTTCAGTTTTATGTGTCCGGGTGTTCTGCCAACCAATGACCCCATTCCGGTTTCTTCACACAAATCATTGGTGTTGTCCTCTCATTCCCGGGTTTGGACAATGACGTCAATTCTATATTTAATTTCGTCCGTTTCCAGTTTGTTAGTCAATAAAATTAAGCCCCTAATATAAATAAAAATCTCATACGATGTTGCGAAGTAATTTGCACAAAGAAAACGTTTCTGTTGGCTTTCAACAAATTGGGCCTAAATTGTTTTGCCCGCCTTTTTGCTTAAGCGTTATTTCTTTTCCTTTTTCTGTAATCCTTGTCATCTTTGTAATATACTTTCTTTTAACATTTTTGCTATACAAAAGATCGTTTGCCAATAAATTGAGAGCATTTAAACGAGTTTGTAATGCCGTCTGATACAGTAAATGCATTAGCATATTTATGGCTGTATCTAAACTAGCGTACTCATAACATGATTTCTATTAGAAAGGATTTATTACGGTATTATATCATTTTCTAGTTTCTGGAACGTATCAGGTAGTATTAGATGTATTTAGTGAGTGTGACATCGCTATTTGCCGGGAGACTGGCTTCCACACGCTTCATATGCTTTTAAGTCAGTCACAGGACGTCAAGGGACATGTTTGCGAGAGTCGGCGTCACTTTTCCGTGAATCAGGTGATTTACTCAAGCAATGCCGTATTTACGCATACCTACGAGTACCTACGCTAAGCGGTTATTGTTGACATGTCACTCCGTACGTAACTCGTACACCTGTAGTGTTCCCAGAAAGTTAATCACTTCTTAGTCATTAACTAACGGGGATTTTATCTGTGGAAACTAAAATGGCTCCACTAATCTCGTTTGACAAGCCGTTGGGAGTTATCACTCAATTTAAATGTATAATTATCTCGACTTGTCTAGTCTGTCGTGTTATTGTAACTAATTTTTTTTTAATAATAGGTAATAATAATAAACCCCTCGGGGCAAGTCGTTACCTCATCATGGGGATAACGCAAGACCTGAGGGCATATTAGTATGCTTTTTCAAACCTTGAGGTATAAATAAAAAATGTATCTGGAGGTCTATGTAGGAGCATACATCCGCAGGGCAGCTTGTGGCGAGCTGTTTGTGTGTGGCGACACAACGGAACCTGAATGCCCCAGGGGGTCATTCTTTATGAGGACTCCCAGCTCTTTCTTGCCTTAACTGGCTGGCTAGAGAGGGGTCGCTAGAGCTATATGCTCGGGGGTGGAAGTGTCTAATGGCGTAATAACGAGGAAACCCGCTCCGGGTCTGTGACCCGCGATGGCGAAATCGGTGTCGCACCTCTCTACACCCCTTAGCCTTACTCTCTGGTGTTGCCCACCTGCTGCCTATCGTGGCGGTATAATAGGGGGCCCGTCTTGGAGTCGGCGAGTCACCGCCTGCCAATTTTAATTGCATTTTTATGTATTGAAAGGCAGGTGCCATAGTTTTCCATAGTCAGAGAAGGAAAAACACCTAACATATCCTATCCATAGCCCAAATTCGTTTCATCTATAATTTGCTATAGTTTTGTAGCTACCTTGGGCCGTCCATGTCTGTTCTTTTATAGAGCAGGGGTGGATGGCCCTTGGTAGGTGCCCCATCACATTTTAGATTAAAGTTCTCAACAAGGCCTCTGCATGTTGGACCTGTGTCCCCGTGTAAGCCTTTAAAAGGGACCGGGTTTCTACCCTAGAAGTTATCCCGTGAATTGAAAGAGATACAAATAATAATAAAAATTAGGTTTCTACTTCTGCTTGGTAAGTGTTACAAAAAGTAAAGGAATAATGTCTCGTTCTATTAAACATATGGTTGCAAGAAGCGTATTAATGTCTTGTATAATTGCGGCGTTGCTCTTATGAGATGTAATATGAGCGTCGTCTTATTGTTCGTCGACTCTCACGATTTTACTTGTTTCTCGAAAGTCGGGGGAAATGATTCATTTATTTTGTAAATACTCACCAGTGTTTCCGCTGTTATTTAATTGACAGCGTCTTTGCTTTCGATACGATCTCCTTGTTGGACTAATTGAATAGATTGAAGGTGGTCGTTTGTCTGTGTGGTAATGACCGTCAATTTCAAAACCCATTGTTTAGTAAGTAATGTGGTGTTCTTAATGATTAAGTATTCTCTATATTTGATTTGACTATTTCACTATGTTTTGCCAAGTTAAAGTTCTTATACCTTCGGCTAATTAATAACAACACCATATCATAATATAAAACCGTTACCACAATAAAAAATAACTACAAATTATAATCTCATTAGCTTAGAACCGGATTCCAAAGAACTTGTCAATACACGAACAAGGGAACGTGTTATGCTCCACATAATGTCAACGACCGGCGAAACGATAATGCTGTAATTAAATATGCAGGCTAATCTAAAGGACGCAGCATCGCAACATCTTCATTCGCCGGATGAAACCGGAACGGTGTGAGACCGGCTCCGGGTACTCCGGGTAGGGTACCGAGTGTTCTCACGCACGGCATTCTCCAGGATCCCGTTTTCACACCGAATATTATTCGTATCATTGAACAAGAAAATGTTAATGTTAGCCTCTGAGAGAATGGGAATGGAACTAGTGAATCCGCTGGGAAATTCAAGTTAGCATAATTTGAATGCAACTGTATTCATTTAAATACATCTCGACTACAACTACGATTCTGAAAGGGACGAAATTTTAAATTAAGTTGTTTCGGTAGGTACTAGTTGCAAATAAAACTAATTCTTGTTTATTTTTCGTATCTCGATCTTACGAATTCCTTAACTAAGCTTTGTTATCCTAGCCAGTATTATTACACATTCTGCACCATCTTCCATATAATGGGTCCTAAGAACAAATTCACGCTCGGGAATTTGCCGCCACCTCGCCGTGCCAGCCAGTACAGTGTGAATACTCGATCATTGTACATGATGTGTCAAGAGGGGCGCTATGTCCTACGTGATCAAAGGAGCAGGAATACCTATGTAATTGGATGGGGTCCCCATTCAACCATACCTTTCGCTCCGTATTATGTGTTTGTTTATAGACAATGGGATTTCCGCAGGTACCTTATTGCTTACTGTTTTGTTCATCGTTTTGGCAGCATCCGGAATCTCTTTTATTCCTATAAAGAGGTTGTATACCTGTATCATTGTAGTTTCACTTTTGTTTTTATCAATTGAAAGACAACGAATGTTGAAATCATCTGGTATCGCTATTAAGATTCACATAAATTAGATCTTGTATGAGTAATAACGCTAACAATACTGATTCTCAGATATGCACTTGTTAATTAAACAAAACACACTTGAATGGAACTTTCTCGAATCGTGTTATGATGCTGATATTGAAAATTAAGAAGAATGAGGTAACTTGGTGCGATCGATTTCATTATTATAACAAAAGCACGAGAGAAAACTAGATCTCAAAATCAATGGAAACCAAACTCAGTTTTTATTTGAATAATACAATAGCTGTGATAGTGTTCGTGCGTCGTCGTTGGAGAAAATGTGGCTACTGCCAGTTATACTAACATGGTTTCTTTATTGTAATCGCATCATTGCACGTGTTGTCGACCGCCGGATACATTCAATAGATGCAAATTCTCTCTTTGTTACAACTAAACAAAGTTATGCTAACTTGTGGAGTTACGAATAGATTACTTGGTCAACCGAAGCCTTACTGTGACTTATGTCAGGCAGATTTGTAACGTTATCCTCTGGCCTAATTTTGGTAATCATTGTGTAAGAGGCTTACTTTTCGCACATTCAATGAGGTACTGGGATTACTATCGTCTATTTTTGGATACAACTGATGAGTTTAGCTTGCCTTTATTACCTCACGAGTTTTCGACTTCTTAGGAGAACTGCGCTTTTATAATCATTGTTTATTTTACATTTAATAGGAACCTTTTTCATTCATTCTATTTTAGCATGAACAGTATAATCATATACACATAATACAAGGAAAATAGAAATACTAGCATCAATAGCGTGCAAGCGTGATGGAGCGGACAAAAATAACAAGAGCCTGTAAATCACAATAATATAATACCATATCCTTAATTCAAGGATGGTGTGTACAATGATTAGGTCACCGTGACTGCGGCTCTGCTCATCCATGACGCAGACCATTGTGTTTGTGTGACGGGCGACGAATGTGGTGGCCGAAGTGCCGAAACATAGGGTTGTAAATGTTGTTAAAAACTTAGAAATGCAATGACTCATGTTGAGCAAGTGAGGCGTGCTGTGAGATTGTGATTATTGTACGGATTTTGATTAGGTATTGCCACTGCAGAAGCGGTTTTTTTTTATAATAATTACAATGAGGTCTTGATGATTAAGAGAGGTATGGTATAATAACTAGTTTGATAAGACTTTGTAGTAGTTTTGTATTAGATATAATAGTTACGAAATGTTGCGAAGATTTTACAAGAAAATTAACTTGTTATATTCAGGCCCTTAAGTTTACTTGCATCCTCAAACGAGACACGTATCAACAGCGTTAGGTAACTCTGAATACGATGGCGTAACATTCCCGAGTTTAAACCTGACACACGTCCTGTGCCAAATGAGCTCGTATTCTATAACGTATATTATATTTACTCGGGATAACAAAGTTGGAAGGCGGTCAAGTGTGAATCCGTACCCAGAGGCTATACGACACGTGTTTTCCAATTGACATACGAGCACACGAGTACCTATAATAAAATGTAATACGACCCAATATCACGTACGGATTGAAATATAGAAAAAGCTCCTACACCTACATACTTTCAAATCACAACATTTTCTACGGTAATATAAAATGTTATGAACCGTAAAAACATAAAAACATATTTTCAGCGAATGTGAAACGCCAATAACCTTTGTACAAGCGTAAATTCGATACTACGGGGCCGGATATTGTCAATTTTGTGTGAGCAGAAAAAGCGCTTTTTATTTTGCGTTGGGTTATGCAGGGTTAACACGATAAAGCGATTAAGCGGCGCTAGGCGTTGCTACAAACTGCGTCGCATGTGGCATCGACCGCAGGGTGCATTTTCTTTTTTTTTTAACCCGTGACCTCGGCATCCGGACGCAACTGGCGACGTACGCGAGATAAAAGGATTTTATATATAGCATGAGGAAAATAAATAGGGCGCGGTTACTGAGTATACTCATGCGGTTTGTTAGTTGAAACGCTTAGATTGCCGCAAAACGGACACTTGAAAGTGTTGTAGACTTATAATGAAGTGTATTTGAACTGTTTTTACGTCTGTCGGTTGTGGCTACATGAAAGTCATTTGTGAATCATGTTTGTTTGTGTTATTCCATTTGAGTTGTTTATGTTCAACTGTGTTCGAATGGAGAATGTTTACGCTTTATTTAATTATTCCTTTTGTTAATGAATGCATGAAGTAATTAAGTTTGGAATCGAAATTAAACGTGTATTCTTTGCAAAAGCTAAAATATTTTGGTTGAAACATTTTGTGTTCACTTTTATTTATTTAATCCGACCATTTTGTTTTTTTTTCTTTTGTTAATTTTCTTTTTTCTTTTTCTTTACAGAGGCTGGATGTGTAGCTGATTTTATTTTTTTACCACAAGTTTCTTTAATTTTCCTCATGGTATCATGTAAGTTTTATTTTTATTTTGAGTTTATTTTTATTTTCTTTTATTTCATTTACATGTACGTTAACTTTTATTAACCATTTATTTACAGAAATCATGTTTTACTTACGTACTATGTAGCAAACGGTAACAAATTGCAAGTATTTATATGGATCTATCCGTGTAACGTTTTACGGTAACGACGTTTTTGAGTGCAGTCATAATTATCTTAAAGATTGTGAATGGAAATAAATAACTAACGATACAGAAAGAAAACCAGCCAATTCTAGAAAGGTTATTACTACCAAATACCAATACAAAATTAACATCAGCTGATCAAATATTTTCGAGGATTACTTTTGTTCTGAAAACAGAATAGAAAATAGTTCTTTATAAAAAACTGTTTATTTCCATATACCAGCCTTTATGGCTGCGGTCTGTTTAAACACTATGTTCTATGAATTCTATTTGACATTCTATAAACCGTTTTTTCTTCATACATCAATATCAGTTACCTACAGTTTATACCAACATCGAACCCCTTAAATCTATGTCCCGGAATTTTTCCATTTCCGAAGACGGACGCATGTCCCGCACGGCCCGGGACGATTCAATTTGACGTTATTTTCCGGATGCTTGACGTCTTGCCGAGACGTTGTAAAAATAATCCGGAAAACCGGGTACGGTAGCCCAATATACGAAGCTATAGGTAGATGTAGGTAGGTGTATTGCATTGACAGATGTCTTGGAAATCTGGAATATCGGATTTTTCTGTAGAGGCTTTGGCAAATATGTGGGAAGGAAGGTTTTTGTATGTTTTGCTGTAAAAGCAATTTCCCAGAGTCTGGTAAGTATTGATGAAGGTGTTAGACAATTAAAGAATACTTATTAGAAATTCCGTATAAGTCGATGTAAAAAGTTCTCAAATGTTGAAGGGAAGTCATAGTTTGGGCTGCGGGATGTTGCTAAGAGTTATCGAGGCCCTGGCACTCGAAGGGCTCTAAGACGAACATAGTGGGTTTTAGACAGTAAAAGTGTGACACTTCCTCCTGCTGCGCCCACAGCGGGCGGGTCATTTGATGATTTCCCACGAAAAATAAGCCATAGTTCGCTAAAAGTATCTTTGGAGCTACATCTTACCGTATCTCCTCAAAAAGACAAAAAGCATAAAATCTTCCATAAAACAGAGAGGACATTAAAGCTCTCGTTTGACACAAGTAATGAGGAAGCGTTCGGCAATATGTGTACATTTTACAGTGGACATAAAGGGCCCCCGTACCAAGGTGCGAGACGAACGACCATCCGGAAGGTATGCCATTGGGAATTACTTGAAAGTCGCAAACTACTTCAGTACCTGTACTATGAAATCTGGAAGTTTCAAGTTATAACAAGTCTTGTTAGTGTGGGAGAGAGATGCTGCGATTAGAATAGGTTCTATGACGCGGGTAGGTCTTGCTTTTATACAACAAGAGCTTTAGGAGCTAATAAACATTGTTAGCTCAGGAGTTTATAGATTCTCGACTGGATTGCGTAAAATAAGCATTAGACATTAGACTCTCATAAAAATGAGGAGATAACATGTGTCATAATGAAAATCAATTTGTGAAGTCTACCTTTTTAACATATTGTGTAAAGCATTAAAACAATGACAGCTCTTTTAGTATTTTTGCTTTAAATAAATTACTTTTAAAAGTAAAAAGGTTCTAGGAAAAGGTAAAAATAAATTGTAGATGTGTGTGTCTTATTAGAATGAATAACTTGAAGCCGTTGTCGATGAAAGGAAAATTTAAGATAAATATTGTTTATCAATACATTCATTTATAGTATTTATTTATTTTTAATCCTGCTATGACTTATGTACCTGTATAAGGAGTTAGTGACTTATCAGTTATATTGGATCTATCGATAAAGGTCGCGTGAGTAACTATACCGGATGGTTGCTCATACGTACTCGTGTGTAATTGTTTGCTGAAACTCATGTTTATTTTAGCTTTTAAGATCTAGTAGATTATGACACATAAATACATACAATAGTATTTTTGAGTTGATAATTTAAACTTGTATAGAAAAAAAAATACAACTGAAAAACGGTTAAAGAAAACATCGTGAATTTGTCCAAACTAGTCGGGCTATCCCGATAAATTACGTGTTAGTAAACCGTTATATCATTTAAGTATGATATGTCCAAATATCGGAATCTAGAGTAGTTAATCCTCAGTGAATTATTGAGACGATGTATGCTCTATCTTTTTCTACCTGGGATGAGGACTCAGCTTTATCAGTTGGTCATTTACAATCTGACCTTTAAACAAATAGTTAATACCATAATTTCAGCGTTAAACATAACTCTATCAATACGTAGAAATCTAAGACAACTACATAAGCTAAAATATACCCATTACATTTGTTTAACCCATTACATTATCAACGTATTGAATTCCTAATATTTCCTAATGTATAATAGCCTGCCCAAATAGTTCATTGGAGGTAGTTTGCCGGGTAGTTCTCCTAATTAACTTACACCCTTGTTATAAGTGTATTACGGAAAGGTATTATGTAAGTAATAGAGAGTATATACAGTTTTAATAACGTTTGGAAGCTTAGAAGGTATAATTACACTGTCTGTGTCAGTGTTCTAATATTGATCTAAATGTTAAATGAACATTTTCTCATGTACCATCGGTATTGAACGAATGGCATACAATGTAGAGTCAAAATTTTAGTGACTTAGTGACAGGAACATTCAGCAATAATTAAAAAAAAACTGTGTTTTAAGTATAATTACAAATATTAGTGTGACTACAAGTACAACTTTATCGTGCTATGGGTTTTATTCTAATTTGTAAATCTTTGGTCAAAGCAAAACATATTTCTGTTAGAAAAAATGTAGCAAATAAAATATTCACAATATTCAATGCAAATATTTTTATGACTTTAGAAGCCAATAAATCTCAGGAGCTTTAGCACCTTCACCCAAAAATAAATATATGAACCAAATACTTTAAAAATCAAAGTAAGAACTATTTGGTACATTACCATTGAATTAATTAACATACCTTTATATGTAGTAGCCACGACTTCACATAGCTGCAAAAACATTACCCCCTCTAACGCAGTTGTTTAAAAAGTTGTCCATGTGTTAATCCAGGGTGTCAGCTGACTCATTACCAAAATTTATCCAGCCATTTGACCGTGAAAGAGTAACAAGCATCCATGTTTACAAACTTTTGCGTTTATAATATTAAGTAACTTTTTTCCGCGGCTAACGCAGCTGTCATTTATAGCTGAAAAACATTAACCTTTGTTTTCGCAGTCGGGTAATAAGTAGACTACCTATGTGTTATTCCAGGGTGTCAGCGTAACCATACCATATTTCATCTCAATTACTCCAGCCGTTTAAGCTTGAAAGATTAACAAACATCCATACACACAAACTTTCCCAAGAATATTAAAAGTATCAAGTAAATCACAAAATTTGCCAAACGCAAGTATAAGTAACGTCCTTGCAAGTCAATGTAACTACCTACCTACAATTAAAATACCTGAGAATAAATCAAGTAAGTCACATATGTAGCTTTAAGTACACAGAGTCCTTGCTAGTAAAGGTTGCTTAAAGAAATGGAGCGACACATCCTTGACACGACCGCACCTCATATGCGGACATTTCTTTGGTAAAACATTGGTATTAACTATTAACACATGATTTAAGACTTGTTATGCTAAAGGCCGATGTTAATTATACATATGGTATGGTTTTTAAAGTTGGGAAGGACTTGAGTTTATTTATTTCATGTAACAAATGAAGCCAGAATTGTTGCGTAGAACGCAAGGGATTATGAGATTTTTTTCAGGAGGAATTAAAGGTTTGAGCGACTTGATATTGTAAATGCCAATGTGATTTGGACAATAGGTACATGGAGGTAAGTTATTGTCATAAAGACAATAACCTAACTCAAACATTAGGTTTAAAGTGTCTAGACCACAATAAAACGATACGAAACTCACCGCAAAATATTTATACATTTAATTCGACTGAAGTTACTCATGTGGAATCCCAGGAGACTTTATTTTAATTTCAACATAAATTTTAAATTAAGCGGTCTATTTTAACACTTATTTCTACATAATATCTATAAAATATGAACTTTACTCACCAACAACGAACGCAATAAACAAATTTTGAACATAAAATGTTTCTTTTTAATAAAAATATTTCTATTTTCGTAAGCCTTGATTCTTTATCAACCTTGTCTGATCCTTCACGACGGGCAGCCTTGGAGCACTCTTCTTATAAATAACTTCAACATTTTTAATTTTAATTTGTTTCGTCACTTGTGACAACGTTGATAAGAGCCTACCTCCTCTGATAGAAAGACTGTTGCGTTTGTGAAAGCGGGACAGCGCACTACAGCCTCGAACGGCGTCTCTTTTTCGCACCTGTATCAGTAAGGCTTTTGTAGCTTTAAAGTAATGATAGGCACTCGGCACTCATAAGCAAGTACGGAACCAATAGATGACAATAAAAGAATTATAAATGCGCAAGTTCGTAAGAGTAGATGGATGGTTGTTACTTTCTCACGCTCATAATGGATATGGATGGAGTAATTTGTTATTTCGTATGGAATAAGTTGACATTCTGGACTGGACAATGTTAAACGGGGGTATAACCTATATTCGGTTTTTGCAGCTATAACCTATATTCGCGCAGACGAAGTCGCGGGTAAAACAAGTAAGTATTATATTCTTGGGTGCTTCTAGGCACAGGTGTGAAGGATTCAAAGGGATTAGGTTTCTTTACGCTTGAACTGTGTATAGATTGTGTGAATACAATAGCTCAGACATAGAAAAATAAAGTTTGAATGACGGCTAGGTATAAATGTAACAATCTATTGAGTCCTTTAGTTAAAAAAAAGGTTTATTGCAGAAACTTTTACAGTTTATCTTACGTAGAGACCTCCTTAGTTAGATGATTAAAGTATTTTTATGTGTATTTATTATTTTTTCGACATTAATAAGGCTGTTAGATACAGCAAGTAAAAAAAAATGCTCGGCATCTTTATTGCAGCTAGATAAAAGTAAATAGCAGCTACTTATTATAGTTATTTATTAAGCAGCTTATTGCTCGGAAATGGATAAGAACTTTTGCACTTAATTGAGCGTAACTTTGTGATAAATATTGTAAGATTTTATTTTAAACGAACAGATACTTTAGCTTGTATTTCTTTGACTGAAATAAAAACAAAATTATGTGAGGTTTTGTTTAACACAATTCTAAAAGAAATGTCATGAAAGTACTTCTTGATAAAGCGCACTATTTAACCGAGAGTCTAAGTCTGTTTACCATGAACCCTTGAATCAAATATTGACTGCACGTATAACCGAGTGGTATAGGTAACCACGCCAATTACCACTGTACGCGACGCGTCGCGGGCTCGATCCCCGCGTAGGACAAGAATTTGTGCGATCCACAAGTGCTTGTTTTGAGCCTGGATGTCTTTGTGCATGTGAAATGAATGTCTGTGAAACGCCCCACGATTCAAGGATTTAATTCCAAAGTGCGAAAGTCGTTCTACCAAAAAAAAAATACCATAGTGAAAGCAAGACGACGCATTACACGGCGTTTAGCGCTATCTCACTTACACAACCGCAAAGGGACTTTAAGAGTTGTAGTAGGCCCCTTGAATGGTAATGATGTCTTCAATCTAGCACGACGCTCTGAGACAATGTTAACTAGTTCCTTTATTCATTCCTAGAGAACTGTACCTGTTTCTTAGTATTACTGTTCTTTGAAATGCTATTCGCTTTGCCTAGGAAATGCTTTGTATAACTCTAACTCATTTTGAAAGAGAATACTGGGTGACGTTAGATTTGTAGCTAGCATGTAATACGCCGCAGTGTAGGTATTTTTTATAAATTTTATCTACTGCACTTATCCCAATTATTATTGCCTATCGTTACTATCTGACGTCATCTTGCGAGTTTAGCTTTCTTTGCAGCTGTATCATATTTTACACAATCCGTCAATCGTTTCTTTGGTCGTCCTCTTCCCCTATATCCATCCACATTCATATCTTTTGTCATTCTGTCAGCACTTTCTTTACCACGTGATCCTTTCTTCTCCGCAATTTGTTGCATTTATTGAAGAAAAAATACAAATTATTTTACGGTAACTTTTCCATTCCTATATTATTTTCAACTTAATTCCGTTATCATGAACAAAGGCAGAATATAACCGTATTATAACTAAGTCCAATCTTCTTTTTCTACAAACTACCCCACACAACATTAGCCAATTTAATTTACCATTTACCGTAATGAAATTTCACAGACGGATGCTTTTAATATTCGTATCGTGTAGTAAAATGTGCTCACATTTTTGTAAGTTAGGGAAAATAAGAATGTCATGTACGTATAATATTTTAGAAAAATGTGAAGTGCATAATATGTAGTATTTTTGTTCGGGACGTGATAAGGTTCTGTTCTCACGTCGTTATCAGATGCCTAAGAAAAGAAATTTAACTTTCTTGAAGATGATGAATACTTAAAATATATATCGGTTTACTCACGCGTATTTATCGGGATAGTCCGACTAGCTTCGGACCCAACCGGAGTCCTTAATCATGAGGTGACGCGGCGGCGGGGTCGCGAGTCGAACTAGTCGGGCTATCCCGATAAATACACGTGAGTAAACCGGTATGTGATTTAAGCTGAGAATCTTAAGTTCCACGCGTGTGTACACCAGCCTTATTCAGTTTAAAGACGAGAATTCATTTTAGATTTGAGTAGGCATTTGTTTGTTGGAACATAGCTGAGAAAATTGTTCAGTTAAATTGGTGTATGTACCAATCACATCAATCGATCGAAATCCTCTGTATACTTAAACTTTTCTGTATTTAAATACAAGATACAGGAAAGTGCCTTTCCTAGACGCTATAAAAACCAAGTAATTGATTAATTTTCATATTTTCTCAGTTTCCTTCTTCAATACGGAGTTTTCAATTTAATGATTTAGCCATAAACATTACTTACTGCAAATACTAACAACTAAACGGTCAAGATCGTTTGTCGAAGTTGTTGTTAGATTAGTATGGGTATAGCTTTAGGTAATAACGGTTTTACAGCTTCCCTTATAAAAGCAGAAACAATTGAATGTTGGGATTTAGACGTCCACGGCTTATCTTTAAGGGTAACTCGTAAAAAATGTGACAGATTTCTTGTTATATGACACTGCCTGTTTTAGTATCTGTAATTCTACAATGTATATAACGCAAAGATGTTTTGCTAGCTAACTGCATTTTATATTGTTAGATAGGGTTTTTTTTTCGTTTTCAAATTGAGTGTAATTCTTGTTTGTAAAAATTAATAAGCATTGCACACAAAAGATTTTTAAGTGAACAAACATGATCGGACCTTCTTTAATTGTTACTTGATTTAACAAAAAAAAGCTTCCTAAAAAATTGCATAAAAACGTACTAAAGCAAAAGCTTAATGTTATTTTTTATTGTTCCTATGTAGGTACGCAAACTATTATGTCTTACTAAACACCTACATAACAAAATATTGCCAACAATGTGGGCTGTTAATGTTGGTTTACTATGATATGCGAATACGTGACTTATCTAAATCTTAGAAACGTTAACAACATTACATTATGTACTAAGTCAAAACGAAGGATTATTAAAGATAAATAGATATTATTGCAATTTTATGACTAGTTACTTGCTATTTTACGTCCACAGTCATAGAAGCGCTAATGGGAAATTTAATTAATGCCTTTCATTCTTCAATTTGCTATTCCTCTTTGCGTAACCTTTTAAATTGATAGCAGATTTCTTCCATAAAATGCCTTTACAAATATGGTGTAAAAATCGTCTTGAATATAGGTAAGAACATGTTATTTCACATGACTTTCAGTCTACACTATACTCTTACAATCAAAAGCTCAATTCCACTTCAATAACTACAAAAGGAACTGCAAAATCAAATTGTATCTGTCTTCGACGTTGAATGCCGTCTCGTCGGGAAATCCGGAGCATTTCTCCCGTAGTCGCACCTTAATTCTATAGTCTTACATTCCAATTGAATACCACCACGTGACCTAACTTAAGATGGGGAACCCCTACCACTAACTCTCAAACTAAGATTTTAACAGTTGTGTGAAAGAGATGCTGCTATACAACGTGTAGTGCTCTGTCTCGCTTCCACGCCTCACAGTCTTACTTTATGTAGTCATGGTAAGTTTCGTAAGCCACTTTGATCCTTAGTTTCGTCGCTCTTACTGTATTGAATCAAATTGTTAAGGAACGTACAGTAATTTAATTTTATTACTAGTTTCGAAGTATGTTAAGTGTATATTAAAACTTTTGTGTTTAAAGAAGTAGGCTGTAAATTGCTGTTGGTGGAAAATTCAGTGAGTAATGAAGTGTAGTTGAATATTGGCAGATTTATTACGATATTTTCCTTTCTTTGAAAAGTGTATTAAGGTCGTTTTATTACGAATAGTTATTTAAACAAAAAGGCCCTAAAACTAACGTCGCCGGTCGAGCGCTAAGCTCGTAGTGATAAATTTATATTGTTGTCTCTTCAAACAGTTATTAAATTCACAACATCAGTGAGAAATTAGATCAAAACTAAATCTATAGTTCTGTATCTTCACGTGTAGTTTGCGTTTGTACGCTTATACGAGGGAACCACATTCGAAAGTTTAGCCTTGAGTTTAAAGTTATTGAGCGCTTTGGACACGTGAATCACGTGAATAGTCTGAAGTATGATAGCTTTGGAACTATTTATTTATGGTTAAATTAAAAATGCCGTGATAAAACTTAGGCTAATTAAAAGTTAAACATGAACGTATAGTAACCTTCTGAACCTTTTAATACCAATAAATCTTGCTAAATCTGGGAATTCTTAAAGACTAAACTCATTAATATAATCAACTACCTAGATGTTACCGACGACTTCGACCGCGCCAATACGCTGTCAGTCTGTCACACATTCACAACTGAATTTATATTACTTTGACATGTGGTCGTAAGCACTCTCTTTCAAGACTGAGCTGATGATGATCACAAATCTAAATAATATACCCAATATATTTATACGTAGTTTTATTTATCCAAACTACACAAGGCACGCCATCGTATTTGTTTTGTTTATCAATACAGAGGCCAATAAAGTGCACCAGTCATCCAGACAGCAGGTCATTGACACTAAGGCTTCGAAAACAGATTTATCGCACGACTGAAAAAGTAATGAGTTTACTACCAATAACCAATATGCGAAAATTCATAAAAAGTTACGTATTATAAACAAGAATTAAATTGATAAACATGAATTTGCGTATCATTAAAATTTGAGTGGCTGCAGTATTCTTTATTACGTATTTCCTCCGTATTGCCTATTCAGTATACCATTATATGTGATTTTGGTATGTGTATTGTCCTATTTAAACCCATTCATGGAAATAAGCCAGGCTAAAAAAATTAATTACATTAACAAATTAACATTTGCGCATTGGCGTAAAGTTAAAGTTTTAATTTCAAAATATCGTTTAATAAGTAATTATTTTCTTTAATTACCCTGTTCTGCTAACTATTAAACAAAAACCACAACAATAATTTATGTTTGAGTAACACGCCATCTTACTATTCCTAATAGCTATAAAGTTAGCTTTGATATTTGCCGCAAAAACGGCGTAATATATGACTAGCTATTGCCTGCGACTTCACCCGCACGAACGTCTCATAATGCATACTAACGTAGTTAAAGTTTCTGTTGTTATTAACCAATAACCATTATGGATCACAGTTGTCGATAAATAAATGAATTGAATTGAATAATGTCTGACGCAGTCGGTTATAAAGGCCTATTTGTTTATTTATTCTAAAAACAATACAGGCTATGCCTTTATCCAGGATGTCAGCTAAGTCCATACCAATTATGATCTAACTTTTTATGCGTGTAAGAGTAACGAACATCCATCCATCCATACTAACAATATTTAGTATCATATTATGAGGGTTTCGACCTCTTGACATTACCTTAGTTCATATTACAATGTCTTGGGAAAACATAGGACAGACCGGTAAGTTGATGGGCACGGGGATTCCAGTAGGTCCAAAGTGAATGGTGGGTCTAGTAGCCCTAAAAAGACCGGGATAGGCGAGTGCTATGACCGGTGGACTGCAAAACAGTGAACGTGAGTTCAAATCCCGGCAAGCACCAATGTCTTTTCAAATTCGTGCGCTTATTACTCTAATTACCACTTATTCAAATCGATGAAGAAAAACATCGTGAGGAGACCAAAACATCTGAGAAATTTTCAAGGGTGTATCAAGCCACGTCAGAAGCTTTCGAGCTTTAAAACGATACTAGTTTGTAAATCAACCATATTATAAGAAGAAGTCCAGAAGAAGATGAGTAACTCCAACGTGTCTGGTAGGACCAATATGTATGTCCAATGTATCCTGTAGTGCTTTAGTGCTTGTATTCCCATTGGGTCCGCCGTCTATTTTTAGTCAACAAAAACCCCAATAGTAAAACGAATCCGCAGCGAATTGTATTGGATTTAAGTATTAGATAAGTCTTAAGGAAGTGACGGTTTGTTTATGTACTCGTGTGTCCTTTATTGGACGGGGGCAAAACTAATACGGGGTTTCTTCCGCATTGTTTGGTGGCTTACTTTTTATGTTGTGGAGTTTTCTTGTGACACGGTTATTTTGTTTCTGTAGTTTTTATTACTCTGTCATTGATGGAGCAAAAAAAAGTCGAGGGTAAGAAGCACGACTGAAAAGAAAATTACTATTTGTCAGTATTTGTTTGATTTATTCTAAATTTTGGTTTCGAAAGTAAAAATAAATGTGCTACAGTAAATTATTTAAAATATATTTAAATAACTTACGTATATTGCATAGTCAAAGCAAACAGCAATAGCCACCACTTTTATCTTTAACCTAGTTAGCCACGAAGCTAACGCAGTTACTTAACGCTTACTTCATACTGCTATTTTTACCCTACAGTAACTTAACTACATAAATTATATTATACAAACTTGCTTTAAAATACCTCATAACTTGATGAGCCTTAAAAAAGTTAATACGCGCGCATATTTACCGTGCATCAATTTTGGGAGAAAGGGCAATGCACTCTATGTAGCCCCGAAATATTAATATTACCTGCGTTCTGGCAATGGGTTCAATAATCTCGATTCAAACTGGCCACTGGGCAGTCGATCAATTGAACAAGCTATTCGCTTTATACCTTCTGAAAATTCACAAACGAGTCCGTCATTGAAACGTGTGACCCAAATAAAAAGGGCGCGAGAGCTGTGAATATAAACAAGGGTTTTAATAAGTCAATGGTAGTCTCCCCTTGTAGATGGCGCTGAATTCTAGTTAGGCAGGTGTCGGCTGGTGTTGGCTGGTGTTTGAAATGTCAAGTCGCTCGTTATACCCGTGAAGGAGTAATAAGACGTCTCTCTTTGTTTACCAAGCCTCAATGGAGCGCGCTAATGAATGTGATCTTGTTAGCTTTTGAGTATCTTCTGAGGTATAATTGGAATCGATCGATATGTTATAGAGAGAGTGTTTGTTTGATGTGTTTAGATTTTGTTTAGTAGGATTTTGCAGGAATCAAGGGAGCATTTGACTCAAATTGTAACTATTTTTATAGTGCAGGATACTTCAAACCCCGTTAGGAAATCAGATATTTTTCGTTTATTTTGTCGTCAGATTTTTTTACTAATTCTATCCGTCGTAGAGAGATATGAACTCTTTATTTAAATACTTAACAACTTTTCTGATCATTTGTATTTTTAATAATGTTTGTTAATATTCTTAGTATAACTAACAAATGAGTACAACTAACTTACGATCTAAATAAGTTAAAGTGTGTTGTTTGCGACGCCCAGCTTCGAGACTCGAGCGCTCTGCCTATATGTACGAGAGGCAAGTCTGAAGGGCTCTCGGCAAAGTTAGCCTAACATTGTTGTTTGACAACTACACGAACTACCACTTCGTTACAAATACACACGTATTGTCATAAAGTCATGTATAGTTCATAGTTGTTCTGTATGTAATTGGAACCACTTGCGTAAATAAAAACTAAATATAAGGAACACACTATATTTAAAAGTTTTATTAACTTAAATTAAATTACGTTAGAATATACTACATATTGTAGAAAAGAATATCTTTGCACAAATAAAATGAAAGGTTGCCAATTAGTATGTACATGTTCATTTCTACCTTTCAAAACCGAACAACTTTTGAACAGATTCTTTCTATAATTACCTTCAGAAAGAAATAAAAGAAACCTTTCAAGGAAACTTCTATTTTGAAAGAAATATATCAATGAGTTGCCACATTCCCTTCGCCGGCACGTATAAGAGTTTGGAAGAGCAATAAACGGAGGTGTCGCATCTATCACGCAGAATGCTTGCCGACAAATGGGCTCGTAATAAATGGGCCAATGAGAACACCTTCGGATACTCCTAGTGATACATAAATGTGTGTATATTTATACTTTAAGGTGATGTTACAATTCAGAATATACTTGAACAACGAGCTGCTAGCTGAAATGCTCTTGTCTATCATGCTTTCATAAACCTAACCTACCTATCATCCGATGCACGAGGTCCGAGATTTCAACAAAAATAACCCAAGTTATATATTTTTATATACATATTTTTTTATTTTAATTTTTCTCATCACAATAGTTTCCTTAAAGCTATTCGTGTAACAAATGTGGCAAAACAAAAGGTAACATTGTGAGAGACTGGTGCCTGTTGTAGGTTTGTGCAGCAGCACAACCTACATATAGTTATAGGTAAATGTTTACTTGCTGTGAACGTTTCACCAAAAGTTGCAAAACAAGGAAATGCTCAAGTGTATCACCACCCTAACGTGATATATACACGTGTAAAGTATGTGTACACCTTATCGTGATACACGTATGTGTGTTGTTATTCAGGGCATCAAGACGTAAAGGCACGTGGGATGAAGTTGCGATTATATTTTGTTTATTTTGTAATTGCAACGTTACGTAGGCGTAAAGAGCTTTTCAAGTAGCAAAATTATGGGTACCTAGAGATCATCTTTCGCTCTCCTGTCTCTTTAGCTATTAATACTACTCTTTAGCTACTACTAAGTTATATTTATAAGTTTCAGAACAGAGCAGAGCTTGTAAAGTTATAAACATTTAAATAGTACCAGCAATAAAACAGCCATAGTATGTTTCATGTCTCAAAAATTAAGTATGGACGAAGATCCCAAAGAGTCTTATTTTCTGAGAATATGCGAAACATTTTTCTTTCTTAGAAAATAGGTAACGTCTGGCCCTTAGATCTTGGCCATTACCTTTCCACTACACATATATAAATTGTCCCATTTTCTATACAAATGTCGGTCTATTTCTTACTTATAAATCTTACTACTCTTAATACACGAGTATATCTAATACTCGTGTATTAAGTCACAATAGCTCATACGTAACATGTGTTGTACAGACGTCAGTTAGTCGAAGTTAGCGAAACGGTTGAGTGCAAACATGGTTTTGTAAACAGCTGCAATTGTTTCTAGTTTACGTCTACCTCGCGAAGTTTACGACCCTAAACATTGAGGTATACGATGTTACATGTATGTGCCTGTGGGTAGGTATGTGAGGTGAAGTTGGTCTGTTATTTGTGTGCCTGTGTTGAATACTGAATGGTTTTAATGGTGAGAAAATTGGGATTGTGAATATTGGAATCTAGAATCGTCTGGCAGTGAGATAGCGTGGCGATCTATGCTTAATTCTTCTGTTTAAAGGAAAGGTTTTCCTCAGCGGTGGAACACTTACAAGTTGGTAATATTTACTAAAAATATTATAATTCAATTGTCTTTTTTTTAGTTTTAGTGTTCTAGTATCTGTATTAATTGATATTCATCGTCTCTATCTGCCTTCAGGGCGGGATAAGCATAGCAGTGTTCAGACACTATTAGTATAAACGTATTTTTTTTTGTTATACATAGTGTTCTTCGTTCTTCTTCCTGTCTTCTGCAATTTTTTAAGTAAATATGTAATGATTTACTAGCTACTTAGTAATAAAATCAATTTTTATATACATAAAGCTAACATGTCCAATATACTTAGAAAATCAATATTAATTTAGCGAGGCTCTATCGCATGAATAGCGTGTGTTCATATTCTATGGAAATAATGACTAAATACATTTTGCGGTAAGTATAATTTCCTTTACCTGAAGCTAAGTAAAATGCTTTCACGGCCATAGGTCAATAAACTGGTTATACCTTGAGGAAAGTATTTAAATATATTGTTAAAGTACGCTTTTCAAACAATCAAATACCTATCTTTTCGATTTTGGCCTCTAATGACTCAATGTAATTACGAAGATTATTTCTAAGTTTTTTGTATGTAACGTCGTTACTTTAGGATTTGATGATACACTTTTGTAGTGTCTTTTTTTAGGATAAAGTACGGGAAACAATTTGTATGTAGGTACCCATGTGGTTATAATTTGACGTTTAAAAGTAATGATATTAATCCTGGTTACATCATAAACTATTTAATTTATGCAACAAAATACAAAGTCTAATAATATAATTGACAAACCTAATTGACGTATGCAACAAGCCAGTTCACCCAGTACTAATCCAACATATGAATTCAGGGAAGGCAATTTATATAATTTCGCTGTCGCCGCCGCCATTTTACTTATATTAATGGGTAATCCATTAGTCATAGCCTGTCATAGACTATCCATAGACCATCCATAGTCTATTTTCTGTCAGTTTATCGTCTCGTATGCAATTAGGTTAGTGGCGGGACCATCGCAATCTTCTTTGACGCGGTGATCAGTCACCCTGTATGTTCCATGTTGATTTAATTTATAAAAGGTTTTTAATGTGAATTGATGGGTTTTCCGAGATGTTATACAGGGTGTAGAGTGATATTATAGTGATTAATGTTGAAAGAAGTTGGTATAGTTTACATTAAAGATATTGCTTTTCTCTTTTCATCGAGAGTTTTAAAAAGCGATGATTTCTTCTATGTTGAGGTGCTTTAAAAGCTACCTAGTCACAAATTCGAACAAGCACTTTTTATCTTCCCCTACCTTCTACAACTCAGCAACTCGCTTTTTTCTAAGCGAAAATGTAACGAGGAACGTATATTAGGGAAAATGTGTTGGCTTTTTAAAGAAGTGCCGTACAGTTTACAGTTTATAAGCCTTATCTTAAAGTTAACAGCCGACGGAGGCAGTAAAGACCTTTGGTAACGAGGTACGGAGCTTTTTAAATAAGTAATAGACTTGAAAAAGTATTTCTAAGGGATTTTTAAAGAGACTGATTATTTAGTAGTTACTTATATTGCAAACAGGTGTGCACGAAGTTAAATATTATTGTAAGTAAGTACCTAAACACATTACGCATATTATGTGTTACATAATAACGACAGGAATACCTAAATGTTTGGTGTGTTGTGGTCGAATAATCAAATCTGTTTGGTTAGTATTTTGGTACGAATGTGTATGAATTTTATATTATTTATGTCAGAGGACGTCCATATACATAGATTAAAACAGCAATCACGATTCACGAGTGCATACATTTTGTGTTTTATGAAGCTACAAGCACGTTATGACATGATAATAAACTTTAATAAAGTATGAGTTTTATCTAAACTGAAAAACATCTACAGTAATATGAAACTTTATTCACATGTTGTTATAAAAAATATTTAACTTTTGCTTTTATGTTAAGAGTGTTACTACCGAATATCGAATCAAAATTTAACTTTTAAAAGGACTACAACTTAACGCGAGAGAGAATCTCGCCAAATTGAACTATTTAAGTTTTCAGCCATTAGTGGCATTAGTGTTATTTATCAATGTGACATGTTATTACAACTTTTAACACTAAATATAACCATTGGTACTCATTCTTAATGATATTTGGTAAGTAATCATCGATATTATAGGTACTTACGATGTTAATGTAATAGATGGTTAGATTGATTTATTGATTAATCTTTGAATGATTTTGTCGTCATATCCACCTATCAATGTTCAATACTGTTATGACATTTGTGCTTCACTAAATTTGATTGAAATGTATTTTTTTTGTACCTACACAATGAAATATTGATTTAAAAAATAAACTATTTCAGTCGACTTCCACTCTCCTAAATTATTGGGTGCTCTGCAGGGTCAATATTAGTCTCAACTTGCTATATTTTTTACTAACTTTTTACTCTACAACATGTGGAATGCAATAAATAATTGAGTATTGAGCATAGTAAAATAGGAAAGATAGAATTTTACTTTATCACTACATAGTATAAAACAAAACAGCTTCTCGCTATCCGTCCCTATGTATGCTTAGATCTTGAAAACTCCGCAAAAGTTTTTGATACAGGTTTAATTTTTTTAATATTTCAAGAGAAAGGTTCACACGAATGATATCAGTATTGCACCTGCGAAGCTGGGGTGATACGCTAGTATTCTACTTATGAGCGCTACATCTTTTAGACGTTACCTATAACACTCACGTCTACAGAAAGATAATTATCCTCACGCACATAATAATATAATAATTAGATACTATTACATATGACAGCCACAAATAATTCGTATTACATGTAATGCCATTCATAATTATCTCTTAGCTGTATTGGATTACATGAGCAAGGCCACACGAGTTTATCTTCTCGTATTATCTTCAAAAATGTTTTCAGGTTTGACGGGATGTTATAGGCCATCCGTTATTATGCCCGATAGAACATATGTATTGTTAGTATCTGATCCGGCTAACTAATTAAAAAACAATCAAAATATTTTAATTCTAGAAATAGCCATCCTATTTCCTAGTTAGGCATATAACCCCTTTCGAAGAAGTTTGATAGCAAAACTGTGACAAGAAAATTTTAAAAAATAAATTACGCGGTACGTTTTTTTTTTATATCAACTTTCAAAGTAAGTATATGAAAGTGTAAACTGAATTGAACTTTATTACATCATTTCAAGGTTCGGAAACTATGGCATTGGTACTCTAAATTAGCCATCCACAGGTTCTTTCGACAGTACCACCATCCAATGCGTGCTAAGAGAACGTGCACTTATTTTTCAACAGTTTAGATCAAGCAATGGATACGTTTACAAAAATTTAATCAATTTTACTCCGTTTGCTATGGTGTAAGGTCATGATTATGTACAGAAATTATAAACATAATATATTTTATATAGAGACAGTGTTTAGGAATGGTAGCAGATCGATACAGTGGCGTGTGACACGCAACTAGTGATGTGTCGACTATCCGTATTCGGATCTGCGGATATTTAGTAGTAATATCCGCCTATATATAGTAATATAGTAATGGTTAAATTATACTTTTTTATAATGTTATATTGTGATATTAAAAAAATAAATTGATTCCCCGATAAGGATTTACATTTTATATTTGTGTACTTTATTTTTGTTAAGATTTGCTTTTACATCTATCTTAAGACGCGTGAAAATTTCTACTTAAGTTTTTTTAAAACGGCATTGAAACACTTTTACTCTTTTAATGCCCCTGCTATTAAATTGTTTTCTTTTGCGGATATAACATTTCAAGGCACGTTACTACATGCAAATAACACCGACACCGCACTGTGTGTCCCTTCACTAATTCAAATTTATTCGCCAAGTTTTTATACAATTTATGGGCAACATGTGTTTTCGAAGTTTTCAGCAAGAATGTATGAACCACACGCGCCTCAAATTTTGTAATTACATTCATTCGCATCTGAATTTTTCTATCTTGAGTTAAAATGGTATTCGTAATTATACAGCTTGAGCCAAAAACGTTTATACAAAACCTCAAAATGAAATTCATATAGCATGAATAATAAGAAAGAAATGGGGCCTAATATGCAGACATAAAGGCGGAGGGCCACAAAATAATATCTTTATGCCACGAATGCTAATAGAATACAAAGCGAGTACACAGTAATAGGTACCGACTTTATTGAAACAGGGAGGGAATTAAATTAACGTCACGGGAAAGCAGTTTTCTTATAACGTCGTACTCTGTAAAAAGGGTACGGATGTACGCTGTGCTGGGGTGAAAGCCTAAGGGTCTGTGTAGGACAGTCTCGACTGATACAAATAATAAATATCCCAGTACTGTGGCTGTCAGGCACATTGCCTGTGAATCATTCATGCCCCGGGAGCTCTGCCTCCTAGCTTTTTTTCTCATTTCAATTTGTAAAACACATTTTGTCTGGCTTCGAGTTGTAGTTTTGGAAACAAAAGAAGTTACACTCTCTCCTTGGGAATCTTGTATTTGTTTTATAATGTAGCGTGATGGCGTAGTTTGATTTGTGTTGTTAGTATGTATCGCACTTTGATCTAGTAAATTTAATATCCGCAGTTTTTACAAGACAAGTTGTACCTATGAACGGTATATGAATAAGGATATCCGCATTACTGTATCACATTTTCGAGGAATCGACATCTCATTTCCTTATTTATTGGATTCAAGCTTTAATATTCGAAGACTTTAATATTCCGAGGCTTCATTATTCAGGAAGCTTATTTACATTCTTGATAACTTATATTATATTTGTAATGATTTCATCGACGTTTCCGAGTGTTTTTTTGTAAACAGGGATAAGGAGCATCTTAAGTCGTAGGTATCGTAAAGGAAGTGTCACGGAAATCTCAAGGATTAAGGTGGGTCCTTAAGCTTTATATAACGTAGGAACGTCGTTCGCAGCTTTTTTCCGATGTTACTTCAATGTCAGCGGGTTGTTTACCAGGCGTCACGGACGAGATTAAACTGGGTCACGTCAGGATTTAACCATTCATGGCATCTTGTCAAACGAGATAACTGGAAATACCTATAGTTCCCAGTCGGCACATTGTGAACTGCGTATGGTGTGTGGACCGTCTGAATAAAGGCCAGGCAGTATTTATTGTGTTGTTTGAAGTAAAATCAAGTATAAAACCTGAATCATGTTGTACGCCGAGTCGCAAATAAAAAAGGTTTCAAGGAGAACCTATTTTTGTTGACTACGTGTCCTACATTTGGGAATAGTGCCTACAAGTCTTAAAATGTAAATAGGTCTAAACGTTTTTTTGGAAAGGTTCTTGATGTAAAAACTCGGAACAAAGCTGCGTTGTTTATATGAATAAAATACAACAGACATTCTAGTGCTATGAAAGGTCTATACATATGTTACCATGAAGTAAAAAACGTATCATAAAAGAAAGTGTCTCTTGAAGGGATGTTACACAATATTTAATTTGATGATGCTGAGACGTCTGACTCTACCGATATGACCCCAAGTAAAATAGGATAAGGGGAGGAAGATAATGATGTTGATGATGATGAATGTGAACAAGAACAGATAAAACATTCTCCATAACAACAAAAACTCACTTTATTCTTCCATAGAACTTGCTGAAGTTTAAACTGTATCGAGTAACAGCGCTATTTAATATCGATACGAAGTCTCGTTAAACTCGAGTTGACTTGAGAGTTTCGGGGAAACTTTGCTATCGGAGGTCGGGGCGCGCCAAGATATTGACAAGGTTTCTTGTCGCTACGGCGCCTGTCTTATTCACTTATGAAAGCAACGGTAAATATGTTTGAAGATGTTTTTAATGATGCGAAAAAGGGGGATGCTTAAATTCCTATTTGATGAAAAATTCATGGATATCAATATTAGTTTAGGTTTAGTTACTGACTCTACTAACAGCTGCTTAATTAAAAGCTCTCATATATGTGCAAAAATTACTTAGCCGAAAATATCACACGCCTAAGAAAATCTGAACTTTCTCCCTCAAACAAATGATGTTTACATGGAAACATGTTAACGTTGTAACACTCAAACTTGATGGCTGTCATTTGTAGAGCTCGGGAGTCGAGTATCAGCGGCAACCACTTGAGCCTCAAGTCTCACTTACTCCAATTAACAAAACATTGTTCCTAATTGTCTTCCGAGTAAGGCCATTGACCTCGACAAGTCACAATCGTAGGGCTGTACCGATGCTGTAATCATCCATTGTTCGATGTATCGAGTCTGTGTAGTAACTCGAGTAGTGTGTTTGACAATTGCTTATCGATAAGGGGCTTAAGTGATTGGTGAGGCTTCCAACTTTTTAATTACAGAGATAAGAATATAGCTTTGGTTTAAGAGGATTTGCTATGATTTGATATTGTTTTTACACTGTATCTATATAGGTCAATGACTTTTTGAGGTAAACATTAGTTACATGAGTAAAGCTCTATGAGATAATGACACATATTCATCGATGTTATTGGAGGGAAATGAGCAAATATCTGAGTTCGCTTCCCAATTTGTAATTTCTCTTAAGTCAATATTTGAGATACTGTCCACATATTTTTGCTGAGCCGACGCTAGCTATCAAATTAAGCTTAAAAAGGTTCGTAGATCGAATGACGATAGCAGAAAAGAAATGGCCTAAAGGCTGGATATCCACTTTTATGAATTCATTGCGAAAGATTTAGCTAGGAGGGACATCATAACCCTAGTCGACATTTGCTATAACTTTAGCTATACTGGTACTTTTACTAACTTTAATAAATTCTGGCGACTGCGACGGATACAATTTGATATTTTTAGATTCTCAATTGTTTTTTAATGCTTGTAAGATAGTCTCATTTGAAACGCATAGAACAAATTGATTCTGGTGTTTGATTTTGACAGGCCTGTTGGTCTAGTGGTTAGTGACCCTGACTGCCATACCAGACATCGTGGGTTCGATCCCCACCCAGGGCAAATGTTTGTGTGATGAGCACGATAATTTGTTCCGTGTCTGGGTGTAGTTTATCTATAATATGTATGTATTTAAAAATATATGATTAAGTTTATCGGTTTTCTAGTACTTATAATACAAGCTACTTAGTATGCTTAACTTGAGACTATTTATTTATTTATTTTATTGCTTGAGTGTCTTCCTAGGGTCACACCTTCACACCACACACAGTTTCTATCTCCATTACGGAGTCTACAAACTTTGAACTGTAAAAGGGTTAAGAGACTAGGAAAATGTTAGTCATTCACACATTCAGTCACATTAAAGAATGTCTGATGCCAATTTCTATTTATAAAGAGAAGTGTCGACGTACTAACTGGCCCTAGGGACCACTGAGACAAGACGTCGTGGGTTTGCGGATGCAATTCATCTTATCTTAATAATAAATACGAAAGTACGTTTGTTTGTCTTTCTACTTAGTTTGGTTACAAGTTTGTTATTTGAAAAGGAGAGGTTTAGATCTTTAAGTTATCCTGTAAATATTATTCAAGTTGTTGAACTTATTTAGTGATGCCGCTGGCAATTCTTGTATTACATAATAGGTAAATCATGAACATGGAACTTAACACTTAAGATGCTCTGTTTTTTGTGAATGTAATTTTAGTATAAAAAAAATAACTATAAATAAAAAAATACCCAGAGTATCGATTTTTATTATTGATCGGGAGAGTATCTGCTTTGCAACTAAGAAAGCTGCATCTAAATCGGCTCAACTGTTTAGACTCGTACGAGTATGTAGCTATAGACTTACAAATAGCGGTGAAACGCATAAAACCTCCTTTAAGTACTTAAAACAAATATAAACTTTATATTATTATAACTACCTATTGGTAATTATTATGCTACGTGCTACTCTTAACAAGATACTAATAATTAAAACCAGTCAACCAAATTCAAGTGTACAATGTTCTAATATCAATTACACTGAGTTTCATAAGCTTCGAAAGACCGTGATTGCTCGCTTCCAAGAGTATCAAATTTAATTTTCCTTTAGTTATTATGAAAATACAGCGTGCGATAGTTCGAGTAATATTGTAGAATGGAGTATACTGTTGATTGGAAATTGAACGGTGTTGTGTTACTTTTAATAGTTGAAAATTCGTTGAAAAATGTTATGTGAAAAATGAAAAATTAATTGATTGGTATATTTGTTAAGGTGTGTGGTCTTTATTATAAAAGTGTAAGGATCATTTTCGTACGTCACTTGTTATTCCTTTTGCTAAAGATTTGTTTGCATACATAGATGTTTATTTTTTGTTTGACGAGATCCGTAAAAAATAAAAATATGCCTTCAACAAGCAAAACTCAGCTTAGTTTTTTACGGTCCTTGTAAAAGTTCGGCTTTTAGGTACTGTTTTTTATCTAGAACCGTTACACTATGCTAAAAGATGTACCTAAAGCTCACTGTTTTTGCAATAAAACTTGTGTTTATATTCCACTTCTTTTATTTGGAATACTGGAAAATATTCAGCAAGAGATGATGCCTAGAGAATCCTATACAAACTTAATGTTATGGTAAAGATTCTCTTTCGGTAAAAAGTAAAAAGATGTATAAAGTATGAATGTATTTGGATAAAGCTTTCGATGTTGACTCTAAAATAACATTTTTTTAGTATGACTTCAAAAACCAGAACTAGAGTTTGCAAGGCAATTTGCGACTTGCAACAAATTAAAGTTTAAGTAACAATTTATTTCAAGAATATAATTTTTTTTTTATTTAAGCCCTCGTGGGCTTTCTCCTCCTTGTGGAAGATAAAGAGGAGTCCCGGATTCTTACCGGATAAAATTATAGGAGTGCTTCACTGATCCCTTGTGCCAGAGTCAACAAAAACGCATTGTCAGACGCACTTAAAAAACCGCAAAACTATACACAGACCTCTCCCACCTCACACCGCAACATACCCAAAAGTGTAAATTATAAAAAAAAACCTAGTTATTTCGGGGCAATCGAGCAGATAGTGTTATTAAGGAGTTAACGACTGCCCCTGGGAGCAATTTCCTGGGCGGGACGCGAAGGTCGCCATGATAATGGTGAGGGCCAAACTTAATGTACCTTTGTAATGTATTGAAGGAGCTTTGACTGCCACTTGCGTTTATTAGTTTATTTTGTACGTGACACGTGGAAAATAGATACCTATGTAACAAATAAATAAGATTCACAATAATATGTGATTAAGAGCAGTACTGCTAAGTTAAGTATGTGTATATAAAAAAACGTTCTTCCTCTTTCTTAAAAATATGTTGCGACCGACAGCGTCCATAATTGTTTGTATATCCTACTATTTTTTGTATTGCGCGGGAATCCTCATGGACACCCACCTCCTCGGAGGAGGAAGTAGATAGTATCAGACTCTCACTGACTAAACCTGAAACGCCGTTTAACCTCCCGCATTTGGTCGGTGCACGGCAATGCATAGCAATTAATTATGCGCGCATTCTATATCTAACTTACTATTAAAATGTACATTATGGAATCAATACATATTGAGTATTGGGAAGTTTTTTTATGTTGTACATGAAATAGAATAGTAGAGTAGGAATTAGGAAGTGTCTCTACATTGTCACATGTTTGCACTACTTCTTTATGATGAGAGTATCTATATTAATGAGAATATTTATTAATTTCCAGTATGCTTTTATATCTGTATGCTTCAAGGATTTGACGACTATCAGATATAAATGTGTAATCACCGGAATTTAAAATTAATTCTGTGTATTTTTCTAGCTCAGATTTGCGAATGCTACGAACATTTTATACTCGGAAATATCTTACCTGATTTTCTCCAGGAAGCCATTTTGCTTTCCTTTACTAAGAACGAAGCAATCAATCACACTCCACAGAGATTCTGGATATTACCAATTTATTTCCAATTTCGTGTTAATTGCAATTACAAAACAACTACCTAATTAAATGTATCACAATCACGTGCACTTTAATTATCGACGTAGTTAAAATTAATTAAACCACAAACTTGGTGATACAAGTATTAATGTGCCTGTACTTCAATTAACTGTTCGAAATTAAATTTATATACGATAGGTAGGTTTATGATGAAATCATGTTATACATATGATTTTATACTGATACTAGCTGTTGTTTGCGACTTTGTACGCATTAGTAATACTACCACGAAAAATTAGACTTTGGGGGAAAAAATAGATGTTGGCCGATTCTCAGACCTACTCAATATGCTCACAAAAGTTCAAGAGAATCGGTCAAGCCATTTCAGAGAAATACGGGTACGATCATAGTGACCCGAGGATTTTATATGTATAGAGATTATATTTAGCAATTACATTAGGTGTACTGGTTAGTAATTATGTGTCATTTTCCGTGAGTGCATATTATCAATATGATACATGATTTGAGTAATCGTTAAATATTGGATATGCGGCATAGTCAGCAAACGTCAACCATTTGTCACGTCATCTTTGGGTGTTGTCAGCCTCGGTTTCCTAGCGATTGTATAGTGAATTAAAATATTTAGTAACAAATTTACCTAATGTTTCGGAAGAACAAACATTTTTTTTAACAGGTTTTCTATGGCAACTAAATGAAGTGATCATAATCAGACATTAAACAACGAGACAACTTTACTCCGTAAAAAAATCAATAAAATCAAAACAAGTCTAGTCAATAAACATCTAAGTACATTAAAAACCAATCCACTCTCCTGTTATGACTTACTTCGGTAACAAAATTACGGTAAAAAAATAAATAAACACTGCAGGGGCTTATGTATTTAACAAACGTTTCCCTTTTGTTTATTTTCCTCCACGTTTGTTTACACTGCGGATGTTTATGGGTGAACCTTTTATTTTATTTGCTGCCAGTCTGATTGGTACGTTCACTACCGACAGAGCTTTTTTAAAGGGAGTGGAACAAATTGTATTAGTTACGGGAAGATATTGAGATGGTATCGTTTGTTAGATAGTGATTTTTAGGTAATGTATTGTTATATGTACCTATTTACTCGAATTTATGTTGAAAATGGACAATCTCACAAATACGTAATTGTACTATGTAGGTAGTAATAGATGGTAGGTAATAGTGAACGAATCGTGACTACCTAGTCTTATACATTACGATTACTTATATTTAAACTGTAATTATTGAATATTAAAAGTTGATGCATGTGTTTTATGTCATAAATCTACAGTATTTTTCTTCTATAGTTTAATACAACTAAAATGAATTCTTGTTTAGATAAACTCCGGAAATGCGTTCCGTTCTCATATCTCTTGTGTCTTTATTCAAAGGCTTTTTATTGAATCATGGTGAACTAGACGACGAATACGGAAGTTTATAAACACCATCGTCATTATAACGCCAAACATCCTTGTGAATTGACTAGATGGGAAACAATACCATAAATTGATTACTAAACACTAAACAATAAAATTATTTATTTTTCTCATAATATATCTACTAATAGGTACAAGAAGCATTTTAGTTATGGAAGCTTGTAATTAACAATATTGTTTCTTTAATTTTTTATACTCATGTATGATATTAGTCTCTAAGCTTTCCTAAGAAAAATAGATAAATAAAATAAGTGATATCTTGTAATCGCACAATCACACCAAAACAAGCGACAGATAAGTTACAGAATTTGCTATAAACTAACACCCTGTAGCAAAGTGTTGTTATATGATTGTGCATTAAGTTAGTGTTAGTGTAAATTTTACCAATTAATAGAAATAAATAAATAAACAACAATTATTATTACAACGAAGAATCATACACGTGGTTTGATTGAATCTTCACCGATGCGATGTGACTTTGTAAGTACGTACATATATCTTTACTTTCCTGTTTGTGCCCACTCGTGCGTATGTAGTGCGCCGCGATTGTTATTCAAATACGTGTGTCTTTACACGGTACAACAAGCGGCAGGGAACGGTCTCATCGTATCTATTGGCAACGGGTTTTATTAATTCCCTTATTAGAATTATTGATAGGTTATGTTGTTGAAGTAAACTGTTAAATATTTTCAATATTGCGAATTGATACCATTATATGGGTTACTCGATTATCCTACAAATGAATTCGCAAGGTGACATGTGATTGTTGTTAACGTATCTCAGAACGTTAAGGCATTGAAAGAATTCAGAGAACAAATGTTTCAAAGTTAGCGATCATTCGAATAGACACAAAAGTATCTATTCCATTGATCCTGACATCATTGAAACGATCATCCGACTTTGGGATTCCGATCACCTCATATAAGAACGCATAAAACAACACACCATCAGAAAACTCAACTACACTGACTCATGTTACTATTTCGAGTCTCTATCAATACTAGAACATAAAACAAAACACAACAACCGTATCAACTTGCCAGTAGTGTCATAGCACAGCTTCAAGCTATTTCAGCTCAGTAATGCGACTGTACCACAGAGCTATAAATTTATAATCCCCTGCAGCTAGAAACACCGAGCTGTCTCGCCACAGACTCTGATTGCCAGATTAATTTAGCGATCTATTAGCTCAACTAGACGCTTGCGCAATTTATGAAATGGGAGCTAGGTTGTCGTTTGAATGAATGGAATAGATATTCTGCTCAATACTTAAGTAATAAGTAAGTAGGTAAAAAATGATATATTCCGTACTTTTTGATTATAAGAGAAATTGTTTGTAAATATGAAACTCTAAACGAGCTGAAACTTCATTATGTCTAAGACTGGATCTGCCGAAAAATAAAGTTTCTTCATTTTAAAATCGGCAGATAACAACTTTAAACTTGATTGAGTATAAAAAAATCAGAAAAGGCGATAGGTCTAATCAAGCTCTATGAATATTTGCAGCAGACAGGTGCGTCTCAAATTCTAATTTAGCTATTTTCAATTCTACTTTTTTTAATAAAAATAAAACATTCAACGAAATAACCTAAACCTAAACTAAAACGTCAATCGAGTCTTAACGACTTAATCAAACAGGTTCGTAAACATACTTATGAACGTGTAATTATAACGATTGCTGTTAATGTCGACCCTCGGGGTCCATTACACTTGGACCCTTATAATCTGACCCCTTATTGCGTGTCGGTTGAAGACTGTTTGCGCCCTTACCGCTAACTGTAATATCAAGGTAATATTTGTAAATAATTTATTAAAAGGGAGTAGGTTATGAGTGAATATGTGTTATGCATGCAATGTTACTGGAACTTAGTGTTAGCTTGTGATGGTAGAGGTAATAAAGAATTGTAATATTCATAGGTTTACAAACGAGTATGTATGTCAAATTGTGTGTTATTCCAAAATTTAAGAAATTGGTCCGACTATACACAAATTACGGGTTTATTTAATAGTCCAGTCATTTGGTAGTTTTACCTGGAAAGTTTTCCGGGAGTTTTGAAAATTGGGTATTTTATAGATTTGGATATGCTCTTTTCGAATTTTAACTTTGCCACCTCGTACCACCGCCGCTCGCGCCACCATTTTGAAAAAATGGCGCCCAAAAACGTTTTTTTGGGAATATCTCCTTTCTGAGGCATTTTACGAAAAAAATAGTTTCTACAAAATTAAACTAGAAAAGATTACCTACACTTTATGTCTTATTTACTTTTTCATAAAATCAATAGTCTTGGACGTGCAAGCGCCGCAAAGTATTATTCATTTGCACCACTACGAGTGTTTCGTATATTTTTCTAGTGTTCTATTACTGCCGCCGGTTTTCAAGAAGCAGGTATCAGGTAATATGTCTTCTTTAAATCGGGTCCTTTCTCTCGACTATGAACGAAACTTTAACGAAATATTTGTCGGTAGAAGCTATATTAACAGAAATATTTAGTTTAGACTAATTCATCATTGTACGTACGGAAAATTGATTTATTTGTGACAATTCACTTGAAAATCGGCGGCAGTAATAGAACATTTTAGAAAAATATACGAAAAACACGTGGTGGTGCAGATGAATAAGTAATACTTTGCGGTGCTCGTATAAGCATCAAATATTTTTTTACTAACATATTTCCGTAATACAATTTTTCCACTTTAAACCAGTAAACTAGTTCAACTTCTCAAAGAACATTCTTGTCCGTTTGTCAAAATCATAAAACCTGTACTGAACTATATCATATAACAGAAGCCAATCGTTGTTCGACTCCCTGCTGAGGCACCACACAGAGCAAATAAACGACGTTTTATTGGTTCACGAAATCTGTACCAGAAAATAAGTACTTACTTACTTTCTGCGAATTGTTCATCAAAGAACTACTGTTTCTGAACTATTTGTAGGATATTTCTGGCTGATATGATAAATATGGTGTTTTCAGGAACCTTTACAGATAAAGGATTAACCTTTGGCAGTGTGATTCTGAGCTGAGGTTCTAACACAACCTATCAAAGAAATATAAATGCAGTTGTGGATGAGAGATACCACTCTACGCCATGTATTGCGCTCTCTTTCACATCTGCAACAATCTTACTTTAAGAAGATGTGAAAGACTCATGAAATAATATGTTTAATCGATTAATATCTTCTTATAATTACAAATGTATGTTAATAAGTATAAAACATTGTTGTAAGAACATTAGTTTCAATGTTGTAAGCGACGCTTGTTTGTCCATTCAATGTTACATTCGTTGACGTAATTAGCGGGCCTCAAGTAATTAACTAATTGAATAAACAAAGTGCTCCTGTCAAGGAAAAGTTTATAGCGTTTTGTATAAACATACATAGGTACGTTTATTTTAATTTAAGTTAATGTTGTATGGTAATTTACCTCCTATGAATGTTTTTGTTTATTTCGTCTTGTATATTTTAAAAAATTAAAACTTTTGCAATGATGACAAAAGAATACGTAGTGATCAGCTTTCTTTTATTTTCTACAGTTTATGCTCAATTATAAGCTGCTACATGATTACAGGGTACTTTTAACAATACCTATCACTTATGCAAAAGCACAACGGAATACAAAGACACCAACACATTATCTTTGCATACATAACTAATTAAAATTATTACAACATAGTATGATGATCTATCGACCCGACTTGGTTCTACCAAGCAGGCAACCCACTACGAGGTACTAGCAGACTGCAGTTGTGGAAGCGAGAAAACACTACGTGGCGTAGAGCGGCGTCACTTTCCCACAATTCAAAGTTCTTTAAGATGTGGTAGTAGGGCCAGGTCGTGACGATCGTCATTTGTCGTTAGTCGATCACTAACAAGCAACAAGGCACGATGCATGTAGGTTTTTGTCATAGATCCGGTATCGGTGACCACACACGACGCCTGCATGCATAAACAAACGTTTTGTGCTAGACCCAGCTAGGAAAAACATTCTCATGGTAATAACTTGTGTGGAATTTTTTGCTTCTTCAAGAATGCTGATGGGAAATCCTGGATGTAATGATTCAATAATAAAATATGTGTAGTACCTATTTGTCATATACCTAAAACTGAAAGAAATCTTCTTCGTAGCATAGTATATTCTAGAAACTCCTGAAAACTGAATGCTACTTTCGGTGTAAACTTTATAGTTCTACAAAATCACAAACTTTTAATTAACATATTTAAGTAAAACGTACCAACTCTGTTAGAAGACCCGACTAACTACCAATTACAGGAAACAAAACAGTTTTGCAAACATTGAATAGTTGCTGCTTTTCTATTCTAGTTTCCCCAAACAAATTTTACAATAACAACTTCAATAAACATTCTTTATCTAAATGAGAACGCTCAATACATCGTCACACATCGGTGAAAGTAATCTAAGCCGCGCCAACCCCTTTGGGGGGGGGGGGGGGAAGGGTTGAAACCATCAAGATAACTGAAGGTCTCGGTCAAATCGCAGACCGTTGACATTGGCGGGGTGAGTTTGGAACTTAACATTGTGTTATAACAACCCCTGCGGAGGTAACACAGTAGGTTTGCTTTGATTTTCTCGTGTAGTTTTCGTTTTTCGACTTGTAAGTGGCCCATGGCCAAGTAAAAAACATGGTGCTTATTTTTTAATTCTGATCTTCAATGGCATTATCTAACTAGCCTTTTTTCAATTATATTGGGTTGTCATCTATGCAGCCTTGGTTTTAAAAATCATTTTATAATTGATACGAAAGTTTTCTAAACTTTATTTAAATATTATAGTCTGGAAAGAGTCTCCCGAAAGTATCATATACCATCTTACAGAGTCGTATCTAATAGCCCAGACAAACAAAAAAGTAACTACTTAGCTGACTCAACACAGTAATACCCACAAACCAGAAAGCTCTTCTAAAAATATCCTTATCCCTAAACCCTAGAATACCTCGACATAGCAACTAGACATAACACACGTACGTTCTATATTTGGGTATGATATCAGCCCTCCAAACTTATGAGCCATAAGAAAGTTCCCGCACGTTCTCCGGCATAAATTCACGGCCAGATAAGCGCGTGTTCCTCTTCATCGCTAAACTACTGGCAGCCACTACCTCACAGAGAGAGGGGGTTCACTTTTGGCACCCCTCCAAGGCCGGGCCAACACGCGATATGGTAATATACCCTTATCTAGTTCCGCCGGAAACTGCTATATGCGCGCCATTTTTATATACACTAAGAAATTACTCGCTTAGTCATCACACTGTAAAGCTGTAAGTTCAAGTTTATTGCTGCAAAGTTTTTTGAACTTTATTCTGTCGGTGTAGGTTCGTTTATTGTTTGTGCTTCTGTTGAAGACAATTACTAGATACTTAGTCATTGCTGCCAAGGTTAGTCATTGTTTGAATTTATTATTTAGACTTATAATTTAGGCTGTTGACTCATACGGTTAGCTGGCGGTTGTTATATTGGTTTTTGAAGTTATACCGTGACATGTGTCTGGCTTCGACTGCGGCATTTCTTTGTACGAAACTTTTATTAAAAAATGAAAAAATATGTGATATAGGTCTGGTGTATCTGTGCAATCATTTTATCGTTCAATACCAATCCGAACCCTTACTAGAAAAACATTAACGACAAAGAAAAGCAATCATTCGCGAGACTGCGACTGGCATCCTATTGAATCCGCGAGTATTTTCGTTTTGTTCAAGCATTTCTATAATCCGATTTTTCAGTATTAATAGGTTTATTGAACGTTCACGTTGAACTAGAGAAGATCGTTGGAATCAGGAGAGCTCTCACGCCTCGGGTTTCATTAAATAATTGTAAATCCGATCCAGTCATATTGGAAGAGATCGCTTTCAAACTTCAACGGATTCCTTAGATCGCAGAGGTTAACTGAAAACAATTGATTAGGACTTGAAGGATTTATGTGTTGATGACAATTGTTAGATAAACCATTGTATTTTGTATCTTTAAAAAGAGGTTAGAAAATATGTCTTAATATTCAATGGCGTAAATGGCGGAAAAAATACAGTTTCGAGCCTAACTAAAATGATTTCGAATATAGTGGGATGAGGAAGAAAAAGTATTGCTAATGTACGCATTTATACTTTTCATAATGGACCTACCATATACGTGCGTACACACACATCCATATTACATTTTACAGGAGACAAGTTTAAAAAAAAGAAACAATAATTTAACAGGTTATTAAAAAAAACAATATTTAAATTATTAGATACTATTTTGTTTATTGCTATTCTATGGATTCAGCCTCATTTGTAAAACCATAATAATTTTATGTCACTTTTTAGGGAGACAAATCAGTTCCCAGTTTTTCCTCATACGATAGTTAGATAAGTGTCCCTGACATTACGGTTTGCTTTTATCAGGATAACACAATTATACTATTATCTCGCTGCGATAATTTTTGTTTTTGTTATAGTTATGATATGAAGTAACCGTACATATTCATAACAACGTAAGTATATATCTAAATCGGTAGACTTCAGCATTTTTTTTTGTTGAAATACTTTCAACTATTTCTAAACTATTTAATTACTTAATTGAAGAAGTCTCCTGGGCACGTTTTCCGCCATTCACGGAGATGACGACATATTTTTTGACGTTTTGTAAATATGTTATTTTGTAGTTATAAAAGTTGAGTTATAGATATTTTTTGTTTAGTGTATTTAAGAAAATGAAAATTGGAAAACCGAAACAACTGATACATATTTAATTCCTATTTGTATTTATAGTGAACCTGGTTGCAATTAAGCCAAAAGTTCAACATTATACAGCTAGCCTATGTGAATACCCATTACGGCAATATTTGGCATCATACAACTCCAAATAACGCGGACTGAAACAGATTTTCCATTTAAACGAGCTAGTTAGACATTCAGCCAGCATTCGCTGTGTAAGGGCAACCAGTGTTGCCTGTCGGAAATAATAATTTATTATCTGTGTGTTGGCAACATTTCAAAATGGTATTTGCAAGCAGTTGTAGTTGTTCGGTAGTTTTGATTTTGAATATTCGTGCAATATATTTTACTTGCCATTTGTTACTAGAGAAAGTCAATTAAATAAATCAATTTAAATTTTAAAATATCATTAATTTGTCTGTTCACTCCGTATAATAGTACTAAAGGGACCTTTTGATACCGGTGGCGGCATCGGATGTTCATTTGTCTGGCTCCCGTTGCCCCTAGCAACCGACAAAGGGACGCGATACGACTCATGTATACAGACACCTGCCCTTAGTGCTCGGTGCAGACGTACTCGTCAAGGTTTAGAAGACCCTTCTATTTACACGCTATTTATTTTTGATTGTAAATAAATTGACAATTGTGTCTTGTATTATTTGTAACGGGCAACTTGGCTTTAGGTACTAAAATGTAGGGATTATAAGATTGTATTTATTTGGTAATTATTTTTTAATAGCTGTTGCATGCAACTTAGCCCGCACAAATCTCGGTTAAAGCAGCAAAAACTTAACCCACTTCTGATGCAGTCGGCTAAAAAGTAGCCTGTTTAGCCTAATCTAGGATCTCAGCTAAGTCCATACCAAATTTCAATAAAATTGACCGTAAAAGAGTAACAAACATCCATCCATCTATACTTACAAAGTTTCACGTTTATAATATTAGTAAGATCACATTATGCATTTGGTTGTAGTCAATCTTAGGAGAGGGGTTTTGGTAGCTTGCAAAAACCTTTCCACTTGATATTTGTCACAATCGATTGGCGTTTTAATCAGTGTAAGTTAACAAAACGATGAAAGCTATTTTTGCAGCAATCAAAAGCAATTTGTTTGTTGATTCATAATCGAACACTCAGCAACGTTTAATAATATGACAAAAAAGTCTACTTAATTATTCAAATGAATCCATGAAAATAACATACGATATATTAAGTTAAAATAACTCTAGTCGCTTAGTGACCATTTTTGTCGACAAAACTATCGAAATCCAACTCTTTAATTATTAAACAATCGTACAATATTTGTACTGTCTACGTTTTCTCTATTTTAGGAAATATTAACCTTAATGTGAACTCTTTAAAGTTCAGTTTAGATACACAGACCTTATTACCGACTCATAAATTAATTTGTTGATGTCTGTTGATATGGTAAATCATTTTTCCTACATTTTCCTGGTGCCCATAATTTATAGATACTTACTAGGTTTTCCGGGTTCATGCCTATGACCGATCTAGGATATTACAAACCAGATTTCCTTTATTGTATTTATAACATTCGTCATAATGCTGTCAGTAACTTATTTGTCAATTTTGTAACGATTAACTCCTAAATAGTAGGGATGATGATAATTTGTTTTTTAGTTTCCATCATGTAGTATGTAATAAATAATATTGGACATTTTCTTTTGTCCCGCGAACACAAATTGACAAAAATACAGTAATTGAAACTGGCGCGTGAATTCGTTACGTCACATGCACCTTCTCCTTTAAAGCAGCTTAACTTTGCCAATTTTTATGGTTTAGTTTCATTATTTCTTTCATTATCTATCTGATGGACTTATTAGGGTTTTATTTATCGTACCCTTTCATCATCCCTACTACACTGTACTTCATACGATCAAAATATTAAAATCTTTACTCGACACAATATAACAAAACTTTCAAGTGGCCAATAAAATCTCTCAATTCATTCATCAACGAATGCCGTATCTATGTAGTATCGATGTTTACTGCCGCTTCCAGTTCATTCCACATGATCGGAGCTCACGTGGGCTCAGCACAAGCTGCATGCAATCGAAACTAGTCAACAATACCGTCCTCGTTAAACGATATCCAATTGAACGTCGCGATCGTTACAATTGTTCATTGTGCGAAATTGAAATATACTCTTTGTAAACAGAGATGAGAGTGGCCAGTGTGGTATTACAATATCACAGACATTGACGGCTCTAGCAACATTTCCATTCGTCTGTTTTAACTTAATATTTCGTAGTATTTTCATATCTCCATCGTCTCGTGTAAGTATTGCTACAGTATTTGGGTCACTGTGCATTTTGTTTTCCTTATGCGAATGGAATATTTGATGAATATTTATAACGATTGGATATAGCTATTCATTACGTCCATAAATCGCGGTATCTAGTTATTGAGCGGTGAAATTGCAAAAAGTTTGTAATGCGCACGGAAAGTTAGAATGCTCTAGTAATGGCGTGGTATTGCTTATCTTCAAATCGTTTACATTAAATACCTGTGTTTCCGTCTTCTCCCTCGATACGCTTTTTGTTGTGACATCTTGGTGAATATAATCGTCTTTTATATTGCATTTTCTATTGTAATTTATCGATTTAGAATCAAGTCTCAATGGTTTCTATGAAATACTCGCGCTAATCAACATCGTAACATAAACTGTAAAGCAGCAGACCGGGCTCAGTAGCGTACCTTGGGAGAGGCCTATGTCCAGCTGTGGACTGCAACGGGCTGACGATAATGATAAAACAACATCACTATTTACATTTATTTTGTATTAACGTATGTTTTTCTTTGGTTACAGCAATGGAGGGGGGCGCGTGGTGCGCCCGTGACATCTCCCTGCGCGCTCAGAAGAAGTTCCTGTCGCGTGTCGGCGGCACCGCCAGCGCACGCGCGCTCGTGCTCGACGAGCATGCTGCCAAACTGCTGGATCAGGTAGGCAGAGCTACTGCACACTAGTTGTACATAGTACATAGGTTTGACTGCGCGGATAGCCGCAGTGATATAGGTCACCACGCAAATTACCACTGTACGTGACGTGTCGCGGGCTCGATCCCCGCGTAAGACAAGAATTTATGCGATCCACAAATGCTTGTTCTGAGTCTGGTTGTCTTTGTGCATGTGAATTAAATGTCTGTGAAACCCCCCGCGATACAAGGATTCAATTCCTTAGTGCTGGAGCCGTTAAAAAAAAATACTAGCGCCTACATGGATTTAAGTGATAGTCCCGTCTGGATTATGCAGCTGAACTGTGAACTCTGGTGGACTTCTTACATGGACTTAGTGAAGTAGTTTTTAAACTAGTCAAATTTAAAATCGACAGAGAGACACCGAGATTCAGAGTTGTATCAACCTATGTTTTTCTGCATTTTCAACAAATGTCGTCTACTAAATGGTTTCATAAACCTCACCAATAACTTTTACGAGCATCTCCGAGAAAGTCACAACAAGTCAACCTCCGCCTTCCAGTGAATTATGGGAAATCTAATTTCTCTAAAAGCAATACTTGTTCGTTTAGTTTCTATCAACGTTGAAAGTGGTTTCCCGAAGCTAGTTTCTTTTGTCTTGTCTTCCATTATATTTCGTCTTGTATGGCTATCTTCCCGTCCATCGGTATCTAAAGTAGTTGGTTTCACATCCTGAATCCGATACTTTGATAGGAAATCTAATTTACTGCCTGATGCCTTTTCCTGACTTGTATTGTGAAATGTTAAATTTATGATCGTTTACTGCCGACCGGTAAGTTGATTACGTAAGGTTCCCAATTTAATTTTACCAAAAAGGCTTGCCTTCAATTTTACGACAACTGTGTGTGCTTTCTACATTTCATAGGTTCGAGTTATAAATCTTTCTACTAATTGATAATTGTTAACATTTAAAATGGAAATAGAACAGTGCGCTATCAGACACCAACATTTCAGCATTCTCTCTCATATTTCATATCTACTTATCCTATAAGACATTTCTATGAACTTTATCGATTTTGGAGGAAAATCCGTTATTACTTTAAGATGACGTCACCATGTTTAATTGAGATATGTTCTGTAACGTTCCAGTTCCTGTCAGTGCTACGTGAGCGCATGGAGAAGCGCGATGCGGAGAAGCTGGTGAAGCACGTGATCAAGTCCGCCGTGAAGCTGGGCGTGCTGCGCCGCCACGGACAGCTGTCTGCTGCCGACGAGCGCGCGCTCGCCGCCTTCAGGTCCAAGTTCCATGTGAGTAATTATCATTTGTCAATTTGTAGACTTTGCGACCGGTGTTGTCGCTACCGTATAGGCCTTGTTAGACACCAGCGTAAGTGCCAAAGCAAATAAATTAATTAACACGGCTGCTGTTTTAATCATCTGTCATAGATGTTAGAGACCACTGATGATGATTGACGGATATAGGTCTCTCCTAGCCAATCTACTGCTTTGTGCATTTGTTTAGGTAGTTGTTGATAAATACATGAAATACTTACTGTCTGATAAAATCTCTATGGGAAAGTTGATTGATCTGTGTCCAAATGTATTTTTTTATGTCGGTACCTACATTAGATTGATAGGGATAATACAAGATTCTCTAATCAACTTGAAATCTTTGAGTAGATATTCTTACACATTTTTTGCTGTATTCCTTATGATTTATCTGACCTGACCAGGTATGAATGAGGTCAGGTTAATTAAGTTATGTCTCAGTGATTAATAACTTTGCTCTAATCATTTCAGACGGTGCTGATGGCTGTGGTGTCGTTCTGCGAGGTGGACTTCTCATACGACCGCGGGTTCCTTCAGGATGCGCTCCGTGAATCTCACCAGTCGCTCAAGTAAGTACAAATCTCTTCTGTGTTTTATAAACCTTTGTATTTCCCAATCTGGTATTCAGCTAAATGCAATTTGGTAGTTTCTAACATGCTCCAATACTGTTTCGCAGGTCAGTGGTAGAGCGGCACCTGTCGGACAAGTCAGTATCTCGCCTCGCGGGCGTGTTCGGCATCGCGTCCCGCGGCGAGCTGCTGGACGCTCTGTTCTCCGGCCAAGTGGACGAGGACGTGCTCAAGCTGTCCCGAATGCTCCGCAAAGAACTGGACCGAGGCCTTCTATAATCCCGCACCACACGCGTCCTGTGCCGTCCTTAACCAAAGCTAAACGTACCACGTACCTCGTACCCTGTACCAAGGTACCCCGTACCAAGGTATTTGGACGATTTACCTCACGCGAGGCCATTTTGTCGTAGAGAACGTCTCTAACACCGACAGTGGGATCACTTACGATATCGTTATCTCCACAAATGGAGATTTGACTTTTATTAGTAACAATATTTCTAGTTAGGTTGTATGTTGATACAATTGCACGTCGGGTCGATTGTGGTGCCGGCTTTGAGTGATGAAAAAATAAAAGTTTTCACTTTATATGAACAGCAAAAGCTACTTAGGTACTATAATTATCAAAATAAATCAGTGACTAATTGTTCGGTTAGTGCAAAACAATGGTCGCTGATAAGCGGGGACTAAAATAGCTCGTGTGAATCAAAGCCGGTGCAATGTAGGGCATTACTGCTTGACCATTCGTTTTCTTCAGCACACAATATTCATTGAAACGTCATTGGAAAGCTCTCTCACTTCTGTCTGTGGTTCCAAATATTTGATGACAGATAAGGTTATATCAAGACTTTTTTGAATACTCAGTGATTTTATGTTAAACTTTATAATATATATTGGCGTTAAAATTAATATTTGTATATACGTCCTTTCGTTTTAAGGCAATTTTTGGCATTAGTTTCGTTACTGGTTTATCAAGAAAAAAAATGTCCAAAAAATACAAATTTTGTACACTAGAATATTAATGAAAACTGCCTGTGGAAAATACCAATGAATCATAATATTTAAATTTAAAATACATTAAGGTTTTATATCGGAGACCAACATTTGAACATACTGTATCAACCTATGCACTGATTTGTTATAAGATTCAATTTGGAGGACACTTTAATTAATATACTAAATTAATTAGTTTCTTCATTAATTATGTCACTATTGACATAATATTATCCTTGCTTAAAACTTGCCGCCCGTAATATGCCATGGAATGAAAAACAAAAAAGAAACATTTGTTTTGAACCAAGATATTTATTTCTTGCCTCATTTTACGCCTTAATACACAGCATTATTATTTTAGAATGCATTTAATAGTTTGTATATAATACATATTCTAAGGTATACTCGAATTATTTAATTTTGTATAATTTTAATTTAATTGTTAGGTTACAGAACTGTTACCATTAGGTAAGTTGTTCTTTTAAGATTTTCTTACAATGGTCTATAAATATTAAAAAATCAGTAGATCTGATATGAATTGTAACATAAACGAATACTAGATAGACTTGAAAATAATTATTAATTAATTTCGATGAGTTGTCAACGACTTACAACACTTTTATAGTAAATAAGGCCTACCTTTCGCATTATCTATTAATGTCCTGTATTTTTAATGAAATGTAAATGATTTTGTACAATTTACTTATATTTATCACATATCTATCACATTTAACTACGCAGTATATTAAAAAAATGTACCTTTTAAGTATATTTTCATGTATCTCAGTAATAATATATTAAAAAAACAATGTAATGTTTTATAACATATGCAATATAAGAATCATTATCAAATCGAATAAAAAATATGTTAAAATATACAAATCACAAACGAAACTAATCATAATCTTAAATAATCGGCGTCTTACAAATTTTATAAAATACTTTGGACCAAAAACTAACTTGTATATCAACAGTTCTAACATATCTGAACTTGATTCATATCTTTATTACTTTAGCAATAACGTTGGATAGTCATAGTTTGTAACTTATATTGTTTTGTATACTTGTAGTTCTTGCGATACTTTCACTATAGAACGCACATCTTGAAGGAGATTGGCTGACAGCTCTTTGACTATAAACTTAAACTCTTCATGCAAATATGAACTCTGTAACAATACCGCTATAGATCAAATTAATTTGGCATAAGGTTATAGTCTCATCGAAGACACCTAAATACGTTTATTCTTCATAGAAAATGCACCAATCTAGAGTCTTACAAGTTTTAAAGGAAAAGAGTCATAATTGCTGAAAGTATAAGGTTCATATTTGCATGACAAACTAGCAAAGTGCTGTCAGAAAGTCTCTGTACAATTGTCTTGCCTAATTGTGTCACTGTTTAGTGTTTTGTAATATTTGTGTTGGTGTTATGGCGGTTTCCATTTACAGGTTACACATACTACAGACTCCAGTAAATTATATTTACCTTTCTAAGGCATAAAATATCAAGACTATTCCATTTTGAAGTATTGTCTGTGGTAGTCTAGTCTATAACTCCATAAATAATGCTGAAACTCACTGAAATGCATTGAAATTTGATTTTTGTATGGATAATGTGTGACCCTAAATGGAAACCATCAAATGTCATAGCTAGATGAAATCAAAGAGACGTCCAAGTAGGGATTGTATTAAAAAGACAATATCAATGTGTAATATAATAAATGTTGATTCCTAAACGACTCTCTACGAGGTGTTATTGCGGCCGTATTATGTTAGCAAGTCACACACATTCGCACAAAGATTTAAACCCATCGTTAGACATTTCACGAACTTTAATATGGTAGGGCAACCAAAAATAGTCAATGCAATGACTTACTATTACGTAACACAATAGGCTTCACACTTAAGATGTAGTTAAAATGCACTAAACACCAATTTTCTATCAGTGCAAAATACTGTTACTTTATAAATCTGATTTGTCAATATTTGTAATAACGTTAAGTTTATGTCAGTTTGTGCGAATGTAGGTGATATAGAACGATTGTTCAAGTGACAGAGAGGGACAAAGCTATACACACATAGCGCCATCTCTTGTTCACAAGCGTAATACGGCTTGAGGTGTAAAATGAATGTTTTAAGATAGTTTTTACAAGAAACTGGTGTGATTTATATGTTAGCGTTACTGAAATATCTGTTAGGAGTTCATTGGATGTTAATAATAATTTGTGAAAACTTAATTGATGGTATTTGTGTGTTGTTTGTAATACTAATGTAAAACATCTACTTCAAGATTGAATGTTATTTCTCAACGATTTGAGAGATATTTCTACTTACTTACGATGGATGAAACTAATACAGATTGTTCCTTATTGTCTGAAAACTAAACAACGCAATTTTTTGCTTAAATTTCTTTGAATAAACAATTTGAATGTTAACAAATAGCCAGTCACTATTATTTAGATCACATTTATGCTAATGTTATAAAATTGTTTGTTAATGACACAATTGTGCGGTGTTGGGATTAAAATGGGTTTACTTTTAATTGGCTCAATTCTTGCCTAAATTTATTGTATGTATGAAAATACGGACTTGCCTTTGACTTGATTGCAGATTAACTTTCTAAAAGGTATGAAAAAAGGTGTTGTAAATACATATTTTGTAACTAATTGTAAAGTTTGCATTTCGAATACTTAGTCGACAATGTTTCGGCTGTGATATTTTGTTGTATTTTGTTTTTACAGCAATATTTAAGTAAAAATAATTTATTTAACAACTCCCCAAGTTAATTCCAACACCGCACTAACTATAATTCTAAAGTACTGAGCACAATAAGCACGTACATGACATTTACTGATCTAAGGCTTTTCACGGCGTTCCCCAAGGCTTGGGGCCGTGTCGGAAAGCCTGACAACTGTATGTAATAGTTTTGTTAAGCTGTGTTATATGTAATAAGATTTGATATCAAATATACAATTGATAAGAGTTTTGATGTTATTATTTAACCTTACACATTTTTAGTCAGTTTAATTTTTTTACCCAACTGCGCCAGAAGGAGGGTTATGTTTTTCGAGAGTATGTTTGTATGTATGTTTGGCACGCTCTGCAGCCTAAGCGGCTCGATGAATTTTGGCTTGAGAGGTGTCGTTAGAATGTTAGATTTGTATTGACTGTGGGAGTGACACTGGATATATCAAAATAATAGAAAAAACAAAATAGCGGACTTTTGGCGCCAAATTCGAATATTGCTCACTCTGTAGTCTGAACAACTCGATGGATTTCAGCTTGATAGGTCTCGTTAGATTTGAATTTACCGTGAGAGTGGCACTAAATATATCAAAATATAAAAAAAAAAAAAAACAAAATGACGGATTTTTATCGCCGAATCCGAATATTGCTCACTCTATACCCTGAACGACTAGATGGAATTCAGCTTCAAAGGCGTCGTTAGAATTTTATTAGTTGTGAGAGTGACACTGGTTATAAACTTTTATTCGATTGCTACAGAAAGGAGGGTAATGTTTTTACCCGACTGCCACAGAAAGGAGAGTAATGTTTTTCAAGTGTATGTGGATTCTATGTTCCTGAACGGCTAGAAGTATTTTAACGAATGTGATGTCGTTAGATTCGTCTTGATAGTGCGAGTGACATTAGGTAGGCACATAACTAACGGTTGTTGACGTTTACGTTTACTTTTTGTGTTTTTAACGCACGTGGCATTCATCTTTTATCGTAAGCTAGTGATCAGTGGATAATAGTGTTGGTTGTACAATAAGTGCTATAATTCTATGTTTTTATCTATACATATAATAAAATTGTAACAAGCTCATGTCTGTACATTAAAGATATTATAGAAAAACTCAGATGGGGGATCTTCATACAACCAATAGAAGCCAAAAATATGAAAAAAAAAAATTGTCTGTTTGTTGTCCGCTTTATAAAACTTTTTTATTATGTAACTATTAGTCCTCGCTAACATTTAAGCTATTTTTTTTTAAAATTTGCTCTTTAACTTAGCAGATCAATGTCCAGCAGATCAAAAAAAAAAGAGAGTTCTATTCGCATGCAGCTGAGTTCTATAGTTCCTGATAGTTTTTAAAAATATTTCTGCTGTTTTTACCCCAAAAAATTAAATTGATGAAATGCTCTGCTAACTTCCCGTAGCAGATCAATTTGCAGCAGATAAAAAAAAAGTGTGTTCCTTTCGCATGCAGGTAAGTTCTATAGTTCCTGATAGTTTTCAAAAATAGTTCTAACGTTTTTGTCCCAATAAAAGACAATTTAAAAAATGATCTGCTAACTTCCCGTAGCAGATCGAAAACTCGAAAATATCATTTTCATTGCCTTATAATATATTCCCACAGCCTAGAACTCTTTTGTTTTAGACAGAACTATAGCAAAACTGCAATGCACATTTCGATTCGAGTCCAGAACTCACGTCCCAGTGCCAGCAGAGCATGTCAGAATGTTTAAAAACTCAAAAAATATCATTTTTATCACTTGTAAAATTCTCACAGGCTAGAACTCTTTTGCGATCCGCCCACATCTGCAACAGTGGGCGGAGAGGCGGTACGGAAAACTGACGTACCGCCTCACGCAGGTGTTGACCGGACACGGGGCCTTCGGGCACTACTTGTGCCGGGTGGCCCGCTGAGAGGCCACCACAGCGTGTCACCAGTGCGGTGCTCCTGACGACACCGCACTGCACACGCTGGCCCTGTGTCCGGCCTTCGATGGGCCTCGCGCCGTCCTTGTGTCTGCGCTGGGCGGAGTAGACGTCTCCGCGCTGCCGTCTGTTGTCGCAGCCGCGCTCAGCAGCCGCGCAGCGTGGGACGCACTGACCTCCTTCTGCGAGACCGTTATGTCGCAGAAGGAGGCCGCAGAGTGCGTCCGGGAAAACGATCCGGACGCGCCCCAAATACGCCGTCGTCGGGTGGCGGCGAAGGGCCGCTCATGAGCGCGCCCTCCCGCCTAACCAGGGTCCGGGTCCAAAAAAAAAAAAAAAAGGTTAGGTTTGGTTTTTAGTTAGGTTAGGTTTGGTTTTTAGTTAGGTTAGGTTAGGTTTGGTTTTTAGTTAGGTTAGGTTAGGTCTTTAGTTAGGTTAGGTTTGGTTTTAGTTAAGTTAGGTTAGATTTGCTTTTTAGTTAGGTTAGGTTAGGTTTGGTTTTTAGTAAGGTTAGGTTTGGTTTTTAGTTAGGTTAGGTTTTTAGTTAGGTTAGGTTAGGTTCGGTTTTTAGTTAGGTTAGGTTAGGTTTGGTTTTTAGTTAGGTTAGGTTAGGTTTGGTTTTTAGTTAGGTTAGGTTAGGTTTGGTTTTTAGTTAGGTTAGGTTTGGTTTTTAGTTAGGTTAGGTTAGGTTTGGTTTTTAGTTAGGTTAGGTTAGGTTTGGTTTTTAGTTAGGTTAAGTTAGGTTTGGTTTTTAGTTAGGTTAGGTTAGGTTTGGTTTTTAGTTAGGTTAGGTTAGGTTTGGTTTTTAGTTAGGTTAGGTTAGGTTTGGTTTTTAGTTAGGTTAGGTTAGGTTCGGTTTTTAGTTAGGTTAGGTTAGGTTCGGTTTTTAGTAAGGTTAGGTTGGTTAGGTTTGGTTTTTAGTTAAGTTAGGTTAGGTTTGCTTTTTTGTTAGGTTAGATTAGGTTTTTAGTTAGGTTAGGTTTTGAGTTAGGTTAGGTTAGGTTTGGTTTTTAGTTAGGTTAGGTTAGGTTTGATTTTTAGTTAGGTTAGGTTTGGTTTTTAGTTAGGTTAGGTTAGGTTTGGTTTTTAGTTAGGTTAGGTTAAGTTTGGTTTTTAGTTAGGTAAGGTTAGGTTTGGTTTTTAGTTAGGTTAGGTTAGGTTTGGTTTTTAGTTAGGTTAGGTTAGGTTCGGTTTTTAGTTAGGTTAGGTTAGGTTAGGTTTTGAGTTAAAATAGGTTAGGTTTTTAGTTAGCTTAGGTTAGGTTTGATTTTTAGTTAGGTTAGGTTAGGTTTGGTTTTTAGTTAGGTTAGGTTAGGTTTGGTTTTTAGTTAGGTTAGGTTAGGTTCGGTTTTTAGTTAGGTTAGGTTAGGTTCGGTTTTTAGTAAGGTTAGGTTAGGTTAGGTTTGGTTTTTAGTTAAGTTAGGTTAGGTTTGCTTTTTTGTTAGGTTAGGTTAGGTTTTTAGTTAAGTTAGGTTTTGAGTTAGGTTAGGTTAGGTTTTGAGTTAGGTTAGGTTAGGTTTTTAGTTAGGTTAGGTTAGGTTTGGTTTTTAGTTAGGTTAGGTTAGGTTCGGTTTTTAGTTAAGTTAGGTTAGGTTTGCTTTTTTGTTAGGTTAGGTTAGGTTTTTAGTTAAGTTAGGTTTTGAGTTAGGTTAGGTTAGGTTTTGAGTTAGGTTAGGTTAGGTTAGGTTAGGTTTTTAGTTAGGTTAGGTTAGGTTAGGTTTTTAGTTAGGTTAGGTTAGGTTTGGTTTTAGTTAGGTTAGGTTAGGTTTGGTTTTTAGTTAAGTTAGGTTAGGTTTGCTTTTTTGTTAGGTTAGGTTAGGTTTTTAGTTAAGTTAGGTTTTGAGTTAGGTTAGGTTAGGTTTTGAGTTAGGTTAGGTTAGGTTTTTAGTTAGGTTAGGTTAGGTTTGGTTTTTAGTTAGGTTAGGTTAGGTTTGGTTTTTAGTTAAGTTAGGTTAGGTTAACTAAAAACCAAACCTAACCTAACCTAACTAAAAAGCAAACCTAACCTAACCTAACTCAAAACCTAACCTAACTAAAAACCTAACCTAACCTAACCTAACTAAAAACCAAACCTAACCTAACCTAACTAAAAACCAAACCTAACCTAACTAAAAACCAAACCTAACCTAACCTAACTAAAAACCAAACCTAACCTAACCTAACTAAAAACCAAACCTAACCTAACTAAAAACCAAACCTAACCTAACCTAACTAAAAACCAAACCTAACCTAACCTAACTAAAAACCAAACCTAACCTAACCTAACTAAAAATCAAACCTAACCTAACCTAACTAAAAACCAAACCTAACCTAACCTAACTCAAAACCTAACCTAACCTAACCTAACTAAAAACCGAACCTAACCTAACCTAACTAAAAACCAAACCTAACCTAACCTAACTAAAAACCAAACCTAACCTAACCTAACTAAAAACCGAACCTAACCTAACCTAACTAAAAACCAAACCTAACCTAACCTAACTAAAAACCAAACCTAACCTAACCTAACTAAAAACCGAACCTAACGTAACCTAACTAAAAACCAAACCTAACCTAACCTAACTAAAAACCAAACCTAACCTAACCTAACTAAAAACCAAACCTAACCTAACTAAAAACCAAACCTAACCTAACCTAACTAAAAACCGAACCTAACCTAACCTAACTAAAAACCAAACCTAACCTAACCTAACTAAAAACCAAACCTAACCTAACCTAACTAAAAACCGAACCTAACCTAACCTAACTAAAAACCAAACCTAACCTAACCTAACTAAAAACCAAACCTAACCTAACCTAACTAAAAACCAAACCTAACCTAACTAAAAACCAAACCTAACCTAACCTAACTAAAAAGCAAACCTAACCTAACCTAACTAAAAACCAAACCTAACCTAACCTAACTAAAAGCCAAAACTTTTTTTTTTTTTTTTTTTTTTGGTAAAGCGGGGGAATCCTCATGGACACCCGCGACCCCGGGGGGAGCCGCGGGTAGTGTCAGACTCTTACTGACTAAACCTCAACCGCTGTGCTACGTCATCCGCGTTTTTGTGTCGGTGCATGGCAGCGCGTAGTACTACTTCATGCACCGACCGCGGGCTTCCGCCGGCCAGTTGAGAGCCGGCGGGTTGCAAAATCGCATAGTTGTTGGAGGCCGACGTGTAAAGGGCGTCGGCCTCTTCGCCTGATACTGGGACCACACCCATAGCACCGAATGTGGCCCCCCGTCGTGGGTCCTCTACTGCGGACGGTGGCACCCCCGTGCCACCGTCCGGACCCTGGTTAGGGCGGGAGGGAGCGCTCATGCGCGGCCCTTCGCCGCCCCACCCGACGTCGGCGTATTTGGGGCGCGTCCGGATCGTTTTCCCGGACGCGCTCCGCGGCCTCCTTCTGCGACATAACGGTCTCGCAGAAGGAGGCCAGTGCGTCCCACGCTGCGCGGCTGCTGAGCGCGGCTGCGACAACAGCCGGCAGCGCGGAGACGTCTACTCCGCCCAGCGCAGACACGAGGACGGCGCGAGGCCCATCGAAGGCCGGACACAGGGCCAGCGTGTGCAGTGCGGTGTCGTCAGGATCACCGCACTGGTGACACGCTGTGGTGGCCTCTCTTTGGGCCACCCGGCACAAGTAGTGCCCAAAGGCCCCGTGTCCGGTCAACACCTGCGTGAGGCGGTACGTCAATTTTCCGTACCGCCTCTCCGCCCACTGTTGGAGATGTGGGCGGATCGCCTCGACCGTCGCCCGCCCCGCCGTCGGCCTTGCGAGCCGAAGTTCCCAATTTCGGAATACGACGAGGCGGGCTTGTCTGCGCCAGGCTTCGCGTTGCCCTGGCGAGGGGTCCAAGCCCCGGGACCGGAGCGAGGTGCAGCGGGTGTAGAGGTCCGCTAGCACCCTCGCTTCCAAATCCCAGGGGGGAGTCCCCGCCAGGGCACACGCCGCCTCCTGCCCGACGGTGCGATACGCCCGGGCGACCCTATTGGCCACCACCCGCTGCGCACCGAGCAAAACCGCCCGGTGCTCGGGCTTGAGCGCATCGCACCAGATGGGTGCGCCGTACAGGGCCATCGATTTTATGACACCTGTATAGAGTCGGCGACACCCAACGTCTGGGCCCCCGACGTTTGGCAAGAGTCTTCCGAGAGCGAGAGCGGCGGCCTGGAGTCTTGGCGCCAGCCGCTTGAAATGCTCCCGGAAGCTCAACCGCCCGTCGAGGACCAAACCTAAATACTTCATCGTGCCCGACAGCGGGATTTGAGTGTCCTCCACTGTCAGGCACGAGTCGGGCAGGGGCCGGCTCCGGGGACCGTGCAGCATTAGCGCTTCGGTCTTCCCCAGAGCCACTTCCAAACCTAGCATGCGGATGCGACCCACGACCAATTGGACGCCGCAGGCCGCAATCCGCATGCATTCCCGGGGGTCTGTCCCCCGGGTTAACACCAAGGTGTCGTCCGCGTAGCAGACGACCTGCATGCCGGGGTATAGGGCCCCTCTCAGGGCCCAGTCGTACCCGATGTTCCACAGGAGGGGTCCTAAGACTGACCCCTGCGGAACACCGCGCCCCGTTTGATGGCGCTGCAGGCCGTTCTGCCCCGCGAACGAGACACTTCGTTCGGCGAGGTAGTCCGCCACGACACGCTGGAGATAGAGCGGCACCCCATGGTATCGGAGCGCCGCTACTATACATTGATGTGGCAGCGAGTTGAAGGCGTTGGCAATGTCAAGGGAGACGGCCAACGCCACTCCCCCTCGCGCCGCCGCATCCGTGGCGAACTCCCTCACCATCTGCAAGGCGTCCAATGTGGACCGCCTCGCCCGAAATCCGAATTGACAGTCCGACAGATTCGGACCCGTCCGGTCTAAGTGCCGGACGATGCGGGCAGCAATGACTCGCTCAAAGAGCTTGCCCGCCTCGTCCAGCAAGACAATCGGTCTATAACCGGACGGCGAATCTGCCGGACGCCCCTCCTTTCTGAGGAGGACCAGTCTGCCTTCCTTCCAAACTTTAGGGAATCTGCCCAACTCTAAACATGAGTTGAGCAGACCCCGCAGACGGTCCTCGAGGGGTCCCAGGGCCAGTGCCAGCGCTTGTGCCGGCACGCCGTCGGGCCCTGGGGCGGTCTTCTTCGGGCGTAGGCGGTCAATGGACGCCTTCATTTCTCCTTCGCTGATTTCCTCCGGTGGCTCGTACGGTGGTTGTGTCGCACTTACCACCGGAGGAACGAAATCAGTCCCTGCTGGGAATAGGGACGAGACGACGGTTCGGAGCAGCTGGGGCTCCATGGTCTCCGTGATCGGGGGCGCCGCGGCCCGGAGCTTGTTCCGGGCCGCTAGATACGGTCGCCCCCACGGATCCCTGTCCAGAGCCTCCAGCATCTCCTGCCACCCTGCTGCTTTTGCTTCCAGGATGGCGATACGGAGATTGCTCCTCGCCGTACGGTAGGCCCTGTAAAGGGGGGCCTCCGCTGCCTCGTCCCTACCTCGGCGAGCGTGCCTGGAGCGGTGGTGGGTATATACCCGCTGCGCCTCCAGGCACGCCTCCCGGAGAGCTGCGATCTCAGGCGACCACCAGTACACCGCCCGGCGGTTCCGCCGCTTCCTGACCCGAGGCATCGCCGCATCGCATATTATAGTTAGCGTGCGGCGGAATCTCTCTGCCTCGGTGTCGACTGAGCGGCCCGCCGGTGGCGAACACCAATCGGCGATGATGGCCGCCTCGATCAGCAGCTCTCTGTCGAGCTGTTTGAGGGCCCATCGTGGAGTTCCGGGGCTCGTGACTGGTTGAGCCCCAGAACCTCCAGGAGTCGAGACGCTGAACCGAATATACTTGTGGTCGGACAGCGTCTCCACCTCCTCGACGTGCCAATCGGCGACGCGCCCCGCTATAGATGGGGCGCAGAACGACACGTCGACGATGGACCCTCCGTTGCGACGCACGCACGTATGGGCCCGGCCCCTATTGAGCAGGGCCAGGTCGAGCCCTAGGGCCCACTCCTCCAACACCTCCCCGCGCGCGTCCGTGGCTGGGTTCCCCCACGCCGCGCTCTTGGCGTTGAGATCGCCCAGCACAATCACCGGACGCGGCGCCAACGAACGAACAAGGGCCTCTAGCTCGGCCATAAATGACTCGAACTCGGCGAGGCCCCTGTTCGGGGAGAAGTAGGCCCCCGCTATTGCTTACGGGCCCCAGTGCGTCGCAACGTACCCGGCGCCCCTACGGATGACGTGTAGGGGCTGGGAACCGGGTCCGGTCGCAGCAATGATGGCGACGGAGCCGTTGATGTCCCCCGCCCAATTTGATCGCGGGGGAACAAAATACGGCTCCGCCACAACTGCGACGTCGATGGACCACTGCGCCAGCGTCTGCAGGAGAAGGTCCTGAGCGCCGGCGCAATGGTTCAGGTTCCCCTGGAGGAGGAGATGTGGTCGGACTTGGTCCATTAGTGTTCCATTATCTCCTCCTCGCAGGGTTTGGCCTGCGGTTTCGCGCGCCACCCGCTTTGTGAGAGCCGGGGGAGCGCATCCCCGGCTTCCCATCTGGTGGGCTGTGTTGCGGCCCAGCTCGGCGCAGATGGCGCACTTGGCTGGGGCAGTACAGGCTGCCGCCTTGTGGCCAGACTCGCCGCAGCGGTAACACAGTCCGCTGCGGTCCGTCGGGCAGGCGCACACGGGCCTTGTATGCCCCAGCACCAGGCACCTAAAACACTTCATGGGTCGTGCCTGAAGTTGCACGACCCGCGCCGAGCTCCAGCCCACCAAGAACTTTTGGGTGGCGCTGGTGATTAGGAGCTGGGCCGCCGTCAGGGGGCACTTCACAATGGTCGTGAATGTGCCCCCCGGGCCGAGTCTGAGCTCCCCCACCTTCACCGAGCCAGGAGTGCACTGGCCCTGGCGGACGACGGCGTCCTCGACCTCTTTCTTTGTGACGGAGTCGTCCAGGTTTGTAACCCGGAGCTCCGCGCACTTGATTGGTCGAGAGACCCTGACGTCTTGCTTGTAGACGGCTCTGAGCTTCTCAGCCATCTGGTCCGCCGCCTCGTGGCTCACACCGCGGGGGAGCTCGAGCACCCGCGCGCCTGTTTGTGCCCTCCGTATCCGGATGGGGTCGACCGCCAAATCGATCCCCATCTCGGACACGTTAACGGCTTCACGGGCCTGCGCCAGGACCTTGGCGTAGGTGACGCCTCGTTGCTCTGCCTCCGCGTCTATCGTTAGAACGAGGGCGGCTTTGCGTGCTGCAGCACGCTGTTTTTGCGCCCTCTTCCTTTTGGTCTTGTTCTTCTTCGACGACGCGGAGCCCGATTTCGCTGTAGCCGGTGGCGGTTTTGGAGCCGCTGGCTTAGCTTTTTTGGCCCTCTTTTTGTGGCCAACAACTTTGGCCCAACTGTCGCCCTCGACCATCGGCTCCTCCGCCGACGAGGTTGAAGGTTGCGGCTCCGTTGTCGGCCGTGTTGTGGCCGCCTTGGGGGCCGGCTTTTTGGAGGCCGGTCCCGTGGTAGGCTTCGTCACCTTTTGGGCCTTCCCCGCTGGTTTCGGGGTCGGCTTTGGAGCAGCCTTAGGAGCAGGCCTCGGAGCTGGCCTAGCGAATGTGGCAGAGGCGGACGTGGGCCCATTGCCCGACGCCTCTGCTTCTGCCCTTCTTCGGTCCGCCGCTAAGGGCGGACGCAGGATTGGCTCCGGCGGGAGCCGACCCCTCAGGGAGTCAAGTTTGGCCTCCATCATGGTGCCTACGGAGACCATGATGGACCGCTTGAGCTCCTCCAAATCTTGGGCAGGTGGGGCCAGTTGCTTTTGAACGGCCGCAACTTGGGCCCTTAGCTCTTTAACCTCATTGCTGAGGCGGCTGTTCTCGGCCATTAGTCGCTCCATTGCCTCGGGACTCGTTAGAGCCCGGACTCCACTCTGGATCACCTCTACGGCGTCCTTCAGCCTTTTAATAAAGGTACCTTTGATGTTCTTGGAGGTGCGCGCCACCTCCAAGATTGTCATTAGGCTACCTTCTATTTGGTTTTTGGCCGTAGAGGGGTCTGTGGGGTTTAGGCCGGACCTGAGCAGGTCCTGGACGGCTGCTCTTTCTTCCCGCCTCTCCCTCTCTTCCCCTTCACCGCCAACCAAACGGCCGTGAGCGACACGGCCACAAGACTGCGTCGAGGGCGCGAGAGACACAACACTCTCGCAGTCCGATACTCCTTCAGCGGAGACGTCGCGCTTTCGACGCTTCCGCTGATTGCGCTCGGCAGAGCTGCCGCGCGATTGGGAGCGGCACGACGCCGACTCCACCAACTCCATATCGCTGTCGCGAACAACAATCCGCTCCAGCGATACCTGAGGCGATTTTAACATCGCCTTCTCAGCGAGACTCGATCGGGAGGCCGACCGAGTCACACGTCCTCCATCAACGTCAGTTTTGGTTTTTTGTGTACAATTTTCCATATCTGTTCCCACGATTATGGGGGAAATAATGTGTCGTTCCCGGGCAGTGCCCCCTGTACCCGGGAAAAGTCTAGCGTGACCCTTCGAGGTGGCGACCGGTACCTCGTCGGGGATACCACTCGGAACTGGACTCCCTCCAGCCATTCATCCTCTCGCCGTGGCAACCAAGCTTAGGATTGGGGGTTTTTTATAGAGGTTTTCCGTCCTCGTGACCCAACCGGTTAAGGTAAGGCCCCCGGGCCGCTTAAGGTCCACCCTGACCCTCGCTGCGGCTTACGGGTCGGCCGGCGGTGGTCTTATTAAGACCGTGTCCGAAGGCAGTGTGAGTGCACATCGGACCCGCCGCCCTCTTCCTACCTCCGCCCGCCGCCGCTACCCGGAATACGTCCAGGACGCCGGCGGGCTGCGGTCCGGTCAGCAAAAGCCGCCAACCGGACTCGCCCTCCTCCCTTCTACCCGCTCTCCTCAACAGAGGAGATATGGGAGAGGGAGCGTCTGCGACAAAAGTCACCGCCCAAAAGGGCGCACCTTAGTAATTTTTTACAGAGGTTTTCTTCCTCGCAGCCCCCGCCCTTAAAAGGGCAACGGCCCCCGTTCCGACAGTTACTTGCCGGGTTACGGTATACTATGCCCGACCAGCTGTTGACACTGATCGGGCACACCCGCGACCGCAGTCGCCGGCCCACTAGGGTAGGGCCCCACCTAGTGATTTTTTAAGGAGGTTGTCTTCCTCCGTGCGAGATGTTAGCCGGCCCTGACATAATAACAGGAACCGTTGCCCAGGGTGCACCACGGGGAGGTCTCTCAGCACATCAGCACCCCAACTAAAAGCCAAACCTAACCTAACCTAACTCAAAACCTAACCTAACTAAAAACCTAACCTAACCTAACAAAAAAGCAAACCTAACCTAACTTAACTAACAACCAAACCTAGCCTAACCTAACCTAACTAAAAACCAAACCTAACCTAACCTAACTAAAAACCAAACCTAACCTAACCTAACTAAAAACCAAACCTAACCTAACTAAAAACCAAACCTAACCTAACCTAACTAAAAACCAAACCTAACCTAACCTAACTAAAAACCAAACTTAACCTAACCTAACTAAAAACTAAACCTAACCTAACTAAAAACCAAACCTAACCTAACCTAACTAAAAACCTAACCTAACTAAAAACCAAACCTAACCTAACCTAACTAAAAACCAAACCTAACCTAACTCAAAACCTAACCTAACTAAAAACCTAACCTAACCTAACTAAAAACCAAACCTAACCTAACCTAACTAAAAACCAAACCTAACCTAACTAAAAACCAAACCTAACCTAACCTAACTAAAAACCTAACCTAACCTAACCTAACCTAACCAAACTAAAAACCAAACCTAACCTAACCTAACTAAAAAGCAAACCTAACCTAACTAAAAACCAAACCTAACTTAACCTAACTAAAAACCAAACCTAACCTAACCTAACTAAAAACCAAACCTAACCTAACCTAACTAAAAACCTAACCTAACCTAACTCAAAACCTAACCTAACCCTTTTTTTTTTGTTTTGGTAAAGCGGGGGAATCCTCATGGACACCCGCGACCCCGGGTGGAGCCGTGGATAGTGTCAGACTCTTACTGACTAAACCTGAACCGCTGTGCTACGTCATCCGCGTTTTGGTGTCGGTGCATGGCAGCGCATAGCATTACTTCATGCACCGACCGCGGGTTTCCGCTGGCCTCGTTTTTCGGCCAGCGGGTTACTCTTTCGCAAAATATGTTGGAGGCCGACGTGTAAAGGGTGTCGGCCTTGCACTCTGCGGCCTCCTTCTGCGACATAACGGTCTCGCAGAAGGAGGTCAGTGCGTCCCACGCTGCGCGGCTGCTGAGCGCGGCTGCGACAACAGACGGCAGCGCGGAGACGTCTACTCCGCCCAGCGCAGACACAAGGACGGCGCGAGGCCCATCGAAGGCCGGACACAGGGCCAGCGTGTGCAGTGCGGTGTCGTCAGGAGCACCGCACTGGTGACACGCTGTGGTGGCCTCTCAGCGGGCCACCCGGCACAAGTAGTGCCCGAAGGCCCCGTGTCCGGTCAACACCTGCGTGAGGCGGTACGTCAGTTTTCCGTACCGCCTCTCCGCCCACTGTTGCAGATGTGGGCGGATCGCAAAAGAGTTCTAGCCTGTGAGAATTTTACAAGTGATAAAAATGATATTTTTTGAGTTTAGAAACATTCTTACATGCTCTGCTGGCACTGGGACGTGAGTTCTGGACTCGAATCGAATTGTGCATTGCAGTTTTGCTACAGTTCTGTCTAAAACAAACGAGTTCTAGCCTGTGAGCAGTTTTACAAATGATAAAAATGATATTTTTCGAGTTTTCAAGTTTTCGCACATGCTCTGCTGGCACTAGTACGTGAGTTCTGGACTCGAATCGAATTGTGCATTGCAGTTCTGCTATAGTTCTGTCTAAAACGAAGAGTTCCAGCCTGTGAGCAGTTTTACAAATGATAAAAATGATATTTTTCGAGTTTTCAAGTTTTCGCAAATGCTCTGCTGGCACTGGGACGTAAGTTCTGGACTCGAATCGAATTGTGCATTGCAGTTCTGCTATAGTTATGTCTAAAACAAAAAGAGTTCTAGCCTGTGAGCAGTTTTGCAAGTGATAAAAATGATATTTTTTGAGTTTTTAAACATTCTCACATGCTCTGCTGGCACTGGGACGTGAGTTCTGGACTCGAATCGAATTGTGCATTGCAGTTCTGTCTAAAACAAAAGAGTTCTAGGCTGTGGGAATATATTATAAGGCAATGAAAATGATATTTTCGAGTTTTCAATCTGCTACGGGAAGTTAGCAGACCATTTTTTAAATTGTCTTTTTTTGGGACAAAAACGTCAGAACTATTTTTGAAAACTATCAGGAACTATAGAACTTACCTGCATGCGAAAGGAACACACTTTTTTTTTATCTGCTGCAAATTGATCTGCTACGGGAAGTTAGCAGAGCATTTCATCAATTTAATTTTTTGGGGTAAAAACAGCAGAAATATTTTTAAAAACTATCAGGAACTATAGAACTCAGCTGCATGCGAATAGAACTCTCTTTTTTTTTTGATCTGCTGGACATTGATCTGCTAAGTTCACCCACATGCACTAAGACATGATTTAAAAAAAAATCATCTGTCAAGGGTAGAAAGAAAACGAAATAGAAGATGAACGATGAGAGTAGCGCCTGCTGTTCTCCGCACCGCAGCGCACAGTGCAAACGTGTCGAATAATAACTGGCTGTTTAAAACCAACCCCGCTCAATAAGTTCTCCTCCTGGTTGGCATTGCTCTACCTGACGTTAGAAGAGACTTGAATCGGGTAGACTTAAGAGCCAAAAGAGTTTCTTCCGATATACACTGACTACTATTGCAACTCCAACTCGAGCTCAGTGCAAGATCTGGGCAGATCTACAACTACCACCTACTACTTATGTCCTACCTCAGGAACATCTGCCGCCCGTAAGCGTTCAACCGTCTCAGAATCCAAATAGGTAAACAAAATTTGGTAAATTTGGGTATACAGACCCCTCTCATATCCAGTAAGAATGCGACATCTTTATAACGACGATGTCACACCGCCTAGAGTGGCTAAAGTGTCCGCGGTTAGTTGGTGCGCCATCACCAAGTTCTACGAAGAAGTGATGACGCTCAAGGAAAAGTGGAAAGAGCACGGCAGACTTCATCCGACTACCTGATCCATGTTCGACGAGCAAGGGATAGAAGAAGGGGCCTATTTGCCCTCCTCCAACCACCATAAATAACCTACGCCAGTAGTCGGGGCAGTCTACTGTACTGGATAAAGGCAAAGACGAAATGCGTGGTGCTTCCGCGCGCCTCTTAATAAGGGCTGGCAAAAGCTGGTTCTACGTTAACGAAGAAGCTCCCGTTAAAAAAGTTCTCCTGTCGGGGTTCGCGGTAGATTGCGAAAGCGTTCCCGTGGCCCGTGGTTAGGATTAGGAAGTTAAGAAATTAGTTTGGAACGGAACAGATGCGGGCAGCAGCTAGTAGTATATAAAACCATGTCATTGTACTGCTGTTTTTTATCTATATGTATAAAAATCAATTGCTGTTAGTCTCGCTAAAACTCGAGAACGGCTGAACGGATTTATCACATCTTGGTTTTGAATTGTTCGTGGAGGTCTAGGTAAGGTTTAAAAGGTGAGAATAAATCAAATAATTGCCGGAAAACCCTAAAAACAGCCCTTTTCTTTTTCCCATATAAACGTTTTCTAAATAAAATTTAGAGACAGTTTTAACTTTGATTGGGGCAGTACGAAGTCTGCCGTGTCAGCTAGTCCCGAGTAAATAAATAAATCATTCGTAAGCGTAACAAAGTCGACTCGACATTCGAAGCTAAGTGGATTTGACGTTTGTAGCAGATTGGACATTCGTAGCACGATTGAATCAATATTCGTAGCAAATTTTACCTGACATTCGTAGTATAGGTGACTTGACATTCGTAGTAGGAGTTAGCACATATTGCCCAGCAGTCAAACTATCCGTGTATGATTTTCGTTGGGTTATACCATTTATACTTATAGCTTGATGGGCTTACAGTTGGCCCGATACAATACCAGGTTTATAGATGAGTGTTATGGGAAAAGGATAGGTGAAATAAAACGAACAATTATTGTGAAAGCACCAGTCAATAAATTTTATTCACTAAAATTCCCTTAGTATACAAATCTGATATTTGTGATGTGAATGACGTGGCCTATACACTACTAGTGCTGGTACATATTCTGGGGTAAGTGAAGCCGGTTTCGTCAGGACATTACAAAAAGTAATATGGCAGCTGTGACAGATGTTTAAAACCACAGACAATCGCATGAGTTTTGGTAGTGTTATGTAGTTTTCTGTTTTGAAAAATCTCTTTTGTCTATGCCCAAGTTATTCTTTCCATTTGTAGTGTCTTGCCAAAATGGCGTCTTAACTTAACAGGCTTACGGTCTGTTTCATTCCTTAAAATCATACAAAACAGGTTACAATCCTTCCTTCGATACCAATTACTTACAGCTTATCCTAGTAATAAAACAGACCTTAAATCTTTAGCGGTAAAAACCAGTTGCGCATGAATTTTATTTTCATCTACTACACATGAACAATTATGAAAATACAACACTGTTACAGAAAACTGGTAATGTAGAGACTGCACTTACGATCGTCTTTTTTATTTACTCCCTCAAACTTGACATTGGGATATCGCCATTTGGGACAACGCCTATCACTGCCTTTTTCTTTTCCATTCCATTCCTTTAGGTTGCTAATCTCTTCGTATATTGTAGGTGATCTATGTACCTAAGCATAGACAATAGGTTAGTCCTCAATACCAGTTTTCTAATAACAGTGTTTAATACAAACACATGAGATTAAATCAGAAACATTTAGTGACAGTAAAGTAGGTACTTACATCTATTATAATTTCTTATTTTAACAATTAGAATGAGAAAGCGTTTATCGATGATCCAAGCGATGACTATTTACATATTTACTTCGGAATGTTTCAAAGTATGGAGTTAATTACACTTTAAACGAAAGTAGCGACATCGATTTTTAACATATGACTAGATACGCTTCATTCCACGACTCACTACGACAATAAACTTAGTTTACGGTGAAGTAATATCAGGATACATTGAGAGTGACTGTACACATGAAGGTTACTCTTAACATATTTGTAATTCGTATATTGTCACTACAATTTTGAGATATAAGTACGTTACTGATTATAAATTATATATTTCCTACATTAAGTCCGACGATTTCAAAAATATTTATGAAGTGAGATCATTCGTGAAAGCGCCATCTATGTTGACACAGCGACACTATGAGAGTACGTTACGTGACATAAAGCTCGAAGCTTCGTCCTGAGCTTACACATACCTAAACGTCTATGAAAGTAACTTTAGGTATAAAATAGATTTATTTCTCTAACCTATAAACTATACATGTTATGTACTAGTTGATACCAATGAGTATTCTATCTCCAACCCTGCGAATGCTGGTCCAGTGTAGATGACTAGATGTTAGCATTCAGCAGCAGCATGAACAAGGTTGAATACACTGACAACTACAAAATTTGAATAACTTTATAAATACATGGTATTTTGACTATTGCTTCATGCCAGTGTTGCTCAGTGTTTGAGTGATAAACGTAGGCTACCTCTGTTTTTGACAGCTAGGTATACAGACTAAATACATACAGATTTTAATAGTGACAAATGTCAAATATACCTAGTATCTATGTATAGTGTGTTACAAGGATCATTTTGCAAGTAGCCTAATCGGAGCTAACGCCGTCATATATGAAAACCTTCACTTTTGACCAACAGTTGAGTTGATTCTTGTTGCAAACATGCACACCAACGCCTTTATGTCATGCCATCCACGTACCAAAAGATCCTTGTAGCTCTATATTTGTTAATCTCAATGGTTTAGACATAGCTTTTCGTTTCCAAATTTCTGTTAAATTCAAACTGTCATTTCTGTCATGTACTGTGTCATTATTTAGAACTTCTATGAATATAGATACTTTTACTCAATCAATTGTTTCGGCGACATTTTTACAGCAGAGTAGTTTTATTATACACGTGCCTACATTGACTTGCTAGTTTCTGTACACGCATTAGACAATTTTACGATTACAATTTCATTATAATTTTTCAACTGAAGTAAGAATTTTTATTGACATTTTAGAAGTAGAGAAATATACGTTTGTATAGTTTGTTTGATATTACGTATGTGAATAACGAGTGTATTCCATTACATCAAGTGCCCTTATATTTAGATATGTAGATTGTAGACTATTAGATATTGAAACGGGAGTGTTTAGTCCTAATAATTGTCGGTCGTTGTCTAATACTAAATCTTTTAGTTTTGTATTTTATTTTGATAAATGTGCTAGATGTATGTAACATCTAGAATCTGTTAACATGTGTCTCATGGAATAAAGAAATGTTAATGAAAAGTATTCAGTTGTTAATTTGTACTTGTTCAATGTTTTCTAGATTCGACCAAACACTCCCGTTTCAAAAATGTTTATCTACATTTTACACAGATGAAACATTTTAAGGGGTCTACTACCACCTTTTAGAGTTAATCTGTAGCAGTTGTGGAAGTAAGACAGCGCAAGCGTTACGCTACATGGCGTAGAGCGGCGTCTCTCTTCCACAATTACTAGTCTTATTTTCAGAGGTGGTAGTAGACCCCTTGTTCTACTTGACGACAACTTTATGTAACTCAGGCTGGGGAGGGGACGCCGGGGACACGCTGTGCGTTTCAAGGGTCACGCGAATAAATTCCAAATAATTTCGTCTATCTAATATACAATATCATTTTAGTTTACAAATTAATACTAAAACAAACACGTTCGTTACCTCCGCTGGACTTTGGCTTTGCCTTCCTACTTCCTACCGATACCGTGCGATAATAATAAGTGAATAAATACAATAAATTAACCCCAATATTATAGCAGTGGACTTCACTATGAGCTTACCGGGCTGCACCTACAAAACACATGATGACATGTCGCCGTTATCACTGTTGAAATCTCTCAGACATATGAAAGTTTAAGTCGAAGTCAGGTGTCTTGTTGATGCTTGTTTAATTGTCATTTATCTTAGCAGGAAGTGGGCTTAACTTGACTATTGTTTCTTAGGTATTTTGCAGGTTGTAATCTTTTCTTAAAGAGATTTTCTTTCGTACAATGCTTTATGTACTGGTATGCAAATATGAATTGATTGGTAATCGTAAACTCATAGGAAGCCTCCTGACCAATCGATGCATAAAATAAATCTATTCCATACATTGTCTTCTGAGGTCTCTTAGACGAAAATAAATTAACACATTCTACACCAAATTAAATGGAATTCCAGTGAGCGTTTGAGGATAGGATACTTTACTCTGAGTTCAGCAATTTGAGAGAACTGGTTATACTTGAGCTCAATCTGCTGAACGCAAAGCAATCACATTTGTTGGTATAATAAATAAAACATGTAGGATGATAGGGGAATGTTTAAACCTTTCTAAATACTGCATAACTTTACTTTTCTGACGATTTACTGGTAGTAAGAATTGAGAACTTTGAACACTCTCAAACATTATAAATAGCAATGGTACACCAAACAGTGCACTGGTATAGAACGTGCCTTAGACCTTCTCTGACCGAAAAAAGTCCAAAATAAAAGACAGTTCGACAGCAGAAAAGTTATGCAATATTAAGGAAGGCAGATTAAATCACTAAGGCAGATAAGACTCTAAACCCTGGTGATAGAGTTGAGTGTTGCCCGCATCAGTGTGGTGTAGCGTGGTGGTGTTCACTCCTTGAGCTTGTGCCAGTCGGCGATCTGGCGGCGCGGCGCGGCCTGCACCTCGCGCCAGTGGTGCCGCGCGCTGCCCGCGCCGCCCGACCCCAGCTCCAGGCGACCGATCACCTGAGGAAGGAAAAAATACTTTAGTTTGCTTCAATATGATGGATGTAGATAGAACAAAATACTGTGATGTGAAGTAAAAGGCAGTTATACCAAAATAGACAGAAATACTCCAAATTGTGAAGTGACAGATTAGGAGGCTTCTGAAGATTATGCCTGAACTGTGTAGATGTCTAGTCGTTATAGAGACGAGCGTACGTGTAGTGACGTCTAGCATCCACAACTGCACTTATCCTAATAAGAACTCATAGTAAGCGTTCTAAAACAGAAGTCATCGACGTTGGTAAAAAAACTGCCAAAGTATAATGTAATTGGTCCCACCAGCTACATTCAAAAAGCTGTGGCGAGGACTGGTTCGAAACGACTCAGGATATAAAATCGTTTAAAGACTTGGAAGAGGCCTTTACCCAGCAGATGTACACTACAGGCTAGGGAAATAAATGTGAGTTAGGAACCTAACAATGGACGAAAGAAGGGGTTACTTCTCACCTCATTCTTGGTGACTCTGTCCCAGTCCAGTACAAGCAGCTCGAGCGACACGTGGTCGAGCGAGGCGTTGGGCGCGGCCGGCACCTCGAACACGAACGACTCGTTGAACACCGGGTTCAGCGTGCGCTTCTTCACGTGGGTCTTCTTCTTGGCAATGCGCTGCCCGTTGTACAGCAGGTACATTTTCACGTAGCTGTCGGAAAAAAGAACAGTGTTAAAAGGTGTGTAAGTTAAAGCAATGGTTTGCAATAGCAGTGTCTTCTTTGTGGGATTAAAGATTTTGGTTTCCTTTTTAAGGTATTATTATTGACAACTGCCAAGCTTACAGATTGTTAAACTTTAGAATTTCAGTATAAACAAAATATCTATTAACAAAACTCCTTTTCACAAATGCCTATGTTTATTACCCCATGACTCCGACTTTCATGAAGTGAAGTTACAATATCTAACTAGCTAAAAATAGTTGTGTCAGCTCATTTTATGTGTTGCAATGACAATGTAAGTGAAATATGCAAATTGTGGGTGCAGTGAGTGATATGTTGTGAATTGGTGTCATTTTAAAAAGGTGTCGTGCGAAAATTAATCTCCTAAAACTGTGCTTTCAGTGTTGTTCATTTATTTCTATCTGAACAAGTTTTAACATAGCAAGAAGTGCCTTTGAGTGCATTATTAACCCTTATACGTCATCTTAGTGTGCAGTCAAAACTTTAGCTTAACAATACTAACGGATCAGCAAGTCCGGTGACGTCCATCTTGGGCAAGTTGCGCGCTTTAAGCAGCACGACGGTGAGGCGGGCGGCGGCCGGCTGCCAGCACAGCGACACCAGCACCTCGCCGCGACCTACGCTGCGCATCTGAACAGTAACGAGGTTTTAAGGCCACTGATTAAATCCTCTATGGTATCACTTAGTCATTTTACACTAACGCTCATGCCGTATAAAAAAAAGAAAATAATTTTAAAGAAAGGACTGTCACTTTTAAAATTAGAATTTGCATTATTGAATTTGGTATTAGAATTTACTATTTTAGAAAGTGTGCCGTCTTATCTATGGCACTAAAATTTTTGGGGTAAGATACCTTTGCAGATAACTAAGCATAACTTCCTAAATTGAAAGCCTACCAAATTATATAACTGGTTAATTCCGACACTTTATGCCTAATCATTGATGGAGTCGTCAATGAGATGTCGACGAGGTGCTAATGCCATTTATGTCAACTAGCTGATCGGACTTCAGTGGCAACAATTATGAAAATGGCCTTTAATGTTCTGATTATAAAGGCGTTATTACTTTGGCACTATTGATACTAGTATGTCTATTAACTCACCTTAAGACTGCGTGGCTGGATTTCGCGGCACAGAGCCATGGCCTCGCCGCTCTGCAGCTGCAGGGTCGACAGTGGCGACACCACCTCACCAATTATCTCATCACGGGAGTATCTGGAAATAGTTTTAGGTAAGATTTAGATTTATGGAATTTTAAATAAAACCGGCCAAGTACGAGTCGGACTCGCGCACGAAGGGTTCCGTTTTCCGTATCTATTATTAATGGTAAAAGCGTCTACCTGTTACCATTTTTAATATTGAGCAAAGAAGTACGAAAAAAAACACATTTTTTTGGATGTACCCTCCTTAACATTTTTTAATTTTAGTATTTGTTGTTATAGCGGCAACGGAAATACATCATTTATGAAAATTTCAGCTGTTTTGCTATCACGGTTTATGAGATACAGCGCGGAGACAGACAGATAGCGAAGGCTTAGTAATAGGGTTCCGTTTTACCCTTTGGGTACGGGACTCTAAAAATGTAAAGAAGAAATAGAAAGTGTCAATTGAAATGTCAAAGGTTTACCTGTCAAAGCTGAGCACGACGAAGTGCAGGGTGATGGCGGCGATCTGGTTGGGCGCGATGCCGTAGAACGTGAAGTCCTCGTCGTACACCGGGCAGCGGGTCTTACGGACCACCCTGTTGTAACGGCAAAATATGTAAGGTAAATCAGGTGTTTAAAGATTTCGAAGAAATTCTCTTCTTTAAAGATAGAATGAGAAATGATATTCTTCCTCAACATTCCCACAACGCCTGATGGCGTTGTGGGAATGTTGTACTAGATAACTGATAAACATACTTAATAAAATAAAACATATATTGGATAAATTACACCCAAAGACAGAACAAATGATCTTGCTCATCACACAAACATTTGTCCTGGGTGGGAATCGATCTCACAGCCTCTGGTATAGCAGTCTGGGCCTGTAACCGCTAGACCAACAAACCTGTCAAGTTCTTAAAAAAATCCTTTCAATCCATGGCATATTATCTCACTTTTAAAAACACATGTCGTTACACGGACGACAGATAAGTGGCAGGAAAGCGAGAGTCCTGTACCCAGTAGTTGTTGTATGTTGATTCCAGGTTGATCATAAGTAATGTAACGTTACCGACCTGGTCTTGACCTTGTGCTGCTTCTCGGGCAGCAGCTGCAGCTTGACGTAGGGGTCGGGGCCGGCCGGCTCGCGCCCCGGCAGACCCTGGCACGACACTACCGACACCACCAGGGCGTTCTTCTCGTTCTCATAGCTGGGGGAATATAATATTACTGCTTAACACGTTTGTATAAAGAGAAACTAATGGCTGGTTAACGCTGTCCTCGTAAACGGTTAGGTATACGGATCAAAATCAAAAGTCATTTATTCAAATTAAGCTACAAAGTAGCACTTTTCAAACGTCAAATTAATAGACAGCACCCCATTGCCCACCCTTCACCGCTTCCTGAGCTTTTGCCACGGGAGAAGAATCGAAAACAAACTCCCCAGCAGCACGATCTCTAAATAGGCAGTCACTATGAGTCAACGGTTCCCGCTAAGAAACCAACTTGAACGTTAATTCTTAGAATAATACGGAGATAAATCTGTTATCTTAAAGACAGCGGAGTTAATATGAGCGAGACGCCGCTACAAAATTACTTTGGTACCTACTACGGCGTAAAAGAAAAACAAAAGTATGTTAGTCGTAAAGTCAATGATCTGTGAAGTTGATATTCGTCTCTGACGCTTAGGTTGAATAAACTAAGACATGGACTAAGTGCTCTTTTAGACTAACGTTTGTCTGGTGTAGGCGTTCAATGCGCGTTACGACGCGACAACGCGACTTGGCATCAACGAAGAAGAATTAATTTTATTTTACTAACAATAAATTAGCCGTTTATTCAAATCTTACATCTAGAAAAAATACAAATTACGAATACTATACTAATACTGGAATTAAAGACATCTTTTATTTTATTACACCACTTCATTCTGAAATGTACATATGTACGAAGGTATACTTTTCAGAAAGCCAGGGTTACAATTACTTTTAGCATTTACAGCAGTCGATATTCAAATTACAATACTAGTAAAAAACCTATTACCTAAATGTCTAGCTAATCCACCCGTTTTAAGGCTATAAAACTGTTACATAAGTACAGGCTAGACATAAAACTAGGTCGGATATCTGGCGACAATCTGGATCTAGACAATACCGCGTAACTTTGATAACTCAGCGTATTTCAGAAATTAGTTTCTTTTGTTTTATTGTTCGTGTTTTATGTACGATTGTAATTTACGCACAAGTTGGTCCTAGTTTTTATGAATAAATGTTTGTTTCAGTTAGGTCTGTACAAAAGTTGAGCGTTTATTATGTACTACTACTAGCTGTGCCCGCGATTTCGTTTACGTCGAATTTGATAATAAATTTAATTAGTTATTTTATGAAGCAAAAGATTTTTCCTGGAATAATAATAGCTAAGTTATTCCTTATTACGTCAGTGTCAAAATTGGTTCAGCCATTCCAGAGATTAGCGGGAATAAACAAACAACAAACAAAATAAAAAAAAAATGCTGCACCACATGCATGTAGTAAAAAACGATCATTTCAATATTACAAACAGATATTCTTAGTTTAGTTATAACTTTAAAAATACTTCGAAATACGACATATTGGCAGGTACAAAGAAGGTGTAAGCTAAAGCTATCACATCCCAAATTGAAATGTCTGAGCGCGGGTCCGTGAGTGAAGAGGGGTCGAGTGGAACATGTAGCGTGGAGTTTATTCGAGGGTAGACGCGGGTGACACTTCCCCGATATTTTACGATTAAACCACAAGGGATGGTTATAGTTTTCGTTTTGTTGTAAATTGGGGTGGAGTTTTTGGTGAAGGTTATTTAGGTTCCAGTAAGTCTGAATAAATCTACAATTTCTTGTTTCTTTAAAAAAAACAGTAGAAATATATTGTTTTCCTATTAGTGGCATTAAATAGATCATGGAACATGCATCTCCTCATATAAAGACAAGGAACAAGCATTAATTCAATACTCAATTATAAAACAAGTAAAGATCAATATGGACCCTGTGGAGCACACCAAAATTCAATTGACAATTCACAAAAACCCAATGCCTCTTTTGGACACAAAATTGCTTTAATTCATTAAACCACTACTACAAAAGAAACACACACAAACACGAATTACGTAACACGTACCTAATTCGAATAGTTTACCTTCCCGTAATCATAATTTATGTCTCCCTTACTAAAAACTTCCCCACCAAAACCTTTTTTAATGTCGCAGTGAAGAGTAATCCATTTGTAAAAGCCCTGGGGGGTGTTCTGTTACTCGCATAAAGGTTTTAATGGCATCTAAGCCTTTTTACTGCGCTTTTATAATAAACTGTCGCGTTTCGTCTGGGTAGAGCCGTAAAACTGGATAAAATTGTAAAACACGTGTACGATCAGTCGATAGTTAAGACCTGTCTGGTACGAAACTGTTGCCTAATAGGTATATCTATGAGTTTTTTAAGTAATATCTTAATAGTAAGTGTAGTGGTTTTTCTCATAGTCCGGTAAATAAGTTAAAGCTTGCACTTAAGCTCACAGCATAGTATAAAACAAAGTCTCTTTCCGCGTCTGTCCCTACATATGAGATCTTTATAACTAGGATGGAAATCCATCCTAGTTATAAAGATCTCAGTGCGGTTTATTTTTTAGGTAGAATGTTTCAAGAGGAAGCTAGGGTTAGAGACCCCCCACACTAGCGTCTTTCAAGCGTCGTCGTCATGCCAGCGTCCGCGCGACGTCGACGCCGCGGCGACGCAACGCTAGCGCTGGCCGCCTGCCGAACGCCGAGCGTGCGCGGCGCTGGCAACGCGTCGCCGTTGTTGTTCACAAAAAACGTTGAACTGACGCCGGGCTGGCGTCGCGTCGCCGCGGCGTCGACGTCGCGTCGCCGTGGCGTCGATGTCGCGCGGACGCTGGCACGACGACGACGCTCGAAAGACGCTAGTGTGGGGGGTCCCTTATATTATATGAAATACATCAGTAATGCACTCATGCGAAGCGCGGACGAGTCGCTAGTGTTTAATAAAACAAAAGAATATCGTATCGAGATAACCTAATACGTTCTAACAGAACTGACTTAGGCAGGACTAAAGGTTATTATCATCATGCGCATTGTGTTGTTATTTAATCTATAGGTAAAGTAATACTTACCTATTGTTTTTTGAGATTTTGGGTTTCATCAGTACGAATTTGTACGAATGTACGGTGTTTGTATAGAAATATGGAGCTCTACACCGAGTTAACGAAAATAACGTTTAAATACCTTTAAACGCCAAAACAATTCTATTTATTTCGTACCGCAGTCTTTAAAATTCAATACCTATTGAAGTCTTACCCATAAACTTGGAAGGCTGTTACTCCAGACAGCTACATACAACCTATAGCGTTAATAATGTATGCGTTCAGGACAATGGCTGGTAACAATGGCATGTAGAACAAAGCCTACTGTAAGTCCTGTACTCCTTTGTAAGGCTAAAGTTTCATATTCATATTTTTCAGTGATTAAAATTCTAGATATTTATTTTACTACATATTATAGTAGGTAAACGTCTCTGAGTTTGAGACGTACAAGTTATAAAATAAACGTGAACAATACTTTCGATAGAATTAGGGGGCGAAGGTAATGTAGGTAACTTATGACAAATAAAATAAATTCAATTTCAAAATTCATCTTTATTTTTGTAACAATAATTCTTTAAAGTTTAGGAGAGGGAGCTTGTGACGTATCGACTACGCAGAATTTATACCAAGAAGTGACATTAAGCGGTATTTTATTGACTGTACTTGGGTCAATTTTTGTTTACAGGACAAAAGAAAAAATCTAATATTTTTCATTAAACTATAGGACGGGTATTAAAAAGAAAAGTTGTCATCTTCCATATTGCTTCACAACTTACAATATTTTAAGTTACAATAATAACATTAACTAAAATATATACTGATAAAATCAAAGCCCTCTAAATCTCTCCTTTTTTAAATCCGTATCGAAAGTATTGTTAAAATCTAGACAATACAATGTAAGTTGAGACTGCGGACTATCAGTATATAGCAATAGCTGTATATAACAATATAGCTATAGAGGGCCTCATTATAACCGCCGGAGCAAACATTGTCTCTGCTCGGAAATTGCCGCGCAAACAACACGGAGCCAACACCTCACACTAATGAGACCATTCCACTTTATTGGGGAATGGATTACGGAGTTAGTTTTTGTTAGGTTAACTTGTAAATTGTGTTTTAAATTGATGAAAATTGCGTGAAAGTAGCAGTACGTTTGACTAGCTTTCAGTTGTTTTTTTTTGTTTAGCTATCTGTTTGTTAAGCATAGCTTTCAGTTCTGTTTTATTTGATGTAACTTTTTGTTGAGTACCAAAGCTTTTCTATTTTTTAATGAAATACACATTTTTTTAATAAAAAAATAAAATCGATTATTTTTGTGGAACGCATCTGTGTTTAACCTACATGCAGCGTGTCCTATCGAACTGTATTTAATACCTACATTCTGTGTTTTAAAGAATATAATCCACAGACTTTCTTTTTCGATCCGAGGCCTGTTCGGAAAGTGTCACTTCCCTTTTGAGTGCCGAGAAAGCCCTTTCTCGGCCTTAAAAGCCTACTACCGTGTACTATAAAAGTTCATAAAACCATGTACAATGTAACATAGCTCACACTACAGCCATAAGTTCCATAACTCGCATGTCAAAACACCAGGAAGTACAGTCACGAGCAAATACATACTTACACGACTAAACAATTGAAGTTTAAGTCCTAGTCAAATGTGATTTATGAAATGGTGAAATTTTCTTTCAAATGAAACATCCTATGTTTAGCTTTTAATATCAGGAATATTCTATAACAACTTCAAAAGATTCGCATAAGAAATCTTCTGCAACTATTGGGTCGTAAATGCATATATTTACTCGTGACTGTACTTGTACGCTGACATTACAAGCTCGCTACATCGCCACATCGCCACGATACTAATGGACGTCCAATCAATAACTACCCGCTTCGTCAACGACAATTATAGTACATTCAACCACACAAGTTCGTAGTAATTAGTAACGAAAATGAACCTTAATACTAGGAAGTAAGATCAATAGTTATTTAGCAAAGTTGAACTTTAAGGTGGGGTGTATGAAGTACATGTGTGTGTCTTTTGTTTTTCCGTACAGTATTGATGAGATTTCGTTGATGTCTGGTTTTGCTTTGTCCGTTTTTTATTGACGGAAAAGGGTTGTTTTGATCGAAAGTTTCAAAGTTTAAGTAGTTGGATGCATGTTATATTAGCTAGGGAATGGATAGTACAGAACTTTTAAGTCACTTTATAAAACAAAAAAGCTTTTATGTTTTAGTTTCATTGTGAAAATCATAGAATCAGAAAGTTTTGAAATTGTTATTTGCATTTTTGGAAACTCAATGTTAGGACCTACTATTCCGCTTTCAAATAGGATTCAATACATTTTTATTGTTAAACAAATTGTCATTACTGTTACTAATATTACCTATAGTAAAGTTAATCCATTGTTACAACCGATGTACCTATTATGAATGCGGTCTTAATAAAAGACATATAGCCTGCTTCCTATCAGTATAATTACAGATTCCGCAATATTCCCGGGAAAAATCCTAGCCATTTCTATTCTCATTAGTGGCGGCCGGATCAAAGACCGACCCTCATAATCTTTGAGATGATTACAGATAATGAAACGGAATATTGGAGGTAAGACAAAGCGGAATTGCTTCCTATTTGATCAGTAACGGTAGTGTTAACGTAACCATAAATGTAATTCTGTAATTATATATTGATTTAACAAAATTAAAGATAACTTGGCTTTTTAGTGAGTATAGCAGTTTAGTAAATAGAGTTAAAAAAAGACGAGTCTTAAAAAATCCTAGAGTGTGTAAATCTAAACTGGGTGGGATGGTAACACAGCTTATGGTCTCTTAGTCTTCTAGCTCTAGAATCTTTTTGTATTTATTTGATAACTTTAAATCATATCCTTTTTATAACGCATTAGGTACAACGTACTAATTTCCGAACAAAAAATGTCACAATTTTGCTGTGCCATAGCGGTGTTTACTATAAAATTTCCCAGTGTTTTCTCAGTAAAACTAAAGCCAGATATAAAACTACACAATACTTGAGTCTCTACAAAAAAAAAATGTAAATGTATACCGTCCTTTTTTGTCTAATAATGTATCTTATGCATTCTTTATTGGAGATCCTTAATATAAATAGGTAAATAAATACAGTGAAGTCGCCTCTGTCTGCGGCTAATTTCCTTCGGTAACGCTGTTATAATTACGTTACCGACCTCTTTGTTAAGTAATGACTAGTTAATTAGACGAGCTAATAGGATCAGGCGCGCGGTCCGCAGCCCAGCGGCGTGTCCGTGACATAAGCAAGGAAAGGTAGGAAGTACTGGTGTTTTTTATAGTTATTTTGGGTTTAAAATTTTGATTAAAGTGCAAATGGAAATATTGATAGTAGAAATAGTATTTTTAACGGTAGGTCTTTTATTGCATCATTAAAGAATATGAAAATGATTTCAGTAGTATTGAATTTTTCAAACAAAATGACCAAAGAACTAAATTGAAAAGAACTCTTTGTTTCTTCATTTTTCGCTTGGTTGTTATATTACATTATTATTTCGTACTTTGCAGTTATTTTTTACATTAACTGATATATTATGTAATCTACTATTCATGAAATACGTGTTCAATATTCATAGTAAGTATATAAAATTCCTAAAATCCATACTAATATTATAAATGTGAAAGTGTGTTTGTTTGTTTGTTTGTTCGTCTTTCACGTAAAAACGGCGCAAAGGATTGGCCTGATTTTTTGTGTGGGGATAGTTGAAGGGCTGGAGAGTGACTTAGGCTACTTTTTTTTTAAATCAGCCCTTCAATGGTTAAAGTTTACGGTTTAAATATTCCCAAGGGAAACGTAAATAAAAGTATGTACACGTAACTGATCTGACAGAAGATGTCACCATAGCGACCAAAATACTGTTGTTATGGTTTTATGTTTTGATATTAATATTAACGTCTTATTTGGCTACAATCAAGCAATTAAAATAGCCGGGTCAGGGAATAATGAGCTTCGTATTTTTTCACTCCAAGTTCAAATTTCATTTCGACACACACTTTTTGAATTTATCTTTTAATAATTTTTGAGTACGAATTCAAATTTTAGTCAAACATAACATTTTCTTTTCTTCTATAGTTTTGGTAGTACAAAAGAGCACTTGGTTTTTTTTTTAACATAAATTGCTCCAAAATAATTGTATATGGTATCTACTTACTCTTCAAGCTACGACAGTCTCATACGATTTAGATGGCGGTGTGGATATTTACTGAAATTACAGCAAACCAACTACCAAAACAAAAAAAAAAAAAGTTTGGACGGTAAATGATACTATGATGATACTATATTTTATGAACGAGCTGTTGACTGCAATTTTGTTGTGTGTGACGCGTTGTTTTGTAGATTTGATAGTACCTATACACTACCACAATTGTGCACCAATTGCCATGGTATATGGTAGTTGCATAGGTAAAAGTGTGTTGATAGGCTGTCTTTCATCGACAATCTCGCGTATGAGTATGTCCGGCACGCGTACTCACGCAAATGTTTTGTTATGTGCGTGTAACATTAACCTTCTTCGGGCTCAGTTGGCTTAGCTCAAACTACTGAAATCAGAAACTTGAAACATTTATGACCATTCAAGTAAGCACTAACCAGGCATTTTTGTAAATTCGTCCGTCAAGAGGTAGAAAGAAAACGAAATAGAAGATCGGTGCCCAAACTAATCTGCTGTACATACATACATCCACCAAAATATGAGGAGCGGCACCTGATGTTCTCCGCACCACAGCGCACAGCGCTCAACGAAATGTGTGTGATAACCAACCCCACTCAATAAGTTCTCTCTCTGTTCTACCTGACGTTAGAAGACAAGTCGCATACGCGCTCGAAAAACATGTCAAAGCATCAGGTACACGACACTCCTATACACCCGGGTAGACTTAACAGCCAAAAGAGCTTCTTCTGATGTACCCTAGCTACCATTAAAACACCAACTCGAGCTCGGTTCAAGATGTGGATAGATCAGCATCTACCACCTACCACTTATGTCCTACCTCAGAGACATCTGCCGCCCGGAGATACCTTAAAGTGGCCAGTTTGGAAAGCATTCAAACGTCTGCGAACCCAAGTAGCTAGTTGCAAACAAAATTTAGCAATTTGGGGCATACAGACCCCTCTGACTTATATCCAGAGAGAATACGGCATCTCCGTACAGACGATGTCACACCACCTAGAGTGGCCAAAGTGTCCGCACACCTGTAATTTGGAGGATCTAACATAATTCAACAATGATGCTGCAATTTGTGTTGTCAAATACGACGTACGACATAAGATGACGAAGGTTGTTCTAATTAAACTTAACAACTTAAAAATGGAGAACAAACGGTGCAACAAACTTCACACCATAATCCAATCTATTATTATTTTTAGTGTTTCAGCAATAAATTTCGAATAATCTATAACATTTTTGCGATTTCGTTAGTTAAACCAGTTTGCCGTAAGCGCGGTCAGTTGGTGCGCCGTCACTGAATTCTACGAAGAAGTGATGAAGTTCAAAGAAAACGCGGAAAGAGCACGGGAGGTCTCATCTCACCACCCGATCCGTGCCCGAGCAAGGGGTAGACGCAAGGCCCAATTTGCTCTCCTTCAACCACCGTAAATGGCCTGCGGCAGTAGTCTTGGGGAAGTTTACTGTACTGGATAAGGGCAAAGACGGCTTCTTAATAAACGATGGGGAAAACTGACTCCACGTCAATGAAGAAGCTCCCGTTAAAAAAAAGGTTCCCGTGGCCCCCGACAAAAGGAAACGGAGAAGCACTGCAGCAGTTTTAGCCGGTAAAAGTCCGGCACACCCCTTTCTCCTTCGCCCGTTTTCAAGTCCAGTCAATCGAAATCGTTAAATCAGTGCAAGATGGATAGTGACCACATCCATCAATAATATAATATGGCCTTTCATCATGTGAATATTATACTAACCTTTAAAACTAGCAGTGTTAACAGTCAAATGTTATGTTAACAGTCAATAGTTTGTAAGACTACAGGTATATGAATAGAAAGTTAGAAATCATTTTGGAACAGAACTGGATTAATGAGCTGGCGGTAAACATTACTTAGCTTTACTTTTTGTGCAGCACTACAACGTCATTACCACGTAGACAAAGTCGCGGGTAACAGCTAGTTTTATATAAATACGAAGGTATCTATTACGTCTGTCATATACCTAGACTAAATACAGAAAAAACAAAATGGCTGACGGACTCCTGCGAAAGTAATTCCCGGCGGGCGTCTACCAAATTGAATATTTATTTAATTCTCGTGGAAAACGTTTCCAGATCTCGTCAACTTCATCAATATTTGAAATATAATCTGTTTGAGGGAAAAACATGTTTTGTTTGTTTATTACGAAGCTACTACAATGTGACGCAGAGAGACGCGTAATCAAATATTTAGGATTGTTATTGACTTTTCATGTAGATAAATTAGATATTATTGTTAGCTTCTATTTTGTAACTAGACTACTTAGATTGTTATGTCCGTTACAATTAGGAATTAAAGCAAACTGTCAAACCACTTTAAAATTTAGATACCTTCTGTCTATGTTTACTAAACAGAAGGTATCTTACACGAAATTTTGTATTTTTTTACTTTCAAATCAGTAGCTTTTTGCCGATTTTTTTTCCATAGGAATAACGTATTGGAACCGCGCAGAGTCAGTGACGTTTCGAAAAGGACTATTTGAAATAAAACCTTTTCATGTAAACTGTGTATTTCATCAAACGAGCTTTAAAACATGAGTTCTCGATAAATCTTGCAAATTAGCTTCACTACAAATACAAAATTTTTGAGTTTAATCCTCGATGTCCACTTACCGCAACTTGAAGTGCAGATCACCAAGTCGTCCGTCATTATTCTCGGGTTCGGTGGTCTTCACCTTCTCAGTGGCATTGGCATCGGCGAGCTCCTTGCTAAGCGGGGCCGGCTCGGTCGGCGCTGTGGGCGTGTGCGGGCTGTTGCCACCTGACGGCTGTGTAGACAAGTAGGATTAGTTAAATATATATCTATCTTTGTTCGCAGAAACATGGTACAAAAAGATGGTATTATAAGTAGCTAAGCACATATCGCCCTCAGTAGGGGGTTTCATGCGAAAACTTAAAGAATAAAGTTAACATAACATAAAAAAAATATTGTAAAATATTTCCCTAGGATATAGAAATACTTTTCAATAAGCCAGTTTTTCAGTTTTCAAAAGTTTGTGTGACGACTGGTTTCATAGTCGTCCGAGAGACGCATGCTGGCCGACTAAAAAAGGCTCTTGGGCTAAGACACACGAAAGCTGCTAGAGCATTGTTAAACGTGGTGTGACCGAGCCAAGCGTTATTCGTCACCTTTTAGTGAATCAGTTTCAAACTTTCAACGTTTTACGGGTATTAATCAATAAGGGAATTTTGTGAAGAGATATGAAGCTAACGGCTAGTAATAATAAAGTTAGTGGTTTTTTACATTTAAGAAATGTAACGAATATAAGTATGCTTAACTTACTGTAGTAGCAGGGTTGATGAGCGGCGGCTGCGGCGCGGGCTGCGGCGGACTAGCGGCGGGGGGCGCGGGCGCGGTCGGTGACGGCGACTTGCGCAGGTAGTGCGTGGCGGAGCCCGGCGACCGCACGGCCGTGGCGCGGCGCGGCGGCTGGAACACCAGCGCCTTGTCCGGCCCGCGCTTACCGCCTGCGAAGGGTCCTGAGCTCGTTACACTACTGCTCAACTTAGTCAACTTAACTATTGATGAGGTTCATGTGGAACATGATACCGACAAATCATTCAAAACATATTTTCAAGTTCAAGTTTATATACATATACTATATTATTAAGTTGTAATCTGTAGAATAATTACCACAAGAAAATTGTGATTTGAAATGTAAAAGTATGCGATTTCTAATTTCTACAACTGTTTGTCCCATGCGGGGTCGAACCTGCAGGACATGGCACACCGCGTTTTAAAGTTACAGGTAGCGATGTGCAGGCTTCACAACACTCTGAAACTGTTGAAAACTTGGTACCTATTAAGATTTCTTTTGTTCCCTGTCTTTAACTCCTTTATCAGGCGTAGGCCTTTATGCAGCTTCTGTCTGTTAGTCACGGCTGGGCAAAGCCATCCTCTTTGAGTTACAGCAAGACGGTCTTAAGAGACCTTCCTTTTTTAAGAATTATTATACTGCATTCACAGATTTTGCAAAGTTCTTATAAACGCAATACAAAAATCGTAGTGTATAGTGTTAGTGAGAGTTACCTAGTTTGTGAGCGAGCGAGTTCCTGCGGCGCGCGATCCAGCAGGCGAGGGCGCCGAGCGCGGCCGCCACCAGCGCCGCCGCGCCGCACACCACCAGCCACAGCGTCGCGCCATGCAGCTCGCCCGCTGTCACAACACAACAATAAAGTCAAACAACAGTAAAAACAAGTGACAATCACATGAGGTGCCCGCTGTAACAACACAACAACTATGTAATACAACAGTAAAAAACAACAATGCTAAACACCAGTATAAAACAAGTGACAATCATGTCGTGGTGGTCTTGTGGACCTATGTGTGGATTTGAATGCACGAGGTGCAAGATTGATCCAGCGCACAGGCAAGTACCAATGTGACTTTTACAAAGTTATATGTACTTTCTTAATCATTCTTAGTCACTACCGACAAATGGTGACGGAAAAGATCGTGGGGAAACCTAGATTCCAAATATTGGAATTTGAAATTGCCAATCCGCAGCGAGCTAGCGTGGTGATCAATGCTCAAACCTTCCCTATATGGGAAGAGGCCTGAGCCCAGCAGTGGGACGTATATAGACTGGTTTATTATTTATTTATTTAATCACATGTGACCGATATGATATGCGCCTCATTATCGCTCAATCAATCACGTTCTGCGATCAAAATCCATGATCATAGCAGTCATGGATTTTGGCATGGCTAGGTAGGGCGTGAACAAAGAGATTTCGAGATCGATCGAGGTTGACCTGCGACCCGAATCTGGCCTAGGCAGTATAAACGGGCCGGGATGTTTTTTGTTAGTGCAAGGCCGACTTATTTTTGTCGTGGTCCTGTTAAAACGTAGTTTGAGGTCATTAGGATTAACTTTATCAGTCATTCAATACTCATAATACAAGATCTGCTTAGTTTGAGACTAGACGGCGTTGTGTGAAAATTGTAGTATTGTTTTTTTTTTATATTTTATTGATTTATATTTTAAAAACAAATATATCGTTCGGATATCACAAGAAAATAATGCGCATTGTCATATAAACATTATAAACCGTTATAAAAATAAAGACTTCCAAACTCTTTAGCATGTTACACTAACCTACTACTGACTCAACAAGTCATAATTTCATTACAACAATTATATTGCTGATTCACTCACGGCCATGACTCAGCATTGCTCATACTTTAGAAATAGAACCTTATTGCCATTTTACTTTATTCAAGGTTAAATTACAATTGTTTCTATAAAACTTTTAAAAGCTCTTATTTTTTTCATAAAAACGTGAAATCAACAAACATTAGTATTACTTATCTCTAAACTCGGCAAAATGTTACGTTTGAAGGTGAGAGGCGCTCTTTATATACCTAATCCAACGAATTCAATATTAGCTAACTTAAATTTAACTTTTTTCAATATTTCTATGAAAAAGTAATATATTTTCATACATTTACTTTAAAAAAGGCATGTTAAGTATCGTCGTAATAAACTAAGCTACTAGTCGACGGGCCGTCTACAATTTGCTACATAAGTTCTACGAAGGTTCTACGTGTTGCGCGTCGTAGCCGTAGCAGACCGTGACGGCTACGACTCTAGAGGCCCGTGTCAAGCTGAGCGTCGACTAGTGGTTGTTAGTAGCTAACCAGCAGTTTATTTAATAAAACCTCTTTCGTTAAAAACCTTGTCCTTTTTTAACGAATGTTTCGATGAGCTGGTTTTTGTGTCTCAAGGTTGATACTACTACCTTTATACTCGTAACTACCTTTATACTCGTACTACTGTATGTATATTCGTACCTTTGACATAAATATTTACATTTGCATTAATATTGCACATATTAATATTGTGACCTTAGAATTTATATTTGGTGGAATGGTGAGGTACATAATAATATACTATGTAGAAAAAATAAAGTGAATAAAAAAAAAATATTCTGGTTACAGTTTATGTATTGGTTAATTTACTACCATCAATACGTGCTGGTAAGAACAAACAAGACAATTACTCCTAGCCTCACCATCAAGTTAAAAATAACCCAGTCTTCCCACAATCACGCCTCCACACTGACGCAGAAACAACTTTAATAAATAAACTATATTGGATCACGAAATAGCGTCCGAAGCCGTTCAGAAAAAATAAATGGTTTTATAGAGAAAACTCGACTGCGACCTACTTCTGAAGTGTACATTTTTTATGTGAACTGTAGTGCAGACTCCTAGATGTATACAGGCGGGTAATAAAATGCTCCCCGGGTATGGAGGGGGGAGAGGGGTCAGGCAATCTGTGGCCCAAGGTATGTCAATTTAGTTTAAATAAACAAGAAGATTGAAAACGGTTGGTGTAGCTTACTTCAAGAATCTATCGAACTAGGTTCTATTTTATTTGCACCCAAGGATAACAAATCAGTTTCTAAATACACAGATTATGAATAATTACATGATAATGTTTGACGGTTGAAGCCCTTTTTAATACAAGTAAAGTAAATACTATAACACCTGGCTTCTTCAGACTAACGACTATTTACAAAGCTTAAATGTTTGTATGGTGGTTTTCGCTTGAAAACCAATGTTGGCAGGCTTAACTTGTCGTGTCTTTAGTCTACAACATATAATCTGTAGTTTCGTGTTCGCAAACAATCGTTAAGACAACTGAAGAATAAACAACAATGAAGATCATTTGTATTTTTTTTCTTTGCAATGAAACTTTACATGTTTTTATCGTAATAATAAAACACCTGGAAGGAAGGAGAGGCCTTTTCCCAGCAGTGGGATCTTATTACATAAAAAGTACCTATCACATTTCAGATTACAGGTCTCAAATAGGCCTCTGCATGTTAAACCTCTCTATGCCTTGAGGCTATCCCGTGAATTAAAAAAAAACACAAAAAAGCCTTAGTTATAAGAAACTCTATTACCTACACACAACTTTTAATATCAAATAACTACATTGTCCTTTGTCTAAATCAAACATTAAACTTCCTATCCCGATTCCCGGTAACTCTACCTCCTACCATATTAAGCTTGTTATCTCCACCAATATGTCCACAGCCAAGGTCTCTCGTCCACCAGGGTCGCCATCGGAGTGGACATCAAACATGCTGAGGACACTCGAACGGCCGCGACCTCCGGGCGAAGAGCCCTCTAATATAATGACTGGCCCTTAGTCTCTAATATACATAGGTACAGGTATAGATGGACTGATGATATAGATAATAATAGCGGTCCGACCGATTTCGGCCACGGCGGCCAGTGTTACTATGACACCAGCCAGCTACGCAGGACATATTATAGTGCACAAGCGTGTGCGCAAACACAGGTGCACTCTCTATTCCTTTACTCTCATATCCCGATGGGACGGTAATATAGATAATATGATATAGATAGGTGTAGAGGGTATACCCATGGCAAATACTGTGTCGATATTTCATGGCACAGACTCCCCGCCTATCGCTTAATGTAATAATTGAATGTGGGTACATGATAATGAACTACGTAGTATAGACAGGGGTAACTTTTTCTATAACTGCTAGAAGAAGGTGATATGTTCTTGAATCTTACAGTACATTTTCGTGTCAGTTTCATCATAGAGCATTTTTTTTCTTTAAAAAAGAAAGACTGCCGCACTAACGAATTTATATCTTGTATCGCGGGGGTTTCACAGATATTCAATTCATATGTACAAAGACACCCAGACTCAGAACAAGCCTTTGTGGATCGCACATCGCATCGCGAATGGTATTTAGCGTGGTGGCCTATACCACTCGGCTATCCGTGCAGTCAAATCAATCGTTACGTTAACTTTTAGGGTGCTTAATCTAATCATGCCTACATTTAAGAAAGAGTGCTGGCATTTGGTGGGTTTTATTCAGAGGACTCTAATTTCAAAAGCCTAGAAGAAGAGACCATAGATTGCCAATTATGCCACTGTTTATGACGTTAATTCGAGACGCATATAGCTACAGCTACTACTATTACACAATAATAAACATATTCATTAGAACAACTCCATATTTCAAGTCTTTCTGCTATATCTTTATAGCTCCGATCAATCGCTCCTATATCGAGAACTGGGTCACAATTCGTAACGTCTGGACAAGATATTAATATCGCGGGGAAATGCATACGAGAATAGCTCTGACGTTATAGTTTGAACTACATTGTGTGACGGACAAAGAGAATAGAAGAGTTACTATTGTTTAGACTGAATAACGCTTATACTAGTAGAACAATGATTAAAAAAATACATGTTACTGATTAGAATTCTACATTATACTGCCTACTTTTAGTCAGCTTGTTCTGAGTCTGGAGTTTCTCTTACATGTACATGTGAATTGAATGTCTGTGAAACCCCCCTGATATAAAGATTAAATTCCTTAGTGCGAAAGTCGTTTTAAAAAAGAAGAAGTTATTTATACGTACGTTATTTATAAAAAAAAATATTCTAATTATCATAAATTCTTTTTTGTATCACTCTTGTTCTGGCGTCTTAAACGTGACCCATCTATAATACCTTACAGTTTAAAACTAGGTCTCCATAAATAAAAAGTACACGAGCTTCCCAACACACAATGCAACAACCCATCACAACAAATTACCATTCGCATGTTTCACACATCATCATAAAACAACGCTACAATGAATTCTACTTAATTACCCACAGATTACAAGCGGGGCACGTTAGCCCACACACTTAATTCAAGGATCAAATTGCATTACTGGTGGCGCACGCAATGTCCATAACTCCCTCGATCTCCCTTATATTCCCCCTTCTCCCCTAATCTAATGTCACGACCCTGAAATGAGGAGATTTCCAATAAGCCCCGTCGACCCCGTTAGGTAAACAGTCTGCGTCGGTCCCAAATACCCGGTGTTACCGGCAGACGGGTTAACTGAGAGGAGATTGGGGTAAATGGTTTATAGTTCATAGTTTGGTATTTTTTTTTGAGGTGAGAATTGGCTACAGTGGAGTTAATAGACTCATACTCACGTACGTAATGTGTCTTAATGTCTTTTAAGAGTTTAACGGTGTTTGAATTTTCTCTCAATTTTAATTTTAGTCAAAATTGATTAAACAAATCTTTTACTTTTTAGAAACACAAAACTAAATACGAAAACGTGAAAAAAGAGTGAAAACTCTCAAAAAGATAATACGTACTACGTCACACAAAAAAGAAAACAAAATAATCAAAATCAGTAAATCTGCATGTAAACCTACACCTCAAATAAAGACAATCTCATCCATTAGGGGGTTGTTAAATCCCCATAATGCGAGGTTACGCAGACAGCTATTCGAGGAATGTGAACACGACTGTGGTTAGCACGCTATACGCCATACATCGTCACAGTATCCCCCTGTACTATGAGATTTTAAAATTATTCTCTCGCTAGTGTGAAAGAGGGATAGTGCTCTACATTTTATGTAGCGTTGTCTCGCTTCCACAATGGTAATAGTACTTCTGTGAGAGTTCGTAGTAAGGGCACAGGATATGGTTATTATATCGTTAGAGACGTGACGTTATAAAAGGACGTCAGAGGTACTGTTTTAGAGGGTAACGGCTGTTTTGTTTTTTTTTTTACGATCGTTGTTGCCTTTTTAACCCATAGACTCTATATTCTTCTGGTTATTGAGCTCTTCTACAATAGTTACATTAGAAAACTGACTCATTTGTGCCTTTATATCCCATAAACTCTTTCACTCATTCACAAAAATTTTACTTCATTAAAATTTGATTAATCGTTTTTTAATACGTCCCTAGAAAACATACACAAACATTCGTATTTATTCATCTGAGCTTGTGAACTATCTTGTTCCAAGTGGTAATGCTACCGATTCGCTCAAATATAAAACGGCCAAGCTACAGTCACGCCACTTATCAAAAATAATATTATTCCTATACAATTAAAGTTTTCTAATAATTCAATTTTCTAATGCGATTTCAAATTACCTAGGTCCTTTGGAGAGGTACTAATTTGGCTCAGATCTAGAAACTATAAAGATATATACCTAACAGTTACTAAAGAACTAAAATAACAGTTAAACCAAACGCTATTTGCTCCACATTCTCATTTAAACGCACATTTAGATAACGAAACGGCTGAACATTGCCAATGGCCGTAGACATTTAAATTATACCTATTTCCACTTGTATTATCTTAAGTTTACACTGTAATACAGACTAAACTTCAGACGTTATAAACCCACTAATATTATAAACGCGAAAGTTTGTAAATATGGATGGATGTTTGTTACTTTGTCTCGGTCAAACGGTTGGAGAAATTTGATAATTTTTGGTATGGAGTTAGTAAACACCTCGGGAAAATCAATCAAATCAAATCAGTCATTTATTTAAATTAGACTACAATGTAGCAGGTTTTGAATGTCAACATGATTATTACCCTTTACCGCCTAATGTTCTTTCGCTACGGGATTGACACTAGACTACTCTACTAACAGACAACGTGCAGCGTCAGACGGGGGTAATATTTCGCAGCTATAACCGACATTCGCGCGGGCGAAGTCGCGGGCAACAGTTGGTATTAAATAAAGTGTCAAATACGGTTCTTGAGAATTACAGATAAGGCTTCTGAGAATCCTATTCAAAATCACACACAAAACACAATGATCGTCTGATACTTAGAAAGTTAGAACACAAAACGCAGATTTCAAGGTTTCGTCGAAAGATAAAGAAAATAAAGCTTCCTCCCGATAATGGACTTGGTTTAAAGTGATTGTGTCTGACGGCTCGGGGCAATGAATCTTGAGGAACACTCGTTTCGTGGGAAGCGCCCTTGTCCTTCAGCGCTCGCCCGACGCCCCCGCGCACTTAATGATAAGACGCTATGATTTTACTGATATTCAATCTCGGGAAAGTTATTTTATGCTGAAAGGTTGTTTAACGGTTTGTTTTGGTCATTTAAATTTTGAAGCATTCGTAGCCGTTTAAAATGTAAACGAAATTATAAGATTTGAAGTCTTTATACATATAAAATCAGTTGGTAGGGCTCAGACTTCGTTCATATGATAAATCATACAGGATCTAGAAAAACAAGAACATGATTTTTTGTAAGAAAGCTCTCTACGGACACACCTATATCGCAAAGCATTAATATTACAGGGTTTCATATATATTTTTATTAAAGAACATCATAATTGTCTTTATCACAGTATCGTGCAGTATTTACAGGCTAAAACTAAGAAATTCAACATCAATTCAGCATCTACCACTTGTATTATATTTCCACCATTCCAAAGTACCTCTTCAAATAAGAAAACACAAAGAGTCAGGTCGCCATCGCCCGGGTATTTACCCACGCCGTGTAACTGAAACCTCGCAATTCCAATGAAATTAATTTGTCGATGGAAAGCACTTTTAGTATCGTTTCCTGTAACGGATGTAATGCTCTAATAAATACAGAACCTTTCAGCTTTCTCGAGAAATTTCTCGGAAAAATTGGCTTTTGTTTTACCGGTGAACGATTCCAGAAAACATTGGAAACTGTAAGGATTTTATTATTGCTTTATTAATACTTTTAAAATATATTAATTCCTTAACATTTTCACAACGCCATCTAGTCTCATATTAAATATACGTAAGTAACTTGTGTTATGAGTACTAAACAAGTGATAAACATACTTATGTCTTTCTAGATACATACATGTTATAGAAAAATTACAACCAGACACAGAACAAATGATAGTGCTTATCACACAAACATTTGTCCTGGGTGGAAATCGAACCCACGATCTCCGGTATAGCAGTCAGGGCCACTAACTATGACCAACAGGTTTGTCAAATATTGTAATGAAAAGTGTATGATTTTGAGAGAGTACTTAAATTTTAAAATGAGAGAACTACATACGTCTATTACATGGGCAAGTACTAGATAATAAACTAAACGCAAGTTACTTGTGGCAACTAAAACCCTGTTTTGACATAGATTTATTTACAGACATAGTTTACAATCAAGGGTTTATTAATATTTTAGTACTAAGAGAATTCATTAGTTAATTGATAGAGTAAGTACTATAATCAAACGCTTGTTCCCGAGACCAATCATAAATCTATTAAGGTAACCTTTAATACGAGTTTGGCCGTTAACTAGACTCTCTTTATTTTTGACCTTCGACTAACTTTCGATAATTATTTCTTAAGAATTGGGTTTAAAATTGTAATTTTAAAACTAAATAACTCGAATTTAAGCTCTGTTGAAACTACGTAAAGGTACATATTTAATTACATATTAAAGGTCTTTGCTAGTTTTAATGTCATATAATAATTAACTGAGGTACAGTGTACCTATGAATCTGTATGTTCTCCGTTGTTTATAGTTATAATAAAAATAATACTTATTTCATTTTCTAATCTACAAGCGATCCATCAAGTTCCCTCACTTGTATTCATCGTAATCCATTTACCGAACACGTGTAAGTACGTATTATATCGTACAGTTATTGACATCCATATAATACCTTCCTTCCAAGATATTCACGCATATACCATTTCTTGACTCCAGTAGGTAAATTTCATGATAATCTTTTTTGTAATTGCTGTATTCTTGTTCATCTGCACCGGGTTTAACTTTAAATAATACATTCGATTTACTTCCTCCTCGCGTTGGCAATAGAATTCGATGAATAGCCGACGCTGATGGATTTATTGGCTGACCTTTATTTAATTAATCAAATGACTAAGATCCAAACAAAAGTTTAATAATGATGTTTCTGAGTTTTATTTTCAACCAAGTTCAAAAAAAGTAGAGTTCTTTTAATACGCACAATATGCTTTTACATATTAGTTATTGGCAAAAACTTTCAATACTATGTCATTTTCTGGTGTTCATCGGATTTTATTACGCTATTGATTTTGATTGCATTAAGTTAATTACGCTGTAGTAAATTTATTCATCAATGTTGAAAGATATTCATGAAAATCTTCATCTATTAACATTACAGTAATTAAAAAACTATACCTGTTCAAAGTAACCCATCATACAACCAATCACCAATGCAAGATCATTATAAATTCACAACGCAACTATAAAAAGGCGTTTGCAAATAACTTTAAAAATAGTATTGATCACTATCTAAGTGTAAGCTACAGCCAATTAATCAATAATTGTTCAATCAATACAATACTCCGGAGAGAGCCTTTAATTAACTGAAACCTACTTTAAACAGTGAGCATGCAGGTTTATGCGGAAACAACGGAATCGATCGACGCGCACGTCACACTGTGACGCAACACAAGTGCGCCTTACATACGTACAATCAGCAAAAACATATGTATATACACGACCAAACAGTTACAGTCTATTTCTTATGCGCAATTTCTGAAATTGTTATGGAGTATTCTTGATATTATAAGCTAAACATAAAATGCTTAATTTGAAAGAAAATTTCACGATTTCTTAAATCATTTGAGTAGGAATTAAACTTCAATGGCTTAATCGAGATTTTTTTTGAAGTCGAAACACAGACTAATTCTTTTTTTCACTAAGGATGAGATTGAATCAGGGAAACAGCAAAGGATGTTTTTAAGAATCAATTAAATGGCTTTCCTAAATCGAAATATAAATGGCTGTAACCGTGTCCATTTATTCTCCAAAGCATATCCTTAGTCACATTGGAAGTCAAGTTGGAAAACCCTTTAATACCACCGGGCAGTAAACCCCGCACTCGATACGAAACTCAAATATTGAACCCGTATTTGCGGTTTTACAATGCAACTCGATTATTGACCACTATTGAGTATTGTCCATGAATAAGAGCATAAAGTGCAACAGCATGGTTTGTACTTTATCTGCCTTCAAATGTGATGGGAATGCCATCTAGACTATCATTCGTAGACCGTCATTTGTTCAAGCGCAAAGACTGATAGAACCGTTTAAAAGTATTGAAATAGACACGTCAATGTCACGCCACGCCTGCCTGTAAGTACAGTTATATTAATTTTTCCTTCTATTCTTAATATCGGTAGGTACCTACATTGTCTCTACGTTGTCTCACATATATCGAAAATCCCAAAAATAAGTGGTGTTGACTGCCGCACATTAGCTCTACAGTATTCGTTACCGCACAGTCCCGAGCTTAAACGTGTAGGTATACTTTATTATAATTAAACTTTAAGTCCTGGTTAAACAATTTATGAAATCGTTAAATTTTCTTTCATGATATTAAATATTTTTGTTAAGTTAACAATAACAGAAATATTCCCTAACAGCTTTAGAAATTTCACATAAGGAATCTAGTGCAACTGTTTAAATGTTTTTGCCCATGAAGGTACTCGGCGGGGCAAGAAGGAATCAGATTTCTAATCCCTCGCCAAAAGGATTAGCAGGCTATATCGTTCTCCACTTTAACGATCTCCTATTTAGCAGGTAACGTCAGTAACTTGAGATGCATTAACTTCTGAAGTGGTAATCAAATTTCAACCGTCGTTAAATCTGCTTTCCACTGTCTACTGCTATGGATATCTGCCCACACTTTGAATAACTTGGACAACAGAAAAATCTGAAGCTGAGGGGGAATGGAACTGTCTATTTTTAACACTACTCATTCACATACAGTGACATAAAACAAGAAACATAGTTATTTAAAAAAAACATCGAGTTTTGAATTGTATTAACTCTACTTAAGTGTGTGACTACAATACTTGAAAATATATACTTAGAGGAAAGAGGACCCTTTTGATAATAAATCAAAGATCCTTTTTGAATGACACGAATTGTATTTTTGTGAAGTTTAGACCTTGAGAAGCGACGTACAATCTTTCAAGATGATTGGACAACCCTTTCAACTTAATGGCAAGTCGTATTCATTTAAGGAGGAAGTGCTATCAGCTTAATAGAAACGAGCAAAACAAAAGTTTACAAGGAATATTACCAACAAGGAGTATTGCAAAGTTTTTGTCGACTGGTAGAAAATTATCTCATGATTGGAGTCCAACTTTCTGTCCAGTTTCACGTATAATTTTGTAAATAAACACAGCCATCTTTTAGAATAACTCAGAACTCACTTGAAACATTCCATCTATTAAAATCCAGTTTTAAAGTTCTAAGCATACCTACATAGGGACAGACGTCATCAACGCAGAAAGCAATTTTATTTTATAATACATATTTAGGTTCCTTAAAAAAATATTCTGTAATGAAACTACCCAGAACTGACATAAAACAGAATTGAGTTGACCTTGGATATAAGTAAGTTTTCAATAAAAAAATCTATTTCAATACCGGCTTTGGACTTTTTGTAAACAGCGGCAATATTTCACTCATTCTTCTTAATATATGTATTCAATTACATTATATTCTTAAACAAAGATAAAACAAACGTTATACCTATATCTGTTTCACAAAAAACAAGCAGTCCGAAAGAGATAGATATATTATTCACAGTTCCACATATGAGTGTTGTTATTAGCGAGATCCCTCCGCAACAACACCGCTGTTTATTTGATGAACTGGCAACATTAGGATTTATTTATTTAGGCATCTCTTTGGTAGGAAAGTAGCCTTTTATACGAGTTCATAAAAGCAAATTAAGTGAATTTTGTGTTGTTTTTGTGGGTAGTAATTTAGTAGATGTAAAGAGAAAATAGTAGGTCTAAAAACGTTGCGTGTAAATGAAAAGATGGAGTAATAAAAAAGGTATTCATTTTAAATCATTTACAATAACGGTAAGTATTCTTAAAATATTTACCATATTTTGTTTTATATTTAATTTGTTTCACATCAAAATTTCCACCCAGAAACAAAGTTCTCTTCAACCAACAAAACAAATATCGCCCTTACCCAACGAATTGAAATAAAACCTTTAATAAACAAAACTTCATACTCGAAATTGGCCCTTTTACAAATTGCCGTTCGGTCCATATATCTATATTAAAGTACCTTTCACATGTACCTACTTACGCGTATGTAATATCCCTTTAAACGTCGCACCAAACTTCCGAGGGTGCTCCTAGCCTATCAAGAATAATATTTGAAGGAATAAAACATGTCAAATATTGGAAGGGTAGGTACCGTTTTGAAGGTATAGGTGTAGGTACAGTCACGGGCAAATACATGCATACACGATCAAACAGTTGAAGTTTAAGTCCTAGTCAAATGATTTACAGAATTGTGAAATTATCTTTCAAATTAAACATTTTATGTTTAGCTTACAATATCAAGAATATTCCATGACAACTTCAGAAATTTCGCGTAAAAAATCTACTGCAACTGTTTGATCGTGTTTACATGATTTTGCTCGTAACTGTACATTCTACCTGAAGTATTTTTAAAGCTTTCATCTGACGGGGCCCAGAATAAAAAAGAAATTGTGAAATTGTGTAGAAACCTTACTTATACGCAATGCTTGGAAAAAGTAGGTATGTTTATACCAAACTGACATATACATAAATGCAAATATGAGTATGTTATTATAGATCGATACCGAATATATTACTCTTATTAAAACAACTCCAAATTATGGTCTCTTTCATCATGGAACAGTGAAAGTAACGGTGTATACCTGTCTTTCTTTTACTGATAACATTTCGTTGCAAAAGATTTTACCTAAAGGTAACAATATACTAGCCGTATCTTTTACCAAAGTGAGGTAGTAAATCGAAAGTAAAACCGTGGGACAAATGTTGGTATAAAATGAAGTAGCCAGATTAAAACGAAAAGTAATTACACATGGAAACCAGACATAAATCATATAGAATTTAAGTAAAATTAATTCAAATTTCTGAGTTTTACTCTTGAATATATTTAAGTACATAATCCCGGTATTAACGTGGAGACGAATAATTACTGGATTACTTTGATGTGATGAATTTAAAGCGGAGAAAGCAGGATTTTACGAAATCATATTAGGTATCTAAAATTATAGAATGTAATACTAGATCTATCTATTTGCATATAAAAAGAGACTTTAACGTTGTAGATATAAAGTCTGCTTTCAATTATTAATCAAAAATCTATTGTTCATGAAGACGGTTGACCTCAAAATAAGATTTATTCTGAGAAAGTGAGTATAATGCACCGTCTCGAATCCTTGCGGCAAAGACAAACAGAACTACGTTCAAAGCTCAAAGTATCTTCAAGCTCTGCTTTTTTGGATAATTCGCTATCTTTACATCTATATTACTTAAGGCACTATGGAAACATACAAAGTTACTTTGTATCGCCACAGATCTCATAAACCAAAATGACAAAAGAAAGACAGAAAAGTGCGGCCATTACGCAAACCGACCCAGACGCCCTTCACAGGCCTAAAACAAACCACAAAGGAAACTCAAAAAAAGAAAAGAATGAAAATGATCTCATTTAAAAACAGTCGCTGTTTCAATCCAATTGTCTGTTCGCAGTTTACATTAAAATCGCCCTTATTATTGCTGCAATAAGATTCTTTTTTGTTTGTATTGTTTTTTTGTGAATTGTACTGTGTCCAGCTAATACAGACGACGTTAAGTGGTCATGTTACCATCCCAACTGACCACGAAGGTTATAAAACAGTCTGTTAACAATCGTTGGGAGTCTCCTTGGCAACAGACGAAAAATCTTTAGGCTGTGTTCACATCACGCGTCTAGTCATTCGCTGACTGAGTGAGTTACGCAGCGGGTTGTATTTCCGAACATAATATTTTTTTAAACCAAATCGAAAATTGATACATTGACACTTGTCCCCTTGCTCCCGAAACTGGTTTGATTCTGTTTTGGATTCGAATTAGATTTGGTTTTTGATTTGATCTTAAAAGGGTACTATGGAAAAAACCGAATTGAACGGAATTTCATACAGTTTTCTTGATCTAACGTAGTTTCAACTCATGCCAAGAATTGTCGCCAATAAATCAGATAAATATCCATAAATATTGGACACGTATTTTTATCACGTAAATAATGGAGATGATACAATGAGATCTCGTGTGACGTAGCGTTTTAATGACAAGTGACCTTTCCAACCCAGTCTAACAAGTTAAAACAGAATTCAATTATATCGGGAGTGAGCCTATTGGGCTCAATTTGCTGCTGTATTTCAATGGTGTCCAATAAATGTTATTTTCTATACTTACAGTGAGTTGGCGACTGACTATACCAAGTGTATAATCAGTAGCCAACAGTTTATACGCACCCTAATTTGCTCTCAGACGTTCTGAAAACGTATAAATGTTCAAGGGTAAGGTCAAAGGTATGTAACGTTTTTATAAGAGAGCCTATAAAAGAGGTTTTATATCGTGACGTAATTGCCTCGCAAAATATGTGTGTCGTTTGTAATCATATAAAAGCTCTCAAAAAAAGGTTCTTCGCAAAATTGTTCCTTATTTGTAACAGTTAATGGAGCGTGGAGACAAAATATCTGTTGGATGTAGTCTACAAATATTGACTGAATAAATTCAATTTTTGTTATACGATAAATCTATAAATTGAATCTTGATTCTCCTTTTCCTGACGTACAAAATTGTTTGCTTGATTCACAAATCGTTTATTTTACGGAAAAACAATTTAGAAAGGTTTCCTTTAATGCTAAAAGTGTGGTACCTGCCGACTTTTATTTCAATGAAAAAGCCTTAATACGAAAACTCTACTATGTACTAGCTGTTGCCCGCGACTTCGCACGCGGGTATATACCAATATAACCATATAGATGCGAAACATTATCCTCAAAAGCATTCAGTTAAAAAGAGTTAACAAAGCCATAACAATTTTTTTTAAATCCATCCATCTATACTTACAAACTTTCACATTTAGAATATTACTAGGACGCATACATTATTCTTTCACAAAGCAAAAAGCTACAGCAATATGTTCTGAAATCTCTTAATCCTCTACAACATTTCTGCAGCGCCATTTATATAAACCACGTCAAAGCAAAATGAAATTCAGTTTGAAAAGGGCTTTTAGAATATGTTGGGGCCTGCAGCTGTGTGGAGAGCGGCTCTCGGTCGAAACTAAATGAAATTACGTCGGCACGTGGAAACGACAGGACATCTGGACTTTGCTATATAAAGGTAGAAGACACAGATTTATAGGTAGGTACAATACATATCTATCTATAATCCTATAATACATATATCTATTGACGAGCCTGTTACTCTAGTGGGTAGTGGCCCTGACTGCTATAACGTAGCTCGTGAGTTCGATTCGCACTCAGGGCAAATGTTTGTGTGATCAGCATGATCATTTGTCCTGTATCTGGGTGTAGTTTATCTACAATATGTATAATTAAGTATTTAGAAACATTCAAGTACGTTTACCAGTTGTCTAGTACTCATAACACAAATTAATAACGTATGAAAATGTTGTAGAATATATATTCCTACGTAGACGTTATAACATATGTGCAGAACCTTCTAGAATATTTTCATAAATATTTTAGAAAAAAAGATTTACATTATAAACATCAGCCTGCGTGTCTTCAGAGATGGCTGAAAGCACGCGGCTCTTTATGAAATATTTGGTATGTATTTATTAAATAAATATAGCTGAGCGAGAGCAGAGTAAGTATTCATGTGCTTATTTATTAAAAAATAAAAAGTATTTAGTATTTTTTTGTTTTACACATAATTTGCCTTGGACTGGTCCAGCAGTGGACTGTGATAGGCTGATGATGATGATAATTTGTCTGTTAGATCACAGCAAAGAGGTTTATATTGCAAACAGTACCTATTTGGTACCTGAACCTGTATAGCTTAAGAACACTAAGATATACATAGTATCGGGCGTCAGTCGCGGACGTGACATTGAGTGCCCTTGAGCAGTCAGACGGCCGAACGGAATTTTGTCAATCGTTCCACTGTTTGAACCAAGAAAATTAGCAATGTACAGAAAATAATGAGAATTCGAGAGCAACCATAATCTTCGTTGGTTTTTTGCAATTTTATCATTTATGCTGATCATGTGTACTCTGAGAAAAACTTTATTTTTAAATGATATCAATCATACACATTTAGAACTATCATACTTCAAAAGTGATACCTAAAGTAGGTTAAAACTTCTGATTCATCCTAAAATTCGCGTAGATTTTAATGTGTAATGAGAATACGACAGAAGTAAAATCTCATATACATATATTTTAATACTAGCTCTACATATTTCTAATAATAACTACGTCCTACGCAGTAGTAAAGACGAATGTAGAAATCAATAAATTTGTCTGTTAAAGGCCACTGATTGCGATAGCATCGACTAATTTTGTTATAGCTTTAGTACATAAAGACGTACATACACATTATATTATTATGTATTTGTATTGTATACTTTATATTAAACATATTTTTCGACGTGTTATCTCTTGTTAACAGCGATGAAGATTAGACATTGATTGATCGACTGTTTGGACAGTTTTAACTATAGAGTAATACTACTTAAACGATATTCTATGAGTACATTCAACATCAATTTATAAATTATTAAAATATGCGACGTTAATCAAGTGGCAATTTTTGCGTAGCAGCTACGCCGTAGCGCTCGCTACGCTGAACATAATAACCAGCGTAAATAATTCGCACGGCGGGCTCGTAACAGCCTGTCGTATAATTAACCTGTGTATTTATTAAACAATTCCGTATACGTTATAAGTGGGGCCTTACAATTACAGTTAACGGTATAGCCCGGGACAGAGAAAGATAGAAAGCAAAAGGAGAGTCTTTTTGCCTACTGTGGGACAGAAACGGCTAGAAAAAAAAAACGGTTTGGTATATATCGCTTCAATAAAAAGTATTCTTTTGTGTATCAAATAATAAACTAAAATAAATAATATCTTCTGAAGCCTCTGAAATTAGTTTCACAGTAATTTTAAAACATTTTGCTTTCGAGTTTTCAAAACGTATGCCTAACATTATAAATTTCACCAACAGGATCTAACAAATTCGCATGCAAGGCCTTGCTAATCTTATATCTCGCAACCTTGAATCAAGCACCAAGCATCAAGGTAAACCATGGAGTATTAATAACAAAAAACAAGATACACCAACTAACATCAGTTGCTATCTAGCGAAACAAATGAAAACCTACAGTACTATGTGGTACTATCGATTTTGGGAACTATCCACCGTTTTCCGTAATATCTTTTGGCAGCCGATCGGAATATTCAAGATAATGTAATGTTATTCTAATCGTGTACCATTCCGGGTATTTCTCGATACTCACTTGTTTTTTTTTATTAAGTGTATTGTAACTTTTTACTGGCTGTTACAGTAACATTTACACTACAACACTCAATACATTTCCTCTTCTTTTGACTTTGATTTTTTTTACTATTTCTTTGTGTGCACTAAATGTTTTTTTTTATAGTCATATTTTAAAGAGGCTGCCTCAACTGATCTCAGCTAAAGGACACCAAACTTGCTGCTTAAGATCGAAAGGAGTGGAAAAATCTTCTACGAGCCCTATGTCCGTGATGAGAGATAACAGGATCATCACTATCATCATTTCAATGTTTTGCTTGTTGCAATTGTCAGCCTATCAATTAATCCTGATTTACAATACTTTACTTCCTTCTACTAACCATCTTATTAGTCTAGTGGCTGATTCTAATAATCAAGTTAAATAACAAACAATCTAATAAGGAAGGGCTTCCCGAATTAAATTATCACCGACTGAGCAAAATTTGTACACATAAACCATTTTTCTTTGCACAATCAAATTGTTTTTCCTCGAAAAAGTAATTAATTACCATTGTACATTGTATACCTAGGTACATAAGTAAACAAATCAATTAATTACTTATCCCATCTAATAAATATCTAGCAATAAAATCGAAAGTGCTGTCCGTGATTGCAGGAAACCTTTGTGCAGCGTTTCATTAAACGCAGCGAGATTGAAACCCCACACTCAAGTGCTATTATGTTAATCGTCTAATTCATTTGCATAAAACTATTTCCTTTCCCGACGGACTTCTACGGTTTCGAGCCAATCCAATGCCGTTGTGGTTTTAGAAAATGGTCGTCGAAATGCAGAATTGCTGAAATGGAAACTAGTATAGTTTTGTTCTTTTTTGGATAAAGTTAAGAGTTTGATTGAATGTATGGTAACGTCGATTTTATACTATCAAAATGCTAAGTCTGTACTCGTGGTAGTTGGCTGATGGCTTAGCAAGATTATTTAGCCTGTTCTCAAGTCGGTAGTGGAGGCTTAACTATGAACGATCCGTAGTTTTTCACGTTTTCATTCCGGTACGGTAAAATCATAATGTAGAGATTGTCTCATATCTTTAGAGTGGCATTGTAAATTGAATAACTAAATAATCCCACCAATAGTAAAATTATATACCTGGTAAAATTATATACCTGTTAAAATAAATATTACACTAAAGACAATTACTGTTATTTTTATTTTGTATCTCCTCATCTAAAAACAAATGAAAGCCTGGGTAATGATACATAAATACAGCCAGAATATCAAAACCTCTGTATCGAACTCTTTACAAGTTGTTATACAACACATATTGTAATGTATGTTAATCCGTACATCTGTTGTATACATTGTACTTGATTTATGACGATCGCACTTTGTTTTTAGGTTTTACGCCATTTCTTTCCGTAGGCATTTGATTAATGGTTCTTTGCAAGAATTGTTCTTAAATGGTTTTTTTAAGATTAGTAAGGTGTAGTAATATCGGTTATTGACATTCGTATGGTCATGTGAACCCACGTATTCGGTTTATCCTTTTGCTAAGCCGTGGTGGGTTCGGTATCCATTGTCTTGTAGTTTGTGATTCAGCCACACAATGGATCGTCTTGTGTGAAGACTTCTGTGAAACATTTCACTGTTGTGAGCAAGCAGTTCCAACCCATGCATCCCACAGTTAGACCAACATCTAAATGTCTAGATTATACTTACAAATAATAACACGAGGTTACGTACTTTCATATTTTAGTAATGAAGCGTAAAACAAGAGGCCTGTGGGCTTAGAAACTATTTTATTTAATGTTTCAGTCAACACAATTACGAGGTTATTTTTTTTAATGGAAACTTTTTAGATTAGAGAAGTTTATTAGATAAGAAATTATTGATCCCAATTTATTAATAAACTACTCATCATTACAAAATATTTTTGTTTCAAGGAGGCTTTCGAAACTCAAAAACTCCAAAACATTCATCATTCATTTCCCTACATCCTCCCAACAAATCATTGAAACCTCCACATCAAGTTAAAAGTAAACTAAACAAATATAATATGAACTACAAAAGATAAAAGCCCACAGCAGCCTACAGGTGTTCCGTACGGTAATCTATCGCGACGGAAGCAGATAGTGCCGCCCGAAGGAAGCGCCGCGGCCGTCGCGTGCTATCGCCTGTTATCACACTTATATTGTGACACGGCTTTACATGCGATACTAGAGAGAGTAGTGTTGCTTGCCTAAGAAAGGTAAACCAATATTAACTAAGCTAAAGAGAAGATAAAAGCCCACAGCAGCCTACAGGTGTTCCGTACGGTAATCTATCGCGACGGAAGCAGATAGTGCCGCCCGAAGGAAGCGCCGCGGCCGTCGCGTGCTATCGCCTGTTATCACACTTATATTGTGACACGGCTTTACATGCGATACTAGAGAGAGTAGTGTTGCTTGCCTAAGAAAGGTAAACCAATATTAACTAAGCTAAAGAGAAGATAAAAGCCCACAGCAGCCTACAGGTGTTCCGTACGGTAATCTATCGCGACGGAAGCAGATAGTGCCGCCCGAAGGAAGCGCCGCGGCCGTCGCGTGCTATCGCCTGTTATCACACTTATATTGTGACACGGCTTTACATGCGATACTAGAGAGAGTAGTGTTGCTTGCCTAAGAAAGGTAAACCAATATTAACTAAGCTAAAGAGAAGATAAAAGCCCACAGCAGCCTACAGGTGTTCCGTACGGTAATCTATCGCGACGGAAGCAGATAGTGCCGCCCGAAGGAAGCGCCGCGGCCGTCGCGTGCTATCGCCTGTTATCACACTTATATTGTGACACGGCTTTACATGCGATACTAGAGAGAGTAGTGTTGCTTGCCTAAGAAAGGTAAACCAATATTAACTAAGCTAAAGAGAAGATAAAAGCCCACAGCAGCCTACAGGTGTTCCGTACGGTAATCTATCGCGACGGAAGCAGATAGTGCCGCCCGAAGGAAGCGCCGCGGCCGTCGCGTGCTATCGCCTGTTATCACACTTATATTGTGACACGGCTTTACATGCGATACTAGAGAGAGTAGTGTTGCTTGCCTAAGAAAGGTAAACCAATATTAACTAAGCTAAAGAGAAGATAAAAGCCCACAGCAGCCTACAGGTGTTCCGTACGGTAATCTATCGCGACGGAAGCAGATAGTGCCGCCCGAAGGAAGCGCCGCGGCCGTCGCGTGCTATCGCCTGTTATCACACTTATATTGTGACACGGCTTTACATGCGATACTAGAGAGAGTAGTGTTGCTTGCCTAAGAAAGGTAAACCAATATTAACTAAGCTAAAGAGAAGATAAAAGCCCACAGCAGCCTACAGGTGTTCCGTACGGTAATCTATCGCGACGGAAGCAGATAGTGCCGCCCGAAGGAAGCGCCGCGGCCGTCGCGTGCTATCGCCTGTTATCACACTTATATTGTGACACGGCTTTACATGCGATACTAGAGAGAGTAGTGTTGCTTGCCTAAGAAAGGTAAACCAATATTAACTAAGCTAAAGAGAAGATAAAAGCCCACAGCAGCCTACAGGTGTTCCGTACGGTAATCTATCGCGACGGAAGCAGATAGTGCCGCCCGAAGGAAGCGCCGCGGCCGTCGCGTGCTATCGCCTGTTATCACACTTATATTGTGACACGGCTTTACATGCGATACTAGAGAGAGTAGTGTTGCTTGCCTAAGAAAGGTAAACCAATATTAACTAAGCTAAAGAGAAGATAAAAGCCCACAGCAGCCTACAGGTGTTCCGTACGGTAATCTATCGCGACGGAAGCAGATAGTGCCGCCCGAAGGAAGCGCCGCGGCCGTCGCGTGCTATCGCCTGTTATCACACTTATATTGTGACACGGCTTTACATGCGATACTAGAGAGAGTAGTGTTGCTTGCCTAAGAAAGGTAAACCAATATTAACTAAGCTAAAGAGAAGATAAAAGCCCACAGCAGCCTACAGGTGTTCCGTACGGTAATCTATCGCGACGGAAGCAGATAGTGCCGCCCGAAGGAAGCGCCGCGGCCGTCGCGTGCTATCGCCTGTTATCACACTTATATTGTGACACGGCTTTACATGCGATACTAGAGAGAGTAGTGTTGCTTGCCTAAGAAAGGTAAACCAATATTAACTAAGCTAAAGAGAAGATAAAAGCCCACAGCAGCCTACAGGTGTTCCGTACGGTAATCTATCGCGACGGAAGCAGATAGTGCCGCCCGAAGGAAGCGCCGCGGCCGTCGCGTGCTATCGCCTGTTATCACACTTATATTGTGACACGGTTTTACATGCGATGCTAGAGAGAGTAGGTTGTGTGTTGCTTGCCTAAGTAAACTAAACCAATATAACCTACACTGAATAGAAGATAAAAGCCCACAGCAGCCTACAGGTGTTCCGTACAGGTAATCTATCGCGACGGAAGCAGATAGTGCCGCGCGAAGGAAGCGCCGGCCGTCGCGTGCTATCGCGAGTTATCACACTTATATTGTGACACGGCTTTACATGCGACGCTAGAGAGAGTGGCCTGTGTAGTAAATAAATATTCCTCAACATTCGCACAACACCACAGATCTATGCAGCTATTGTAAGCATAGACTTCAATTGCTTCACTTTACTACAATAACTCCAAGGAGTTTTGTTTGCAACGCACCGACTTCTTTGAAACTAATTAAATGCTTACCTAATATAATATGTTTGTATGTACCTATTTAACAGCAAGATTCTTAGGTGATCTTAACTAAACATGAAACGAGTACTATTTTTCACCTTATCAGATATTAGTTTAACAACAAACTGTTCTAATTCGTAGTCAGGACTAGCTTCTTAATATGTATCGAACCAGACACATAAAAAACTACCGATACTTTATGTAATCTCAAACAGGTACAGTCAGCAACAAATCAACACACCTGAATAAAATTTACTATACAATTCTCTGTATTGGGACTAAATATCGTGGTGGAGTATATAGGCCAGTTATGACCTGCATTGGGACTTGGAAACCCTTGAACACTACTTAAGACGAATCCAGCAAGCTCGAAACATATTTAAGATATATGTAAAACTGATATAATTATCCTACTTACAGAATAAATGATTTCATTTCATTTCAGACCTACTTGACACCAATATTATACACTTTTAAAACACTGGGAGTTTTCTATCGAGATACATCTGATTTTGCTCGACTTTCGTAGCTGACCGTACATTTTTTACCTCTAGCCGACCTCCAGCGACGTACCTATTTCTAATTATATTACGCGCCATCTGTCTTCGGGGCACGTAACGATATTACCTTATTTAGGAGCAAAAGGCACGGTATATATCACTAGATTGTATTAACCTAATCACATTGTGAGAAAACATCCTTGTGTGGATGTCGCTAATTAAGGGTGCTAAGTGTGGTCAACGTAAAGTAAATTAGGCAAAGTATAGGAAAGAAAGGTTTTAGGAGATGACGTGATTTTTAATGTCAGCAGGTACCATTTAATGAAATATTCTAAACGTTCAGGTTTGAAATATTTAGAATAAGTTGACCCTAATATTTGTGCCAAATAACTACGTAACTTTGAATTAGCCCCATTTTAGCTGTAATGTATAACAAAGGTTAAGTAAAGTAATTTTTCAGTTCCAAATAATCAACAGCCCATCGTAGGCCACCGCTGGACATAGGCTAATCCAATTGTTTTGCTAAGTTAACATATTTTTTGGTAGATATCTGTTGTTTTTATAATAACTTTCGTGAGAATGATTCATATTTAAGAGATATATAACGGTTTACTCACGCGTATTTATCGGGATAGCCCGACTAGTTTCGGACCCAACCGGATCTAAATACGTCGACGCGGAACTTAGACATGTACGTGACGTGTTAGAGCGAAACGGATACCAGTGGCGCAAGTGCAGACGTCTTATAAGCACAGCTGATGTGGCTCGTAAACGTCCGGCGGACGCGGAGCGCACTCCCGCGTACTTACCATACGTGCAAGGAGTCACGGACAAGATAGGTCGCTTGTTACGCCGAAGATACAGCATCAAGACGATCTATCGACCGCCCGGACAAATACGACAGCTGGTCCGCTCACCCAAGGACAAGGATCCTTTAGGCGTTCCGGGAGTATACAGGATACCGTGCGACTGTGGCCTGAGCTACATTGGGGAAACCCGGCGTAATGTTGCGACCAGGCTTGGTGAACACATACGGCATATGAAGAGCATGGACACCGATAAGTCGGCAGTGGCAGAACATGTCTGTAATGCGGGGACGGCTCATTACATACGATTCGATCAAGCCTCCGTACTAGCGAGGGAGAAATATTTCGTGCCGCGAAAAGTACGTGAGGCTATAGAAATCAGCCGTCACCCGAATTTTAACAGGGATGGTGGTTGGACACTGCCACAATCGTGGAAACCAGCACTGCGTATGACGACATGTCCATCGAAGCCGAGTCTGGAGTGCGACGCAGTCAGCACGGTATGCACCCACTCAACCAGCACGGGAGCGCGGACGATGACGATGCTGCCGGCGGATCCCCCACTCGCGCCACCCGCGACGCCAGCGCCTCCCTCGGCGCGAGCGCGACGCTACGCAGCGAGATGCACGGCAGCCGACATCAGTTCGACTCGCGACCCCGCCGCCGCGTCAGCTCATGATTAAGGACTCCGGTTGGGTCCGAAACTAGTCGGGCTATCCCGATAAATACGCGTGAGTAAACCGTTATATATCTCTTAAATATAGATATCTGTTGGTTTTCTTTTCTTCATGGAGTAACCCTCTGACTAGTCCAATGTAACCTAAGTACTATTTTAGACAGACTCTTCAATCGAACACTGCTTATACAGTGCAATATTTTCTAATATACCAATATTTATTCAGCAAAACTTAAAATCTTTTACCACAAGCTACGTGAGAATCCTCTATCATATTTCCTACATTATAACCGACGAACTATAAACTTTAGCTGTAGGAGGCACGTGTCGCGGGCCCATGTTTGTTGTATAACGAAATAGTTACAAACGTGATGAGGTTATAAACTCAAAGCTGTTATTACAACAACTTTGAACAGGATTTATGGTTATTAAATTGGAAGTTATTAATTAACAGTAACAGTAGCTTTTGATCAAAGGTAAAAGCCAATTTAAGAGCAATTACATTTTACACGGATCAACGTTTGACCGCTCAAGTTGTAGACCAGTGACTAGTGAAAAACAGCACACGGGTTCTTTAAGTCCTAGTTTAGGGAGTGGACTCGACTTTTGACAAATGAACTCGTAAAAGAGAGCTTTTTGTCACTACCTAACAAAACTTACGATTGCCTCTTTTTTTCGTGGGAAATCATCAAACGACCCCGCCTGCTGTGGGCGCAGCAGGAGAGAGTGTCAGACTTTTACTGACTAAAACCCACTATGTTCCTCCTGGAGCCCTTTAAGTGCCAGGGTCGCCGTAACTCTTACGAATATCCCGCAGCCCCGTCAGAACTTACGATTCCTTACAATATAAACCAGAATCCTATATATCTTATATACAACCTGCTACAGCGGTTGACTATTCGCGCGTCATGTCACGTGCGCCTCAACGACTCAGTCGACAAAAACAAAAAGCGATCCATTTTATTTTTTCGTCCACTCGCAGCGGTCGAACTCCTTCCAGTAATCCGTTGATATATTCTTGTGTATATGGCTTTTTATAAATTGGTTTAAGTACAAGTATGAAGATGGTGTGATACGAAACCCACGTCTCTACTCGAAACGATTCTTCTTCTTTTGTAACACAATAACAGCTTGAAACAGGCAGTCCTATCATAGTCGTAATTTTCCGTCTCTTTAATAGATACGTTATGCAATCAAATCTTTAAATTACTATATACCGCCAAACTGAATATGGATTAAATCTTAGTAATCTGTGATTGTATATAAACATCTATTCGAGTCTAAATAGTATAGCCACTAAATCTCATCATGGTTCTCTGTTCGTTCCCATAGGTATCTGTATAGGATTAGTCCTCCACAACGCGGTGGCATTACGCCGGTAAGCCGCTCGCTCAGTCATACTGAATTAGACTGGAAGCCGGAGCACCATCTGCTTACGTAGGTATACTTCAGATGTAATCCTACTAATATTATAAAAGTGAAAGTTAAGTCTAGATGGATGGATGTTTGTTATTCTTTCATGCTTAAACGCCTAGAGTTGATTTAGCCCTTTGATTGTTTTGAATTGTTGACACCTGGATAAACAGAGAGGCTACTTTTTTGAAGCTATAACCGACATCGCGAGTGGCATCCGGGCAACTAATAAACTTGCAATTTTTCCTTGTCGGTTCCTAAAAATGAATACATTGGTCCCTGATGGGTGCCTAAGAAACAACCAGATTGTGATTAAACTTTGATATGCTCATCTAACAACGCCTGAGTGTGTTTTAAGAATAAAAAAGCTTATGAAGAGTTTTTTATACAGCTATAAGTCTTTCTTTACATATTCATCGACCCTAATTTGTATAATTTATACCTACCAACAACAAAAGAGAATATATAAAATTAAAAACGAATATAGCGTTAAACTAAATAAAACCTGAATAATAAATCAACGCGCACGGTGAAATCAATTGAAAATACCTCCATTCCGCATCATTAGACTAATTTAATTAGTATGTAAAACGAATTAATTGCGTTTGACATTTCACGTTTCAAATGAAACCATTTTCAATTAAGTTCGAATATAATTAACTGAACAGATTTTATTGTAAAATACTGTTTTATGGTTTCTTTTTCTCTCTATCGCCATAATAATATTTTGCGCAAATTGATTTTACAATTGAATAGAAACTGCTTTATTATTTTTTCTTAGTTATATAGAATGTTCTTGGAAACACATGACAAAAGGAATTTTCTGAAGAAACCTTGTTAATGTCAAATTAAAAAGCACTTTTATACTTACTGACTTTTGGGTGTGGGACATCTCTTGCGATACAAAATATACTAGATATCCAAATTGATGTTCCTTTACCGCAAAAACTGAATATGTAAGTCATAACTCATAAGCCATCAGAAATTAATTTACCTAAAAACATATTCTATTATTATTCTATTCCCTCTGGCACCTGTATAACAGGTTCATTCCTACTAGTATGACTAAACAGTTCTACCGTAGGTTCTCCCTGTTTCACTTCTTTACCCCGTGTACAGTACACGATCAAACAATTGATGAAAAAATCCTAGTCAAATGATTTATGAAATCGTGAAATTTCCTTTGAAATTAAACAGTTTCATATTAAGCTAACATTATCAGGAATATTCCATAACAGCTTCAGCAATTTCGCATAAGAAATCGACTGCAACTTTAGTCGTGTATACATATTTTTGCTCGTGACTGTGCCTGAATTTCCACAGCCAGGTAACCGTGGCAGTCGTGTGAGTCACCTGGATGGATGCCAGGCTATCCAATAACCAGGTACGTGCCAAGCAGGCTGTGTTTCATGTTCAATCGCTAGAATTACCGTTGGTAGTGTTGCTACCTATTTTACAGTAAAATTGCCCGGAATGCAGTAACTATTGAAGTAGTTTGCTCCAAGAATTGAGGATGTTAAAGCTTTAAAATGGAAGAATTGTTGACTGTGTTAAATAATGAACGTATAGAATATAGAAAAAAATGTGATATTGGATTTATAAACTATAATTTAAACTATGATTCCGTTCCGATTCCGTCTATAATAGCAAAAAAACTATGATCGTCTGGTAAGGAAGAATTCACGATGTTTGTTCGAAGCAAAGTGAATAATTTTATAATTGCTTTCAAATTATCTTAAATTTATTTTAAAACCAAAAAAAAATGATATCATATTATATTTCCACTTCAAAGTTAAACAAAGAATATTAAGTAAATACCTTCTACTAACTTTATTCATATTCTGTTTACTTTGTTATAAAGTTTAGCTGTTTCAGATGAAAATACCCTCCTCCAACTTCAAGAGAAGTTATATTTTATGAACATACAATAATGCTAGCAATTTTATAATCTAACAACTTATTTCAGTATCTTTCGAAACAAAACTTAATACTAACTTAGATTTCCCACACAGAAACATCTGCAAAACTACAAAAGACTGTATTTATTTATAAAGCTGTTAGTTATGATGTACGTATATTAAAAGCTTAAAATCATGTACAGGGTTATCCTGTGTAGGTACCTACTCCTTCAACTATAGGAGACCACAGCAAGCAAAAATATGTGACACGAACGTTACAACAACAGTTAATTTATATTCTCGTGGCAAGTTTTAAAATATATGCAAAGTAAAGTAGATTTAATTTCAATATAAAACCTAATTAAAATGAGCGGATGAAACATCACGAACATCATTTTAAAGGGATGGCACTATAGGTATATGGTAAGTTACTAATTCAACAATTTATGTACCGTATAACATTTACATAGAGAAATACAAACATATACAGGTAAATATTATAACCCGTTTCTTTTCGTGTGTCTACATATCAGTTAACCCGCAATGTTGTTATCTGAACAGCGCAATAAACGCCTACACATCGCGCGTTATGAGCCAGCCATCTCGACAACCCTAATACCCGCCGTTACCCTACATTCACTTCCGTGAAATAATCTAAACAGCGGCTAATAAAGCCTGGAAATATTGCCTTGGAGAACTGTAGAAATACTGAGAAAGAACTAATAAAATAATGAAAAATACAATGAGTGTAGAAAAATATACGCTCTCGTCAAACTTATAGAAACCTTATAAAGATTTGGTGGAGTCTTGAGTTTAAGTGCTAGTCAAGAAATTTATGAAATCATGAAAATTTCTTTACTTTAGACTGTATCTTCTAATATAAGAATAAAACTTTCATGTCGCAATGTTAGTTACCGTACCGTTAACCGTACTCCTCCGAAACCTCTGGTCCGATTCTCTTGAAATTTTGTACATGCATTCAGTAGGTCTGAGAATCAGCCAACATCAATTGTTCCTCCCTGTTTTTTTTTCGCCAACGAAGTCGCGGGCGTCAGCAAGTATCTTACAGATACTTTAAGTAATTACTCAAAACCCTGCCGAAATAATCTCGTTACTAAGCGAGATGAGTGACGGGTCCACTCGAGCTTTCCGATCGAATTGACTGATGAGACGTGAAGTTGAGTTACTCTGAGATGATCGTCTTTAAGCTATTACTGTATACTCAGCTGGTATGACGGTAATGATGTAAATGTTATGGACCAAGTGATAAATTGTGCAGTATACATAATGCCCGGGCACTATGAAAAATGCCCAATATGAGAGTGCACTTTGATAATAATTATTCAAATAATCAAATTGACCGGGCACTATACATATGGCCTATCACCTTTTGGGCAAAGTAATACAATACTGTTTAGCTATTATATATAATATCTTCGAAGAATTAGATAAAGTAATAAAACAAGTAGATATTCGTTTCAGAATAAATTTGTATTTTAATTTGCCTTAAGTGTACATATCATAAAAAATATTTAAAAAAAAAAATAACATAAGATGAAATTTTCACCTCAATAAATATAGATTTTGACAAATAAAAAAAAAACCTAACCTCACCTAATTTAGGTTAGGTTAGGTTTTTTTTTTATTTCTTCCATCATTACGACCGCAATCAACATCGGAACTCGAACTCTTACGCTGTCCCCAATTGCAGCCATGGTTTATTTAGCGATTGATACAACTTAAATATAGCATAAGTATCAAATTGCCCAACTATCATTTAGCAATATAATAATGACCTAGCGATATGATAATAATGAAGTTAAGATAGTAATTAATCACTTAGCCCGATAATGCTAGGCATTATTCATAATGCCCAAGCATTATACATAATGCCCGCATTAATCACTTGGTCCATAACATAAATAAATACAAAAGTAAGACTGTCGTTTTAAAGTTTTATTTCCAGTAAGCCTAAAAAGGCACGTTAAAATTACAAGTTACTAAATCTAGGTGTACGGTTTTAAAATGTAGTTAATTCCTATGGAGGAAAACCGGTAAGAAACTCCTTAGTTAATCTTTTAAATTAAAATGATTATAATATTGTCCACGTTAAAAGAAATGTCTTGTCTTTAACTCTGTAGACGTATTCACAATATAAAACGATAAAGATATTTTCCCATATTTGATAAAGAAAAGCACCACGAAATCAAATCCGCCGCTTAGCTCAGTAACAAAAAACCCGGAATATCTACGGACATTTTCCTTAACGACTGTCATCACCTACTTCATATTTGAAATTCTAAAATTCACACTTTCTTTTAATAAAACTAGCTTACTATTATAGTGGACTAAAGCCCAAGATAAGATGGGATCAATAAAGTAGACCTCTGCAGAGAGGAACCTCATTACTGGCTCTGTCAGCTCTTTGTTACGGCTCAAGTTGTATGCTCTTGAAAATATTAAATGGCAGAGAACTTCAATGTGAGTCGCCGGCAAACTCATTATGGAGTATAATGCAGTAGTTTTTTACTTGGAATATAAGACAGCCATGATTCATAGCTGAGAGTTAGTCATCATTGTAAAACTGTATCAACTAAGAGCCAAAAACGATTGATGAGGTTGCATTTTTTTGCTTCATTAGGTATGTGAAAGGTTGTGCCATTACAGTTGTATATAACAAAATGAATATTGTCGACATCATACACTTTTTTACAACCGGCCTAGTATAGAAGTATGTCGTTAACTATAGTGGATACCGCTCAAAGCTGTAGAAGGCACTGTTCATTTCGATAACTGCTGTAAGTTTTTCCTACCACTTTCTTATATACTCATACATCAATGTTACTAATATACAATATTAGCGAACTGCCCCAGCTTCACACGGGTAAAATACTGATGCATTATACAAATATAACTGCCTCTTGAATAACTCTATCTATTAAAACCGCTTCAAAATCCGTTGCGTAGTTTTAAAGATTTAAGCGATCAGACAGCGACTGCGACTTTGTTTTATACTATGTAGTGATAAGCTTTACTGCTTGAACAAATGTCAGTAATCTTGTCAAGGAAGCATGATACAGTAAGTACCCTTGAACTTGTCTTGTTTTACATAGCTATATTCTGCTTCGTATATCTCATTGTTTAAATTGTATGCCTGTCAAGTATTCCGTGTGATTTCTATCGTATCTGATGCTACAAAAGATGGGAGTTGACAGGGTGTGAGTCGGCATGTTATGGAGCTGATAAATATCCTTATTATAATGTTTTTTTTTTTATTTATTTATTTATTTATTATTCAGAGTAACTTAATCTTAGCTTAATTTATAGGTCCACAAAACTGTTCTAAACAGTTTGTCTGTGTTGAGTTAAGAATTTCTTCCCTAGTGTCTTGTTATCGTGAAACTATCTTCAAAACTGTGTAAAATAGTCTAATAAGCTGACAAAATACAGCTTTAAGTAAAATCCGTACACTGTTTGATATTAAAGTTACAAGCTTAAAGCTTTGTCAATAATATGTACCCCTTTCAAAATCTGAGTAAAACTTTAATGTTTTGTACTTCTCAAACTCTAAAACTAAATTGCAAAATGTTTCAAAATTTCAGCTACGAGTACCTTGTAAACATGTTTAATGGTCCTTACAAAAAACAATTAGGCTTACTTACTTTAATATTCGGACAGAATGTTAACTAGACCCTTAACCATTAGGTTTAAACCCTTTTAGTGAACTGCGTGGGAAGTGTATCAAATACGTTATTTATGTTACCTGCGTAGTGGTCGAGTGGGTGGTACGTAATGATGGCTTGTTCAAATGAAAGATTGCTGAATAATGCCTGAATTAATCATCTGTGTCTTTAAAAATCCTAAGGTTGTAGAGAAACATCGACCTTTTTTAAGGTGATTTAAAGGCGCATCCACTATTTCATTATTTCCGTTTGGTTAGGTACGACAAAACAAAGTCTGATGGCTTTTAATATTTGGATAATAAAGAAAGAGTTTCTTGTTAAGAACTATCGCAGAGCCTTTTTTGGTATCATACACACGTATACGTCGTATACCCGGATATTTATTGGATAAACTAATTTGTTTTATGCTGTGTTAGTGAATATTCAGTAAAAGCTTTCAGTGTGTCGCATTCGGAATAGTTTTCATATCGATTGCATTTTGATCAACACAATATCCTAAATGAAAATCATTGAAAAAACCGTCTTCAGGATCACATCAGTAGCCATAGACAGCTATATATGTTGCTAAGCAGGAGTTATTCAGTAATTTACTAATTTCAGAGCATTCTGAAAGCCATAGATTTCCGTATATATAGATAGACCTAGATATGATAATTGATTTCTCTTTAACGTATCACTTTATATCTATTCAGAAAATTATAACATGAACTGTAAAATCGCTCTATTATTAATGCCATTTGAAACCATAGGTCAGATAAAAGGGCAAACACATTAAGTTCATACACTATTAATATGAGTATTGATCGCATACGACAATTTATTTATATCATGTAAAACAAGAATCCTTAAGGAAAAAGTTGCGTAATTTATCTCTATCAAGGAAAATATTTTTATCTACGTATATCTATTTGTTATGAAATCATGTTTTAGTACAGCAGATCAGATTATGTTCACAGAGGTGTTCGTAATCCCCAAAATCAATCACCCGTGTTCGCCCAATACTTATTTATAGGGTGCCGATAACAAAGCCCGATTTCTATATGTTGTGTATTACGCACTTCATATTTTGATCGTGTTCCTAACATCCTGATAAGGTTTTTACTAGTTTTAGTAACAATAGTGACCAGTACGTAGGGTTTTTACCCAGTGTGCAGTTATTATGTGATTGTAATGATTGTTTTCACTGACCTGAGTCGACGGGCGCTATATCGGGGCCGTCGTGGGGCGCCAGCATCTTCATCGTGATGGCTCCAGGCAACACGCTACTTGACACCGACACGGTTGCGATTTACTTCACAATTACACCCAAAAACGACGATATATTGGGAAAATAAGAGATAATAACTGGAGCCCAACAGGCTGTTTCCACACTGCACTATCGATTGAGGTCTGAGGGTAGTCGCGCATGCGCGGTGCGCTCGTCCTCGCGCCTGCGTACCGCGCGCGTGCTCTCTCTACAGGCGGAAAGACGTCATCTGACAGTTGACAGTGTTAACAGCGGAAGCGCGCCTTTTCCTATGACTAATGTGTTTGTCCGTGTCTCAGGACACATTGATACCTGCACGAGTGTGATACACTAGCTTGTGTCTGACGCACCCACCGCTCACTCTATTATTAAAGGCCATTTTGCGTGCTAGTATTTATGTTAGCAAATAATTGATGGCAGAGAAGAATGGCTTGGTAGGAAAACAATATTACTTTCTAGATTTATTTACGTCATTTGCGATGACTGGAAAGTTTGCGGGACGTACTGTGAAGGGATATTTGTTACATTTTTCTCTATAGAGAACTATTATTAGAAACGAATATAGACTCTCGACTATATTTTTTACTATGCTAGAGATATTAAAGTAGTTTTTTAAAGAGTTTAGACTCTTTTATTAATACAGGTATAGGTTTCAAAAGCCTAGGTGATTGCTATCGTGGTTTTGTTCAATAAAGGGTTTAAGCACAACTCAATCAAAGGGTTTTTCGAGAATCACATGAAATCCAAAAATAACTTGTTATAAATTAATTTTTATTGAAAATCGTAAATAAATTTACATATTTAAATATTAATAAATATTACATCACGTGTACAAACGTATTTGTTTCATGTATAGTGTGTATGTGTCGGTGGCAGCGGGCTGCGTGTACGTGTGTGGTGGTACGTGTGTGTGAATGTGTGAGTGGAGTGGGCCTAGTAGCCGGCCAGCTCGGCGAAGGTGGAGTCCATCTCGTCGGCCAAGCTCTTGTATCTGTCCTTGTTGATTCCGAGTTCATCTAAACAACACCAACGGTACATTAGGATAAGGTTTACAATTGACTGCACGGCTAAAGTCGCTACTTCGACTTTTAAGTGACATGCAGATCAAATAAATGTGTGCTTAAATTGTCGCCTCTGTCAAAGTAGTTTAATTGATTCAAAGAAAGTTTTGTGCATTTTGTGCAAGATCAGGTCAATAAAAATTTTGAATTTGGTAATAACTATGGAAATAATAAGAAAATTTTGAACGTATCAACAGATTTGTCATTTCCTGAAATATTACAATGTTTACTAATTCTAATAGGTAATGGTTATGAGCATATAAGTCCCATTTAAAATTAAATAAAAGTTATATTTATGTTGAAATTTAAGAAATATTTATGGCGCAAGCGGATAGCTTTAAGTTGTGTTTAAAAAAGAAAAATTAAGATATTAAAATAGAACCAACAGTACCTTGGAAGCATTGGTCCGCGACGGTAGCAGCAAAGCGATAGACATGTTAATCACAAACAGAAAAAGCAGGGTTTGGCTGGCGTGTGTGCAGGCGTGCCAACTGCAGCGAGGAAACTACGCTAGGCTGCTCGGTACACACCTCCACACACACAGCCAAAGGTTAGGCATTAGAAATAACACGTTTTAGAGACTCTGAAACAAATGGAACTCGTTCTTGGCAGCAAATCTACAGTCGGGCTAAACATGTACTTTAGGGTCGAAGGCGATGCATGATATCGTATCAAAATGGACTTTAGGGTAATGTGATACGGACGGTATTGTCTTAAACTATGTGCTGTAGGGCTGGTTAGTATCCTGTCAGCTCGGCGAATGTGCCGTCCAAGTCATCGCATATCGCCTTGTATTTCTCCTTCTCGTTGAATAATGCGTCTGTAAAATTTAGTCATTTGATAATAACTTACGAAACGAACTCTGTTCCGGCCTGCTTAAACGATCGATAAGAAAATGAGGTTTTATTAGAGAAAATTTATTAAAAAGCCTTTGCAACAGTGAGAAGCCATAGTATTCTTGTTTTGTTAGAATAGTTATCAAGTTATCTTTATAGAAGATTGCGTTACTTGAAATTTATTTAGTTCAAACTTCGATAGTTTCTTAGTTTTGTTTCTTAGTGATAGATTTAAGTTGTTCTTATTGGTTACAAGAGGGGGGAAGTTGGTTAGAGTCGTACCTTCGAGCCTGTCGACCTCCTTCTGCAGTTTCTTGACGGTCTTCTCGGCGAACTCGGCGCGGGCCTCGGCCTCTTTGAGCTTGCCGGTGAGGGTCTTCAGCTGCTTCTTGAACTCCTCGACACGCTGGTTGGCCTTCTCTTCTGATACTTCCAGAGATTTAAGGGAGTTACCTACGACCTGTGAACCAAGGGAACGGTTGAGTAGGTATTCTTGTTGCATAACCTTATAGATAATCTTATAAACACATCAGGTTGTTAAGTTTCTAGATCTGTTGTAAGGAAAATTACCTTCAATTCCTCCTCAAGTTCTGAGATCTTAGCGTCTCCGGACTTGACACGGTCCTCAGCTACTTCCAGCTCGTCTTCAACGAAGGCCAGCTTGCGGGAAACCTGGACATCATAGCACATCATTTAGCATTGTACCACTTTTATACTGAACTTATATGTAGATATGACTCGTATACTCGTAACACAAGGATATTATTTTCAGGGGAAAAAAATATAGTACAGTAATAATAGACTCATTTTATAAATTAATTTAAATTGTCGATAGTTAATCGTACCACTTTTAGATAGAACTTATATGAAGATATTATGACTCTTACAATAACACAATGGCATTATTTTTTGGAGATTTACAGTACAATAATAATAGATTCATTTCTTACATTAATTTAAATTGTCAATAATTTAAGGTTTGCTACAGAAATCTCCTTCTAAGACAGTAAATAGAAAAGTTTTATCTATAACTTGAAGACAGAAAAACTCGTATGTAGATATAACTCTTACATTAACACAGTGACATTATTTTCTGGAGATTTTGACGGTACAGTAATAATAGATTCATTTTTTAAATTAATTTAAATTGTCTATAATTTAATGAGAAGTTTTATCCATAATTTGAATATAGACAACGAAAAAAAAAATACTGATGCAACATATTACTTTTTTAAAGAACTTAGAAGATTTCCCTTCCATCTAGAAGGGAAATCCTTCAAGTAAAGTGAAGGTATAAGTGCTAACCTCATCAGACTTGCCGTCGGCGTCCTCAGCCAGGAGACGGGCCTCCTTAAGCTGGTTGGTGAGCTGGTCCATGCGCTCCTCGTCTTGCTGTGCCCTGTTCTCCAACACTTTGCACATACTGGAACAAACGGAGCCTCAATTATTACTGGCTCTTTAAAACATCTGGTTTAAAAGATAGGATGGAAATTTTATGAGAGCCTAACTTTGGCTATCACGCACAATCTCATACACTCAGTATATGAGTATAATACAGTCAATCACAAGACTTTCCAGAGTTAAATTCAATTTAAAAATCAATTATGAATTTTTACAAGAAACCAAAGACTTAACAAAATATTATTTTACATAAATAATATTAATACATCGAAGCTAATCTCTAATTCACACAATGTTACTAATTATAAGGCGGCACGTAATCCAACTGTTGCTCAACTATAAATCAAAATTAAGCCGGAAACGTCTACATATAGGATTAGAAAAAAGCTACACTGAAATTATTTAGAATGGTTCAATTTAGAGTAATGGGAGGGCTAAATAATAATTATAAGCTCTGAATTAAGTAAAAAATATGCGAATTGAAAGTCGATTACTAAATAGAATTGGCTATTTAAACAGATTTTAAACCTGTGCACTGTAGTGTTTTGGAATACAGTTCTTAACATTTTTGTAATCTTAGTAGGTATTTCTGCAACTAATAATTTAATAAATTACTAAACCCATCATCGCATGCCAACAATAGTCATGATAAAAAGAGTAAAAAATAATAATGCAATAAAGTATTCAGCATTACTCCAATACATTTGATCAATTGAATCAACACTACCGCATATTAAAATGCACCTTATTCCGAAGCCCTTACCGGTTGTTCTCGTCAGCAGCCTGCTGGGCTTCGAGCAGCTTCTGCTGGGCGGTGCCGGACCTTTCCTCGGACTTCTCGAGGTCTTCCTCAATCTGCTGCACCTTCCTGTTCATGGAGGCCACCTCGGCTTCGGTGGCGGCCAGGGTCTTCTCCTTCTCCTCCAAGTCCTTGTTGGCCTGCTCCAACTTGTTCTTGTTGAGGATCAGGTCTTCCTCCACCTGGGCGAGCTTCTTCTGGAGCTCACGGACTTCCTCGTTGACCTGGAAGGGTGGACGGTTTTTTGGGTTAGTTATGGCAAGTCTACAAGTTTTTTTAGTACCTAAATGTAGCATAAAGCCGGAAGGTATTATGGACATGCACGGGCTTTGCAATGATTTGTAATGGCGTTGTGTTGGTGATTGTTTCTTTAAGTCACTGAATTGGTGTTTCGTATAGTTGTTGATTTGACCTAAGATCAAAGTTAAACGTGAAAGATTGTAGTATCTAGACAATTATCTACCTAAAGTGGTATTTTCAGTACTTTCAATATTAAGAGTCAGTAAACAGAAGGCAATGTAATGACGCAGATATGAATAAAATCTCAGCTACAACGTAGTTTGAATATCGTCATTAACGGAAATGCCTTCGACGGCAGCTAATTTAACAAGCGGAAACGACATGTATTTACACAATCATTAAAAGCAAATCAAAATAGTTTAACCGTGGACGCTTGATACATTTTTAGTTGCCTTTTACGACTGTTAGGAATGAAATACATTTTTATTAACCGTTTTATCGAGGGTGAAGGTTTCCACGACCTCATTTATAAATTTTCTTTGATTATATTTTCATGGCTAGGTTATAATGGAAAGGATTGTTACAAAAATGGCAAAATATGACAGCCTTCTAAACATGATTATGTCATGTAAAAATACAGACGATTTTTGTCCATTGAAGGTTTTGGGATATACTTGAATACTGTAGTTCGTTAACTAAGCTACGATAGGCAAAAGAAAGTCATTCTCGATAGAAAATGAAAGAAATTATTATAGGTGTTTAGAAATGAACTCGTAAGTAAGCAAAATGAAAATTTTTGGTTGAAACCTGTCTACAACGGACATTTTAAAGGCAAATTATGTAATAAAAATGATGCAAATAGATGCCCCATCACATTTTATCAAGTTCTCAACAAGGCTTCTGCATGTTAAACCTGTGTGTGGTTTCTTCCCTTGAACTTTGCCGTGAATTAAAAGAGAAAAAACAAATGATGTGTGGTACATGTAAGTTACCTTCTCGGCGCGGAGGTTGGCGTCCCTAGCCTGCTGCTCGCAGGTGTCGGCCTTGTCCATGGCATTGTCCTTCTCCAGCTTCATCGCCTGCATCTTCTTCTTAATCGCGTCCATGGTGGCGGCTTTTGTGTCTTTACGGTCCGGTCAAAAAATACGCCAGTTACGGCCTGAAACAAAAATATACTAAAATCAGTTATCAAGCAATAGTAAGTACAGTTATATCTAAAAACTGTATTTGTTATCTGTGATACGCTTGTTCTTTTCCCATTTACATATACAAGTCATAATTTTACTATAAAGTATAGGTAAATATAGGTGGATATATTAATTGACGCGTATTCAAACCTTATAATGTAAGCAATTTGTCCGTAGAATTTTGGGAAACGGTTCCCAGCAAACAATTTCCTTACCCTGACACAAATTATAGGGAAGCTATGGTCCAATACACGCGAAACTAATAGAAAACGTGACGATGCAGTTTCTGAAACTTGTATGTTTTGTGGGAGAGCCAACAAAACATTATTTCCCATCGGTTTGTTGCTAGGCGGAAATAATAACTCAAAGCGTAGGAAACTCATTACTCAACTTACGTATGAAAATATGTATAAAGCTTATAGAAGTATATATTAAAGTAGCACAAACTACACAAATACTTTCCATCAAAACATTCCTTCATTTAATCCAAAAAACCCACTCTGTTATATCTAGTTTCGAAAGTTAAATTTGATATGGCACGGCGCCAACTAGCTGGGCTCGGTAGTGCATAATTATTGGGACTACGCTTCTGATACTGAACTATGCTTCAACCCAATTATATAGGGGCCTCGGCAGTGGGCTGGTGAAATATTAGAGCTGCAAGCCATGAATCCACCCCCATTAGGAAGACCCATTATCATTTAAAGTGAAATTATTACCGGTGTGAAAGAGACGACGCTCTACGCCTTGTAGTGCTCTGTCTCGCTTCCACAACTGCAATCATATTAATTTAAAAGCTAGTGTAAGCCTTCAGGGAGTTCACAACCCTTACGGGGAAATGAGGTTGTAACAAATATCTCGCCGTAGCGTGATCTCGTTAATAAATTATTTTTGTACTCGATGATGCAGAAATGAGAGTTATGTAGAGTTATAGAAAATCTCTGGAGAGGAATGCAACACATTTACATCGTGTAATACGTGAATTAACTTGGCTACCATGTTTTTACTTATCTAAATTAAATAGTACAGTAATAGTTGAAGAAGTATTTGTGTGATCGCCGCGTGTGGATTTATAACAACCTCCATTAAATTACCTTTACAAGAGAGAAGGGCAAAAATTATGTTAGGTTCTTATTTGCCAAAAGTGATTAGAATTCCTAATATCAATTCCCCTGATACATACATCTATAATCTTTAGGAACTGTGGATCTACGTCATAACTGGTCTATTTATACGGATCTAGTTCAAACCCAAATACTCCGGGCTTGTTTAAAACGGTTGTTGAAAAGTGACAGCAATTTTACGAAACTAAGTATTATAATTTCAAATGCGCGCTCTTAACGTCGTAACATTAATAATGTATACTATAGGACTCTTAGTAAATAAGCTTTTAAACTTGACTAATCGTCCACTCTCCAAAATTACTACTCTAAGTTAAAACATAAATTCCTCTAACTCCTATATTAAAAGGAACAAAACTCTTTAAACTTCACAAGACAATTCTCTGTGTTGTATTTTTCCATTCACGCATTTTGCGTCATAATGATTACCTACACGTCGCTGAAAATAGGGCATTCTTGACGAAAGTATTAGGTTTAACTAAACGAAATTCTTTTGAGATATTTGATGGTAGGTGTAATGTGGGCGAGCCATGGTGACGACAATGGTATGTACCGACATATTTAACATGTCTACACATAATATAAACAGTTGGCAATACGTATTAAAAGATATCGGCGTTTTAAATAGATTGCCAGCTCATAAGAACGCGTGTAAGAATTTCTAATTTTAATTAATTAGCTTTGCTATTAGTTGTATCGGCGATGCATGATAGCTTGTGTACCTACAATGATGCATGCATTAGTACGTCTATTTTTGTAGCGTTAATTATAATTTATTGTATTCTGATTGTAATTTATAGTCATTTTTATGAGTAAGCGACGTTAGATTTGAAAACAATAAGATTAAGTTATTGTTTATTGAGATATGATTTTCCTCTTTTTATAAAATGGATTTAGTCTAATATACTGCCACTTGAGATAGAATCGAACGATCTTGATATAAGCTAGGGAAGTTTGAGCGATTCGCAAAAAACTTAGAGACATTTTGGAAACCCGTTTCTTACCGTCAAAAAAAAACTAAAACTTGTAAATTTTGATTACCAACTGACTTACATAAATGTTTGCTATATAACAAAATAAATTATAGATTGGTTTATGAGATGAGAGCATCGCCGGGACCGTTTGTTTACAGATTCGGAAAGAAATGGCGCTCAGCGGTGGCGGCCCGAAATAACGCTGGAGTCTGAAGGGCGCTCAACACATGCATGTTATGATGCATGACGTATGCTTAAGCCGACATTAAAAGCTATTCCATGTTTTGATAAGGATTATACACACTTTTTTAGACTTGATAAGCTGTTTTTTTTTGGTTAATGTAGTGTGGACTTGTGTAGTGCTTTTGCTCTACATTACGTAAATGATTTGCTTTGTAATATTACACTTTACCGTATTGAATAGATATCGTTGAATTTGTGTTTTTGTCATGAGTACCTATTGTGTTTAATTAGAGATGAAGTTATTGAGCGCCAATTCTTGGAATGTTTAACTGTGATGGTATTTGAAATATCATAATGTAGAGTTCCCTGGAACTCATGCAAATGGGAGCAGATATTCCAGTAACAAATGTAGCAACATTTAACGACTATAAAATAATGTTCAGCATCCATTGCTCGTCGCCATAAAACATCAGTAAAACAAAACTGAACCAGCGCAACGTGCGATGGCGAAGTTGCGAAAATATCTAGTGACGTGTTTCTGGCGAACTGACAAATCCACCGACATATTGTTCACAGAAATAACCGTGTTTTCACATTTACTACAGCTGTTGCAGACGACTATTACTAAATATAAGCCCGGAATTTTAGAACGGACGCTAATTTATGTATCGTTTACACTTTTACCTAACTTGGTCGGCGCAGTTTTTAAACTGATACATTTGAAGCGGATCATGTAGGTGTGGCTCACGTCCATCGCCTTAATAAATCATGTTGGTAACAAGATCTCTCTTTCAGTAAAATTAGAAGTATAAAGTATTTAATCTTTATTTCTTTCTTCGCTACACAGTAACAGGTGCTCTGGCTCTGATAATTTGTAACTCTACAAAACTTTTTAATTCAAGTTTACCAGCTCCGTCTTTTGTTTTAACATTAAATTTTATCCTTTATTCGACAAATAAACTTTACAATCTACAACATTGATCGTTTGTTCGAAAGTCTTTAAGTGTCGATACTTTAAAGACTTCCAAGTAGAAAGTACTTAAGACACCTTCTGTTTCAGACTTCCTAAGTTTTATTTTACCTCAAGCTAAGCAAATTTAATTTCTGAAGTGAGTTATTCAGTATCTAAACTGACTTTAAACTATGTTTCTAGCTTAAGGAAAATATTTTGAGGTTAGAATACCCGGCTCTCCTTTATTCATATTTACAATAATAATTAAGTGGGATTTAGTTTCGTCAAGGTATCAATTGAAAGCTCATTAAAAAACACTGAACTACTCAGTTGTATTGAAAGTTATAAAATGTAGCGAAGGCAACAGGCATTACACAATTGAATGAAGTCCAAAGAATGCGGAGTGAGTGTCAATATCAACCCTTAATCCAAGGTCACAAAACAATGCGTCAATAGGTAGATACGTCACGCGATTCATTAGTGAATAGATTTATTTGTCTCAAACAGAAGAATGAAGTTCAATTGTTTGCAAATAAAATTCATCAGAGGTATATTGTATAATTTGGCGGTAACGACATTTTGAAGCATCGAAACTCATTTTTTTTGGAACTGGAGTCTCATTCAATCAAACATTAAGAGAATAGTATTTTGTCCTTTGGTTTGAGCCATTTTCTAGCCTCAATTTATCTCAAACTGCACGGTTGCGCAAACTTCAAAAGAAACAACTCTCATTATGCGTTTGACAATACAAAGTTACCAGATATCTCAAAGTTTGAACTGAATCTCCGTTCCGGAGACAAATCGTGTTTTATCATTGAATCTTTTAACTTCAAGACAAAGCTTCGAGATAAAGACATCAAGTCGGAAGAACCTTGACGTCAATTTGCATGGACTTGCGAAAATTGAGTATTGTTGGTAGGTGTAAACAAATGGCTAAGAAAAGTTTTATGGCGCTATCTAAAAGTCTCAGTTTCGCACGTAGCGCTTGAGACGTAACGGGCAATTACTGAAACTCTTCTTTTCTTAAAATTGAGTTTGAAATGAATAAGTTTCAATAGCAATAACCGATGACGTTAGAAATGAAATTGAATTTCAATAACCGATCTTTGATAATTCTAAGTTACAGTAAGATCAGATAGTAAGTAAGTACCTATCTGTCTTTCTAAAATGAATTTTAGAGTGATTGTAATTAATCAGAAAAAAAATCGGTTGTTTGACTTTCACTTCAAATTGTACTGAAGAATAAATTCTCAAATGACTAAGAAACTAAAATTTAAAAATTCAAATTAAAATCTTTTACAGGTAGTTTATTGCAAACTTGAACTATTTGACATTCTAACAATGATTGATCTCCAAGTTTCTTGACATAATCGACTTCTTATATCGTTGTTAATACTTCAAGACAAGGCAAATTAATTTGAAAGTTATAATAGAAGCTATCTCCTAAATATCAGGGATAGTTCGGCGTACTGTAGTGGCTCTTTGAAGATGTGCCAACGTCTTAAGTTCCCGACGTGCCGTTAATAATGACATGTTTAAATGACACCCCCGGTGTTTCATAACCTAATCCCGATATGATTTATAGCTTCAGGTGACAGACCGGTTATTGACGAGGCTTCTTATATTTTGAGCTCAGCTAAAAAGTTGTAGGTGCGCACCTAAAATGTGTACTGGGAGGCATGTTAGCTCATTACTCGTTATGTCAGTTAAATTGAAAACCTATTGGTGGTTTGTTCAGGTGTGTATGTCTTTTGGTTGAAGTGTGTTTTAAATTATAAAAAAATATGTTCTAGTGTAAAAAGTTTGGATTCAGAAGTTAGATTAAATATATTTTTTTAATATTAACTAAAACTAGCATCCATTAAAATATGAGGTAGGTATTTCTCCAACAATGTCTAAAATGGGCAGTCTGAGTTGTAATCGGAAACCGAACATCAGTAAACAACAAGCTGTGGCCCGAACGTCCTAATTACACGATATATGGGCCACGACTGAGTCTAAATAAAAATTGAGACGAGTTTCCTCATCTCACTAAATAAATACTGATGTTCGGGCATGCCGCAAATAGGCTCCAAGCGGTGCGCGGGCGCGCGGCGTGGGCGGCGCGCGGGGTTCACTATTTTCAGCGAGGACGCGCGAGCGGTGAAACCCGAGTCAGATCCATGGAAAACCCTCGGCGCGCGCGCACACCACCAGCCTTTACTCGCGACAACTGACACTTAATGCACACTGATATTCTACCGTTCTACCTCACGAGATATGCCGACGTGAGTTAGGAAATACAGAACAACGTATCACAGAACGAAAGCACAGAAACGCCGATTTGAAATCCAGGAGCTTGGATACTCCACACGTCATGCCACTGCAGTCACACTTGGGAACAGTCCTGGTACGCGGCGGGTGTGTCCGTGGTGGTCCTGGTGAAGTATCCAAGCTGCCGGCGCGGAGGGCCCGCTGCACTCACCTCACGAGCGGGCTGTTCACACGGCGGAGCGACACGCACTGCGCCGCGCCCGCCCTCGCGGTTTCGCCGCGCTCCCACCCGACTATTTTCGGTGCCAAAAATCCAGGATTCCGATCCAGCATCGCAATCGCAACGAACGTACCGACCACCACCCGTCACGCTCCCACACGCAGACGTACCACTATATTTGCTATGATCACTCACAGACAGACCGGTGACGAACACGGCGGATGTGAATATCGATCGAATTGATAGATCGGTGATATTAAAACACCTCTCGCTGTCAATGCCGGCTAAATCGATCAGGTGGCACTGTCCCGCTCGCGCGACGCTAACATTCGTGTTGCAGATTTCCCAAATTCCAAGAGCCATCCGGCTGGCGGTTACTATATTTAGCGTAATACCGATCTTCATTGAGATCGACACGAGGGTTTCATCTAGCGATAACTAATAACACAACTATTTGTATACGAGTATTCTTCGCCTGATGATGTAGGTTTACTAGCTGGGACACTCGTCAGTTCATTCATGAGATCTGTCTCATAAAGAAGTAAGGAATATGATACTCTGCCTACGCTGACTCCGACATGTCATCTCTATGCTCTAGGTGTGCTACTCGAGACAGTTGGTAGCAAATGACAATTGTTTTTACTATTACTTAGTAGGTATATTTGGTTTCATCTATTCTACTGAGACAAAACCAAGATTGCTGAATAACGGAAATATACAAAAACATAAATTATAAAGCAGCTACTATTCAAAACATTCATAGTATTTATACAAATGAGATAATTGAAACTACTAGTGGGCCCGATGTGTAGGATTCTTAGCATTTAGCTAGCAGCAAGGCTGCCGGCTGAGTGTGACAACTTTGATGACAGACGGATTTATTCCTACTACCAACTTGCCATGCTCACACCCGGGCAGTTCAAGGGCATACTATATAGAGAGAGAAGGTAAGCTTTGTCGCTCTCAGATCTTCTTTAGCAAAATGTTTGTCCTTCACTCGATTATGTTTCATAGGACGTCGTAGAACATAATTTTAGTTAAAACTAGAAACAACTGTTTGTCTCATTTATTAAATCAAATTATTATTGCATTCACGTGCATTACGCAGGTGTTAGAAACATAAATTGAATACATATATCTTGTTAAAACTATAATGTACCAATCTGAAAATCTAGTACCTACAGTGTACCTAATCGCTCAGATTAAGACAAATTTATGGCTGCACATACCTCAGTTCCTTCAGTTAGTCCGAAATGTTCAAAATTGCCTTGGTTTGATTCAAATTCAAAATTGATTTAAAAAATATTGTTTGTTCTCAATACTAAAAGGCCAAGAAATTATTTTATATTTCGTTGAAGTGTTGAATTATATAAGATGTTCTGTACCATCATCTAACTTACATAAATTCAGCAACTTTAGCAACATTTTGTGTACAGGTACCTATTCGAGAAATTAGCGTTATTCGATGTTTTGGTAAGTAAAAACTTTCTACGACAGCCATGCTGCTTGGCAGAAAGCATACTCTGATAACTTCACCGATCCAATGAATATATATATATGCTTGTCATGAAAAATATACTCATCCTCTCGTCACATTAGTCTGCCTAAAATTACAGGGTATTAAAAATTATTCAAACTTTGTGAGCTCATAGCAGAACGTTGTTTAGGTATAGCATATCCAGAGGTATGTAACAGAAAGTCCTACATATTTTATGTTGATGATGACCAACGGGATGGTTTTAGTGAGGTAAGAATCTCACACTCCCCGGTCTTATCCCCGACACACCGGGCGCCTTTTGAAGGTTTCCCTCCTCAAAAAATGGTATAGCACATATCTTTTTAAGTTATTTCTTTGGTTGTCACTACTTAATGTAAGTACTTATAAGTAGTCTCTTTCCAATGTCTGTCCCTACGTATGCTTAGATCTTTGAAACTACTTAGTTTACTTTTAGTTTTTTAAAGAACGTTTCAAGAGGAAGGTTTATGTATCACATCAATATTTCACCCGTGTGAAGCTGGCAGGTACGGGTCGCTAGTCGGTAATAAAAATAATACACGAAACATAATTTAATATAAATTTATTTTACAAGAGTGAACAGTTTAAAGCGCTGATAGGTATTTCTCGGGAAGCTAGGTCGTAAAAAGACTCACTGGGGACTCAAAAATATTAGGTTTACGGAAGAATGAAGCGTACTCAGTACAAGAAGTTACAATTATAATGCCGTACAAAATCTAAAAGCTAAACAAGTACAATAAAGTACAAAAGTCCTCCGTCCTGCTATAAATATGTATCTATGTATAAATAGGTGTCTTGGTAACACTTTTGTGGATGGATGTTCCATAGAACTTGGAATGTATTTTACTCAACAAGTACTGTGAACTGTGCAGTTTTTGTTCAGTGCGTGATGATACGTAGCTAATAAATAAAACCCACTCTTTTCCTGTCGTATCAGATAACATAAAAAAAACGTTCTATCCAAAACATTTAATAAACATTCTTGAAAAAAGTTATAGTCTATTCCGAAAACAGATTCGTGCTCCCGTGGAAAGCTTTTGTTTATAATTGACTAGTTCATTTGAAGAAAAATATTTATTTTTACGCTTAGATGTATTAAAATCTGTATAAACATATACTGTAGAGTTCAAAGTACTAATTGATGTAAGTATAACCAAGACAATAAAATAGTGCCCTAAAACTCAAAACAAAAAACTCGTTACACATTCATAAGATTGGTTTACATATCAAAAAACGTTCCTCAAAAAAAACGCGGCGTGACACAAAACATCGGCAGTGTTTGTTAGGCGCATTCATTGCCACATAAAAAAATGAGGTTAGAAGTTATAAAATAGCTGTATCTTTATAATTTCTTTGCACAAATTTAGTTCGACGTCGTACGAATTAATTCACTATGGAAGTACGAAAGCAGTTAAGGTTTGTGTTCTATTCGTTTTATGACAATTTAAAAGTTTTACACGCTTGTAACCTTGATTGTTGCCACTGGTAACACCACCCAGTGCCAAGATTTGAATCCTGATGATCTTACTACAATTTAACTACGATTTTTCAATCACTGGAATGTTTTGTGAATTCATAAATGAGATTTACTGATTTTTTTTCATAATTTACTGCTGCGTACTTTCATAGTGTTTTTTTTTTACCGTTGAATATTGTATATTTAGAGGGAATTGTAACATTTTATTATTTCTTATAATCACAATAAGCTATTTCTTTGTGTATATTTTGGTAACGCAATATTGTATAGCATCTATCTTTAAATGTATTGAGACATCCCTAGAATATTGTAGGAGTAACATGGATTGTGGAAAATTAGCATGACATTCTTTTTTGATGATAAACTACATATTGTACAAGTCTCAAAAATATTTTTACAACTATAATCTTGTCAACAACAATAACTCTGGACATATTAATTTGAAATTACTTTTCTCATAACTGTAATTTAAAATTCTTGCTGTAGACCATACTTATCTTCTCGAATTCATATTTGACACTTTAATCGCGCCTTTACTGGCGTTATTTAGCAAATAAGAAGTACAGCCTACAAAAAGTAACGCTTAAAATTTCATGTTAATCTTAGAAGATTCAATATGGTTCGATGTAAGGCAGTATAACTGTCTGAGAATCCAAAATCTCTATGTAAAGCGTTATCTCTTTTAGCAACAAGACAGGCACAGCAGCTACTTACAATTAATTAAGTACATTTACATAGTGACGTCTTTTCTCATCGAAATCATCATTATCACAAAGTATTGAGAACAATATTCTTAAGAAACGAGCATTGATGCCTGATTTAGCATTCATTAGATGAATCTAGTGTCAAAAGAAACTATTGAACTGTTGAAGTCATTCGTTTATGTCTTACGTGAGCTCTGTGCAAAGAATACAAATCGAGTCTATAATTGAAGTACAATACATGAAAACTGTTAATTTTAATAATTGATATATCGTTAAGAAGCCTTCATGTGTTGTTTCTTCATAATAGGCACATTCTCGAAGCAACAACCGCCGCGTGCGCACACATTTCCCCGCCTTTTCTCCGCAAGATGGCGGCCGTCTCCAAAATGGCTGCCCTCGTTCTAGTACCCCGACAGATCAGCGAATGTCTGGTCCACTTCCTCTGCTATTGCCTTGTATTTACTGCGCTCTTCCACCACCTCGTCTGTTAGTTATATTAGTTGGTTAGTTCATTGAACACATGAAATATCAGTAAATATTATTTAATATTATTAGATCAACAAACATGAAAAAGGTTAATACAGGAAGAAGTATTGGTAGACACAAAAAGATCCTTTTAACCTACTCAAGTAGGTAACATAACTCTCTCTCAGTAGACATCATCTAAATCATGACAATTTATTCTGACGGTGCGTGCAACTTAAATGAAAAGCAGTAAGTACAAAATAGATAATAAAAGCACTTACCAATGAAAAGCGTTTGCTAGCTCTATCTACATATACTTACAAGGCATACCGAGTCGCAAATAACAAGACTACAAGTACGCAAGTCTTGTGCATTAATTACATGTGTGTAAAGTTGGCGGTTATGGATACCACTGAGCTTTTCGGTCAATTTTCTTTCAGCCGATTCCTGTAGCCTGTCATATTTTTTGTCGAAGCTTAATCTAATAGTTGTAGTGTACAATTTTGGGTGACCAAAGCGAGTCTCGAAATTTTTGTTGTAGTTCGGTAGGTACTTACATTTGTACAGTGTGCCCACTTATTTTTGATTCCATTGTGTGCCCATTTGGAGCAAAGATGTCGTGAGATGCCATTATAGGCGTCGAGGAATTTTTGTTTACAGAATAGGCAAGTAGGTAATAATCAATGTCTTTATGACACTTGTACCTCATCAAATCTTTATATCTTACTATATCTTGCTAGATGCAAAATGGTAAGTAGATATCTTAATACTTATATTTTGAATCATCCAAGAAAGTGTTTTAATTAGATATTATGGTCGAAACTAAACTCTTTAATAAATATTATTTGACCATATTTTTGTACCTTTCTTAAATGTCTGTATTTCCTTGCAATATTTTAATTATGTGCCAACTACACCAATAAAGAATCAATAAATAAAATCTAAATGTATGCTAAATATATAAAGCCAGCTATCAGATTAAATTAATTTCTACTCATGCACTAGTTGCTACTCGAACCGAATCAATCAAGGCTAAAAGCTATATTCAAAAGGAACCTCACAGGAGATGCAATAAAACGCAGCATAAGTAATAAATTAATTTATTATATTACTCGAAAATAAATACCGCCATAAATCTATGGATTTTAATACTTTAAATCAGGAGTATAAAATATAAAGTAAAATACACGTATTCGGATATTGTTTGAATCGCGGGGTGTGGTAGAAGCCGCGCGTCGGGCGGACCCGAACGGAAACCGAAGGGCACCGAGTGTACCGGCTTATTCCTTGAGGATGAGCTCGACGAAGGCGGTGTCCAGGTCGTCTCCGATGTCCTTGTACTTCTCCTTCTCGGCGACAAGTTCGTCTGCGCATCATACACACAATTACATCTGGGCCAAGCCAACAATCAACATCATTACTGTAATTATTTCCCTTTCAATTCGATTTTATTTAATAATATCTCTTTCCTAAGTCAAGTTGTTAGGAAAATTAGTTCCAGCGTAATGGCGGTTACAGACGGTGCGACGTGTTGTATGGTCGCGACATGGTTGTGCGTTCGTAGTGAAGCGTTATACGCATTATTCCAAAGCTGCCTCGCATGCTTGATGATCGTAAATCAGTGATCCAGCTCAAATGCAAGGTATATTATAAATCGTCAGGTTTTTGTTTGCTGGTGATTGTTATGAAACTTAACCGTCTGTAAACGCTGTAGTTCAGCAGCAGTAGTAATAAATTGTAATGCTTACATGTTTAGATCCTTGTTATTCTGAAGCCATGCCTCGATCTCGCGGGGTTACTTAAGCTTGGTTTTTTTTGTGTTTTAATTTTGTGTTGATCCGTCGAATTGGCATGCAAACTCAGTTAGAAAGCATTAAGTAGTTGAGTTTTGTTATGGTTTAATGATTGACTAGAATATGAAGACATGTCGGACGCGTAACGTAAATGCATGTAGTATAGCCACTGGTAAGCGTTTGTGTAGCTTAGTGGCAGCAGGTGCAGCGGTCGCAGGCGCGGCGCGGCGGGCCGGCGGGGCGCAGGCCCAGGTCGTCGAAGGCGCAGTCCAGCTCGCCGCCGATCTCGTGGAACACCTCCTTGCTGGCGATCAGATCGTCTGCGGACACCGGCGCGGTCACTCGCAGCGGCTCGGACACCCGTTAGTCGCGAAACTCACACGCATGCACGCGGGCCCGGCGGGGGGCACGACGGAAGACAAAAATTCCATCAGCTATATTTCATACGTTTATTTATTTCCAACATAAAAAATATACTCCGGGAGGATGTCGCACTAGTATACACCGGGTCCTCGACCCGGGGCGCGATGTCAGAGTAAGAGTCCGTGAGCAACGAGCGAAGTCGAGGGAGGTCGAGATTTAAGAGGGCGGCGCGGCTTCAGCGGGGGCGGCCTCCGCGGGGGGCGCAGCGGGAGCGGGCTCGGCGGGGGGCGCGGCGGGCGCGGCCTCCGCGGGAGCTGCGGGCGCAGCCTCCGCCGCCGGCGCGGGCGGGGCCGCAGCCGCGTCGGCGGCCGGCGCAGCGGGCGCTCCTTCCGCGGGGGGAGCAGCAGCCGGGGCGCCCTCTGCGGGAGGGGCCGGGGCAGCACCCTCCGCGGGAGGTGCAGCTCCCTCAGCCGGGGGCGCGGCTCCCTCTGCAGGAGGTGCGGCTGGGGCAGCACCCTCTGCAGGGGGAGCGGCACCTTCCGCCGGTGGGGCAGCACCTTCCGCGGGAGGTGCAGCTGGAGCAGCACCGTCCGCAGGAGGAGCGGCACCATCTGCTGGAGGGGCAGCACCCTCTGCAGGAGGAGCAGCTCCTTCTGCGGGAGGAGCTGCGCCGTCCGCAGGAGGAGCAGCACCCTCAGCAGGAGGTGCGGCACCTTCCGCGGGAGGGGCGGCGCCGTCCGCGGGAGGAGCGGCGCCGTCAGCCGGTGGCGCAGCTCCGTCTGCCGGGGGCGCAGCTCCCTCAGCAGGCGGGGCGGCGCCGTCGGCGGGGGGCGCGGCACCGTCGGCGGGCGGGGGCGCGGCGGCATCAGGCGCGGGCGCGGCCTCGGGCGCGGGCTCGGGCTCGGGCTCCTTGGGCGGTGGCGGCGGGTGCAGGCGCTCGTACTCCTTGCGCGCGGCCTCGCGGGCGGCGGCCAGCTGGCGGTCGTTGGGGTCCACGCCGGGGATGAGCTCCACGAACGAGTCGTCGATGTCGTCGCCGATATCGTTGTACCTCTCGATCTCGTTGATGAGGTCATCTGCGGCAGGCGGCGCCGGTCAGAGTGTCGCTCTCGCATGCGGACGTTAGCACGCGCTACACTACGGGAACGTGCAGGGGTCTTCTCATGCCCCGTGCCTCGGACGATGGTATGTACAATGCTTCGCATGACAATGATCCCGAGCTATTCTTCGTTCTGATAATTTTGGTTCGCCCCGAACTTCCCGATATTGTTGCCGGATTTCAATTCGATAATGGTATGAAATGAAGTTATATTACATTGATGATCGATATTATAGCTGATAGAATCGTCAGGACGTTAGTCAAAGGAAAACGGCAAAGGGTCACACGAGTTAGTAAAAAATAAAAAAGGTGTAAAAATAATAATATATATTCATAAACACTTTTATTAGAATACTCTTAATAATCATTAAATTATTTTCACGAACTTATCTATCAATTCATTAATCGATAACATTAAAAAAGACGGACTCCCTACGTAATTTGTATCGTTCGTACGGACGTATAGTGCGAGTGCCGAGTGCGGCCGCGCGGCGCGTGTAGCGCGTGTGACGGTGTATTGCGACGCGACGCGCACTACAACCACTACTTGGAATAGTCGCCATTTATTCATCGATTAATTTAAATAAATAACAACAAACTCAATTATGACACGAGAAAATCATACTCCAAACATAATAGAATATCAATTATTTCCAATTTAGCAAGAATATTCCTATAAATATCATTATTTATTGTATTACCGTCACTCTTGAATAAAAATATCTAATCTCTTCACTAAAATAAAGTAAATTAAGTTCATAATAAATTGCAAACAGTGCATATGAAAAATATAGCATACCGAGTAGTATGTATGCACTTTCCCCTTGAGTGAAATATAAAAATTATCGAAACGTAATACAGCGACTAATTTGTTCTACAAATACATAGAAATTTTTAATATTGTACAAAAACTATGTGCATTGTTTTATAAATAATGCGAATGTCTTTTTAAGTTGAGTGTAAAATGTATAACATTTTGGACCCCGTTTGGAATGTCGATATAAACTTTTATACCTTAAACTAAGAGTGCTAGAGAAGCGATTACTGCATACGTCATATAAATATCGATCATTGACATAACAGGCACGCTCGTAAAGTAATGACTATAAAACAAGTTACACGTTTCAACTATACGGACATACATATTAGTAAAATTTGTGGATGAAAAACATTGCACGTGGCAGTGCTGTCGTAGCGAACACTCGGATTGAAGTTACGTTAAAAAGCGGCTGGCAATTATTCTAAAACTAATAACATCTAGGCGCCCGCTCGGCTCGTTGTTCATAGATTTTAGGTAAAAGTACTTTAAAAATGGAAAAAGAAAAATCATTCTAGCGCACTGTTCACGTAAGGATGGTCGGTGTTATAATTATTTGTGTGAGCGCTAGAGGGCGACAGTGAGCGGGGCGGGCGCGGGGCGCGGGGCGGGTGTTCACATGTTCTGTATGTCGTGCAGCGTGGCCTCCATCTCCTCCTGCAGGAGTTTGCTCTTTTCGCGCTCGGCCACCAGATCGTCTGCAAGGTCCACGTGGCCACGGTCAGTGGGACACACAACAAACAACCGTTCCGTCCAAACGTCATATAACCAGACTTAATAGAGAACATTTGCGATAATACCGCATAGTCGTGGATATGATATTTGAACCAAACAGCACAGGCAAAAACAACATCGATATAAAACCATGCCAAAAAAATCACATCAAAGGTTCGAGCAGTCTAGTAGGAGACACTTAAGTCATGCTAACAAAATAACAGAATTGTATCTCGAATCACGAGAACCAGGACAAACAAAATTAAATTTAACCTTCAAATATGGAGCTACATATAATATAGCAGATAATTCGGTTCAACGTGATATTAACGAAAACAATTCTGTGAGCACAAAAAAATAAACTCTAACACTGTTACTATGAAATCAAGATAAAAATAAGCTTGAGATTGAGCAGAAATGATAGAAAAAAAAAAGCTTTCAAATCTATTGTACAGCGTTGTATCGTCAAGCCAGATCTAATGGTGGCTGAGATGGTCATAAGTGCGTAATGTCCAAAGCTTGTTATTGTCAAACATGTTAAACTTGACTCGAGAGATATTGAAACTTTAACTTAACCAAACAGCTGTACGTTGTTTCTGTATATATCTGGAGAACCTTAAAAACTTGAAAACTAGCATCAATAAATGTAATTAGAATAAGACTTGAGACTTTTTGTGTCTTACTGAAATACATGAGGATAATTTTGTGCAAAAATATTTTTATAATAATTCTATGTAATATAATATTCTTGTTTTTGTTTAATAAGTGTAATGATAGATTACCTTCAAGCCTGTCGACCTCCTTCTGGAGTTTCTGCACGGAACGCTCAGCGAACTCAGCGCGCGCCTCAGCCTGTAATTATTTAACATCTCTTTTAACTTTCATTCTTTTAGCAAACAGACTATTTTCTGCAATTCTTTTACGTAGATTTTTTTTTTTGCTTCTAATGATAATGAAGTTATTGTTGTTTTTTACTGTGCATTGTAAATTAATATCTTTATTCTAAAATCTTAACTTTAATTTAAAAATTACAAGTGCATCTTTCAGAAAATAGTCTGTTTTATTAAGTGTGAGGCATGCAATTTGTTAAATTCTTTTTCTTTTTCATTCAAAAACTATCAAATTTTCATATATTTTTTTCTTTAGAATTTTTAGTATATTTTTTTTTCAAAAACAATATTTACAATTTAGTAAAAAAAAACCAAACGTTACAAAACATGTAAAGCTACAATCACCATGCAAATTACCTTTACCGAAAGCGGCTAAGTGCTGAGTGGTGAAACTACAACACTAGATCCAGTACCATTACCAAAAAGTATAGAAAATGATTGTGAAAAGTATAATACATAAACAAGTGGCCCTGGTCGTCTGTCTGTAATTTCTATAGAATTGTGTCACAAATAAAAATAGTCAATAGTGTGATAACTTTTAATCTGAATTCCGAACAGATATTTTTTATCCTTATTCTGCTAGTTATTTTAATCATACCACACCTATGTGATAAACAACTGTGGTGTATTCGTCTTGATATGAGTTATTTTTAGTAATATAAAAATTATCAAAATGTAGAACAACTAATTTGTTCTAAAAATACATTTAATTTTGAAACATGAATTATGATTAATACAACATTCTTAATTAATGATGAGGAATATCTTTTTGACTTTCCTTATTCTATAAAACAAATGACTCAATTCAATTGTTTAGGTAACTACTCTTTCTTTTGTCTAAAAACCTACTACTACTGTTTCTTATGTCCAGGCTCCAAATAAATGAAGTTTTACAGTTACAGTTCGGAATATCGATGTAAAGTAAGACGACCAGAACCTCTTTCGTGAGCACAACTTACTTGCGACAATTTCTGCGAGATACTGTGGATCTTATCCTCGACGTGCTCGCGAGACGCCATCGCCTAGCCACACAGTACGGATTACTAACGGCAAGCCACCGACATGCCGGCGCGCGGTTGTGACTGTACACTTCTTAAAGCAGCTGGGTGGGAGAATGTATAAGGAAATACCCTGCAGGGGTTGAAAAAAATGAAAAATTTCCATGAGGAAAAACTAATATTGACTTTTGCGTTAAATGACGGTAATAACAGAAATTGGAAAGTCCTTAGTTGGATAGAATTTGAGAATTAAAACTACATGTGAATTACGGATTTGCCGGAAAAAGGAAATCCAAAATAAATATTGGATGAAATGGAACCTTACTGTTATCTTCTATAACTGTTTGAGGTCAGATTCCAGTCAACCCGGAAGGTGAGAAAATTTACTCGGCTAGAAACATGATATCATAATTGTATATTGAAATTCAAATAGAGCATAACATAACATTGATAACAGAGTAGCAGCTGTTATGCAAAGATTATGAATCAGACATGTTGCTTCAGGAAACTCGCTTTATCATAGAGGAAAATAATACATAAAGGATAAAAATAATCCAGACACCAGCCTTGCTAAATATAACTAATAAAGCGTACAATCACAACACAGGCAAGGTACATACAGCTAGGTATAGAAGTAATTAATACACATGTACAGAAATAGAAGATAGTCTCTTATAGATACATAGATGAAGCACCAACCGCCGACAGCCACTCGACACTAGGGCCTACACCAATGATCGTAGCCTATACGAAGCCGGACCTTCACGTACTAAAATGTTAACCAAATCAGCCATCAATGGAGATGCATTAATGTTTGATTATTGATAATACATTAACATTTTTGTACGGGAAGGTACAACGTTCTAACAACGTTCCCACAACACGAGATGGCAATGAACATGAAACGAAACTACAACCGAAACCATTTCTATCTACGGCTCCTCCGGTTCGGCCGTGGTTACCTCTTTGAGTTGAGCGTCCAGCACTTTAACCTGGCCCTCGTATGTCTCTTCCCTTTGCGTAGCCTGCGAGTATTATTTGTTAACGAAAAAACACAAAACAGCGAAAACTGAGTCATGCGGCATCGCGCCGTGTTGCTCTAATTGAAACAACTCAACGCGATGCTTAATTAAAAGTAAACGAATAAAAAATACGCTAAAACTATATTACAGCGAGATAACTGTTAAAAGAGAACACATTCACAACAGTAAAAAAGGAGGGAAAAATCAATATGGAGAAAAACTGAACACGAGAGTTACAGACGTTCTACTTCCTCGAGTCCTCTTTACCACCAGCATCTGTCACCAGGGTCAGAGACCAGGCCGCAGTGGTAAATCAGACGCGAGGCTACACTAAGGTGCGCGGCAGAATGCAGTTAGGCAAGCTAACGTAAACACTCGCAAAACATGAACCGATCTCGTTCGTATCACACCTCCTTTAGGCGGGTGGTGAGGGTTTTGATCTGATTTTTGTACTCCTCTTCGCGTTGGTTGGCCTGTATAGAACGTTACTGGTTACTCTTCGTTTACATTGCAAAAGGTAGATAACACGGTCAATATTTAACACACGTTCGAGTTCATTTGCATCTTACATACAATTAGCATTTACCTGGAAATCCTACTCGTCCTAGCCTTGTTCATTACATGGAGTTCGAAACAATGTAGAACGTACTGAGGTTCTTATAAGAATAACAAAGGTTGGTGCATCATTGGGGGCATTCTTTACCAACATAGCATGATATAATTGAATCTTTTTTGTATAGTTCCAGTTCATTTCTCTTTAGATATTCTTAGCCTATGGATGTTCGTAGCTTATATCTAAGGGGTTTAGTATATAAGTGGTGTACCTTCTCCTCGGAGACTTCCAGGGACTTCAGGTTGTTACCAACGACGCGGAGCTCCTCCTCAAGCTCGACGATTTTGCTGCGAATTAGAAAGAGAACAATCAACTTCTACTGTAATAGGAAAGAGACAGGAACACTAAATTGTATTCTGAAGTTACAGTTGGATTTCAAACGCTAATTAAGTATTTAAAGTGAATAATTAAGGTCATTGTGAAACAATTTGCTCTACTAAAGTGGAAATTTTAACAGCTTCTAATCAATATCAATTAACTGACAGACACTTGATCGGTGACCGACATATTTGGCAATTTAAACGTTTCGACTTACATCTATTTATAAGTGGTGAATAAAAAAGCGTGCTAGTTATAATTATTGGAATTAATTTTAAATACTCGAATGGTTGCTATGTTATTTTCAGTTAATAAATAGAGCAACCTTCAAGTAAAACATGCATTGTTCCAAAGACGAATTAATTAGAAATTCTAACTGTAATAAAAAGTCTTGATGACTGATTAAAGTTTTATGTACCAAAAAAACTGTTTTAAGTATTACCTAAATAATTTCATCGTCTTTAGCAACTTGTGTTATGTACATTATCGTATGTATCAGTGAAAATAATCCAAACATATACAGATAAGAGTTTAATTAGCAATTTAATTACAAGTAAGACTTTCTCGTTTTCACTGACACATACTGTAGCATGATCTCGTGCATCGATGTACTCGTCAAATTAATTAATATATTCAACAATGTCGTGTACGACTATCAACATTAATAGGTATTCTATGAACATCAATAGTAATAGTAGCAACTTCAGATATCCTCTTGTCTTTTACCTACTTTAGGTACGCAAAATTATAATCGTTTTGAAAATATTTAGTCCAAAATTTTAGTTTAACACGAAATTTAAGTTTTCACATTGCGTTGTTTTGTACTAAAAGTATAGACAAGAAAACATCAGAAGAACACCTATGGAAGACCAGACGACGTATTTTTGCCACTAATTCTATTCAATTGGTTTTTATTTTTGAATAATTTCTGACTAAAATGTCAAAAATATCTTGAGTTTACATTAATTACTGTCATAAAATCGTCAGGTATTCAGCCGTGCTATTCTCTATAGATACACGTTTGTACCATGGATTGTCAAACATCAAACTTCAAAGAAGTTTTCATATTGGTGTTTGTTTAGACTTTTAGAGAATAGCTCGGTGTATGTGAAGCGGCTACTCACCAGTCGCTCTGCTCGGCGCGTTCCTCGGCCCGCTCGAGGTCCTGCTCCATCAGCACAAGTTTGCGCGCCACCTACCAGCCGAGCGTTAGTACACGCCAACGCACACACACACACAATACTAAGCTACCGAGCCGGGCACCGCTCTCGACGCGCTTCGCAGTGCAGTGCTATATGCTACAACTATATACACACTAAAGTGACCAACTTTGTGTCGACTACGTTTGTGTTTCAAATGCAGGTGTGGACGTGCACGATTTTTTTCTTTAGCAAATTCAAATGATCATTGATTACTTTAAGTACTAGTACTACTTGATGCAAAATAGAAAGTAGCTACTCAAGAAAATGAAACCTTTTTACCGGTGTGTACCGAGCTCTTCCGAGACTCGCACTTTATGCAAATGGACTTTCGTCCGGAGCAGGTGTGTGGGTATTTATCAAGTGCTGACTTTTGTAATTTAATGTATCCTGGTGTCGACCTGCTAAAACTAAAAAGCAAAGCAGTGGTTCGCGAGGAAAAACACAAACAACGTAAAATCAAAAAGGATCACACAAAGCAGGGGGGGTCGAGAGCGGTGTCAGAACTCACATACGTTAAAAATATAAACGAGGGTTGTCCCAAAACATTTAGTTCTAAAAATTACTTTTTTCATAAAACATTATTAATTATCTAAGTGCTATCTAGTGCATTATCGTATTCGTTAGGTGATGTGTGCGCTTGCATATGTGCGGCACGCATACGGCCAGTAATTCTGGTGTAATGCGGTGCATATCTGAAAACGAAAATTGCCCTATACCACACATATTTCCTGATAACCTAACCTATAGCCACGTTTAAGTAATACACACACTAAGGACAGAAGTTTAGTCGACACATGGACATGATAGTTAAACATTTGCATAAGAAATATCCATGAAATGGGGCAACCCTTGTTTTAGTCTGATAGAGCACAGCGACACTCGAGTGCGAGAGTCGAGGGTCGCTGTCTGCACCGTATCCTTATAATTAAGCAGTGCTGCCGCTTCATCAACAACATGAGCCGGCAACACCCTACTAATGTCATGACAAATGCGAATTAATTAAATGTCCTGTTGCTCAGCTTCCGTCTCGAACGCGACCTAGAGTAGGGCATGCAATAAAAATAACAGTGAGAGCCGATGTTAGAAATACCTATGTAGGTAAATCGGGTTACTGTGCAGAATGTTAAGAATGCAAATGAACAACCATGCAGAACGGAGGCGAAAACTTGCAAAACAAGGCGTCGGGACCACCGCACTAACGACCAGTATCGCGTGACACGCCGAAATAACAATGTGCGAGCGAGTCGCGAGTCGCGCGCGACGGAAACTAATCAAGCCATTGTTATTTGGGCGCACGCTAGTATCGCGACGCGGCAGTGGTCCGTCCGCGTATGGAATGGAAACCTACGATTCGCCGGACTCGGCACGCTCCTCCGCACGCTCCAAGTCAGCCTCAACCATGGCCAGCTTACGAGCAACCTGGAGATACCACACCACGTTAAACAACCAGATAATCACACTTTTATTGACATCATCGAACATGTATGCATTTCGTTAGGGTTTAATGTCTGTCACGGCGTAGTCTTGAGCAAGTACGCCCTACATATATGGAAGTAATGCTTATGTAAGAACATGTGCGACGAAGGAGGCTAGTCCAGCCATATAAGGTGAACCGACCAAGATCAGGCGCGATACGATTCCTTCTTGGGACGCTGACTTTTACGACTGCCTTCACTTCACCACGCAGGGTCATATGTCAGGGGAATTAGGACGTATTATGGCCATACCAACCATCTGGCATCACATTACGATGACAATTTATCTTTTTCAACAAAAACACATAGATGGACAGACTTATCTAATCTCGATGCGATAATGCAACGCTTTCAAATTATCACCCAGTATTTGGTGACTATTTGTTCAATGACGTAAGAATTGTACATATCAAGCTCACACAAGTTAATTTGCGGGGTTTTGTTAATATAACCTTGAAAAAAAAACGTATTTAGTAAGGGAATAATTGACTTGATTGAAAGGAATTTAATGAGGAATCATTGATGTTTAAAAACATTCAATTGTCAGTAAGGAATCACAACTCACAGCAGAAAACACCACAGCTCGTTCTGATAAAAATAGATCGGCCTTTTAGTCAATACACTGAAACACATTTATCGAGAATGGAAGAATCTCGATTTGATTATACAAGACGATGCAACAGATGGCATCGTTATGAAATATTCATCACATGCGTATTGCAAGCAAGACAAGCCAAACCAAACGACATCTAAACTCCCGTATAAAGACCTCATCGTATTTCTTGTCGGCTTCCTCGGCGAGGAACCTGGCTTCCTTGAGCTGGTTCTCCAGGGCGTCCATACGCTCTTCATCGGCCAACGACCTGTTCTCAAGGACCTTACGGGCGCTGGACCACGGAATACAACTTTAGTATATGATCGAATGGTAGCTTTCGATGGGGGCGTTTTCAAGGGTAACCCATTTGTTAGAAGACATGCAAGTAACGAACACGCTAGAAGGAACATGTAAAGCGACAAACAATGTGGAACTGGACAGCTGAAATAAAGTGGAACGGGTGATAGTGAACACATCGTCTGGCGCGATGAGTTCACTTATACCCGTGTCAACATAAAGAAGCAAATAAACCCTTAGAAAAGTAAGGGATCACTTGCTTTATATCCTAGTCATGTAAACGCATTCCCAACATCACATAAAAAAATTAGAAAGATATACTCAGCAGTTTAAACGTTTTGAAATCTCGAATGTAATACAAGTAAATGGTAAACATCTTGTGTTTGTAAATGTACACTTCGTACAAGAAAGAAAACTTTCTATGAGCAATGTTCGGAATGCTAATCTTTAAAATATGATAATATGGTTAAGTAAAAGAATATAAGTATTTAATTTTTGGTGATTCCAAAGTTAAAAGTTTACCATATTATCATATCTAAAAATGTAATCTGAATTAAATCTAATGGACGTGTTATTAGTCAACTTGACACCAAAACCTTTTACCTCCTATCATGCCTTTGATATTAAAATTAATTTGTTTAAAAGAGATTCCAACATCAAATGTTCCAATTTAAATAGGCAATAAAAGGTTCAAAGGTTTAGATGGCATAATCATTAAACCGAGTCAACCCTCATTTAATGGCAATTATGGATGGCACAACTTTGGTGCAACAATTAAAAATAATAAAATTGGTTTTACGAGAGACGATTGGCGTAATAACACGTCTGGGACATCAATCGGAGCTTCTTTGACAACGCATTCCGTTCTCAGTTTAGAGTGCTATTGTTGTGATACTTCGTATAAATCGTAAAGGAATGCGATAATTTCAAGGAGGCTCGATAGATAGTTGCTATGTTACGAGTTAGACGTCATGGGCAAGCCTTCACCTCTTCGTATTTCTTGTCGGACTCTTCGGCGATGAGCTTGGCCTGGGACAGCTGCGCTTCCAAAATGGCGACGCGGTCATCCTCCATATTGGTTCGATTCTCCAACGCCTTGCGTATTCTGATTAGTGCGGGCCAAACACATGCGTGTTATAACATCGATAGAAAACACTCGTTATGTGGTATGTGGCTATTATTTAATAAATCATGGATGGAAAATCATTCAATTTTATATCATTACTTAAAAATGAACGACTTTCAATTTGGACTCGTAAATTTGACAAGTTTTGAACAGAAATAGATTAGGAAGGTAAAACTCATAAGAACAGGGTTGTAATTATCAAGAATATGGTGGTTATGGACATAAAATAAAAATAAAAACAATAAAACACTCATGCACATTGTTAAATAAAATATTTACAAGATAAGGTAAAATAGAACTCGTGATATAATCTCATTAGCTCTGATTTTGAAGAAGCCATTCAGTAAGAATAATAAGTTCAATGTCGCCGCCTTGTGTTACCACGAAAATTATAATAAAACCATGTGTTATTTATTCTCACAATAGAATGGTTGCTTCAAAACCAAAATGCTTTAACGGATTTCTTTACTGTACGCAATTTTTTACTGATAATAACGTACTACTGTATATGAAAAAACTTTCCTAGGATTCGAACCTAGAAATATATAAGTACATTTTAATCTAACCCGACCGTAAACAGGTCATCATATTAACCCTACATCCTCCATCGCAGCGGCCATATTATGACGGCTTACAGCCATACTAGTTTTAATACGTCCAATTCACAATGAAACTATGGCATTAACACGTCATTATACGGAGCTACCCGTACTATTGAGGCTTCAAAATCATCCCTGTTTTCAATAGGGTTAAGGATATTTTTGACAGTTGATGTTGAACTAAAATAGTCTCTAAGCTAACACTATAGGGTTCTTTATCGTATCTTATTAGTAAAGATGGTATTTTTAAACCTGATGTTGAATAAAAATGGACTTTATATCGTGATACTAAGTTCTAATTTCCGTGTATTACGTATCGAACTCACCGTTCCGACTCATCGGCGGCCTGGCTGGCCTCAGACAGCTTAGCTGTGGCGGTGGCGAGACGCTCCTCAGACCTTTCGAGGTCCTCCTCCAACAGTTGGATGCGTCGGTTAAGGGCAGCAACTTCGGACTCAGCCTGCACAAAACAAAAAAACAAACCTTTAATACATCAAATTCACTTGAATTTTGAGTAATATTCGTCGAAAACTTATGTATTCAATGGTTGATGTAAGAAATAACCTCAGTTGGAATCCACGGACGAACAACACGTATGTCTAATAACTCACATGCCTTTCTTTATGGAATATAGATAGTACACGCAAAGTCACGTGCCAATTCTAAATAGGCAGTGAGGAATAACCTTAACTATTGTAGACCATAAAAGGAACAGAAATTGATCTTCTAAATTCTAGGAATTTATGATTCTCGTAACACGGCAGTTGAGGAAAGAAATTTAAATAAGCATGCCTATAAATAGTGGTGGTGTAAGCATGGAACTCTCCGGATTGTTTTTATTATTTAGATATCTTTTATCAATTAATAACTGTCGCGCGCTTATACCGATATCGTACCTAAGCTATTAAATAGTCGTTCACGCTAATAGAGCTTGTCAAGAAACTGGATGGATTAGATTTAATAGATTTAAACAAATGCTACTTAAGCGTCTATATTATTGAAATAACCTCAAAAGATGTAAGTGGTTGTCGTAACGTGTTTCGACATCCTGTTATTTTTGGTCTTCAAAGTTGGCGACTCACGCACGGGTTCTTTTGGCCGTAAGAATGTCGATGTACAATAGACATTGTTAAACGTCGAAACTATACGTGTCAAGAATTAACCACACACTTGGAGCATTTTGCGTTAGGTTATTTATATTCAGCCACTGCATACTCATGACATCACGCGTCCTTGCCTTGAGCAAGCACTGCGAGTCCCAGTTTCTCCTCCTTTTATCCTGTGTCGTCATCAGACTGCGCTAATAATAGTCGTGACGGGACTCGCTAATAAAATCAAATTCATTCAAATATATTTCTCTACACGCGATATTCATAAACAGCAATTAACCAAATCACCAAGTGTGTAAATAAAAAACGACACCCATTTCTAACCAACCAGCCAGTAAGAAAATAATTTCGATACATTTTTTGTCAAGACAACATAAGACAAATAGAGGTGTCTGGTCGACGCAAAGTTTTAGAGATCAGTAGCCAAGCGTCACCTTGAACTTAGATCATAATTCAAATCGACGTTTACTTGAGGCTATTTAAAATTAGTGAGTAAAACCTCTTATGAAAAGTTCGATGACCTTTTATTTTCGATCATTGGAATTCAGATGGACATAATACGGTTTGCGTACGTCATTTAATTTGTGGTAGTACACTCCACGGGAGTGCATTTTACCTGTAGTTTACTTTCATAGATAGTCAAAACACATTGTTTAAATTTTGTGGGATCGGTTAGGGCGGAGGCATTGTGTCTATTCAAACGTCGAACACAAAAGGCTAGCCCTTGCAAGCTCAATAAATTGTAACACAACACCGTCACGCGAAGGGACCCTAATTTAGTTGCCACGTTCGGCCATCGGTGCAATGGAAATAATTCAATACCGTTGATTCCGGTTGCACTTATCAGGCGTACAATTTTATGGATAGTCATCGTGTCGATTCAAAAATCAGTTCGACTTGCAAATATGGATGCTTTATTTGGAATAATGTTTTGATAGCCAAATAATTAACAAAACAATTTTTGCAACCTGGCGATATATTTTTTGAGTTACTTTCCGGTCATTTTTATGCTCTTTCTATTTATATATCCTTGATAAACTGTTATTTCAATAGGTCAGTTGCCTTGTACTGTGACATAGCGTCACCGCTGCTTCCTCAGAGCATTATTTTAAATGTTGACCTCAACTATCTGTTCAAACAGCGTCATGTCAGCTCTCAATGTTAGTACACACCCACGACTTGCTACAAAAAATGCTCTATTCTCACATAGACATAACATTAAATGATTTCGTTTAGGAATCACAGAGCAAGTCTTTCCGGAACATCTAGGCGTTTTTCTTTTTACCCAATTAGTAATTACTGTTAAACGCTATCTCAACTTTACATTTTCTTATCGTCGTTTGATATACTGAGGATGATAAGACGAGTGTTCTACGAGATATCACTAACGTGCCTTACCATAGATTATAGGCCACTCATTAAATAACGCGAATCAAGCGTGTCATCAATTTATACTGAAGTCAATGTGGAATTTTTCGTTGGACTAATGTATGCTCTAGGAAATATTTCTAGTTAGATCTACCTGAATATACAGTAATAAGTATCAGTATTAAAAACAAACGGGTAGAATGATTCTCAGGACGCAGAAACAGATAACATTCATAGATACGTAAACTTGTGGGAGTCCAGGGCGTTTCATTACAATTGCAGGTGTTTATGTGTTGTAGGAGCATTACTGAGTTGCCGAGTTACGTCATACAACGATAACGGCAAGCAAGTCGGACACGCCTTCACGGCGCCAGCGGTCCTTCGAGGACGTCCGAACAACAGGAATGTACTAAAGGGTGTTAAGCTTCACAATTCCAGCCTGCTCGCTCTACATGTGCCACAAAAGACCGGTATACGACCTCCAACGCAACCAAACCTGTTACGTGTAACAGAAACCAGCGCATAACCAACCAACGACTACCTAAACCATAAATAAGAAATTTCAAGAAAACTTTTAAAATCAAATCGAATTTCTTAAATGTAAAATACTTCTATGGGATCAACACTAAAGCCGACGAAATGAGTAAGTGTTCAACGAAAAGAATTATTATTCGCCCTCTCTTTCTATGAGATTAACCGAGATGAATCCGAAAGAGAGGTCAATATGCGTACGTTGCCTGCACACCTAAGTATGTCCGGACATTACTCACTATAGGTAGATAGTACACGAGTACTGATAACTTCCATATTTTGACCTAATATGAATTCAACACAGGTAACACATTTAAACCAAAGTCACACAAAATACACAGCACATTAAAACACGTTTCCTTACTTCTTCTCTCCGCATAATTTCCACTTGTAATCGTTTGTGATACTCCTCGCATTCGTCCTTATATTTCTCCATTTCCTCTTTTGTCTGACGCATTTTTCGTTTCAAAACGTCCAGAATCGTTCCTTGCTGCATGTTTGTCGTCATTTTTATGCACTTTTCTGTTTAAATGGAATGCTTAAAAGCTAAAAACTAGAGACACCTCCACTCTACTCGCGAAAATGCCAACTGACTGGCCCCGCTCGTTATTGCCCCGTATCGTCGAGATGGGCACGGCACGAATGAACACAGCCGGCGAGTAAAAATGGCCGCCACCGAACTTAGACGCTGCAACTTTATCGTAACTGTGTTAATTAGCTTCGTTTCCAAGCTACGACACAATCGAAACAATGAATAGCGACTACTACAATCAGTTAATAGAAATTATACTAATATTTCACAATATTAAACATTCTCAAAATGACTTTGACAGCGAAACATGAACAGAAACGTCACCCGCACGGACACGACGATCGCGATAAGCACAATCGACCGTACTGCCTGCAGGACAAGTGGCTCCACCTGTTTGCGTTGATCGGAAACAACTCCGCGGTAGGGTCACAAACTGGCTTTGGAAAGAAATCCCAAAAATATGGGATGGGTGAAACGGTAGAATGACCTTATACAATATACACTATCTACGGAAGTGGAACTTTTTAATTTAGTGAAGGGCTATTACCTCGTATTGTATGGGTTCGGTATCATGGGAATTTTATTTAAGTTAACTATTAACAGTTGGATGAACTCGGACATTACTAATAATGAGTAATAAAATGAAAAAGTATTGAAATAGTCCTTAAATATAAGAATATTCGTATTTTTGTACAATAAATTCGAGGTTAAGATATGGTTTACAGCGCCATCTAGTGCAGATTTTTGCAACTTTTAAGCAAGACGTCTGTAACCAATGATAAAACAGCAGAGCGGCACGGACGAACAATTTACACAAGACTGCCGAAATTACATGACGTCATTTGGAAAGTATGTGCCTGTTTTAAATTCCGTTAAGTAACCGAGGCAGGTATTGCAACAAAAAATACACGTCGATAAAGCAGTTTAAAAGTGTCTTCTCTTAAGGTAAATTATATGCCTACCTATGTATTAGTGACATTTATTTAGAAGTAGTAACTTTGTGTGATGCCAAATAATGAAATCAAACGAATGTAACTGGGTGTAGCATAGGTAGTTAGTGATTAATATGTACCTATAGTAAAATAAATTGGATTCATGCTTAAGGCTTGTTGAATACAATGGTTCGAAATGCTCGATTAGATGATTCTATAACTCGATTGTTATTTTAATTTTATGCGACATTAACCGAGCAGTAACCTCTGCATAGGTATGTGACTCATTTCAAATTAGAGAACAAGCACAAAATATGTGCACTAATATTATTGACCTTGCCTGTTCCAAATAGGTAGACTAGTTTGCACATTGCCATCACGTTTAAAATTTAGAAAAATGTTGATCCGCTTATAATTTGACTTTACCGAAACTTTTTTTCTACCTTATACCTCAACCAGGTAACTATGAATTCGAGTGGAATTAGCCTTTAACTACCTACGAAGTTTACAAAGAATACTTAAAGCAGGTATGTAACATGACTTGACAATTAATCATAAAAGCCAAGGTTCGCTTTCCCAGTCCGAGATGGATCCTTATTTAACTTGGTAGAAAGTTGGTCATCTGTCACGCCATATGGTCAGTAATAACCTATTGAGATACCTAAAGGCTAAAGCGTAAATGGACAGGGCCATACAGGCGTGTGCAATGTACTTGTAATTACACGGGTACCTACTTGTTATGATATGTGAGCTGATTGTTATAAACTGTGACGCTTTGACGTGCTACATAGGTATGGACATTTGTCAAGCGGTGATAGATTTATGTAACCCCTTTACTCACTAACTTAATTACTCGTTGTGATGATAGAAAATACTTACTTAGAAATAGACATTAGGTAATAAGGAAATGGTAAATATTGTCTATTTTTGACATCGTAGGTTTCCGTAGTTGATAAAATGTAGGCTTGCGTTGCGTTGCGAACGTTTTTGGCTTACTTACTAGTTATCATATATTTCATTAATTACATTTTTAAACAAGATTCATCTTCTTAGTTAGGTACCTTTCTAACTAGGCACGTCTAAAATGAACGTTCGACATAAGCCTAACGTTTGATATTTTTTTACTTTCTAGGAATTTGAGTAAGTTAGAATGAAATGGACGAAATATTCTTATGTAGGGTAGACTGGGTACAGTTGTGACAATTTTGGTTTAAACGTCGATAACTTTATTAGTTTACCATTTAGCTGCGAGAAAAGTCAGTTGCATCGTACATTGGACATTAGTCTACGTTAAAACACAAAATTGTTGTCTTTAAATACCCTCTATTCGGTAATATTATCAATTAAGAAGGAAAAGGGAAAGTGTCACAACCGGCCACACCCCAAGGACGGTTGTGACAGTGGTCGGGGTCAATTGTGACACGAAGAAACAAAGTCCTAAAATGATATACAATGACTTTAATGTTTAAAAATATGTAAGATACATAATATAATCTTCCTTAAAATATTTTTACATTACATAATTATTAGTTATGGCATTGTATATAACATGTGTTATTTTACCAGTCTTATTTAAAATCACTCAAAATCTTAACTAATCTGAACTTACGCTATGGCAACAAGCTCAACAATTTTTTTTATAACAAATTAGAACAGTCTCCTTATAAACAGTTAAGTTTACTAAATTTTAATTTACTTTAGGAACAAAAATCAGTTTAATGAAACTTTAATTTTCATTAAACTTTAACTTTTAAACAAAAGTAAATAACTTCTATAAAACATAATGAACCAACAAAATTATCAGTAAGATTAAGAACTAAAAACAATAATGAACATATAAAAATGTTTACTAAGATCTAATCATTATGTTTTCGGATGTATCGTAACAATGCCATGCGATTAACATCATGCATTTCTGCAGCTCTCCGTAATGAAGTCCTGCGATTCACTTCTTCACAAGCATTTTCGTACGTTTTGATGTCACCTTGCGCTCTCTCGGTCTTTCGCAAGCGTTTTCTAGGCATCTAAAAGAAAAAAAAGTGTCACTACCGTACCCACAAAATTTGTCACTACCGTACCCAACACACCATTTCAAAAATATAAAATCACCACGACTTAGTTAAATAACCTACGTAAAAAGTAATTACTCGAAAACATACACAAATGTTCAATTTATATTGATAAAAATTTGCAATAATCTATCTGTACACAGATAGCTGCAATTACAAAAAGAAATCGAAAAAAAAAACTTACTTTTGACTGTTGAAAAGCAATATGGGGTCCTGCTAACGTAATCGTCGCGCGCTGGTTGATGCAACACTGAGACATGCGTTCAGACTTGCATGCTGCTTGTTTCCCTCCTTGGACCCTTACCCGTAACCCGTATAGTTTCGCTGTTACGACGACTGTCACTACCGTACCCTGGCACAACCGTACCCAGTTTACCCTAATACTGATTTGCACTAGCACTGAACTGAATCGCTTAGTCTAGACTTTCGTCAACGTTTTTCTAGGCATTTCACAATTTATAGACCGCAAGCAAACCCAATGCGGCCAATGTGTAGATAATACATAACAGTTCTCGATTCAAATTATAGTCCAATTTTTCCTTGTATCTAAGAAATTTGCAGCTACCTTTTTGATTCGTCATCCTAAAAAAAGATACACAGAACGAAACAGAGCGGTAAGAAAACTTTAAGCGACTGCCATAGTTTGAATGTTGCGACTAAAATCACGTGATACTTCTCCTTATTTAGTGACAAATCACGTCGATATTTATTAGTTACCTAGCTTGGAACTTAACCTTTGAGCAGACACGAGATAAAGAAAGTTTATAAAACGCAATTACATGGAAGATCGGTGAATCGGCGTAAATCGCAACATATCAAACGTCTGACTGATACACGCAACAGGGTAACTAGACGAAATTGGCCAAATGCGTACTGAACACGAGTATTGTAGAATTCAACATTTTTACGAATGTAGTTTCTCTTCTATTGGAAACTATTGTCTTATCTACGTGACTATTTTTATCAGTTTGCGAATTTTGGGCGACTGCGACGTAATCATAGTTTGCGAGATTGTTCAGTAATATGTTATCTTTTACATTTTCGTCTCATTTGGGAAGCATTAATTTTGTAACAATGAAAAATCACAGTTTATGAAAAAAATTAGAAAAAGTAGGTTTCTTGCAATGAACTCGCGATAGTCATAGTTGCCAAAACATTTCGTTTATCCTAGTAGATATTTTTGAACAGTAGTATTCCTTTAGCTAAAGTAAATCATTCGGTTATTGGCATTCGACTTACAAACAGGACAGGTTGGAATTTCAATTACGTAACTTGTTAATAAAACTCACATGCTTGATTAATTGACAAATTTAAAACAATTGGTACGGTCGTACATTAATTCTATACCTATAGAATCGCCGTATAGTATGTTACACAATAAGGCGTACCAACCTAATACAAGTAAATTAAAGGATTTAAATGACAATATCGGAGTATTAGCGTTATTAAGTTTGAGCCTGTCCTTACTTAGGAAACTGTACCTCCTAACTCCTTTGTCCTACAAATATTATAAACTCAAAAAATTGTAAGTATTGATTGATGTTTGTTACTCTTTCTCGCTAAAACGACCGGAGCAATTTTTAAGAAAAAAGACTTAGCTGACACCATGGATTACCTAGACTGTTTTTTAACGGACTGTCTCAGATGAAGGGAAAAGTTTTTGGAGCAATATTCTATAACCGACATTCGCGCGGGCGAAGTCGCGGACAACAGTTACAGACTACAGTTACAGACTACAACACAATAGTGTTCGACATAAAAACACGGCTTTTCATGATCTAATACTACGGTAACCGAATCACACAAAATATAATTGAATAACAAACGAGTACCTATTAGTAATCAGACATTAATTGCCAAAATTACATGAATAAAAGCAATTAAAGTATCGCGCTTCATATTACCTTACGTTTTTATGAACTTTCTATTTCATTAAAGCAGTAATGCAATATGCAATTGTTCAGGTATATTAGTTGTAAATGTCTAATAATTTTAGAGATTTTTATTATTCCAGATTATTTTTTTTTTTTTAAGATTTGTTAATTGTTCAGCTGCTTTTAAATACAATAAATGTCTAGATTTATTTATTTCAGTAATTGTCAATTAATATTGCTTTATTGTGTTCTTATTATATCTTTGACCAGCCTTTTCTTATTTTCAGTAAATAGGTTTAAGAATATGTAAAGAGAAGATGTAAACAATCCATTCTACTGTCATTCCGAAACTTTACGCCTTGTAATTACGATTGCCCATCGCGAACGTATTGTTCATGAATAATTTAGAAAGTGGAAATTGCTGAATAGAAAGAAACAATTATGATGTGAATGTAGATACGCGTTAACAGAAATACAGTAGTAATTAACAAGTTCATTAACTAATCGTCAGCCCTTATTTTCTCATTAACGATAGGAGATAAAATTCCTTTAAAATCTTTATCTTGTTAAGTCCTTATCTGTGAGTGTGATTTTCTCTAATATTCCATAGGCAAAGAAGATAATTTTAAATTTAAAGATAGGTACCGAACATTTGAAATACAAAAGGCTGGTCGAGAAAGATAAGGCATTGACAATAATCTACAAAAATAAGGGCAAGGGCTGTCAGTTCAAGCCACGTGCGCCTATCGATAGCAACGACATCTACCGGCGACACGTGTAGTTTCCCAAGTAAACATGTCAAACGGAATGTCAACGCTCAGCTGATCGCCACGCGCGAGATGTGCCTGCTTCTGACTCGCTTTGTGGAGCAGATTCTACGCTTTCCCGACCGTACGCGATTAAAAATAGTTCTGTGCGCATTTGGCCCACGCCTGCTACACTCACACAACCGAACAGATGTTTTAATAACATAGGACATTACCCTTTTCAATGCAGTGTTCTTGATGTTCTGCAACTCATTCTTTATGATGGAAAATTTCATCATTGTGTCAGAAGAAAATATAGAACTGCCAAACGCCAAACCCGGATAGTCGGCGCATCTTCTTCTCCGTCTGTTCTCCCTTTCTGCTAGGACCTCTGTGCACTCGCTGGTACACCTGAGCTTGGCGAGCTCTGCCGTCTCAGGGTCATCATCTGATATGTCCGAGGCGACTGGCGCAGTGAATTCTGCACCGTCTCCAGCCGACCTCTCTTCTCGGAAAGAGAATTCCTCGTCTGAGGTATCAAGCGACTCTGGGTCCTTAATTCTATTATCGAATTCGATCTCATCGTCAAGATTCGCATAGTCCTCGTTTGTATTTCGATTCGAAAGTGCATCGTCACTATTCGTCCTTGTCACTTCTTGAGATTCACTAACACTATTGACACAAGGCACAACATCGTCTGTTTGACTATCTAAGGTCACTTGTTTGGACGGATCCGTAAAGCCGGGCGCGCTGGGGGCGGGCGCGCGGTCGCCCCGCAGGCGCGGGTGGTGTTGATGCCCCCTGCGCCGCACGGGGGTGCGCCCGTGGGCGTGGGGCGCGGACGCGGACATTACTACGCTCGCCGCGGTCGGTCCGGCCGCGCAGCGGCGGCGGCCATGTTGACTGACTGTTTCTCTCTAAACTACACTGTGGCGCTGTAGTCGCACTTTACCAGCTGCCATCTTTTGTTTTCATTACACTGTTTTACCAACCGAGCAACGTGCATTTGTTTATCATTAGACGCGGGAATTTCGAATACTTCTAGAATAGAATTTTGTTTTGAACTATATTAATATTCATTTTTATTTTGTAAATAATAATTCTGTTCATTACTATTGTAGAATACCGTTTTATAAATTATAAAGTTAATGTATTAATCCACAAATACTCAATCGTTTATAACTTTAATAACAAACGAAAATTAGTTTGAAACTTCGCAAATTATTGAAAATTCACTAGATTGGTGAAACTGAGCGCTGACGTAGCGCGTGAGTCTGCATCTATTTTTACTGAAACACCGGGCAGCGGGCCCATATTAGGTGTCGGGCGCTGAAAATAGCTCCGTGCGCGCAGCCCCTACAACGTGAGACTCCGGTACACATGGCATCTGGTATTTTACTGCACTACATTAAACGTGTTTTTGAAACGTATGACGTTATTAAACCACAGAAACGTGCAAAATTATGATTTTCGGTACAGGTATTTTTGGATTAGGTTATTAAATTAAGAATTCTTACTTTAAATCACATAACATAATGAACAATTCTAACACCACTGCCTACCACAACGCATTTTTACTTAGTTCCCTAAAAAATCGCAACGCTAACTAAATCACTAACAGATCATCGATTAAACAATTCAACACAACCGTTATCTGCGACGTTATACTGATAACATAAAAAGATAATAATTAATTTAAATAAGCTAGCTGTTCGTAAAAAATAACAACCCAAATTTTGGTAAAAAAAGGACGGGAATAAAAAAATATGGCAAATCTTAGGTCTGCTTTTTTTTAATAAATCTATGCTGTGAGCTTGGGCACAAGCTCCGTCTGCTTCAGCGAAATATCCTCGTCCGGATAATAAAAAATGCAATTGTCGTAAAATTAATATTTATGCCGACATAATTTACTTATTATTGATAAATAATTAAGATATTAATATCGATGTCTATAATTTCATCAGCGACATTCAACAGATAGGCATGTTAATCGTGTCTGTTATTCGTTTGGATCGTCTACCTGCCAATGTGCCAAGGTTCTTGGCTCGGTAGATGAAGTATTACATTATTGACACGATCTCATTCTATTTTTATTGTTCACGTATCATTATTTACGATGAAATCATCAATTGTTTACAGACAACAGATTTTTAGTGCTCTACCCGTTCGTAATTAAACTAAGTACGTAAGATAGCTACTGAAATAATAACGAATGGAGCATTGTTCCGTTTAGTACAGCTCGTTAAATTGCTGATAATACATATTCAACTCATTGAACCTTTTCTATACAATAACAAAATACAGAAGTTTTGTAGACGCCTGGACTAAAAACACAAACAAACCTTTTTTTGTCCTATTTTATCTTCCTGTTCTATCCCACTCTGTTGCACCCTACAACTCCATACTTTATCAAATAGAATACTTCACATTGAATGGATTCCAACACTCGGTAGATCTTTACATCAATCAACAGATTTAACTATACGCCTAATCGATCGATTAATATACTCTTTACACAACGTTAAATAACTGTCAAATCTGTCAATGTATCGAATTGGCAGACATATTGTTTGCCGAATTCTTATTATGAATATATGGTACTCACGGTCTGCAGAGCCTTCTCCTTCTCCTCAAGCTTGCCGTTGACCTGCATGAGGGCCTCCTGGGTCTGGTCCAGGTCATTCTCAATGGTCTGGATCTTCTTCTGGAGCTGCCTCGCCTCCTCTTCGGCCTAGACCATACAAAGATGGATTTACTATTATTGACTTAGATTTTGCACTGTTTTCTGATTTTAAATTCTTACTAACGAACAAGCCTAAGTATTGTTCAAAACTCGTCACTACTCAATTATTTATTTTAAAGGCATGTAAATTGTTAGTAAACCAGACTGGGGATTTGTTATCCCATTATGCTAGGCCCAATAGGCCTTAATTAAAATGAACTTGTTTGGCCAAACAAAATCGTCGAATTTTTCTTTCACACGACAAGTTCTGCTTTTGTAGAACAATGTGTCGATGTTTAATACGATTATTTAATCGTGAGATATGCTTGAAATAATATTATTAATTTTGAACTTATTATTTATAATGATTAAACAAAACGAATCTCATTTTCTCACATTTAAAACGTGTGAGTCTATACACGGCATAGGGTCTCATGTAGGCTTATTATACTTATTCCAATGTAGTATACTTAGGTAACTTCTTACAAGTATATACACACAACTTACAGATACATATATCTATGTAAGTAGGTAAGTATGTATATCTAACTGGTCAGAGGTTGGCGTCCTTAGCCCTGACACGTCGGCCGTGGTCAAGGTTTTGCTGTCACGGCAAAACGAAAAGCAAAAACAATGCGTATACAGCCAGTACACATTTTTTTACATTAATGTAACTGGCCAGTCTTGTAACCTTGTAATTTGAATAATTGTTATTGTATAATCGTTTATTCAATTATTTACTCTTTACAGCTGTTTTGGTTGTAAACATTCCAGTTATAAATTTTGTATTAAAAGTGTAAGTTGAATTTTGTATGATTGATTGATATCTATCTGTGCTATGTATCGGAATAACAATCGTGCCTATTGTAATTAGATATCAGTTGTAATTTGATGCTAACACAGTATTATGATAAAATAATATTTTTATATCAAGTTCAGTGTCCTACATAACAGTTGTGGAAACGAGGAGCAACTGTGCATTTAGCAACAATTAACGCAGTACTAAATTAATTTAAATTTTTGGACAGTATTTTAAAAGATTTATTCTGAAATATTTTAATGCCATTATTGCATTAGGTATTTAAAATGTCAATATTTAAAACCAGTATTTTTAAACTAATAAATGTCAAAAATCTGCAACAAATGCAAATCGATTACATCTCTCGAATATCAACCGTGCATTCCAGTTTCAAATGAGGACATAACTTCGTTCTTTGTTTTTTTAAATATCGAATGCCAGTGACGTAGGTAGGTGGTAGAGTTGTAGCAATAATTGAGTAGTGGCGAGTTCTCGATTTGGCGATTATGGCGAGTAATAAAGCAATGTGCACACGGTACTCGATGCCCTTTATCCATAAACGGTGAAGTGTGTCGTATGTTGTGTCGTACCTTCTCGGCGCGGAGGTTGGCGTCCTTGGCCTGCTGCTCGCACATGGCGGCGCGGTCAAGCGCGTTGTCCTTCTCCAGCTTCATCGCCTGCATCTTCTTTTTGATCGCGTCCATTTTGGCGGTTTGTGTTTGTTTACTCCTCTAGATGCAAAAGCTGTTGGAAAAATGTTACTGTTAGCATTGTTTTGTAAGACAACAAACATTGACTGTTTTGACTACACGACTACATCTTCCTTTCCAAAATACCGAGTAAGGTTTTTGCGTCAATCGCAATCACACAAATTTCAACCCCATTTGGTACCTACTTTTTATTTTGTACAAGGTATAAAACTGCAAGATAACAGTTAAAAAAAATAAGTTACAACCTTCATAGTAATGCAAAATCAAGTATAACTGAATTAACTTGCTTGCCTTGTACCTCATCGAAAATTAAAAAAGAACGAAAAGGTAATAAGTTAAGGTGGAGTACAGTCAATAAGTTTGTGAAACCGCGCCAGCTATTTATGGATCCGAGGGTGCATTGATCTTTCAAGTACCTACATATGGGCTTAGTTTTGATTTACTCATGGTGTACAGTCAAGTAAACCCCACGACGCATTCCAATCACGAATCAAACCAAATCAATTCATGACACTAATTTAGATTCAGTTGTCATGCACCAATTACAAGCTAATTATGGATAATTGTTAACGAAAAAAGTTTTTTTTTACCGTAACCAATTTTGTTTCATACTGAAACAATTCATAAAATTACAGCTCTCACATTTATTATTTAGTAAATATCGAATAATTTATCATAGGTTGCAATAATCACCAAAAAAAAACTATGAACCTAAAACAATAAATTGCAAACGGCACTAAAATGCGTACTTATAGATAAAGAAACCTAGTTATTCCGGTGTAGTTAAATGTTTCCAATAACTCGAATAAGTAATTATCGGAATGAGCTAACAACTGGCAAGTAATTAACTTTTTACTGGTGATTACAAAGGTTAAGAACCTCTAGTTATATCACCAGTTACAGCAACCGATTGAACGGTAATGCTTCATGCCAATTAACGAAGATGGCAGATCCGACGAACGTCTTTGCGACGTTGACGTCGCGCAAGATTCAATCGTGATAGTTTTCTTAACAGAACCTTATCGTTTTGATACTATGAGAGCCAAAACGATGAAATATTTTTTAATACAATAATTACCTAGCTAGTTAAATTTAAAGATTTTATGTGTCATGCATTCCGTCACGTTTTCACGCAGAAATGTTATCACATGTGACTCAACCAAGAACTGCAGAAACAATTTAAGTATTTTATAAAGTTTGCGTTATCAACATTCTATCAGGACTAAGTATTGGAAACTAGCCCTAGTCTATTCACACGTATAACGACCTAAAAGATAGATATTTGGGTTCCTAATTTAAAATTCTGTCACGGTAGACATAGTCTAAATCGAAAAAAGGCCAGTTTAAAAAGTACAAATGTCAGCATGGGATTGTCTCCGTCCTAATCGTTATTAGCGGGTCATTGTTCTCCTTACATAGAAATTCTTTTAAAGCGATAATTAGCATTCAGTTAAACATGTGTTCTACAAAAATAATAGATACAACGATGACATGTGCGTATTGTACGTGACTGGGTCTTTAATTTTTAATTCTTTATCGATTTCAATACCGTTAAGTCACGTGAAGGTTTTTTTTCTTTGATCAAAATTATTAATTTACCATTAAGTTTGTATTATTTTGATCTTTTGAATCAAATCATTCCTTGGAACCTGTGCTGCAATTTTTTTTTACTACAATGCCATAAAGGTCATGGTCTACAAAACATTATGAAGCTTTAGGTACCAGCTACTATAGCTACTTTTTTTAAATATCAGCTGACGGTGCAATAACATCGATTTAGTCGTATTATTCGTCTCAAATATTTACTTTCACAATAACGGCGCACTCTTTACCTAATAATAACTCTTTGTTACTCATTCACACACCTAAGAGACTCCTTTTATTGTAAATCCTTTACCGTGTGTGATTCAAAAGAAAAGCATTTGCGAGCGTGAGTCACCTTTCGCGATAAACTAAGGGTCCAGTCAACGCGGTCAATGGACCACGCTCCAGACGGCATTAATGAAATTCTTAAGTAATAATCGTGAAGTCAGATGACCAGTATTTTGTAAAACAGTTACCGATCGGGCAAAGATGCAGCGATTAGCGGACCAGTAGCTATTGTTTGTATTGTATCTCTATTACTTACTTTACTTTGAATTAATGGGCTTTGAACTGTCGATTTCATCCGTGTTATAATTGAGTAAGCTTTTACTTTTCCTACTTAAGATTAAACAATAATGCGAAATATTACGAGATTTTTAGTTGCATGCAAACAACTTTTTTATGTGTTGTAATAAGGAATTGACATTTACATTATTTACTAATAACTTATGTGCATAATATTATATTAATGAATATGCAAATGGCGATAAAATACAGTTTAAAGTCTTTCATTATTGTTGTCATCACACATGTTGTCGCGATGCATTCGCCGCGCATGCGCTGAACAAATAAACGCATTCCGCCATATTTGCATTCTCGAGATGTTACAGTCATTTATTTTGTTTCCTTCATTATCAGAGTCGTTTAACATTACATAGTTTATGTTTGTGTTCACATACCAAACAGGTTCTAGGATTGAATATATTGTAAATTTAAGAAATGGTACATTGTTAGCAGTAGACTGTTGGCATATTAATTACAAGACAAAATCAAGAATGTCCCGAAAATACTCTTTAGAGCTTTTAAAAGTGATGTATAATCTGAGTACTGAACATTAGTAAGCAAAAAAACATCGGTCCTGACTTATTTATCACAAAAGCTTTACAATACATCAACAAAGGACCTTACAAATGACCATGGCTAAAGATGGCTAACCATGTCCATGGTAACATTGAACAATTATAAAATATAGCTCATTGTATGCAATACAAGAGTACTAAGGTTAGATGTGCTATTGTTTAGATCAATTCGTGACGTCACGCTAATTTTGGCGCCAGTCCAAAAACCCTGAAAGAATGTGTTTAAGTGGAGAAGACCGGATAGGTTTATCTTTTGTTTCTGATACATTTTTATGAGCTGAAATCTTTAGTAATATGCTGTTTTCTTAGTAAAAAATGGCTGGAGATATTTATTCTGTATGTAGCTATTTTTGGCTCGTTTTGCATTCTGCAATACTTTCTTTCATACTTTTAGAATCTACAGTTCAGACTATTGTATCGTGATTTATAAGAGTAGTAGGTACTAGCTAGGGCCTCATAAACTAATTAGAAATAACTCGAGTGGATAAGAAAGCTGTTATACTAAACTATCTGACACCGGTTCAAATTCCGTGTCGATTGCCAACTCGGTAGATGTAGACCGAAATATCCGCAACAGATGTTTGCAGGGATATAAACCAATCTTAAACGAGATCACTTAGTTCTGGAAATCTTGGAATGAACTAATTCAGTTGGTGTTTTTTTTTGTAAGAGAGATTTTTCATGACACCGATAGTTGACGAAGATTAATCAATTAGAATTAAAGATTAATTATAATTATCACAATCTCCAAATTATGGTGATAATTGCCATTCGTCATGACCTTGGCTTTCTTTACAATCGACTGTCTCAAGGCAGACGTAAATTTTCCGGTATTTCAAGTGTTTCACTGTTTATTGTGAAATTGTTTTTACTGTAATGTGGATCGCCTTGTTTGGAAAAAGTTCAAGATACATATTAAATTGCAATTAATAATTTGATTGATTATCTAAATATTAAAAATATTTTTAAATTATTGTTTGTATTGGAAGAGTACACAATTCTATGTAAGTAATAGGTTCTGGAACATAAAAAATAATGTTCTTTTTTATAAAAAAAAATGTAGAGCACCAGCTGTCTACAAATTTATAGGATGTCTAAATATAAAATAGAAAAATAAAATAGTTGAGCTAAAAGTTTGACAGTCCGCGTGTAACCGAGCATGCGCGCACGCCGCCCCCACATCCCACGCCTCCACGCCATTGGCTGGGCACTGGCAAACTGCCAAAAGCGCGGGAAAACTTCAACGTAACCCGCTTCTATTGGCTCAACGAAAATGAAACCGAGCACCGCGATATTCAAAAATAGAATCGGGAGCAGATTACAAAACTGCTGGCATCTAAGGAGATGTATCGATGTACGTTTAAAAAGTATTAATACGCTGGACTGAAGAATTATAATTTAATGCGATTAAATTATAGATAAGATTTCTTCAATGCCGTATTTAGTACTAACATATTTTATCTTAACACAAGATAATACGAATGCAAAAATACAAACTTCAAGAACACATCATTATAATATTACCGATTAATCCACCGTACGATCGATAAGCACTGTACCTACACCCTACTTACCAGGACCGAGAATCGATTAAAGGACGAAGAAAGATCAATGCACCTTGGCTTTATAAAAAAACACTTGTATATTTTTTTCACTTGTACACTATGGGGCACTGTCAGAGCGTAGTCGTACTTACATGTCGAGTCGACGCGTGCTGTGGTGCGACTGGCGAGAGCCGCGGGAGTTGTTGCGGTGTCGCCTTACCGCCGCGAAAGGAGATGAGCGCCGCCGTCACCCCGCTCCGAGAATACAGCTCATGGGGAAAAGCCTTCCACAATATACATTTCGATCAATTAAAGGATGCACTCAAGGCTCTACCCGAAATCAATCACCGCTACATCAGAGCTCTCGATAAATAATTCGCAAGTTTTTAAGACTAGCTTGAGCTTGTGCTACTTCTTCTAGAACTTACAAATTAGGTTGACTGGTTGCAGCAACCGGGATAGCGATCTTCTGTTATAGGTTACCATAATAGTTGTATATCTGTAACACTTTACATGCTGTCGATTTTAATAAAGTTCTATTCTGTTTCGTAATTTTTGTCGATGACCAGCTGACTTTTAAGTTTAAGGGTTCAGAAGATGAAAGGCGGTTACAGCCTATTTACATCACTCTTATTTATTCTTTTTGTTCGGAATATTTCATACTCATCCTTACCAAAGTATTTTCTTATCGGTCAATAAATATGCTATAGGTAGACTAGACTTCATGCATTTAGATTCTAGTTTGTCCTATGCTCCATATAAATCCGTTCGTTGGAAGTGCAGTGAAATTCGCTGTTTTCTCATTACCATATGTAAAAAGTTATACATTGAAGAGTCACTTGGTGGGAAGCATAAAATAAGATTCTCGCTAATATAAGATATCGGTCGAAATGTTTTGAGAATAAATTTGAAAGAAAGATTTGTACAAGGAATAGTTAGGATTTAAAATGAAGGCCAGAGGCAGAAACAGTATTATTGGAGGTTTGGAAAAAGAAGTTTCCACAACTGCAACCGTTTTGTTCCTGACGGTGGCGTGACGCTTTGTATCTTGGTTTCAAGAGCAGTTCTTCTTTCTGGAGGGTTTAGGCTGGTGCGCTGCGGCAGAAAAATAATTTTCCATAACCGCAACTTGTTTCAGAATGTGGCGTTCTCCTGAACATACTCTCTACTACGTTTGCTAAATTTCTACACTTTTGTTTTTAAAACGTGACCACGTTTGGTTTGCAGGGGAATTAGACAATTTCCTTTTCTTTGTCTCACTCGCATCGACATAGGTCTAGCTTAACAAGTTGTACATTTCAGTAGTGAAATCTTATGAGAACTATAAGTATTGTGTCCACGAAGTGCAGGTTCGATCCCCAGTACGGGCAAGTACCAATGTGACATTTTCTAAGTTGCATGTGTCGCCCTTGTGCATAATTTCTTTTATAATTCTGTTTTATGTGAATCGTGGTAGGACTTGGGGGAGGCCTTTGCCCAGCAATGGGACACTACAGGCTAGGAAATTAATGTGCTTATGTTGTGTTATCATTTGATTTAACTTTATGAGTCACATAATATAATCTCAGTCAGCATAAGTATGCGTCATTTCATACAAGTTAGTTAGATACTGACTTATTGTTTGTGTACCTAAGTACTGACCTAGGCACATTGTAATATTATATACGTCGTAGGTACAAAAATTTTACTCATTCAAACGCAAAATACTCACTCGCACCTGTTCGTGAACTGTCATACTTTAAAACAATATTTGAAATGTGTCATTGGCCAACACAAAATGTATACAGCCAGAACAAAAAAATATTTGCTTTTTTTCTACCTTTAGGGCTATTTGTTCTGATATGTCAAAAGGTAAATCACACATACCCACCTCTTTACGACCTTTCCTTATAAGATAAGCAGTTAATACCCGCATAAAATTAATTATTACTATACTAGCTGTTGACTGCGACTTCGCCCGCGCGAATATCTGTATAATAGCCGTATAAACATTACCCACTTCTGACTTCTTCTGACATTCGTTATACTTAAGTCAATATATACAAAAACTTAACAAATTATAAACTAAAACCACCCTGTACATTGGTGAAAACAGCATGAAAATTGATGCAGAAGTTTTTGAGTTTATCGCGAACAGTCAGATAGACAAAGACGGCGGTGGACTGTTTTATAATATGTAGTAATTAGTTATAATATTCTGAAAAATATTGTTATATTTTATAATTGTATTGTATAATTGTTTCATTGATATGATCCAAAGAGTGACACGACCTATGACAGGAAAACAATTGAAACCACAACAATACCTTGTTCTAAATTACTGAGGGCGATGACGTCATATTTTTTGTGAATTAAAAGTAATCCTTGTAATTAATAGTAAAATACCTATATTATTTTCTTTCATGACTGAAAAATGGACTAAGAGAAACAGTCCTTTTTTTGTTTTCTAGAGTGAAACGCTAATGACTACAATCCGCGTGGGTTGTAGTCATTAGCGTTTTACTCTACGGGCACGGAAAAATGAAAGAATTGAGCGAAATGAACGAAATGAATGGAATGAACGAAACGGATGAAATGAACGAAATTAATGGAATGAATGAATGAATTAAATAAAATGAATGACATGAGCGAAATGAATGGAATGAACGGAACGAAAATAAATAATTGAACGGAAGGGAACCGGGTCCTAGGTAGGTAGATGTCTACATTACTAAACAGCAGTCAGGTTTATAGCTATGCCTACACTAAACTATAATAGTATTAACTCTATGAGTAAAATATACCATTAGAATATTTTTATCGATAAGTATTATTCTAAACATTTTTTTGTTTTAAATAAATTTGTATTGGGAACAGAATTAGAATATCAGATAATAGTTGAATTCTCTAATTAAAATATACCGACAATAGATACGCCCAGTAATAATACACTCATTAAAAACCAAACTAAAATGCTAAAACGAACTAATAAAAACAAATTTAAATATTTAAATGACGTAAATTATGAAGAAACGCCGATGATTATAATTAATTTCGAAATAATTCAACGTTTATCGATGAGTCAACGCCTGCGTGCCATTTTGTGTAAACAGTTGGCCGAAATGACAATAAATAAGTGTTACATGTCTGTATAGTTCAACACCACAAATACCTCGACAGCTGTCCTTGGATATGGTCATAGGCTTTACACGGCTATCTGTAATCTCATACAATTATTGCCCAAATTTGTTTACGTATTTTGGTAGCATTTTACGGAACCTCCGTATAAGGACTCCGCAATTCAGTTTAGTCCTACGGCGATAGGGGGAGGTAGAGAGGCTTGACGTGATGCTCGTTGAGCTTTGTCTGACTCCTGCACGTAGGCGGCCTTGGGGGTGTAGTATTACATCGTGGTCGCTTCTGCTCTGCATCGGGGTGACAGGGCGGATTCGGCAACACCCGAGGTGACAAAGCAGCCCTATTTAGGGTGGCACTGCTTTCCCCGCTCAGCCGGGGAGGGGGCTAGAAAAGGTGCCCTAAACAAATGCTCATCCCAACCTACAAAGAGGGTAGCAACCGCGGCTGCCTCTGCATCCCAAATTCGCGGTCGACGTTACAAAAATATAAAGAATATAAAATCAACACCAGCATTAATGACCTTTGGCGCGTGGAATGTGCGTACACTTCTAGATCGCGAAGCAAACATTTGTCCGGAACGAAAGACTGCCATCGTAGCAAGAGAACTTCATCGCTATAATATTGATGTGGCTGCGCTCAGCGAAACACATCTCCCCGATGAAGGAGAGCTGACAGAACACGTGGGTGGATACACTTTTTATTGGAAGGGACTTGCTGCCAACGAACCGCGAAGGTCAGGTGTAGCTTTTGCAGTCAAGAATAAGCTTGTCAAACACCTAGAAGAATACCCTGTACACATTTCCGACCGTATTACTACACTACGCCTTCACATGGAACATAACAATTACCTTAATATCATCAGTGTCTATGCCCCAACGCTAGACAAGTCTGATGAGATTAAAGACAAATTTTATGAGGAGCTAACGCAGTGCTTAGATCGTATTCAGACAAGAGAGCAGATCCTACTCTTGGGTGACTTTAATGCTCGGGTGGGTCGGGATTATGAAGCCTGGCCTAAAGTTCTAGGCAGACATGGTCTTGGAAATATGAACAGCAACGGACAGCTGTTGCTTAGTCTCTGCGCACAATTCGATCTTGCGATTACAAACACCATGTTCAGATTACGAGCTAAATATAAGACCACGTGGATGCACCCTAGATCAAAGCACTGGCATCTTATTGACTACGCTATAGTGCGTCAGAAAGATGTGTCACAGGTTCAGGTTACCCGTGCCATGCGCGGCGCTCACTGTTGGACTGATCATCGGCTTCTGGTTCTTAAGATACGTTTTCGACATCAACATCCCCGTAGATCAGACAGACCGAAACAAAAGCATCTGAACCTTGAACGACTTCAAGATAAAGACACGAGAAAGGAATATGCCGAAAACTTGAGTTCTGTTTTGCAGCCTCTTGATCTAGAATCCGGTGAAGTCGGCAAAATGTGGGAGTCCCTTTCGTCTCAAATTCTCGGAACTGCTACATCAACTTTAGGTCCGAGGGTCCGAAAACACGAGGACTGGTTTGATGAAAATAATGGGGTACTAACGGACGCTATTGATAGACACCGTCGACTTTTGAGGCGGCACAGCAGAACACATAGAGGTGAAACTGTTACGGAAGTACGTCATAGTGAAATGGAGCTTCGTAAGCTCACACGAAAGGCGAAAGAGAATTGGTGGTTGGAGAAGGCTCATCACATACAATGGCTTGCTGATACCAACCAGCTAGGCAATTTTTACAATGAGGTAAGAAGCCTGCTTGGTATATCCTCTACAGCAAAAGTCCCACTCAGGCCGACCAATGGCAAAGGGCTTCTTAAAGATAGGAAAGAAATACTCGAGCGATGGGCGGAGCATTTTCAGAAGCTACTTAACGTGGATCATTCTGTCAACATAGACCACGTTCGCTCGTTACCTCAACAGTCTCATGCCTTCGAGCTTGACGAGCCAGTGTCCCTAGAGGAGGTTACTCTGGCCATTAAACAGCAGAAAAATAATCGTGCAGTTGGAGTGGACTCTATACCGGGAGAGTTATTGAAGTACGGTGGGGAGGACCTGCACTTTGCGATTTGGAAACTTTTTGCCGTTATATGGGAACAAGAACAAGTCCCATACACTTTTAAAGTGTCTCTCATTCGGGCTCTATATAAAGGCAAAGGTGATCGAGCCGATTGCGGTTCTTACCGCGGTATTTCCTTACTCTCAGTTCCGGGAAAAGTCTTCGCTAGAGTTCTAATGAATCGACTTAGAAATTTATCGGAAAAGATCCTGCCAGAATCCCAGTTTGGTTTCCGACCCGACCGTGGTACCTGTGAGGCCATTTTCTCATTGCGTCAACTACAAGAAAAAAGCAGAGAACAGGGTCGCAATATGTATCTCTGTTTTGTTGACCTTGAGAAGGCTTTTGATAGTATACCGCGAGAAGCCCTTTGGTTAGTTCTGCAGAAACTAGGATGCACAGAGAAATTTGTTAGACTTTTAAGACTGCTTCATGACGATATGCAGAGCTGTGTCGCTGTAAACGCAGATCAGTCAGAGTTTTTCCCCGTTACCTGTGGGGTAAAACAAGGTTGTGTCCTTGCGCCCACACTGTTCGCGTTATATTTTGCAGTTATGGTTCAGGAAGTTTTACAGACAACTCCTGAAGGAATTCGCATACGTTTCCGTAATGTTGGCAATCTTTTTAACTTAGCCAGGCTCAAGGCTCGTACCAAAGTTTCTTACGCACTGATCACTGAGATTGTCTATGCAGATGATCTGTGTTTTGTAACTGATTCCCCAGAAGGCCTGCAACGACTTATGGCCAATCTACACAAATCCTGTCGAAATTTCGGTCTGAAGATTAATGTCAAAAAGACGGAAGTGATGTCTTTAGATGTCCGTGGTCAAGAGACACTGACCATTAAACTCGGTGAGGACGTACTAAAGCAGGTGAATACATTTCGCTACCTGGGGAGCACTATAACATCAAAGTGCGACCTTGATGCTGAAATCAACAGTCGGATCGGTGCCGCAGCCGCGGTATTCGGCAAACTGGATCGCAAGGTTTTCAGCTCACATGACCTGAAGCTGGCTACTAAAATAGACATATATAGGGCTGTAGTATTGCCGAGCCTGCTGTACTCATCGGAGTCATGGACGGTTTACTGCCGCCATATTCGAGCTCTGGATCGTTTCCATATGAAATGTCTACGCAAAATATTGAACATCCGTTGGTCTGACCGCATCCGAAATACGGAAGTGTTGCGAAGAGCTAACATTATGGGGATCGAGGCCTACCTCATGCGCAGACAGCTCCGCTGGTGTGGACATCTATCACGAATGGCGAATAAGCGTACAGCAAAGTGCATCTTTTTTTTTCTGAACTTGAGGAGGGCAAGCGTAAGCATGGCGGGCAACTCCTCAGGTATAAAGATGTGCTGAAGCGCCATATGAAAAAGTGCGATATTGAGCCTTCAGAATGGGAACAAATGGCTATTCGACGACCAGAATGGAGGACGTTGGTAAAGACCAGAGTCAAAGACTTTGAGGACAAACGCTGCTCCGAACTGGATGCTAGACGCGATGAATTAAAAGCACGCCCACCTTGTGCCATACCATACAATTTTTGCAATGGTGTACTGACCTGCCCACATTGTGCGCGAACATTTAGTAATAAGATCGGCTATGTGAGCCATGCACGAGCACATCAACGACAAATGGAACTGTAAAACGGAGAGTGAAGAGGTCGCCGTGGCCGAAATCGGTCGAGGAACATATATACGGAACCTCTTCCTTTTTTATTACCTTCCATTTTGGATTCGAGTGTTTTAGCTCAGCAGTGCATCGGCCAGTTTCAAGACTCTCTTCTGTTTTTGAATTTAGAATAACTTGCAACTGTCAACTTTTTTCATCAAGCATTCTTTGATTTAAAAAGAAATTAAAAAAAAACGGAGAGCTTTTAAAATGTCTGTTTATTACTGTAAATTAAACTTTGTATAATATGTATCAGTTATTTGAATAACGTACAACTATTTCCTTCTGTTTAACACAACGCTCTCAGTTCTGACGTCATGTTGGTATAGAATTTCAATCAATGCATTTTTTTGCTCGTCATAGCGTCATCACCGTTCGACGAAAAATTGGTTCATGTCTTTAAATTAGAACAGTAACTTAGTTTAATAGAGTTTAATATAATTCTGAGTATAAATCGGTCAATGTTTTTTACTTCTTCGTGGAATCCTAACCAAAACGTAGTTCACACTATAATTAAGCAAAACCCAAGACACCTAATCTAAATTGTCAGAATAAGGGATTAAATTAAATAAACAGAACTAAAAAATATTACAAAGTATCGTTCGAAGCTATAGTAAATGTGAGGGCTATTTGCAGTCACGAGTTTTTTTAAAAGACTTTGAAATTCATATTAAAAAATATAACCAATAACATTGAAATTCCCTAAATTCAAAACTATATTTTGTTTAATTTAAGGTCAAAATTGTCTAGACAACCAATGGCTTTAAATCTAAATAACCCTGTTTCAGCAAAAGCATTTTCACATTACATTTAAAAAGGTATTTTGTACTTACAGTAAAACAATAATCCTTCAACGTGTGTTATCTAAAGTTTTATGGCTCATTGAGTTGTAAACCTGTTTGTAACTAGGCTATGTGGAACGCGTCGAGGAGTAAGGCGCAGAAAAACTGTTCGAATACGGCCCGACACCCGGCGACCGGCGCCGCGTTACTAGGTCTAGGTTACAAGTAAGTGTTAAAGCTGTAACATGGATATAACATACCTCTGATAAGCCACAAATCCAGATACTTACTGCTACAAAGTTTTGACAGCGTATAAATGTCCCACTGTTATAGGAAAACTATTTTAATTTTGAGCAGTGATCAACCACGCTAGCTCATTACTGTTACAGGTTGGTGATAGTTACCACGGTGTTAAAGTCTGACTCTCCCTCCCGTTGTGCTCACAGTAGGCGGGGTCACTTGATGATTTGCCATGAAAAAAAGGTGTTCCCTGTTTGTTGGTGTCTTAGAATAGTTTAAAAAGTACATTTAACTTTGAAAAAGCCTCTTTCCATCCTATTTACTAAAAGCATACCGCAATTTAACCTATTATATGTTGCTGTTGTGGAACAGATGGCACACCACACTTCACATATCGACGTCTCTGTTCCACTGTAGCTATCTTGATTTGGAGGTAGTGGTAGGTTCATGAGAGGTTCACATATCATGTATTAAAGCTCCATCTGCCCTCTATTTACTCGTTCAAAAAAAGGAGATCAATAGAAATATTAAATTCTACAGTATAGTTCTGCCACCCGTCCACAAAAATATCAGTTTTATTTATTTTATTCTTTAGAGCCATGAACATTTCAATGTTTTAGCACTGACTTAACGTTTGTTTATGTACCGGTAGTACTGCTTGCAACCTAACATGTAAAAGCAATTAAGCAAATGGAAGTTCACCAAAAATCGACTAAAGGGCAGAGGGTGACCTTGTCTGGGACTTAAACCTATACCTTTGGGTTAAGAACTAATTACATTGCATGTTCTTCTTCACTTGGAAACTTTACAATTAACCGAAGTTGATTTAACTCTTACGAAAAGTAAAATTCTTGTGAAAGAGTGAAAGTTTTTAACTCCTTGTAGATCGCGCTATCCCTAGAATAGGTTGTAATTTACTGAAAATTGGAATGCTAGACCACCTTCCGCTTGTTGAGCATACTTTCTTCCTTTTATCATTCCCTTTCAGCTTCTGAATACCAGAACTTAAAGAAATAAGGTTAAAAAGAACACTGTAAACCACCCTAGAAACAGGAAAAAAGTCAACATAAATGGTAAGCTCATCATGGAGACCTTTATCTATTAAATTACTAACTTAATACATATACCCGTTCCAATATTATCTAGTTGTCAATGAAAAGAAAAAAACTAGGTAAGTGTGACGAGCGAACATAGATGAAGTAGTTTATTGTGACCCCTTTACAAACAGCTACTGGTCGTAACATCTGTATACATAAATACCATTTCAACAAAAACTTATTTTAAACTTCATTATGCAATCTGTTCAACTTATCATGAATTCTGTTAAACAATCTTTACCACACGCAATAATTTCGTAGTAGCTACAGTTGGAGGCAATCTTCCCTAAATTGGAAAGGAATTTCATGACCCAACTTTGTAAATGAGTTGTGCTCTTGTAATGGACATTGATTTTTAAATTAATCTTGCTACAGATTCTTTGGGTTCTTTCTCCTAAAGACAGACAAAAATATTGGTTACATATTTTTCTTGACTCGATAGGCAAGAAAAATCCGTTGGAAATTGTGCCTATGTTCTGAAAATAATAGAACGCAATCTCGCTAGATTTAGTCAAGTATCAGAATCTTATTATATTATCTCGACTATTGAAACCACATGGCGGAACTTTCCTTACAAACAGCTGACGTCCACTTCATAGTTCATACTCTACATCTGCTACTTCAAGGGAGATCGGTAAACTAAACGAAATAAAATATATGAACAGGCAATATACTAATTACTACATTACCATAAATGCAAGCCTCAAATCTTATCCAAAACAAATCAAGAATTCAATAAGCTTAAATCATTAAAGATCACGCCAGAGTCCTCACAATACTAAATTGATTTTTACATCATTAATATCTTACGACACAGTCAGGATGGTTTGGTCACCTTTTGCCTGAAAGATACGACATACCTCATTCGACGAGTTATGTCGAAATCTTTACGAAGTGGATGTAGCATTAAGAAATTATCGTTAGTATGGGCATCGTAAGTAGACATCTCATCTTAAACATATGTCCAGATAACTCATCTTCTGAAAAATTATTACATAATTGGTCACTAGTTTCATAGGCATATTGGACACACATATGTCACAGTCATACTTGACAGTTAACCAAACTAAAGTGGTGTGACCAAACCCCTGTGATTCATCACACATGGAGTGTAAATGAGAACCATTTTGACTCACAATAGGAAGTGATTTCGGATTTCGGAAAGAGTTGCTAAACTCGAACACATCGGCTCGGTATTCCGAGTTTCCACAGCTCGATTACGAAACTAAAGAAATGGAATTTAAAGTGTTTGTGACGTTTGTTTGTTGACTAAAGTTTTCTTTCCTGTCCTCAACTGTATCAACTTATTTTTGTATGCATTGATCCAATTTTAATGTTTGGGTTTATCGTGCAAGTTAATAAATATCTCATCATTCAAATGTGAAATGGCCTTATCCCGATTCCTGAATACAACCGAAAATAAACCGTTTAACTAATCTTAAACGGGCGCCAACAAAAAGTCCTTTCCACACAGTCAACCTCTTTAAATCAAGTCAAAGAGCTGAGAGCTATCATCTGCCAACTTATAAGCTCATTACATTATAATCGACGTACATCAATAAAGAATCTCACACGTAGGTAACGTTCGAACTATTTCGGTCCGCTTGCGGGCGTTCTGGCGCATGACTGAAATAACTTGGTTTCATCATAACACTCTATACTTGCCTACAACATTTTATTTTCATACTATAGGTACAGTAAAACATGTGTTAAAGCAGGCGACTCGACCTGTTGAGTGATGAAATGTTTTAACGTAGGAACTCTGTAAGGGACGGATTTTTATGTCAGCCGTGAGCCGTCACAGCCAACATCATTCATACGTTTTTGTGACAAAATCAACTGCTTGGCACTTGCCAGTTTTAAAACATAAATGCTTCTTATGTTTCTAATAAACCCCTAAAAAAAAGCAATAACGGAATAGAAATGAAATATGAACAGTAGTCTCGATAAAATATCTGGTGCACAAAATTGAACAGATTTTATGTAGAAATATTACATGCCACGTATGTCTATTAAAATTCCTTAATAAAATATTAGTATATACCAACATTTTCGCACACACGCTGATTTAGGGGTATCCTTGACCTAATATTTTTCGGATCGCTCAAAATTAGGCCAATATTTTAGCTTCACATTCTAAAAAGTGCATAGTAACTAGTTTTGAGCTGTATATTTCTTGTATTGTCCATAGATATCGACTGGTGGATTCCATGGGTTTCCAAGAAGGCAATTCCATGCGTGGCGAGCCTATTATCGCATTGTGATGTTACGGGAACGCGGTTACTGATCTATGTCTTGATGTAATCTTCTAGGCATCGCTCACAACAATAATTGACTAAATACGTGTATGGTGTACCTACATAGTGAGGAGCAACAAGGAGGCAGTTACTTAGTCCAGTTGATAATGTTTCTATGACAAATTTTAATGTTTGTGGTGTAGGATTTTCTACCAAAAGCCAATATAAATCAGGCCACACTTTAAGATGGGCGCGAATACAGTCTTATAAATATTGAAGCTAAGAGTTATGTTACATTATATAGCAAACACATGAAACAAAAAATAAATTATAACAAACAAATAAAATCATATTTTTTAAATTTCATACGACCTTGCAATGTTATTGATAAAGGACCTTTAAAAGTGCACTGGTCTGGACAATGCTTAATGTTGCAAGTGACAATTAATGGCGTTCCTGCGCCGCGCCGCACCGCCGCCGTGCGTCGCGACCTCAGGCCGGCTGTGCCGACACGGCGGCATAATTCCTGCCATTTATGGCACTAGCAGACCCTGATAACGTTTCTTAAGATGTATTAAAAACTGAGTGTTAACGTCTGTCAATTTGCGTTTTAATCAAAGTATTATACAAGTCTTGTAATTGCGTGTTATTTGCATGCAAACTGTGCATACAAGTTGTTTAATACTTAATTACAATAAAGTAGGTATTGGTTGGTAATTTTAATTGTTTATTCGCAAAATACTCCGATGCTAATTAATATAAATTAAACCAATGGCATATATTTGCATAACATTGAAATATACCGATCACAGTTGATCACCGGCCCGTTGGTAGATTCAAACTCAGAGTTTGCGCCAATGTAACGTCAAAGTCTTAGCTACTTACCTAATCAATTTTCAAATAATCCAAAGCGGCTGATGAAATAACTTTAATCTGTTTATGAGACGAAGCAGGAAAGGGTTACAGTCTACAGACAATCAAGGCAAGTTTATTGTCATTCTTATCTGACAATAATAACAGCTTATCAAGAATATTCAACGCAACACAACAAGGCGCCATTTAATTAACATTTGCAATACCATATTAGGTATTAGTTACATGATAGTATCCTGTTTACTCAAGCGTATTGTTAAGATCATAACACGTAACGCATTTAGCATTCTGCACCGCCATATGTTCAGAAGCCTTGTAATGCTTTATACAGCTAATTTAGTATATTATTGTACTTGAATGGTCACTAAGCATGGCGCGTCCAGTTGCCAATCATAGCTATGACTAAGATAGATAGTATTTTTATCTCAGATAGATATGCCTAGTTTTAAGACTGATATTCTATTTCTGTCTTAACTTTACGTGATTTATCAGACTAGCAAAGCTAGCAGTTTTCTTCTTTATCTTATTTTTCAATAGATGTTTTGAATAAATCTGATAAGATAAATATTTTTTCATGTTTCGTAATACGTTGTAATAGCTTAATTAACCATATGCGGCAGAAATACCACAATAATAATGTTAATTTACATCAATTAGTGATTACGATACCATCATAACGATATTGTAAACTGTTGTGATATATAACCATGTTTGGAGGTAAGATTTTCCCGCGCTGACTCACCGCCCGCTCGGCAACCCGCTACTGGTCTTGTATGGCGCTCATGTACCAATTAAAATGTAATGTATTAAGACTACGAAGGTGATTATTTACCAGGTATGCAATAAAACTATAATATACGTTCACCAACTCAATCTTAATAAAGGTAAAGCGAATTTAAAAACATATTTCTCAACACAAATTATGTTCTGGTTCAGAATTATTTTCTGTTACAAGAATGACACAGATAAATGTCGCAGATGACCAGATAAGATAATGAGGTAAACTACGTATTATACAGACATTAAAGAAAAAACATAAACAAAAATAATAATTAAAGTCATTTATTTAAACAGTCAACTTAAAATATTTCTACTGAATTTTTCTATGATATTCAGGCGTCGCGTTTCCGTAGTCTTGCAAATTAAACAATGTGGATCTATTGGTGACCATATACTTTAGGAAATCTTGTATGTAGGACAGCACGAGTTGTAGAGATTTCTCGTCTAGCGCTGTATAAGCGAGCATCGGTCCCATCTTAGCGAAAAGTCTTAATAGATGTATGGAGCCGTATATTTGAGACATCGGCGTGTCAGGGTATTCATGCAGAATCTCGCTGTACTGTGGTCGCTCAAACTTGTAGAGTAGTTGTGACCCGAGTGTTGAGTTAAAGTATTCTTTAATTCCTCCAGTGATGTCAACTAATACTGATTCCTTAGACGGATTGTGAGACTTGCTAGCCTTCTTGAAGGCTAGGTAGTTGTCGACGATCTGTGCGACAGTAAGCTTGGCCGGCAGTATGGCAAGCTTCTGTTGCCTTGTGATGACGTCCCAGTCGTCTACGAGCCATACTTTGAGCTCCTCGGGTATCTTAATCTTCACTTCAATCTTAGCTAGGTATTGCTCTTCAGATTCAATTGACAGATCTAACCGGCCTCGCTTTTTCCTGCAGACATAAAATATAAATTAAGTAAAATGTTAAGAAATGGCCTGTCGTCCCGTTCAGTATTTGTTACCTTACTATATTCAATTAATCAAAGTATTAATTTGTGTTTAACAGTACTTGTAACGCCATCTGTTGAAAATATTGGTCAACTTTGCGGCGACCAATAATTGACCGAAATAGCGCACATTATTTGTACCTTATTATATCAGAATCATTTATACTGGGTACCACTTACAAATATAATATGATTATTCATATCTAATAAATCATTTCACAACTAGATTAGACTTCAACAGAGTTTAACTTTTTCTGGCAAAACAAAAGTGGTTTTAAGAGAAGATTCTTCGATGACTCAAAGAATCTTCTCTTAAAACCACTTTTGTGGTGTCAGTATATGTTTATCAACATGTATTTTTGTTTGCTTTATACTTCATATATATATTTCTTCACAACCCGATGTATACTTAAAATTTTAGGCTTGACATTCAGAATCTTATCTTTCTCTCTACTTTATTAATATTGTAATGACAAAATGACAAGTATTAATGTTCCAATTGTATTCACAGTAACATTATTATACTTACTTGGGTTGATCAGAGCCAGAGTCAGCCGGGGTATCTTTGCTTTGAGTCTTAGTGGCCTTCGCTGGTGCTGGAGTAGTTACCTCTGGTTCTTTGCCTGTAATAAATAAGTAGTGAAACATTAACAAGGTGGAATGAAAATTTATAGGTGGGTTGCAGCAGATCAATGTGCTACAAGGATATTCTGGTACCTGGCAAGTCATAATGAATGCTGTCATATTTTGTGAAAAACCATCACTTATTGACAGACAGTCAGACAGTTGAGTCGAGTCGCTGGGCACAGGCCTCTTTCCATAAAGGGAAGGTTTGAGCATTGATCACCATGCTAGCTCACTGCGGATTAGCAATTTCAGATTTCAATATACAATAACTAAATGTTATTTTAAATATACCTTGTAAAATATAGCTTGATACCTGTGACGTTTGTCAGAATGACATCACATGGGGGGGGGGGGGAGTGGGATGGGGGCGTCTTTTGTATTTTATCGATATCGATCTATGTAACTAGTAATGAGTTTTATTAAAAAAATACGTCGTTACGACATTGAAATAAAGAATGAAGAAAGAATTAAAGATGGAAGATTAAGTCATAATAAAGTGCAAATAAATGTTTTCTTTAAAATAATTCCCCACTATCGGTTTATTTTGCCATTTTTTATTATTATATTATAATTTTCATACTACAATTTTATCGATGTTCGACTGTCAGTTAGTTACACGTCACTATAGCTCTTCAAAATTGCATTTATAGAGTAAGCTAACAACCAAAAAATATTTAAGAAAAATTAAATATTATTTAAATTACTCTTTTTTTTTGCTGGTATCTTAATAATTACATGATTGTTTAAAAAAATGCGTTTTATTTTTATACACAAACGACGTATTTACGTTTAAAAAATTTGAACTTTAAAAAAAAAACATGTAGTGAAGCTGTCTTCAAAACACACTCGGTAATGTCACAGGTATCAAGCTATATTTTACAAGGTATAGTTCCTCCAGAAAGTTCTTCCATTTTCTAACACAAGACAAACTGTTTATTCAGTTTGACATAGCAACTAAGTAAATCGCTTCAGTTCATGATAAAGGGTTCCTGTTGGGTGTGAAATTATTTGGTCCACACCAAATAAGTGTATGGTTCTGTCATATATGATACTTATTATCATAATGGAAAAAAATATTACCAGCCGGTGTTGATGCTCTGGACTCTTCCCTGGCCGGGGTGGCACTTGCAGCTGCTGCTTCTGACTTCCTACCTTTAGCAGGAGCTGAAACATTTTTAATAAATATAACATAGTAAGTATGTAACATTTTGTGTAAGAAACGATATGAATGAAAAAGGAGTAAATGATAGTGTATAACATCTGATAAGGTCAAATGGGAAAAAAAAATGTGTCACTGACCCCAAGTAAAATGGGATGAAGATGGGGAGGAAGATGATGTAGTAACATTTTGTAATAAGAAATATCTTTGTTAATCCTTTTGTGTAAAGCAGCAAATAGTTAAACACATTAAGCGAACAACTTCAAGACCATTAATACAGCTTCTGACAATCCTATCAAATGGTAGGTACAGAAAATAATAGCATACATTTATTAAAATATACAGCAACCGGAAGATTAGACACATTTTAGTTAGAATTGCAAAAATAAATGAATATTTAATGGTTTTGGTTCATGAACTGTTCACACTACATATAAAGCAGCAAGTTTACTCGTAGTCTGAATAAAGCAGTATCAACAAATGTAGAATAGAATATATTAGAATAAACAAGGTTATAGTCTAAAAAATATTTTAGTAATATACTTTTCTTAGTCTTGGTTGGTTGTGCAGAGTGTGCCCTCTGTACCTCCTTCTGTCTCTGAACATTGGCCTCATTGTACTTGAGCACACGGCTTTCTGGAACCCACTCATCCCAACTGAAACATTACAGCATAGTTTAGAAATTTTGTATGATCTAAGGTTATATCGATGACATAAAACGTTTACTCAAGAAATGTGTTAAACGAAGACTTACTTCTTGTTCCAACCAGCGTAATGGATTAGATATCGAACATGTTTATCTTTCGTTACCGAACTTTTAAGACATTTTGCCTCGTAAATCAGGGGTCCATGAAAACACAACACTTTTTCACCTGAAATTATCAAAACGTCCAGTGTTATTACAAAATAATAAAACGCTAATATAAGTAGTACACAATGATAAGAACAATTTTTTTTGAACTAATCGTATAAATAAATTTATAAAGGAGAAATTTACCATCAGCGAACTTTAGCTTCGGTGCCATATTTTTATTTACTATTTATTTCTTTACAACCATAGGCTACAAAAAAATCTTTATATTTTGATTTGTCTATGGTATAATTGTCTATTCTTTCAATTTCTCATAATCGACTAAACCATAGACACGGCAAAGTGAAAAAAAAAACAGGAAAACTATAGATTAGTTAAAAAAATCGAAGCGTAAATTCTAGATCTGTGAACGATTTTAATATTAAGTTTATTTAATTGAGGTGTTTTCTCTTCTTCGTCCCAACAATTGGTTTCAAGTGTATGAAAGACTATCGTAATATTCTTACTAACCACCGCCATCTGTATGTCAGGGTAGTAAAAATTTCACAAGCTTAGCAAGAAGTTCTAATAGAGGGCAGTAGTAGCGTAGACAGAGAACGGCTCTATTCTCTGTCTATGCTAGACAGAGAATAGAGGCATACTGCATAGTAGTAGTGATTCATATTAATAGAAAATGAAGTCAAAATATTGAACGGTTCTCCCTTGTACCAACTAAATCCGTATTAGACCTAATTTGTATGGTAACAATATTAATAGCCCGTCAGGGAAATATCTCACCCTGTTGTACTTGCCTGTTCTCAATTTTGATTTTAAGTTTCATGTTCATTATTAAGTTTTCTTACAACCTAGGACCTACCCTTATTCCTAGCTCCCATGCCACATTTAATTGCGTTATAAATAGGTATACTTTACATTTTTGGACTTTGATTTTGGTTTATCAAACTTTTAGACAAATATTTTAGACATGTTTCCATATTGTAATAATTGTATACCTAGACTTGTATTTGTCGATTATACATACAATTACTTCTTAATTTTATGAGTAAGTGTAATTAATCACATCATTCCATTTTTTTCGAACACTTTAGCTTCATCCACACTCATCAATCGCTTCATAGGTACCTACACGCCCGTCGGTTTAGGGTACTCCTGACCTGACCCTTTTTTAGGTCTTCTCCTCCCAACAACTCTATTCAAACTACACTTCATCTGTTTCGTTAGTCTTCTTTCGTACTACTCTGCCTACCCCCAAGGGACAGAGGTGTGACGTTTATGTATGTAATTAATGCTAAACCTCATAGAACATAACATAAGTTACCCTTGAAGTTTCGTATTTTTCTCTATGACATTCCATAAGATAGCCTTATCTTCGTAGGTACTTACCCGCGTAGCTGTAGACACTTAATTGGGATACCTACTCCGAAATGAAAATCCGAATCCGAATAATTATTCTTAATGTTCCGTAAAAAAGAGTATGTCTACTGGGTTTTTAACGACATATTATGTGATTCCAATTTGGTAATACATAAATACTGCTAGTTCGGTTTTATAATGTTAGACTGTTACAGGCTTATGTGATCACTGTATTAAGCATAATAATATGGATTTTGTATAAAGTAACGACTATTCCAGTACAGCTACAAAATGTTTAGTCACATTAAAAACATTTTTATCAATTAGATACAGCAAAGAGCAACGAGCAAAGATTTCAAATCCTTTTAAATCAGTTCCTTATCATTAAATGATTATAGGAACGTATTTTATTTGCACCATCATTCAACGATGTTACTTTATACCAAAGTCCTACATCTACCTAGATTACAAACGCATATCAAGATTTGCTTTGATTAGAAACTTAGGCATATTTTTCTTTTCATGCACTACTTTTAGGCACCTATTATGTAGAAATCTTACATTTTAATAGTAGGTATCACGAAGTATGTTAGTCCTGCTGTTGGCCAGCGAAGGCGATTCTTTACCTATAGTCCAGTCATTTGGTAGAAAATAAGGGGGTTACCTGGAAAGTTTTCCGGGAGTTTTGAAAATTTGGTATTTTATAGATTTGGATATGCTCTTTTCGAATTTTAACTTTGCCACCTCGTACGACCGCCGCTCGCGCCGCCATTTTGAAAAAATGGCGCCCAAAAACGGTTTTTTGGGAATATCTCCTTTCTGAGGCATTTTACGAAAAAAATAACTCCTACAAAATTAAACTAGAAAAAATTTACTACACTTTATGTCTTATTCACTTTTTCATAAAATCAATAGTTTTTGATGTACGAGCACCGCAAAGTATTACTTATTCATCTGCCACCACCACGTGTTTTTTGTATATTTTTCTAAAATGTTCCATTACTGCCACCGGTTTTCAAGTAAATTGTCACAAATAAAACAATTTTCCGTATAAGAAGCCATAGATCTAAGAACATAATCAACACTGTACGTCAATAAACGTACATTGATGATTCAGTATAAACTAAATATTTCTCTTAATATAGCTTCTACCAACAAATTTTTCGTTGAAGTTTCGTTCAAAGTCGAGAGAAAGGGCCCGATTCAAAAGTGACATATTACCCTGACACCTACTTCTTAAAAACCGGCGGCAGTAATAGAACAGTTAACAAAAATATACGAAACACTCGTAGTGGTGCAAATCAACAATACTTTGTGGCGCTCGTACGTCCAAAACTATTGATTTTATGAAAAAGTGAATAAGACATAAAGTGTAGGAAATTTTTTCTAGTTTAATTTTGTAGAAAACATTGTTTTCGTAAAATGCGTCGGAAAGGAGATATTCCCAAAAAAACGTTTTTGGGCGCCATTTTTTCAAAATGGCGGCGCGAGCGGCGGTGGTACGAGGTGGCAAAGTTAAAATTCGAAAAGAGCATATCGAAATCTATAAAATACCCAATTTTCAAAACTCCCGGAAAACTTTCCAGGTAAAACTACCAAATGACTGGACTACTATTAACGTGCCATTTTTTAAAAGGAATGTTTAGTAAGGACATGAACGTATCCTGTATAAAAAAAGCTCGGGCAAGGCGTAGAGGAGTATTTGCTTAGCTACTTTACATTTTCTTTAGTGATCAGTAGATAGCTGTTTTTGTAGTTTGCATCCCGTTTCCGTGGACTCCGTTACAAGGGAAGAATGAAGTAAAGTCCATGAAGACCTCCCCGAACAAAAAACGCCTATATAAATACATTTCACTGATTAACTGCAAATAATTCGTCACTATACTTATAAGGGTTCCTGGGCAGGTAACTGATGTAATTAACAACTATAGGCACAGGATGGAAGTTTAGGATTTTCGTTCTTACTTTTCTACACACTTAAGTACATCTAGATTTTTGTCTTTAGAAAGAAAATAAGATTAGTCGATTCAGAGTGTAAGAAATGTTTCCCAAGAATAATGGAAGTTCTAAATCATCTTTCACTAAAGCTCGTAAGTCGTATTTAACATCCGTTTCTTAAAATCTGTGCAACTGATAAGATTGACCCGATGTTTATCGGGCGGTCAGACTATTGTTATCGTCGGGTACACGCCCCATTTCTACGCCTGATAAGAAGTTCGTAAACAAAATATATCGTGAACCAGCTCGATGTTACATCATTAACACGAAAATACGATTCACGGATCAAGCAACCTTCGTTAGAAGGCACGGCCAACACAGTGGAGGCCAGTCCGTCGGCGTCAGCTGACAGCGTAGCACGTGTTTTTTGTTGAATTTATTATATTATCACGTCGCAATGTCTCAGCAAGGCCCGGCGTTTGACGTCAACGCTATGACGCTGACTCGGTGGGTCTTGGGCCAACAGAGGACCGCGCCGTCAGCCACCGGCGATCTGACCCAGCTGCTGAACTCCATCCAGACAGCTGTCAAGGCTATACAGTCGGCCGTGAGGAAAGCCGGCATCGCTAAACTGTTCGTATTTTTTACTATTATTATTTATACCGGCGTACCGCGTGATACAGTATAATTGCTCTAGTTAATACGTTTTGAAACAACCAACAGTTATATGTTGCGTTTTTTATAAATGTTGTGTTGACTTATATTTATCAACACCTCTCACAAAAGTAGTCAAGTTTATTGCCATCTATTCCGAGTTTATTGCACTCTTAGGAAAAGTTTCTCGTTTCTAAAACCATGTTATATGTCATATTTACTAGATAATCAGTACATGTACTATCAGCACTGAAAAAATTTCACTTAGATGTTTCAATCTTATAAAAATAGATTTAATCCGTAGTGTTGTTTCAAAATGTTTCATAAAATGACCTATTTTATACTTTAGTTTGTGCCATCGAAGTACAATCTTATCCATTTTCATAACTGAGTAAATAAATGAATTATTGCATGTTAACATTTGTGTGAAAGTTACATATATTTCCGATCTTTGTCAGTATGTAAATGATGAGAATTTAACCTTGGAGGACACCATTCACCTTTGTGTTAATATAGGTAAATATGGAATGAAATTACGTTAAAAATAACTTTCAATTCAGTATCAATAGACTTGAGAGTTTTAATATACTACATTTAATTAAAAACCAGAACACATCTAAAGAATATGTAACTGACTGGCAAATCCAGCACAGTAAAGTCCTCTTTCTATAAACAACACAGAAAAAATAATTGTAGACAACTCTTGTTCAGTTGACCAATGATTGAAATCTAGATTTCATTAAGATAGCAAACTAAACAGTCGATAACCGCTTATTATGTCATGTAACCTATTGTGAGCCCAATGCTGGCAAAAAGTTCTCCCTTTTAGACTCCAGACTGTTCTTTACTGAAACACTTCATTCTCATAAATCTGTGAATTAAAATCCAATAATAATTTAATAAGTATTCTAACAATTCTATGCCAATTTTTCGTCGTTCTTTTGACCTTGCGACTGCCACACCTCCAACAGTGAGCCAATACGTAGATGTTTCGAGACACACCCGCGACCGGTATAACGGGTCGCAATCAAAACTTGTTGCTATCGCCATTATCTAGCAGATACCTAATGCTAATCACGGCGGGAAATCGATCAAGACTTGTCAGTGACGTGTTCGGAAATATGCTGACTCGACATTATGATTTGAAATACTTATGAAGATGATATCAGGAAAAATATCGGTGTTCTACTGAAACGTCATATCGACGAAAATAATTTTGTCACGTATATTTTTCTTCTTTTCTTTGATATAGTAAAAGTACTTATTTATAGATTTACCATCCATCACACCAGGAACGTCCTATGCATACATCAGTCAACGTTTTCCATCTTTTGATTTTATTAATGAATTGGAAAGGAGCGTTAAAAATAGAAAAATATTGTACAAAAACTGAAACGCCAAACACGTAATTAGACCATGGTTTTAAAGTTTAATGATGCCTGCTGAAACAACCCCAATTTCTCCAATAACTTTTTATTTACGCTAGCAGCCAGAATTTCATAGCATAGATCTTCCTTTCCTCACCAGTCATGGCATATCTGGCGACACGAACGTGCAGGGCGAGCAGGTGAAGAAGCTGGACGTGCTGTCCAACGACCTGTTCATCAACATGCTGAAGTCTTCCTACACCACCTGCCTGCTGGTCTCCGAGGAGAACCCCACCGTTATCGAGGTAAGCTTGTACTGTTTGGATGTAGCTAGTCAGCCATCTACTTATCATCTCTTGAAGTAGGACCGATGCAGTTTCGCGGTGAATACGAAAGCAAACCACGGAGGTTCGGCCATTTAGGAAGATGAGGACGCTCCAGTGGTTTTAGCCGGTAACCCTCTAACGATGGACAGTCCATGAGGATTTCCACTGGGATCCAAAAAAGAGGACCGTTGCAGTTGTAGAAACGACACGGATATAGCGTTAGATCGGCACTTCGTTTCGACAGCTGCAAAAGTCTCACCTTATGCGTGTTAAAATTTGCCTAAAAGTTAATTTAATTTCTGTTAATTGGATCGATGTAAATAGAATATCCTTCGAATCGAATACTCCCATATTTTCTCATTATGGTACAAATTAAAAATAACAGAGCATTTGTGAGATAAGAAACCAACGTTTACACGATCTACTCCTTATTTATAAACAAACTATTTTAGTGCCCAGTTACGAAAAGAACGTTTATCAGTTGCCAGGTCAAATAAGACAAAAGAACGATAAAATATAATATTCATGTAAACAAGACTGGGGGCATGTGTGAATTAAGCTATAAATGTACACTTTCAGAAACAATTTATCAGATATTGTCGCCCGTACACTTGCAAAGTACAAATGAACTGAAACATAATTACAATTTGTCAAATACTTATTGCAGTAAGACCATCACTCGCAGTTTTATTACTCAAATAAGCTTGCTATGATTGAAATGTTGTACAATTAAAATATTTGATACAACACAAGAATGTTGAGCAGTCATATTGGCATCGCTAACTTCATTAACCTTTGTACTAGATGTGATAACAGTAAGTGGTCTCCGAGCCAAGTGTCGAATGGAAGATTGATAGAAAAATAGTCTAAGTCTTACTGCATACTTACCCAATGGGTTGTTATGCTATTATCGCTTCCTACTTCATCCGGAACTGTCTGGGAAATCCAAAAAAAAAATGGTTAACAGATAGCCCCATATAGAGCCCTAATTTCATATCCTTTTAGATCCCTCCCCTGAGGAAATGATACTCTTCTTATACGTTTCTAATTAAGTAAAAAAATAATTTCCATTTTTGACGCATTCAAATTAAATTACTAATCTGTTTACATGACTATTTCTTCACACGATAAGTAATTATTCATCAAGGAAATTTTGTTGTAGGTTGAAAATGAAAGGCGTGGCAAATACGTGGTCTGTTTCGACCCCCTCGACGGGTCCTCAAACATTGACTGTCTGGTATCAGTCGGTTCCATCTTCTCCATTTACAAGTAAGTAGCACAAGACCTACCGACATCTCGCCAATTTACAGTTGTGGAAGCGTGAAAGCGCACTACACGGCGTAGAGCGGCGTAGAGCGGCGTCTCTCTTCCACAACTGCAAAAACATTACTTTAGGGCTGGTCTCAGATATTCCAGAATTTAGAATCTAAGAGTTGGTTCTTTATAGCAAATATTTAAAAAGTAGTTTAGTATTACTCCCCTGTAACTTAAAAGTTGTTTGAATTGAAATAAAGAACAGACTTTCAGATTCTGAATTCCAGAATGCATGAGGCCTAAGTGTTAAGGCCCCCTTATCCCATTAGCACATAGTAATAAAAAGCCATTATAACAAGTGATTGTAATTTAGATTGGAACAAATGGGCATGGATTATGTGTTGATTAGATTACCCACTATAATAAATCATAGTGACTTCATTTTAATGTAAAAGCTAATAGCGATATATTAAAAATATATTATCTATTGTTATGTTTTACGATAAAAATAATGAGGTTTATAATACTCGTGGAAAAAACACTTTAAACTAATTCAAAACATAACACATTTGTACATTTACCAACTCGGTACCTAATAAAGGTGTAATAAAATGAAAACAATGTAATGCAAAAACAAGTCTTAGAGAAAATAACATAATCTAATTCAGTTTTCTCTACAGAAACGGGTGCTCGTACTCAAACAACCAATTTCAAACAAAAATCAAACTTCTATAACAATAACAGGGGCTAGATTTAAGAATGAGTGGATCAAAATCATGTTATAAATGTCAGGTCTATGCACATGCTTCCTTTCAAAGCAGAATATATAAGTATCAGTATCATTGCTTCCTTAAATGATACAACGGTTTACTCACCCATATTTATCGGGATAGCCCGACTAGTTTCGGACCCAACCGGAGTCCTTAATCATGAGCTGACGCGGCGGCGTGGTCGCTAGTCGGACTCGGCCATCCCTATAAATAGGCGTGAGTAAACCGTTATATCACTTAAGGAAGCAATGATACTTATATTTTGCTTTGAAAGGAGGCAGAAGCAAAGATCCATCATTGAGGTATGAATCATCCTCACGTAAGTTACTATATTGCATTGTATCCGACTTTCAGAAAAACATCAGACGGCGAGCCGACAGTGTCCGATGCTCTCAAGCCTGGTAACGAGCTGGTGGCAGCTGGGTACGCGCTGTACGGCTCCGCTACCATGCTGGTGCTGGCCCTCGGAAAAGGCAAGGGAGTCCACGGATTTATGTACGACCCGTCCCTAGGAGAGTTCATCCTCACAGACCCTAACATGAGGATCCCTGAAAAGGGAAACATCTACTCTATTAATGAAGGTAAGATAATATTATTTGGAGTTTAGTAAAAGGAAGGCAGGCATATCAGAGAATGTTTAGAAATATACTTTTTTATAAAACTACTCCAATGATTGTAATAATTATAGGAGCAATTCAGTATTAAATATTCTAATACCACCTCTTGAAAGGAACAAGTACGGAAATCAAGTATGTAAAATTATGACGTCTCATTTTCTATTCTCAACCAAATCTATCCAAAATGGTAACCGGTTCTTAAGATCAACTACTGGCCTTCAAACGAATTTATTTTTAAAACTATTGGAAAGGTTACTACTTTATATTCAGCCTGTTTTATTTTAAAATAAATTCAGTATTTAAAAAAAAAAAACAAGTTACTGCCCCAGTCTAATATGGTACCAGTAGTAAATTATTAGGTACTTATTAGAACAGTCTCCTAGTTTATAAAACATTATCTTTACTGGTTTATTTCTTGATAATACCTGTCAGTGCTCATAAAACTAATAGCCCTATTCATTATTGTTTTAAGATGCTAGAGCACTTTGTTTAGTCTAGACATGTTCTAGATAATTTACATTTTACAACAACTTCTTAGTTAAGCTTAAGTATTAGATATGAATTTAGATCAATTTATCTGGCTAATTATAATATCTGGCAATTAATATCTGGCAATCCGTGTGGTGTCCGGATATAAAGAATAGCGCCACCCCATATCCTCCACTGGGTGTCGTAAAAGGCGACTAATGGACCTTAAGACCTAGTGCACTGTACCAAGCACCTTGGGTCACCCGAATGGTGGCGGGTAAACCACCAACAATCGCATTGACAAAGAGGGTTATTGTCAGGCAGGCGGCCGACTATAAAACCATAGCCAAATCCATTAGCAACATGTTTATAAAAAAACATGTTGCGCCGACCCCAAGTAAAATGGGATAAGGGCAGGAAGATGATGATGATGATTATCTGGCTAATTAGATACTTCTAACTACTTAATTCCTACCTACCTAAATAAATGCACCACGTAATTATCTTAGTTTTGACTTGCGTATTTATAAGATCCTACTGTTCCTTTACCTCTTACAAATCACTGCCTTTTGTGATTTCTGGCTACCAACGACCCGTATAACAGACCGATCACCACACCACCTTCGCCGTAGTCGTCATCGACGACATTGAGATAGCAGGACTTATTTAATTAATTTCTCTATAGGTTTATTCCTTGGCATTTCGAAACTTCATTTACATTACAAGTTCCATTTTATCCAGGTTACGCGGCAGAATGGGAGGCTGGTTTAAAACAGTACATCGAAGACAGGAAGCAGCCGAAGACAGGCAAGTCTTATGGCGCGAGATACGTCGGCTCTATGGTGGCTGACGTGCACAGGACTATCAAATATGGCGGCATTTTCATGTACCCCGCCACTAAATCCGCGCCAAATGGAAAAGTAAGTGTCTTTAAAAACAAAGATCATGTGATATGCATACAAAACGAAGTTATTTATTCGTCTGAAGTAAAGAGTAGAGTAGTAGGTACTGTTGAAGAGTTTGGTGCAATTTTAAACAGAATTTTCTTTCGGTTGCAACGAATAAAAGCAAATTACTTACATAAGTTTTTTACTCATAATGCAGGTTGACGTTCATTATTATTTTCACGGTTCTATTCTATTTTTTAAACGTAGTTTTCCTGCAAGGTAAAAAGAGTGTCTATTATTTTTAATTTGTTGTAAAAGAACAATACTTAGCTCTTAAATCTGAGATTTTGGCACTAAATAAACAAAACACATTCTGTTGCTATCGCCGATTCCACCAGGATTCTTATGTGAATGAGATCATGTAATATCACAACGCACTGACCTCGTCTAGACAGGCTATCGTGAGGTCAATCCATTACTATTTGTAAACACTTACGGCACGCCTATTCTTAATTATAATTATCATAGACACATGGTAATTTACCTTTCTAGAAAGTTTCGTAATTAACAACGAAAATTAGAAATTTAATGACGTCGTATTAACAGCTAAAGTACCTAATCTATTTCTTTGCGGAATATTGATTTTTGTACAAAGCTATTGTTTGTGAACATTTTTAATTATGACAAACATGATTTAGCTTTCTTAAGTACTAAAGCAGTCATATGTAGTTAATTTATTAGGCTGCAGTGTCGCAGTGCTCGACCAGTATTGAATACTTTTACGTGAATTGCATTGATGTATCTGGTCTTTGTGACTTGGTCATTTTAGAGATTTTTTATGAAGTTAGTAAATCAGTTGATTTATTTCTCTGCATACACTTTAGCACACCTTTTTGGGAAGTGAAAAAGTTGCTGTTTACCCAATTAATTTTGTTGTAGGTTCTAAGATAATCAATCGTCTCTCTGGGACACACATTACTTAAATTCTAGTAATTAAATAATCGGGTTAACACAAGTTGCAATGATGGTCATGCGTGGCGGGCTAGTTAATAAAAAAGAAAAGTATTACCAAAACTTATATTGTCATCTTTTGTTTACAGCTCCGTCTCCTCTACGAATGCAACCCCATGTCCTTCATAGTAACTGAAGCCGGTGGCCTAGCGTCCAATGGTAAGATCCCAATCCTGGACATCGTTCCCACCGGCATTCACCAGAGGGCGCCATGCTACCTCGGGTCTAAGAAAGACGTAGAAGAACTATTACAGTACCTGAACTAAACACAGGAACATTTAAACTGATTGGTTTAGCGCAATTCTGATTCCGAAGGTACACGAATGGATACGAAGATTCCCGATGTATCTTTTAAATTGGGGACCGTCAAGTGAAGTTTAAAAATGTGCGGGCCGTGGAATTGCGTTTTATCCATCTGAAGTGAATTTTTATGTTATACCGAATTATTTTTATAATGGTGACTATTTTTGTTGTTGTTATACTTATTATATAAGAAAGACTGAAATGTCGTTTTATTTTTAATCCTCAAAAATACAAATAGGTGGCCAATTGATAAAAATGCTTGAAGTTCTTCACTGCAATGCTCATTTCCCAATAGGTATAGAAAATAAAACAAGGAAATAACTTAACTAAGCTTTATTTACATGAAACTTAAATTAATACATAAGACTGGGCCACGTATAAAGGTGAAACTACTGACTGGTGTTACGCAGAACGAACACGTTCATACCCTTTACTATAAACGGCCCAATCAAAACTTGGTCGAGATAAATAAAGGTAATTTTGCAATTAATCCACAATTTTAACGCAGTTAATTCTTTTGAATAATTGTTATTGCTTACTTATTGCACTTATTCTCCTTAAGATTTTCAGCTTAAAGTAGTGATAGGAAATTAAGCTAATGTATTTACCTTTATTTAAATCGGTCTCGTTTTTAGGTTACTAAACCAGTCTGAACTCAACACTTAATTGCAAAAAAATATTGGTTTTACATCTTTGCTTAAATTGATAAGGTACTGATAACAAAAGTAACATACGGTAGTTATAAAAAATGGTATTTATGTAATAAAATAGATAACTAATGCTAGGGCTGAATTAACCTAAATGTATAAAATTTCTCAGCAATTTAGTTAATTTGAGTCACATATTTTATTTACCTTAAAACTAATACATTTAAATCACGGTTTCAAATGTATATTTTTGTCTCTACATTCCAATTGACAGTGACAAATACGGCGTGACAATTAATGGTGAATTCACATTTTGAGCGAACAAAAGAAATGTTAGAATTCTGTATAATATGAAATCTCATGAATCCTCGCACATTACGGCGTTCAATTGTCCGAATCTGAATCATACATACATACAGAATTCTAAAATACGTTTCATTCGACGAGTTCAGCTGATGTGTGCGTTTACAATAAACGCGACTTTTAACTCAGTTTTTCTGAAATACCGCAGTTATACGGTTCACTACTAGTTGCAGCGTGTCAGTTAAGTGCGACAAATTACGTAGCTTTTTAAACAACATATTATATTTTCCAAGCCAGAGCAAAAAATATCCAATTTTTTGCTCTGACTGGAAAAAACTATCCGTCCGGTTCGGTTTTGCGCTTTTGAACTAATTTCCACTTGAGGCGTCTTTTTTACGCAGCGAATTTTTTTTGGTGTTACATATAACAGACAGTAAGTGTTTTATGTGTAAAAAACTTCACACATGATACACTATTCAGTATTTTCTTTATTTGTATGTTTTATTGCAAGGCATCATATTTGGGTCTAATCATTAACAGTTTTATTTACAAAACGGCAGTATGATGTAAGGCATTCTAGTATACATACTAGATTATAAATCAACAGCTATCTAAAACCTTATTTTTAATTCTAAAGTTGTCTGTAAATGTATGAATGACGGAACACGGGAAAAGTGTGTGAATATAAAATTTTGTTCTTTGCAAAAAATAGGATTCCTTTAGCTTAAAAACCAAGGTTATAAAAATTAAGTTCTTAAACCACGCAACACTTATCACTTAGACGATATAAACGCACCATTCTTTTGTATCGAGTTCATAAATACTAATCACACCTAACTTATATTAAACAATACCTTTGTCATTTAGCGACTTATCAGTATCATGTAAGGAAGGCGAATATAGAGCTACAAGGATATTTTGGAGTGCGGATGACATTTAACATGAGGGCGCTAGTATGCATATTCGCAACAAGAATCAACTCAACTGTCTGTTTAAAGTGATAGTTTACAATATAAAATGGCATTAGTTCCGATTTCGGCCACGTGCTAAAAGATCCTTATAGCGCTGTAGACACTCTTAAGCCAATAAGACATTTAAAAATGACTTCTCGCTTTGATTGACCCCGTGACTTGAACCTGTCTCTTCCACACATTGTTTTGAGCGTTTTCTACCTTTGCCGATCAGTCATTGTACTAATTCCACTTTGTTCAGCAAAATTGAAGTTCATTTTAAAGCGGTTTTAGACAATCGTTTTTTTTCTGTAAGACGCTCATACGATTTGGCAAAAACACGCGCTTGCAAACCAACACGTTATGAACCAACACCAGTTTAACCCAGCCTTACATTCGCCTTCCTACAATAGTCACCAATCAGTACAGAGTCCATACCTTTCCTACTATACACTATACTTATACTAGTTACCCTAAGCGGTGAGCGCGTGGAACTGATGGAACACGTCCAGGATGTGCGGGTCCAGGTCCTGCGTGAACAGGAGCGTTTCTAACGTACTGCTGTACTTCTGGACTTGCTCGTGATGCTGGAAGGTAGAAGTGTTGTTAGCTGGTTTTTAGCATACGGAGGTGGTTTTTTAGAGATGGCTGTCGTGATAGATAGCGCCATCTCTTTTTAAATTTCAAACAACAATAAGAAAATTTGATTAGACCAGGTATTGAAAGCGATTTTAATCTGTGTGTATATTATGCTGAGTCTGGTCCGTAAATTCTTGTTCCAGGTCTACATACGTAATATACTTTTTTTTTAATTTAGTATTTTTAAATTTTCCGCAATTACCTACTATAAAAAATTGGATTGCTGTTAGTGTAACTCAACTAAACATTAAAATATGAATATAACAAGAGGTAAGAAAACTAAAAACTAAAACTAGATTAACAAAACATTCTCGGCATTCGGTTTGTCTCTCCTCTTTTATTTTGCGACAAAGGCCTTCTATAAGGATTTCCATTTAATTCTGTCCTTTGCTGTACGTAGCCATTCTGGTCTACCTGCCTACTGGTACCTACCTACCTACCAGACTAAGAATAAATAACAACAAAAAAAGTATGCCATATACTCACAATAAGGAAGACCTGTCTCAACCTCCCCACAGTGCTCCTGTACCAGTGCGTGTCGGGGTCGCGCGCGTCCGTGTCGCAGCGCACGAGGTGCTCCGACAGGATCATGATGAAGCGCTGGAACACGATCAGGAACAGGCGCTTCTGGTCCATATGGGCCGCTTCTAGTCTTTCTTCCATACGCTCTACGGCCTGAGAGGAAGATAATAAAATAAATAAGTGACTTATGTCTAGAATGGTTATAAATATCACATCTAGAAATGAAATGGTTTATTCTGCCAATAGGATAAATGTAATTTTTTTTTACATTTTTTTTAATACAAGCTCGCTGGAATCTACATTCCTAACTGACTATAGTGGTTATCCTGAAAAGAAACTCAGGGGTCAACAAACAATAAAACACTAGCAAGGAAATAGAAGAAATATATATTATAGTATCAATACTTGTAAGTTTGTCTTTGTAGAAGGTAACTTTTTAAACTAATAATGTTACTGCAGAATCTTGAACATTACAAATATGTACAGAATTATTAATGACATACGGAGGAATCGAATGACTTTCATAAAAAATATTATCATGTTGAATTATTTTTAGTAAAGACGGATGGATTGTGTAAGGAATGATATGAATGAAAAAGGACTGATAATGGAGAATGGACAAAAAATACGCTTTGCGCCGACCCCAAAAAAAATCGGAAAAGGGCAGGAAGATGATGACGAACTATTTTATTGTTTCTCAAATAAATCATATCTGCAGGTATTACTACACAAGAGGTAAGTCAATAAAGTAGATATTCAAAATTACACACCTAGATAAAATATTATGGTATAACTATAAAACTTGAAAATTAATATAAGAAGGTCTTAGTACCTCTTCCGTAGGCTTGTCTTGATCTTTCTTCTTCTTGCTGCTGTTCTCGTCCTCCGAATCTGAACTGCTGGAGTCGGCCCTGGCAAGCGCTTCTCTTGCCTGTTGTAGCTCACCACCTTGCAAAATAAACACATACATAATTATTTAGAGGTTCAGAAATACAAATATGAAAGAGATATTGAGGATTTGTCGTATATCCTATCATAATATTAGGTCTGAAAAGGTTTTTTAATTCCTTTTTTAAGATAATTGTACTAACTATATTATTAGGAACTAGAATAGAACTCTATAGGTTACCTAAGGAGTCTTGCCACATGCCAATATTTCTCTTTCTTTAGAAATATCATGTTTAAACTGAGCTTAAACTTAAACATTAAGTCCTCAACTAGCTTGTTACATAAGTGTGAGAAAATGATTAAAATACTTTTGATTGATTAATACATTTCCGAATGGAATACACCAAAAAAATTAACCTTTTGAATAGCTAAGGTAAACAATTTCCGTACGTTGTAACTATTAACAAAGAAACAACACTTCAATAAAGTTTTCGCGCGGTTATCGAACCCTCTTAATCCAATAAGTGAAAGTCAAACAGTCTGCCACTGTGCCAATCGGTATTAGGTGTCACGACATTTAAAATGTTTTAAATTATTGTTATTAAACAGCAAAGTACCGGTTTAGAAGGATTCAATTAACATAACTTTGAATAAATGAGTTTATTTATTAAGTATTAATTGGTGAATATTAAAATATTATGAGAATGTATGTTGACAGAGGTAGAATTCAACTTAATATTTGCTTTTATTGCTTGCGAGTTATGTTGAGGTAGGTTATGTCATCCCATCCTACCAACTCCATTCAAATCAGGCAAACACAATAACATCATCTTCCTGCCTTTATCCCATTTTATGTCGGATCGGCGCTACACGTTTTTTTCCCATTCTCCCCTATAAGAAGTCAAACTATCATTTGCTCCTTTTTCATTCATCTCGATCCTTATACAATCCATCCATCTTTTCTTTGGCTTTCCCCTTCTCTCCAACCATCAACATTCATACTCATGACTCTCTTAGTCACAACAACAATAACATAAAACACTCACTTAATTTCGACACATGTTTGTTCATCTTATCGATAGTCAAGTGGAGTATCTCCCAGAGATAGTTGTGAGTGAAGAACGACGCCATTTCCTTTGAGAACAGCCAGGTGGCGACGGCATTACACTCTACGATCTGCGTCTTCAGCATCTTGTCGACGAGGACGCACACCATCTGCGGGTGTCGCTGCCACAGCTCCCACACGTTGCGGAGAATGCAGATCTGAGCCTCCTCGGATTCCGCGAGGATCTGGAGTAGTGAGGAGTTTAATTAACAACAGGCTGGCGATTTTTTTTAAAGTTTCGGATTTAATGTGAATTAAATTTTGTCTTAAATTAGACATACTTGTGGTTAGCGAAACCATTTAATCCGAGGAGGACAAAATATTTTTAAAACCGTCTAAAAAAATTAATATCTCAAAAACTGTCGACAGAAAATAACACACAAAATTCGTTTTTCATACATTGTTTGATATTTAGATGAACATATTAATCTTATAGAAAAGGAAACCTAATCATTTCTTTATCACCATTCAAGAGTGTTAACAACATACCTTAAAAACATAATGGAACTTTGAGATAGCAGCAAAACTGTGCGATATACTCTTGCTGCCGAGATTCAGTAGCGTTTGCACGAAGACGTCTATCTTCAGAGGGTTGTAGGGCGCCGCCTGCGCCGCGGCCGACTGCTCACCTTCCCGCAGTGGGTTCGGGAGCTCACGGAGAACGTTCAGCGCTTCTTCTGGAGTACATTTGTTACGGACGCAGATTACCAGCTGGTGAGCCGCTTCGGTGCCAGGAAGGGATGCTGCGGAATGGATAGTGTTGGGTTAGACTTAAATGTATTTAAAGTCATAGAAGATATTAGTATTTTCTATGGGCCCTAGTTGCCTGAATTTAAGGAATAAATAAATGTACCCGTAGAATGGTCCTACTCTGCTCCAATATTTGCTCCAAAAAAGAGGATTATGAATATTGTATAAACTATTAATTAGAAAGTATGCTCAGATGTATTCATTAAAAGAAAAATATGTTATCAAACGTATTTTATTAGATAAATCGATGTAACTAAGGATTCCATAGTATATATAAATGTATGAATAAGGAGCAAAGTTTGCCATGGTCATGGTTAACTTTGCTCCTGGGTATACTTCACAGGCCATCTTCATTATAGATGCATTCTGAGCAAAGTTAGATTTGTAAGTAAATTGTGCGCCGATTGAAACATATTAGGCGATAAAAAATTAAAAAGATTTGGGGAATAATTAACCCTATAGGAGCAAAGTAGGAACATTTTACCGTATTTAATAGTTTTTTTTGTCTGAATGTGATTTAAAAAAATAACCTACAAACAAATTAAGATAAATTAACCAAAACTCCATAGCTCTGGTATGAAAACAATAAAGATAGTGGTAAGACGCTTGCCACACGGACAGAAACGGTAGAAAATAGCTTTGTTTTTCTTAGCCTGTTTTGTTCCACTACTTAGCAAACGCCTCCCCAAATCCTTTCACGTTTTTCAGTCATGCGCCACCTCAAACCAGTAAATACACATAAATGATTTAATTTTTTCATCAAACCTACATACCTACTTCTTTAACCAAATAGTTTAGAGAAAAAATAATACTGATTCGTAACTACACACTTTCAGATAACGATACCAATAACATCCACTAAATAAAAATATTAAACCAATAACTTAATCAAAAGACTTTATCTCGAACTTCCTCTACAATCGAGTTTCTCAACTACACTGAGTAGGTTCAACTATTCCTCAATAGTTGTACCTCAATCAAGAGGGCGTACGTTTAGCAATTAGTTTAGATGCGGCGTGATACGGTGAACAATACCGGGGTGGGTTGCGCAAGCGTTATCGCGCGCCGAGAGATCATGAGAACTAGATGGATTGCTTGGTACACTCGCAGTAGCTGTGCAAGATAGGCGTTTGTTTTTTGACCTTATGTTACAGTTGTTAAAGTATAAGTACGAGTAAGTTTTGTAAACGACGTGAGCTATGAAATTGATTTACGAATTTGCGGGCACTCTTTAGTATTCTCGTATTTTTTACATTACCGGTTCAATTCAGATGTGTGTCTTAAATGTGAGTTTTTTGGACTATATTTTCGATAGAGTCTAAACTGCTCTATCTATTTACAGCTTCAAAAAGAATTGAAACAAATAAAACGTCCCGTTTTTAGTGCACATGAAACTTCTTGTCACCTTTTTGTTTTAATAGTAATGCATGCATGCAATCTTTTTTTGCTGTCTTTTTTTAACGACAAATTAAAAAAAACATTAAACGTTTAAATATGAAAAAAGAACACGTATATCTCTTAGTCTTTTTAAACAACATTGTAACACTTTTAATCGATACTCAGTAATTAAGACAGTAATTAAAAAATAACAGACTACATTACACCACAAACGCACATCATGCGTGCGTACAGTTTACAACTAATCTTCAATCAAGAGATTCCTTTAATCGTTTAAGAACAAAATCAATTAATAATATATCATTACACACACGTGCATAAAATTACAAGTCAACAAGGAAAGCAGACGGATTCCCTAATCATTGAAGCATGACGTCTCATGTTCTTCGTGTATTCAACGCAACCTACTGCGAAAATACGACAAACTTACAACTGCATACTGATTACCAAAAACTGCACTCGAGTTACAACTATATTTCTATGTAAATAGAGTCCCAATTTAAGTGTGACTTATTAAATTGGGAGTCCGATTCATTAGGCAGGCTACACACTAGCGTTCCGCATGCAAGTGTAGTGAAGAAAAAAACGGCGAAATGCCCACGAGATGGAAAGTGCGCACGCAGAGGGAATTTCACTCGATCAACCCTCGCGTGATGAATGCAGTTTTATATCGGACATTTGTAAAAACAATCATGAGATATCGTTGGAAAGAAATTGTGCGGGACAGTGATATTATGTGTGCCAATATTAAATGTAATTAGATTAGGTCAATGATGTACATACTTACGTATAATTTGTGATATAAGTATAGGTAGGCTTAGGATTGATTACGTAAACATGATCGAATTATTTAGGTTAAGATTTCACATGTTTCATATTTTTTTTATTTAGAATAAGTGTTTCCAATTAGAAATATGTATAGTTTTCATTACTTGTTTACGTATTTTCTTATAAAAATTGTAAAATACTTAGTGGCTCTCTCGCTACGGTAAAGTTCTATCGTACTTAAGCTTATTACCGAATTATGTGACGTAGCGGCTTTGTCGTTAAGGTAAAGTTTTGTTGTACTTAAGGTTGCGTCACTTGTAAATTCTCGATTCTTATTGGACAAAATTACTGTACTGTGATTGGCTGACCAATGATAGCATAGGTATTTTTTTGTATAAGTATAGCGTCGAAAACCCGTATCGACACAGTTGGCAGCAGTACCTCGAGAAGATAGGAAGACAGGAAGACTGGAAAACGGGAAGACTGGAAAACAGGAAGACTGGAAAACAGGAAGACTGGAAGACTGGAAGACTGGAAGACTGGAAGACTGGAATACTCAAGATACTGCAAGATTTCGTGAAAATAGGAAGCATAGTGTATACGGTATACGGAGGGTGTCAATAAATAGTATTTTTCAAGAATTCGTCTTTGAATTTCACCAATCCAGCAACAGCACACACATTTTTGGTCCTTCGAGCCGGATTGTGAAGATCGAAGAAAGAAGATTTGAAAAATGCCCGTCACACGCTCCGAGGGAAAAGGCCGCAAAACTTCGACGCAACAGACACCGGTGTCTTCTGAGGGGACTAATACCACCTCGGAGACCGGTACCACCGCGGAAACGGGTACCACCGGCACGGAGTATACAGAAACGACAGCAACCTCCGCGACGACAGCAACCTCTGCGACGACAGCGACCTCTAGCGTACCCACCTCCGCGGCTACTGCGACCTCCGCCGTGAACGTACCGTCCGTGACACCCTCCACCGCGCCGACGGCGCCCGCCGACGCTGCCATGAAGCCTCCTACGAAACCCCCCGCGGAGGGGGGGATCCACGCCACTGTCAAGAGAAGCTATCAAGATACAGAAACGTCTACGATCAAGAAGAATACAGCTGGTCTGCCAGTGCCGCGCGGACCACGGGCCACCCGCCCCCCTAGCAAGAAGGGGGGAGGGGGGGGGTCCACTTACAGCAAATCGAAGGCGTACAAGATAGCAAAGGCTAAAGAAGAATTGATCCGACTGCAAGTTGAACTAGCGGCGGCACGCCTCGCCGCCTTAGAAGCTCAAGACACCCAAGATGAAGAGGAAAATGATGAAGTCTCCATAGCATCGAAAACGGATGTGAACGAACGCGTCGACAACTGGCTGGATGATCAAGCTAATCGTCCAATACTGGCAATCACGAATGAACCGCACCGCCCGCCAGAGGTCAACACAGAAGCCGTTAATACAGAGGAGCATCGTCAACAACCACAGACACATTGCCCACAGCCGTCACCGGCGGGAGGTCAACCGGACATCTCGCAACTGGCTGAAGCAATCACGCTCGCCGTCAGAGCAGCACAGCGCCCGAAGTACATAGAGTTGCCGTTCTTCAGTGGGTCACATCAAGAGTGGCTACCCTTCCGCGCCGCGTATATGGAAACAGAAAACATGTTCTCAGCCGTGGAAAATACCAACAGACTCAGAAGAAATCTGAAAGGGAAAGCAAAGGAAGCGGTCGAGGGTCTACTCATCACAAGCGCGCACCCTACAGAGATCTTGAAAACGCTGGAGTCAAGATTTGGAAGACCAGAGTCAATAGCTATGGCAGAAATGGAAGCTCTTCGTAGTCTGCCGCGCCTCACAGAGTCAGCACGGGATATCTGCATATTTGCGACGAAGGTCTCCAACATCGTGGCAACATTGAAGACATTGAACTGTATCAACTATATGTACAATCCGGATATGTCGAAGACAATAGTGGACAAGCTCACACCTACGCTGCGCTACAGATACTACGACTTTGCGGCGACTCAACCGAAAGAAGATGCTGATCTCCTGAAGATGGAGAGGTTCCTCAAAAGAGAAGCTGACCTGTGCGGACCATACGCACAACCGGAGCCAGTGACGCCGCATACAGCAACCACAGTACAGAAGAAAACCCAGAGGGTTCACAACGTAACAGAGAAGACTCCTACTCCAAAGTGTCCAGTATGTGAAGAATCGGGACACACTTCAGCGGACTGTGAAAAGTTCAAGGACCTGGATGAAAATGGAAGATGGGACATGGCCAAGTCCAAACGCCTTTGCTTCCGGTGCCTCCGCTACAGGAATAAAACACACAACTGCCGAGCGAAGCCGTGCGGTGTCAACAGCTGCAAGTACTCTCACCACAAGATGCTGCACTATAAGAAGGCAGAAAAAGCGGAACCGAAAGAAGAGAAAGAAGCAACAGAAGTAATCAACTCGGCCTGGACCCTCAAGAGGAAGCAGTCTTATTTGAAAATCATCCCGGTGCAAGTCGGAGGACCGAAGGGAACAGTCGACACCTTCGCACTTATGGACGACGGGTCAACAGTAACTTTAGTTGACAACGATGTAGTCAAGCGCATCGGAGCCACAGGACCTGTCGATCCACTGAGGATAGAAGCCATCAACGACATGAAGACATCGGAGCTATCATCACGAAGAGTAGCCATCAAACTCAGTGGACTTAACAATCACGAAGAACACATACAAGCGCGCACAGTGAAGAACCTGCAAGTCTCGTCGCAACGGGTTTCAAGAGAACTAGTCGACGAATGCAAGCACCTGGAAGGGATCCGCGATCATCTCACGTATACTAATGTGAAGCCGCAAGTTCTAATAGGACAAGATAACTGGCATCTTCTGCTGACTTCCGAAGTGAGAAGAGGAGACAGAAACCAACCGGTGGCATCTCTCACGCCCCTCGGTTGGGTGCTTCATGGAAGCCAAACTCGCACCATCGGACACAGCGTCGACTTCGTGTCACACGTCACAGAAGAAGCAAGAGACAGCCTAGAAGACTTAGTGAAGCAGTACTTCGAGATGGACGCACTCTGCATAAATCCCAAGAAGCCGAAGACAGACCCAGAAGAACAAGCGCTACGCATTCTAGAGAAGACGACGACTAAAACAGAAGAAGGAAGATTCGAAACAGGTCTCCTATGGCGCAAAGAAGAAGTCCACTTCCCAGACAACTACGGGAACTCATTGAAAAGGCTCTTCAATATAGAAAAGAAGATTGATCGTGATCCACAGTTGAAACAGAAATACACAGAACAGATGGAAGCTCTCGTGACGAAAGGATACAGTGAACCCGCTCCGAAACAGAAGACTCCAGGCAAGACCTGGTACTTACCACATTTCGCAGTGATCAATCCTATGAAGCCGGACAAGCTGCGAGTGGTCCACGACGCCGCGGCCAAGACCAAGGGAATAGCACTCAACGATATGCTATTGAAAGGACCTGATCTTCTACAGTCACTACCTGGCGTCGTCATGAGGTTTCGTCAACACGCGATTGGAGTTACAGCGGACATCAAAGAAATGTTCATGCAAGTGAAACTTCATCCAGAAGATAGAGACTCACTTCGATACCTTTGGCGAGGAAACCGTCGAGACGATCAGCCTCCAGAAGAATACAGGATGACGTCATTGATTTTCGGTGCATCGAGTTCTCCTTCAACAGCGATATACGTCAAGAACTTGAATGCCAAACAGCACGAAGATACTCACCCTGAAGCAGCAGCAGCTATTATACAGAAGCATTACGTGGACGACTACTTGGACAGCTTTAGGAACATTGAAGATGCCGTACGCATCACGAAGAGCGTGCGGGAAGTACACATGAAGGCCAACTTCGAACTGAAACAGTGGAAATCGAACTCACCGGCATTGTTGGAAGCTCTCGGTGAGATTGTACAGACTGAAGACATGGAACTCTACAGATCGGAAGAGCAAACAGAACGAGTACTGGGCGTAATCTGGAAGATCAACAGCGACGAGTTAACTTTCAACCTCAACTTAGCCCGAATACCACAGACCCTATTAGAAGGACAGACGCCAACCAAGAGAGAAGCATTGCGGATTGTGATGTCGCTATTCGACCCGCTTGGCTTTGCATCGCCGGTCACCATTAAGGCAAAGCAGCTCCTGCAAGAAGTATGGCGCAGAGGGACATCGTGGGACGACGCAATCGATGAAGACTTAGCGGATCAGTGGGAAATTTGGATGACTCACCTGAGAAATCTCTGCAACGTGACGATCCCGAGGCGATACCTCCACTACAGCGACACCATCATCATGCAACTGCACGTCTTCACGGATGCCAGCGAGTCAGCCTACTCTGCAGTCTTGTTTTGGAGAACAGTAGCACCGAGCAGCGAAGTCAGCATATCTCTCATCATGGCGAAAGCGAAAGTGGCACCGCTGAAGTTGACGTCCATCCCAAGATTAGAACTACAGGCAGCGGTCATGGGAGCTAGACTTGCAGAAACAGTGATAGAAGAACACGAGCGGAAGCCCGATTGCAAAGTGTTCTGGACAGACAGCAAAACAGTACTCACCTGGATACGCACCGGTTCGCGCTCTTACAAGCCATACGTCGCGCATCGCCTAGCTGCAATAGAAGAAAGCTCCAAAGTCAGCGAGTGGAGATGGGTCCCCACCAAGTTGAATGTAGCAGACGACGCAACGCGAGACGTTCCAATAGCCTTCAACAAGGATCATCGTTGGTATAAAGGTCCTGACTTCCTCTACGAAGCTGAAGAGTTTTGGCCTACCGAAGTGTCCACAGCAGCAACAGAAGAACCTTCCGGCGAAGAAAGGATACATCACACAACAGTCAAGAAAGGACCGAAGCTATCAGAAAGCTTACCCGAAGTCTCACGTTTCTCTAGTTGGGATAGGCTTCGGTACACAACAGCAAGAGTCCTACAGTTTATACAGCTATGCAGAACAGCGAAACAGAGTGTGAATTACAGAAGAACGAAGAAGAATACAGAAAAGGATCCTAGTTGGAAGAAAACCAACAAGCCCCCAGCTAAGGATCACGTGACAGTTAACAGGAAAACCTCAACACTCAAGGGCAAGAAGCTACTCCCGGTCGTCGCAGAAAACCTCAAGTTAGCCGAAGAACTACTGATGCGGTCATCGCAAGAAGATTCCTTTACAGAAGAAATAGAATGCCTAAGGAATAACAAGCCAATAAACAAAGAGAGTCGTCTCCACCAGCTGAGCGTCGAATACACCAACGGAGCCGTCAGACTCAGAAGTCGCATTCAAGCAGCACAAGAAGTAACAGAAGACTTCAAGAGTCCAATGGTTCTCGACGGCGAACATACCATTGTGAAGTTCTGGATACAAGCGATACACCGACAGTTACACCATGCCGGCGTGGAAGCAACAGTCAACGAGTGCAGGCAACAGTACTGGATATTACGTGTGCGTCCCATCACACGCACACTTCTACGCAGATGCCTGTTCTGCCGCATGAAGACACAAACGCCGCCGTATCCAAGAACTGGGAATTTGCCAGCATGTCGCCTCGCTCACCATAAGCGACCCTTCACATACACAGGGGTCGATTACTTCGGGCCTCTCTCAGTCACCGTCGGCCGCACCAGACAGAAGAGATATGGGGCTATCTTCACGTGTCTAACGACGCGAGCCATCCACCTCGAGATCGCCGGCTCACTCAGTGCGGATTCGGCCGTAATGGCTCTGAGGAGAATGATAGCAAGACGAGGATGTCCTACAGAAATATGGTCAGACAACGGCACAAACTTGAAGGCAGCGGACAAGGAACTGCGACAAGCCATCGATGAAGCTACAGCGGAGGAAGCAGCGAAGAAAACCATCTCCTGGCGATACATACCGCCTGGAGCACCGTTTATGGGAGGAGCCTGGGAGCGAATGGTTCGCTCCGTCAAGACAGCGCTCACGGCAACACTGCATGAGCGCCACCCCACCGAAGAAGTCCTATCAACATTGTTGGCCGAAGTAGAGTACACAGTGAACAGCAGGCCGCTGACACATGTCTCCGTCAGCGCTGAAGATCCCGAAGCACTCACTCCGAATCACTTCCTACTGGGAGGGCCCGGAAGAGTTCCACAGCCAGGAACCTTCACTGAAGCAGACACCGTCTCCAGATCCAGCTGGCGATCCGCACAACGACTCGCCGACATCTTTTGGACTCGCTGGGTCAAGGAATACCTTCCCGAACTGCAAAACCGGCGGGAGCCACATGGAAGAGGTCCAGCTGTGCAGGTCAATGACCTCGTGCAGATAGTCGACGCAAATCTGCCACGCAACGTGTGGATCAGAGGACGAGTAATCGCGACGTATCCGGGACCTGACAACGTCGTGCGAGCGGTGGATATACGGACCAAAGGAGGAGTACTGCGACGACCGGTGAGGAAGCTGGTGATCCTGCCCCTGTCTACAGACGTCGAGCCCGCACCGGAGGATGATGCAACACGGTCGCACGGCGGGAGAGATGTGCGGGACAGTGATATTATGTGTGCCAATATTAAATGTAATTAGATTAGGTCAATGATGTACATACTTACGTATAATTTGTGATATAAGTATAGGTAGGCTTAGGATTGATTACGTAAACATGATCGAATTATTTAGGTTAAGATTTCACATGTTTCATATTTTTTTTATTTAGAATAAGTGTTTCCAATTAGAAATATGTATAGTTTTCATTACTTGTTTACGTATTTTCTTATAAAAATTGTAAAATACTTAGTGGCTCTCTCGCTACGGTAAAGTTCTATCGTACTTAAGCTTATTACCGAATTATGTGACGTAGCGGCTTTGTCGTTAAGGTAAAGTTTTGTTGTACTTAAGGTTGCGTCACTTGTAAATTCTCGATTCTTATTGGACAAAATTACTGTACTGTGATTGGCTGACCAATGATAGCATAGGTATTTTTTTGTATAAGTATAGCGTCGAAAACCCGTATCGACACAGTTGGCAGCAGTACCTCGAGAAGATAGGAAGACAGGAAGACTGGAAAACGGGAAGACTGGAAAACAGGAAGACTGGAAAACAGGAAGACTGGAAGACTGGAAGACTGGAAGACTGGAAGACTGGAATACTCAAGATACTGCAAGATTTCGTGAAAATAGGAAGCATAGTGTATACGGTATACGGAGGGTGTCAATAAATAGTATTTTTCAAGAATTCGTCTTTGAATTTCACCAATCCAGCAACAGCACACACAGAAATGCTAACGAACTGGCAGGATACAAAAATGCGGTTTGCGAAAATGAAAGATTTATTATTTTATAGACAGGCTTGTACATACGTTAAGTACACACCACGATATAATAGTGAATAGTGACTAGCCTAGAGCAAAAAATAGGTATGTTAAAAGCCTTTAATAGGTACCATGTATAAATAAAAATGGCTTTATAAATATTATTCTTCGTAAATTGTTAAATAAGTACTTTTCGTGGTCAAGTACGATATTGTTTAGAACATTGAACTACAATTAATATTGAGATAAAGAAAAAATTACAGCATCTCTCATTTTCTAACATTTTATCTGATTTATAGTTTATACTGTTTGTTATTATAGAATCAAATATTAATTGGTTTTATACATAACAGCTTTAACTCAAATTTACGCACGAAATAAAAAAAAAACTATATCAGAACAAAACATAATGCAGTCGATACATTATTTTCGCAATCATTTAGGAAGTGCATCGATCATAATCAGTGCTTTATTATACAAATGTCGTTTTTAAAAACACATTAACTTACGGACGTGGTATGGTTACCAGTGTTACCACAGTTCCCTCGCTGGCCGACAAAAGAGTACGCGTGAAGATAAGCTCTTTATAAACATCCTTTAGTTATTAATACGCTAGGAAAACTGTATATATATTTATTTATTTACTAAGTACTTTTACAATAATCTTATAAACTAGAACACAGCCCCACAAAACTGTTTACAAATATGTCGAATCATATTACATAGTATCTTGTTGGGTGCCAATATTAAGGAAAATTTCTAAAGGCATTCAATGTTTTTATACAATATGTTACCGAAAAATGTGTTCTAATTTTCTTTAGCATGCATTTCTAATGTAAGTTACAGATAAATGATAAAATCATTATACTGTAAATGAAATATACATACGTTACTTATAAACTGGCCGGAATCAATTGCATTATCTTGACAAAATTACATGAGGCTCCTTTTTAAATAAATATTGTTACTGAAATATATGTGTCATGTAATTTTCTACTACAAAACGTAGGATAGAGAGAGATAAGTATTTATTTCAGACTAGCTTTTGCCCGCGGCTTCGCACGCGTTAAGAAGTATTATTGTTTAGCAAGTTAATGTAAAAAATTAGGGCCTACAAAACTTCCTTGTACACAATATTCTTAACTAATTTGTCATTTGGCGCTAAACCTATCAAGCTACTGGGAGAACTTACTCGTGAGGAAGCAACATAGAACTGCCCATGAGAGAAGCAATGTTCTCTCAAGTCAATACCCGCAAATTTGAGAGTTTGCCCCTGAGACTTGTTTATAGTCATGGCTAGTCAAAAATCTAAGAAGATTTCTACAAACATCCCCTATTTCATCCCCTTATGTGTGGAATTTATCAAAATCTTTCTTAGCCTACGTTATAGTACCTATGTGCATGTAAAGTCTAAGCCCGATCGGTTTAATTTTGACAAAGTTTCATAAAAAATGTCATCCCCTATTTTATCCCCTTGGGGGTAGAATTTATCAAAATCCTTTTTTAGCGGATACCTGCGTCATAACAACTACCTGCATGCCAAATTTCAGCCCGATCCGTCCAGTAGTTTGGACTGTGCGTTGATGCATTAATTTCGATTGAATTTGATTACCATAAAAACGGTTCCAGTGAGTTAATCTTAAAAGATAGACATATACTGTCGCGGACTTTTTTTTAGATCATTTTAATAGGAATAATTCTTACATACATATATTGTGTGTATCTTGAACCGTTTTCGCAGCGCACGCAACGGAAGCCCTCAAGGATGAACAATTTTCCCCGTTTTTTTTCACATTTTCGATTATTTCTTCGCTCCTAATAGTTGCAACGTGATATTATATAGCCTAAAGCCTTCCTCGATAAATGGTCTATTCAACACAAAAAGAATTTTTCGATTCGAACCAGTAGTTCCTGAGATTAGCGCGTTCAAACAAACAAACAAACAAACTCTTCAGCTTTATAATATTAGTATAGATGATCACGAGTGATCATGAGTCACGCCACTGACAGTGTTAAATTCTTTACACTTGTCTACCTCCTTGCGTCCCCTTGCGTGTGGTAATATAGTAAATTCCTATCACTATCTCTAGAAGAATAGGTTTTACCCCAAAATTTAACAATTAAAGGACCGGTATTCTTTTATCTCAAAAGTTTAGCCACCGTTAGCTAATTTCGAAAAGAATTAACTAAGGTACGAAAATGAAAACTTGAGTGAACAATTGAACACGTTTATGACAATATGTGGCTATCAAAAAACAATAAAAGCACTTTCGAATGTTTTCATAATGACTACCGGCCAATAATTAATATTGATCGCGTTACCGACACGTCACTTGTCGTGTATTACTTTTCTTTAATTACGAATAATTAACATTAGAAATAGTCATTTTTTTGTTGCAATAACTTAGCCCCAATAACCAAGAATGGTGTATAAATCATTCTGTCCGTCTGTCGTGCATTTATTTTTGTCTGTTGCTATGTATAATTGAATTTTCCGCTAGTTGATTCTTGGTAAAATTTAATTTATCACAGTATTGTATAAATTGAACATAAATGGGTACAATTTCAATCATTTATATGGAATACATTGTTAAAGATGCTCGAAACTTGTACCTGTTTCGCTGAAAACAGGTTAAAAAATGGATATAAATCGAAGCGAGGGTCATAAACATCATGAATTCATTGAGAAGCGTGACCATTTTCGGAATTATCTCCCTCTCTCCTAGGTCTTTATTGAAACACCTGATCCTTTCGGACATATCACCCACTTACTAAGCTACGCTTTCGTAATGACAACGTTAGAAGCAGTTTCCATACAGTTCCCACTAACTTAGAGAACTCTATAAAAACAACCCTGCGTTTCAATGCGAATTTTTGTTTACGAAGTCCAGAGACCAAAAACCTGCTTTAAAAGAAGATATCACTCAAAATCAAAAGGCTTTTATTTCGAGTAGGCCTTCTCAGGCACTTTCAAAACATTACTGACTCTAGTTGCGCGGTTCCAAAATGTCATTCCCAGAACGTTTAGTTGGTTGGTACTTGGCTGTTCACAACGGGTGAGCGACTTTCCCGTTCTCAGTCTTACTTAAGACTCAAGTAATCGTCTGTTACTATGTTACGGAAACTTCCCACACTTACTGATACTAAGCAACAACTAATTCAATTGTCGTACAACTAACTGGATCTAGTAATTTAAAGCATGCGGATGTTTGTACATAATATTCAACTAATTAAAAAACTTGAGGATAAGGTATATAAATAGATTAACTGTTAAAAACATACCTGCACATCGTTAAATTTGAAAAAAATGGCTTTTGGACTTTAAGATTAGTCATTGATCAAGATCCGGATGGAAAGAATTATTTCTAGGAACATACTAAGTATAGAAAGTGTGGAAAAACACAAATCTACTTTATGGTAGCACTAAGGAACATTTATTTACTAGAGGTATAGATAACAAATAATAAAGTCAAATCTCGATATCCGTATAAATAAAATTTGATCAACTGCGGGTGCGATCCCTGCATTGGACAAGAATTTGTGCGATCCACAAATGCTTGTTCTAAGTATGGGTATTTTGTCCATGTAAATTGAATACCTGAGAAACGCCCCGTGATACAAGGATTAAATTCCTTAGTGTTGGACTGGCCTTTTTATAAAAAAAAATCTTTCGGTATTATTTTTCCAAAACTCTTTTTCTACATTTGCGCATTTTTTGGGATGAGCTCGATTCATTTGCGCAAAGCTGGCCCCAGTTAGCCATAGACCGGGATAGGTAGAACGAGGGAAGGGAGGCCTTTGCCCTGCAGTGGGACACTAACGGCTAGTAATAAATAATAATGAATAACTCTACCAAATAAACTGTATTCATTTTTAAGTCTACACATATGTATTAGACATCGTCGTCTATAACATGTGTCATCCGCGGTAAGTAAGGGGTGGGTGGTTGGCGCTCGCGGCCCCGCCGGCGTCAGTTCGCGCCGCCAGTGCGCACGCGCCGCACCGGTAACAGTGGGACATACGTGCAGTGCGTGAAACAGTGAAACATGAGATCCGCTTTGATATGCGTTTTCTTTGCGCTTGTTGTGAGTATCTTTGCTTTTGTATTAATTTATTTATTTGGAAGTATAATTGAAATTTTATTTAGTGATAGATCTAATAATTTGAAAACTTTATAGCTTCAACATCTAGCCGATATAGTGCAAGCCTCCTGAAATTGATAATTGATTTTACTAACCACGGAAATAATTTAATTGCTAACAATATTTTGATGTTATGTGTAAAAGACAGTATGCCAAAAAACTGATCCATCTGTATTCAGAAAGTGGGGCCATCAGTCAGGATTGGGGTCAATTTTCAAAATTTAACCTAAACAAACAACAAATAAATAAACAAGGCAAATTAAATAGTCGTTAAAGAATGTGGTGATTTAAAAACGATACATATTACTATCGTAATTTCTTAGGTTGAGCAGCATACATCGAAAAACATTTCTTAAATTATATTATTAACATGGTACATAAACCACAATGTGTATTGTACTAAGTATTACATCTTATTATGTCCGATGAACAACAATAGCTACCGGCAGATGATTACTATGCCCTATGCGCTAATGATGACGCCAAATCTTATTCAATGGCATAAACAATGCGACTATGTAGTCAACATTAGATGGTCCAGAGAAATCTATCTCTATGACTACGTCACGAAACAATAATACTGGCCTGTAATATCCCAGTATTGAGCTAAGGCCTTTTCCAATAAAGAAAGTAATTAAAAATAATAATTTGAAATTTGGCATTGATCGCCACGCTTGCTCACTTGCGGATTCGAGATACCAGATTGAAGATTCCGATATTTAATTAAGGATCCAGATTTCCTTAAGATGTTTCCGTTCATCATTATAACATAATGAACATAAATAAATTATCCGAACAAAATTAAAAGAATTAAAACAGACAATGACCTTGAAGCACCCCATTGTAGCGCCGCGATTTTCCCATGTAAGTGGAGCGATCAACCATATCTAACAAAACGAGATTTCAACGTGGAAAACGTATTAGAACGCTAAAATATATCATTAAAATAGACAAAATAGCTATATAAACAAGATAAAAACGCCTGGGAATGTTAATGGGAATTTTTGGAGACTTTTGTTCTTTTAAGGCAGTTGGCAGGTGACAATGTTATATTAATTAAAAGTATCTGTGTCTCAACAGTCAACTGTTTATTGTAAACTTGTCATTCTCTTGTGATATTAGAGGCGAAATTTTGTATCAATTGTTTAGCATTGTACTGCATGCACCTGTATGTACTAAACAATAATATGTAGATATTGGCATTGATTAGTTGTTCTTAGTTTCATTGGATAATATAACGTATTAGCGGATGCCCTCGACTTACCCCGTGCGAACGTCGGTTATAGCTGTAAAATAAAAACATTTCCCCCTCTGATGCAGTCGTTTTAAACCTGTGAGTTAATCCAGGGTGTCAACTAACTCCATACCAAATTTCATCTACATTTATCCATCCGTTTGAGCGTGAATGATTAACAAACATCCAACTATCAATACTCACAAACTTTCGCGTTTATAATATTAATAGGATTTAATGAATCCATGCTGCTTCCGTTATCTTAAGGGCCAGCGATACGATTATACAATCGCATATTTGGCTCAAACTTTACGGACGTACGGCAACTGATCTTGACTGGCAACTCCCATACTACGCGTCAAATATAGTAGCTTTCTTCCTAAAATCATCTAATGTATTATTCATGCAGACATATAATTACGTCTCATAACTAACGTATATATTGGAAATGAGTTTCATATGTCACCTGACTGGTCTAGTCAGTTAGGTTCGTGACCATGCGTTTGAGTTTTTGGTTAGACATAAAAATACACGTTTTTACCGTTTTTTGTTTCGATATTAGATAACTATCCCAACAAAAATATTTCTACAGATATTACTTATCTTTTTTCTATCCTCCGACGATAAATTAAAGTTAAGGTTAAAGCACCGCATTTAGGGACACCGCAAAGGGACTTTTTGGGGTGAGAATTATCACCCCAAAAAGTCCCTTTAGTCCCTAACTAGTTTAGTTAGTCTATGAGGAGGCACAAAAATATTTAATAATCCATGAAGAGGAACAAAAAACTATAAAATAGCTTTTCAAAAAGTGTCACGTGTACCATTCAAAATTAGGATTCGAGAGAGACATAAGAAGGCACCCTATTTGCCTCAGCTTAAAGAAAGTTAAAAGCTCCCCGTTCCTTAGTTTCGTGCAGAATTTGTTGTAGCATTCTTTCTTACAAGTTAGTTTCCATGCAGCACCTCTTGTGTTTAATTACAGAAACAATATATGCTTAAGACATGCTCAAGAGTGTTATGTACAGTTAGCAAAAAAGTCCTTAAACACAGATTTACGAAACATGAAAATGCCTAAATGCAATATGGTGTTAATATTGGAGCAATACAACATAACAACTTTTACTGAAATATACAGGCAGGAGTCGGCAGGACACCAATTATAAGGTAAAGGAAAATAGATAGAATACAATCAAATAGATCTTAGACCTGACTTAATTCAAATCATCAAAAAAAATTACATTATTATTGGAGAGGTAAATGAACGATTATTACTGTTTATAAATTTTACTTTGTCCATCCACTTACTTTGTTGTCTGTATCTCCGTGATGTATTTTAATAACGCTAATATTAAGCCAGCGAGCATAGTCTCACACTATCTTAACTCAAATCGTCGCACTGACCAGTCATGTGAATCAAGCCGAGTTTCTAAGCTGTACACAGGCTAAACAATAAAATCTTAACTATTCTTATACAATGAAATTTCGTATATAAATATAGAATTATATTTGAGATTTCGTAAGAGATAGGGGACCTACAATTCGTCGTTTAATCGTAGTGTATTATGTCACATCTGAGATGGTTTCAAAAGATTTGAGGTAGTCAAGGTCGGTATTAACCCTGTGGCTAAAACAGGGGGGCTTTTTTAATTTCTGGTCTACATGGGAAGTATTAGGTTTTGGTATCATAATTTCCAAATTAGGTTAACCCATTTTGACCATTTATTTTTGCCCCAATTTTTTGGAGCATTTCGGATTGATTAAGGACTAAGAAGAAATTCTTGCTTTATCACTCCTACAATAATATGTATCCCTAAAATGTTTGGCGACGAAATGAGTATGACACATGTGTGGGTTCTTCTCTCCCTAATTTGTTAGATTCGGCTTCCAAGCTTCGCATTTTGCAAAGAGTGACTGTCTATCTGACGTCCATACCACAGTATCGTAACTAACACAGTCTTTTTGCATATTTTCTACCCCGTCAGCAACGTACCAGATGCAAATGCTATACAGGTCTAAAATCTTAAAACCTGATCCTGCTTAATGAAACAGACTAAGATATTTCAAACTAATGCAAAATGACATTGAATGAAAGAGACAATGGGGCAAGGTGACTGAGTTAAAAAAAATGAAATAAATGTTTAATAAGTACAATTACAACAACGATATTATATCACCATGTTAGAATCGTTATTGGTCATAGGTGGCTAGCAATATTTGAAGAATCCGGCAGCAAAGGCTTTGATCCTGACAAATAATACATAAACTTACAAATAGGTACTAGGAGTCAAGTCGGTCAAAATGTAGCTAAACCTATGTTTTGCTCAGCATTGCCCATATGGACGGTTAAATTTAGGTGTAAGGATGTCCAAAAAACTTGGACAATTCGAAACTGGTAAAGTATTGCATAGATCACCTTACAAATAAATAGACAATCAACGTCATAATTACATTAATACAGAGTATAATATATGCGAAAGCAAAAGCCATTTTCTGTACCATTACCAACGTATTGGAAATTCCAATAACGCATCTATTAGATTAACTTTAACAATATAATGTTACGGCGGTCGAGCATATAGGTCTAGACCACACCAGCGATTTATAATCCGTACGTCATTGTTAGGAGATACAAAGAAATTGCTAAAGACCGTGATAAAGATCTACGTTTGTAACGTTATGAAATCTAACGCACTGCGATTGTGTTCGATAACGATTGTCTTACCAAAATGCTCAAATTGCTGCTGTTGTGTACGTGCCCTTATGTCTAATTAATCGAATATTGTAGTGCAAATTTATGGTGTTGGTTTCGGTGTTTTGTAATGTTTATGCAATTTACCGGCCGATTGACATGGATTGACATCTTTAATTCATGTAGTTTCTTGTTTTGCGTTTCTGTTAATATCGGATCTTTTCAACATTTGGTATTGTTAGATTAAATTCTAAATCCTAATTTGTTTAATTATTTATTTAAGAGCTGTCTGGGTTCGTACAACGGTAACGGCAATAACGTAAACTAATAAAGATCGAACCAAATATGTTGGATTGTACAGAAATTATTCAATTGGAAACTCATTGCAGAGGGGTTGGATCGTCCGGCACGCAACCGATTTACAACACGCCAACGTCTCCAGCGCACTTTCCCGCCCACCGCCATTTTACTTTCAAACGCATACTGAAATATCCACATTTTTTTCCGTCGAATACGATTCTAATGATAGTCGTCGTCGGCACTTAATTAGCGTTCAATTGATTTGTAGTTTCATGTTTATCAAAAGTTCATTGTTCGAATTACAGGTACAGAAGGACGGAAGTCACGCAGAAAATGAGGAGTACTTCAAACCGACGCCGATCCCGCTGATTGACTGGCCGAGGGAGGGACAGGAGGCGGCCGGCACCCTGCACGAGATCATCAAGACTGAAGCACCGCCGGCCGTCGCCGCCGTGCCCGCGCACTACTGGGAAGACGCCTTGAGGCATAGTGTTTACTTAACTCTTGTTAGAGACAAAATAGACCAATTAATAGCGAATGGAGACGTCATATCACCGGATAGGAGGCCCGAAAACCTGTCGCAAGAAGTAGATGACCACGATCTTTGGGAAAAAATTAAAACAGCCAAGTTTGACAGACTGAAGGAAGAACCCATACCACCGAGCGATATCACTATATTAGCAAAGGGAAGATTGCTTGAAGACACGGACGGCTACAGATTCGCTGAAGATAATACAACACAAAGTACCTGCAGTCAGAATTGCACGAAAGGTGTCAAAGCACTTTGGTCAGTCAAACGTGTTAGACAAGGTGAAAATTCATCTGGGAAGTACCATTACGAGTTAACATTCTCAGTGACGTCACAAAATCAGTCAAAGAATAATAAGGTATTGAAGAAGCCTTATGAAAACCCGGTAAGAACGTTTACTATAAAAGAGAATACACCGACTGAACGGCCACAAACTCGTCATTATGAACAACCTCTGAGACTGGAGAGGCCGCAGCGCGCTATATGGGTGCATAAGAATATCAACCCCTCCCAGAATTACAATAAACGACCGAGCTATGTCCGCGGTTTAGACAGAATATTCTCCTCTTTATTCTCTGATGAGGACAGCGCCGAAGAACCTTCGTACAGGTATAAACAAAAGGCTTACACGCCGTATATGTTCCCACACCACGCAAAGGCAGCTTATGTTGACGACAGGGAACCATACCACAAGAAACTGATGCCTTACCCGATACCAAAGCCTCAAGGTTTTAGATACAACCATCCTCCGATCCCGCCTCCACCGCCATATATCCAACATCCTTACTTAAATGTGGATAACTCAGGAAACCATCCTTACGTTCCTCAACACACAGACAGTAGATTTGTACCATCAAATGTAGTGAAAACTACTAGACCTGCTGTTCTACCGACACCAATCACAAATCATCCTTTGTTAAAAGAATCATCTGTTGAGGCGCCTGTCAAGACGTCGAAGCCTAATACCACAGAGCACACAGCAATAGAACCGGAAGTATCCTACAAGATCTACAGTCATCCAAAGCAGCCACCGATGAAAGGATTCTTTCCGGATCACATCAGACCTCCAGTATACAACGCACCGCCAGGAGTATTCGTCACTATGGACAAAAAGCCGTTCAAACCGATGCCACCATTGAAGTACACGCACAACAACAAACATAAAACTTTGCCTTCAGATTTCCGTCCCAGCCAACAAATCCTTGATACTCAGTTGAATAACGCAGATCCAGAAACTGATACGGCATTTAGGCCAATTACGCTGAACTACACGGACTTACCGAGTGATGTTGGTAAAAAGGGAAACAAGAATTCAAGAAAACCTGGTACGTCTAAGAAACCACCAAAAAAGGGTGAATTCATAAAATCTTATCGCCCCATAATAATAACTACCACATCACCGGAAATAATCACAGCAGTCAGAGATAATGTAAACGAAGATACAATGGATTGGGCTAATGTATTAGGAGCGTTTACAAAAACTACCCCAATGGCATCGCATAGAGAAAGAGGTACAACAGAAAGTGTTGAAGTAATCCCAACAACCGTTTCAACAACGACAATATCAGAAGATAACAGTTACGAAGAAACAGACGAATTCTCAGATGAATTCTCAGACATAATATTTAGACCTACTACTACCAGTAGCACGACTACAACCACTACGACTACAACACCGAAACCAACAAAACGCACACGACCACCACCAAAGTTTACGAAACAAGATAAAATTAAAAAACATAAACGTGTGACGTCAACATCAACAACGTCGACGACAACAACTACAACAGTGAAGCCAACTTCAACACGAAAATACAAACAGAAGAAGCAAACTGATGACTTGACGCCTCAAGCTAGCTCCGCTGCAACCAGTGGAGCCAACTCTGTATGGGAACCCAAAACACCCAAAGCGCCTATTTCTACAACGAGTAGTACCACAACACGACCTACAACAACTACCAGCACAACTACTACATCGAGCACGATCGTGGACACCGAACAACCGGTTGTGACGACGCAACCGAAGAGTAAAAACCGTTTCAGACAATCCACATTGATGCAAAAAGGCACTTCGGTGAATCACGACAAATGGTCGACCGCTACACTCGACAAGAATCGAACGAATTCCGGATCTAAACTCCCACTCAGAAGAAAAGCATCAAAATTCCAAGGATATCTTCCTGTGAGCACTCCTAGAGGATTAGAAGTCGAAAGAGATAGAGAAGATCATAAAGATCATGCTTTTAATGAAATAACACAGAGGCTTAGTATGAGTACAACTGAAAAAACTGTAACAGTTCCGATTAAACCACAAGCTACAACACCAACTGATGAGGAAGAAGAAATAGAAACCACATCATCTGAATCACATCACCAACGTGTAGCGGAAGACGAAGACGAAGATGAAGTTGAGGATAGTGACGGCAAGGACACGGATAGCTATGATCCTCCATCTAAGGATGACGCAGAATACATCTTCCCAACGACATCAAACGCAAATGCGACCACACATGTAACAAGCTCAGATTACCACAGTATAGAACCTACTACCGTAGCTACTATTGTTGCGTCGCCACACCCAGCAGCAAAAAACAAGACGAAATGTAAGAAGAAATTTAACAACCTAACTACTACAGAAAGTGCTCAGCAATATTCTAGTGAGTTACTTACAGAACCAGTTACTGTGAGTAGTTCTACACCTAGTACTACGACACCGACGACTACCACACAGACGGTACGCGATATGTTCTCCGACCTATTCGGAGGCTTCACCATGGACGACATAACGGAGAAACCTAACACAGGAACAACGCCAATAGAACCAAAAGGAAGCCAAAGTGAAAAACACGAGGAATACACACACGTTGACTCCGATCTCGAAGAATTCTTACACTCCCTCGATAAGAAAAACCATAATCATGTAGACAATCACACGCACAAACATCATTCAAGCGAAGAATATGATGACGATGATGAATCACCATTCAATAACGACAATGAGAACATGAATATTAAAAGCATAAGTGATGACTATTACGACGAAGGCCCGGAGAGTCAAGAAAGTAGGGATCAGCCATTTAGTATATTAGAACTAATGGCTATGCAATAGACTGAGAGATAACCTAATAGCCTTAATACTCAGTGTCGCAGCTTTAAACTGTCGTGTCTACACATTGATCTCTGGGCACTGGCAGGAACCAATGAGAGCTAACCTATTTATTTTGTCGAGGGTAAATACAAATAATTTAGAAGCATTTATTGTGAAGTCAAGGAACTCTAAAGTACTAGAATTTGCACGAATCCAATTCTCATGTGTTACCGGAATGTAAATATTTAAGTTCAGATAAGTTTTAGTTTTAGGTTTAATATATTTTGTATAATAAATTATTAGAAAATTTAATTATATGTTTTATTCTTACCTGCTCCTTCCATGGAATACTTGTAGATTGGTTCTGGTTTTAGAGGCACAAATGCGGCAAATGATTCTGGTACCATGTCTTTAATTCTTTGATGATATGACAATCTAGAAAAATATCACATTAGTAAATTAATACTGTTTATCTAGTACAATATTAAAATTTAATATAATTTGTACCAACCTAAGACATTTGCCAAGCACCTCTCTGATGAATCGTGGCTTGGGGTGGTCAATATCCAATTGAGTACACACCTCCCAGTCATCCCAAGACCAGCGGTATTGGAAGTTACTCAGATGGTATGAGAACCAGTTCACAAACCTGAAACATCCAAATATATGATAATAATTATTTAGAACCAATGGAAAATTTTGAAGATTACTAACGGCTTCATACTTAATAGTAGATTACGAAGCAATTATAATTCCATCTTTACAGCAGGGATATTTAATATTCGGAGGTAAAATTACCTTATAACTATTTTTTATATAAATGTACAGCACTCAATACAAAGTGTCATAGAAATGATTGTTTGTTAAACATAATTATTTGATTATTAACATAGCCAACTGTATATCTGATAACTATTTAAGAGTACAGATGCCTCGTAAAATGACTTATAGGACAATAAAAAACTTGAAAATAAAATAAATCCAACCAACCTATCAAAACAAGCGACATTCATTGAATCAATTCTCATAAACAATATCTCTGTAGCTTGCGCCAACACTTGTGGCATCGTCGAAGGCTGGAGCTTACAAAGCTCAATCAATATAGAACCGTAGCATATCTCCAAGTGCTTCGGCCTAGGCAGGTTGAACAACTCTGCAAATATGATCTCCACAATACAATATTCAAGGGGAATCTTTGCTTTGTACGGGAAGCATAGCAGTTGTGCCGCACACTCTTTTCTTTCCGTATGGTGGGCTTCTAGAATATTCTGCAGATGTTCCTCAATAAGGAACCTTTCAATTGAATGTGCTCCCGGTAGGACGGGCCCATCGGGGCAGTCAGTGTAGTCAAACATGCGGAATATAACCCTTGGCATAGGGTAGGTGTCAGTGTCATTGTGTGGTGGTGGCTGAAAAGTTATTTAATAGCTTAGTTACATACTTTAAATTAAACTTCAAGTAAAGTAAATACCTCATTAAAATACTCAGTTTCATTACATCTGATAAGAATTATTCCAATTTTATATTAGTAAGAAAAGAAAAGAAAAAATTTGGTACAAACATGTAATTTGTTTATCAAGATTTATTATTATTGAAATACTAATTTACCTGGATAGCAGGTAGTGTGTGTTGCAATGCTTCACACAGTATTGAATCAAATGCAAGATAAGGCCTAGGGATGTGTTTCTCAGACCAGTTATCCTGTTTTAACTTTTTAATCTGTGCCCATAGACAATCTAGATACTCTTCTTGGAGATGTGGGGTATCTGCAGACCATACTTTAAGGGCTGGCCAATGCTTCTTACTGCGCTTGTTCAAGAATATATCTATGGTAGTTAGCAAATGGTCCAGTTGAGATTCTTTTTTCTCATACAGCTCTCTGCCAACCCAAGGCAATGTTGACAAGACAACAAATACAAACCAGTCTCTTCTTACTTGAGGCACTCCATCCTCATTAGCACAGTCAACTAAGGTCTCTAGTAGTGTCAATAGTGAAGACGCCGCCAGTACGTGGCAGTTCACTAAGTCAGCAATAAACCTAAGACAATACCGTGCCGGGTTCCATTTACCAAGCTTTAAATTCTCCTTGAATGTTTTGACGATGTAGTCAACAAACTCGCCACCAAAGTTATAGTTTTTAGCGTTCAACAGACCGACTAACGTAGCATACACAGTGCACTTTTCAGGCAAACGCATAGCACAGTCAGTCAGAATACGTAAAATTTTGACGCGAAACGTACTCAAATCGGCCTCCAGTACGCTTGCCAAACCTTCCAAGTTACTTTCTAAGCTCGTGCTGCATTTCTCGCCAACTCTTAATATCAGGGATTCCAACCTATCCTCAATCTCCTGATTCTCCGATACACGACGTCTTTTACGGTTGAGACGCTCTAAAACAAAAGTTAAACAGGGGTCATCAAACTAATACATTTTATAACCTACAAATTACTTGAAAAACAATAATTATACGTACCGTAACCTTCTTCTTCATCATGAGGCCTTCTACGGTTCATTTTCAGAAGTTCTAATAAACTGCAAATAAATTTAGCACTATATTATTATAGATTTTAATTAGATTATACGAAGATGCCAACAAACACCAGTCACCGAAACCGAAGTTGACAAACCTATGACACTGACGTTAAATAGGAACAAACAACAGATTAAATAGAATTCAATACAGACATCAAAATTTTTAGGGCAGGCAAATCCTCATGATAAAATGAACAAGATTTAAGAAAGAGGTAAACACTGCTTTAAAGTGTCAAACAAAATTGATCAAAATAAAAAGTAGAGTGCGCGCAAGATAAGTCTGCGCGCGGCCAAAATTGGAACTAATCATTGGCCGCCATCTTGTCGTTTATGTCAGGTGTCAAGAGAGTGAGTTTTTATACGTTTTTACAGTAAATAATCGTTTTCATTATGCCGAAACTGATTAAAAGTGCTGGTCGAGATATAATCTTGAATGTCAAACGTGGTTGTAAAGAAGAACGTGATAATAACGGGCCTACGGTACCGTTTCCCGCGTTGCTTATTTGACAAGTAAGTTTTAGGGATACCATTACAATATTTTTATTATACACTTTGGTTCCAGTTATCACGTAATATAATTATTTTATTTTTGTTTTAGGCGTTTCGGAACGTACCGTCACCCAAATAACACATGAGGGCAATATAGCAACAGCTTTATCTTTAAAGATTGTGACTCCCGGAAAAAGTAGGAGCCGGAATATTTACCTTAAATAAGGGGAAAAAAAATATTAGTTGGACTGGCAACATTAAGTACGCCACCAGTCGCGCGCAGACTTATCGTGCGCGCACTATAAACTGAAAGGCGTGTTTATTTCATTGAGCAAATACATTATGTATGTATTAGTTTTGCTAAATAACAACTACGAATAGGGAATATTGGTTTTCTATATTCTGTAAAAATGTCTTGTAATTACGCCGAAGGTTTATCGCCTTATGAAAACAAAGGAGTTTTAGGAGTGCCAGAGGTTGGTATAAAAACATTTATCTATTTTGTATTGTTTTGATATTTTTTATTCTATACTTTACCGCTTATTCTTTTAGAAATTCGACTCTCTAGAGAAATTAAACAAGAAGTGTGAGTTATTGGCACAGTTTATAAGTCAAGCAAAGCATGTTGTTGTTCACACTGGGGCAGGGATCAGCACGTCAGCTGGTATACCAGACTTCAGGTAAATCAATAATATATGGAATTTAAAGATTAGTTTTATTCATGAAAAAGTCCTACTTCTTCTACTTCATTCATTTGAAATACATGGTACAAACACTGTGCTTGTTTAGGTCCATCAAATTCTACTCATGTATACTACAATAAATCTGTTAAATTTAATTGAATCAAGGCTAACAATAAATTGTAGATAAGCTTAAATTATCAGAATCTACTAAATTTAATAAAACTTATGTAATACATATTTCAAAACAACAGTCAACATAATATTACAATATTTCACAAAGTTGCAAAAGTCTTGCTGCTATAGAGAACTTGATTTTTTACTTCTACTTTATAAAAAAAATACTGGTTCTATTCCAGGGGCCCAAATGGTGTATGGACATTAGAAAAAGAAGGCAAGAAGCCCACAACCAACATTTCTTTCACTGATGCTGTGCCCACCAAAACCCACATGATACTGAAGAAGCTGGTTGAATGTAACAAGGTACATTACATAGTGAGCCAAAACATTGATGGCTTGCATCTCAAGTCTGGCCTGCAGAGGAAGTACCTGGCAGAACTCCATGGAAATATGTTCATTGATGAATGTAATTTGTGTAAGAGGTAAGGGTAATGTAACTAGTTTTTCTTTTATGAGTATAAATTGATGGTAGGTTTTTGATAGAACTTTTTGCTGGGCAAAGGAATCTCTTTTTTTCCCCATCTTTTGTAAATTACTGCCTTTATTTATTTACAGAAACAATACTAAAACAAGAAATATCTACATTTATGACTAAACTTATGTAACTAAAAAAATTACATATTTACAAAGCGTCAAAAAAAATATCCTCATCTCCGTCAATGCCGGAAAACGTGCCCAGGAGACTGGCCGCATTACCACGCTGAATGGCAATACCAATTCTTTGCGCGAAATACAGTCCAGCCCCCTGATCACGGGTGGAGTCGACCAAGCGCTTAGCGAGTTCCTTATACAGAGCTCGTGCACCCGGACCCCATGGCCCTAGCGTTTCAACCCCAAACGGCTCAAAAATATAATTGCCCGTAAGGTTATTATATTTTCGTCGCTTTAGGGTTTCCGCAGCTCCAGCAGCAGCGCCGGGCGCGACCGCCGAACTTAGAACAGGGAAGTAAAGACATCCCGTCAGGTCTCTTACCATCGCTGCGCACCAAACCGTTCGGTTCTAGAACAGCAGGTACACCAGCAGTGACAAGAGCACGACGAATAATGTCATTAATAATTGCGTGTCGCGGTATGCGCCCCGCGCTCCTGCCGCAGGACAAGCCATGATGGCCAAGGCAGTCGACTCTTTCACCGCATTGACAGAGATGAGACACGACACACGGTACACCTAATCGCAAGCTGCCTTTTGAATAGTAAGGTATAAAAGTAGTACAAGAAAACTCGAATTGACAGTCACATTGACAACAGATTTTTTTTTATAAATACTTGTTTCAGTTGAATTCTTTATAACTGTATACCATTTTAGATGATTGTAAGTTGCCAAGAAAATTATCCTACAAGTGTCTATAGACAGCAAATAATTCTTGCTTTCACTTGATTCAACAAAAATTACTAACAGATAGATATTTACTCATCATCTTCCTGCCCTTATTCACTAATATTTCATATTACTCTTGTCTTTCAGACAATTTGTACGCAGTTGTCCTGTTGAGACAGTAGGTAAGAAGTGCAGTGGGATACCATGTGCTGCCGAGCATGTGACTGGCAGGCCTTGTCGGGGCCGGCTGTTTGATGGAGTGCTGGACTGGGAGCATAGTCTGCCTGAAAATGATCTTACTATGGCCGAGTGGCATTCTAGGTAAGGTTAAGATGGTGGTATGATTTTATTTCTTTTGCTCCTGAAGTGTATTGAATGTACATTATCATGTCATAGAATGATATGTACCAGATTTCAATTAATTAGTTAGTTAGTTTTTTTTCTGCTAGTAATGCAGCCCCACAGGAAACCTTTTAAAGAAAGTACTATTATCGTAAATTCCTTTTTTTTTTAAATTTGGACTATATTGACATAATAAATTTAAATATTAATTTATTACATTTCAGTATTGCAGACTTAAGTATTTGCTTAGGCACAACCCTGCAGATTGTGCCAAGTGGTAATTTACCTCTGGAGACTGTGAAATATGGAGGGAAACTAGTAATTTGTAACTTGCAACCCACTAAACATGTAAGTATTCCATTTTAAATTATTTTCTAATGAAAAGTCACAACATAATAAGTTTTTTTATAGTAAAGAGTTATGCATAGTGGCCCCATGACTTGACTTTATGGTCTAAAATGAATGAATGAATGAAAATTCTTATTCTTAAATTGATAATTAATCATTCCAGGACAACAAAGCAGACCTAACAATAAACTACTATGTAGACGACATACTAGAGAAAGTTATGAGTATATTAAACATAGATATACCAACATATTCTGAAGACGATAATTTAATCAAGAAAGCCGACGCCGCCATTTTAGACTGGACCATAGACAGGCGCGATGTGTTGCAACTTGAAAAAATATTCAAAGCCAAATGCAAAGGTGTTAAGAAAAAAAGGATATTAATAAAAAATAAAAGAAATAGCACAGAAATAACGGGTAATGAAAATAGTGATGATAAGTCTAAAATAATTAAATTGGAAGTTAAGGAAGCGATTAATGAAGATATAGATATAAAACCCGAGATTGTGGAAAGTATTAGTGAAAATGGAATCACTGTATAGGCATAACATATTACAAAACCGTGTTTTACCTCCATGACAATTTTAAAGGTCTACTTCAACATTCAGTATTGAAATACCTCCCAAATTAAGCGAATCCAAAACTTAACTGCAAAGTATGTCAGAGAGACATAATTCTATGATTGAGTTATACAGTTTATAATATCGTGATCAAAACCGTGTTTTAAGACATGTCTATCATATGAGAATCATTACATAAGTTTAAATCTTAAATACCAAGGTCAAAGTGAATTGTTGAAATTTGGACTTTATTTTGTAGAAAGTAAGATGAAAGTTAATTTCAAGATTCCATTTCATATTTGCTTACAGAGCTGTGAAAACAGTGCCTTAATTAAAACATGAGCAGTGATTATTTTAATAGAACTAGAGATAATTTTTCACATTCCATAAATATCATATGCATCAAATAAATCGACTGAACAAATGTATGAATGAACAACAGTACTGTAATAAATAAAACACCAATCGTAATAAAAATAAATAATTTATTTATATTCATCTCTTTTTATTTACAAAATATTATTACTCTTTGGTAATAGAAATGCATTATCACAATAACATCTTCACCAACATAGTGTAAATAATTTATAAGAAAAATATATTATATCTCATTTTTAAGGAATGTTTTTAGTAATTATATAAAAGTTATAAAAATCTAATCAATTCTTAACATATTTAGCAAAAAAATATGGCAAGAACTACAAAAGAGGTTGCATTATGACATTTATTCTAAAAAGCGAACTATTGAAAAACCAATGAATGATAATTAAAAAAAAATACAAGAAGGTGTATTTTGCAGCACCATAGATACCTAATAAAAAAATAATAGCTTACTTAGTCATCGTAATACAGCCTCTATTTGTTGTTACTTCTAATTTGTCATGACCCCTATTTAATTAATCTCACCCTTTTCACATGGTCCAGTGAATACATAGCAACAGCAATTAACAAAACATTTACAGTTAAAACTCACTGATTTAGGAACATGAACATGACATTTTACAATACACAATTATGCCATTACAAGAAATATCACTTGGAGACATATGAAAAGGGTTAATCTTCTAATGCAATTATGTTCTAACTTAGTATTGAAGTAACTTGGAAAGCTATTAAAGTTACTAATGGAAGTATCAAGTTATCAACTTGGTCAGTCTTCGCTTCCACTAGCCCTGATATTGTTGCAGTGATCGCAGTCCGAATTATAGAATGATTTAATTTTAATAGACCTGAAAATAGATAATAATTGAATTATTTATAGGAAGTGTGTTTAAAGTAGGTGTTTATTAATGGTTACTGTTAAATACTTACTGAACATATCAAGCGCATACACTGCGGCAATTTGTGAAAAAACATTGAAGGCAGTGCCTTGTAGAGATTTGTGCCCATCTGAAATTAAAGAAAACGCGAAGATAAAAAATGTTTGTATGGTGGTCATCAGGCAATCACTAGTCATCAGGCAACACAGACTCCCGTTACCTCGTTAACATATCATAAAAGTAAATACGACCACCGTATTTGGTTTAAATAAATAATAAATATATACACCTGCATGGATAGCCGAATGGTATAGGTCAACACGCTAATTACCAGATAGGTACCACAAATGCTTGCTCTGAGTCTAGGCATGTGCATGAGGATTTAATGCCTGTGAAAGCCCCCGCGATACAAGAGTAATATAAGAAAGAAATATGACACAAAATTTCACAAACCTGCCCATTTATTAAAGCCGTACTTCGATCCGAACCAGCTGGCCGCAGTGTCCCCTATGCCTATTGACAGCACGCCGGCGAGCAGCTCCAGTTCGTACCCCTCGTGTACTGGCACGAGGACGAGCGGGCACGCGAGCCCGACGTATAAGTACATTGGTGTCATCGCGAAACATCCTACGTCCTGAGAAAACGAATTATAATGCTGATGCTGTTACTTGTATTTAACTAGCGAGCCCGCCCCAGCTTTGTACGGGTGCAATACTGTTATGTAATACTTCTAACCTTCCTCTTGAAACATTCAATCTATTAATACCGCATCAAAATCCGTTGTGTAGTTTTAAAGACCTAAGCCCTAGGCCCTAGACCTAAGGACGGACAGATACGGGAAGCGGCTTTGTTAAATACTATGTATTGATTTAAAATTTATTTTATCTATAGCGGAAATTATTTTTTCATAATATGACTAGCTTTCCGCTCGCGGCTTCGCCTACGTGTAATTTAGGATTGTGGCGGTTTTTAATGATCTCGACAGGACTTTCTTTCATAGCCTAAAAAAATGTTTCAATTTGAATTATATTATACAGCTTGAGTTACTCAGGGATGATGTAGCTTTCTAATGGTGAATATTTGAAAACGTTATGAAACAAAAAGTAAAGCGAGACAAAAACATCGTCTAGAAAAATTAAAAGTATCGGTTGATCTCCTTCCCTTACCCGCCGCTACCTAAGGGCTTACTACTCCAAAAATCCCTTCTTAGTGGTCAATTGTGTTACTAATGGAAGCCTTGTTCAAAATATTAGACTTCTATACCGAGAGGTTTCGGCTGTGCGTTAATCAATCAGTCACCAAATTGCAACCCCCTAAATCACTATTGGAGGGTAGTTTGGAAAAAAATATAATGCCAAACTTATTTACTTGACCATATACGTGTTTGTGCTAAGTTTCAAGTTTATAAACCCAAGGAATAAGATTTTTCATAGAAACGTTATGACCCCTTTTTACCCCCTTAGGGGTTGAATTTCCAAAAAATCTTTTTTTAATGCTCACTCCCGTCAGTAAAGGAAGCTTTGTTCAAAATATTAGACTCCTATACCTAGCGGTTATGGCTGCGCAAAAGTCAATCAGTCACTCAATCACAACCCCCTAAATCACTATTGGAGGGTAGTTTAGAAAAAAATAGAATGCCAAACTTATTTACTTAACCATATACGTGTTTGTGCTAAGTTTCAAGTTTATAAACCCAAGGAATAAGATTTTTCATAGAAACGTTATGACCCCTTTTTACCCCCTTAGGGGTTGAATTTCCAAAAATCCTTTCTTAGTGCACCCCTGCATATCTCAAGGAACCTACATGCCAAATTTCAGCTTTCTACGACCAGTAGTTTCGGCTGTGCGTTGTCTGTCAGTCAGTCAGTCAGTCAGTCAGTCAGTCAGTTAGTAACGGAAGAGTTTAATACACCGTGACTTTTAGGTCGTTTTAAAAAAGCAGCCCAGTTCATGTATCCAATGACTAGTAAACGTTTATAATAAAAAAATATGTTTTTTTTAAGATTTGAATGAATAAAAATATTATTCATTATTATGACACAAGGCAGTTTTACGAACACTCTGTAGTGAGCGCGGTCCGAACCTTGTGCCAAAGGGGCCGCGCGGGCGGCGCGGCGGCGTCTTATCACAGGTCATTCACCTTAGCGTAAAACAGCTGTCTTACTATTGCAATCATAATGTTCGCAGTAAGTATGTAGCATGTATCTTCAACAGTTTGATACGTAAACATTTTTAACAGGATGTTTCATATTTCCAATGTATTATTTATTTTTTTCATGCATATTATTTTAATTAATGATAAAAAAATTATATTCGCGCCTAGAGGTATTTTATGACGGATACATTGTGTGGACGACTTTTTTAAAACGACCTAAAAATCACGGTGAATATATAGATGTATATTTCTTATGAGGAAAGGTAGTGAAGCAAAATATTTATTATTTCCGGTGACAGAAATCGGAACTAAAATTTGCCCGGACAAAATTGCCAGAGACAAGAAGCTTGGATACATTTATATGTATATATCGTGCTATTGATATGAATTACAACATACCTTATGATCACTGTAGACATCAAATGCAGCCTGCAGTGCTGGGGATACCGGCCTTATGTGGGCTTTTCTAAGTGCCTGAAATGAATCACTTTATATGATTAGCTCTCTAAATAACTTGTTATTTCAGTACTTTTATTGGTAACACTAAGTACAACATGACACTTTTATAGAATAAATATTAATAAAAATAATAACCAGCCTATATACGTCCCACTGCTGGGCACAGGCCTCTTCCCATATAGGGAAAGTTTTGAGCATAGATCACCACGCTAGCTCACTGCGGGTTGGCCATTTCAAATTTCCAATATTTGGGATCCAAGTTTCCTCACGATGTTTTCCTTCACCGTTTGTCAGTAGTGTAATTATTCGATTCAGATAATAATATAATAAGTACATTACTCACCTCAGTAAAAATCATGAGTCCAAAGCCAAATGCGGCAGCCAGGGTCATCAAACGGATGTTAAAAATGATTCCTGACAGAAAAACGACTGATGCAAGAACATGAAAGGATTTCCGCGTCACAGTGCTCGCTTTGACGGCCAGCTGAGTGCGAATTAGTATCACGAATGTTGCCATAACAGCTATAGCCAGCCAAAACAAAAATAATCTCACCTGGAAAAGATAAATATTGTTTTTATGTGATTTTCAACTTTTTAGAAAGTTCTTGTTTGGTCTCAGATTAATTAACAATTGGAATCATATTCATATAACGTTTATGAAATATATCTGAACTTAACTATAGAATAAATTGGTATTTAGTCCTTTATAACATTCTTCAATTTATAAAGATTTTACTAAATTAAACAGGCAACTTTCCTAAAGATTTTGGCAACATAACAAATGAAAAAGGATAACATTCAATTTTATGTGATATTTACAAGGTTTAAGGTAAAAAAGAGATAACTTACTCTATTAAAATCCAAAAATAAGTACTGAATTAATCTAAGTATGCAGTCAACACCAACATTAACATGTAACATAACTACTGCATATGCTCCAGCCACACTTAGAATGTATGTAAGGACTGAAAAGTGTCTCTGGGAGTCCTCCAATAAGCATAAGGCTGTAACAATAATTCCCACTGTTGATAATAGTGTCTGAAAATAGGTAATTTATATTGTGACATAAAAAAAAATAAACAATGTGATACCATACTTAGTAGTGTAGCTATTGGTTTTTCTAATACTTCTGCACTTAGGGATTTAATATGTATTGGGTGTTTCACATAATTATGTACATTCAAAATACATGCAGTTGTACAGAAAGTTCTTCTTAATGGGGATTGAACTTGTGACTTATCACCCACAGTGATAGTTGGCATGGTGTCCACGCCACTGGATTATCAGTGCAAACATGACATGACATGATATGACCACCAATTAAAATATATCTATGAACAGTAACCTATCCCATAGTCTAATATTTTTAGAAAGAAACGCTGTGAATCGAAATCAATTTGTTTAAAAGCATTGAGGGAATCCAGAATAGAAGAACCACTGCTGGCCAAACATATATCTCTTATCAGCCTGTATGTTTATTTCAACTGTGTGCACATGAATAAAAAGATTGTCAAACACCCTGCAACACAAGGTGCAAATTTCTAAGTAGGTACAGGAGTCATAAAAAAAAAAGAAAAACTAATTATAATACAATATCTAAAAAAACCATTACTATCACAGGCCATTATTTTATACCAAAGAAATTCTTAATGACATACTAGAAGGATAATGAGAACAATAAAAGAAACAACAATAGCGTAATAAAACTATAAAAATACTTACATATATAACGGAATAAATAAACGTCAACTCCTCATCTTCAACATCTCCGTTATTAAAGGTGAATTTTGTGAAAACCATCATAGAAAATAATATGATACTTTGTACAACAATCATTGCTTCTCCTATCGTGAATGTCTTAGGGAAGTTCATGATAGTCATCCTCAATAGTTGGCTGTATGAAAACACCGCTACCATTGAGTAAGTGATGGAAAATATCAAACCTGGAAAACAATATTTTATCTCAATATTATGTACATAATAATGAAGTAACATTTAAGTTTTTGGTAATGTTAATTAATGCTTGCACTTTCATACGAGAGAGGCTGACTAATACTTTAAATAATTCTTGTACATAAAGAAAAATTATATTAATTGAAACTTACCTCTGTCTAAAAATATGTATAGTAACAATGCAGAGGTAAGGCCTGAAGCTGTACAGCCTCCATATATGTTCTCTTTTAGTACTAAACATGATACTGATATAAATACTATAAATAAAAGACTATAAGACAACAATCCAACAGATATGAATGCTAACAGTTTGTACAATTCAGATACTTGGTACTGTAAAGCGTATAATGTAAGGACTGTTGGCAGAAGTATGCAACACCATAGCCCGTTTGATGAAGCAGGCCTGAAAAAAAAAATAGTTTTGTTCACGCAAGCACGTAATCCGTAATATTAAATTAATTAAGCTGGGACGACTGTATCTTTATCTAAAACAACGACCAAAGTTCAAGTTACCTTGTTTCAACATTTCCATCTCTCAAATTATTTGTTATTTGTCTATCTACAGATAACAGAATCCGCACAATTCGTGCGTCTAGTTTTTTTTGTACGATTTGTAGGTAAGCTTGTGCTCGTTTCTCCATTTGTTCTGTAGTTTAAATATAAACACTGATTAATTTTAAATTGTATCATAACATAGGATTTACGTGTATTCGACTTTGACACTGACAAACAAAAGTCAAAAGGTGATAAAATTGGACAGCTATTTTGTTATCTGTGTTATGTTTATGAATTATTGAGAAAACTTTTACAAACCAATATTTTAATCACACTTCTACGCTAGCATCTCATTTTTGTAAAATTTCCGGGACATTTGTATTGTTTCAAGATAGAATACCTCAATAACAAACCAAAATAAATCCAATTTTATATTGATCTACTAAGATGCGTTAAAAGAAACGTTCGATCCGCGGGAACTTCAATCCTATTTGTTTTGCTCTCTGATTTGTCAGGAATTGAAAGATATGGATTGATAATAACCAATAATATAATTGACAGCCGGCTTTTGTGTGTTATTCGTCGAATAATCGAATCATCAGTTTCGGTATTGTGCTGGTTGTTGAAGGGTCAGCTGGTTAAATATTAAAAATGTTACGACAAATCAGCAAAGCCGTACAGCAAAATGCGAAATTCGCGACCGCTGCCGCTGCTCCACAAACTAACCCGGAAATTCTTTACACCGGGGTATGTATTTATTTCTTGCTGTTACACGCTTATTTATTCAGAAATATATTAAATTATCTGATAATTATAATTCCATTTCATTTCTTTTTGCGAAGTAGGTACCTACTTATATAAATGAAAATTTGTCAGGTGTCTGTCTATGTATTTTAATTTTTTCGGCTCTCAAGGCCAGCTCGCCGGTCTGTATAATAAGCGTGTGTTACTGTTACGTATGAGTTGATAAACATATTCGTTCAAGGTCACATGCCTATAATTCTTATTATACTAGATTTCGTTGTCTACAAATTAATTTTAAAAATATTCAGCTTTTCTTAAGATAATATTATTATGCTTAGGAAATCATTAAAGTTATGAGAACTGAAATTCGCTAATTGTAACAAGATCTGTCTCCTGTAAACACTTATGAATTTATTATTCCATTAAATAGTAATTGAGTTTTTTATAGTAAACTAGTTGGCTTAGATAATATTGAAGGGATTCAAAAAGGCCTGAATTCAGCATTAGGCTGACAAAAAAATATTTAGTGCAACAAATTACATTTTCATTACTCTCAAAAAAGTCTTTGACCAACTATAATTAATTAATTAAATAGTTGACTAGATATTAATCCAGCATTGTGTTTATAGTTATTCATCAACAATGAATGGGTGAAGTCATCAGACGGCAAGACATTCAAGACTGAGAACCCTGCCACTGGACAAGTGATTGCTGAGGTCCAGGAGTCTGGGAAAGCTGATGTTGACAAGGCTGTTAAGGCTGCCAAAGATGCTTTCAAGTATGGACAGAAATATTAAAATTATATTTTTTTTTTCCTATCCTATAGCGTCCCACTACTGGGCAAAGGCCTCCCCCAAGACCTTCAACATTTAATATAATACCACAAATAATATAATACTTATTACTAAAAGCATCTGTAAAAAAAAATGTATTGCTAAATGTAATTAATCATTCACAACCTTTACAGATAAATGAAGCTGAGACTAAAAGATAAAATACTAGTTAATTAGAAAAATATTCAATTAAGATACATCATAATATATCTATTTTATTTTTGTTAAAAACATTTTTTCCTTTCGTTTTTTTTTAGGCTTGGTTCCCCATGGAGGAAAATGGATGCCTCCGAGCGTGGCTACCTGCTCAACAGACTGGCTGATCTTGTCGAGAGGGACAGGACATACTTAGCTGTAAGTTGCCATTTTAGAAAAAAAATATTTAACCCTAGTTTCGTCAATTTGATGGAGTTTCTTGCCGGTTCTTCTCCATAAGAATGACATATTGGAACTGCGCAACTAGAGCCAGTAACGCTTTGAAAGTGCCTAAAAAGGCCTACTCGATATAAAACCTTTTGGTTGTTTTTTTTCCGGCTTCGCTCGCTTGGATGTCGCGACAGCAAAAAATCGCATACTTTCTCATGTAAAATTTATTATACCTACTCTATACAGAAAATCTCTAGATGTAGAAAAGATAACACATATAAACGGTTCGGTTCGTAAACACTCTTATATAATGATACAAAATTATCAAATCTCTAGTGAACCTTGACTATACATATATGGTGCTGTATTTTGATAACTACATATTCTGAGAGTCATTCTGTAAATTAATGATATGTAATCAAATTGGCGTTAATTGTATTTACAAAATATTCATGATTATTGTACCTACTGAAGATACGGAGTTCTCTTCAATGTTTTTATGTAGGCTATAAATTATGTTTTATAATGCATAAAATCAGCTCTATAAATTAGAAGGCTACATTCAACTATATCGAATTATTTTTACCTACAAAAAGGTACTTTGTAGGAATATAATTATAGTCTTAGGAATATCGTTTAAACAAACTCATCTAACCGTATGTTGATGGCCTCAAAGCAGAGACGACAAGCATTAGTTTTTTTGTTTTTCGCTGTTATGATGAGGCCTATGACTAAACAATAATAAGACTTGAAGTCGTGGACATATTGTGAAAACAAATGAGTATTCTTCACTCCATTGTACTGTCCGCTCTATTGAATTGTGTGACTATACAGAATGTATTCAGTATTCTTGTTCTTTTTCTCAACTTTTATTTGAATATGATATATTTGTATATTTGAAGCATAATTTACAAAAATATGTACAGGTTGTGAAATATAATAATAGCAATCTATAAAGGGTAGAAGAATGTCATAATATAACTTAGAGGTATTCCTATCTTTACCTCCTGAAACAACATTGTTTTTCACACAATACGCTACAAATCAATTGACTAAAAATTATTACATAAAAACCACATAAGTCAACAAATAAGGTTGTATTTAAGTAGGTATAGTATGTATGTTTCTAAGACTTGAAGTGATTCGTTGCATTGCATTATATCTATTTGCGCTCCATGGCCTGTTGGTCTCGGTCGTTACCCGTTCATTGAACCCCATGTTGTAATAAAATAAATGCACATGCAATGCAGGTTTGTCTACTTGCGCGAGACATGATGCAAAATTGTTGCTTACTTAGGTAGCATTGCTAAGACGAATAGCAACATGATTTGAGCTATCTTTAATAGTATTAGAAGATCGTTAAAATGGATATATAATGATTGACTGGAATGATATCTATAGAAAGTTATTTATATGGACACAAATTACACATTTGTAAACAATATTAAGCCTCATTGTATTGCATCGGTCGCCAGTGACCGACGAACAAAAGATTTTCTATTGCCTGGCGCCTAACAAGTCCCCTATTACTTTATTTTTTATATGGGTGTGTTTAATATTATTATAACAAACAAACCTACAAAACAAATAACCTTGACATAGATCATTAAAGAAATTAAATACCACTATCCCATACGAACTTTCTGTAGAGAAGGTCATGTGGCCCTTTCACATTATAATCCAATGAAGCATACAAAGTCTCCACTTAGGCTAACTGCAAAGATTAAAAAAGAAATAGGTAGGTACTTCTCTCCTGCCCAAACAATACACATAACCCAACATGCTCCTATATCTCAGTATGGTCATGTGGCCCTTTCATGGATACGTTATAATCCAGTGAAGCATACAAAGACTCCGCTAAAGCTAACTGAAAAGTTTAAAAAAATAATACGTACATCTCTACTGCCCAAAGCCCGTGCAATACATACACATAACCCAAAATGCTCCTACATCCAACTCTTCGCAGAGCTTGGAGACCCTCGACAACGGCAAGCCGTACTCCGCAGCGTACGCGGGTGACGTAGTGGCCGTGATCAAGAACCTGCGCTACTACGCCGGCTGGGCCGACAAGAGCCACGGGCTAGTGCTGCCATCTGACGGGAAATACTTCGCGTACACAAGGCATGAGCCTGTTGGTGAGTTGTACTGATGTGCTTAGAGCTTGGAGACCCTCGACAACGGCAAGCCGTACTCCGCAGCGTACGCCGGTGACGTAGTGGCCGTGATCAAGAACCTGCGCTACTACGCCGGCTGGGCCGACAAGAGCCACGGGCTAGTGCTGCCATCTGACGGGAAATACTTCGCGTACACAAGGCATGAGCCTGTTGGTGAGTTGTACTGATGTGCTTAGAGCTTGGAGACCCTCGACAACGGCAAGCCGTACTCCGCAGCGTACGCCGGTGACGTAGTGGCCGTGATCAAGAACCTGCGCTACTACGCCGGCTGGGCCGACAAGAGCCACGGGCTAGTGCTGCCATCTGACGGGAAATACTTCGCGTACACAAGGCATGAGCCTGTTGGTGAGTTGTACTGATGTGCTTAGAGCTTGGAGACCCTCGACAACGGCAAGCCGTACTCCGCAGCGTACGCCGGTGACGTAGTGGCCGTGATCAAGAACCTGCGCTACTACGCCGGCTGGGCCGACAAGAGCCACGGGCTAGTGCTGCCATCTGACGGGAAATACTTCGCGTACACTCGGCATGAGCCTGTTGGTGAGTTAAACCGATGTTAAAGATACCAAATGTATAATCATCATCATCAGCCCGTTGCAGTCCATTGTTGGACATAGGCCTCTCCCAAGGTACGCCACAGAATACATCAAATGTATACTGTATTACTGTCCTCTTTTGTCTAAGTATGTGTCTTGTGTATTCTTTGTTGGAGATCCTTAATATAAATAAATAAAGATATGGTTTAATGAACCGCTTTTCTTAACAGGTCATTAAGAAAGGAGTCTTTAAAACGTCTGGAGTATTTAGAACGTTGGAACATTTTGTGTGCCTTTCGCGCTTGAAATTTTTCAGATTAAGTAGAAACGAATTTGGGAACTAATGCCGTTTTAGAGATTGGCAAACGCTTTGCGTTATCAAGCATAGTGTAAGAGTGACAACGAAAAGTATTCAATACTACCCATCTAGTCCAGACAAAATATAATCTCTTAGAAGTAACTTAAAAAATCTATTACGGTTGGCTAAAATTAATAAAATTGGTAAACATTCTCATGTTACATAATAAACTGACATGACTCGGCATTTAACGAAACTCAATATTGTGTACAAACTCAACCAATAATTCGAGAACATTATCTTATCTTATGTACCAACAATATTTGCATACAACATTCTAATAAAAAATATAACATGGTTCTTGTACGAGATAAACATGTGATAACTTGTGTGTTATTGTAAAATTCGAACTATTTGGAAATTATGTTATTTGAGGTAACAAAACCTATATGTCATGGTGATATTTCTCAAGGATACGTTTGGTTAAGATGGTGTATCTAATTTATATCTTGTTTATGGAATAACACCATAAAAATTACTTAAAATCATGACTTTGCTTTTTAAGCAGCGTGACTTTGTATTACAATTAAATTATCATTTGTATGTCAATTATTGTTTAATGTAACAGAAATAAATGAGTTTCGGAGAAATCCGGTTAAAATTTGAATACAGATTAAATAAAAACTGTGTATGGCAATACAAAGAACTTTCACCAACTGAACAACAGTCCATTTCGAAAATAAAATGTAGGTTTTGAAACAAAAAGACAGGCAAAAGTGTCTTATATTGTGTCAGAAGATATAAACTTACAAAGACACAATAACCAATTCCTCCGATAAAGTAATGGAAGTTCACATATACTTAAGTATAATTAGTATCGAACTAAATGGATTACCAAATAATTCAATAAAACACTGCATCTTATCATTGCATTATCAATGTTGCAGTTATCACTTACAAAATCAACAATCGTATCAGGTCTTGCACACAATGTTCAGATGTTAACAAAAGATCGAATGTCGGATAGCGAGGTGCATGTTACATGCTACTGAATTTGATAAGCCATATCGTGCAAATATCAACATTTAATCAGATATATAGAATGATCATAGGCTTGGTGTTTATATTATTAAAATGACTAGCGACCCGCCCCAGATTCGCACGGATGCAATACTACTGAATAATACTTATAAGCTTTCCTTTTGAATTATTCTATCAATTTACTGGTTATTTTCAAAAATATTTGCATGTAGAAAAACAACTTTCATGTTGTTGAAAAAAATATATGGCGCTAATTATATTATACCTACCGACCAACTCTGTGTACCTACATTTTAAGCAAATAAAGGTCAATAACTATTAAAAATACTTCAAAATCCGTTGCATAATTTTAAAGACGTCAAGCGTCTTTAAGATATACAGACGGTGAATTTTTAAACTGTAGTAAATTAGTGATACTTCAAATCTCTCTCTCTCTTTAACAGGTGTGTGCGGTCAGATCATCCCCTGGAACTTCCCCCTGCTGATGGCGGCGTGGAAGCTGGGCCCGGCGCTGGCCACCGGCTGCACCGTCGTCATGAAACCCGCCGAGCAGACCCCGCTCACCGCGCTATACCTCGCGCAACTCGTCAAGGTACAACTTTATGCTATTTATTTCATACTAGCTGTTGCTTGCGAGTTCAACCGCGCGTAACAATATCATTTATAGCTGCAAAACTGTACCCCCTTTGACGTAGTCGGTTTAAAAGTAACCCATGTGTTAATCCAGGGTGTCTCAATATAAAATTTCATCAAAATTGATCCAGTCGTTTAAGCTCGAAAATGTAACAAACAGCCTCTTACAACATTTATAACTAACACATCATTACAGTTAAAACCAATGGAAATTCATAAAGTACTTCGAATATCAGAAGTGTGGTGATGAACCTGCGTGGCATAAATTTAGCAAGGAATGATGCCACGACTGCGAAACTATTCTATAAAATTATGTTTGAGAGACTAAAGTAAAAAAAGGTATTCATTGTCATTCATTAATCTACAATCTCCTTCAATCCTATCAAAACTTAGTTGAAGAACAATCCGTTCTTTTGTATAGTTCAACTAAACCTTTTCTTTTGTAAACTGAAGTATATTGTTTGTAGGAAGCTGGCTTCCCCGCGGGCGTTGTTAACATGCTGCCGGGCTACGGCGAGGCTGGCGCCGCCCTGGTCGACCATCCCGATGTCAACAAGATCGCCTTCACTGGTAAATATTACTGCTATTTAATTAAACAAGTATACAACTACCTTTTTTCATGCTGTTTTGCCGACGTCAAACTTGGTTATAGCTGAAAATAATAACTTCCTTTTACTATTTACGCAGTCGGGTAAAAGGTAGCCTTTAATCCAGGGTGTCAGCTAACTCAATACCAAATATTATCAAAATTTGTTTAGCTGTTTAAGTGCGAGAAGACAACGAACGTACATACATACAAACTCGTACTTTCGCCTTTTTGACATTAGTGTAATATAACTTTATCTTTTTTTTAAAGTTTCATTCTCTTCTAAGAAATATGTCTAAGAAACGTTTTAAAAACACTCATTCTGAGGTTTACCTGCTTGACTACTAGAATACAATGAATAATTAATTTCGAACCCACAAGTACTTTACTGTGCAAGCTCATTAACACACAAAAGATTAACATTAATGGGCACAGCGATCAGTTAAGTAGTTTTTAAGACCATGACAATCTGTTATTAATTTACTACGATATGAAATAGTTTCAAATGCAATGAAGATTTACTAAAAAATATTGCTAAATAAACAATTACCATGTCATATACTTTATATTCAATTTTTACTCTCTAGCAACACATTCAAAACTTTAATCTCATCATCATCTTCCTGCCCTTATCCCATTTCAACTGGGGTCGGCGCAACATGTTTTTTTTTTTCTAACCATGTTGCTAATGGATTTGGCTATGGTTTTATAGTCGGCCGCCTGCCTGACAATAACCCTCTTTGGGAATGCGATTGTTGGTTGGTGACCATTCGGGTGACCCAAGGTGCTTGGTACAGTGCACTGGGTCTTAAGGTCCATTAGTCGCCTCTTACGACACCCAGTGGAGGATATGGGGTGGTGCTATTCTTTATATCCGGACACCACACGGAAATTCAAAACTTTAATCTATTTATCATTATAATCCATAGTATACTTTTGAGAAAACATTTTATTGATCCTAACTTCATTCTAATCATATTTTTCTTGCAATTGGCGCTCCTATGATCCTAAAATTCCTCGACGGGCCTTGCTATACTGGTCGTGGGTTCGATTCCTACCCAGGAAAAATATTTATGTGATTTCATGAATGAATTTAGAAAATTTCTATTTAATTTGAATATATTATAATACTGACTCGTTATTCTTATTTTTAAGTTAAGAAAACTTTAAACCATACTCTAATTAATTCCTACAGGATCAACAGAAGTAGGCAAGTTGATCCAGCGCAACTCAGCGGGCACAGTCAAGCGGATCACATTAGAGCTGGGAGGGAAGTCGCCCAACATCATCTTCGCAGACACCGACTTGGAAAAGGCGGTGGAAGCTGCACACTTCGCGCTCTTCTATAACATGGGCCAGTGCTGCTGTGCTGGTAAGATATTAGGAGTAATTATATGTTACAAAAAGGAGAGGCATATACCCAACCCAGTGGATAATTACGGGCTGAAATTATGATGCATATTGACGATGATGATGGTTAACGGTTTACTCACGCGAATTTATCGGGATAGCCCGACAAGACGCGGACCCAACTGAAGACCTTAATCATGAACTGACTCGGCGGGGTCGTGAATGTTATCAAATATTAAACTGATACTGAGATTTTTCTGCATTATAAGGCAACATTTAATCTTGATTATATTATAAGTACATAGTATAATGAATTTAATATTGATTTTTGTGTAATATTCTAGTAACGCTAACTTCCAGTGAGATAGCATAGTGATCCCTCTATTTAATGGATAAATTATTTGTGCAGTAGTGAGACATTGTAAGTGTATTTTAATATTATATGTTCGTAATATTCTCCTAAATGACTTACTATTTATTACGATGCTGAGATGTCTATTTACGTTTTAACCTAAATTATGGTTTTATGGAGTCATCTATAAAGATGCTTATTATTACATCTTATAAAGTGCAAAATTATCATTAAGGCACTAAGACTTCTAAGTAACTCTAGGTATAATTAAAAGTAAATATATTTGCATTGCTTTATGATTGATGGGATGACCAATGACAATATATTATTCTAGGTTCGAGAACATTCGTAGAGGACAAAATCTACGACAAGTTCGTTGAGCTGTCCGCGGAGCGCGCCAAGAGGCGTGTGGTCGGAGACCCCTTCAAACCTGAGACTGAACAGGGACCACAGGTACACATATTTACTAATAAAGTATTAAACTAGCTGTTGCCCGCGACTTCGTATGCAAATTCCCGCAAAAAAAATCGGGTGTAAAAAAGTAGATGATGGCTGATTCTCAGCCTCAAGAGAATCTGTCGAGCCGTTTCGCGGGAAAACGGGAACGAATATTGTGACACGAAAATAGACTTGACATAATATAGAAAACTAATTGAATATAGCAAGAGTGATCTGTAAAGTACCATTTCTATGGTACACATGTGTCTTATCGGGTAAACTATCCATACAGAGGCCTCGATAGTTCCGGCAATACTAATAATATTTCTGCCTTCCAACAAAAATACAATCCCCAAGACTAATTTACACACATTTAGTGATTTGACTGATCTAAGCAGAGAGCGTGAATCTTAAACATATTCTTTCTCTATTGACTTACATAATTTCTCCATAGATCGACGCCGAGCAGTACAATCGTATCCTCGGCCTGATCGAGAGCGGCAAGCGTCAGGGCGCTAAGCTAGTGACGGGAGGCGGCAAGGCGGGGGATGTTGGTTACTATGTACAGCCCACCGTGTTCAGCGATGTTAAGGACGATATGGATATCGCTACCACTGAGGTAGGTGCCTTAGGCTCAATTCACACCAAAAGCGCGGCGAAGCGCAGCGAAGCGAAGCGCGGTTTGAGTGTCATTTGAATTTTTACTTTATTCCCATTACTATAATGTATATTTTCGCATGAGAAAGTCGAACGAGTCGCGCGGATGCCCGCGGCGCCGCGGGACTTCCCGCGAATTCCATGAACGGAATCTCGTTCGACTTTCTCATGCGAAAATATACATTATAGTAATGGGAATAAAGTAAAAATTCAAATGACACTCAAACCGCGCTTCGCTTCGCTGCGCTTCGCCGCGCTTTTGGTGTGAATTGAGCCTTAGACATTATTAATTATTCGGTATTTAGTGTTAATTTGGGTTATTACAGCATATTAGCAGCATTCCATGAATTGACAAAGATAGCTTGACAACTAATGGCGAAATGATGAAGGATTAAATGCGGCTGTTAGTTTACTGCTCAATAAATGCATTAAAGCAGATGTAGTAGGAAAACTATGTTATTCGGTCAACTATCTATATTGTTTATCGGTGCTCTTACCGTGTCTGTTCTGGTCATACTAACCGTGTCTGGAAAGGCGTGAAAATTTAATAAATCGATGGAATACCAATGAGGAAATTTTAAAAGGTTATAATATAATTTGTTTTATTGTCTGCACTTAATGCCTGCAATAATGCCATGAACTCTATTCCAGATCTTCGGGCCAGTGCAGCAGATCCTGAAGTTCTCCCAGATCGACGAGGTGATCGAGCGCGCCAACTCCTCGGACTACGGACTCGCCGCCGCCGTCTTCACCAAGGACCTCGACAGGACCAACTATATTGTGCAGGTACGTTTTTATATGAAGTAAAAACTACTTTTACTCTAAAAAGTATTTAATCATTAACACTTGCTGTTTTCTGCTGTACGTAGTTCTCTCCCAAATAACCTAGTTTGTAAATTACGTTCAGATATTCCACTCAAGATTTCAGAACATTTTATGTTATAAATGCAAGTAACACTAAATACATTGTTACAAGGGGATATTTCTTAAACTTAATTTTTGGTGCATCACGGATTCGGTGCGCAATCCGACGCGCGTTTATTATTGATGTAGTTTCCAAGATTTTATTAGATTATTCAAGCACTTTAATACCTATTACATACATCATACAGTCCAAAGAATCAGTTAGACCACAAAGAAAAACTAAAATAACCAACCAATTCCCCTTCCACAGAGGCTCCGCGCCGGCACAGTATGGGTGAACGACTACAACGTATTCAACAATCAGATCCCGTTCGGCGGCTACAAGCAGTCCGGCATCGGCCGCGAGAACGGCCCCTACGGCATCAACAACTACACGGAGGTCAAGGCCGTCGTCACCAAGCTCACTGACAAGACATCGTAAATGAATTGAAGCTTTCGGGAAATCGTTTGAACAATGTCATAATGAGTGAAATAAGAACGCGTGTGTGAAAAAATTCAAATCAAAAATTATAATATACCTTCTTCGTCACGCGATGTTATTCCAGTAACAAGCCTATGTTCAAAATCAAGTCAAAAGGTTTTTATTTCGAGTAGACCTTTTCAGGCACTTTCAAAACGTTACTGATTCTAGTTGCGCGGTTCCAAAATGTCATTATTATGGAGAAGAACCGGCAAGAAACTCCATGTTAATCTAAGGTGTCGGCCAACTCTTTAAAAAAAAATAATGAAACATGGTCTAGCCGTCTCGCATCTGAACATGATAAAGTAACAAACATCTATATTACATACAAATTTTCGCATTCGTAGTATTAGTAAGGATATACTTATTCCCTCGCCGTTCTTCATAAACTAAATACATTGTTCAAGTTACTTACTGAAAACTTAATACGCTACCTACCATATTTAGATGTAAGGATAATGTAATACGTACTTTAAAACAAAACCCTCACGGTCCACTCGATTCCGATGTAAGAACCTTTAATTTGTTTGACCTAAAGCTGTTCTTATTATGTTTATTTTCATGTAATAAAATGTAAATATGTATACCTAAGCTGTTTTGATTGTATCATGTATGCTAAATTAAGAGACTTAATAAATGTCTTCCAATGTACGCACATCAGATGCACTTTATACTTCCATTGTCATGTACAGTGCCATTCTTTGTTACTATATTTTTTATAATAAAAACATGCTATTAAGTACAAAGTTTTATTTTTTAACAGTTACATCTAAAATCAATCAACACGTATGTAACAATAGTATTTAAAATGGAATCTTTAGAAATCACTTAGTACACATTTTATAAATCAACCAGCACTTTTAGAAAATCAAAGCAATATAAAATAGTACCATGCAAGGCAACTAATTAACCTTTGGTGTATTTAATACAATTTAAAAATATAGAAACAGATTACAAAACAACCAGATACATTTAAAAGTGTTAATATTAAAGATAAGGCAAAACCTTTATAAGGTGCATCTATTCTAAAAATCACAACAGTGGAATGTATTGGTGCCACTTACTCTAAATCACATAGAATTGTTCTATAAATACTAAAAACGTTACAAATTAAAACACGGCAATAATCTAAAATACGAGAAAACCTACGAAAATATCTTTGGGTTTTCTAAATGCGAGTATAAATTAGAAACATAATCGGAATAGCAACAGCGACATAATTTATAATGAAAATCGTGTAATACAAAATTCTATCAACTTTGTACTTGTCAAACTGGACATTTCGAATGTTTTCGATCAGTTTACAAAACAATAGTTAAATTCGCCCATAATAATTATCATGAGTTTGTAATTATTTTGTACTATGGCTTCAACATTTATAATGTTTAAAACTAAACAATAAAGTTCTTAATTCTGGATCAACAGAATGAATCAGTCCTTGTCGTCGGCGATGGCGGAGAGGTTCTCCTCGGAGATCTTCTGCAGACAGCCGCAGGTGAGGGAGGACTTGTTGCTGTGCGCGAGTTCGGCCTCGATCCTGCGCTCCAGCAGCTCGAAGTCGTCCGCCTCGCCGCGGCACTTGACGCACTCGTCCGAGGACGAGTCCTGGTAGCACATGGCGCTCTCGATGTTGACCTCCACCTCGCCTGGCACACAGTCCGCGCCGTCCGACGGGTCGCAGCTGTGCAGGGCGGGGCTGCTGGTGCTCTTGGCGCGCGCCTGCAGGTCCAGGCGCGGCGCGTCCTGCCTCGCCACATACACGTCGGACTTGGGGCGCGCGCGCAGCTTGTGCTTGCGAGCAACAGGCGTGGCGGGCGCAGAGTTCCGCTTGTCCTTGGCGAACACGCGCTGTATCCTCTCCTCCACGAGCGAGATGCTGCGCTTGAACACAACAGTGTCCTGTGCTCTGTCCGCGCTCCCGTCGATGGCGTCACGTGACTCGGTGTCGGAGTTGTCGCAGCGGAAGTATATCGTGTCGCAGCCGTTCTCCTGCTTCACCTTGATGAGGCAGCACTCGTCCTCCTTCTCGCACAGTATCTCGTGTAAAGAGCCATGCAGCGGTATCAGTTTCACTCGCCCGCCAAAGTTGTCTTGCATCGTCGATAAGTCGTCGTCTATGTATAGATCCTCGGTGCTTTTAGCTTCCTGTAACATCCAAAATAAATTATGTTCAGGCTAAACAATTATACAGGTTGTAAATGATGGTCCAGCGATTATTTATTTATAATTCTCATGTAAAATTAATTACACTGGGTTTTGGTACATTACTTTAATTAATTCTTTAAATTGAAGAAATTAAGCAGGTATTAATCCTACAGCATCAAAACGCATTGCGCTGCTATCGTACCCTACAGTCTACTGACCTGTAAAGCATTGAAAGCCTGGCATCTCTTCAAAGCATTAACATGCACTTCCTCAGTGAGTGTGTCTTCCAGCGACTGGTTCTGCTTGTCCTTCATGCCCGCTATGTTCCCGGTACTATCACATATGGTAACATTCACGCAGTTGTCTAGTACCTGCAGACTGTTCTCACCCGAGCGACTGAACGTGATCTGTAACAACGGCTTGTTGTTCCCGTTGATTTTTACTCGAGAGAAAGACTTTTCCTTCTTGGTCGTTCTCTCGTCGTTATTGGCGAGGCTTTCCATGATGTTGGCGATGCCCTTGTTGACTATGTCTTCGTTTTTGTTCGGTGCTGAGGAGGCTGTGGACGTTTCGTCAGATATCTCGTGCAATAGGTGTTGGAACTCCTTTCGTATCATATCTCGAATGTAATCCTCTATGCTCCTCGTGTCGGTCGACTGGTCGATTTTAGGTTCCGCTTTTTGTTGTTCTTCTGTCGATGTTCTGAAATATAAATATTTTTTTTATGAAATATCCATAACAGGTTTAGAGTACGTGTTAGGGCTTGTCCGTACTTATAAAATACATTGCCGAAAAGACGGCGTCAAAATCCAACATCCTGAGTGATTGTCAGTATTTTGTCAGGGTTCAGAAAAATAAATCATCTTTCCTAATATTATATCTACATAATAAACTTGTTATACAAAGACCTACCCCTTCTCGGAATCTCTTCGCCGCGGCGGCTCGGGGCTCCGCGAAAAGTTGACGCTTTTTGCAATCGCGTCGCGAGCCTGACAAAACTGATCCCATTGGTTGCCTGGAAATATTAAAAATACCAAACGTTATACGATCAGTGAAAACTTTAAAATAAAAGAGATACAATATTAGTAACAATATCCCACAAAACATATTCTCCACATGATGCCCACACTTTCTTAGCTTGTGTCGATATTTTTTTGTTAAACATTATTTAATTTTGATATGATCTCTTCAATATTAACTTTTAGTTTTAGGAAATCCATCAGTAACGGTTCTTAAGCTTTTATTCATTTTCATCCATCGCAAATGAAGTATTGAGTATAATATTTTTTAAAGATTAAAAGTGACAATACTCACTCTCCCGCCAACCGGCTCCCTGCTCGTTAGTCCCAAAGCACGCATTATGATACAGAAATAAAAGCCACATGCATATTATTATGTAAGTATTTATTGTGTCACAAACACCAAACAAGTTAGTCAATTAAAAATAAAAGTTAGTTTAGAAGAAAACAGTAGTTTTATACATATGTTAGGAAACAAACTTCGTGTGCTGTTTGTGTTATTTTCAAGGCTTTTTATTACTTCAACACCCATAGACCAGAAAAGTACGAAATACTTTTTTAAATATAAGTGAAACAGCTATTGAAATTAAATTAAGCTCAAAACATAACCAAAATATAGAAAACCCATACTGGTACTTTTTCTTATTCAGTCTCATTTTAAGCCCCATTTTCTTTCCTGGTCACTTATTTAACACTTATACCACATTAAACTTATATGGTTAGTATATAAACAGTCATATGCAAGAGCGATACTTAGGTAAGTGACATTCTAAAACGTCGATTTTTCTCTGGCTATATAAATATGTATATTAATGTATAATATTACTTACAATAGGTACCAAAGACAGCATGACAACGAAGGAGCGAGTTTACATCGAGTTTACAGCTTACATCGTTCTTACATACGGCTATAAGATAAGTACATATTAAGGATTAATGTGTTACATGGTACAATTGATTGTTGACTGACCATTCTTTCCGTTGCTGGGCGATGTGGGCCGCATGCGGAACACTTTGGTTCCCAGCTTCTTAGGGTTCAACTGCGGTAGAGATTTCTGTAGGGTGTCCACGCAGTGGGACGCCGGTTTCACTGCTGATATCTGACTTCTGGAAGTTAAAATTTAAAGCATAATATTTCACAGATATTACGTGGCTGTGTGTCCGTGTCTCACTATAAAAAATTCTAATGAATTTTGATCTTAAATATAGCCATATTTATATTGCATCTCAGGAAACATAACTAATGTTATTTCCAATCCATTTTTTTATAAACACGCTAAATTCACGGAATAAGTTGTTAAAACCACATTCGCTTTATCAAAACAACTTGCTTAATACGACATATTAGTACCGTGGGCATATCTGAATAAAAAATCCTATATATTCATTGATTGTAGATACTACATGCACATGGTAAGGTATTTTACTGGTAGACTGGTAGACAATACCTCAGGCATTAAGTCCGCTATTGTACATTATTTGTAAAAGAAGCATAAATAAATAAACTTTACCTGCTATCTTCAGGCAGCGACATGGACCGGCAAGTCTTCCTGTTCGCCTCGTAGATCCACTTCTCGTGTATCGCGACCAGCGGCTTGACATTCACACTGGCCAGTATGTCGTCTTCTATCTTATATTTACCGCTGTTACGGTCTGGGTTGGACTTGAGCGAGCACGAGCTGACACGCTCACGAATCTCTTCGGTGTCCAGTGAATAGAAATCTCGAGGTGGTGTTATCCTATAACATACAATTAAAAATATATTGATGTTAGATAAGGTTAGGTAAGGTAGTCTACGGTAAGATTTTACAGTCGCAAATATAATGTCGCTCTTGCAAGTATCGCCTAACGGTATACTAAAAAGATGAATTTGTTTTGTTACGAAATATATAGGATTGATCATCATACTTTTCTTTATTTATTGTTTACTAAAGCTAAATAAAAACTTAAAATAATTTTAAAGCGTGTTGTTTGTTCACGTTTTAGTCACCGATATTTTTACGCATTCATTTACACATGTCTTAATGACAAAACGCCTATATAAAACACATGTCATAGTCACAGGACACGGCATGACAAGTCTGAAGTCAGATGTTTTCAATGAATTCTGAGAGGGACAGCGCGTACGCAGTCCCTCACTACCAAAAATTACGCGTCCGAGTTATCCACATTAGGGATAATCGCAAGGGTCAACCCGCCCGCAGTGCAATGGGTAGGTCTCGCCCTGGGAGAACCGCCTTCATGATCACGGTTTCTCCTACGCCAGGTAAGTATGAATTCATTAAGTCCGCCTCGGGTAGTCGTTCAGTCGCGGAAAATCTTAACACCGCGATTCAGAAAACGTGTGTCAAAGCACAGTGACATCTATCGGCGGACACAAAGTTTTACGCACAAGGGACTATAGCGTTCCACGGAGCGTAACGTAACTTGGCCGCTTTGGAAGGGGGATATAAGTTTGTTGGAGCGCGATAAAATTATAAATACGCAGTGTGTCAGAGCGAGACGGCGATATTTTACTTATAACTTTGGCCCCATTGTACAATACATTTACTGTTAATGATAAAAAAGGGTGTTAGGTTATAAAATGTATTTTAGGTAATTGTCGATCTGCAGAGCAACATGTATTACTTGTCACCATGACGCTTTATATCCAGCTCATGTAAAATCATAATGAATGTTTTGGAACTTATTGCGCATATTAAAACGTACTATCCTGTTTGACAAAATTAAAAATGTTTTACGTTTCTTCTAAAAAAATACTTGTTAAACATTAGTAATCCATTTTAAAAATTGTCGAATTAGTGAAGTTTTTTAATGGTTTTTAGAAGAACACATCTCACATAAACTAGGAAAAAAGATTTAGCGTGTTACACTTCAACAACATATTATTGAAGACAATTTTGTAATGATGAATGACAATTTTATATAAGCTGGGTTTTACCTAACAGTAATGTTTTATAGAAATTAAATATTTTGTTACTTAATAATGACACAATTATAATAATAATTTGGATGTGTAAAATCGATAAGACGGGAATCAAAAAGTCAATGGCACGCGGTATTCCCAGGCGGTCACCCATCCAAGTACTAACCGCGCCCGATGTTGCTTAACTTCGGTGATCGGACGAGAACCGGTGTTTTCAACATGGTACGGACATTGACTGCTGAACGTACAAATTAGACGTACAATAAAATAGTTATGAAGATATTTTAGCAGCAAACGCATAAATAGTAATGTGAACTCGACATTCTTTCCCTATGCTACTCCTGATAGTACTAATTAAGTCAATTCAACTAAACGCAGTGAGCCATGTGTGAATTTTCCTTGTTAAAATACTAGTGACATTGTGGACTAATACCATTTTAGCTCGTATTTCTTTGTCACACAAATTTAAGGTTTCTTATTAAAATAAATCGCTGTGTAATCGCACGCACACATAACACAACACCGTTTGCAATTAATCTACCACTGCTTAAATTAATATTTATGCAGGTGTGGAAGCGAGACAACATACTACAAGGCGTAGAGCGGACTCTCTCTACCACAAATACTATAAATATTTCATTGAAACATTGTGGAAGGCTCCCATGAAAAGAACAATCTGTACTAACCTGCGTAGCCCCGAGTTCCCGTCTCGGACAGTATCCACACTCTCTGGTGAACCTTCCTGGTGATTTTCTTTCTCCGGAGAACTGTTCTCTAAGCTCAAGTTATTGTTCTCAAACGAATTGTTCTCTGGTGTCAAAGGCGTGCCAGGATCGGAGTTTAATGTCCTGTTGAGTACTGGAAAAAGAAAAAGGTGGCACGTTAATTCAATGCCTGTGTTATCTAGACCTTATTCTATAATTGGTGTTATTATTCATAGCGATTTATATGAATACATGGTTATTATAGCTTAATTTTAAACTAGAAAAACACACCTGCTTTTTCTGGTGTTACGGAACGTGTTAAAGAGCCCTCTTTATTGCTTTCAAAACTCCGTTCATTACCACTCAGATCCCCGGATAGCCAGGCATTCTTCCTCAATTTATTGCTGCGCGCAATCGGCGTCGTCGGCAAACTATAGTTCTTGATATCAAAATTGTACGAAGACCTTTCACAAATAGACCGATCTCTCAGCAAAGGTTTAATGGAATCAAAATTGAATTCAGGAACTTTAATTTGTAGTGGCTTGTAGGATTTAGGTGTGAAGCTTCGGCTAAGCTTAGTGTGAGAGCGTTCAACGCTTATCTCTTTGCTGTCGTTCGCAAAGTTGACCGTACGGTTCGGGCTTAAAATGCTGCAGTACTCTGTGGAATCACTTCTATGCAAGCTGCCAGGTGTATCCATATCTTTAAGCCTAGCCTTAATTTTGGCTATGGGTGTTGAGCATGCACTAGAATAGTCTTTATCGGGTAGATGTTCATATCGTATTATCGGGGCTCGATCGGAATGATCCTCGTCGGAAACGAAGCATTTTTCTGCGACCGACATCTCATCAGCGTGCGATTTGCGTATAGTCTCGTAGACTGGGCATGGCGCACAAGGGTCACTCTTGCTGCATTCTCTGTCGCTTTCTGTGGAACTGTCTCTAGCGTGCACGACTGCTTGGTGTTCCACGTTAAGGGGGCTGAGGCAATCCGAGTCAGTAGGGGATGTGGTGTCCCAGGCCGTAGAGCTGAATGTAGACCGCTTGTTGGTAAGCCGTGCCGGGATTATTATGTAGCCAAGATCGTCGAGATTGCGCTGTTGGTTAAATAAAAATGGTAATGTTAAATATAAGGATTGATTAAATATTATTTTTTAGATTTATCACCATACTCGGTAAATTTATTACTAAGAGCTGTCGATTTATTTGATAATAAATAAGTTTCTGTTTAAATGAAAGTTAAGTTAAATTATTCAGATTGCACTTAGATCAATTTAACACTAAACTAGATACGAATTGATAAGAATACTAATCTATCTATGACATCTTTTAATAAATTAATAGTCACTTTTACTGCAACACTAACGTTGATTTGTGATAAGGTACTAAAGTATAAATTCATTTTGCTTTTAAAAGTACTCAGTAATACATTTGAAAAGTTCATGAAAGTATGCAAAAAGCTAACGTCACGCGGTATTCCCAGGCGGTCACCCATCCAAGTACTGATCGCGCCCGATGTTGCTTAACTTCGGTGATCGGACGAGAACCGGTGTTTTCAACATGGTATGGACGTTGGCATACATAAAGTTAAATTCGTTGTACAAAAGTGTGACTTATCCGATAAATAGAGCCAAAACATATTTTTATCTCTTGTCTCGAGTCGATACGCTCGTGACTTTCAATTGTTTATTTTATAACAGGTAGTAAGTATGAACTTTCTGGTTAGATAAGTAGCAAACATCTACTGCGTGTAACTAGGCTCACAAATAGTTTTGAAAACAAAATTGAGAAAAAGAAATGATGTAATTAAAAATGAAAAAAAAAAACTTAAAGAGTAATCGAAGATCAAATCATAACACTGGAAGAAAATAAACACAAGCTCGGATATTACGTTGTTTTGGTATGCCCGTTTATGTCTAGCTTCTTTATCAAACTATTACTCACCAATTGCAACCTTGCATTCTCATTCGAACATCAGGTTTTATCAATAATTGAGTACTTCTATTAGACTTGCTTCTAAGACACCACTGATAATTTAAAAACATAGTAAAGGACTCTGGAGTCTCAAGTAGAATATCCGCGGTGATCAATGCTGGTTCTTTCTCTTAATGGGAAAAACTGTACCTAGACTACCTAGTAGTGGGAAATCTACTAATCCACCTATTTCTATAATTAGCCATATTATTATATACCTTACAATCCTGTAGAGTATTCTGCAGTGTTTCAAGTTCAATCCTGTCGTATCGCTGTAGGGTGAGGCCGGATTGCAGTAGAGAAAGCAAACATCCTGGGTATGTGCCATCCTGGGGTAACGGGATACCGGTCTTCCATAGCGTGTACTGTTCCCTCAACTTGTCGTAAGTTAGGTTCTTCCATGGCATCGTAGCTGGAACAAGTATAATAAAAATGTTTGTTGATTAGCAATATTTTCTATTTCATGCCTATTCATGTCTCTTGTTAGAGAAGAGAGAAAGCCATGGATATGCTTTATAAAAGGTAATTGTTAAAAGTAATGACAAAAAGCTAACGTCACGCGGTATTCCCAGGCGGTCACCCATCCAAGTACTGACCGCGCCCGATGCTGCTTGACTTCGGTGATCAGACGAGAACCGGTGTTTTCAACATGGTATGGACGTTGGCGATAGACGAATTGAAGTTGAAGATAAACATCTACATAATTATGGCATCCCTATTGTTAGCTTTAAACAAGTGCAGCTTTTGCATCTAATTTTATCTTTATGAACGACGATTGCCCACCCGGTAACCAATAAGCAACGCTTCTGATGTTTTAATACAGCTGCAAATTACTCAGATATTTTTCATCAACATTCTAACATGTAGGAATTTGCTATAACTATTCTGGGCCAGCCTATTTCGTTACCTATTAGTACAACAGCAACTCATTCGATTTGATCGTGTACAGTTGTTTTCAAAATCTGATTGTGCTAACAAACTTTTATTGCTTACCGTATTCGAAAAAACAAAACCAATAAGGAAAATTCAAACATGAAATTAAAATAATACATTTACTTTAATTCCGATTAAGTGTATTTTCCACTCGATTTAAAATTAAATTGTACTAGATATTTTAATTTGAATATTTCGATAGCGTTATTATAATTTCAATTTCGTTTTCTCTACTAGAGTTACAGTAACAGTAAAAATATGCTGTTACTTGATGAGAAATGTGATACATCTGACAATCGTTCGCATTTTTTGTATTGAAGTACTTGTCATAATAAAATTAGTATGAAAGTTTGAGAAAGAGGGCATAGTGAACATCTATTCTGTATTTTTGTTTTTTTGTCATTTACCTAGAATGACCTGGATCACCTAAATGAATATCAGGTAACGGCTAAAATTGTCTATTCTATCGTCAAAAACTTAAACTGCAAAAAGCTAACGTCACGCGGTATTCCCAGGCGGTCACCCATCCAAGTACTGACCGCGCCCGATGTTGCTTAACTTCGGTGATCGGACGAGAACCGGTGTTTTCAACATGGTATGGACGTTGGCGGTTGTCGAAACAAATGACGCGATTATGAGTTGATTGAACATTACTGAGATACGTTTATTTGTTTTGTCCAAATCGTTCCACACTTTATAAAAGATCTTAATGGTGTGCTGTCGCGATACCTTCTTATCAGTGAATAATAACAGATGACTGTCGTATTCGTCCTCAAATGACTTAATCTTACAAAATGGATTGTATTGGTCGGATAAGCAGGTAATCACTCCATCCATACTATAAACCTGGGAGCAGACGCCATTTCGCCAGCAGCTAAGTAAATATTAGCCTGAATACTTACCATTTCTTATGGAAATCTACCACAAGTAGCCCCAATAAGCGACTTTCTACTTCACTAAACTAAAAGACTTACCATTACAGCTCTCCCACAGGATCAAGCACAGGGAATACACGTCACTCTTCGCGCAAGGATACACCAGCCCGTCATCAAGCGGCTGGAACAACTCCGGCGCCTGCCACCGGTACATTTCGGACTGTTCGTACAACTCGTACGGCTTTCCGACTGCGTTGTAGCTTATGTAGGTCTCTGAAGGATGTGCTGATAGTAGTGGCTCGAATTCTGCTACGTCGGACTCACGGGTATCTGAGGGCAAGATTTTCTACATTACTCTCCACAAAACAAGGTTAACTTTATTCTAAGATTATTGGTAACTTATACACGTATCATTTTGATTTCTACCGAGACTGGAAAAAGCGTCTCATCAATATTCACGACTAAAGATGTAATAAAAAAGGACATTAAAATTAAGCACTCTGGAAAATACATGAGTAATGATCCGAAAACAAAAAGTCAACGTCACGCGGTATTCCCAGGCGGTCACCCATCCAAGTACTAACCGCGCCCGATGTTGCTTAACTTCAGTGATCGAACGAGAACTGGTGGTTTCAACATGGTATGGACGTTGACGTCCAAAAGCTTAAATTTTTACAGTGCAATCAAAATTTGTTACTATCAAGATATCGTTTTAATTTTTGCGCTCTTACAAAATTATTTTATTGATTTCTTGTAGTAATGATGTTTCTAAATATTTTATGTTCCTTGCAAGATTTCTATATTTTTTATTTCAGTCATATAACTTAAGTGTATTGTTCTTCATAAAAGTTTATCTAACGATAAATCTACTTTAATTAAGTCTCATTCTGTTACGCTGCAATGGCAACACGATTTTTATTAAATAGTAATAAATTAATATTATACTTATAGTGCTTATATGGTAGTCATATTCCTTACATAATTATGAAAATACTTTTACATCAACTTTCGCATAACAAGCTTTCAATAAACCGTAACTTTTTATGAGATCTATGAAGTACGCCTGAACACAGAGTTAAACTTCTTCAACGGATTATAACTGACGTTATGAAAACGAATGATTAAGTAGTGGGTATATCCGTGACTCTGGCTTAGGTAGTAAAAAGGGCCCGAGGTGTTTTTAGGCGGTGGGATTCCGACATGGGATATGGGATTCCGTGCCCTCGGCGCGGCGGCGTGGGTTGAAGTGATTAGCGTTTCACCCCGGAAAAAAAGGTAGTAGGTTTCGTTTTGTCTATTATGTGATTAAATTCCAACAAAGATTTTCTTGTTTGTGGTGTAATTTTTTTATCTGCAGTGAGCTTGTGGAGTGAACAATGCTCAAACCTTTCGTATATGAGAAGACTGTGTCAAACAATAGGGCGCATATAGGCTGGAATTATTATTATAAGAAGAGAGGCATAGGTAATAATGTACAAAATTAACAATGGCAGTATGTTTGTACTTTGAAGTCACCTTGCTGCACCTCAAAACAGATAGGTCGATAAAATGACATAAACAGACGAGTGAATTTACATATTTTTTACATGTGCTTTATTATTATTGCAATAAATATCATTCTCGAACGCTCGAACAATCTATAGTACGCATAGTGCACAATTATAATTATATTCATATTACAACTTATTTACAAGTTTCAGTCGACTGTTTTACCTTGAATGTAGATATAAAAATAAAAATGTAAGTACTATTATTATACAAGAATGTTTCCTTCAGGTATTTTACCTAACAATTATATCTTCATTACATTCTTAATAACTTTTTTTAATATGCAACCTATTTTAGTAAGTGCAAAAAGTTTTTATCCAAGCTAAGATTTTTATCAGTGTAACTTATTGAATGCAAAAATATTGTAAGAATTAATTTCCAATTAATTAACAAGTGATAAATAATTATTTATCATTTACATAATTGCAATCGTAATCACACTTGATAAGATTATACATATAATTGGGGATTATTGTTAATTTAAGTATTTACAAATTTTGCTTGAAGACTTGGCAGTTTATTGAAAGTTCAAAGGAAAATATTTCGACATACAAATTACAATCAACATTACGTATAACAACAAATTATCTTTCATCATTCATTAAGTTTATTCCGGTCGCAAAGAATATTTTTTGCTTCTTGTACATTCAAGGTTTTACTAAGTTTTATTTTTTTGTCTGGTATGAAGTATGAACTAAATAGCTAGATGACCTAATTACCAATTATATCGTAGCATCAACATTAAGAAAGTCCAATACAAATTGTAATAATGGATGCTTTACTTCAAATACTTTTGTCTATCCAAGGAGGCTTTTTTGAACCTATTTTCGAAAAAGACTTTTTATTATCCTATCTACAACATCACAATCATGACCATGACCACTCAGTTCAAAATCTAACAATTTGTAATATCTTCTTCATCTCATATCGATGGAAATCTAAATTATGTAGACCTCGAATTCCGCAGCAAAAACTGCTTTGTCATCCGTATGGACAAACTGTTTTTGTCTTGCATATGGAGATGTCCGACTAGAATATACACTTCAGTTTGACTAGGAAACAGACACAGCGTGGTAATACCTATGTCGTATCTAGCTAGAGTCCTTAAGAAGGGCAGACGATAGAGGATGCATCCTACTGGTTTATCAGTCAATAAGACCTACGTAGCCTTTTTCTATTCGTTCTCTGGAGTGAAACACTAATGACTTCAACCCACGCCGAGTGCACGGCGTGGGGATAATGTCAGACTACCACCGACTAAAAACACCCCGGGCCACTTTTGTTGCTTAAGCAAGAGTCGTGACTACATACTTCATTTAACTACATAGTAAGCTATCAATGAAAATTATGGCACAAGATTTTTTGTCTAGTTATTTTCAACACTTACCTTCAATATTCACATACTGTGGTTCAGGCGAATACATATCATATCCCTTCGGTCGCCTCTCTGGCGGTCGCTCCAACTTGACACAAGACCCCAGATCAGCCAGCTTAGCAGCATCATGACTGGTCACCATAATACTGGCACTGGATAGGTCAGTGTGGACGTACCCTTGCATACGTAAGAACACTAGCGCGTTAGCTATGTCGAGGGCGTATTGCACTGATGTCTGAGCACTGAGTATGCGACCCTGGAAATATAACCTTTGTTGTAATCGCGCGATGTTTAACTGCTGTGAGTTACGTTAAGACCTAGACTTAAAAATGTACTTGAATAATTAAGGTAAGCATGCAAAAACAAACATCAATATGCAGATACTTATAAAGTATAAAAAAATGCAAAAGCTAACGTCACGCAGTATTCCCAGGCGGTCACCCATCCAAGTACTGACCGCGCCCGATGTTGCTTAACTTCGGTGATCGGACGAGAACCGATGTTTCCAACATGGTATGGACGTTGGCATACGCGTAGCTAAATTATTCGTGGACTATTTTTAAAATCTATAAATGTACCATTTGCAAGGCACCGCAGTAATTGCACATGATGAACGAATTCTCCAAAAGTGCATCAATAAAAGTATTATTGGATCAACATTCAACTTACCCTGCATCCAACGCAAACTGCATACAAATATGTATAATATTTAATGATATTAAAATATTCTTTTTCAAAACCACTTAAAAAGAAACTTTACCTGTACATGAAGTATACCGTAGAGGGAATCGACGCATCTTTCGCATATGAGGTGCACGTTTTTATATATGTCCGGGAAAATTCCCATCAGAAGTATTATGTTAGGGTGGCGACACTTTCTGAAATATTAATACTTTTAGGACAATTTCGATACAAAAAATATGGTGCATGGTATTTTTTACTAGTGTTACAGCTTAAATCTAATACCTGTACTATGAAATCTTTAAAGCAGGGCTACACAGTTGTGGAAACGAGACGCCGCTACGCGCAGTGTATAGCGCTATCTCCCTTTCACAAAAGCATATTCAATTTGAAGAGCACACAGTAAGTAAACGTTTACCTTAATATATTTATCTCCGTGTTCAGTTTCTTCCTAACGTGATTAACGGTGACCCCACTTAACTTCTTAGTCTGGACAGGCACCACGCCCCACTTCCCAAGGTTCCACGATTTATTTTTGTCTACCGTCACGTCAAGATTACTTGCACTAGCTATCGGTAAACCGTAAGCACTCGTGTCGCTCTAAAATAAAAAAGGTAAAGAATAATTACGATCTCATTTCCGATACTAACTAAGTGACTCAGATATTATTTCGCCGCTAGTTTTACTTGAACGTTAAACAAAACAAAATCAACCGCGATCAATCATCTGCAACGTAATCGGTATCAAAAGGTGTGGCTAGTAAAATTGATTCCGTTTGATGATTTCACTGAGGTCAATCATGCAAATAAATGTTCACAGGGCATTGCCCGACTGCATCCATTTACGTAGCTGCTAAGAAATGGATGCGGTCAGGCAAGTTCCTTCATCTGACATACTTTACTATCGTCGGACTTGCAGGAGGACCGCACCTGCAGTTGCTCATCAGCCCACTGGTCCAAATTCTTCAATTCACTCATAACTTCCCAAAGCTTATCATCGGTCTCATCCTTCCTGGGGCTCAGTAACGAAACCTGACTAGAAATCTTGATATCCCCTGCTGCTTTCCCCACATCCACCTCGTCCTCATCACTCTTACTACATTCTAAGAAAGTGTTCACATTAAATGGGAGCGAGTTGTTCTTGCAGAAGGCAGGTGAGGCGCCCGTTTGATCATCGTCTTTAAAGTCAATGTGCTTTTGAACTGTGAAGTCCATGTCTGGGGACCTACTCATTCTGTGACGTGATTGACGCTTGCATTTCTGCGGTTCAGTGAATGACGATGCTGGGTACGTAGTCCCGGGCAGAAACACCTGATTTTGAAACAGAAACTGTATGTTTGGAACGCCTCCGTAACCACTTCTATCGGGGGTCGTGCTTCGAGCGCGTTTGTGCGTTTTCTTTTTGTATTTAACGGCTGATTTCTTCTCATAATTGAAAGTATTATCGTGGTCTGCGGTGCAGTCTGTACAAGACACTGGCAAGGAATGTCTTCCGCATTTTTTCTTAACGGGCGTTATTAGTTGTTCTTTATTTCCTGAGGATCTTCTCGCTTGGAACTCGGCTAAGTCTCGTTTGTACTCCTCCGTGCGGATGGTGCCGATCTGTGTGGTACTGTTGGGCTGCTGCACTTCTGGTGTGGAGGAGTTCGCGCTTAAGTTGTGACGAGTCGTTACAGTCACGCGCTCCCTGTCAACAAACATACCAATATAACTTAAATATACGTCACACAAACACGAAAACCCTATATTCAAGTCAGTAGGTTACATTTTCAAACAGTCCGATTAGTGCCGAAGTATAAAAACTATTCATTCATATCTGTGCTACAATTTCCTTTAGTTAATTGCCTCTCGTTCATACTTTCCAAATGACATATAATTATTTACCGACAATGTAAGTATTTCGTAATCCTCTGCATACGGGAAGCTAAGTATAACGGCATAATGAACTTTTTTATTATGCTGTGCATTTTTAGTATAAAGGATATTGTGTTTCCTGCACATTTCTAAAAGGCTGTTTCGAATGCCTCTACTATTGTTTGGTGTGTAATTCAATCTTTGAATGTATCTATTCTATTACAGTTACTCCGTCGAAGTCGACCACAACTCAACACTGCATAAACTTGAGCCATAAAAAGAAACTGCTTAATATGACTAATGTTATAAAAAACCTGCCACCAAGCTTGCTTAGTCATAAATCAATGGGACGTCTACTCGAATCATTTTTTAAGTAAATGCGCCAAATCTAACAATAGTCTGAGAAAAAACCAACAATACACAAACTTTGAATAACAGATACTAATAGTAGCCCGGACGGCATTCAGACGGCGATAGCGTGGGATTGTCGCGGCTCAGCGAAGACGAAATGTACTCTAAGACAAGTTCATTTCGAATTATTTAAACCACATTTTTTTTTCTATAATCAAAAGTTGCTCTCTTATGCAATTTATTGTTAGAAATGGACAGTTTCTAGAGCTTTGATGAAACTTATATTCCTTGTTTCAAACAATTATTGTTAAGAATTTTGAAAGCCTCAATTCTACGTTGTCTTATACAACGTTGATAAAAGCGAGAGGCATTAAATGAAACCACATATTCTGTATATCATTATAAGGCTACACAACAAAAATCAAATCAATGTAAGCAATAGTTTAGTCACAGGATATTTTTTTAGTTTTTTTTTTAGTTTGAACATGCTGTATCTTCCTGATTAGGTGACTAAGTTTTATAGGCATAGTTATCTAGTTGGCTCCGGTTGGGTCCGAAACTAGTCGGGCTATCCCGATAAATACGCGTGAGTAAACCGTTATAACGTTTTAAGTATGAATCATCCTCACGAAAGTTATTATAAAAATATTGCTTACATTGATTTGATTTTTGTTGTGTAGCCTTATAATGATATACAGAATATGTGGTTTCATTTAATGCCTCTCGCTTTTATCAACGTTGTATAAGCTTATCCTTAGACACATTAGATTAGACACATTCCAAAAAAAGAACTATTCAAATAAGAGAGCAAAGTAAGAGGCGATCATAATCGAGTACCGCCCGGGACGCTCGATACACTTTTACCGATTAACAATTCGATCAGGCTCGCAAATTTGTTCCCAGACATTGTGCATCTGACATCGATTTGATCTCTTGCGAAATACCTCTCAGATCTAATAGACAGATAGTTTCTTTGAGCCCATTGCGAAGTTATATCATAAAGCTGTCTGGAACATTTTGAAGAGAAAATTTCGGCAATTTATTTATTACTACTACCGTATCTTTTTGTTACGCTTTTAGTTATTGTTAAGATATAGAGAAAGGTTGCGAATTCTATTTATATTTTAGAGGCAATTTGTAAAGATTTTCTCTATTTTGATATAACATTTTAAATATTCTGAAATAGTAAGCACGTCTTGTCAGAATTAATATACACTAGTCACGTTATAAATTATTTTGAGCCAACAATATAATAATACTCAACATTTTTCGGCAGGTATAAATATTGTGAAAACAACAGAGTAAAATACTGCATGTCACTTTTATAACAATCAGAGCTTTCCGCGAGTCGTCAGTTACGATGGCATTTATTGATTTCATATTATTTAAGATTTTAATCGCCTTCAAACCACTTTGCCAATCAAGCACTTTGGCGCTGTGACCTTTCCGATACCTCAAACAATAGTCTTCAGATCGCAGCCTCATTATACTTTTGTTGCAACATTTCTGCTTATTTAACAACTTCTTTGTTAAACCCTAAAACTCTGAAGTCATCGACTATAATCTCCAATACGCCGGAAGTATAACAAAGCCGTGCATATACAATAATCTCGATACAAACAATACATTACGTAAGGCTGTAATTAAACTAGAAAGCAGTGTGGCATAGCCAATATCTCCTGACACGATAATGCTTACATAAATAAGAAGCTGTTTTAACCTACAATTTTGGTTATTTGTAAAGCAATAAGAACAACATTACTTGGTCAAGTACCTACAAATAAGTTTGGTGAAAGTGAAATTTCAATAATACTGTTTTAGAGGTTTGGAGAGGGTTTAGATTGAATCGAACTTGTAATTAGTGGAAGCATCAATCACGATTGCGTACCGGGGATTCTTTTGTAGTTGCTTTTTCGAAATCACTCCGTCGAGCGTGCGGAATGAATGAAGCAGCGATTTGGGATCGCTTGGACACTTTTTATGGACCTTGTGTGTTTGAATAAACGACAGTATGATGACCCGGCGGAAGAAAGTTTATTTCTTTATTTGCTTTAAGTATTCTTTGCTACTTTGATTGACACTTTGTAGACAGAACAGGTGTTTCGAATTTATATAAAAGTTTTCGACAATGGGATATAATTGAATTATTAGTACGAAAGTACAATCTACAGCAATGGGAATTGTATGGAATGTTTCTGGATAAAACAACTGTTAGGGACTTGGGTTATTACGCTCCTGACGAGCGCGTATTACGGGACAGAAAAATTGTGGCAGATTAAATTATGAGGTAATTATTAACTGTACTACTAATATTATAACGCGAAAGTTAGTAAGTATGAATAGGTGGATGGATGGTTGTTTGTTACTCTTTCACGCTCAAACGGCTGAAACTAATTTTGATGAAATTTGGTATGGAGTTAACTGAAACCCTGGATTACGATAAAGCCTTTTAATCCCTCTGCGTTACATGGAGGTAATGTTTTTATAACCGACATTCGCGAAGTCGCGTGCAACTTTTATTGCGGTTGTATGATACGTAACAACAGACTGAAAAAATCTACTTACTTTTTTTAGAGGAAGATCGTCTACACCTTCCTGTACACTTGAAGATAGTAAATACGTTTCAGTGTGCTAATTAGAACATAACATCGAGGTAAATCATATTAAACATTTTCTTAATTTACGTACCCTTTACGTGGAACTATCGCAATGGAAAGCACCAACTTTTTGAACTTATAGACACGACACGACACAGCTGATTGAAAACCAAAAATAGACTAAATTAAATCATTACGTTTTGTGATAAATTCATAACTTAACCGTTATTCTTATCACTCATTAAAGACACAAAAGTACGGATGTTATTTCTTATCAGATTCGTAATAGAAAAAAAAACAATTAAAAACTAGTTTATGTATTCAATTTTACTGTAGTCTGTACTACATATTCGGTACGGTTATGTTTCTATTTCAGTTAAATTTTAGGCAATACAGTAAGATAAAACAGGTGACAATGCTAACGAACCCATTTTGACGAGTCAATGACCTCACTTTCGATCTAATTCAGACTATCATTACGAATCACTACCTGTATAGTTAAACTTGGATTTTAAACAGTAAAATGAGATATTCACCTTTAAAATACTTTTAGCACTACTGATCAGAGGCACAGGAAACGACTGAACTAGGCAGAGGAATGGAACTAGACTTCGAAGCAATAATTAACTGCATTCACTTGCGACTTGTATTGACAATAGTACATAAAGCTTCGACCTCTATTGGAATCAAATCAAATGTATTGTAGACCAATGTAGGCACAGTTCTGATGATTCAACGTTAGGTGGACCACTTACATCATCCTGGGACATTGTGCATACGGTCATACCTGTCGGAGTGTCGCTATTGTAATCGACATTCAGGTTGATTTTTACGGTCTGGCCGTATAACAATTCGTGCACTTTATTTATTAAAGTCCCATTCCAATATAATTTTGATTTCGATTAAGTAAAAAAGAAGCGATTATTATAAAGATATTATAATACCTATGAAATTGACACATAAGTCGAAAAAAAAAATAAGCAGTGATGTTACGATAGGTACAATTAAAAAATATCAATTTATATCAAATAGAATATTAAAAAACAAACGTAGGTACACACTTACCGGCGCAACCACTTAAAAACTCCCATGTCCTGCAAAGAATCCACTTTTTGTTCGAAAATAGTTCACACAGTAGAACAGAAAACAAGCCGCCTTGCAATTAGCAACAAAATAACATTTATCGAAGACGAATAACTTTAAAAACTAAAACGGAAAGTCCGACGATGCGAGGAACACGCGGAACATTACCGGCGCATTAGAAGTCCGATCGTTATAAAAAACGACTAGCAACAATGACCGCCGATATATTGTGCGGTCAGACAAAACATCACAAACAACGCGGCATTCGCAATGAGTTGAATTTGGTTTTTTATACAAATTACTTTTCGTTGCGCTCCGGTGATCCACTTCATGCCCGCCGGTTGTCGAGCGAAGGCCCTCGTCTAGTCTGCTGCGGTCAAAGACGACTCGACAAACGCGCAATGTGCATCGTACCTACTACCGTCCAATACTTTATTACGATTTAAGATACACTTTTAGGGTAGGTAGAAATTATAGTCAACAAAAAAGTCGCCGAACGATTGTTTACCTTATTGTAGCGTTTGTTTCCGATTGACTGCGACTTTGTGTTTTACTAGTTTTAGCTTTGTACTCGTATAAGAACTTCTTCATTGTGAATTAATTCGTTTTCTCACATATAAAATCATAAAATTAATAATACATTAATTCTGCATTTCATAGTTGTTCATGAAATAATGAGATGTCATCAAATGATACTGTCATTTTCACTTCATGAAAATAGACTTACAATGAGTAGTTCAAATTAGCCACTTAATTTTTTTAATTATTTCATAAAATTAACAATCAAAAATAACTTTAACATTCTGTCTCATTTTTAACTGGACTTTTCTAGATTGACGTTGTAGATTTCTTAAACGTAGTAAATTAATATAAATTAATCAGTTTTATTCAAAGTTTTTATATCCGGTATAACAGTGTAAACTTTAAAGGAAAACGTAATGTTGCAAGTTTTGGTTCTTACTTGGAAAAAACAAACAACTCTTGAGTTTATTAATAAATATAATTATCCTAGATGCGTTCCCTTTGTAATTAATCATCAAAATATCGAATACAATGTATATTTTTCATTTAATATCAAAATAATAAGATAATAATAAAATTGAAGACACATTTCGATTTGGATTCTAAATAGTGGTAACATTACTATTTACCTGTCTGAAGTGTCAACCTTTGATTTTGGAAGGCAATGTTTACAGTTGCGTTTGATTTGAATTTTGATAATTTTTCTTATATTTCTAATATAATATAGATGGACGAATTACGAGGACCTAATATTCAAATTGTCCTACATGTCAAAGAAGGTGTTTATTTTTTCCAAGCCGATGAAAAGCTAAATTACAATAAACATCTGTAGTAAACTTTTTACTTATTTCTAGGCCTTGGATTTGGATTTTTACGGCTTCCCTTTATAGTGAGTGGGTCTCTAAATGGGTATATGTTGGAGACTGACCCTGTTGTACCGTCACACGCTCCTATTTTCGACGCTGAACTAGTTTGGGAAGCAGACAAAAGAAGGTTTCGAAGGTAAACATATCCCATTTGTTTTGTTTGTTTATGTGATATAATAAACCATAAACATAATTATGCATTATAGAATGAATAAAAAAATATGTTTGAAAATGTACTAACAATAGTACTGAGTCCTTTCTATAATTAATATAATAAAATTCCATAATGGAACTCGACATTACGAGTTCCATTATGGAATCTAAACAATTTTTTTTTATAGTCTTCGAGTCCAGAATGTGCCAGTTAAAGTGGAAGTACATACAATGGGCACACAAGGTCGGAAGGATAAAGTTGGATATCTACTACTCAGCTTGCTCGGAGCACAGCCTTGCCCATCAAACAAAATTGTTGAGGTCAGTAACCTTTTCAAAAGAATTTATTTATTTAGTAGAAATGTATAAGTGTATAACATAATTACAGACCCAATGAAAATGTTTGCCAATACAAATCTTTTAATCTGGCAGCTACTTTTGTTTTATTTTGAATACAGAACCAGTCAAGATTAAACATGCTTTTTAAGATGAATGATGTTTGTCAATACCACAGTCAAGTTGATTTTACAATTGAATACAAATAATGCTATGAAAAAATTCAATCTTCAGACAGGATTCGAACCTGCAACTCCTAATGGCTTAACACACTAATTGTAATAGTAATAATATTATCTAATAGAATCTACAGCAGTTTCTGCATATTAAAATATTCAAGTTAATTTGTTAACATAATTTGCATTGTCTCCGCAGGTGAAACACTCCTGGCACAGACTCCTTGGTGTGAAGTCTGAAGGCAAGTGCTGCCATCCACAGCTGCTGATGAGTCTGTCGATAGAAGACAGAGTAAATACGCCAACTCCTGTAAGCTATTTCTTATTAACGATAAAGCCATCTCAATATAGAATACTTTTTTTTTGTGTCCCAGTGGAAATCCTCATGGAATTCCTTCGTCAGGGGGTTGATGAAGGGGTGTGCTGGACTTTTACCAGGTAAAACCACCGGAGCGACCTTATCATCTGCCTGTGGCCGGGGCTACGGGGTTCGCTTTCGCATTCACCGCGCCCCCGGCAATATAGAATACAATGCTCAGTTTCATTCGTTCAATCAGTTGTCAGTTCGACAGGCTTGTTGGTCTGGTTAATTAACCTGACTGCTATACCGGAGGTTGTGGGTTAGATCCCCACCTGGGACAAATGTTAGTGTGATGAACACAATCATTTGTTATGTATCTAGGTGCTACTGTTGAACTATGTAGTCGATTGAGTGAACAATAAGATATAGAGGTAAAACATGTAGGTTAACTGCCTATCATGCACACTTCACATATCTTGTACTCAGTTAAATATGGTCAGACTAGAACTAGTTAACCCTAATTAAACCTTAAAATTGGTTAAAAAACAAATATTTGAGACCTATTCGAATTTTAATAAAATTTAACTACTTATCATTTCAAATAATACAAATAAATCCATACTCATTATTGTTTTTAATATTTGAGACTGGAATATAGTACACAATTACTACACATCGCATAGACAGGAGTTATCTGTTAAGTTTTGGTATAATTGATTGCTTATAACATTTATGTCAGTAGCAGTCATAATTACATTTCCAGTTTTTATCGTAAATTCACTTTAAATAGGCTACTGTCTAATAACATTTAGTGGAAATAGGAAGATATGTGTGTAATTAACGTTTTTGTTTGATGTGTATATTACACGCGATTGTTTTCTACACGTAAGTGCTAGTTTATATAAGATGTTAAGTCAATCAAAATTGTAAAAAGTAGGTTTTAGTGTTTTTTAGATTTAATGTTGGTTAATCTATACATATGAATATAATTGGAGTGTCTTTTTGTAATATTGAGATAGCCGTTTTTTACTAAATGCTTATGAATACGGTAAATACACTAAAATATCATTTTTGTCTGCCTGTCTGTCGGTCTGTTTGTTCCCGCTAATCTCTGCAATAGCTGAACCGATTTTGATGGGGCTTTTTTTGGCAGGTAGCTGATGTAATAAGGAGTAACTTAGGGTACTTTTATTAAAAATAAATAAGAAGGCGTTATCAGTATTGAAGTGCTTGCTTTCAGTAGTGAAGTTGTTGATGCCTATAACCCAAAAATAAAGTACCTTTTCAAAAGGACTATGTTGTAATTTCAGAGGAATGAACTGCGCATGTTTCACAGCAATGAGATTGCTTACCCTGCTGCTAATGCGGCGTCAAATCCTCCCACTGCGAAGTCCATGGTGATGACATTGAGTAAGTGACCTATCATCATATATTTTAGACGACAAACGGAACTTATTCGCGATATAATTCGATCAGTCCATCCGTGACCACGGTCGGTGCAACTCGACCGAAACGTCGGGAGAAAAGAAATATCGAATTATATTGCCAATAAATCCCGATTATCGTCTAAAATATGTGTACAAGTCGCGAAAATTTAAAAACCTATCATCATGTCTGAATAACCTATTGTTAAAAAAAAGTAAACATTTAAAAGTACAACCTTTATTCAAACATCCCCTGATATTATAAAGGCGTTTGTGAGTGTATAATAATTATATTTATGTTTGTTACTTTATCATACTTGAAGGTCTTAACTAATTTTGATATCATTTGGCATGGAGATACCTGGCACTTTGGATTAACGCAAAGATTATTTTTGTAGCTCTAACCGAGTCCTCACTCGGTGAAAGTACTGGCAAAAGTTACATAAATATTAATACTTGTTCTTACAGAGGAATACCAGTTAGAAAGTAAGAAGACAGTGACGTCTCCCGAGTTGCAGCCCAAACTGTTGTGCGACGAGGGTCTCATACAGATCGGGCAGGGCAAGCAGCTGTTTGTGCTCAGCTTCGTTATAGGAGCTGTCGAGAATTTAGATCAGGTGCGAATAGAGTATTAGCATTAGTTGAAATAATTAAAGCATAATAATTGTAGAGAAGAATAGGTCTACTTCGCTTAAGGTTCAAGAGAAGTATGCCTATGCGTAGGTCACCGGTGACCGAGGACCACCCATTTTACATATTTCTTGATATTCAAAGTGTTTTAATAAAAGTACCCATTCCATAAAATAACATTTAAATATTGTCGTTACATTTTGTCCTTGTATATTCCAGTTGCTGCCAGCCGGATCACGAAAAGAGGTGGACTGCTACATCACCTATTCGGTGTTCACACATAACATTATGACTGACAGGTATTAAAAGCTCATATATTTTTGTTATCTTGCTTGACTATTTCTATACTAGTCTTGTTAATTTTGGTTTTCATCAAATTCAATTCGATATTTAATTTACATTATAAGTGGTTTCCCTATTTACTTTCACACAAGCGTTGTTGCTGCAAACACTTTCATTGGATGTTAAAGTGAAGGAACACTTAGGAAATACTAGCAGACTGACAGAAAGTCAGACATGAGATTTGAGAAGTTTATAGATAGGTGCTATAAACTATAGAGGTCAGGTAACGGCGCACTGACCAAACGAGGGAGACGTTATATGGCGGTTCACCGTTCAGGTTTAGTCAGTAAGAGGATGGGCTACAAACAAAAAAGAGGCTGACAACACCCACTTCCTCTACCGAGGAGGTGGGTTTCCTTGAGGATTCCCCAACTAGAGTAAGTAACGTTTCGAAAGTGCCTGAAGAGGCCTACTCAAAATAAAAACCCTTTTGATTTTGATTTTCCCCTGCCTTACAAAAGAAAAGGTAATGGTGGGTGATATAGGTTGCTACCCTGTTTTTATCGTTCAACAATTGATACATAGTATTACTAGTCTATCTTCAATAAATCCATGTTGATCAGGGCCCGAGCATCCTGGACAGACCTATGTGGCTCGGTGTGTTTCAACCAGCGCAGCCTGCTGCGGCTGCGCGCGGCGCTGGCGGCGCTGGCGCGGTACTTCGCCGACTGCCCGCATCTCGTCACCACGCTGTGGGCTGATGAGAAGGAAGTTGGTGGGTTATGCTTATACATGGCTTGAATTTCAAGTTGTTGTTCTTAGTTGTTTTTTTTATATAATAATTCCCAGTGAAACGGCAATAATCTTGTAAGAAATTGGGTTTGTTATATGATTTTGAAATATTAACCATATTGACGGGCCTGTTAATCTAGTGGTTAGTGACCCTGACTGCTATACTGGAAGTCGTGGGTTCGATTCCCACCCGGGACAAATGTTTGTGTGATGAGCATGATCGTTTCTTCTGTGTCTGGGTGTGTTTAATCTACAATATACTATATGTATTTAGAAATATATAAGTGTATACAGCATGTATATTTGAACGACGGACTTATTCAAACCACCAATAGTTTATGCATAGACTTCACCAATAAACGTATAAACAATAAAAAAACCCTGATTAATGACGAACAAAATCGTTCCAAAAAAGTCCTAAAAACATCGCAACGTTTTAACAACCTTGCGATAAGCGCAGAACATATGCGCGGTCAATGACCGACGCCGACGTAGGTATGAATGCATTTTCCCTTCATACTTTAAATCTGGCTTAGGACAGGCAAAAATATCTAATTACATCAAACTATAAACATTCTGCAATGTAAAATTTCATAAGACGTGACGCACTATCGTATTTTTGGCGTATTTAAAAAATGTAATCACACCTATTTACAACGGTTAATAATTTGAGTATTTACGACGATTAATTTGACGGAGAGATCTGGCGAGCGTGCGGGTCATGGCACGGGCCCGCCACGACCTATCCACTTGTCACCAAAATGTATGTAATGTTAGGTACTCACGCACGCGCACCTGATAGTGCGCGGGCGTTCCGTCGTGTTGGTAGTACAAGTCCCGGTAGATATTGAATGGCACATCTTCCAGCATCTCACTCACTACATTATTTAAAATGTTTAAATATGATACACTGTCAAATCGTCCATCAATAAAATAAGGGCCTATTAAATTGTTATTTAAAATATCTGCCCACACATTTACACTGAAGCGATGTTGATAAGCGTCCTGTCGCGTCACGTAGGGATTTTCGTTGCTCCACCAATGCTCGTTATGCACATTAAAAATCCCCATTCTTGTGAATGTGGCTTCGTCGGTGAATAAAATGTTTTTGTTTAAATTAGACAAATATTCACTCTAGGTTCGTGGTCGTTAACCCCAAGTTCCTCATGCATGGGGTACATTTCTCTGTACAAATTGACTGCAGCTCGAACACGATCATTTGATAGCGCGTAAGCACGAACCATATTCCAACATTCTTCATTAGAATACTGCGACGACATTATTACACTACACACTAGGTAGTTACCTAACACTAGGAAATGCACTTTACGCGAATTTGGTAAACGGGAATGATTACGCAATACGAAAGCAGCGGCGCGTGCGCATAGACTGGCGGTTACTCGGTCAGCAGAGCGGGTGGCGCGGGGGCGCGGGGGCGACATCACAAAGGAAAGGGGCGGGGCAGGAGAGGCACGTGTTTGGCGCGTGATATTAGGCATTTTGCGCTCTGTGTTCATAAATACTGTATTTTATCGGATAATTATATGAAAAATTAAGGTCATAGTTTTTTGACATATTTGTGACGAGAATCGAATACTGACCACCCTCCTTCAATAAGTCCGTCGTTCAAATATACACGCTGTATATTAATTGTGCAGTACTCATATAGTAATTTGAGACTAGATGGCGTTGTGGAAATGTTGAAGAATAAAACAATAAAGTATTTAAAAATCGCAAACCCTATTTACTACGGTAGCAGGTAGTGGTAGCGGTAGGTAGTGTTAATGGTAGTGGTAGGTAGCGATAGTGGAAGTAAGTACTCTGGGTACTTACTTGCACTTAAAACCTTTTTTATTTGTCTCATCCATTACTCAACTATAAAACGCACTATTATTATTAACAGTGATACAATCTAAGTCAAAATCTCCTATCTCCTACAGGTATATGCAGCATGGATCTCCGCAAGCTAGTCCCTGCGCAGGACACGCGCACGTTCCTCGACAAGTTCTGTAACTCTGAGGGCGCGCTCACCATACACGAGCGCTGCTACATGCTGCGCTGTGACGACAGCCCTCTGCCCGCGCCCGGCAGGAAACCTTATGTGGATGTCGAGATGAGCCTCAGATATGTCGGCGTTAAGAATGATGCGCAGGTAATGTGGGGGGGGGGTCCAGCCAGAGTCACGCAGAGCATGCGCGGGCGATCCCGTGACGCTGGCTTAGGTAGTAGAAGGGGCCCGGGGTGTTTTTAGTCGGTGGGAGGCCGACATATCGCCACGCCCGTGAGTTGAAGTCATTAGCGTTTCACTAAGGAAAAAAAGGTTATGTGGGGGTACAGCGCATATCGCAAGCAAAGCTAAGTGCAGTTGAAGATAGGCAATGTAATATAAACCTTACAAACTTGACATAGAGTGCACGGATAGCCGAGTGCTTTTGGACACCACACCAATCCCCGCTTCGATCCTCGCGTAGGAGAAGAACACGCGTTCCACAAATGCTTGTTCTGAGTCTTGAGTGTCTCTTTGCATAAGAATTGAATGTCTGTAATGAAAAATAAGAGGTAGTTAAGGTTTTATTAAATGGTTGTCTTTAATTACTCTCCACTGCGTATCCAGCGATATGCTCTGGGTTAAGTGTTTGTAAGATTATTTAGTAAATGTTGATAATGTCCTGTCAGCACTCGCTAGGACAGCAAGTCTAAAAAACGATAGTATATTCTAATCAATACCTTGCCATCTCAACAATCTCATAAAACAATTACATTGAAACAAACTTAATTTTATTGTCCCATCTAGAAACCAAAGAACCTAACAGCCCGCAGCGCCACTCACTTAGCGAGCGCTCGCCGCCGGGACCCAGCCCCTCAGGAACAAATCCTGGACTTCCGCAGTGGAAGCTGCACTAATATGCTGGACGATGTGGGAGGAGTAGCATACACCAATATGGCGGCTAGGAATACTGCTAGGTATGTAGAAGTTGGAATTGTCATCTTCCAAAGGGTTTATTAATATGTCACCAGTAGGTAATTGTAGTTGGAATCATTGTCTTAAAAAGGGCCTATGTCGCCGCCTTAAAAATTGCCGATAGAATATAGAATTTTTATTTTATTTGCATACAATGTGGTAGACGTAAAAGTTGTTACAATGTTAATACAGTGTGTATATTTGAACGACGGACTTATTGAAGGAGGGTGGTCAGTATTTGATTCTCGTCCCAAATATGTAAAAAACTATGACCTTAATTTTTCATATAATTATCCGATAAAATACAGTATTTATGAACACAGAGGCCCGAGCGCAAAATGCCTAATATCACGCGCCAAACACGTGCCGCTCCAGCTGTCGCTAAGGTAGCGCAAGTCCCCCGCGCCCCTTGAGATGTCGCCGACGAGTGCCACGCGCCCCCGCGCCCCCCGCTCTGCTGACCGGCGACCGCCAGTCTATGCGCACGCGCCGCTACTTTCGCATTGCCTTATCATTCCCGTTTACCAAATTCGCGTAAAGTGCATTTCCTAGTGTTAGGTACCTACCTAGTGTGTAGTGTAATAATGTCGTCACAGTATTTAAATCAAGAATATTGGGATATGGTTCGTGCTTACGCGCTATCAAAATATGATCGTATGCGAGCTGCAGTCAATTTGTACAGAGAAATGTACCCCAACAGGCAAATACCATCATACAGTGATATAAATACCATCATCAAATACGATTTGACAGTGTATCATATTTGTTCACGTACTTAACTATTGAATATTGCGAAATAGTTCCAAAATTGTACAACAGATGGCGTTGTTGGTTGAGCGCCAAATCCTGAATCGCGGTGTTAAGATTTTCCGGCGTTTAACTAGGTCAAAGGTTTTATATTTTTTTTGTGTGAGCAGCAAGCATTGCGATTATTATATTATACGCGCTTAATATTATAGTCCAGTGTTTAATTTAACCACCCTCTCCAAGTCGACCTTCGTTCAATATTTAAACATTTTAAATAATGTAGTGAGTGAGATGCTGGAAGACGTGCTATTAAATATCTACTGGGACTTGTACTACCAACATGACGGAGCGCCCGCGCACTATCAGGTGCACGTACGTGAGTACCTAAACATTCATTTTGTTGACAAGTGGATAGGTCGTGGCGGGCCCGTGCCATGGCCCGCACGCTCGCCAGATCTCACTCTGTCCAATTTTTTTAATACGCCACAAATACGATGGTGCGTCAACGTCTTATGAAATTTTACATTGCAAAATGTTTATAGTTTGATGTACCTAGATATTTTTGCCTGTCATAAGCCAGATTTAAAGTATGAAGGGAAAATGCATTCATACCTACGTCGGCGTCGGTCATTGACCGCGCATATGTTCTGCGATAAGCGCGAGAGTGTTAAAACGTTGCGAAGTTTTTAGGACTTTTTTGGAACGATTTTGTTCGTCATTAATCAGGGTTTTTTTTATTGTTTATACGTTTATTGGTGAAGTCTATGCATAAACTATTGGTGGTTTAAATAAGTCCGTCGTTCAAATTTACATCCTGTATATTTAGAGCAATGACACATTTAGCAGTTGGCATGCAATACTAGCCCATCTAGAAAAGAGAAATTGATGCAATGCAAGCGCTCATACTGATCGAGTTAATTCTCAATTGAAATGACAACCCCTCTAGACAAGTCACGTGACTCTCGTTTTAATCAGATCTCTTGTCTAAAAGAACTTTTTTTTGTTACCCAATAAAAAACCTCACGGACAGCCCTCGTCAGAGGGTTGACGAGGGGTTATGCCGGCTGTTACCGGCTAAAACCACCGGAGCGTTCTCATCTGCCTATGGCCGGGGGTACGGGGTTCGCTTTCACATTCACCGCGCCCCCGGCAGGCATGTCTGAAACCAACGTCTGAAAAAAACTGAACTGGATAAACCTTTTGTGACTTCCTCATCCCTAAAAAGTGACTAACCAATTAAAATACTTTTTGCAATTTCCATCCCCACCCCAATCACAGATATAAAACAGCATCAGGCGACACAGTCCTGCAGAACACCGACATAGCAGAGCTGATACAGAGGATGTGCTCGTCCCTCGCGCACAGCCAGCAGCAGCTCGCGCGCCGCCCCGTCACTGCCGACATGCAGGTGCAGTGCGAGCCTCACACACAGGCTGATGTAACTACAGGCAGGGATAACACACACAGGTGATGATGGTATACTTACAACAGCATCAGGCGACACAGTCCTGCAGAACACCGACATAGCAGAGCTGATACAGAGGATGTGCTCGTCCCTCGCGCACAGCCAGCAGCAGCTCGCGCGCCGCCCCGTCACTGCCGACATGCAGGTGCAGTGCGAGCCTCACACACAGGCTGATGTAACTACAGGCAGGGATAACACACACAGGTGATGATGGTATACTTACAACAGCATCAGGCGACACAGTCCTGCAGAACACCGACATAGCAGAGCTGATACAGAGGATGTGCTCGTCCCTCGCGCACAGCCAGCAGCAGCTCGCGCGCCGCCCCGTCACTGCCGACATGCAGGTGCAGTGCGAGCCTCACACACAGGCTGATGTAACTACAGGCAGGGATAACACACACAGGTGATGATGGTATACTTACAACAGCATCAGGCGACACAGTCCTGCAGAACACCGACATAGCAGAGCTGATACAGAGGATGTGCTCGTCCCTCGCGCACAGCCAGCAGCAGCTCGCGCGCCGCCCCGTCACTGCCGACATGCAGGTGCAGTGCGAGCCTCACACACAGGCTGATGTAACTACAGGCAGGGATAACACACACAGGTGATGATGGTATACTTACAACAGCATCAGGCGACACAGTCCTGCAGAACACCGACATAGCAGAGCTGATACAGAGGATGTGCTCGTCCCTCGCGCACAGCCAGCAGCAGCTCGCGCGCCGCCCCGTCACTGCCGACATGCAGGTGCAGTGCGAGCCTCACACACAGGCTGATGTAACTACAGGCAGGGATAACACACACAGGTGATGATGGTATACTTACAACAGCATCAGGCGACACAGTCCTGCAGAACACCGACATAGCAGAGCTGATACAGAGGATGTGCTCGTCCCTCGCGCACAGCCAGCAGCAGCTCGCGCGCCGCCCCGTCACTGCCGACATGCAGGTGCAGTGCGAGCCTCACACACAGGCTGATGTAACTACAGGCAGGGATAACACACACAGGTGATGATGGTATACTTACAACAGCATCAGGCGACACAGTCCTGCAGAACACCGACATAGCAGAGCTGATACAGAGGATGTGCTCGTCCCTCGCGCACAGCCAGCAGCAGCTCGCGCGCCGCCCCGTCACTGCCGACATGCAGGTGCAGTGCGAGCCTCACACACAGGCTGATGTAACTACAGGCAGGGATAACACACACAGGTGATGATGGTATACTTACAACAGCATCAGGCGACACAGTCCTGCAGAACACCGACATAGCAGAGCTGATACAGAGGATGTGCTCGTCCCTCGCGCACAGCCAGCAGCAGCTCGCGCGCCGCCCCGTCACTGCCGACATGCAGGTGCAGTGCGAGCCTCACACACAGGCTGATGTAACTACAGGCAGGGATAACACACACAGGTGATGATGGTATACTTACAACAGCATCAGGCGACACAGTCCTGCAGAACACCGACATAGCAGAGCTGATACAGAGGATGTGCTCGTCCCTCGCGCACAGCCAGCAGCAGCTCGCGCGCCGCCCCGTCACTGCCGACATGCAGGTGCAGTGCGAGCCTCACACACAGGCTGATGTAACTACAGGCAGGGATAACACACACAGGTGATGATGGTATACTTACAACAGCATCAGGCGACACAGTCCTGCAGAACACCGACATAGCAGAGCTGATACAGAGGATGTGCTCGTCCCTCGCGCACAGCCAGCAGCAGCTCGCGCGCCGCCCCGTCACTGCCGACATGCAGGTGCAGTGCGAGCCTCACACACAGGCTGATGTAACTACAGGCAGGGATAACACACACAGGTGATGATGGTATACTTACAACAGCATCAGGCGACACAGTCCTGCAGAACACCGACATAGCAGAGCTGATACAGAGGATGTGCTCGTCCCTCGCGCACAGCCAGCAGCAGCTCGCGCGCCGCCCCGTCACTGCCGACATGCAGGTGCAGTGCGAGCCTCACACACAGGCTGATGTAACTACAGGCAGGGATAACACACACAGGTGATGATGGTATACTTACAACAGCATCAGGCGACACAGTCCTGCAGAACACCGACATAGCAGAGCTGATACAGAGGATGTGCTCGTCCCTCGCGCACAGCCAGCAGCAGCTCGCGCGCCGCCCCGTCACTGCCGACATGCAGGTGCAGTGCGAGCCTCACACACAGGCTGATGTAACTACAGGCAGGGATAACACACACAGGTGATGATGGTATACTTACAACAGCATCAGGCGACACAGTCCTGCAGAACACCGACATAGCAGAGCTGATACAGAGGATGTGCTCGTCCCTCGCGCACAGCCAGCAGCAGCTCGCGCGCCGCCCCGTCACTGCCGACATGCAGGTGCAGTGCGAGCCTCACACACAGGCTGATGTAACTACAGGCAGGGATAACACACACAGGTGATGATGGTATACTTACAACAGCATCAGGCGACACAGTCCTGCAGAACACCGACATAGCAGAGCTGATACAGAGGATGTGCTCGTCCCTCGCGCACAGCCAGCAGCAGCTCGCGCGCCGCCCCGTCACTGCCGACATGCAGGTGCAGTGCGAGCCTCACACACAGGCTGATGTAACTACAGGCAGGGATAACACACACAGGTGATGATGGTATACTCAAAAATCAAAATCTCATTTTTTCTTTTGTTTTTATAACGACTCCCGTACTAAGGAATTGCATCCTTATATCGCGAGGGGTTTCACAGATATCCAATTCACATGCACAAAAACACCAAGACTCAGAACGAACATTTGTGGAACGCACAAATTCTTGTCCTACGCGGGGATCGAACCCGCGACACGTCGCGCACAGTGGTAATTGGCGTGGTGACCTATACCCCTCGGCTACCCGTGCAATCTATTTCGAGTAGGCCTTTTCAGGCACTTTCAAAACGTTACTGACTCTAGTTGCGCGGTTCCATAAAGTCATTCTTGTGGAGAAGAACCGGCAAAAAACTTAGTAGTAAAGGTCTTGGCTTACCAACACCTTTCAAGGGCTTGATTCAGAGAGCGATACTTTGTGACACGGTGGATATTGTGAAAGAATTCCTGGCTCTCAAGATCCAAGCTGCCGGTCAGCTTGGATCCTGTTCTCGATAGCGGTTGGACCCAATTTTTCCTTTAGAGTTTAATTTTTAGTTATAATTAAAAATGTACTTATATTTACGTCTCTCAGTGAGGTGGCAAGATATTAATAAAAACACCTCAACTTCCCAGCCAAAAAGTTTCTCCGATCATATTTTAATTTCGATTTCAAAAATTATCTATTAATGTTTCAGAGAACCTGTACAGGAAACAAGTCAGAGCGAACCTTGTATCACAAATAATGAGAAAGGTAGATAGATACCAATTGTATAATAAGTTCAGTTATTCAATAATGCGATATTGGAATTTAAGAATTGCAATTCTTAAATTATACGGATTACTCACGAGATAGTTCGTCTAGTTTCGGACCCAACCGGAGTCCGTAATCATGAGCTGACGCGACGGGGGTGCCACTCGAACAACGCGGGCATTCCCGATAAATACTCGGGAGTAAACCGTATAAGTTAACAATTATGAATGCGCTTTAAAAAAGTGATATAATATGTACAAATATAAATGGTATAATTGCATGCGATTTTTGATAGTAGTCAACTTCCAGTATACAAGTTCAAAAATGTGATTTTTTCTATATTTACAGAAATACCTAAACCAGCGATGTCTAACGCAGAACGTGACTGCACTATGCAGAACTTTGTGGACGAGCTCGAAGACTGGAAGGAGAAACAACAGGAGCTGTTTAAAGTACAAGTTAGTATTATAAGCATACTATTTTTTACTATTGGTTCCATCGGGCTATTTTCATCTCATTTTTTCATCATTCCCCTGCCCTTATCCCAATTTTTACTTGGGGTCGGCGCAACACGTCTTTTAGACATGTTGCTTAAAGTTTTGGCTAAGGTTTTATAGTCGGCCGCCTGCCTGACACTAACCCTCTTTGGGAATGCGATTGTTGGTTGTTTACCCGCCACCATTCGGGTGACCCAAGGTGCTTGGTATAAATAGTGCACTGGGTCTTAAGGTCCATTAGTCGCCTTTTACGACACCCAGTGGAGGATATGGGGTGGTGCTATTCTTTATATCCGGACACCACACGGTCAATCTATTTTTCATCTATTTTTTCTATTTTCGTCGGTAATTTTTTCGTGCCTTCCGTGTTTCGGAAGGCACGTAAAACTGTGGGTCCCGCGGCTGATCTCTCTCCGGTCGTGTCGGATTGCCGTCCCATCGGGCTATGAGAGTAAAGGAACAGAGAGTGCACCTGTGTTTGCGCACGCGCTTGTGCACTATAATATGTCCCGCGTAGCTGGCTGGTGCCACAGTAACACTGGCCGCTGTGGCCAAAATCGGGCAGGAGACATTATAATCTATAGTTTGACCATTACCGCTGTACCGCGCCTTAGGAAGGCGCGGGGCGAGACGGGGGAAGCATCGGCCAATGCGATTTGTCTGTTCGCTAGTGTCAAATTCGAATTCAAATTCAAATTCAGATCGAACTGTCTATGTCAGAAACACATGAGATTCATATTCAAAGTTCGATAAGTTCGTTCTTCTTGCGAGATGTCGTAATGTTAAGACATATTGAATAAATTGTTTAGGGCATCCAATAATTTTTTTTTTTAGTAAACCAAGTCTTAATTTGAAATAAACTCATTTAAATCTGATTATATTTTATTAATATTTAATTAAATAAGTAAAATACATAATATATAGTTAAACGAAGTGAAATATTTAGGTATTCTTATTTAATTGATTTCAAATTAAATATTTAACCTCAATTAAATAATTTAATATTGTCGTGCTTGTAGAACAGTAAACTGATATCGTAAGATCTATCCGACAGAATGAATCTCATGTGAACTCGTGCACTTTTTTTCCCGGCCCCCACCTCACCGCGCATACCTAAGGCGCGGTACAGCTGTTGTGGCCAAACTATAGATACTAGTTGAGCTATCCCGATAAATATACTTGAGTAAACCGTTAACATATTATTATAATTGTGAATCCACCTCACCATAATTATGACAATATTTATTTCAGTTGAAACGCAAAGAAGAGTACCACCTAGATCTCCTAGCTAGGGAGTGGGCTAAGAAGCAGGTGGAGTTGGAATGTAAGCTCAGCAGGGGCATCGAGCAGTGCCGCAACCTCGCCACGGACCTCAGCCGCGCGACGGAGGACTTCAGGCTAAGGGGGTACCGGAATACTGAGAGGGAGAAAAAGGTATATACATAATTTTTAACAGTATCCTTTTTTTTCGTGGGTAATCATCAAATGACTGATGATGACTGACGACTTTTACTGACTAAAACCCACTGTGTTCCTCCTGGAGCCCTTTGAGTGCCGGGGTCGCGGTAACTCTACCGAACATCCCGCAGCCCCGGCGGGATTTTTAACAGTATCTCACAATATTAAGATGTGAAAGCGAAACTTTTTTTTTCCTAGCCTATAGTGTCCCACTGCTAGGCAGACGCCTCCCCCAAGTCCTTCCACGATTCCTTATTTTGCGTCGCTTCGGAAATACGGAACTATTAAGTGAACATAGTAACAGTTTTCGCCCCTAGACAGATCTTTTTAAATCTGTCTTCACATTTTGTTATTATTATTTTTTAAATTACTATTAGTTATTGTAATAGTATTTGAAATAGCATGGCTTTGGTAGTAACTGTAATAGTGTTTTTTTGTAAGTATAAAAAAACACATTTTACAACCTACGAAAGCCGGCTGTCATGGTATGGACATGTCATGCGGAGGAAGGTGATGAACATGAATGTGGATGGATATAGGGGAAGAGGACGACCAAAAAAATGATAGATGGATTGTGTGAAAGATGATATGGCTGTAAAGAGTGTGACTTGCGAGATGACGTCAAATAGGAACGTGTGGAAGAAGAGGACATGCTGCGCCGACCCCAAATAATAATAATTGGGATAAGGGCAGGGGAATGATGATGAATGATGATGAAAGTCTTCGTAGAGAGTTCAAGCCCATCTCCATTATAAACACAAATTTCCCTCAATTTTATGAAGACATCCCGTTTGTACCTTATCATTAAAACCTCACAAAACCAATAACATTTACAGTTATTAGACGCAAAGAAAGGCTTAGAATCTCACTACACAGCAAAGTACCAGGAGTTGCGCGAGGCGTCACAGAAGATGGAGGACGACATGAACCACCAGCTCAAGCTCAAGGACATGCGGGTCGAAGAGCTGGAGCTCAAGGTGCGACAGCTGGAGAAGCAGGTGGATGTGCTCAAGGTGAGTATATAGACTTAGATATATTATGTAATGTATCTATCAAATCAAGGTGGCCTGTAAGAAATCGCTCGTAGCGATAAGACCGCCCATTGTGGCACCATGTAACTATTAAGTTTTGAAATCTGTTTCTCATGTCGTGTGCAATATTCTATCTACTTATTTATCTGGTTTCTGGAAAGCTGATCAATGGAATCTGCTGTCAATTCAACTAATCATGACTGTGATTGGTTGAACATAAGATTTACGACCAATCACAGAGCTTTACTTGAGATTTGACCGCAAATTAACATTTTGTTTTGTTGATCAGCGTTTGAGATACCAGGGGTTTGTCGATTGGGGTCAGGGGATTGTCTATGGTTTTGAGTTGCCTGTAATAAAGGAAAAGGAAGAGGAGGAAAAGGAAGTAGGATAGTATACTTCGAAGAATAAGAATTTGATCTCAGCATACTCGTAGAATTACAATATTTGATATCAGCTGATGTATTTTTTCTATTAACTAGTTATTTTTTTGTTTCAGAACAACGCAAAGAACACGGAAAAGGAAGCCGAAAATAAATATTCTGGGCTAACTAAAGATCAAACTGCCAGTCTTATTCAGGAATTGGTAAGTAAAATAACACAAAAATACTTATAAAGTGATAATTTATTCATAATTTAAAGTATATTTTATATCGACTACTTGTTATTTAGATCTGATCAGCCTAATACATAAAAGATTCCGACGAATTGAGAATTGAGAACCAGTTAAAAACATTGACAAATCAGTATGTAGGTGGTATATAATTCATGTAATAATGAAGTTAAACCAAGCAATTTTTTTATTGTATCTAGGCATATTAGTCCAGTCATTTGGTAGTTTTACCTGGAAAGTTTTCCGGGAGTTTTGAAAATCGGGTATTTTATAGATTTGGATATGCTCTTTTCGAATTTTAACTTTGCCACCTCGTACGACCGCCGCTCGCGCCGCCATTTTGAAAAAATGGCGCCCAAAAACGGTTTTTTGAGAATATCTCCTTTCCGACGCATTTTACGAAAAAAATATTTTCTACAAAATTAAACTAGAAAAAATTTCCTACACTTTATGTCTTATTCACTTTTTCATAAAATCAATAGTTTTGGACGTACGAGCGCCGCAAAGTGCCGTTCATTTGCACCATTACGAGTGTTTCGTATATTTTGCTTAACTGTTCTATTACTGCTGCCGGTTTTCAAGAAGTAGGTGTTAGGGTAATATGTCACCTTTGAATCGGGCCCTTTCTCTCGACTATGAACGAAACTTCAACGAAAAATTTGTCGGTAGAAGCTATATTAAGAGAAATATTTAGTTTAGACTGAATCATCAGTGTACGTTTATTGACGTACAGTGTTGTTTATGTTCTTAGAGTTATGGCTTCTTATACGGAAAATAGTTTTATTTGTGACAATTCACTTGAAAACCGGCGGCAGTAATGGAACATTTTAGAAAAATATACAAAAAAACACGTGGTGGTGCAGATGAATAAGTATTCTTTGCGGTGCTCGTACATCCAAAACTATTAATTTTATGAAAAAGTGAATAAGACATAAAGTGTAGGAATTTTTTTCTAGTTTCATTTTGTAGAATTTTTTTTTTTCGTAAAATGCCTCTGAAAGGAGATATTCCCAAAAAAACCGTTTTTGGGCGCCATTTTTTCAAAATGGCGGCGCGATCGGCGGTGTTACGAGGTGGCAAAGTTAAAACTCGAAAAGAGCATATCCAAATCTATAAAATACCCAATTTTCAAAACTCCCGGAAAACTTTCCAAGTAACCCCCTTATTTTCTACCAAATGACTGGACTATATAGAAGGAATATAGAATTTATATAGGCTTCACACTCATAACTTTCTATTTCGATTTGAAAAGTTGTAATAGTCTAGTGATAAAACAGCAGGACTGCCAAATCAAAGTTCAATCCCTATCCTTATGAGAATAAAAGAATAGAATGTGCAGCTGTCTTTGTTCCCTCACTTGTACACTACAAAATGTCCCGCCTAACCTAACCGCCGAAAAAAGTTCGAACATTCATCATCATCTTCTTGCCCGTATCCCATTTTACTTGGGGTCGGTGCAACACGTTTTTTTCTTCGTCACACAATCCTTTACTCCTTTTTCATTCATATCGTTCCTTACACAATACATCCACCTTTTCTTTGGTTCGAACATTATTATCACATGATCAACTTTCCATTTTCATTCCATTTGAAGCTGTGATAGCCTAGTGGTATGACCGTAAGACTGCTAAGTCAAAGGTCTCGAGTTCGATCCTCACATCACGCACCGACTTTTTGAATGTTGTGTGCGTTTTCGAAACAAATATCACAGCTTCCGTGTTTCGGAAGGCATGTAAAAGTGTGTGTCCTGCGCTTGATCTGTCTCCGGTTGTGTCGGATTACCGTCCCATCGGTCTGAGAGTAAAGGAACAGAGAGTACACCTGCGTTTGCGTACACGCTTGTGCACTATAATATTATTATGTCCCGTTTAGCTGACTAGTGGTAACACTAACCACCGTAGCCGAACATTATTATCACATTAACTTTATTTTGCCAGCGTTACCTAGAAGAGAAACTCGACAGTGCGGTGAAGTCCAAAGCGTTTTTCAAAGAGCAGTGGGGGCGCGCGGTGCGCGAGCTGCACCTGGTGAAGCTGCACACGCGCAAGCAGATGCTCACACAGCTGCAACACGACCGCCGGGAACTGGGGGACATGGGGTATGTGACTATATACTAGATAATAAATATCTTGGGACAATATCCACACACGGCCATCTGATCCCAAGCTAAGCAGAGCTTGTGTTATGGTAACCAGACAGCTGATAGACATACATATATATTTCTAAATATATACATATTATTATAGATAAATCACACCCAGACACAGAACAAATGATCGTGCTCATCACACAAACATTTGTCCTGGGTGGGAATCGAACCCACGACCTCCGGCTTAGCAGTCAGGGTCACTAACTACTAGACCAACAGACCCGTCAAAAGTTATAAGAACCTTTCTTAAGGACCTTTAAAAACTGCGGGATGTTCGTAAGAGTTACCACGACCCCGGCACCCAAAGGGCTCCAGAAGGAATATAGTGGGTTTTAGTCAGTAAAAGTCTGACACTCCTGCGCTGCACCCACAACGGGCGGGATGATTTGATGATTTCCAACAAAAAAGACATTTAAAAAAAACCGCCCAAGTGCAAGTCGGACTCGCGCATGAAGGGTTCCGTAGTCCGTACTATCGTCTATAATAGAAAATCACGTTTGTTATACTAATTTTTTGTCTGTTAATCTACATGTTTTTTAATATTGGATAAAGATTGCTTCAGATAGATTTACAAAAAACATTGCACACATATTTTTGTTTTATCAAATCAATAAAAAGATGCGATATAAAAAACATCAAAGATGGCGAACCGTATGGAAGTGGGGACGTCAACGTCACTTTTTTTAGAAATCTATCTGGCAAACTAAATTACCCTTTTTTTCCAAAAATATCTAATTAGAGAGCATTCTTAATGCAGTAAGGTTTTACTTAAGGCTGTCTAAGTGTCTGATGTGTTATCCCTTAACCTCATGATCAATTCTTTAATTTATAGGTTGGACCCCATAGAAGATGGTGATGAAGATGTATTAAACCAAAATCCAGTAGACCTGAAAAAGCTCAAAGATGACTTCTACGTCGACATACTCGCGAACTCGCCTGCACTAGACACACAGTCCATGATTAGTAAGGCAATCCTTTATCTTATGTATAAAATTCCTGTGTTACAATGTTAGTTACCGTACTCCTCCGAAACGCCTTTACCGATTTTTACCAAATTTTATATGCGTATTCAGTAGGTCTGAGACTCGGCTACTATCTAACTAATTTTTATCCCTTTTTTTCTCGAACGAAGTCGCGGGCAACTGCTACTTTTCTCTATAAAATAATCCTGTATACTTTTGTAGTATGTACTATGTCCCATTATTAAAAGGCCTCTGCCGATTTATAGTTAGGTGAGTGATATCAGTTAGTGTGATTTTTCTGTTTGTTTAACTTTCAATTTTATTATAACTTTCAGATGCGGCGGGTAATGATGAATTAGAAATGTTTAACGAATTGAAGTAAGTAAAATCAGTTTAGCTCTAGACACAAATAAAGTAACGGTAATACTACTATATTATGAACGTGAAAGTATGGATGTTTGTTACTCTGTCATGCTGACACTGCTGGATCAATTTTGATGAAATTTGGTATGGAGTTACCTAATTCCCTGGATTGAAACATAGGCTACTTTTTCACTGACTGCCTCAGAGGAGGGTAATATTTCTGCAGCTTTAACCAATATTTACATGGACTAAGTCGCAGGTTATGGCTAGAACAATAATAATTTTATGTCATTACCGTATTCGGGGACAAAAATTACCACATATGAGATGCTTAACTCTTGTTACAGGAGTATACCTAAGAACCCAATGAACGAGAGGATCAACGAACTAATCGCTCAAAGGGACAGACTTGTACAACAGGACAACTTAGACGAAGACCTTCTCAAACAGCTCAACCATGAGATACGAAGCTTGCTACTCAATTGTGGGACGTGACGTCATAGTACAACAGAAATAGTGTAAACTACTAGCGACTAGTAGCGACCCGCCTCAGCTACGCACGGGTGCTATACAGATGTATTATACATGTAAACTTTTCTATTAAAAGATTAAATCTATTAAAAAAAACGGCATCAAAATTCGTTGCGTAGTTTTAAAGATCTAAGCTTACATAGCGGACGGGTTATGCGACTGTTTTATACTATGTATTGATAGTCAAAATTCATTTTAATGAGTTTTACGCTAATATATAGGCTAATAAACCACAGTGGGATCAAACGATGGCGAAAACCAATAACAATGTGGGCTTCGGTACTTAACTAATGGTAGATCTTCTGGACATTGACTTTGACCCCTAATAGTCTTACCCAGTAAGGCCCAGTGCAGTACTGTAGACGAAGCCTGTACCTTCGCATACGGTCTGTATAAGAATACATACGGAGTAACTTGAGCTCAGAGCATCCGCGAGTTTATATCTACTAAATCGTTTTTAATTGCTTTCTGTTGCGCTTCCAGTGGTGTGCGCTGGGCTTAAATGTCTGTGGCAATGGCACACAAGATCACGTTGTCGCCAATTATATGTTTATTGAACGCTTACGCTAGAGAAATGGTAGTATGTCAATCTATGCCAAAATTAAAAGTTAATCGCAAATTCGTTTTAGGAGGTTACATAATGAAGGGAGTGCGCGCTCTTAGCATAAAAGTGTACCTAATTTTCTTTAAAAAGTGCCTGCTCAATATGGCATTATTTCCTTTGTCTGTGAATTTGATTCGCTAGACAAAAAAAAACAACTACATTGGGTAGCAGAGTCGAGGTCAGGATCCGTACCGTTTTATTTATTGATAGTGCGTACTCCGCATCACCCTTATTTTATTATCGCCTTGGTTAATTCAAAAAGCTCTAACTGTCGGTTGTTATATTTTTGTTAATTATCCTAACAAACCGAACATTCGTTTTCAATAAGGCGTTTTAAACGTTATTACGCCTGTACGCGGATAATTAGTTAAATTGGAATCATTACATGAATTCTTGTTATTTATTATAATTATATATCATGTACATTTGACTCATGTTATTGTTAACAGATTTGTTAATACTTTTTATGACTCACAATGTCGTAAGTTAGCGAAATATTTTATTCATAATTAAATTAAATAATATTTTTAATTGTTTTTTTTTTAACTTTTCTTACTTTCTGCATTGGTACTTCTCAATGGTTGATAACCTGCATTAGGGGGCTCCATAAGAGGCAGTGTGTAAGATTGATGAAAATAATTATTGTACTTGCAACACAGACTTGCAGACTCCCCGAATTCGTCTGTTGCGTGAAAATACTTGTTGATCAGGTCAGGCCCAGGTGTTAACAATGCATTGCCACGTACCGAGACCAAGAACGCTATTGACGTTGCATAGCGTCTCGGGTTTAGTTAATATAGTATTACTAGATTTCACTCGGAGGGGGCAGCATGGATGGAAACTCGCCCGCCTAAACAAAGGCCAGTTTAGACTCAAAGAACTTTGTTCGCATCAGTTGACCAGTATGCACCAGATGGCGTTATTTCACACGAAATGGCCTAAATTTGCACCAGCTGACCTTAATTCGCACCAACTGACCTCAATTTGCACCAGGTGACCTCAGTTCGTACCTAGTTGATTTCTTTTCAGACCTAAGAAATTCGAATTGCTCCAGATTTTATGGCTATTATCTATCAAATGTCAGTTTGCACCAGCTGGGCTCATTTTGCACCTAGTGACCTAAGTTTGCACCAGGTGAACTATTATTACAACCGAAACTATTTTTGCTAAAGTAGGAAGGTCAGACTACTACTACTACTACTACTTAAAAAAAATATTTTGCTTATAATAATACAACTCTGGCATCAATAATAAAGAATAATGTTTATATATTTTCAATCACCTGATTAAGGCTTAGAGCATTAAACCATTTAATGCTCTAAGGATTAAAGGTATGACAAACCCTGTGGAAAAAGCAATAAAAGGAGTTAATTTATTTTGGGCCCACTAGTTACTGTAGCGTATATTAATGGAGTTATTTTCTAAAATAATACATTATTTTTTTACACAATTACGTGAAATTGTGCACTAAAATTTTCACTACATAAAATAGTTTGTATACTCGACTAAATGGTGACTGCTGAAATAAACTCGACTAACAGTCCCAGTTTACAAACAAAGAAAAAAAATCGCTGATTGTGTTTATTTACTAAATGAATAATTAAAACAAATATAAACATTTATTTTGGATTTATTCAAAATATCAAATGAATTAACAATCATTAAAATATGAAAAGCGTTTCCGATTTTTGTAACACACATCCCTATTTGAATGACGTATTGTATGATTGCAAATCATTTGACGTATTATTTTATTTATTCGCGATTGATTTTGATCGTTCAAAAAATAATTATTGCAGACTTAACTGACGAAATAACAGTGGATGTTTACTGTGACATTGAGCAGTGGATACATAAGTATTATATGATTGCTGTTTTGTGCTAAGTCATGGCCAAAACTAAAATTACAGGAGCAACGAGCAGACTAAAGCAGGATTACCTCAGACTTAAAAACGATCCCGTACCATACGTTACTGCCGAACCAGTGCCGTCAAATATATTAGAATGGCACTACGTAGTGAAAGGGCCGGAGAAGAGTCCCTACGAAGGTGGGTACTACCATGGAAAAATAATATTTCCGAGGGAGTTTCCGTTCAAACCACCGTCAATTTACATGATTACGCCGAACGGAAGGTTCAAGACAAACACGCGATTATGTCTTAGCATCACCGATTTCCACCCCGATACATGGAACCCGGCGTGGTCAATATCGACGATCCTTACTGGGTTACTGAGTTTCATGCTGGAGAAGACACCGACGTTGGGTTCGGTTGAAACTTCTGATTATCAGAAACGATGCCTGGCGGCAGAATCTTTGGAAATAAATATTAAAAACAAAATGTTTTGTGAGCTGTTCCCTGAGTATGTAGAAGAGATTGAGGAGCAGCTGAAGCTCCGACAAGAAGCCATGCTGCATGCAGAAAACACAAATACAAGTGAAGGTGAAGTGATAACTGAACAGCAGTCTAACATGTACTATATTATGACAAACTTGTTTGTGTTGGTAGGCTTTGTATTCCTTGCATACATGGTCAAATATGTCTTAGTCTCCATATCTAATGATTAGACAATAGTTATGCTGTATTTTAATGTAAATATTGTAATTTATTTTGTAAATACATTTATTCCATTAGAGGCAAATTTAGAAGTTGATATGACATTGTGCTAAGCATATGGAACTGCAAAGATATAAACCATATATTTGAAAACCAGCAGTAATTTATTTTGAAATCAAAATAACTGTATTCTGAACTGGTACAGTGGGCAGCCTTTAGTTTTAGTAAAGTGTAAGTTAAATCTCTTGTTATTACTTATGTTCAAACTTTAAAATATAATTACTTCTGGATAGTTACCATACTTATTTTTTAAAACATGCTAAACCTGAAAATTGTGTTTTTCCGTCTCTAATTCCATTCTTGAATATTGTGTTGAGGTGACAATTTTATTATTGTAATTTGAATGAGAACTTACAAATCTTTATATTGTATGATAAAGTGACAGTGATATGTGTTGTTTATTATAATATTGTTTGCTTAGATGTTAAGTGAACAAGCACTGTGCTTTGGGAGCGTAAACACAGCTTTTAAAATATTCCTAATTTGATGGATAGCTAGCTAGTGTTTGAAATTAAAAATGTAGTATATTGTGATATAGTTTTTCACTTGCACACATTATGTGGGTAAAAGATTACAATAAGCTTAAAAAGTTTTCCTGAATAAAAATTGGCAAATGTGATAGTGAATATAGCAATCTCACACAACTAGTTGTAATACTTACTACTTCTATAAAGATAAATTAAAGTTTTTCAAACTCATGTTTTCCATCTATGCTTGATAAATATTTTCCTTTGTCTATCTTCATGACATCTAGTACAATTCCAGTATCAATTTTCATATTGTATTGTTGCGTCTTAGAATGTTTCATACGGAGCCTACTTCTGCATTTAAAGCTACTGTGGATCTTGTAACTATTAAAATGAAGATTAACTATATTCTTTAATTTCAATATTAAGTGGCATATTAAATTATTTCATTTTTAACATGTATTTTTTTAGGAAACAAAGCTAGGGTTGATTTATTTTGTGTAATGCTGATTATAAACAGTAGAGATAAATTATTGTTTATGCAAAAGTATTGTTACTATGGACTTGTTTCAACATTACATGCTGTATACTTTACATAGAGCAGCAATGTAAACTTGAATAATTCAATTTCTAAGTACTTAATGTATTTACCGGCGGACTTGTGTTAATTTTGTCTTCTCTAAAAAAAATTCCTGACTTTATAAATCAATATATTAAACAATGATAAGTGTGGTATATATTTGTTACAAAAATGAATTCAAAAATGTGGACTGTCATTGTTCTATCGATTTTAGCAATTTGTAATTGTTAAAAATCAAGTAAATGTTATTTTTTTTAAACAATGTTGTTTTATTTGGGGGTAAATAAACGAAAAATAAAGTTAAAACTTTTTATTTACTTGTATGTGTTTAGTATAGGTTTATAATATATATAACATGAAATAAAACTTGCTTAACAGAAGAAACATTGACGACAAATAACCAGTTTAAAGAATTACCTATTTGTTAAACAATAAAAAGATAACATACTACACAGTAAGTATAGGATAGAGATAGGTAGCTAAAACAGTAATGGGGCTTTGCTACCAGACATATTGTTACAGCTTACTTTCAAGGCATTGATAAAAAACATACTCTATGTTCATTGGTGTACAAAACAATTATCACTTAAACATCAGATATTATGTCATGTTAAAATAATTATTTAATACCTACACATCAGCATGTTTACACTTCATTGCTTTATACATGATATAATTATATTCTTAAAAAACTAACAGTACTACTTATAACTAAGTAATTAAATACCTATGAAACCATTCAAAAGAATGTAAGTAGCTAGTTGGAAGTACAACCATTTCTGTTAAATATTTTGTGGAAAATGAGATATACACTAATTGCAATTCAGTATCTGGTCTCAGTACTTAAATAACATGATTTAATGATAACTTTAATCTTTACTTTCTTCATCGTCATCATCCCAGTCACTGACCAAGCTTTTGATATTGTCATTTTTAAGTAAGGGTACTATTGGTAGTATGGGTTCCTCTGGGGTTGGCAAACAAATGCCGGCGTCCCCACTATCAGTGTCAGTTTGCGGCACAGTCTCCTGAACAATTTCTTCTTGAGAATCATTGTCCTCCCAATCATTAAGTAGGGATGATATTTTTTGTTGTGCTTGTGGATTAGGTAGCACTATGTTAACTGGGGATTCACTATATGGTGGTAGTTGTAACTCTTGGCTTAAAGTTTCTTCTTCTGGCACAGAACTAGCACTAGCGCTAGCACTTTCTTCTGTCCCCACATCAGGTGGTTCAGCAGCAGCAGCTAGTTGCTTCTTCATTTCTTCTTGAATATTTTCTATTGACTCTTCTATTTCAGGTTCTGACAAAACAGCCTGTTCCTGCAAGGCAACGTTAGGCAGCTTTTGAGCAGGTTGACTAGTATTCCTCTCTACTACATCATACTCATCTTCTGACCATTCTGAAGTTAAGCTTTGTATTTTTTCTTCTGCTTTAGCAAACTCCTCTACTTTGTTGCTTTGAGTCATTCTAACAATTTCATCATATGCTTGCGATTGAATTTCATCTTGATGGTCTTCTGTTGTTTTCATATTCCTTATTGGAGCATTATCTGTGTTTTCTACTACAGTATCAGGCTGAATTGGGGTACCTTGTTCTGGAATCACTTCATTCTGGAGAACAGAAGCTAATTCCATTTCAGTTTGAGTTTGTTGTATTACATTGTCAGCTGCCGTGGGTTCTTCCACTGTCTCAGTTTCCATCTGTTGTATTTCAGTCTCTATTGTCTGTATTTCAGTCTCAATTGTTTCTATCTCTGCTTCTTCTATTTGCCGCATCTCAGAATCTATTGTTTGTATTTCAGTTTCCATAGGCTGTACTGAAGTTTCAGCTACCACTTGCTGATCCATACTTTGAGACATCAGTGGTTCTACTATAGGTTCAGCTGCTATAGGTTCCACTTGATCATCAGATGTTAAAGCCTGTAGTAGGCTCTCTGTTGTTGTTGCTTGTATTACATTTTCACGCATAATGGGTTCTTTCACAGTTTTAGTTGGCATTACTTGTTCTTCAACAACATTCATGTTATCATTATTAGTGTGTAAGGTAGGTAATGCTTCTTGAATTTGAACTTGTGTGTTCACAAGCTCAGCATGAGACGATATACTAGTACTTATGTTTTCACAAGGTGATAGTACATTAGAGGAATCTCTCTCCGTCTCACTCTTGACCGGAGATAAGTGTTGATGTTTCTCTAAAACCTGGTGATCTACTGGTTTGTCTAGAAGTACAATACTATTATCTGATTGACTTGGAGTTACAACAGATGTAATTTCCTGGGTGCATAGTAATTTTGGTCCATTAGGAACTAAATCTATTTGTGGAAGCCCTGCTAAATTATCATCAGTTTCAGTTTGAACAGATGCAATATTTCCTTCTTGTGTTTCATGAACTGTTTGAATTTCTGTTTCTGAAGCCATCTGAATGTGTTGACCATCAATACTCTCAACATTATTCTGCCATGTCTGTTCCACTTGTGTCTCTAAGCAATGTGCATTCATCAATGCTGTTGAGGTAGTTACAGTTTCATAATTTTGTGTAATTATAGCTGAAGATTGTACAAACTGTGCACCAATTCCCCCTGTTGTGATGATTTGATACTGTTTATTTTGATCAACTGGATGGCTGTACACAACTACTATATTGGAATTCTCTGAAGTAACTGCTTCACTAACATTTAATGGATATTCTTCTGGAATAATCATCATATCACTTGACTGGGTGGTATCCAAGTCTATGCCACTTGTTCCCACTTGGTCATGATGTGGTGCAGTTAATACTGTTAGTGTTTTATTTGTATCACCATTATCAAATATGATGGGATGGTTGGAAGCCATTAAGGCTTTGTATTCCTCTTCATTTGACACAACTATTTGTATTGGTTGATTAATGTTTGCTGTCTTCTTAATGACCATACTGGCTTGTGGCACATTTTCTTCGATATGAGCGTTTTGCACATTAGTGTATTGTACAGATGTTTGTTGAACAGGCTGTAGTACAGTAGATGGCACAATGTCCGCTAATATGAAATCATTACTTACAGATTTCTGTTTTCTAGGAATGAGTTGATGATCCTTCATAATATATTCATTATCATCTATTAAAACTATTTCCTCCTCTTGACTATTAACTTTGATATCTTGGAATAGATCATTGTGTACAGGTTCTCTACTTTTATTGATAGATTGATTGGGTTTTGCCTTTACAGGTGTTTTTGCTGGGCTATCAAAACTAGTATTTAATATTTTCTGTCTTGTGTTGGAGTTAGGGGTAGCTGAGGTAGTCTTATGTTGTTTTCTAGTCACAACAGGTATGTCAGGGACAGGTTTTTGCTGAATTGGATATTGTAAATCTGCTTCTTCAAATTCTGGTTCAAAGCTGGTGCTTGGTTCAAACTTGATACTTTTCACTTTTGGTGTTTCATCAGTTCTTTCTTCATCAGAGTCTTCAATTATACAATCCACTTTAGCTGCTTTTCTGTGATGTGTTTTAATGTGTGCATATAAATTGGATTCTCTCAAGAACACCTTTAGACAGTAGATACACTGGTTGTTAGTTTTCCTTTCAGCACTATACTTGTGCCCAGTGTTTTGAATGTGCGTAAGAAGTTGACTTGATGAATAAAATGTTGCCGGGCAAACATTACAGCGGAAATTCTTAATGTCTTTATGAGTCAATTTGTGTTTCACAAGAAATCCTTCAGTGAGTGCAATATAACTACACTGATTACATTTAGGGAAATGATACTGAGGTGGTGGCTCTACACCATGCTGAGAATAGAGGTGATGCAGCAAGTAGTTTCTCTTCAAAGATTTGAGACCACAATATTCACAAATATTAGAAACTGGTTTTTCATTGTGCACCTCTACTAAATGACGACGGAATTTGTAATAGGTAGGGAAATGCAAAGCTTTTCCTGGTGTACCACAGATAAGACATATCCAAGGACCCTTGACATTTTCAGCTCCTAATGCAATAAGTTTTGCAGCTTGTATTGAATCAAGTACATCAGTTTCATAAGTATAATCTGGTTCACCACGGTCTACATTCTTTACCTTTGGTTTCTCTTCACTAATTTGAGTTTGCTTCAGATGTTTCTTGCTCTTGCTTGTTGCAGGGTCAAGAATCTTTAGTTTTATGTTTTTGTTGCTTTTAACTAGATGAGGGTATTTTTTGAGAACTTCACTTATTATTTTTGCATGATCTAAGTTTGATGCCGCTTTATTGTCCTTGGTTTCTATGGTTACTTTAGGACCACTCTCATTATTATCAAGAATCTGATCAAAGAGCTGGTTGGTATCTTTAACAGGTTCACTGAATGTTGACTGGAACATTTCTGTCTCATCGTTCAGGTGGTGATCAGGAACACTGACATCAAATATATCATCATCTTTAGTAATTCTTTTGCACTCTACAATATCAACAGTAGACATTCCAGGAAGAAATTTCTTAGAACCTGAATTATCATTAAACAGTCCAGATCTTTTAGACGAGTATCGTTTCACTGTCTCGGGATGGACCATCAATGGTTGGGAAGCGTATGATATACTGCAGAATGAGTTGTTAAAGACATTATCAGAGTCAAGCTCTTCTGGGATCTCATACCTTGTTGGCCGAGAATCATCTATAGGTGCTTTCTGACTTGAACTCCCACTTCCCGAGTCCACTGATGGAGAAGGAGCACGATATGAGCTGTTAAGCATTTTTTCACTTTTCGAGCCAGATTGATAAGGCTTCTTTTCTCGGAAAACCACATTATTATCAAAAGCCTTACTGTAGGATCGTTTCTGACTTTCATTGGTGTTAATTGATGTTTTACTTGATTTAGATTCAGTGTGTTTAGTATATCTTTTCGCACTGTAGCTATGTGCAGGTGTTGGAGCTTTCGGCGCTAAATTGCGATGTGACTCGAGAAGTTTGCCTAGTACAGGCATGTTGAGAATTTGAGATGTTTGGTATAACCTTTCCAAGAGATCCATTCTAAATTCTAGGTGTCCGGTATACATGAAATTTACTATCGGTACCACAACGTCAGCCTGTAAGTCGTCCGGCATTACCAAGCAGTCTTCGTACATTTCACATGTTCGTTCTAAGATCTCGAAGTACTCAGTGCAAGCACTAAGTACTAGCCGGTGTACTTTCAGCTGGGCATTATCTTGAAACTGAAGCGTCAGGTCGCAGTAGTCCGTTTGATTGAAGAAGTGCTTCAATCTCTGGAGGAAATATATCCCCCAGTTATCAACTTTCACTTGCTTCACGTCAGACATTGTTGCTATTTATTCGTTCATGTTATTGCACATTCACCCGGCATTCGATGCGCTGAAACACAAGTTTATTTCAATTATTATCGTTATTTACAAATTCGGTAACTATTGATCGTTGGTTAGCGTAGGACATAATTCATAGCTTGTTGCCAGGACCGATGCTAACAATGCGTTTTACATTTCACTTGAATTTTCCGCCACAAGAAAACAGTGGTTTATTCACGGAACTTACCAATAATCACACAAACAGAATAGTTTATATTTCGATAACTCGCTTTCGTCACAATCTTCACAAAATTACTGCACCATATCCAACACAAGTTGACACGGTGGACGTAAGATGGCGGTGTATATCGTAGCGACCTCAATCCGAACCAAGCGAAGCTTGTTCGACGCCTCAAAGTGCTGTTATGTAGTCATAATGGAAACTGATTAATTTTAAAATTGATCAAAAAATATTATAATACTACAAATAAATGTTAAGAACCGTTAAGCTCACAATAAAATACACTTTACTTATTTTTGTGACTATTTTAATTTTTTATGATAAAAATGTTTTCACAATGACTGCGCAGAATTGCATAGTGTCGCCATCTGAACTGTGGTTTCCACCAACTTATTGATTGTGTGTTGTGAGCGTTCTAATTTTATACAGGACGAGAATATGACGCATTGGAACGGAACCCACTTGGTGGTCTATTATTACATAAGGTGACTATTATAGGGCGATAGAGGGCACTGTTCGCAATAATACTATAGTAGCGTGATTACATATTAATGCATTTACAAACATTTTTAAAAGCATAAATAGCAAGGGTATATTATTGTATATGCATTACGAAGCGAAAAATATAATTTATGTATAGTAATTCAGAAAAGAGTTCTACAGTTTTCATATATTAGGATTTTTGTATGGTATTGTAAATTATTTTATCTCATTTGAAATTATTTATTGATGAAAATCTATGAAATAAAAACGCGGTCTCGAAACAATTTCATCTATTTGATTTTCTTTTTTTTTTTGCAATTTTCGTCAACGTCGTTCGGCGTCCGTCGATTCACGGATTCCATGCGTTACCATTGCGTGCTATCAGCTATGAGCAAATTGCCGTGCATTCACGCAAGGCCATAGATAATATAGTTATAGTTGGGATTATAGCGTACTTAGATCTCGTAAAAATCAGAGGGGTATTAGATATGCAATTTGGTTACAATTTCGGACATACGACAAATATTATATCGGTTTCGGTAACAAAATGATGAAACCTATTCATAAACTTACGATTTAAATGCAATGTATGTGTTTATTTTGTTTGTCTGTTAGTACCGGTTGCAATGGAGAGGTATAACAACACTGAAAAATGCTTTGGCAAATCTTCTTCTTGCTAACTTTCAAGCAACGTATCTAACCGGTAGGTATACCAATGATGTAGAGGCCGCGGAACATTTATGACAGATCGTAAATCTCACCCGGATATCGGCTTTCGTTACTGACCGTACCTAAAAGAAAAACCCGATCCTCCCTCCAATATCATATTAATAATATGTTTAATATGGTATTGTACCTAATCGTGTCGTTATTACCTGCTTTACGTTATTATCTGGAACTGAATAATATTTTCGTTTTTTGTCCTGATACCTACTCCTTCTTACAGTTTTTGTAGGTTGCACATCAATTTTCGCGGTAGTTTGCGAAAGCGTTCCCGTAGTCCCCCGACAATAGGGAACGGAGAAGCACTCCGGTGGTTTTTGCCGGTAAGAGTCCGGCACATTCCTTCGCCTTCCCCAGGGCGATGGAAAAAAAAGGTTGCACATCAACTGTCAATCTGGTGTCAGACTTTAAATCGCCTCCGAAATCGAAACCGGCACGCCCGCCACATCAGACGTGAGGGGAGTGCCGGTTTCCTCGTGATGTTTTCCTTGACCATTTTTGGTTTTACAATTTTATATGTTACCTGTTTACTCACGCATGCAAGATCCTGCCCGCGCTGTGTCAGTTCTTGATTAAGGACTCCGGTTAGGTCTGAAACTGTCCGTGTGGTGTCCGGATATAAAGAATAGCACCACCCCATATCCTCCACTGGGTGTCGTAAAAGGCGATTAATGGACCTTAAGACCCAGTGCACTGTACCAACCACCTTAGTTGGGTCACCCGAATGGTGGCGGGTAAACAGCCAACAATCGCATTCCCAAAGAGGGTTAGTGTCAGGCAGGCGGCCGACTATAAAACCATAGCCAAAACTTTAAGCAACATGTCTAGCAGACGTGTTGCGCCGACCCCAAGTAAAAATTGGGATAAGGGCAGGGGAATGATGATGGTTAGGTCTGAAACTAGTCGGCCTATGAACGCATAATTATCAGTACCTACATATAATTATGAATAGGGACATATAAGTTATGAATCCATCTTACGAAAGTTTTTACAGTAAAATTTGTGGCATTGATATTTGTAACACGCAGATGAATTTAAAAAGGCCCTGATGCCGTGCCGGGATACGAACCTACTATCCTTGATTTCGCTGTGTAAGGGCCACAACACTAGGCTATTATACACTTACTGTTTGTGGACTTTCTTTTCTGGTAGAACCAACTCTTCTTTAAATATTAATGTTGCTATCGCGGTATTTTGTAAGTACCTAAGTTTCATCAGGTAAAAAGGAAAAGCCTGATCTTCCTGAAGTAATCCGTCTGAGCACGCATTATTTATATGTATGCGACTGTAGGTAATCTTAAATGAACGGCTAGTGGCCGTTTAATAGAGAGCAAGTCATTTTCATTTTGGCTTGGCGTTTTACTATTGCGTTAGTGTTCATCTACAAACACTAAATGTAAACAAAAATAACTGCGAGAGTGTAGTCTAAGGTAGGACGTAGTACCTTAAGAGGCAACTTAGATATTTTTTGGCTTAATAAACAGTTTACTTCAGATATCCATGCCGTATATTGCAATGAGAACCAATTGCCGTGTTTTAAGACGCTTCTGCCAGACTGATTCCAAGGATAATTTTAAGACACATCTATTTAAATTCTCTTTGCGCGGTTCTCCCGTAACTGGACCTAACTCAGTAATTTAATGATCTATTTTCTTTACCCTAAATTACTTAATCCCATTATTTTTCCCTCGGTTATATAGGAGGAAAGACAAAATGCTAGTTTTTTTATTATTTCTGATGAATTCGGTTGCAGGTTCTTAAACTGTCAATCGTACCCGTGCAGGTTTGTAATCACAGAGAACTGTGATTTGGTATCACACAGAAGGTTCATTGAACATACATATATTACTAGCGGTTGTCCGCGACTTCTCCCGCGCGAATGACAGTTATAGCTGCAAATACATACCCCATCCTATTTATTAATCCAGACTATAAACTAACTTCATTCCAAATTTCATAAAAACGGCTGGTCGTTTGAGCGTAAAAGAATAAACATCCAGTCTATACTTGTAAACTTTCGCGTTTAAAATATAAAAGGATTGTAGGCTTGCAGTGCGACGGGCTTATCCCAAAAAAATACTTAGATTAGCCTAAATTGCGTTAATCAAGTTTGCCGAACATGAGGTTATTATAACAATAATTTAAAAATGGATTCAGCTATGTTTAAAAAAATAATGCGCAATTTGTACGCAAGATTTTGAGCAAAAGAAGTTTTTTTATATTACAACGGTTCGTCGTTGAAAATTCCTTTCTTTTAATGTTGATTTTCAGTGCTGAGACCGAGAATTTGGCAGTACTTACTCGATTTCTGAATTGACAAGCCGTGGTTTAAATAAGTTCAACTCTTACCTACTATCACACTACGAATTATAATAGTCCCTGTTGTAATGTGTCTTAATTTTAGCTGTTTATCTTCTAGGCGGCAAGTGTCCGTTGGGTGCCGACGTGTGTTTTTCGTGTCGCTGGTACTTTGACTTTATCATTGTTTATGCTCCCAGTACTCTTGTAGATTACCTAAGAAAATTCAGATAGGCCCTACAAACAATTCACTCATTTTTGGAGCTGTGGTGTGTAAGGCAAATGCCAGCCTGGATTATCTCCAGATTTTATAAGGTTAGTTAATATACTTAGATATCTTGCTTCAAAGATTTATTGTAAAAATATCTTCTCAAGAAAAACATTTGATATGTATTGACTACAGGAATTTTCCCGGAATGAGTCTAATACAAAAAGTAGGCTAAGACATGATAAACAAATGTAGAGTCAAAGCTTAAAGCTCCACAGCACAAGGGATTATATACCTTATGCAACGTTAATACTTTCGATTTTCCCATCTTAAGCTCCCAAGATACGATCATTCAAGTAATAATGAAAAGAGAACTAGATATGAGATATCAGAATAAGCGAGAAACATATATCTGGTACTTTCGCACTCGGCTACTTAGGGACGTAGAATATCTGTATTGCCCACTTAAAGCTGACCAGTGCTTCTTAGCTTTGAAAGAAAAGAAGTTGGAATGAAGCTGATTTGCGGGTCTGAGTCCCGCCCAGTTGTGGCCCCGCCTTCTGTGCTGGGCGGCGGGTGAAGTCTGGAGTTGCGGCAGTATGCGCCCGACTGTTGTGGAGGACGGACTGTGTTGTTGTTGCTCACTGTTTTCGGTTTTACGAGTGTATTCGGCGGTGGAACAGGTGTGTATGACTTTTCATAGTTAAATCTTTGTGTAATCGTTTTTGTGGATAATTTTCATGTATTTGTAACTAAAAAAATAAGGTGAAGTAAAGTACTTCAGGCACAAATGTAGCGTAAACTTATTTGGAAGTTTCTTTAATATGATAGAAAAAATACTTTCAAGAACTGAAAGTTTATTAATTTACACCTTACTACTTCTTCAGTTAACTTAGTCTCTGACTAATTATATTCTTGCAATAGATAATGATCTGGTTCTCTACTGTTAAATTATTTTTCCGATTTAGTTTCTTGATAAAAGTCTTTTAACAATAATTATACTGACTTCTATATAGCGAAAGATTGAATGAAAAAAGTAAATACAATGCTAGCCAATTACTAAATAAAGTCGATGCCAACGGCCAAGCCTAACTTTCCTGATTACTAATCACTGAGTAATGTTTTTTCGCTGTGTTAAAATCATGATGCAGGACTTTAGTTAGGTCCGAAACTAATCGAGTTATTCCGATAAATACGCATGAGTAGCCGTATTAATGAACTGAATCATTATTCGATCTTACGAAAATTTGGATTGTTCATGTTTACTCTCATGACATGATATTGCACCTTTGTTGTCATCTACGTCTTAATAGATCGGGTCTCACTTAAAGTTACCCCATGAAAGAAAAAAGAAGAGTGATTCAACCATCAGATTTATAGAAGTTAAAAAAATCGACCTTTTCCTAAAAAGGAGCTAGTTTTCGGATCATTGAACAGATTCATTATAAATAGTAGGCAAAAACTAGTAAAAACCGTCTCCATGGTCGGTTCTAAACAAAAAGATACCGCTTTAAATTTACTATCGCCGTTTTGGAGTTTATAATTTTATTGTGCATCACAGCCACGCATAGGCAGTATAAAGATTCATCGATAACGATGTCGGTACATACGTAAATACCTAATTCAGGAGTCAGGGTTCCGAGGGAAAATGTTTAACAGTAAATTTTTTTTATGTCGATAAAACTTCTTATAATTATTGAAAAAAAAAAACTTAATAACAATCCGTAGTCATTACCTAACTAAGAATTTATCTTAGTCTCTACAACATTTTACAATCAGCTAACTCCGAGAGATATTATCAACAAAACCACCCTTTAAATCCAATTATCCCACACAAAAAAACGTTTTACCAGCACCAAAAAAACCGCGCAAAAAAAAAAACAAAAATCTATAACACAGCACCAGTCATTCAATATTCAAACAGAGAAAAAAAGAACGCCTACCTACTGGGCATAACTACAATGCTGCCAACATTGCCGGTAAGCGCCGTGAAAAAGGGGGGGAAGTGCACAATTAAATTATTAAGTGACAGCTGTGGGCCCGCGGCCGTGCCTTGTAGCGAATGGACGCCCGTTCGATTACACGGCTGTGAATTGTAGGAGTATAGTTATGCAGTTATTTTTTGATGGAGTTTAATGAGGCAGAATAAAGTGTATCTAGGTTTAGGTTGTTCTAAATATTGAAACGGAAGGTAGAGATAACTTGATACAACGCATAATGACGTCTGGAGACATGTCATTTCCTACGAAAGTGTGAATGCGTTACGTTGAAGTAATTGTAAATGAAATGAAAATAAAGAAACCACAATTTCTTAAGGAATATAGTAACTAGTATTGCAGGAGGAATATTACATTTTTTGTGTTATTCAGATACACATGGAGAACATTTAAACGCCGCCGGATTTATAAAATTCTTCTCACTATGTTCTAATAGACGCATTTTTAATGTAACACCATATGAACACTTACATTACAACTATAGTAGAAAACTTAATTACTTGCTGAAACTTCATTGAAAAACCATTTTCACCAATAAATTTTCCATGACAAAGAAAAGCAAGCAAAGTAAAGTTACTTTATAAGAGGCAGGACAATTTCCACTTTTATTTTGAGCGTGCGTCCCTCGGGAAGTCTTTCCATATTTTTTTGCCCGCCGACAATGGTCCCCGCTTCTCATTTTACAATTAGGCTTTTCAATTCTCTCTGCATAATGTATTAGCTTTTTAAAAAGATTTTTATACTTCGTCGTAGAGACTTGAGCGTTGATTTTTACATTTTTTACTTTCTTTTCTGTTAAATAGTTGTAACAATGTTTTAATTATACTCCGTGCGCTGTAGCATGGCGCGGGTGACAGATTCTGTAACGTTTCGTGTCACTCTTAAAAGATGCTTATATGTATAGATGCTTTAAAAAGTTGAGCCGAAATGAAATGTATCAGATTTCAAATTTATGAAGCAAGAACAGGCTTATCGTCGTTTTCGAAGTAATTGCATAGCTTATCAAGTAAATTATCAATGATAATTAAAAAAAAAGGATTTATCGGAAACTTATAAAGTATTTCCTCTCAGTAAATAATCATGGCAACCATTCACATAATTGCAAAATTGCAAATTCAATATTAATTTAAAAAAATCTACTATCAGTCTGCTATATTAATTAGAAGCACTACACATGCGTATTCCCTACGGGTCTATTACCAACAAAAGATAAAAATTAGATCGGACAGTATGCAAATGAAGCCCACGGGCAGAATGCTAATTTCCGTGGGAGAGCCGTCAAACTTTTTAATCTCATGTGACGTCACTCCCCCCCCCCCCCTCACCCCACACGACACTGTTGTCACAGGGATGATTGAAAGCAGCTCATTTGTGTTTTTATTACTTTTTAATTTTTCCCATTTTCTCGAGTGGTCGCCTTTCCGAACTTGTTTCTTGTTTTATATTTTTTTATCAATTATGTGGCGGCTTGGCGGGTGTTCTAAAATCAAATATGGTTGAAGTGCGCTTTGGCTGTTAAAATTTTGCAACAGCTTAAGAAATTCCGCTAGTTTACATTGTTTTCAACTTGAAAACAATGGTAAACTAGCTGAATTATATGTATTTAAATTATTTGACTGCACTGATTTGAATTTGATGGCACGGATAGCCGTGTGGTATCTAGATAGGTCACCAAACCAATTACCATTGTGCGCGGTGTGTTGCAGGTTTGATCCCTGCGTCGGACAAGAATTTGTGCGATTCACAAATGCTTGTTTTGAGTTTGGGTGGCTTTGTTCGTTTAATGTCTGTAAATCCCCCTTGCGATACAAGGATCAAATTCCTTAGTAGGGAAGTCATCGTGAAAAAAAAATGTTTTAAATATTTCGAATTAGTTAAGATGGATCGGTACGCGAGGTCTGCGAGGATTAGAAATGCCAGTGATCCTCACCAAACTATTCATTTTTTTTTTAAATCATTTCATACAAAAGTAACATAATTATCACTATTCAAAAACCTCCTAATCCTATCAACCATAACCAAGCGACTGCACAAAATCCGCGAATGCATTTTCCCCCTACATATCGCGACCCTGTCAATCTCAGCCACCAAAAACACTCTACACTTCAAACATTGTAAATTAAACTGTATTTTGTAACACATAAGAGTTACATCAACGGCAACATAATTTTATAATCATTAATATACTTTACAGTACAAACATTGGAAATTAAACTCTATTTTAATGTGCATACGGGTGTTACTAACAGTATTAACAGTATTATTATGTAATGTTATCTGATAGTTCTGATAGACATGTCATGTATTGTGTGTTGTGTATTGTCCTTATTGTGACCTGTCTTCGTGAAGACCATCTCATTCATGCTGTGGACGGGATGTAACTTTATACTAATGCACATTTGACAGCTCGGGTTTGATATTCAATGATAATGTAATAGGGATGTTGCGGTTTTTTTTTAATAGTCGGTGTTTGTTCCATGCTTATTTTAGACGACAAACGGGACTTAGGTATTCGCGATATAATACGATATTCTTTTCTCCCGACGTTTCGATCGAGTTGCACCGACCGTGGTTACAGTGGACTGATGTTTACAAGTCGCGAAAGTTTAAAATCGATAATGTGCCTTACTTGTTTGAAAATATCTTTTCTAAAAAAAATATCTGGTAGATTATACGATCGTCAACTGTTTCATTGGTTTTATTTTGGCCAGTTCGTTTATTAATATAGGTACCTTTCATAATACGTATCCTATGTTTCCTATAGTATGGCTTATTTGCTTGTGGGGGTTTCTTAAGTGATTTAGTGGGTTAAAACCATTTGCTGAAAGGAAGAAAGACATAGAGATATTTTGATCCCTTTTAGATTCCTCTCTACCAATTTTTGCGTGCCCGACAGGGTCCATATTGATTTAAATTTGTTTTTATTTTTTTCATCTCTGTAACTTATGAGTACCTATAACAATTGAGTGTAGAGTATATGTGACTTTACACCTTTCTTTCTGACCTTCATACGTTGTTGTCTTCCGTATCTATGTGTGGCTAGTCACATGGCAGTTTGATAAGATAAAGATTCCCATTAGATAACTCTAAGATTAGGCATTGGCGATTTAAATGATTTTGAGTGAGTGTTTGAAATTCTTCCTATTTAACTTCGGTCGTAAAATGAAGCAGTAACTAATTTAAATCTGAATAGTTAAATGTAAAATTAAGTGAAAGTTATTTTCTATACCTAGCTTACTAATTATGCTACGCTTGCTTACACTATCTATTATACATAAAATGGATTTGGAGTGGTTGTAACATTAAAATTACTCTTTTTTTTAATTTTGTGTCTGTCAGACTGTCTGCCTATTTGTTCACACTAATCTCTGAAATGACTGAACTGATTTTAACGGGACTAGTATTGTAAGGTAGCTGATGTAATAAGTTAGGCTTCTTAAGTTTTAACCGTTTTAGGACAAGTACTTTAGTTCAGAAAATTAACTGATTAACTTATATGTTAAACTAGCTGTGCCCGCGACTTCGTCCGCGTGGAATAATTATTTTGGACATCATTTATTTTTGCGGACAACCTCCTTAGCTTTATAAATTATAGTTGTTACCCACGACTTTGTCCTCGTCATTTTCTGTTATTATTTTAGACAGTTTAGTTTTTAAATTTTTAAAAGAACATAATTATTTGAAAGTACCTACTTACTTCTGCGTAAATTATATTTTTAGTTTTTTATTTTCTTGTGGCAGAAGTACATATTGATTTTCTCCACAACCTGATACGTTGATACAAGTCTTAACAAACGCATTAATTTCGATCGTATTTGATTACCATAAAAACGGTTCTAGTGAGTTAATCTTAAAAGATAGACATATACTGTCCAGGACATTTTTTTAGATCATTTCAATAGAAATAATTCTTTAATACATATATTTTTGGTATCTTGAACCGTTTTCGCAGCGCACGCAACGGAAGCCCTCAAGGATGAATAATTTTCCCCGTTTTTTTTTCACATTTTCCATTATTTCTTCGCTCCTAATAGTGGCAACGTGATGTTATATAGCCTAAAGCCTTCCTCGATAAATGGTCTATTCAACACAAAAAGAATTTTTCGATTCGACCCAGTAGTTCCTGAGATTAGCGCGTTCAAACAAACAAACAAACTTTTCAGCTTTATAATATTAGTATAGATTTTACCCGGACGAAGTCGCGGGCACAGCTAGTTATAAATAAAATGAGTAAAAGAGATAGACCTACGTTCATATTATTATAAAGCTCCATCCCTCTCTAAAACGGAACCAATTTTCTTCTAAAACGTCATAATAAATTGACATACAGAGGGGTGGACGTGCAAATTGTCGTCCGCGTGACATTTACCGTGCGACACCGTGACAAATCATACTCGTTACGCGAATTATCGACGAATGACATTTGTGGAATACTGCGGTTTGGCGACATTATTACTATACCCTTAGATGGTGTAAAAAAAGGTTATACACGCGGTTTTGTTATGGCTTATGGTTAGGTTATGATTTAAGTCAGTAGACTTAGGTGATGGAAGCCGATTTAAAGCTGTGATAGCCTAGTGGTAAGACCGCAGGACTGCCAAGTCAAGGGTCTCGAGTTCGATTCCTACAGCGTGCACCAACTTCGCATGTTGTATGCGTTTTAGAAATAAATTATCACAGCTTCCGTGTTTCGGAAGGCACGTATAAATGTGGGTCCAGCGCCTGACCTCTCCGGTCGTGTCGGATTGCCGTCCCATCGGGATATGAGAGTAAAGGAACAGAGTGCATCTGTGTTTGCGGACACGCTTGTGCACTATCATAATATATGGAGCATATATTATGATAGTGTAGCTGGCTGGTGTCATATAGTAACACTAGCCGCCGTGGCCGAAATCGGTCCGGACACTATATACTATTAAATAAGCATGTATTACCTACAAAAGCTCTACCACCAACTCTTAAATTAATATGTTACGATTTTAAACCCGTCACATCAGCGCAATATGTTTGAAGGCCTTTCAAATATCGACATTTCTGTAAGCCACACAGACATTCGCGTGTTAGCATCGTATTGGCTATTAAACATTGATTGATAAAGTGTGGTAAGTCACAAGACGTCACACGGCGTCAGTCGACCCTATTAAAGTTGCAGCCAGTACAGGCGAACACAATAGTGATATGAATTAGGGGTGGTAGTAGGCATATGTTTTGTTAGTTGTGTTTTCTTAACATCATAAACACAATGTGAATCCATTGAAGTAAATTCATATTATTAGGAGTAATTTATTCAGTAGCTAATACATGTCTATCAATCTTTTTTTATTCAATACAATACTAAAATTTGCTGTTATTTCTACAAAATCCTAATTAATGTAAACTCTTTTAGCATTAAACGAAAACTATTCGTCGAGTGTCCGACGGGGTTCACAATTGTCTCTGACAAATTTTACTATCTAAGATATCGAGTATAGATATACATTCTGTGGCCAACTGTACACAGGCCACATGACTACAATCACACACAATAGTCACATTCTCGGGAACGAACGCCCCTTAATACGAGGTTACCACTAATATCATTATTACAGGGGTTGTATTGTACTTACCCCCACCTTTTTAGCATTCCCACCACCTACCACGACCTCCTAAACTAACACTATTACAGTTGTTAGAGTGAGACGCCGATATACGCCGTATAGCGCTGTCTCGCTTCCACATCGCTTCACAATGGCAAAAGTATTACTTTGAGATATAGTGGTAGGTCCCAGTACTGCAACTTATAATTTTGTTCGATGAATTGTGACGGGTTGACGGATGTCAGTGTCATATGAGTAGAGTTACAGTTATAGCAGATGTTAGATCAGTTTTCATACGTAATAGTGTTATGTTGTGTGTTATGAAGCTGTGATAGCCAGATAGAACTGCAAAGTCAAAGGTCTTGAGTTCGATACCCACGACGCGCACCGACTTTTCGAATGTTGTGTGCGTTTTACAAATAAATATCACAGCTTCCGTGTTTCGGAAGGCACGTAAAAATGTGGGTCCTGCGTCCGAACTCTTTCCGGTCGTGTCAGATTGCCGTCCCATCGGGCTATGAGAGTAAAGAAACAGAGAGTGCACTTGTGTTAGCGCACACGCTTGTGTATTACCTATAATGTTTTCCGCGTAGATGGCTGGTATCATAGTAACACTGGCCGCCGTGGCCGAAATCAGTCCGGACATCATCAACAGTGTTATAAACCATCAAACCATGTATTTTTATTTTGTGATGTCAAATTTTGCATTATAGGAGACCGTTTTTTCCGCTATGGGTTAATTGATCGATCCCCACTCGGTTTTATATTGTACGAGGCCGGCGGAGATACTCCGTGGCTTGTAAAAGCGACGTCATTTGCGATTAACATGTGCTTTTTATATGCATATAAAGTTTTTGCTGATCAATATAAACACACACTTATTATAAGCAACGCAATTGCAGTATTTCTTGTTTAGTTTTTCCTGATTTTGTTTGATATCAAAAGATTATGTCACAATGCTTTGCACACGTTACGTACATAACATAATTATGTAAGGTTCATTGGACTCTAGAATTTTCTTTTTCTTAATTACATTTTGCTATTTCGGTTTCGCATATCACCACAATGCAATACCTAATTCCAAGTTTAAATGTTCCAAAAAGCCACCACAAACTTTTCGGAATGTCTTAATTTAAAAACAAACGCGCCAATCTGGCTGAAAAGGCTGAATGTCTTTTTAAAAACAATTAGGGAATAATGAAAGAGATCCGGCGGATTGTCAGCCAGTCATTAATTAGCATTGGTACGGGGAGGCGACGCGGTGACTGATATTATTCCTCCCTCTTTGATTACCTCACTCATTCCACAATTTCTACAGTAATGTTCTTTTGAACAAATAAAACTTTGAAAGACGGTGATTTTGTAAGGAAGTAGTTATAAAATTTTAATGGAAGATATTGTTTGGGGAAAGGGGTTTTAATATCATGTTTGACAGGACTTATTGTTACGTGAAGTGATGAAATGCTGCTAGAATTTATTGTACACGATGGAGATAAATAAGGTATCACAAATATGATACAATTTTGACGAAGTTAGAAGGAGTTAATTACGTTTGGTCGTTATTAGTGGTTATATAGAGTATCAAAGTTACTCTTAGGCAGTTATTTTTAATGCACTTGCGGTTTTAGTTTTTTAAAGAAAAAATTACGCAAACAAACCATTAAATCGGTTTCTGAATGTCCGTGGCTAGACAAAACCCTCTTCTAATATAAACAAGAAAAGTAAAATTCAACAATCACTTACACAGACAGAATTTAACTACCAAATATCAAACGAATAAACTTTCCTTAATTTACAAGAATCCCTTTAAACTTTACAGCCCTAACTTCTTGCAACAGGATATGTCCCAATAAAGCGGCCATATTGTTTTCCCGGATTAATGGCGGGAAGCCTCGGTGAAAAGAATACCGCTAATTAATCAAAAGTCTTCCCTTGATTTCCATAGAGACTTTTTAGTCTTATTACCTCTTTCGAAGTTTATTCGCTAATGGTCTCCTTTGTTGAAGAGTTTGAATGATTTTTTGCTGTCTCGTGGTTTCTATTGTGTGTTCCCGTTCTGGCTTCTTTTTTTTAATCCGTTGTTTATTATGTTGATATTGACGTCCCTGTCAATATCAACATAATAAACAACGGATTGGGATATTTGCTATTATAGGATATTTGCTTTTTAATTTGATGCCTTGCTGTTCGGAGAATAGAAAATGCATCATCTTCAACCACGACCACTCTGTCAAGAGTGAACGACTAAGGAGAATTCGGCAAATGTTTAAAACTAAACTAAACATAAATTACACTATATTTTATGATATATCAATTTTCTGAAGTATCGTAACAAGACACCATGTAAAATCTATTATATTATTCAGTTTTGGGCCGGTTCTCTGTAGAAAGTATATAAAGCAATAAAACAGAGGTAAAACTAATTTTATTGTTTCGGATTTAAATTGAAAATTAAGGCCAAATCAATGAAAAAGAGATTAAACCAATATCTTATTCATACAAAACATTTCAAAACATCTGCATCAAGTTTCAAACCGTTTGATTTACGAAGGCGGGACAACCAAGAATATTGGCTCAGCATACGTCGCCGCAAACTTACCTCTTTGCACAGCCTTTATTAATAAAACCAGAGATTTATGCGCGAAACTTTTTAATATTTATGGCTCAGCAATAAATTGTTGGCGACGAGTTTCGGGGGATAGGGTTGATTATTATTTTCGCGGTAGGGGAAAATCAACAAGTGAAAGTTGTTGTAATCTTAAGGTTTCTGGTTCATTGTCAGATTTTAACTTTTTTCTTGAGGTTATTGTGTGAGATTTTGGAATACTGTATTTGAAATAGTTCTAAAATAAATAAAACTTCGATACGTGTCCAAAGATTAATAAACAATTTTGTTATGTAAGTAGAGTTGAAATCATATTTACGATTTAATCAGTACTTAACACTTAGAAAAAACTTGTTTATTTTCTCTTCATCTTCATTTCTTTATAACTCACTGTTGCAATTGCTGCAAATGCCTCTGTCTAGGAAATTCCAAAACTACCGTTTCATTTACATTCAATCTTACTTCGATCATAACACGCCGCCATCTTGGCATTTTGAAGGAACTGTCAAAGTCATAAATCAAGCGATTCAAAAGTGGAGCAGGGTCGGTACCCGGTACTTGGACAATAGTAGGTAGTAGGTAGTGGGTAGAGGTAGATAAATCAACAACATATGTCAACGGGCCGCGGGCGCTGCGGCCGTCTTACTGCCATTACATTAAATTAATATCTCAAGACTGTCGCCTTGGGTCAAACAGAGATGGTGCAGAAGGCTCAGTCTTGGGAGTCGGTGATTGGGACCAGTTTCTGATAACTGCACGGTTTGTCAATATGTTAAGAAAAATAATGAGGGAAATCAAGTTGATGTCAAATAGCTGTAGTCTCTGCTAGACTATCGCTGCAAAACGCGGTGATTATACCTTAATTGCTTCGTATAGGTATGTGTATAGACTTTAAGACTATTCGATAATAAGACAGCAAAAATGGTTAACGCAAGTTACACAAGTGTTTGTATTTTTAAATTATAACAGAAACAACAGCATCATACAACAGCGAGGAAGTTGAGCTAATTTACCAGTACTAAAAATCCTACACACATCAATAAATTCCAAATTTTCCAAACGTCCCAAAAATAACCTACTAAAACCACGTCATTCACATTCCATTTCAAGTGAATCTTCTCCAATTTCCCTATACAGTGGTTAAAATCACGTTATTAACGGTAGACAAAGCGGAGCGGAGGGAGAAAGGGGTGCGGATTAAGATTTACTCAGATATTTGCAGATGAGATTTGGAGGTATTCAGAAATTGTCATCGCGTTGAGATCTCTATTGTCTGAGAGCCGCTAATTTTGGTTTTATATAAAGATCTTAATTCAGATTTACTTTTACTCGCGCTGCTTAAAATTTAACTTTGTGTTTATAATTTTAAACAGTAAAAAATCCCGTCGATTGACGATCCCGTCCAGCTGCTACTAAGAAAATTAGGAAAGAAGTGGAAGTTGTTACAAAAGAGGATGGAAGAGTCAATTGACCCTCCTGCCCTTATATTGTACAAGGTGTTAGCGTAAATATTAGGAAACAATACAGGTATAAAGTAGTGCCATTTAGATTTACACATTAAAAAAATAACAAGTGATAATTTATTTAGTTTAGTCGCTTAAATGCTTGACCACCGCTATGAAATAGAGTCAAGTTGACAACTTCTCTATATTCCATAATTAAGATAATTTATCCAATTATGTGTAATCAAAATTCACGCAAATGCAATAAATTCAAACAATTGAAAATCGTAGTTACAAATTTCGACATTCAATTCATTCATTCAGTCAATGTCATTGTTCAATCCGTAAAACCAGAGTACCTCCCAGTTTTAAGTGCAATACACCAAGACTACGTATTACACCATCAGCCACAAGACACATTTGAAAGCCATTATGATATAACAATTAAGTTTCCATCATGAATCTCACTTCAGACAATGACACTCGTAGACCGTTTGATGTGCTACGAATGGCAGAATGACGTACCGTAGCAACGTGTAGCAGTGTTAAAGCACTTACTAGGTATTAAGACGATTTGTTGTCTGTTTGAAGGGAAGTTAGTTTGGTTAATTTTAAAAGTTTGATTTAAACTTTACTAAGAGGTTTTTAAAAATAGGACTACAATTGCAATACAAAATGATATTATTTGGGCACTTAACATTTACCTTTTAAGTGCATTGTTGCATAGATTTAATAGAAGTCTTTAATAGTATTCACTACTTTATGAGAAATTATGTCGCCTAACTGATAATTACAACTGCACCCAAATTCTAGCTGGCCGTGTATAAACAAATAAAAAAACAAAATTCAAAAATAGAAAAGGCACCGTCAATACACAATAAAAAAAAACTGCACACGACCAGCCACATTCAGTTCCATTTTCAAATCATGCCTCGCAGCGGGACGTGTGTTTTTAAATCCAGCTTTCATTTAAAAGCGGTATTATGTCTATGGTAGCATGATCTCTCATTGCGTGCGTGCGGCCCCTCACTGCGTCAAGACTACCCACTGTCAATCGCTGTGTATGCTTTTACATTGTGGGGTGTCAATATTTACTGACTATGTTAGGGATTTACGGATAAGCGGCCGTTTATTAGTTTTTTTTTTAATATGTGGAATTGAAATTTGGACTTTGTAGGATAATTTAAGGGCAATTTCGGCTGAGTTAAAAGCTTTTTGTATTGCTGAAATTGTCTTGAATATAATGTAATGAATGAAAGAAACCGCTTCTAAAGAATCCTTTTTATTGTTTATTAAGCATATACCCGGTATTGTTTATTACACTCCCTATGTTTAATGCAGGTATTGTTGTTAAAATTAGAACAATATAAACCCTTTAGGGCACTTCAACATAGGTAGAAAAAGGGAAAAGAAACATGCTGAAAGCAGTAAGCATTTAAAAATACTAAGTAATTAATTTTTGTTAAATCAAATTCAATCACAATTATTCCCTCAATTAACAAACTGTTTATCAAATATCTAAGCTTACGCAATACTACATATATACATTTTACTATAAAGGCCGGCACACACACGTCATATCGCGGTAAACAATACCTTTGGTTCCCGCGCCGCCGCCGCGCGGCTTTTGTCGCGACATCAACAGTTAAGCGAGATTCGCTCGGGATTCAATGTTGATGGAGGTTTTACTGTAGAAGGAAAGGTTTTTTGTGGAAACTTATTTGTAAGTCGATTTAAATTATACATGTTGATTTTTTTAACTTGAATTGGACACTCATACGGTAGGAAGACTACTTAATCTTCATCAAATTTAAGTAGGTACGTGATTATGGTTTACATTAATTATTTCATAACCTAACTCCCATCATTTTTTAATGAGATTTGATGAGATAGACTAGTTACCTATAGTTTTGTAGCGACATAACAGCTATTATTAAAAAAATATTATTATGTAAAGCATCCGAAAATAAATGAACAAATTGAAAATGCAAAAGCATTTTTTTCCAGTTTATACTCAATTCAAATTAAAATAATATCTCTACCAACATTTCCAGTTTCCGCATTCTATTCTTTTAGTGATACAGAACGTGTCTATTTCCACTCGTATCGCGAACAATGCGTGCTTCAACTGTTTCCCGCGTCGCCGCCGCCATTGTGACGTCATCCGCCGAGATCCCGTGTGCGCGGGTTTTAACGACTGCAAAACGTTTCTGATGATAATTTGTTATAATAGGTAAAATCTAAATGGATTTTAAATTGTGAAAATTTAAAACTAAATTTAATTATAAATTAAGGTAGCTGAATCATGAAAAGTTTGGGTGATCTACAAAAAATAAAAGTTGAGGTAAGCAACTTGAATTGGTACGTATATTTTAAACATTTAATGGAAAAATCGCCAAACTGCCAGCATAGTAAAGAAGGAATAACAGGCAATGTGATTAGAATCCAAAAATATATTCTTTTGCCAAGTGAGGAAAACAGTCGCTATTATTTTAAAGACAAATAAAAATATTATTGAGATAATTCAGCCTCCTTTATCATAATCTCATAATACCAACATTAGTATCACAGATTACAACTCGCTTTATCAATGCTGACAACATCAAAACGTTATAACTTTTTAATTACACGTGTGCAGACGAAGGAACTCTCAGTCTGCCACTAATCCGGCAAATCTAATGAGCAAACATCGAGCGAACAAAATTGAGTCTTCGTTTACTTTGGGGGACTTCACTACCCACCTACGTTGTAGGATGTACGAATAATTTAAAAGCCGAACATGAAATATGCAAGGAGATATCAAATGTGATTCTTTTTTTAATTTTTGCTCGGTTTGGCGCGAGCGACAGATTATAATCTCTGAAATTGGGTGGTGGTTTTTTTTAATAAACGACCAGGTTCTTTTTTTGCAAATACTGTAATATGCAATAATTTATTTTGTATAGATAGACATACGCCTTCTTTCTCTTATTCTGCCAATAGTATACTTTAACTTTATGAAATTACTAGCTTTTGCCCGCGGCTTCGCACGCGTTAAGAAGTATTATTGTTTAGCAAGTTAGTGTAAAAAATTAGGGCCTACAAAACTTCCTTGTACACAATATTCTTAACTAATTTGTCATTTGGCGCTAAACCTATCAAGCTACTGGGAGAACTTACTCGTAAGCAAGCAACATAGAACTGCCCATGAGAGAAGCAATGTTCTCTCAAGTCAATACCCGCAAATTTGAGAGTTTGCCCCTGAGACTTGTTTATAGTCATGGCTAGTCAAAAATCTAAGAAGATTTCTACAAACATCCCCTATTTCATCCCCTTATGTGTGGAAGTTATCAAAATCTTTCTTAGCGGATGCCTACGTTATAGTACCTATGTGCATGTAAAGTCTCAGCCCGATCGGTTTAATTTTGACAAACTTTCATAAAAAATTTCATCCCCTATTTTACCCCCTTGGGGGTAGAATTTATCAAAATCCTTTCTTAGCGGATACCTACGTCATAACATCTACCTGCTTGCCAAATTTCAGCCCGATCCGTCCAGTAGTTTGGGCTGTGCGTTGATGCATTAATTTCGATCGAATTTGATTACCATAAAAACGGTTCCAGTGAGTTAATCTTAAAAGATAGACATATACTGTCGCGGCCATTTTTTTAGATCATTTCAATAGGAATTATTCTTACATACATATATTGTGTGTATCTTGAACCGTTTTCGCAGCGCACGCAACGGAAGCCCTCAAGGATGAACAATTTTCCCCGTTTTTTTTCACATTTTCCATTATTTCTTCGCTCCTAATAGTTGCAACGTGATATTATATAGCCTAAAGCCTTCCTCGATAAATGGTCTATTCAACACAAAAAGAATTTTTCGATTCGAACCAGTAGTTCCTGAGATTAGCGCGTTCAAACAAACAAACAAACAAACAAACAAACTCTTCAGCTTTATAATATTAGTATAGATTATTTGGATATTTAGACTTAATATTCAAATTCAAATAGGTATGTAATGAAGAGTTTGTATTAGTAAATTATATTTATTTTTTTATCATGATTTGTAAAGTAAATAATGTACATAGTTACTTTTTGGAGTATCGCTTGAAATCACACGAGGCGCAATATTTAAATACGTGAGTGGGTTTGCGTGTACCATCTATTGGAATTCAGTGACATGCTGTCGAAACACGATACTCCCGGCGCGCAACCAACGCGAACGCCATTTTTATTCAGCTTCCAAATTTGAAAATGTTAAAAATGATTCGGTATTAGATAACATCCGCCTTTGTTTAGAAAAAAGTTTTGAAACTACGGTACAAATACATTCACAATTTTATTTCACCTCGCAATATAATAAAACGTTATCCAATGCTTAGACTGAGCAACGATTAAAAAACAAATGTTTAAAATTAACCATAAGGCATGAATAGAAGATAACCATATTGATATGTCAACCATATTTAATAACTAAAAGGTGCAGGAAGAAGGAAATTGAATTTAAAACAATATTAAATATGGAAAGTTAAAATATGTTTTAAAACAACGTAAGTATTTAATATTTTTTACTGACACAATGGTTTACATCTTTCAAGACCACAATAAATATAAATTCAATTTAAAAAATACGTATTCACGTCAAAATGTTTTCAAACAAACCGACCAAGGCTTCTTTGAGTGGTGCTTTGTCTACGACGTCGCTTCGTAGCGGCGGAGCTGTAGCACGTACCTTTATTGCCTACGACTGGCTACGACACAAAGAACCCGCGCTACGCGGTACTGTATTCAGTGCCGCGAATAAAACATGCAGTGATGAATTCTCTTTATTGTTGGAAAATGGATGTGGTATATACCGTCGAAAATATAAAAAAATGTACTATTGAGAACATGTCAATTTTTATAATACAGAAAATATACTATTTATTGAGAATCTTACAATGCCCATTTTAAAAACCTTAAAACAGGTTTTGGTTAGAAATTAGGTTTAAATACTATACAGTATTTCTATTAGTATGCTATACAGTGGTACTATATTATTAGTATACTATACAGTCATTCCGTGTAATAAGTTATCAACTAAACCGCCAGATTTTTAAGAAACTATTATTTCACTTGCTTAACCAAGTAATTCAATATAGGATTTAGCAATTTTATACCGGACTAATATTTCTTGCATATAGTACCAAAAAGCCTTGCTACACTCTCCAAAAACACTATATTCTTAGCTCCATGTCCCTTGCTTTGACAGAATGTAAGCGCTGGCATGGCATTGTGAAGCGATACGATAACGCTTTTATTATTATTAGCCGTCGAGGGTAGAGACATAATAAAAACATCGCGGCATCAGGAAGATGACGAAAATCTACTGTTTTGTATAAAATAATATTTCGTAAATAAAAGTTCGTTTTTATGAGATTTTGTCGAGAGTAGAAAACTGTTTTCGTTTTTACTACTTTATTCAACTTCGTTTATCTTTATTGAGTTGTTTTATTCATGTGTTTAAAACAATATTTTCAGTTATTTTTTCTAGTTAAAAAAGTATCACGTGATTTATTACATACTATTTTAAACCAAGCATCCATTACTTAAAACAATTCCATCCAAACAAATAACACTTGTATATCCTTCAGGATTCATTCTTTTTTCTGAATATCTACTCAACAACACCTACGCAAATACGTTGAAATTGATCAAACATTTACTTGTAAGTTTGGCTTAAACTTTAAAGCTGTTTACAACATAACACATGTCGCGGTTCCGTCGCGTCTCGTTAAGTCTAATAAGGCGGAGACGTTCATTAATATTACATAACACTAAGCACACACAATTAGTGGATTTCACACACCGCTGTATGGTAATTGATAGTCTGAAACATGTACTGTGATGTTACTTGATAATATTTTGATTTAAATTGGGACGACTATATGTCGGGAAATTTTTATGCAGTGTTCTTCTAAATTAAGTGTAAAAACATTTGCAACAATTGTGCAATCATTTTTATCAATAAATATTTTGCATTAAAACATCGACTTAATTTTCTATTTAAAATGAGAAATCATACTCAATCAAGAGTCCATTACATCCCCTTATAAGCAAAACAAAATCGAAATTTGAAAAAAAAAACAATAGTTTCGTTCTAGTTTACAAATGCCTTTAAAAAAAGTGTCACATGAAGTAATATAAATCCTCTTTACCTCATACTCTTCGAAAAAAAAAATACAAATATATCCATTTGTTCTAATTTCAAAAACCCGGTCTTCAAAAATCTCGTGTCACATTCTTGCCTACTTCCCGCTTTACAAATATCATTACCGCGATCGTTCATCGTTCATTCAAGCGTCATTACATTCACTCGTTGAATGTAATTCACTCGTTCGATATAATTCAGTCGTTATCTGAGATGGATCTGGTTAGGAAATTGGGTACATTCAGCTTTCTGGTCGGCTGGGCTGCTTGATTAGTGTTCCGTGGTTCCGGGAGGGAAGTGGATAATGCTCATACTCCTTTTGGAAATTGATAAAAATGAGTTTTTTGACTGGACACTGCTAATAATACCGAAAGTTGCCGCTTGTTCTCTTGCGCTCTGTCGCTTAGATTGGAATATAGCGGTATTGTAAGACATAATATTTAATGCTCAGTACTTTTTTTTTTCATAAATTTATTGGATAAAATTTAATAAAGTGTAAAAACAGGGCAAAATCTATGTGCTTAAGGTCGTATTTCTAATGAATAAAGTTCATTTAAATACCTTTGTTTTTTTATGTGGCGTAACGAATTTCAAAACTAAAATTGTAGGTATCCACCAAATACATATCTCATTGCAACTGACCAAATACACTCAACCTGTCCATTAACTTTTTAAAAGCATTCCGCGTTTTTTGTACGGAGTATTTTTGTATTTTTTTATACCCTTATATTTGGCGTGCGTTTTAATCCCCAGAACTGAACCGAAATAAAGTAACACAAAAAAACTAGTCTGCCCGTCATCAAAGGTAGATTTTTGTATTTTTTTTATCTGAAAACAAAAATATTGTAACAACGAAATAGACTGTTTTTGGCGATGTTTTTTGTACTTTTTTCAAAACCGGTTTAGCCGGTGGTTCACCTCATCCTTATTAATCGGACTCATATTGCATTGTATGTAATGTACTTATCTTAAGTAGAATAAAAAAACAGTAGGGAAATTACTTGTATCAAATACCAATATAGAGCTATAAGAATATTTTGTTTATGTAAGTATCGCTGTGCTTATTCACAACAAAAATCAGCTTAACTGTCTGGCAAAAGTGATAGATTTTCACCTATGACGGCATTAGTTACGATTTCAGCCACGTGATGAAAAACCCTTACGTGCCTCATGTATATCATTATAATTAGAAAAACTCTCATTTAAACCTCAAAAAACAAAACATTGAACACAAAGATCGATTACTCCCTAGTACCAAGCTGACTACCAACAAACCATTTCCAATAAAGTCGTCATAAAGAAATTAATCCGCGCATCAAACCAACCTCTTTTAACCACTCGGTCTATAATCTCGTGCGTTTAAAGCTGTCATCGGCTTAGCACCTCCCTGTCTCCCTGCGCCCCCCCTGTTCCCTGTTCCCTGTGAATAGGGGGGGGTTCCCTGTCAGAGGCACTTCACGTGCGTTTTGACGCGATTATCATACCCTGGCGGTATCTGCGCGCAATATTGTTTGTGACAAGGATTGCTGAATTTTGGATGCGGTTGTTGGTGTTTTGTATAATTCGAGAAAAAAATGTATTTGTGTGTTGATTTTAGGATTTGTTGACACAGACTACGTATAACATTTGATTATGATTGCTTCAGATTACTTAATATTAAAGATGTAAAAAACATGATTTTCAATAGCACCTCATGCTTTATTTCCGTTGACTCCTAAATATTGTACTCTTAAAAATAATCTTTCAATTATCCACTAGATGGTAACTACTTTACAAAAAATTGTTACTCCAAATTTAAATAATCAATCTAAAATTGTTATACCGTAAAATTATTTTTAACTAAGAAGGAACTAAAGAACTAAATAGCCCAACAAATTGTAATTTGATGGAAATGATTCTAACATTGCCGCGTCCAATTTCTTCCTACATCCTAACCGCTCACCGCCCGCGGAGCGGTTTTTGAATCTGCTTCCTTTGTGACGGTTTTAATATGGAAATTAACGTTCGCTGCCGTGTGACGAAACACCTTTACAAAAGTATCATTTACCGTCCCTCCCACACCTTGACACCTCTATTACAAACGCATAAAGTCTAATTTCCTTTAATTTTCTGTTTTTGAAAAATGGTATGGTTTTGCGAAGCGAATTTGTCGCTAAAATCCACGCGTTGCCTGTGGGCCTGCCTAATTGAATTTTTTATGTACCATGCCTTTGATTTCTTTTTTGCTGCGTATTCGTGGTGTGTTTAATTCGTCGCGGATTTTACGCGGCACTTGCAGTAGGTGCTTATTATATGGAAAACTTAAATTAGTTGCGCTGTTTTAAATTTAATCCAAAATGTCTGGATTGGTATATATTCAATAGGAGCATATTATAAATAGAATATTAAATTATGGGTCCTCTTGTTATTTAAATATAGTGTTAGGATATTAGCTATTCCTTTTTTTAGTACGATCTCTTTGGGCCTCATTGCCTTTCTGTAAGACGTATCTACAACCGTTAATTTCACACTTTGTCGAAACTTCACTTAAACTTTTTCCTCGTAAGTATGTGCAATTCGTTACATTTAATACCTATAACAACATTAATACTTTTACCACTTAAAAAAAAGTATCAAAGCCTACCCATCAACACACTTACATACAGGTATGTGAGTATAATACAACATGTCAGTATTTTTGTTTTCCACACTATTCAGCATTCACTCGGTCCAATGTGTTCGAGCTCAAAATGTAACGATTCCAATTTTATTTCTGTCTACATTCATTCCGCGTATCGGAAACATACCTATTCGTATAGAGTTTGTATAAAACCTTTGACACTTTTAAAGCATCGTTGATAAAAATCTAGGCTGGAATATTTCACAAACACGTCCGTGTGACTGTCTTTTCAGACGAGAATAATGACTGTGATTATTTTAGTCTACGAAAAAAAAAATTAAAAGGACCTTGTTAAGATTTCTTTTTGTCTCGTTGAGGTGAATATATTTTGACAGTCTTTTATTTTTAAGAGAGGAATATGGTTATTTATTTCGAAAATAAAGACAAAAGAGGCTTTACTTATTTGTAACGTATCTAATAAAATGAAGAGCAACATTTTATTAAAAACGGCCAGTTAAATACAATTTAAAAACAGAACACAAAGCTGCCAACACCATTCGCGCTCAAATTAAAAACGTAACGTACATTTAAATGCAGAATGGCAGACTTGGGGCTCAAACCCGTCATGTTTGCTCATCGTCGCGTACGTAAGATTTCATCCCGCTTCACGCTCCGTATCAACTGTTTGAATAGAGATACACCACTCTGAATTTATTGTGAACAACCCCCTACACCCCACCCAGTCTTTATTGTAACAGTGGCAAATCCGATATATCGCTTTCACTTCAAACTCAGTGATATGGTAATGTGACATTTAATTCCTGTGCCACCCTTATTAGAGCCTTTGTTGTTGATTCAATAGTGTGGGGCTACGATTAACGGATTGAAAATTAATTAACTAAGTCCCTAAGTACTCTTATGTTAGTCTGTTGGTTGTTGCCAAATGAAATATTAAAACTTTATTTGAAACTAGCTGTTGCCCGCGACTTCGTTCGCGAAAACAAAAAAAAATGGAATGAAAAATAGATGTTGGCCGATTCTCAGACCTATTGAATGCATATACAAAATTTCAAGAGAATCGGTTTAGCCGTTTCGGAGGAGTATGGCAACGAAAACTGTGACACGAGAATTTTATATATTAGAAGATATTGCAAAAACTTCAAGCAATAAGATTAAAATATCAGCGCTCACATTTTCATTAGCGAATACCAAAGCAAATATTATATTCGTCGAGTTTCGCATCGAAAAAGGAATGGGAAAACAAATCCGCAGCCAGCTATCGGAATGCGGATGTATCGTCATTCGAATATTGCCAATAAAACACCGATGAGCTGAAAAATCGATGTGGACAGACGAACCGACACCGCCGATGTAGAACGTCACTATATCACTCGCAACGGTAGACGCGGTTTTGAATTTGGAATGCATATTTTCGTTCGAATTTGATGGTGGCTTGTGACGTTACTATTTATGAACAGTGCGTATATTTCCTTTGCTGGGTTTGTATTTGAAATCTGGGGAAGGCATTGATATAGTTAGAACTACTGAAATATTTGTTAATTAGTAAAATAGCAAAAACTTATGTGCTTTTGCTATTTTTTGTTAACTTTTTGAAGGTTTCCCCTCGCAAAAAGATAGATTTGACATGCGACTTAACTATGTATACTTTATTCGTAAAACGTAATGAGAGCCTTAAGCTTTGTGATTTGTTTATGTAAATTTAGATAATGATAGGTACACCTATAGTTACAGTACTCTATGGAAATAAGTGGATGTAACGTAGATACCACAACAAATCTTTGAATCTCATTCCCAGACAAAGCGTATCCCTTACTTCCTTACGCAGTGGGTATCTCATCAAGAGAAATGCAGTACTTAGACATAATAGCGTCGGACGCATTGTTCGCGGACGTACAGTCGTGATAATCACCGGCCGAGAGCCGAGCGACTGTCTCTCGGCTTAGTGAGTATTGCTGCTTTTATACCCTGCGATAACGATCATGTTCGTTATTTGAATTTGTATTGTTTGAATGTTGTCTGATTATTTGAAATTATTTTTGTTGTTTTTTTTTTAATGATAGTGTAGTATTTGTCAGAATATTGTTACGGTGATGTTACAAAAGTTATTAAGTTGATAATATTCTGTGGTTTCCGCCTAAGAAATATTTTAGTATACATTCTATTGGTTAATGGTTGTACCGTAGAAAAACATTACTACCTTGAAGTGATTTTAAAATAGAACTTCTAGATGTAACTTATAAACAGCTACAAACCGGACCAATTCTCAATTACCTGTAATGAAGAATCGTAACTAACCCAGCATTGGCGATCAAATCACGTCAATATCGTATGCTCTACAATATCGTGTCGTACAAAGCGCTCCCGTCACCCTCATTCAAGTGCATCGCGTCTCATTCACATCGCGAGTTCCGGCGGGGATCGCTCACTCATTTGCAAATTGATTTACATCTCTTTTTTTTAGAGTGAATATTGATCTTTGTATTTTATTTAAGCCTACAGTCGCTTAAAAGTACGTTAAATATCGACATAGGTACCTATATCCAGAAATTATCGATATATTGAGTTCTAAATGCGTTATTTTCGGTATTTGTCGAATTAAACTGTTACAACTTATGTATTAACAGATTGGTTTGTGTTTGTTCCAGAATGAGTTCCGTTCAAGAGGATAAACCCAGTGAGGGGCCGCCTAAGGCCCACGTACGGGACATAAGGAATACAGAGCTGGTGTCCCGACTCTTGGCAGCCACACCGCCTTACCTCTACAGCGCTCTGCCACTCCAGCCCCACGCCTTCTTCTTCAGTGAAATGCTCCGCTCATTCGTCAACGCCCGCCACGGCTGCCGGCCCCCACACTACCATCGCCGCTTCAAGCGTCGCACGCACAAATACTTCGCAGAAAACGAAAACGAATGGAGACGGGAATGGCCGAAACAAGACGAAGAGAAAAAAGAACCAGAGCCACGACCCGAAGTACCGTTAGAGCTGACTGTGGATAAGCATTCCAGGGTTCGTGAACCTTCGCCGAGGCAGCTGTCGCCTAAGACCGAACAGCCGAAGTCGAGCAGTCCAGGTCTGCCAGGTAGGCAGTCTTCTTTTGTCGATGTTGGAACAGAGGAATTGCCAAAACCGTCACCATGCGTTGGACGAACTCCCGAAGCCACTTCAGTACCACAATCAAATCTGATTCTGCCGCCTCCCCCACCAATGTGGTACCCACCGCTTTACAACCCTGGCGGCTTCGGAGTAGACCCTTTGAACTTCTTTATAGATCTCCGCGTTTCTGGACATATTTACGACAGGAAGAGGGCTTTGGCTGAGGGTGTGGAAAATGCTCAAGAAACACGGGAAGAGTCAGGGTTGGAGAAGAGGCTGGGCAGAGACTTTGGGCAGCGTCCACGACATTTATCAGCATTCTCAGTTCCGGTTCGTTCAGGCAATACGACAGAAACAGAGAAGTATTTCGACCATGTAGGATCCAAGGCTGCCGGGAAAGTAAATGGTACTTCATACGTCATGAGGAATCTCAAACGTGTGTACGACGATCTCCATAATCTGCAGGATGTGAAAGAAAGCTCGAAATTAAGTAAAGGGGAAGACACTAAGACAGAGTCTTCAGATCTTGACGATGACATCATTGACTAAAGCTAAATATATCTTCAATTATTTCACTATAGCTTAAAGCCTGTTAACCGCATTTGCAATGTATACTTACTTATCAATATATTAGTCGAAAATGAATGAAAAGTATTTTACGCAAGCATTTCTCTTTTGTTTATTTTAAGTCGTTACATCTTCTCAATTACTGCTTAAGCATATTGGACATATTATACTATGTATGTACTCTAATTTAGATGATAACAGTTTATTGAAACCTGTAATTAAATGATCTCAATGTCTAGTCTATTTTATAAAATAGCTATCGTAATTTTATGGACTTACTTAGAGATATGTAGACGCGTATGTAGTTACCTAAAAATGTACCTTTTTATAATATTAAAATTCATGTTGTATCTATAAATTAGATCCTTGTATAATTGTATTTAAGCTTATTATGACGAATCCTTTGAATAAAATAATCAATAAATGTATTCTAACTGAAACGAACAGTTCCTGTTCCATGTTTTATTTAACTATTTGTATCTCTTCTAATTCACGGGATAACTTCAAGGGAAGAAACCTGGTCCTTTTTAATGGCTTACACAGGGGTACAGGTTCAACGTAGCAGAGGCCTTGTTGAGAACTTTAATTTAAATTATGATCTCATCTAACAAGAACCACCTTCTCCTGCTCTATGAAATAACAGACATGGACGGCCCAAGGTGCTAAAAGACTATCGCAAATAGTAGACGTATGACTGATTTGGGCTATTGATTTCTTGATTACGTTTGATGAATTTGTTTCCTTTGCTGGCTGTGGAGAAGTATGATTTTTTTTTGTATCCCAGTGGAAATCTTTATGAACATCTGCATCTGCCTTTCCATGCATGAAAATTATTATTTAACTATTTATTATTGTTTTTGATATCTATCCTAACAAGATTAATTGAGGTTTGTATTCGTCCTGAGCCCTGAATGTCAATGTTTTAAAAATGTTAGGTTTGTTAAGAAACACTTGTCTTCAGTCGGCCCTAAAGAATCCAACTGAAAGGATATTTACAATATTCGGAACTATTTGCAAAATAATAGTGACTGTACTACGATCAAATAATATTAATGATGGGAAAACAATTATTGTATATGAGTGATGACCATTAAATTAAAATTCAGTTGTATCACTATCAAATGTTACAAAATGTTGATTGAATGCTGATTTTTATAAATATTTATTTTATGGTTTCGTTATTTATTTTATTTAGCTTGTAGCACTGAGCACAGTATTTATTGTTACTGGCAACTTTGACCTGACATGACTTGACACATGTTTAAGAGTTACCAGTTAAATTAAATGTATGACTTAAACTATAAATGTGATAAATATTACATTGAATAACTTCCATTCAATTAATTATCACAATTTAACAACTTTTATTATTTATAACATGATACTATATTTTTTGCCTATTCAGACACTACATTTCAATTTGCATTTACAAGAAAGATGAGTAAAATTTTTATTCTAGCAACACCTCAGTCACCACGCGATTTTCGTGAATCTCTTGAAAATCTTGCTTCATTCGAAGAAATATTTAGATTCACGGATTTCGAAATAAAAGAACAGCCAAAATGTACGGTGGACAGCAACCTATTTTAGTTCTCAGTAAGTATACAGTGCAATTTCGTGTGAAAAAGTCATTGTAAGTTGGGATTTCATTCAACAGTGATATTACTTTCCAGGCCAAAACACAAAACGTGAGTCCGGCCGGAAGGTTCAACTCGAAAATATAAATGCTGGGAAGGTAAGAATGCGGTAAAAGTATTAAAAATTTAAAATTTTCACCGAAAATAGTAATATAGATACCTAAAACATGTTATATCGGCTTTATTTTAGACAATAGCGGACGTTATTCGAACATGCATGGGACCACAGGCGATGTTAAAAATGTTGATGGACCCGATGGGCGGCATCGTAATGACCAACGATGGCAACGCTATCCTCCGTGAGATCACCGTACAGCACCCAGCCGCCAAATCCATGATTGAAATCGCCAGAACACAAGATGAAGAGGTTAGAATTTTCCTTCTAGAATAAATATAAAAAAAATATTTTAAAATATCTATTAATGAAGTACAGTACCTATCACAGCTATGATTTTGAACTTCCATACATTTTACCTACTGTAGTTATAAATTGCATTATGAGTCATGTCAGTTATTATGTGGGAGTATATTCAATGGTCATTAATTTAACAAAGAAATTACCATGTATAGTCTAGTTAACTTCTTCGAGCAGATAAACCTTTCTGTAATGCTACCATGATAAAAACATTCTATACTTAAAAAACACAGCTAAATAAAACATCTTAAATGTAAAAATCATCATCTTAATTCTAAAATACCACAAACATTTCCGCAGGTCGGTGACGGCACCACCTCAGTCATTGTCTTGGCTGGAGAGATGCTGGCTCAAGCCGAGCCATTCTTGGCACAGAACATCCACCCCACAGTCATCATCAGGGAGTACCGTCAAGCTCTCGAGGATGCCGTCAAACTGCTGCAGGACAAGATCTCCGTACCCATTGACATGAATGACAGGGAAAAGATGAAGGATGTCGTGAGTATTTGATTTATAATTTTCTACTAGTTTTATTGTAAACTGTTGTGTAATTGTACTTGTACAGATTGCACTCTTGAATGAAGAACAAAGAAATTAGTTTTAAGGACTTCTTTACCGTTACCACTTTATTAAAAAAGTTCAATATTTTAGGGTTTAAGCATAGTTATTATATTAACTTAATAATTCTTGTGTTTGATCATAAATTTATTACTGAGGCTTGTGGTTATCATTTCCCTTCATCACCTTCCTTAGGTACACCTTAGTTTATAGAAGACTGATTATAATAAATCATACAAATGCTTAATTCTATATCTACAGTCCTTTCAGGTTTATCAGAAATCAAATTCGTTAATTAGCCAGGGAATTAAACAAAATCAAAAGGCTTTTTTTCGAGTAGGCCTTTGCACCTTCAAAACGTTACTGACTCTAATTGCGCCTAATCACCATTCTTATATCACCAGATCCGTTCCTGTGTGGGCACAAAGTACATTGGTCGCTGGGCTGACCTTGCAGTGGACATCGCTTTGGACGCTGTCAACACAGTCACCATCAACGACAATGGCAGAGTTGAGGTTGATATCAAGAAGTAAGTCAATTCTGTGTACTTAATTTTGTTTATTTTGATGTATTATAATGATATTATCATTTTAAATTTATCAGATAACAGTTAATGCTATGAAATTGTACAAAACATTAACAATGTTTGACATTGAACTTACTTGTTACACATGTGGAAATAACTAATTTTTGTATTAAAATACTCAAATTCTCATCTTATCGGATAATATATAATGCAACATTTATAAAGTTTTATGAACTTTAATAAAGAACCATCCAAATTACACAAACATTAATCTAACTTTGTGGTACATAATGATATTGGTACCAACATAGTTATCTAAGCCCAGATCTATCTTAGAAGATAATGCTTAGTAAGGTTTAATATGTATGACTAATTCTTTTGCCTGTCACCTTGATAATAGTATTACTCATTATAACCATATTGCAATTTTTTTAACCTATTTTGTACTAAACTCATGAATGATTGCAATAAAATCCAAATAGTCACCACCAATTGTTCAATATGTTGCTTTGAGCTTTCAATCCTCGTGTATGCATTTGAAATATCCTTCAATCTTAGTGTGTGCATTTGAAAAATTCTTTACTAATTCAATCTTTTACCCCCAGCTACGCGAAAGTAGAAAAGATCCCCGGCGGTACTATCGAGGAGTCCCGCGTGCTCAACGGCGTGATGTTCAACAAGGACGTGACGCACGCCAAGATGCGGCGCTACATCGAGAACCCGCGCATCGTGCTGCTCGACTGCCCGCTCGAGTACAAGAAGGGCGAGAGCCAGACCAACATCGAGATCTTAGGAGAACAGGTAACTTGAAGCATGTCCAGTGACCACGGTCGGTGCAACTCGGCCGAAACGTCGGGAGAAAAGAAATATCGAATTACACATCATCTTCCAATTACATCGAGAATAAGACCTGTTTGTCGTTTTCAATATTTGAAAGATGTACTATTGCTGAACTACTACTACTTTTGCTTACTGAAACTGATCGAGTTTCGTATCATTTGTGACAAATTCGGTGTAAAGCTCAATTACGTGCATACGGGTGTAATTCTCAAGTATTACGTGCCGAAATTAAATGACGGTAACGCCATAATTGATGTCATGAAATGCGACACGGCACAGTCTGCGACATTTTTGATCAACTTGGTTTCAAATAATCTAGATGTTTCTAGGATTTTTATAGAAACAGCTTATATTTCCTTAGTACTCATGAATTGAGATACAGGAAAACTAGTTGAGCGATATTTCATTTACTCTATACAATCAATTGTTTAAATTATATGGAAAGTCCGATTATCCCAGATTTTTTCATAATATTTCCTTTATACTCAATGATTGTACCATCCACCCAGGACTTCACAAGACTGCTACAGCTGGAGGAAGAGCACGTGCAGCGTCAGTGTGAAGAGATCATCGCTGTGAAGCCCGACATCGTGTTCACTGAGAAGGGAGTGTCCGACCTCGCGCAGCATTACCTCGTCAAAGCTGGTATCACCGCCATCCGCAGGTGTGTAGAACTTATTAAATACGTCGTACATGGAGTTCTAGGGCTGTATATTTAATGGGAGATAGTATCACCATCAACATTATTCCCCTGCCCTAATCCCAATTATTATTTGGAGTCGGCGCAGCATGCCATCTTCTTTCATACGTTCCTATCTGACGTAATCTCACAAGTGACACTGTTTACAGCCATATCTACTTATAGTACCACTATAAAATTCAATAAGATCTGTGATTTTGAGAAATACTTTTTATATAATGCCTAGGCAGGGATCGTAGGATAGTCAATTGTGAATGGAAATGTTTTTGGGGAATAGATAATTTGTTTCTAGCATAGGGTAAAAGTAATTAGGCCAATTTTGCACATAAAATGGTTTTTGTCTTATATTTTTTTTCCTATAAAGTAAAACTTGTAACAACGCCATCTAGTATTCAGTTGTGAAAGTATCACAAGTTGTTCTGCTCATGCTGCGATGAAACAATACTGTGATGGCAATATTTGAAACTAGCGTCTCGTGGAATAGATGTCGTTTGCAAGAGTTAAAATTTTCATACAGTAAATTAATGATGCCTTGCATGAAATTAATGAAGAACGCCTGAAAGTCATGACATTAGTATGAAATTAATCCTTGTTGATCACTAGTTGACTAAAAAATGTTTCCTTGATCTAGTGTAGAATGTGTAGTACAATTATAAATGACCACGCAAAAAATCGTCCCAACCCACCAACAGATTTCAAACGTATCTCATTTAATACATCATGGTATCATGATCATTTTTTATTATGACGACATCACCGTAAGTCATGGGGTTAACGTGCAAAAAAACAATTCTTGTTCACTTTTTTCAGTACAAAAATTTTTAGGCATACTCTTTAACTATAAAAAAAGCTATTGATAGAGAACAGCCGTGAGACGCATAGGTAAAATAACGGTCTAATCTCACTGTACCCTCGCCCCTTGCCATGCTAACATGCGCTCACGCACCTCAGTCGTGTCCTGTACGTTCCGCTGTGTTCACGTTGTTTATCTGTGCAATATCGGCTTGTTTGCAGCTATTCCTGACCTCTGCTTGTTTATTGGGCCCTTTGATAGTAAATTAACAACAACAAAGAAATATTTAAAAATACCAACCTAAAATGTTTTTTTTATAAAAAATATACATACTTACATAATACACTTGAATATTTTTGCTATTATTACCTAAAATGTTCAGCTGAACCATTGTGTGTTGTAATTAATAACTAAACGTAGTTATTTTAAAAAATAAACACCCTTTTTCAACTAAAATGTCTTTATTTTTTATTTAATAATCCCATATATTTACGGACAAAAAATCGATATTTGTCTTTTTATGGGACTTCATAATTATATTAAAACTAGTCCCAAGTCTGTTGGTGGTTGGGACAGAGCCCATACAATTTTTTGCATCCTCCTTTACACACCTTTTACATTTCCCCCAGACTTCGTAAGACCGACAACAACCGTCTAGCCCGCGCTTGCGGCGCCACCATCGTCAACCGCACGGAGGAGCTCAAGGAGTCCGACGTGGGCACGGCCGCCGGCAAGTTCGAGGTCAAGAAGATCGGGGACGAGTACTTCACCTTCGTCACTGAGTGCAAGAACCCTAAGGTGAGGGTCAACCTCGTTACTCATCATCATCTTCCTGCCCTGATCCCATTTTACTTGTGGTCGGCGCAACCCGTTTTTAATTTCATTCTACACTATCAGACATCACGGTATCCTTTACTGTATACATAATAATTAACTAAGACAACTCCCAGGCATAAACAATTATAGTTTGCAACTTTGCATACATTTTTTATAGTGTGTGTGTCTTCATTCATGAATGTTTTTGAAGGACACTAAGTTTCCATTAAAAAGAGGGAGTTGTTTTTTTAATTAAATTTGGAGCCTTTGTGCGATTTAGTGATAAAATGAATAAATTCACTAGTGTAGGAGTTGTTTTGATAAAGCCTATATTTTATATGTTTTACTTTCAGGCGTGTACGATCTTACTGCGTGGAGCATCAAAGGACATTCTTAACGAGATTGAGAGGAATCTCCAGGATGCCCTGCACGTCGCTAAGAACTTGGTAAGTATTCAGTAATATCATAGTAATATTTTTTAGATGATGCCTGAAATTAGAGATGTGTGAAAATGTTTAACGTACTGTTGTAGTTCTATGACTATTTCTCCTGGTAAGATAAGCTTCTAGACTATGTCTGTGTGAATCCACGTTTTCGATAGCCAAAATAGAATGCATAAGTAATTATTACCAGTCTCCATATAGTGGTATATTATACTTTGTATTGTATATTGATGAAAAAATAAATAAATTATTATTTGCATCGCTTTCAATTCACGGGATAACTTCAAAGTAAGGAACCCGGTAATTTTTAATGGCTTACACGGGGACACAGGTTCAACATGCAGAGGCATTGATCTGAACCTTAATCTAGAATGTGATGGGGCACTATTATTATTACCTATTGTGTTAAGATTCGCTTGGTACATGTATTTTTGTATGTGCTTTAGGTGTTGAGTCCGCGCCTGGTGCCGGGCGGTGGTGCGGTGGAGATGTGCGTGTCGCAGGCGCTGGCCGCCAACGCCGCGCACAACACGCCCTACCGCGCTGTCGCACATGCACTCGGTATGTTACCTCTACGTCTTATACTGCTGCGAGATAATAATAAAAGACCACCTTACTCTTAACCTACATTCTTGCAAATATATGAATATTATTATTAAAAAAACAAGACGCCTTATACATTAATATATTAAGGACAGTCTGAGGCTAAGCTTTGCCTAATCGATTTGGAAGATTGTGTAACGAATATCATGAAGCGAATTTATAGTTCCTAAAAAAAATAAAAGTTTACTGCCACATTTTTGCAATAATCTGACTCGGAGGAGTCAAGGGCCTGCCATTAACTCTCAAATCAAGACTTGCCCTTATAGAAAGGCACCACTTCGTGCAATCGTAGTGTGACATTTTCTTTTTTCAGATTCCTCAATGCCGATAATTTCACACCCTTAATAAACTTCTACTTCTTCCACTCTCAATCAAAATCAAAAGGTTTTTATTTCGAGTAGGCCTTTTCAGGCACTTTCAAAACGTTACTGACTCTAGTTACGCATTTCCAAAATGTCATTCTTATGGAGAAGAATCGGCAAGTAGCTCCATAATTTACTCTTGTCTATGTCTGTGTTTCTTCTTGTTTTCTCCTATCGCAGGTTTACTGGCAGAATTTTTTTAGAAATAAGCAGTACCTTTATACCTATTGTTTTTATATAAATCATATTCATGGCCAAGTAAATTGTGTGTACATAAATAAATAAATAAAATAAACTAACTTACTAACTTGTTTCCAACCATACAGAGATCATCCCCCGCACGCTGGCCCAGAACTGCGGCGCCAACACGATCCGCACGCTGACGGCCCTGCGCGCCAAGCACGCGGCCGGCAGCAGCACGTACGGCATCGACGGCGACAGCGGGGACATCGTCGACATGGCCGCCAAGGGCATCTGGGAACCACTCGCCGTCAAGCTGCAGGTACGGGGGAATGTATACTTAGTAATAGGAAATAGGCGCAGCCAAACCGTCCACTGCTGGACAAAAACCTCCATTCAGTTCTTTCAGTGATCGTGGTCGCTTTGGTCAGTTCGAGTAGGCGTTTTCTAGCACTTTCAAAACGTTACTGACTCTAGTTGCGCGGTTCTAAAATGTCATTCTTATAGAGAAGAACTGGCCAGAAACTCCATATGATGAATACAAAGTATTCTAAGTCAAAGAGTATGATAAAAGAATACAAAAATATGTTGGAAATTGTATTAGAAAGGTGTTCTACTGCTATTTGCATAATATTTAGCTTATTGACTTATTGTGCTAAGAACTCTTCTACTTATTTACGTGCCAGTATACTGTTTTACGTATGACACATGAATTACTGTACACTTACATGGTATACAGGGTGACTTTGAAGTCGTGGGCAATATTTTAAACTAAGACACTATTAATGATACTAATTGCGTTAGGGCTATTTTTACTTAAAAAAAAAAATAATGCAGGTAGTTACCTAGTTCCCCCCGGCGGGGCCGGGCATCCGACGCCCGGCCAGGCGCCGGAGGGATCGCGGAAGTAATCGTCTTGGTTTCCCGTGACCCCTCCATGGTGGCGCACGCCGAAAACCCGGGGGTTTTAGTGGGTACGGGGCCGCCCCACGGCCTAAGCCCCACACTCCACCATTTTTTTTTCTTTTTTTTTGCGTAAAAGTAGCCCTAACGCTATTAGTATCATTAATAGTGTCTTAGTTTAAAATATTGCCCACGACTTCAAAGTCACCCTGTATAATTTCTTATGGTATACTTTTGTAGGAATATATAATAAATAACAAAACAAACATTTATTGCCTACAACTTGTAGGTTGTATCTACAAAGTTAAAATTTGAAAATATGGCAACATAACTTCACACGATCCTCACAATTGCAGGTATACAAGACAGCAGTAGAGACAGCGATCCTTCTACTCCGAATCGACGACATCGTGTCCGGCTCCAAGAAGAAGGACGGCGGCGAGCCCGCCACGCCCGCGCAGATGGCCGGCGGCATGGAGTAACACTAGCTTATACACACTCACTACGATACACAAACTACACTTTATAAGTCGCTTAGTCTATCCCACACTACTGACAAGTGTTGAAAGTATTATTGCTACCGTGGAAGCAGTTTTGCTCTATCCCATGTAGTATGTTGTCACGCTTCCATAAATACAGCTATTACTTCACTAAATTAACGTGTTTCGAATAATAGATAGGGTAATATGGCACCCAGTCAATGCTAATCGTTGAGGTGAAATGCAGTGTCATATATTTGATGTTGAGTTGCGTTTAGTGTACAGGGGTAACTCTTGTATATTAAAACGTTAGTCGATATTATGATGTGAAATATCCATCTATGTATGTCACTGGCTTAAAGGTGGGGATAGACTTTAAGAGTGACTTAAAGTGAGTTTGAGTATTTAGAAGTAACTCATGCTTGTTCAGGGAGTAAAATTATTGTTCTATCGCTAACGTTATTTGGTTAGTGATTGCTTAGTTAAAAGTATAGTCGTACTTATTTGCTTTTATTAACTTTAATGTAGTATTATGTCTATTATTAATGCATTATCTTTAATATAAATTTAAAAGTTATGTTGATTTTATTTTTTTCATGTCTTTTGAATGTTCAGTTAAAAAAGGAATGTTAAAACATCTTTAGTTACACATCACATTGTTAAACCTTATGTAATGGTGCTCACATAGGTCGCTAGAAAGCCATCCAAAAATGAAACCTAATTTCGCTAATAGTTCGCAAATGCTATTTATAATCTATTATTAAGAGAAAATAAACGATTAACTGCCTAAACTACGATTGTTTTAATCTCTGAACAAGTTGGAACCGTATTAAAATGATTAAAAATTAGCATAACCGTGTAACAAGGGTATTTGTACTGCTAGTTCCACGATAAGATTTAGCTTTCGCATAATTTAGTGCTAACGATGCCTTATCAAAAGCGTTCCAAAACTTAAATAATTTCTAATGTAATACTAAATAATCTACTTTACGTATTTCTTGTTATTTATCATATGTTTTGTCTACAAGAGTGCATTTAAGTTCTTATTTGCTATTTTTAAACTGAACAATAATAGTATTAAAGTTTTATATATCTAGATTTTTGTTTTATTTTGTTAGATTATAATCCTAAGACTGAATTTCAACGTTTTGTTATTTTCGTTACGTTTGTGAATAAGTCTTTAAATTCATCCCTTATGTATAAACTTTATTAATCAACTAGAATCTAAAAAACATAATTGTTGATTCATCAATAAATCCCTTAACATTAGTTCAAAAATATGCTATCGACACAAAAATGCCAAGCATTAAAACAACAAACGTTTTTATCCACCGAAGGTTCTTTGCCACATTTTATACATGTAATTAAAATCAAAATCTCTCAGCTTCCGTACCTTAACCAAAATGTTAGATAATGCATCTGACGGATACCGGCCGACACGGTCCCGCTTCCACATTGTCATACTAACGAACTTCAAATACCTACTGTTACTTTGTACTCATATCCATTGATGTACCAAACTTATTCACCTTTTGTACATAACTAGCCAGTAGCGTACCTAGTTCTGAAATGTATGTATGTAGCCGGCTGTAAGTAATATATTTGATCTAGGTTAATACCTAGATGAAATATATTACTTACAGCCTTAGTTTAGGTATTGATGCCCTTGTCATATTAATTTATTCACCTTTTGTGCATAACTAGCCTACCTAGATCTGAAATGTATGTAGATGGTAGATGTAATAGATATGATCTAGGTATTATAGTTTAGGTATTGGTGCCCTTGTCATATCATTTGATATTAGATATTAGATTTTGGGTACAAAAATCTTCCTGGAATGTCAAGGATGTATTGTATTGTTTTTAATGTTGTTTAAATTAGTACTGGCTGAGAGCACAGTAGTTTCAATGTTTTATTATTTTGCTCTAAAAACAATATAGTTATGGGGTTTGATTTCCGCGAGATTTTCAGAAAAGTGTATTCTCCTCAAAGATGTTTTTAAAGATCTGTACAATCTTGATGTTGAGATTTTCTGTATGTTTTATGTGAAATGCTTGTGATTCAGGAAAAAGTATTTTCTAATAAGGAATATACCATTAAGTTAATGTTTAGTGGAAGAAACGACGAACATATTTTTATCGGTATTTTAAACCTTACAACTGAAGCAAATCCGAGAAATTCCTACACTACTGCTGTCACCACAAAATCTCGTCGTAATAATACCAAAAAAAAATCCCATGAACGGTATCTTTTTGATTTCCGAGTTACAATGGAAACAGTGTGATTGTCACGGAACAATATGGTCACCTGGCGTGACCATTGCCCAGTGGGTTTCAAAAGTGGGGTCTGGTAGAGCCGTGGCGAGCGTCGCGACAGGTGCACGACACTGGACATGTGCAGGTAAGCTATTTAATTGTTATTTTGGTGATTTGTGATGTAGATTTAATAATCTTAGCTGGTAAGTGATAGGAAAGGTCTCTAGCAAAATATGGGAGGGATTGTAAAGTAGGTAATTATTTGAAATCGATGAGGTGTGAGGGTTTTGATGTTTATTTTAATGATTTACATATAGGCTGTTAGTTTTGTTTCCTGAAGTTTTCAACCGAAAGGATGTTGACTATGCTGAAAAAAAAGCTTTTTTTAGCTTGAACTGTTTAGAGTTTTTGCGTAAGGTAATATGTTTGAAATTTAGTTTGGGCTATACATATTCAACTTTTTGTGTATGGTAATCAAACAAGCATAGTTTTAATTTGGTAGTTAGCGTTTCAGAGAAGTTTCAGAGTGACGCTATTGAATTTTGGAAACCTGTTAATTCATACTATTTATCTTAGATTTTAATCTAGTTTTTTGTTTAATACTACTCATACTCATAACTACTCCCGCGCTATGAAATTAAATCCACGAAGACACTTAGAACACGCATTTGTGGCTTTGTTGTTGTCGTTGTAAACTTACCTGCCTAAATAGTTTGTTGAGTGAATGCAGGTAGGTAGGATTTTCACGAATACATCAAAACTTCAATTTGTCACCTAACAACTCTGTAACGGGAATTTAAAATCACATTCATTAGTCCACACGGGATGTGAGCAATATGGTCGTTAAACTAAATAGTGCTATTATAAAGGCTCATTTTACGTGGCGAGAATTATCATGTGCGTTACGATACATCGCCGGTGACGATACACCGCTTTAGATACTAGAGCTGCTTACGAAGCAATGTAATGAAATTGCACGATATTTATCGTCCCGTCTGTATCAGCTTTCAGTGCACCTGCCAGTGGTTTTTTATCTCATGTCTGGCTTAGTAGCTGGTTCAAACCATTTTGTTCATTTTAAAGGTTTACTTACATGCCTGCCGGGGCTGCGGGATGTTCGTAAGAGTTACCGCGACTCTGGCACTTGTCTATATAAATATTGAAAAAAGCTCAGTGGAACGGAAAGATTGGTTAATATTACAATGTGATTGTCGATCAATTGGTCTTCCGATGAGTGTGTTTTCAGGTTGATATATCTATTTATTTAGGGAGTTGTTGACGTTGATTTTGCACGAGTTCAAGTCTATATGCGTCTTATTTGATTAGCAGAAATATTAAAGAATACAAGTGCCTATCTATGGTGTTAGGCGGTAAAGGTTTGAGTGCTTAGGCTGCGGATAACTTTGCTATCAAAGTGAAACTCGTGAAAATTTTAAAGAGCAACCTATAGAGTTACTTGTCGGTTCCTTTCTTCAGCAATGATAATTTAGAACCGTGCACCACAAGTCAGTAGCTTGTATTTTTATCGTTTGGTAAGGAAGATGCCGGACATGAATGTGGGTGGATATAGGGGACGAGGACGATCAAAGAAACGATGGATGGATTGTGTGAAAGATAATATGGCTGTAAGGGATGTTACTTGCGAGATGACGTCAGATAGGAACGTGTGGAAAAAGAAGACATACTGCGCCGACCCCAAATAATATGTGATCAGGCAATGATGAGTACCTTTATAATGGAAATAAACAAAATTGATTTTGATCCTTCAGCTATACGAATCATAAGTAGAACTTCATTTATTTATAGTGCTTTAGGGGTTGGAAGCTTCGCCACCACGTCTGACATTCGATTTGAAACAGCAGTGTCCAACTACTTCAACTACTATCTCTTTGAAAAAGGCGGGTGTGAGAAATACGGATATTACTAGTACTAGTACTCCTCCACAGCTAGAAGTCTTGCTGTAAGTGGTTGTGGTAGGCAGCTAGCCATCTGTCGGGGTTCGGTATATTTTGCGAAAGCGTTCTCGTGGTCTCCGAAAATTTAGAACGGAGAAATATTCCGGTGCTTTTAGCCGGTAAGAGTCCGGCACACCTCTTCGCCTTCCCCAGGGCGACGGAAGCCCATGCGAATTTCACCGGGCAATAAAAAAAAAACCATTAGGCATGTATGTTCAGCCAAATTTCTACCCAATAGGTTATGATCGAAACTAAAGCCGTGTTCAACAATACTTCGTCATGAGTGTGACGAAGACTTTCAGCGGACCGTTCCCACTTGTGAATAGAATGTAAAAGGGCTAACGACACGTCAACTAGGTCAGCAACCAATAGGATAACGGTGATCGATACAATGGCCAAGCTTTGTGGAGCGGAACATCGGTCTGTCACACGGTGTCACCTGTACCCGTACCATAAGTACATCAACCAATCAGCCAGACATTGTGGAAAAGAGACGACGTTATACAGTGTATAGTCGTTCTTCTCGCTTGCACAATCTCAGTTCTGCATAGAGCATTGCACCTATTGTTGCTTCTGTTCATTAACTATCTCGATCTTCATTTGTTTTTCAATGAGTTTTGTTAATTTGTTTTGGTTGTTTATCTATTGTTGAAATCTGATGGTGATGCTTATCTAGATCTTCAGTTGTTTGAATGAATTGTTATTTTGTGTGACCGTCGGAGTGGAAAGTTTTGTTGTTGTGCTTGTAATGGGTTGTTTATAATGTTATTGTGTAACTGAAAGGGCTAAAGAAATGGTTATTTGATTATATATTGGAGTTTTATCTGATTGCTGAAATTGGTTGCTGCGGTTTAAAAACTGATGCTGATATATTATTCTACGATTTGCGAGGCGGCGTGATTTGTTTTCTTTGGTGTTCCAGCCATTTCCAAATAGTAAAAGAGATATATAACTTATATTTTTTTTTCAAAGCGAATGACACTGGCATCTACTAATTTTGCAAAACATAAGACTGAAGTTTTTTCTAACTTTCAAGAGCTTATTGAGCTTTTATTTTTGCATTACCTACTCACTTATTTTAAATCCACAACAGCTAGGTTTTACTTAAAATTCGTTCTATCTAGTTTGTTGAACATAATAACAGTAAGCTATGGTTCATACTGCTATAAATGAAAGGTCAAACTCATTTAGAGATATTATAGGACACTAAGTATTGACACAAATGACACTGTATATAATAAACGAGATATTGTAACAAGCAGACGGTCAATATAGTACGAGTTTTGCAATATTATAATTTATTCGTGTCCTTGGTCAGAAATGATGATTGTAATTATAGTATCGTTTACTCTGCTTTTGATGCCAATGAATTGACGTGGATGCAATTTGTAGTTGTTCTATTTTTAGTATTTTTGTGGAAATAAATGTATTTTGGTATAAATGTATACTTAGGAAAGGATTTGAACAAGCTTCAATATCTATTAACTTGGAATCACATCAGCTAATTTTGCAACTACTTTTTTGGAATCGAACCCGGGACGTGTCGCGGGTGCGATCCTCGCATAGGAAAAGAATTTGTGCGATCCACAAATGCTTGTTCTGAGACTGGGTATCTTTGCGATGTGAATTGAACGTCTGTGAAACCCCTCGCAAAACAAGGATTAAAAACTCATTAGTACAGGAGTCGTTAAAAAAATCTTTGACCTTTCACTCTGGCCAATTTTCCGCAACTCAACTCAACAACCAGTGAAATGCCTAACCTGCGCCGGCCGCCGGTCACTACGCACCAGTTCGACAGATAAGGGTCACGCTTGGCGGCACTTCCGCTCGATTTCATCACACTTCCGACCGCCGGTCACTGGTCGACTGTTTTGTGTATATTGGCTAGTTTAGAAATAACTTGTAATATACATATATTTGTTGTTAAGTAAGTTGTAAGTAGGTACCTACCTTGTGGTTGTAGTAAGTAAGTTTTTTAAGTTGATGTTACAGGGCGACGTTATCGCCAAGCGATAAAGCCCTTAAAATAAAGAAAAAAATATATATATATTTGTTGAAGTGAATGGGATAGATAGATATATAGAAAGATGGTGTAAGATTTTTCGTAGCCGTCTCGTAGCGTAGCGTTAACGCGTAGGCGTAATTGCGTAGATAACTAATTGAGATATTTATGTTTGTAAAATTTCTCTGAAATCTCAATTTATTGCACTGTGAACACTTGTAGTGTAATGTAGAAATTTAGATTATTTTTATTACCTACATTGAACGTAACCGTTTAAATAAAATACGATTTATTTTTTTCCGATTAAGCTAATTTATGCCCAAGTTCCTACTTTGTTATCAGAAAGTCTTCCAATTAATCACAACATATTGATACCTACCTTGACATCCACATCAAAAACAGCAAAGTATAGAACTTTAATTTCCTCTAAACACCGTTACAGGTTGAAAGATGAACCTACTTTAATATGTGTACGTGTTATATTTCCAGTATAAATAATTGCCAGTGAAGATGAGGTATTCTAAGGCGTTACTGCTGTGGTGCGGCGTGCTGATCCGCGCCGCCTTCCCCATGGAGATCGCTCATGATTACGAGAAACATACCGAAGTGAGTGTACAGTAGATGATAGTTATTCTAATCATGGCATTGTCAACACCCAGCTTATGATTAATGTGTGCGTGACTGGTCGTCTGTAAAGATTACAGACGACACATTATTAGACAAAAGAGGACAAAAGAGGGTAAGCATTCGAGTTGTACTTCCTCAATTAAAGGAGAACACAGCATTCGCATGTAGACATTTAGGTGAACAAACTTAATATTAATGAGATTATAAAATGTGGAAATAATCACTACATAGTATAAAACAAAGTCGCTTTTTCTGTCATGTGTCATGTTGTATGTCCCTATGAACGCTCAAATCTTTAAAACTACGCAACGGATTTTGATGCGGTTTTTTTTAATAGATAGAGTAACTCATGAGGAAGGTTTTTATGTATAATATCATCCATTAAATAGTGGACAAATACTGTTATTTTTGAGGTTTCTAATGTGATGTCGCAAATAATTATTTTTTTTCCGCTTACATTGCAAACGCAGGCTGAATCCTACGAGATTTATCAAAATAATGTACTAAGTATTGTACACAATGAAAAGGTCTACAGAAAACTCCGCGATGGTATATGTCTATCTCTTATGGATATCCCACAATAACATTTTTTTGTCATTTACTTTTTACGACAAATAATGACTAATATTCGAAGCGATTTTAACCAATACAGCATTAATCCTTATCCAATTAAATACCTTAAATACATTGTTGATTTAATATAGATCTATTTGGCCTTTTACAGCATCTGATTTAAATCAATATTTTTGAAGATGTACAGATTTAAAAATTGCGGAACGTAGCGTTTACGGCGACGCGGCGCGGCGGCAGCGTGCCTATAAATAGCGCGTCGGAGGTAAATGTAAAAAAAAAGTAAAAATGTAAAAAAAGTAAAAATGTTAAAAAATTGTAAAAATGTAAAAAAAAGTAAAAATGTAAAAAAAAGTGAAAATATTGTGTATAAAAGATATTCCAAAGATAAGGAAAGGGGAATTGTTTTAAGTACTCCAAAAACGCGTGCGGGCTACGGGCAGTAAATGAATAAATCAAATCTACTGGATTGATTTTATCATTTTTTCAGTGAGTTACATATTTTAAACCCGTGCAAAGCCGGAGCGGGCCGCTATGTTTTTTTATAAACAACGTTCACAGTTTTTCTGTAGCGTATTTAGTATATCAGCATTGCACCCGTGCGAAGCCGGGGCGGGTCGCTAGTATGTTATAAGAAAACAAAATTATTTTTACAAATAATATGTCACTTATCTACTGAAAAATGTTCTTACAAAAAATATACTTTAACATAAAATTTGATATACTTATTGATTTACTAATTATAAGTAATATTTGTGCGATACAGAAACGCTTATAGCACTCACTAAAGTTAGGAGACATATTTTGATGGTACCTACCAATTCCAAAGAAATACTCAATACTTAAAATTGAAAGATGTTATAAAAAAAATATTGATGATGTTGACTGTTTGATTAAATATGTCCAATTTATAAATTAAGTACGAAATTGATTACAACGAAAAACCATTACAATTCTTATCCAAGCAACTAGCGATACCTAAAAACAACTGATTAACGAATCTATTGAATAAAAATGAAAACACGAAAACACTAACAACCTAAAAATACCAAGAATATAAAGTGCTTTAAGACACGCAACGAAACTGTTATCGAGGTGATTAGCAAACAACAAACTGTTTGTCCTAACACGTTCGTTCACACCTGCACAACTCTTGTTTCGATCAGTCGTGACTACCACCACCTAAATTCTCTTAGAATAATATACAAATACAAGGAGGGATCTGGATTTACTGGGCGTTAGTGACTCACTGGTTACTGGACTGTTATGTACTGAATTTAGTTTGGATCACAATTTTTCTTGAAATTTTGTGAGCATATTGACTAGGTTTGAGAATTGGCTGACATCTGTTTTTCATACCTATTTTTTTGCAGAAAACCAAAATTCTAAAAAAAATCTCATAGTTTTACGCAGCGTTATGGTTAAAGAACCCAAAAACAAATAATGTTTGAACGACAATACCACATGATTTTTGGTATTCATCAAAATGTGTTCAGCTGTAACCTATTTCAACAGACAAGACTTCACTAAGCAGACTTGTTTAACGCACATATTTAAAATAACTAAATAGAATTTGTTTGTTTCCAATATCTAGTCTAGCAAAAACATTTCTCGTAACACAAAAAAAAAGAATTCAATCGCAGATATTTTTGGAAAACGTAGGTGTGTTAAGTAAACGATTCGATTGAAAATAGTCTTAGTTTTACTGTAGAAAAAAAAGTGAAAGAGCTGAATAATTTACTTTCGTACAAATATTTTATCGTAACGATCGATCTCTGTGATACATGGAATGTGGACTAAAATAATCTAGAATTCTAGAACTCGTGTTTATTTTTTGTCCGAAGAAAATTGCACATTAACTAATACGAAAACAAATAAGTAGTTATCTTGATTGTTTGTTTTAATTCCAGATCAATTTAGAATCGGATTCGGTGAGAGGTCGGCGGGGTGTTATTGAAGAAGAAAAGTACTATAACTTGCAAACCCACCGCCAGGAGTCTAACCTGAACCAGCCGTGGATACCTGGCCCACTACCCCCTGAAGATGATCCTACTACCAAGATATCCATCACCAATGAGGTTAAGGAAGTGCTTCCTCTGTACCAAACCACAGAGAAAGTTACTGACAAGCCCACTGGGAGAGGAGCTAGAGCGTCTAATGAGAACTGGATCAAACTCCCGCTGTCAGGCCGCGATGATCTGCAGCGGGACCAACGAGATCAGAGGGACCAGAGGGACCAGAGAGACCAGAGAGACCAAAGAGATCAGCGGGACAATATACTAACACCTCCACAACCTTCAGGAGATCTCATCAATTCTCGGATGCCCAGAGTCAACTTCGTTACTCAGAACAAAGCACTAGAAGCGTCCGAATCACGCAATGACAAGGAATCTGTTCAGAGACCAACAAGGACTGATGATTTGCGAACTGAATTTGTAAGACCCGATGAAGAGAGAGACAGAGCTAAGTATAAGCCAGTGTATCCTCGACAAGCTGTATACAACCCACAGGTCCCAGAAGAATCCAGGAGGTACTTCTACGATGACAGGTACTACCCAGTTCCAGATGACCTGTACAGACGTGACCCTTACTATGATATGATTGACCGAAGACGTTACTACCCGTACTACGGACCAAGAGTCGACAGGTTCGATGAAAACTACGATAACATGGTACCGAGGAAACCTAAAAGAATTATCTACTATGCGCATTTACCTGAAGTCGTTCGCACTCCTCCTAATGTTGACCTGAGATATAGATACTCCATGGATCCTTACAGGCGTTTTGATGACGACATGTACGCCAACGCGAGGAATGGAAGATACGACTATAGATTCAGGAACAGATACCCTTACGCTCCCTTGAGGAAAGACGAGAGGAACTACAGGGATCTGGCTGGAGCCGGTACTGCTGTCAAAGATAAGAAGGTAGAAGATAAAGTCACACCAACACCCATTCTACCAGAAAAGCAGGATAAGTTTAAAACAGCGATGAATGCTAACAGGAACCTTATTAACAGTCATCAGTACCATGAAAGTGTGGACACGTACAATGACCCGCTGACGCATAAAGGCTTCCCAGAAGTAGTCCGACCCGACAATGGTTACATCAGATTTGATGAGCCCCTCTTCCAAGGAACCGTCGACGATCCCTATCAAAGAAAATATTGATTGCAAAATGGACACATCGTTTTTGGCTAGTTTTTCAGCGTAAACATGAAAAATAGCCATAAACGACTAGAACACTAAGTTACTAATAGTTTCAAGAGCATTTAATTTTGACTTAGTATTTATTCTTAGTATGAAATGTAATATAAAATGGAGATTCCCGAACTATTTTGTGACGCTAATAAACGTAATAACTGATGGGCTTGTATAATTACGAGGGCTGTGTTCGCGACAAATTGTACAAGTAATAAATCGAGCATTTAATTTAAAACACGCTAACCGAGGGTGGAGATGAATTTCATTAAGAATTAATTAATGTCATTCTTAAACCGTTTTTGTTTTTCCACGGCGAATAAAAAACATCTGTCGGGGATGTTCAGAGCGACGCGTTTTCTTGAGGTAATTAAGCAATAAATTTTGTGGCTGGCAACATCGTGAGGTGGGGGCAATTACAGTAGTTAAGAAAATGGATGTTTTCCACTCGAGAACGCGCACAAAACCAACGTGACTAATTAAAATGAGGGCTTAGGAAAAATCTTACGACGTGACAGCTTGGAATCAAGGGGATCGGCGTTTTTTTTGTACTTTCCGCTTGTTGGCTTAAGCTTTTGCAGATTAGTGACGGCGATAAATTACGGGTAATTAAATGTCTAGTCTGGGGCTTAAATGACGGTCTGAGGTTCTTTTTTGTGCATAAATCATTTTACATATTTTTAAATGAAATGTATCTTAGGTTTGGAAGCTTTTCATATAACGAGTTGCCATTCTTACTAATGTTAGGAATAAGAAAACTTGTACTTTGTGGTATGGATGGATGGGTGGATGTTTGTTACTTCTTTTCTTTTCATTTTCTCAATTCAGATGAAATTTAGTAAGGAGTTAACTGACACCCTGGACTGCATAACAGGATCTTAATGTGTTTACAGATATATCCTAAAAACCGCGGGAAAAAGCTAGTGTCTTATAATTTTTAGGTATGCATATGCATGAGATCAATTTGTCAGAGACGATTTTTACTTTAAAACTTTCGCTTATACTTTTATCCTACTTACAAAATCTGTCATCTGTATAATCTACCCCGCATTCCTTCAACATAGATATTTGTTCTATCAACATTAATAATACCATCATATTTATTTGTGCAACATCAAAAAATCCCGAAACATATCTGTGTACACAACTACACAAACTATTGGAGCCGACATCGGGTCTTGATGAGTTGAATTATTTATATAGAGTCGCTGGTCGCCAGTGACCATGATGTTGGCTGATTGGGAATATTGTCCTTGAGATAAATGATGGTGGTTTTACTCTACCTCTCCTATATTTTGCGGGCAGGGCAGGGTCCATATTGAACGTAACTGGTTTTTTTTACTACCTCTAGAGTATTGCAATATCGACAAAGTTTAAGCACATTTTCAGACTGAGATTTAAATTATAATTTTATTTAAGGCAGTGTTTTTAAATAATTTAATAAATTATAGACTATCTCCGTCATAGATTGAAGTCTTTAAATTATTCGTAGCGTAGGTAGTTAAATTGGCTGGAGGTTGTTAAAAAAAACATTTTCCATTTTGTTTCACATTTTCTGGTCAACAATATAACAAACGAACTAGGCTCTCGTTATAAACACAGAAAACAATCCTTTCACCCGTTTCTTCCTAGCTAGAACTTATCCACATTTCTCCACAATGCAGTGTAACCCTACACCAAAGGGTTGTGACAGATGGCGCGTGGCATACACAGTAGTGTCCCCGGGCTATAATCATTATCTTCAATATTATCTAACATCACCCCGGATCCTACAATACGTAGGTATCTTATGAAAAGATGCGATAATTGGAAGCTTGTTGCGTAAACGGATAAAGGGTAAAATTAATGTTATTATGTAATTGTAGAATAAATAAATATTCCTCAACATTGCGACGACGCCATCTAGTCTCAAATTAAGTATACGAGAGTAACTTGTGTTATGAGAACTAGACAACTGATAAACATACTTATACATTTCTAAATACATCTATATTATAGATAAATTTCACCCAGAATAATTAGAAACGGAGCGATTTATCGTACTCATCACGCTAACTTTTGTGTTGAGTGGTAATCGAACCCACGACCTCCGGTATAGCAGTCAGAACCACTAACCACTAGACCAACAGGCCCGTCAAGAGAGAGTTTGTGGTAGCAAAAATTATCCATGGCGATTATCTTATTTTAGATATTACTTCTGCGTCTGATGTTTCTTGATAAATACTTCGGTTCTCTTGTAGTTTTTATACATATCTCGAGATAGATTAGCTGATTTTTAACAGGAAACTCTATTTAATATACGACTTCAAACAGGAGGAGGTTCTAAATTCGGTTGATATATCTTACAGATGGTTTTTTTGTCTCTAAGTGTATAAGGCAGGGCAGACAATAACAGAGAAGCTGTTCATCAGTATATTAAAAAGTACCTTAACAATCCCTAAAAACCACAAACCGCAACGAACACATCTTTCACCGAATTAAACTAACAAGTTAACACTAAACAGCTACTTATTAACCCCACACACATAACGTTAACCCTGTCCCTAAGCAATCTGTTTGGTCGTAGCGACCGACTTGCGACATCACGACATTCTAACTATTAACATGTCAATAACAATTTGCTGAATTGCTTTTATGTTGTACTTGATATGAGGCCCGATGGGAAGGGTTGCTGTAGGGTTGGCACTGATGAGATAACCAGATTAATACTTACAGAAATCGGTCCGGGCATGTTATTACTTGAAGATCATGAGTCACAAAATGTAATGAAATATTATGTCGATATTTGTATTATTGGCAATTTTTAATATTAAAAATACAAATTGTTGAAAAATTTACTTGTGTAATGAGAAATTACAAAGCGGTGTTATTGTAAGATCATAATGCTAGTTAAAACTAGAACTTTAACTGTAATTTTAATATCATAATACCTTATCTACATGAGACAGGCCTTTGCTAGCAATGAGTCATTTGCAGACTGGTGTTATTGAACAGAAATAATGAAATTTTAAAATTAAATATTCAAGGTTGATTTTAATAAAAGGTTGATAACAGGACAGTGGCAACCCTACAAATTCAAACGGTCCCAAAGTTAAGGGTTGTTTGTCCCGAGGCGGGCCGGTCTCGGTAGGAAATTGATAATTTTCAGTGTTCAGTGTACCCACTGTGGTCATAGAATTATTTATTCACGTCCCAGATATGAGCCTGACCGATATTAATATTAATTAGCCATTGTCCCTTTGTGTCCCATCACTTTAATTTGAAACTTGTTTCGACTGTACTCCCTACCACACAAGTTCGTACAACACTTTTGTATTTACACCTCTATACTTTACTACTTAAGGTTGAGTTTCGTTTGTTACGTGTCTCATTGCGTGGTTGGCTGTATAGAATAGGTTGAATGTTTAGGTATAGGATAGTTGTGGGTTTGGGATCTATTTGTTTAATTAGTTCGGGGAATTGACTTATGTTTAACCTCTAGCTTAAGGGATTAGTGGACTGGCTTCGCATGAAAGACGTCGCTATTACATAATATGATCCAATGTATTAAAAGGTCTGTTTGTAAATGTGTTTGTTCTGAGAATGGGAGTTGTTACCAAGAGTACCTAATAAAGTGTCTATGATTTGAAAATACTTTAGGAATACTGATTAGCACACCAGCGAATAAAAGAAAGGTGTTGAAACTAGCTGTTGCTTGCGACTTCGATTGCGCGAATGTCGGTTATAGCTGCAAACATGTGTTAATCCAGAGTGCCAGCTAACTGCATACCAAAATTTCATCAAAGTTGATACAGCCGTTTGAACGTTAAAGTAATAAACATCCATCCATCCCATACTTACAAACTTTCGCGTTTAATATTAGTAACAAAAATATGTTATTCCGGCTGGATCCGCTGTTACCCTCATGTATAAAATGTACCCTATGTGTTCATTCAGAATCACCTAACACCATACCAATTTTCTCAAAAAATTGTACAGCTGATTGAGCATACAAAGATTAAAACTAGCATACGCACTCCCAAACACTGGCCTTTAAAATATTCCTGTGATGACACCTATCCAAATAATAAGAGAAACAAACAATTGCACATCGATTACATTGTAAAGATAATTTACTATTCAAGTCTAAACTACAACTAGCATCAAAACAATTGCACATCGCGAATTACTTTGCAGAGCTAACTTACGTTTAAAGTTCTAGCATCAAAATACTAGTAATTTTAGGCCCACATCAAACAAAATCGCATTCTTCCAAAAATCTTCAACAAAGTATGCAAATAATATGTCCTCGCGAGTTGAAGACAGAGATTGTTCTTAGAAACCGAATATTCCCTTTGTTGGCGTGTCCTTAAGGTTCTAATAAAATGTCACATAAAGTTGTATGAGTAAGCTGCCTGGACAGCGAGTTAGGGTCATCACTTTGCCAAGAGTTTAAAATGGTAAAAATAATTTTGTTATTTTTGTTTTCGGTATCTACATTACTGAGATAATCATGTCAAAAAGTACATACTTTTTATTTCATGAAAGTTACTGTTTTGTCAGTTGCACAGTTTTATCATCATTAATATCATTTATGAAACTAAGTAGAATTCTAAACCGAATCGCAATAGTTATAGAAAAAAATTATGAACACACATTATAAAATACACTTAGACCCTAAAATGTTAGCGAGCTTAATAGTTACAGGTATTTAAAAAAGTTTGTTTTAATATTATATTAGTTATCTTCCCAGAAAGTATTATGAAAGTAAGTATTATAATATCTAATGATGCTTAAGACTTAATTTTCTGAGGTGGCCCTAAGCCTACCCTGTTGGCCTCGAGTTCTAAGAACCCGGCCCTACATTGTCGCGAATGTCGCACCTAATTTATTGTGTGACACCCCTCTTTATTGCCTTTTATTATTAATTTTAGTGTTTTATGGCGTACCTGTGCTAAAACGTACAATCGTTTGATTTAGGGCTCAAAATAAAATGCTTCAAATTATTTACTTACGTGTCAATGTTTGTATTTTGGGTACGGATTCTTGTCCTTCAAGCCCTTGAAGGACTGTTTCGTCATGACACAAAAATGTTTGCTTACAATGTTATTGAAAGCAATTATGTATAATAAAAGTCTTGTTGACTTACGTTGTGTAGTTACGTCTTCGTTTTTATTTAGAGGTATGAAACCTCCTCTCTCCATCAGACAGGTAAGGTAACTTAAAACCCGTGCTTAAAACATATACTACCTACCTAGTTAGGCTGAATAGCTATTTCGACCATAGCAATCATTATTATTATTTTATAGATTGGCATAACATAGGTTTTGTCTTTTGTTACTAACATTTTAAGGGTCTTGGCGTCTGAAAATAAAATTTTATTTTTCATTTCTTACACAAAACTAGAACTCTACGCCAAAAACAAGTTGGCACATAATACAAAAAAGAAACAAAATGGCTACCAAATCAATCAACCGAAAGTCAAAAAATCTCTTTATTCGAAATCCAAAAATCAAAAATAAAATAAATCAACACGTAAGTTGCTCTACTCAGTTTCCCGTGTCGCGGGATGTCGCGTCGAGTCGCGTCGAATGGCGGCGAGTGGCGCGATACGGCTGATGTACGCGCTCGGCAGCCGGCGGCGCTACGACAAAGGCGCGCGCCATTAACTGATATGACATGACTATAAAGTAACCTCACCGTGGGACGATGACGGCGGTTGTGGTTGGAAGTTGCTCTACTTTGTTTGTGGGTTTTAGTTAGTTAGCCTTGGCTTGTGGGCTTAAAAAGTTTTAATAATTCCTCTTGCGGTTTCATTTTTGAAATTGATTTTAATTCAGAATTAGCACTGTCTATGACATCGAGCAAATGTTATTAGTCGACTCAAAAAAAAAAGGTTATCGATTTGTTCAACTCAATGATTAGTACAGTACTTTTTCTTAAATGAGGTCTGTTATTCGTTCACACTGCTAAGATGACGTCAGCAATCCTAAAATAATGTATTTCATTTTTTTTTTCTCATAATTAGTTTCGAAACCTGAAACTGTTGGACTTGCTGTAATTTCTAAGTTGCTTATGATAGGTTTAAAAAATCTTACCAACAAAATAGTAAAAAAAAACCAAGCAGAGCATATTCCACACCAAAACAGTCCACCACAATATTTTGCACCGTACACACATTACGAACGATCATTTCACATTATATTACGCTCGCGGTGTGTCGGACGCGTTTTTGCGTGAACCGGGTATCGAACCCGTGTCGATGAGGCTCACTAACCATAAATATGTGTCGTGCCAACACGATTCCACTCGTAACGTATCAATTGTCTTTATGGTCGCAATTTTTATTATTTATATTGAACATTATCGCGTGAAGATTATATCAGTCACTGGTTTTCTTGTGTTTTTTACTACGATTCAATCCGGTCTATATTTGAATGTTGTTTCTTTGCTTGTGTATTGACACTATTAAAAAGCTTACATGTAAATAATATCAGCTATAAAATCAATAATATGAATTCCACACAACGTCATATAGTCTCAAACTAATCAGAGCTTGTATTATGAGTACCTACAAGACAACTGATAAACATACTTATATACTTCTAAAGAACTTTATATTATAGATAAATTTATGATAAAAATTTATCTATAATATAAAGTAGGTAATTGATTTGGCAGTATTTTCATGTAGGCAAGACAGTCAAAATCGTTACTTGTGATATTGTTATTTTTACTAGTTAGATGCACTTCAGTTGTATTATTTGCCGTAGCGTTGTCATACTAAATAATTACAAACAGTATTCAATATCATATCCTTAATAAGACATTACTCAGAATTAAATCTAGGTTAAACTTGCCCTTTAAACAGTCCAGTTATCTTACAGATACCGTTTAACTACTGTTATAATTCCTACGATAATATATTGAGACAGCTTCTGATTCTACTGATGTTTAACTATGCAGTCATAAAAAGGTCCTACTTAGATACTAGATAATATGCCTACTTGCCTAGATGGAATAGCTAGATAGGATTGGATGTTTAATTGCGATCTACAGGTGTAATGATCTAAATAGATAATGTTTGTATGTCTTTTAGAGATGATATTAAATTAATTATAGACTTTTTTTCTGTATTAAGGTGAATTTGTTTAGTATTGTTGAATGTTTATTATTGCCTAGTGAAGGTATGAATGCTCTCCTGGACTCCAGACCAGATTGTGTTGTGTTTGCGGATGAGTGGAAGGTCATATCTGAATGCTTGTAATGCGATAATATTATACTACTCTTACTAGTTTCACAGTAACTTGTTGTCATTATTTTATTTATGTTCGTCGACTTTAAAACACAGAAATGAATCGATATTCAAATGTAAGGATACGTGGCATAGCTCTTTTAGGCAATGTAATGACCTAACCTCTTTTAATCATATGTATTATCATCATCATCTTCCTGCCCTTATCTCATTTTACTTGGGGTCGGCACAACACCCGATATATGAATAAAGTAAAATATTTTGGTTTCTTAAAATATTTTTTAATACAATCTTTTTCATCTGATAACGTAAACATATTTTCTTTCAGATTAAAAAAAATAAATAACCGTAAACTCTATGGTATAAATCAATTGTAAGTCATAACTTCGAGACCTGTCAAAGTATCTGACAGTTACACTACCAGTTCCAAAGTTCTCAGGTGCGTGGCAAAGTTATTGATGTATAGTTACTCCCAAACGTACTGTGAATCTTGTGTCTGATCTGTATTCTGGAGGCCTACTAATTTTTGAGGTTAGTTGTATTTGTGGGAAGGAGATAGAAGTGTGAGGTGTAGAACGCCGTCTCGTTCTGATAACTGCTTAAGTTCTACAGCAATAGAATTGTAGTAGTTCTTTTCTAATTGTACTGTCTTCTTGTATTTTGAGAAGAAGACTGTCTGTTCACTTGGCTGCGGAGCGGAGAAACTGAGAAATATTAACCAACGGATTGCAAGGAGCGGAGATTTTAGGCAATCCTATGGGTTATCCTTGGATTGTTATCCTATATCCGAGTTTTTCTACTCCGCAGCCTAGCTTCGCTCCGGTGGACGGGCAACCTGAATGGAGCAAAATAATGTGGGCGCGTTATGATTCTTTTTCAAGGCGTAATTCATTGAGTAATCTTTTGATACTATTTTTGAGGATTTTTTTTCTTTCCAAATGAAATGGTTGATTACTCTGTGTACCCATATTTTTTAAATTTGATTTTTTTTATTAATATTTGAGCTTCGCGGTTTTTTCCCTAGATAAGCTTAGGTCTTGTTGCATTTATTTTTTTAGCAATTCGACGAAAAGGCGGGTGTTTTTCTTGTACTTATTATTATATTTCCGTTGGCCTAAATGTAAACAACAGCTTATTTACAGTAATGAATCTTTAATAAAAGCACCTTTTATCTCACCCTGACCACAAACTTGTTTATTTGCCAAAAAAATATTAAAATCTAACCAACCGTTCAATGAAATATTAATCATCGTTCAAATTCAACCATTCATCGCAATTTGCGAATGAAAAATGATTTGTCAATTGTTTTATTGAGAGTCAATGGGGTTAAATCGACACACGCAAGCCACTTTCAACTTTATTGCCCAAGAAATAAAAGTCATTTTAATGAAAAAATATAAAGCTTTACAAAACATATTTATTGAAAAGTTAGTACGAGCTAAATTGAGTCTTATTCCGTTAGTGTAAGGTGGGTGGTTGCATGTGTATCGTGGTGAAGTGTAGGGTAGCAATAAATAACGCGTCGGAATCTAGGAGTATTGGTATCGGTCGCGACTGATAAAGGTCCTCCTTCGCACGACCGACTTGTGATCTCTTGTAGTGATGTAAGTAATAAGTAATGTCGATTGTAGTTTATTTTTCTGCGATACAATTGTTAAAAAATGTTTTTGCCATTGTTACTTTTTTTTCGTGATTTATTTTGCCAAATCATACTTATTTTCAATCAATGTACTTGAACTGTTTTTTTTTGTACTCCTACTTCAAAAACCAGTTTTTATTTTAGTAGCTTAGAAAAGTAAATTAGAATAGGTACTGGGCACGCAAAACTTTGTAACAAACAAAAGTCTACTTTAAAAAAAAAAACCTTACATTTAAGTACCTACTAGCTTAAATTATCAGTTTGAATATTTTATCTTCAATAAACTGTCCCCATGAAAGTAGGTATATATTCGCAAATCGATACCATACGATTTCTCGACTAATATTTCCCAGCACTACGGCTGCTTAGCGTTCCCGGCACGTTCCGGTCAGCTGTGGCCTTTTGTTTGTTTTCTTTTTAATTACCGCCAATAAATAGCCGCTCAGCAAGCGACTATTTAAGATAGGGGAGACATCGCCGCCTCGACACTGTGCCTCGATTTACAATGATAACGAAACTGAGAACTACGTAACTAGGTACTTTGATCTTTACTTGTGTGCTATAGAAGTATTTGGTTAGAACTTTGTGAACATAGGTAAAAATGTTACATGCTGACATTTATGAGGATGGTTTTTTGTTTTGTTTAGTGAATTAGGTGTTAGATGGGTACTTAAACAAAAGACTAATGATACATATGCAAGTTAAGAAGCTGAAATTAATTTGTTAAGTATTTTTATTGTTATGTTATACGTATGTATTTGCATAAGAATTATATTTTGGAACACCGCAACTAGAGTCAGTAACGTTTAGAAAGTGCCTGAGAAGGGCTACTAGAAATAAAATAAAAAATTGTATCATTAGAGCAGTTCCACAGACATTCAATTCACATGCACATAGACACTGAACAAGCATTTTTGGATTGCTTAAATTCTTGTCCAATTGAAAACTAGCAAGATTTGTTGACAAGACAACAATCATGAGTATCCAGTTTGCTGAGGTTGAGTTAATCTACAAAGAAGAAGACAAAAAATCACTTCTTTCATGAAACACACTTCTATGAATTCTCCTCACAAACCAAAATCCACCTTCCCAATAAAAAAGTAATATGAAATAAATATAAAATAAAGTTCAGAAAGTACTTCCTGAATTTTTCACACGGTCAGAGTGATTCCCGTCCCGGGTATAATGTTATGGCAATAAAACGACACGGGTAGATGTAACTCGAATGCGGTTGCCGTCGCCATTACCGGGATAAAGTGTCCCATTTGAGAACAGGGTGGGATTTGATCGATTTTTATGGTTTTGGTTATGTAGGTGTATGGTGAGTATCGAAGAGAAAAAAACATTTAAGTTAACGACGGTGATATTTTAAATAACTACTGAATTTGTTTTTGAAAATTATTCTTGTAAGAAAATCAGATAATTTAGAAAAATAAAAAAATAATTATAAATAAAAATGAATCAAACAAAAAATACAAGAACAGGTCTCTTTTTTTTTACTCCTAAGCAGTTTTTTCACGAAACATTTTATTTCCACCAGCAAAACACGTTAAAAATCATATCACAAACATATTTGTTAATACACCCGAATTTTCCTCTTAACATGATTTCCTCCCTACCAATAAAAACAACATGAGTGAATGTAATTCTCATAACGCATCAAAATGGGCATTACAAAAAAATAAAGTGTCGTACAGTGCACCAATCATCACAACAGTTTTAACACGAACTCTACGACTTAGACAATAAGGTCGAATTTTGAACCGTTTTTCTAGGTAGGTTGTACTTAAAGGGCAGGGATGTACTGGAACGCGTTAGTGATTCCCGCGTTTGTACGAGTCCCGGGCGTGACTCGATGCTTCTGTTTTATTGATATTTTAGCGTTGGAATGATTTTTCGTTGCGACTACGAGACCCTTGGGACGCAGCCGTTAGTATTGATAGTCTGAAGTGACGGACTTGGAAGTCAAATTGGAAAAAAAATAGAAGGAAGTTTAAAAAATGGTGCTATTTGGTATATACTGCAAATAATTATAAATGGTGATTTAACTGTTATATTAATTGTATTTTTTAAAATATTTACTTATAACTTTATAGAACTATTTGACATAGTAAGTAAAAAATGTAAGCTTAAATTTATGACTAAACACTCGATGTCAATTGTTCTATAAACGTAGCCAAATTAACTGAACAAAAACACAACTAAGATGAACTAAACGAACACTTCGAGGACTGGTTCGAAGCGGTGCAAGATAGAAAAACGTGGAAGGACTAGGGGGAGGCCTTTGCCCAGCTGTGACACTGTAAGCTTTGAGAAAAAAACAAATATTTGAAGATATAAATAAATATCTTTTTCTACTACCAGCCTACATTTGTGTTACCAAAGTCCACTCCCTGCTTCACACAGGACATACAAGCTGCCCCATATCACAGCGTGACGGACACACGTGAAGCCCGCTAAAACATTCACGCTAACGACACGCCGGTAAAACACGGTTATGATTGCCCGGCTTTTACCGGTAAACTTACCGGTAATAAAGTACTCGAGTTACCCGGGTCTTTCGGTTTCCTATAATGGTACCGCGGAGACTGGTAAAAAAATTGCGAGGTTTATCTTGTTTTTTTTTTTACGATTTTTTTTTGGCTTTCACATTATATTGACATTACTTTGATAGTTAAGCGTGGGGTCAAAAATATTGTCTTTTTATCACTTACTTATTGAATTATGAAATGTTTTTAACGTGGAAAATTCTTATGCTTAATTAAACCATCACAAAGTCATTATTGAATTAAGCTCGCCTGTGTACATCAAAATTTAATTTGCAAAAAGTCTGTAAAAAGTTTATGTACAATAACGAATAGATAAAATCCTCTCAAGATCTACAGATAAATCATCACTATATGTAATTAAATAACCCAACAAAACTCTACAAGTCGTAAACATATTAAATAAGCTTGTAACATAAGCTCGGAATGTCGCCGTGGGCCGACGACAAATATTTCACAAGACAATGTGAGCAAAAGATAAATATACAAAAAGATAAAAATACGGCGACATGAGCTTCAGCAGATATTGTCAACATCGTAAATCGTAATTCGATAACACCCTGTAGATCTGTACCGAGAATTCCCGACAGTATTGTCACCCTAGTATTATTTTATTATTTTCTTGTGTATTTTGTTTTGATTTGTCGCGAATGAAACATTGAATTATAAGTAGTGTTTGTGGAAACGGAATTTTATTTTGGTGTAATTTTTGGGCATAAAATAAAGTTATATAACAAGCTGACCCGATATTAAGTGTCGTTTAGCTTCATAAATGTATCTGGAGATTATACGCTTCTGCTTATCACATTCAGGAATAAAATACGTAGTCTACGGTGTGTTCTCAAATCCACCAAATATAGACAAAAATATTTCTGACAATCGGTCAAACCATTTCAGCTAAATTTCATGTTTAAAACCAACTGGTATCATCTGTTAAAAATTAAATATATTAAATACTTGATTCCCGGGAATTTGAAGAAAAAATGTTTCGTAGGTTCCGGAACCTACAAAACATCAACAAAAGGTCTGAGAAACTTCCACTAAAGCTGCATTAATTGTGCAGCATCGAACAATGCACAACTCGCGGTATTGTCACCTCCTCGATAAGACGCGGTGTAGCTATCGCGGGCTGAGTGGGCATCCTTGTACTACAAGCGGGTTGCTTTACGCGGCGCCCGCCAACGGATTTATGGCGCCCTGGTACAGTAGATTATTCTGATAGATGCGATTGGTGTGTTGTGCCGATATTAGGGCTTGATAATTTGATGGCGGTTTGATTGTGGGACTTTGAGAGAAAGTCTTTGTAAAAAGAGAAAGAACATCATAGAACAAAGCGTAGTTTTTGGAGCTTCTCTGCTAATACTACTAATATTTCTATCCTGTCCCTTTTACAACGGATTTATGGCGCCCTGGTACAGTAGATTATTCTGATAGATGCGATTGGTGTGTTGTGCCGATATTAGGGCTTGATAATTTGATGGCGGTTTGATTGTGGGCTCTTGGAGAAAGTCTCTAGAAAAAAAGAAAGACCATCGTAATTTTTGGAGCTTCTAAGTAAATACTTTTTTAACCCTGTCCTCTTTACAGCAGTGAGAATCATACAATTGATTTATGGCGCCCTGGTACAGTAGATTATTCTGATAGATGCGATTGGTGTGTTGTGCTGATATATTAGGGCTTGATAATTTGATGGCGGTTTGATTATGACTAAGATAAAAAAGTTGAAAATCGTGCAGGAAGGAGTACTCTTTTGGGTAGTGTCTGAAGGTGTATAATAACATTCCTAATTTTGTTACTATTGAAGGGAAAGTTACAGACATTATTTTTCTTTTCAAACATATTCAAGTACCAATCAAATATTTGTAAAGAAATTTGGTAAAGAAAAACAATATCTGTTTAAGTTTTCATACGTTTATTTTTGTCAATTCTGATCACTCTCGAACTACGTCAACAGCCTTAATCAAATCAACCAATCCAAGCCCAATCAACGAACAAAGTTTAACAAAAGTGCGAACAAGTAATTTCGTCAGCTGCCTCCAACATCCTCACTACTGGACCTTAAAACAAAGTGTCGGTAATTAGTCAATAGGGGAGACGAGGAAACTCCTAACAAGTTATTTGGCGAGCCATTCCGTGCTGTGTTTATTATCCCCGGTGTCCCCAAGTAATTTATTGGGCCCTTAGCGCCCTTGCCCTTAGATGGATCACCTAATTTAACATTAAGGCTACCTACAGGTGCTTTACGGCTATTGATGGTCATAACTTTTGTTTTGCTGTTTCTGTATTGTTCAAATTGTTGGTGCAAGGGTGTGTCATAGAACAGCGTTGGGTGTACTGACCGACAAGGACCGTCAAATGTATTTTCTTTCATAATTTAGGTTTCGCTGGATGACGAGACCAACTTATGTAGCTTTAAAAGTGTAGTACATTTTACTTTCGTTTAAGAAATCTACTGCATCTGTTTGGTCGAGTATACAATATGTTTGAGCTCGTGACTGTACCTTTTTTTTACTATATAAATAAAATAATAAATATAAAGACATTTATCGCTACTTAAGAAAAGACAAGAGAGAGAGGAAAAGACAAAACAAGAGAATATAAAATTTGAATATTTTTCTTATTAAACCCTCAGATTTAAAGGAATTGCTCAGAACAAAAAAATTCTTTCGTTAGTAGTTTCTTAAAAATACTCCTTAAACATATAAAAACAAAAGAACCACGTTCTCGCAAATAATATTGTCACATCCCCAAATAAATATTGCCGTTATTTATTGGTCACGCAAGACAATCGTACGTGTAATTATCGGTGGACAGAGAGACCCCTACTGTTAGCTCCCACACAGTCACGCACTTGATTCTCGAGGTCTCGTGTCGGCCATACGTGATAATGTTCGGAAAGAGGGAACTTTGAAATGAAATAAAATCATTTATTCTGTAAGTATGATAATTCACATTTACATGTCTTAAATATGTTTTGAGCTCGCTGAATTTGACATTTTCTAACTGACTATCCTGAGAAGAAGTGTCGAAACAAACTCAGGGGTCCCTGTCCCTTTTAAAGTCCAGACAATTGTTGTTATTAGTGTGTGAGTGTATAAACAAATGCAGAGCATTTATTAGGCTGGCCTTTTGAGGAAAGTTCCAGATCAATCTATAATTAAAGAAGAATGAAGATCATCATTTAAGTAATGAATTAGCTATGTTCGTCGCATAACATTGGTTTTTTTTTGACGTCAAGATGTATTAAAAAAGCAGGACACATTATACTTATGAGATTAGTAGGATTACATTCATAAACATGACTTCATAAGCCGCATTAATCTCGAATCCGGTCATCAAAATGCTTCGACTCTGAGACATTTCTGCAGCGTCAATCTTTTGTTTTTTTATTCTGATGAACATGTTATGTACTTTTTATAATAATAATAGCGGTCCGACCGATTTCGGCCACGGCGGCCAGTGTTACTATGACACCAGCCAGCTACGCAGGACATATTATAGTGCACAAGCGTGTGCGCAAACACAGGTGCACTCTCTATTCCTTTACTCTCATAGCCCGATGGGACGGTAATCCGACACGACCGGAGAGAGATCAGGCGCAGGACCCACATTTTTACGTGCCTTCCGAAACACGGAAGCTGTGATATTTATTTCTTAAACGCACACAACATTCGAAAAGTCGGTGCGCGCCGTGGGGATCGAACTCAAGACCTCTGACTTAGCAGTCCTACGGTCTCGCCACTAAGCTATCACAGCTTCATGTACTTTTTATATACCTATGACAAACAAACGTCCTGAGTGCTTGGTTTTTGCTCATCTTCCTGCCCTTATCCTATTTTAGCTGAAGTAAAATGTTAAAAGATAATTTATAATATGGAAGTTTGTCTTTTGGTTTTAGCGAGAACACTTTAGTTTACGGCACTCCTTGTGGTTATTACTAAAATCAAAAATCTATTTTCGAACATATAATTTAATTAATCTGAGCATCTTTGACAATTTCCTCATAACTGTCCCAACAATTCTGTTAGCAAGTCTCTACAATTCACTTTAGGTTCCACAGTGTACCAAACAATCTTAGCGCAACCACTTATGTAGTCCTAGTAAATAGTCGTGGTTAGAATTCGGAGACCCCAGGGTGTGCCAAGGTACCAGGGGGGAAAGAGGGGTGGAGGGGGGTGTCCACAAGACACGTAACGACGTCTTCACATTAATTATCTCGACAAGCCTTCCTTCGCCGAGATTCGGACACGGACGTGGCAATCTTTGGTGTTTTGTTTTTATGGTGAAGTTAGGTGTTGGTAAGTTTTCTTTTCTAACTATCATCACTACATAGTATAAAACAAAGTCACATAGTATAAGTCTTTAAAACTACGCAATGTATTGTGGATGGATAGATTGTCTGAAAGATGATATGGCTGCAAAGAGTGTGACTTACGAGATGACGTCAGATAGGAACGTGTGGAAGAAAAAGACATGCTGTGCGACTCCAAATAATAATTGGGATTATTATTTGAAGTTATAACAGTGAAAAAACTATAGAACGATGAATTTTAAGTGTGGATCTAAACTCTACAAAAATATGGTTTCCATCTAATAGGTGTTGAAGAATTGATGAAGAGGGGATAGATATTTTTATGTTGTATACTTTTTTTACATGACCTGAATAGTCAATAACGTTACAATAAATTATCGCCTATCTGTGTTAGGAACAAAAAATGCATCAGACAGTTTCAAAATTTATGTAAATCTTTAATACATGATAATAAGACATTTTAGTCTACACTGTTACAGTTATATTTATAAAATACATGGTAGATGGGAATTACTAAAATTGTAAAATTGTACCCCAGGCATGTTTAAGAGCGGAAATTATATGTATTATCAGATTATGGTCGCATTATGTACCAATATTTATATGTTCCACTTTTTTCAGTTTTGTTAGGCGATATTAAATATTAACTGGTAAGTTGAAGCAGAAGATCAATTGTTTCTGATGAAAATTATGAACTGGTACAGATGACGATGCAATCTTTTTTCAAAACCAATATTCAGTGAAGGAAATGTTTATTAAAAAAAGTAGAGTTTACTCTTTTTATCACAAATTTTCATCTGAATTTCTCTCTATCCATTTCCTAAGCTACTCATTGTCAAGCAAACGATTGTCTACAGCTCCACTATACATTGATCCTAGACTTGACTGGGTTTGTCTGCACGTAGAGCCGAATGGTATAGGTCACCACGCCAATTACTACTTTACGCGACGTGTCTCAGTTTCGATCCCCGCTTAAGACAAGAATTTGTGCGATCCTCAAAGGCTTGTTCTGAGTCGGGGTGTCTTTGATCATGTGAATTGAAAGTGTAAAATCGTCCACGATACAAGGATTAAATCCTTAGTGCGGGAGTCTTCTTTTTAAACTTGCTTCATTTAAAGACTGGAGCAATCTAGTTTTTGTATAAAGTAAGCTTACTGTGTAATAGTGTATGTTGCACGGGATGTTGTGACGAGGTCCCCATCAATAATGAGCGCCGGCCCACGTTCGCGGGACACACACCAAATTATTCATCCGCAGTGTAGGGTTGCTACTTTTACACGAGTATAATTGCTGAAATAAACGTTGGTTATATTGTGATGTTTATTTTTATAGATTTTTAACTCAATCGTAGAAATACTGGTTTTGGTAGTTGTTTATTTAATAAGTATTTCTTTGAAGTTAAGTGTCACTTCTGTTTTTTGGCTTAGATTAATTGAGATAGGCATTTAAAGACATAAGCGTACTGAAGTAAGTGCGGAGTTTTGACTTACCACAAGCTAGAATATGAGAACGTATTATTAAGGATTTCTTCTATTTCTGAACATTAAGCCTTGGTCATTTTGCTTCCCATTTTTTGCTAACCCTATCCCTAACCGGTGTCAAGAGTGACCGTTCGTAAATTATTTGTTCAAATTTAGAACGGGATCGGCTAAACGTTTCGGGGCACCAATAAGTAATACGTCGACCAAATTAAAGTGGTCTCCGAAACTCTTCGTTTAATGGGAACCGGGGGTTGATTGGTGTTATACAGGATTGTATAAGGGGTCCAGTGGTACTGGTGGGTGTGCAGGCATATTGCAATTACTCGGACAGTCCGGTCAAAGACAAATGTTTATGAGTTTGTCACTTGTTTTGGCGGGGACCGGCGGGGGACGGCGGGGGGTGCGGGGTACCTCCGTACCTGCCCCAGGGAGACATATGAGCGTCGGTAGAATTAAGTTTAATGATGTTTTAGATTGATGCACGAATATTTCGTCCGAGTTAATTGTTCGAGTTATTAATGGTCGGCTTTTCAATTACTTTTGATGGTATTTTGTCATTGAGTTCTGCTGTAAACTGTTACGCATTGTGCGCTAAACCTGATCTTGTCTTCTGTTTGTACGTGTTAGATGTTTACAACGTTACGCTTGTTAGGAAAGTAAAATAAATAGGTAACAATATTTTAAAACAAACTGTTTAAAACCTAAAAGCACTTAATTGTTTACATTATGTAGTGAAAGAAATAAAATAAAAATCTTTTTCTGCCTGTAGCCTGAACCCTGAACTACATTCTCAAGAAATTTAAGATTTATTTTCATATGCCTTGCAAACTTTACGCCCTGAAATTTCGTTACCACTAATTTTAAACGACTTCATTTTAATTTTGATATCGACAAACTTTCCAATATCTCGATCAACATCAAACTGACACAACAAATCAGAACCTACTACATATTCCCATCATCATTTCTGTTCACATCTTCCAGTAATTAAGAGGGAAACCTCATAAAGTGGGGCAGATATACAGATATATGTGGGAGCGGGCATCGGGCATCGGGCAGTGTGAGATGTGCCAACAATAAAATGCCTCCATAAACTAGTTGTTGTGCCGAATGACATTACTGAGTACGTGCCTTCTTTGTGTGGCCATAGGAACGACGGGGAAAAAGGAAGGGAATTAGTGTTGAGTTCAAGCTAGGTCTGCTGTCTGGGAGTTTACATACATCTAAACAATCATATAAATGCCAGACTGTGTGTTGCAGCTGAAAAAACAATTTGCCACATTACGCTTTTAGACGCGGTGGTAGATCACCAGCTACGAATCTGGGGAATCAGCTTACAGTTTTGTGGCAAAATTAATGACACTTATATGTGATTGGAGCTAGAATTCGAAAAATCAGATTAAGTTTATAGAGATTAATTTTTCACTAATTGTATCGCTAATTTTACAAGTAGATTTTATGAATTAAACATTTTCTCAGTAGGAATCTACTACTTAGTTAGGCTATTGGTGTTCAAAGTCAACCCAATAAACCAAAAAAATATCCATTTCTATTCAACTTTTCCTTTAATTTCTTCCTGTACTAATTACTCGCTGTCCTCATAGCCATACAAGTCCAAGTCTATGCTGGGAGCGTCGTTACTGTGCGGCGATCATTCTCTCGTGAGGAGCCGACTATCGCACGTAATTAACCAATGTCCGACCGTCCCCGCACACACCGACCTACTACGTATGACGCTGGATAGGGTAGGTTACTTAGCGTAGTTTCACTATCATACGTCGAGAATTAAATAATATTTTAAAAATAAATGATGATCTTGTGTAGAACAATGAATGTGACAACGGTCTATCGTCTATTTCTTTATAGGGGGAGGGGGGGGGGGGGCTTTAAGGTATGTACCTAACTTGCATGAAAAATATAAGGTATTGAAGAAAAAAGAATAAAATGATTATTATTGGTTTTTATAGATATGCAATCATGTGAGTGGCCAGTACCAATAACTTAGGTATTTCAATACAGAATCGCATCCTTTCTGATAGTCGTATTTGCCATCTACAATTTATGTAATGCGAATAATCCTATTAAACAAAATATCAATTTATGACAAAAAAAGAACCGCAAGCAAAAAAGCAAGCCATTTATAAGAAAAAAAGAAAATCCTTCACCAATTTCAAACGCATTCGCAAAAAAACTTTTTTCTTCTTCACCTCCATGCTCTTTACATCTATGCGGCCAGTCGGTCGCGCCCTGCCAATACAGCTGGTTCATTAGCCAGCCTGCCAAACGACCTCCTTGGGTCACCGGGGTCTAAGGACAAGGAAACTTATTGTATTTTTGCCTCACCCCGTGATGGAATGGTCTGTCATTTTGTACAAGAAAACGAGGAAATAAAGTGGCGTCGTAAGAAAGTTCGGCAAATGCGTTTTGCTTGATTAGCTGTTGTTCTAAGGAAATATGTCAGCCATCTTGTTTTTGATACAGACGGGGGTTTGTTTATGGTTGTGTATTGACACGTATTCGAATTAAGAATGACTAGTTACTTTGATTATTATTTTTTGCTTTTTGGTATTTTTTTGTCTAATATTTAATTTTGTTCTAGTTTTGAAAACGTATCCTAAAGCATGCGCTACATTGCATTAGAATAGAAAATTAATTCAAAGATGATTTCATGAGAATTAAGTACTTTCCGTTTTGATAAGTGACGCGAGTATGAATAACAATTAGGTAGTAGCGTTTGGAGAAATGTATCAGAGTTACGAGGATCTTTTAGTACGTGGCTGGAGTCGGAACTAAAGCGGCCATTATACGAAAACCTATCACTTATGGTAGACAGCTGAGTTGATTCTTGTAGCAAATATGCAAACGCCTTAAAGTTAGAGTCATCCATGTGCCTAAAAGGTCCTGGAAGCTCTATAACTTGTCTACAGACCCTGATCCTGACCTCAGTTTAAATTTCAGTAGGCACTAATAAATCGAAAATCATTACGAAAAAAGTCTGTTTATTTAAACCTACTAATAAATACCAGCATTTATTGTGACATGTAGAAAGAACAGTGAGCCAAAAACAAAAGCCAAATAAATCGTCAGTATTAGTCGGGCGATTGATTTCACGCAAAGTGTGTGATACACGCTCCGTTTATTTATATCCTCCCTGCGGAAACGGAAATGACGCGAGCGGTCGTCATCCCCGCCGGATGTCGCCACACTAGCGCCATACGGATTAGCTAGTGGTGTAGCTGGTGGAATAGTGATGTGCCAACTGCCATACAAAGTTAGAACAAGTATAGACAAATCATGAAATCGAAATATTGTTTAAACTTAATCCAAGTGAGCTCAAATATTTTTTTACAAATTTAGTACCTAATCACTGAAACTTAAATTAAATTCATGTCCCAGTTATTAAACACAGCAGACCAATATTTTCTTCTAAAAAAGGCAAAATAACAATAACAATAGAAAGTTGACAGGACATTCCTTTTTCAAATATCTACGCAACACAAAAAGATGGCGGCGACAGAGATGTAAAATTAAAATTAATTTATGCGTACCCCGCCGGTAAAGAATTCTACAGACGAAAGACTGGGGAAGTTCTACGTTTTGATGTAAAGGTACGCTTCCAGAGCGAGTAGGTATTATGTTTATAGCTTGACATCAAATGATGGATCTTTAAAAGTTATCTTTGGTGATATGTGGCTAAACAATTAGTCCTTTATGCCTATTGCATGTTTGAGTGGGTGACCTCTTCACATTTAAAATGGCTTCACTTTGATCTGGCGAAGATATAAATATTACATTTGGCAGAAATATAATATTATATTTACGCCATATGAAGCATATAAGTATTCATTTCATACATCTACGAAACCGTAATCAGAGAAATTCGAGAAAGTCCATTCATTCGATCATCCAATTTCCATTCGTTTTATAGCATATAGCAAAGCTTTCCATGTAGCACTAACCCTAAGAAGTATGAAATATTATCTGTTTAAAAGTTTACGTGGTGAAAATTTCGACATTTTGGAGCAAAGCCACGACATTTGCGGGATGCCAGACAAACATTGGCAGGGGAAAGAAGTCCTTTAATGTCTACCGTACTCTTTGCTAGGTATTCTTGATACGAGAGGAACAAATTAAAAGCTGAAACTTGTGTTTTGTGAAATGAGGTCGCATTTTTGGGGAAATGTATCTAGAATGTTATAGGTGAAGTGAAGCGCAATTTGTGAAATCAAATAAATCACCTTGGTGTCGAGCAGAGGCCTCTTCATATGAGTATTTAACGCGTATTGATCCAAACGACGCATGATACAGAATTAGAATCAACTATTGGCACTTACGTTACCGAGTAATATTCGATTAATCAAAAAGAGGAACTCCAGACACATTCACATAATCTTCCAGTGGCAATTTAATGATACATCAGTGATGTAGTACTCATTGCCGACCGATTTGGGCCACGGCGGCTAGTGTTACTACGACACCAGCCAGCTACGCGGAACATAATTATTATAGTGCACAAGTGCGTGCGCAAACACAGGTGCACTCTCTGATCCCATACTCTGCAAGCTCATACACATAGTCATGTAGGTAGAATGTAAACAGAGATAATACTAAGTAACAATAATTTTTCATTACGTTATTGTTCTAAATGTCTATACTGCGAATATTTGTGAGACACCGATATTAGGTGTGTGTGTCTGTGGGTGGGCGCGGGAAACTTAGCCTCCTGTCGTGAAGGCGAATCCTTACCGCGTGACTACGACAGGGAGATTTCACCCTAAAATTATAACAACTTTACACTTACCATCAAAAAACAAAACACACCGAAATTGCGACTCTATTCTTTAGTTCATAAGAGTGGCTTTGACAAATGTTGAGATGTTGAGGTGTGAGAGTAATGTTGTGAAATTGTATATTTTGCCGCTTTTTTAATATAGGTGGCAGACACAAAGTCCTGTTTATGGCAATTTGTTTCCGTGGCGTCGTCGCCATATTAATAAATTTATGGTCAATTTTTCGGGTTAGCGTGGAATTAACGTTACATTGGATTTTTTCATTAGTTTTTTTTTATGAATAATGATTGATTAAGGCAATAATAAGAGGGGAGATGTGTTGATAGAATTATTAAAGAAACACGATGTTTTTTTATTCTATATTGTCTTTCGAAAGCTTCAAATATGTAGTTGAATATTTTTATCGTATTCATCATATCATTCCCCTGCCCTTATCCCAATTACTATTTGAGGTCGGGCAGCATGTCATATTCTTCTACAAGTTCCTATCTGACGTCATCTCACAGACAACACTCTTTGCAGCCATATTATCTTATATGACAGTAAAAATAACCTAAAATAATTAAAAAAATAGGCCAGTACTAAAATCAACTTTAAACCTAATCGTTCCAAAAAAAGTTCACATCAAAATCTAAACTTCCGAATGAAATAAACCTCCTTCAATACCCCCTATCTAAAATACTCCAAGCTTGTACGTTTGACCTCTGTCCCCGCTATCAGCTCACACACGATTTACGACGCAACACAAGTGTATCGAGATTGACCGCCGCTAATCTACCGTGCGACCTTACTGAAATTCAATTGAAAATTTCCGGATTTTTCCGGTATTCCCCGGTATTTTCCCGTTTTCCCCCGATCGGAATTTTTCTTTAAGTGATGTTTTTAAATGGTTTCCGTTAGATTAGACACGGGGTACAGTCGCACTGGCTACTAACATATCTTTCTTCAAGATTTTTTGTTTTTAAAGACTTATTATTTTTTTTTTATTTAGATATTTTTGTCATATATAAAATGTGCGTGTTTTGTATTCCGTTTTATTTACGTTTCTTCTGAATGAGGTATACTTCGAAAAGAACTCTTTTGTATGTGTGATTAATTATATTTCCGTAACTTGCCTGTTTAGGTAAGGTAATCATTTGATTATATTCGTCACATTTATTTTTTTATGTCAGTGCTCCATAAAATAACTAACAAACCTATAGTCGCCCATTTTTGTTAAAGATTCATTGACATAAATTCCAAATACAACTTCAATACTCTCGATTTCTTATCTGCTCCTGTATCTATGGCCCCTATAAATAGGGGTCCAGTAAAACTATTAGAATGTATGTCACGGCGGTGGACGGCCACACATCACCGCCAACGAGGGGTGAGACAGAAAGTGGATTTTAAAGTGTTCCCTACTGATACCCCCGGAATTGAAGCTTGAATGTTGGATTAAATGTACTGGAAATAAATAATTGTTGAGAGAAGAAAAGAAAACACGGTTAGTGCAGTATCGTGCGGTTTTTATTTAGGTATTTTAATTGAAAAAATTGAGTTGAAATATTATATGTGATTAAATGGGAATCGAACCCACGACCTCTGCTATATCAGTTTTTGCCACTAATCACTCAACCAACAGGCCAGTCAAAGACGTTGTTTTGTGTAAAAAAGTTCAAATCCAATCTTAAATTATACCTACCTAAACCTGTAAAAAATCACATGACGAAGTTAAACATTTTTTATTTTCAAATAGATTGAAACATCCTATCGAAACGATACATTCATTATTCAACATGACTCCCAAATAAAACGCAGCGTTCACGGCAGAACGGGCAGAGACACTAGGACATAAGAGAGGCAATTTTGATCTCGCAAAAAGGTTGGAAACACAGCCCTCTCCAATTTCACAGAGAGCCTCTACAAAAGATCACTCACGTTAACTATGAATGAACCAAAAGAACCCACCAGTCCGAATACTAAAAATTAAAAAGTAAAACATTTCCGAAACGGAAATAGGAATTGAATTTAAGTACATTTAAAACGAACCCCTGGCTTTGACTGGCCCAAATAATAGAATCCCGGTCGAATGCGAATGTTTTTTTGATCTTTTTAGTGTTGCATCCCCTTAACGGCGGAGGCATTTGCGCCGCGCGACTAAATGGATTATTTTCTTCGTGTGTTCTTTTTTGAAAAACAATTTTCAACCTTTTTTGAGCGTTCCTTTATTTCAACGGCCACGTCTAGGCCTGCTCCGTTGCCCGCTGGCGGTAGTTACGGATTAGTTTAGGGTGTTTTGTTTGTGTGTTTAGAGGTCTGTATATGTTGGTGGGGTATCAAAAAGAGGAAACAAAACGTTGACAAGGACGGGGTGTGATTGGATTAAGGAGGGTTGACTTTATAGTCGCGTCGCGGTGCAATTTGGAAATTGACTTTCGGAATCTGTTTATGTTGCGGTTCAATTCTTTTTGTTTGAGGCATTTGGTGTCATTTTTTAGCTTCTATCGAATTTGCGCGGTTACTTCGCGGATTAGAATTTCGTGTGGTGTGTTTTTATTGCGTTTTATTTGCATCTGGATGTGTTTTTAGGTGTTTATGGTTATATTTTGGTATGTGCAGATGTGACAGTATATTATTTAGTATGGATGACGCAACACTGAATATTATCTTTATTAAATAATCTAACCGTAACAGATTCTTTGAGCCGTTTCTGTCTTGCTTCAGGCGAAAAAAATCCTGTTCATGTAACTATAAGAAGAAAAGTATTCATAATCAGTTCCTCATTCTTTTCACTAGTCATTAAAGAAAAGATAGTAATTTTGCTGAGTTAAGACTAGACCTTCAGTTCCGAATTAAATAATAATTCATTTATTTTCCAAAAATATGAAAACAAAAGAAAAATCGTAAACATCGAAAAATACTTGTCATCGAGCAATCGCGTTTCGAGGCGTGAAGGAGAGCATTAATTTTGTTCAACAATCTGAATCACAACTCCCTTGCAACGACAGACCATTTGTCATGACACAGTGACGTGGCAAGATGGCGGCAATTGTTATGCAGTTTGCAGAATTGTTTGGGTTAATCGGGAAGAGAGAAAAACGTATTTAAGAAGGGACTGGAAAGAAGAAGAAATGGGATATGATTGCTTAGAATGGATATGGAGTGGTCTAGATTTCAGATGTAAATAAGCGAGAAAAAGTATTTAAAGAGACCGTTTGGACAATGGAAGAATTTGGATATGATTGTATAAGAATAGGTATGGAGTGGTTTAGGGTTCGGAAGTAAATCATGGTTATAAGGTAAAACGAAGAATTGAGAAAGTGTGTTTTGTGGGATTGTCAGGACTGTTGCAGTGGTTAACGCCAAATATTTCTTTATCATAGTCATATTTGTCAGTTTAGCCTGTTCTTGAAGTCAGCTTTCGATTTTACCGGATAAAATAATAAAAACCATATTCTACATGACAGTATTGGGCAACTCATTCAGGGTATTGTAAGTCTTGTAAGATAGCGATCTATGTATTAATATGGTTTCAGAATACACTCATCACCAACTACCAAAAACCTTCAACAGATTTACAAATTAGTCTAAAATCCTTATAAATCTTTCACCTATAAATTACAGCATCATCAACTCCCTACGGTCCTTCAGTACGTTCGGACATCGCCGATACATTAAAAACTTTACTTTCATATTCGGCTACGTAGCATGGAGGCAACATTAGCACAACAAAGCTTGCCGATCCGTCATACCATGACTACTGATATATTTTAATGGAGCTGTACTTTTGATCAGAGTATTCTTATTATTGTGGGAGGATTAGATGCCGGTTAGAGTGGTAAGAGAAAGAGAACGAAATGTTATTATGGTTCTGGTATGTGTGTGCTTCACGAATGTCAGTAGGCCAGTTGTCGATGCCAAATTATTTGAACGACTTACATTGAAACATGTATGCTGGATGTGTAACTGTAAGTGTTGTGCTATCTGAATTGATATAAGTGTATAGAATAATGACTTAATCTATGTAATGTAATGCAAGTGCAAAGTTATTTCCTTCAGCCTAAAATTATGCTAGTTTATTTCTTAGCATTTTGTACAGTAAATAGGGACAATCCATTACTGCTGTTATTCAGTAGTACCACTCTCTTCTCTGAGTACATATCAAACAATTTTTTGTTTAATTGCCATCTAACACGAAGTTTTAATCCACGACCATTTAAGTAACACCAAATACTCCGACATAAACAAGAATGAATCTAACGACGGTCTCTATCAATCACTTACGGAAACCTATCAGGGCATATCCATTATGCAAGAGATAAGTTTGTAGAATAACTTGTGGAAAACTTGCCTGCCGACCCTTGGAGAGAAAACATATACTCATTGTACGACGACATTACGTTATGATGGTATGTCTCGAAGGACCGGAGTATTGTAGATTTGGTTGTCCTAATGATTTTCTGTGTAAATGGAAGCTTCTCGAAAAAAAAAACCAGTCAATTATATTTAAAGTTCGTCTTGTAATGGACGTGATTAGCTATTGGAATTGGTACGAACGACAGGGCTTTGTGTGTAAAACGAATGTGACAAGTATGTTATTGTTAAAAAATACAATTGCTTGTCTTGCAAACATTATTTTTGACAGCCGCGTCCGTTTTGCAACTTATAAGCATCTAATAGCCCTGCCGCATTAACGAGGCGATGCAGTCCTAGGAACAGAAATCTTTGAATAGTTATATAATCTAAGAATAACATAGACTTGAATTGTTAAATCTTACTGGAAGTACAAATCACATACTACTAAGTACTAAAACAAGCCAACCATTAGTTTCAATAACACCGACATCACCGTTAGGTGTAAATACAACATCGACCGCCATGAAACCAAAAGCCCATCCACCTCAACATTCAAACTTCGATAGTTCGGCCATTTCAATTCACAACATGTCGTTCAAATCGCAATCTTAAGGCGAACACTGTGAAACTGCTTCAAACATCTGTTGTACACTTGTACCCCAGCGTAACCCCATCCAAATGGCATTACCATAACCTTTATGGGAAGGAAAAAATAATAGGCCACTTTGGGCACTTGGAACAAAATGCCACTTCTAAGGGTCAATATAGATTCTGCGTCCCCTTTGTGCGTGATGAAAAGCGACGATCTAAATGACGGGTGACACATACGTGGCCTTTGTGTACGGGCTGCATTGCAGGGTTAGACGGGTAGCCTTTTGGTCGGTTCAAAAGTTGGGTGTAAGATGTTATTCACTTGTTTTTTAGGAACTAATTGTTTTTTTTTAAATTAAACTGCCAGTAATTTTAAATACAAGTCCTAGAGGAAAGGTGGCTAACTTTATTTTTGAACTTTTGTTGCAAAAAGACTAGTGCATACGTCTAACCGCCATACGCAAAAACTACTCTTAGCTAAGAGTCGTTCTAAAATATTTATTCCTCTCTACATTCAGCTTGACAAAGAGAGCACGTGACAACTAAGGGCGACATTTTGACGGTCGCTACATAAAACTTGTACAATCTTTACAAATATTTGAGTCTATTCATCCCTTCATTCCTGTTATACCCCACCCCAAAGTACGTCACGCGACAACTCGCTAACTTCACAACTAGATGGCGCTGTGCTTGTGACGTCATCATTCTGAATCGCGGTGTTAAGATTTTCCGCGGCTGGACGACGTCCGCTCGAGTTTTTAGAAACTGCCAAGACCTTACTTCATAGGATCATTTCTATAGTAAGCTCTTCTCGAGACTTTCACACTACGTGAGTCCTCACTAGCCACGTTGATGAGATGTGGCGCGGTACCCTGAGCGTGAGGCGGGCGATGGTTTGACCACCATCAGCCTTCGATGATCGTTCGCTTCCCAGCGATGGGAAGAGTGGGGTACTGTCGCTATCTGAGTGGCTATTTTGAAACCTTTATAAAGCAAAGAACCCGCTCTTCAAGAACGAATGGTTATAGAGAATAATAATATCCAGTTGACCGTACTAAAAGTTGTTATGCTACTTGTAATTTATAAATGTCTGAAGGAGCACTTAGGACTGACACTTTTCAGGGACATGTCGGAGAAATAGCCTACGACATTTTCGCAGCCTTATCAAAATCACACAAATGACAAGAAATCTGTGAAGCTGTATCGGAGGAATTCGACAGGGAATACTATGACCCGAGTTTTATACTTTAGTTTACTTCACATAATATTGCACCAAACGTTATGAAAGTGCGTGTGACCTTAAATAATGTTGTTCAACCGCTACGTTCGTGAGTAGCATGCAGAGTACAGGGGTCTCAAGACCCTCACAGGGGATCTTGGACACGTCGGGCGTTTTGGGAATTCCACGGACGAAGCTAGTTGAAGATTGGGACGGTGGGAAAATTCATGGGTCGACGCTTCCCAAATATGTACGGGATTTTAAAGCTTAGCGAATGTGTGTCGCAATTTTATTCTCCCATGTTGTGATGTTGGCAGAAAAAAAAGCTAAGAGAAGTCTGCGTAAAAATATGATTGTAACATTAGTCTTACTGATGGAAGATTAATTCGTACGAGATCCATGAAGCTTGACCAGAGAAATCTTAGGGTCTTCTCTGGTTGATTTTCAGATTCTTTGCATGACCGAGGCAGTAAATAGCTGGAAATTGACCTGCCCGGGCTCGGATCTTCCCGAACAACGTTCTTCCCAGAGACAGTGGGACGTGCCGCTTTGTAGTTTGATACGGAATGAATTAATTGATACGTCAATCAATACTGCAGAGCGCGCTCGTCTTTTGGCTGTGGGAGAATGGGAATCGGGTCTCTGGTTACAGGCACTTCCGTCAACTAACGTCGGTACGATGTTGGACAACAATACTTTCAGGCTCGCCGTTAGCTTGCGATTAGGTGTACCGTGTCTCATCTCTGTCAATGCGGTGAAAGAGTCGACTGCCTTGGCCATCATGGCTTGTCCTGCGGCAGGAGCGCGGGGCGCATACCGCGACACGCAAGTATTAATGACATTATTCGTCGTGCTCTTGTCACTGCTGGTGTACCTGCTGTTCTAGAACCGAACGGTTTGGTACGCAGCGATGGTAAGAGACCTGACGGGATGTCTTTACTTCCCTGGAAATTAGGGCCGGCCTTTGGTGTGGGACGCAACGTGCGTCGACACCCTTGCGCCGTCCCATGTTCTAAGTTCGGCGGTCGCGCCCGGCGCTGCTGCTGGAGCTGCGGAAACCCTAAAGCGACGAAAATATAATAACCTTACGGGCAATTATATTTTTGAGCCCCTTGGGGTTGAAACGCTAGGGCCATGGGGTCCGGGTGCACGAGCTCTGTATAAGGAACTCGCTAAGCGCTTGGTCGACTCCACCCGTGATCAGAGGGCTGGACTGTATTTCGCGCAAAGAATTGGTATTGCCATTCAGCGTGGTAATGCGGCCAGTCTCCTGGGCACGTTTCCCGCCATTGACGGAGATGAGGATATTTTTTTCGACGCTTTGTAAATATGTAATTTTTTTAGTTACATAAGTTTAGTCATAAATGAAGCTTATGAACAACATATTTTACTCAATAAGAAAAATGGAGTAATAATACAGTTGTACCACTCCATATCCAAAACAGTAATAAAACACAAGAAACTTAACAAAGGAAAGGTGAATGAAAATCAATGAATGAATGGAGCCTAATCATAGCGTAGAACAATATCAGATTACTTCAAAACCACCGACAGTAGGCCATGTTCAAACCAAGCTTATAACCCTGTTAGTCACCAGCGCAAGTGCCAAAAGCAAATAAATTAACACGGCTGCTGTTTCAACTATCTGTCATAGATGTTAGAGGACACTGATGATTATAGGCGTCAATTTTGAACAGGCTGTGAGCCCCACAATGTGTCCCAAAATTAACCTGAAACTATACTTTTTACCGTACGCATAGCTTTTTACCGTGTTATCGGTTAGGTTATTTGTGAACTAAGAAAATGACTAGGCGTAGCGAATCGTCGCTGACGTGTAAACAAAATCAAAATGCGTAAGGCTTGCGCGCAGTCATCATTAATAGCTTTAGTTTGAACTACACCTGATCACAAAACAATACCTTCGTATCATCTGGTAATCAGCCGAAACTGCGTATTGCACATCCACCTGTGTATTACCATAAGAGATTAGAGCTTCACAACGTCTAATTTCTTAATTACAGAGAGAAATCCTCAAAATTTTCAAAGGAGTTCGACAAAAGAGTGTTATTAGTCTAATACAGAAGCTAAGAGGTTTTCTTGTAAGGTTTAATGCAGGATCTCTACGCATCGCGTTTTAACCGGATGTCCTATTAAAGTAATCGCCGAATTTCAATAAACAACCGTTTTTTTAACTCGCGGTTGTTTTTTTGGTTTGGGAAGTTTTGGTAGTAGTTGATACTTGTTAGTTTGTATTGATTTTCAATAAATGACTAAAGCGAGAAATAGTTTATTTTTGTTTTATCATCTCGATAAGTATTTTGTGAGACACAATACCGTTAGGTAATATTATTAAATAATATTGGATACGTATTTTTTATTTTGCCCCGCAAACACGAATTGATGGAAATACCGTCAACGAAACTTTTGCGTGACGTTACTCTTTCGTGTAAATTTCGCGAATGCTTTACCTACGTCACAAGCCCCTTCTATAAAATTTAAAACATTTTAACCGATGACATTTTTTATTGTTTAGTGTAAAAATACGTGTCTAATATTTTTACTTATCTATCTGGCGGACTAATCTAAATGTAGAGAACTATTACATACACATTTTTTTAAATGCAAGTACTTAAGTCTAACAATTTAAATGACAAAAATACAGCATTCATAAACAAAAGTCACTATAAAACTTACAACAATATTCGGTAAAGTATCAAAACCTCTTAGTCCTGCGGTTATAACCAAATTAAATGATTGTGGGGGCTACCTGTATTACGCCTAAGGATACGTTTTATTCTGTCTGCCTCAGGATGCGTATCGCATGCTAAACCGCACTAACCCAAACCTCCTTAAAATGTACTGGAACATTATATTTAAGAGTTATTAGCTATCGTTTTTGGTACTTTCTTTCCGAATGGAAATGAGAGTATTGGTAGTCACAAGCAAATACATTTGTACACGACTAAAACAATTGAAGTTTAAGTCGTAGTCAAATGATGTATGAACTCGTGAAATTTTCTTTCAAAGTTTCAAATTAAACATTTTATGTTTATAAAATACGTTACTTTTTCCTGTGTTTGGAGGTGAATATAGGTTTGTCCTACACTACAGAGATTTTGTTTATAAGAGAATATAAATTATATCTCTTTAGAAACCAAGAGAATAAGTATAAAACATGACAAAATCGGAAATGATCAGCTGCACGTATTTTCTATATTCACACATGCAAAATAATATACGCAGATACTATATAAATATTGTGAAAATAAGGCAAAAATTCCTTTACAATGATAAAAAGGAAGTTTTACGTCACTTATAGGGAAACAAGTATTCCAGATACCCAGAAATGTCCCTACTCAGTATACCACCTTCTTTTACAAACCTTTTACTAACATCTAAAGAAATCGCCTGCAACCACAAACCCTATTTAGTTAATTGAAAAAATACTAAACCGGCATCGAACGTGTACTTTATCTCACCCCTTTCTGGAGAGGCCAGGTGCCTGTACCACGGAACTCTTAAAGGACGACTACTGTCGCTGCCGAAGCGACAAAACGTTCTACACGTCAAGTTTTATCAACGACAGCAGCTTGTTTTAGGAGTTTCGTGGTACAGGGAGGAGTCCTTAGGGATCGTCCCGATTGGTATTCTTTATTACGAGCGAGCCCCGTGCCTGTTTGGCACTCGCCCCGAGTAATTGGCGAAATATTACCAAATATTTGTTACCGGTTAAATTAGGGAGCGTCTTCTGTTTTCCTGTTTTTTCCGGAGATAAGAATTATTTGTTGTATATCTTTATAATAGGATTCATCGAAAGAGAGGTAATGTTGTATCGAATCAGAAAATTAATGAAATATTTTTAATTGCTATTAGGACTAAAAAGTTTTAAATACTTAAATATATTGTAAGCAGATAATTAATTTTGTAAATTATAATAAAAATCTTCAATTGTCTCTTAAACCTGACAGAAATGATTCAAGTGTAATTATCAATATCCCTTTACTACCTACATTTTCAAATCAAACAAACCAACAAAAAAAAAATCCCAAAAACAATAAAAAAAATTACATCCATTCCCATACGTAATTGTTTGAGTTGTAAAAAGTAATGCAAACATACCTGCCTACCCTGTTCTCGTAAAAGCGACATGCCCCATCGCAGTCCCGTGGCGTCTCGACTAAGCTTTTCAAATATTAAAATTTAATCGTCCGGTTGTCGCGAGTCAAATTAGCCTCTCTTGAGGCAGTCCCAAAGAGTAGTGGATTGGTTTGTGTTTTATTAGAAAGTAGGCAGAAAAGTGGTGTAAGGTTAGATTGTTGTCTCTATGAGGAAAATTTTGAACTTATGGTCACATATTATTATGGCTTGTTCAATGCTAGATTAAGGCCCTTTTTGCGAAGTCACACGTGATTTTAAATTTGATTTGATTACCGGGGTTGACTTTGCCAAAACATGTAATTGTTTTATTTATTTTTTATTTCATGTCCAATTTGTGATTTCATGTGAAATTATACTTAAAAATATGACCTCATCTTTGTCACCATAATATTATTATAGTGTTAGGGATAAATGTGTCGGCAAGTTGACGAAGAGACACGGCGCACTGCGCCATGTAACACAATTGTTATAATATTACTTTAAGAGGCCGGTAGGCAGCATATTCTAATTTAAAATAGTGACGTATCTGCAAACCTTCTTACATGTTTAATCTTTGGTTTAATCGCGCCAGCAGTGATACGGACAACAGTGTAATTGCCTCGGAGACGAAGAAAACTGTTATTAATATCATTCGCGAAGGAAACACAGACTGAATGATTTACAAGACATTCCCTTGTATTAGCTATTCTAAGTTAATATTCCCTTTCTCTGGAGTGTCGTTTTATTTTATTTTGTTTAGTGACAGCGTGTTTTGTTTGTTTTGATTGAATTAACGCCTTGTTGCCTTGTTCTTGGATCTTTGATCGTGATGATTGGGGATTACTTTTTGATTCTTGAATTTTGAAGTCGCATTATTGCTAAGCGCCCTGTCAAGTCTTTTTGAAGTTGATTGTGTTTTGTTCTGGTAGGTTATTGTTATGAATATTAACGTTATGATGTTTTATATATAGAACTTATTTGTTGGAAACTGTGATGTGAATATAAGGAACAGTGAAAAATGTGTCGTTAATTGCAATAAAAGTTCTGCCTTTCAAATCAAACAAGGTATTTTGAGGTACGTGGAGTTTACCACTGCTTTCTTTGCGATCAATTGAAACCGACGTTCATTTCATACGGGGTCGATACAGTAGTAGTATGTGACGGAACTTGCTGCCAGAACTGTTGATACATAACTGCCAAGGATTTATTATATAACCCTATGTCATTAATTATTAAATACGGCCCTCATGATATAATGTATAGATTATACTCCATTTGTTCAGGTAACTAAATGTAAACTATCTTGGTTTGGCGTTACTTTAACCAAAAAAAATAATTTGTAATATGGATATTACTAATTATAAATCTTTTAAAGTTTTAGAAAATCTGAATGTATTTCAAGTTATAAAACATATTTCAAGATCACATTTTGTATAAAAGACCTACCAAAGAACGTTTACATTAAGTTAATTACCTAAACAAATGGAGTATACTACCTCACTACGTTCTCGCTACCTCCCTTATTTTCTGAGAAAATTCCTTAAGTCCTTTGACCCGCTCCTCGCTCCGCTCATCACCAACTCCTCTCACCATCGATGTGACCCGGCCATGTCGCCGGTCGCCGTCCCTGGATCGATACAGCCTCCTGCACTTGAGCTTTTTGCCACCCCGCCCGCCCCGCGCCGCTCCCCGCCCGCCCAACCCCCGGTCTTGGGCGGTGATATTATGTTGCTATTTTTATGTTTATTTTACTTTTATTTTAGCTGTGAGGCCTGATTATGTTGGGTTTTAGCTGTGGATGGGATTTGTCGTTTCTTTGTATTAGGTAGCTGGAGATAAGCGTTTGTGTAAATGTAGAGTAGGTTATAATTATAATTATTGAATGGAGTGTTAATTTTAGACTTCATTTGAGTGGTTTAAGGTTTAAGTTTGTTTATTAGTTTTGTCTGTTGGTTCTTCACCCCGAGTTCCGAATGTTCTAATTGCGTATGTTACTTTTGCAAACAAAGGATTCTTATGTATCGTCTTCCTGAAAGACATCTGCAAAGTATCTAGCTTGCTGTTGCAATACTGATAATGTTCTCTACATATATGTTACTTAGACTGAAAATCTTTTCTATATGTCTACATATTCGTCCTTTCCATATAATATCAGGCGAGATAATCTCTCTATGAAAAGCCTCCACATAAGGCTCGGTACATAATCCCATACCCACCCTACGGAGGCTTTTTAAAGGGCCCACAGTGACACAACGACGTTGTCTCACTCTGCCACGCCTCTTGGCGACAAAACCTTCGGCCACGCCCAACGCGACACTTTCCACCAATCAGGAGGAAGGATGGAAGGTTTTTTATGATTATTACGTAAGTGGGAGGCTTTAGTGGAAATAAAAAGTTTAGGGCGTGGTGACTTGGAAACTTGTGGAAGGAAATTTGTTTGTACTGGTGTACTTACATTGTTATGTTAAGGTATTGTGATTGCCCGTTGGTATATAGGTACTGAATATCACTGTTGTCGTTCTCATATGAGATTTACAAGGTTTCAGATAAGAACGTCACGTAACTAATAGTGCCTGAATCTAAATCTCACACACTTATGTTAAACATTACTATAAGGAATTAAAATACCTGCAAAAGAAAAACTTTAATACATTTAATAATAATTAATAACAAATAATAAAAAAATAAAATCACTCGATTAAGGTAAATTTTCTGTCTATTGTCTTTCTTGGTCCTTTGATCCGCGTTTACCATAGCCAAAGGACTTGTTAGCACAACTCAAGGACCAATTCCTTGCAATATTCTCATTTGTGTCCTTTTTCCACGAACATAACCTATCTAAAAGAATTGTTACTCCCAACATGCATTGTGTAAGATGACAAAGGAATTGGGTCAAGAGGGCGTAAGCGCTTCATTGCCATTTATGCAGAAAGAATATAGAATTCACGACTTTACGAGCTAGGACCAAATTAGCCTTTAAATTTTTAGGAGGATTGAACTAGTATAAACTTATTAGTTAAACTAATATTTTTGGTTTTCTCTGTATATTTAAAGATCGATTACATTTATGAACTAGATATTAATATGTGATGTTTAATATTATTATTGTTCTTCATTTTGTTGTTAACATATAATTAAAAAATCATCTCTAGAAAGTTATAATAAGACAAACAAGGTATGGTTTTAGACAAACTTTGTTCTTGCTATAAATATATCTGTGGAATAATTAAGACACAATTTATCTCCACTCTACATTAAATACTTCTCTTCTCTACATTCAAAGCTTACTGCAAGAGCTTTTAATTTCAAACCCCTTCACTAACTTTATTAGTACATCTAAATACAGTACAATATTTAACAGGCGGGCCCTAAACGTTATACTGTTCGAGATAAAAAACATAACGACGTATAAACGACAAGCACGGCGCATCTTCCCCCCATCCCCCCTCCCCCTATGGGGGGGTGGTTAGGAGGGGGGGTCCACCCCCGCCTTTGTTCGGCACCCTGAAAGTAAGGCTTAACATTTTTCAGGTCAGATTTTTATATAAGACACAGTAAGATTTTATTTTTTATGTAGTCTTTTTTTTGTTTGGTCATCAAAGATTACGATAATGATACGGTGCTTTAGGAAAGAGTATTAGTTTTCTGTGTGTGCAAGACTTTTGCTCAATTGTGGGGTTATGGGATCAGTACTATCTTTTACTTAGTATACCTTAAACCTATAGTACCTGGATGTATAATTCTGAAAATAGATCGTAGTGTATTGCAATGGGAGAGCCCTATGTCCTACAATGGGTTGTTGATAATCATGTTTTAGTACCTAGCTATATCGAACAGAGGGCTACAATGGGCTGTTAATAATCATGACTTATAGTGGCTATACCTACTTAGTGGTGTAATATTTAACAGTATTTCTAATATTAGGTATTTCCTTAATATACTTTAAATTTCAATCGAATTACACCATTTCATCTACATAATAATATCATCCTTTTAGGCATAGTTCTAGCATCCATACCTATCTCTACAAGTCGACCTGTTCTATACTTACTACTTTACATTCACTCAATTTGTCACACCCAATCATTTTAATACGGCTCGTGCCTGCAGCCAACACACCTACCACCATAATTTACAGTAACACCGTTGCATTGGTGGAAAAGAGACGTTGCTCTACGCCGTGTGGTATACTGTCTCGCTTTCACAACTGCAATAATTTCACTTAAGGAGGTCGTGGTAGGTGATAGGTCAAAATGTCTTCTAAGAAGCTATATTAAGAGCCAAAGCCTGTATTAGGCACACCGTGACATTCTATAACCATACATAATGTCTTACTTGAGGAATCATCTTATTTAAAGGAAAAACGATAAAGGCTTCTCGGTAAATATATACTTAATTTCCACGCTGTTTCAGGTTTGATATGAATAATTTTATGTTTTTTATCGACTTTAATAAAGGAGGTTCTTAATTCGAGTATTAAAATGTATGATTTTGTTTTGTTCAACATTTTATTCTTATAAGTAAAAAGTAATGGCAGTTTTCCAAATACTACGCATCTTTCTCAAAAATCAGAAGAGTATTGACCACTGCGCTTGTTTTCTAGATATAAGTATGTTGTTAATATGAAAAAACAGTTTTAAAGGCACCTGTAAACATAGGTTTTAATGGTAAATACTCTTTAAACAAAATCTAAACATCAACATTATTACTCTACAATTCCGAAACTAACACTTCAAAATGACGCATAAAATTCTCCACATAAAAAAGAAACATTTTTACGTAGACCCGAGAAAAACACTCCATCTAAATGTATGTTCCTTTCAACCGAACTTTGCTTACTAGATACAGGCAACTACCGAGACATCGCAACACAAAAAGCTCCATTCGCGAAAATTCAAAGGGCCCTTTTGACCCAGCACTCTAATTGAGACCCGTCTACGACCCACTCAGACTATATTCAAGAACGAATACATTAATAAATGTATCGTCAGTGAATGGGTGCTTTTATCAAAAAGGAGATGCTTGAATTTACTTACATAATGTACAAAAATATACAAATTAAGTGTAGGTGGTTGAATGGGCCCGAAGCGAAAATAAATGAATGGTTGTGCACTCGGAGGGTTAATACACAATATTCAAGCTTCAATTGAGATGTTGCTAAATAACATTGTGAGTGCTTGTTGAGTACAAATTGTTTATTTTGCGACTTAACTATAGTTATTATTGTGAAGAGCGTTTGTTGAGTGTAATAAGTATTAATAATACTTGAAACAGATTTTGGTTCGAAAAGAGTTTTTGAAATTTGAATATTTTTATCTGAAGACGGGTTCAGTGTTTGAATCTTGAAGAAAATGAGTACAAATAGTATTTATAAAACCAAATTTTATACGATCATTTGTTCGATGTCTGGGCGTAATTTATCTATAATAAGTATGTTTTAGAAATATATATCGGTTGTCTAGTACCACAAGCTACTTAGTATGCCTAACTTCAGACTAGATAGCGTTGTGTGAATGTTGACGAATATAACTCTTTAATACTTACAAAATGTATTAAACACTATTTCACCACCTAGTAAAGTCTACCAAATTTACAAGTTAGTTCAAACACTGCTATTTCTAGACAATATATTTACGGTAATGGTCTATTATCAACACATATCGTATGTCAATACAGAACTGGAATAGAAAGTCGTTCGATAGGCAGTAAATATCGAATGACGACCTAATTGGCGCCTGCATTGATTTCCGCCTGCCATAATTAATTGTACGAGACTGAAACTGTTGTGGTGTGGATGTTCAAATACACAATATAGTTTCATGGTCCATATTGGTTTTTAATTAAATAAATAATAATAAATATCTTGAAATTCAGTTTTAAAGAGGTAGGTAGAGATTATTACGAGTGGCCTACTAAGCACAACTTTTGAGGTTTTGGAAGAACAACTCCGTGTGGCTCCCAGACACCATTAGAGTTCGATTTTTTATTATAATGTAGGTTTAGTCAGTAATCAATTCAGTAATTAATCAATTGGTAAGAGTTTTATTGTTGTAGAATTTTCCTTATTCCAGAATTATTTCTTTATTTCCTTTTAGATTTTGGCAATTGTTTATTCGAAAAAAAGAGTTGCTGTACAGTACAGGATTTTAAAACGTTATTTTTTACTCTAGTTCCAAAATTAATTCTAAAAATATTCTGTATAAAGTACATACTAATTATCTCCAGAATTCCAAACAAAACAACGCGCATTACTAAGTAACATAAAGATGCAGATCAATAGCAAAACATCCTCTTAACATCGCTCGCTAATTGCGTAAGAAAAATTAATTCTTCAAAAGGGTTCCTTATCCGGAACGAGGCCCAAAGGACCCCTATTAGGGTTCAGTATCACAGGGCAAGCGCATACTCAAATAATTGAACGAAAATATGTAAATGAGTTTTCACTCCGAAAATTAACTTTTTCATTATGAATTATGTCCTTCGCATTGTCTTCGAAACGTCTTTTGGGAGTTTTTCGAGATTTTACAGTTTTCTAACCCCTCACGGCTAGAGGTAATTTCGCGAGAGGGTTAAAGTACCCGGCAGTTACGGAGGGTTAAGTGTTTTCGAGTTTTAAATAAATATTGAGTTTTCTTGAATGAACTTTTGTCGTAAAGGTGATTTAGGATTTGAGTTGATGTTGTTTTGTTTCGTAGATAGTTAAGCGAAGTCTTTATCTAATTAAGCCAAGTGAATTCGGTATTCTTCACTAGATACCTTTTATGTTTTGTACATAGTAATTATACAGAAATACTGTGAAATAAATAATTTATTTTTGTTTATTAAGATCGCAAGACCTAATAGTGGCCAAAATCATGATCTAACGGGGTGAGAATGATGTTACTTTACTTCATATTAAGAAGTCCAGTTTCATTTAAAACTAGTCGTGTAATCGGTCGAAATACGTGTAAGTGTAAAGATACAATGTTATAAATAAGTCTAAATCCTCGCAAAACTTATTAAAACACTTTGAAAGTAAAAAAAAACCTATTTTGTATGAACCACCGTATATAATATCTACAAACGGCAATCCAAGCGACTTTTAATATTATTATATCTGAATATACTGTTTTTATAATTGTGGTATCAGGTCTTCTAAAGTTTTTTAGTTCTTATTTTATTAAATCGTTCATTGAAATTAATGTTTCAATTAACTTCAACATTATTGAATGTATTGAATTAACAGCTCAATCTTCAATCGTTCATTCATTCACTCGTTCACATGTTGTGTGTATATTCGCGAGCTATCGTGTGTCGATCTTCTGTCGCTGATCTACAATTATATTGGCCATTTATGTAAGTTACATCTATAATGGTATACAATTTTTTAATGAGAAAAAATAAAATATATGCTTGTTAAATAAATATTGCTAGAATTTTCGGTTTTGGAAATGAATGCATTAATTATATTGTGATTTAGTAAACAAGTTTGACTGTCGTATTTACGTAAATATTTTTACAATCAACTAATCCAGAGAATAAAAAAAGAAAATTAAGTACCTTAATTAAAAGTAAGTGAAATAAATAAGCTATTCACTTTTTAAGTTAACCCAATAGACACTGAGAACTCTTAGCATGTTCTTATTAATAAAGGTGTTTTCAGGTTTAAAAAAAAATGTTGCTACCGAAGATTGCTGGAAATTCTAGATTTTCAGGACAAAAAATCTGGACTTTCCAGCGATCCAAATCGAATTCCCCCAGCCTGATTCTAGATATACCTTCGCACTACAGAGGAGCTTTGTATTGCAATTGCTTCACACTTGAAAAGTTTTGCAAAAACATGTCTTTGCAAATAATTTTTGCTTACATTGTAGAACGCTCATCAGCGGTATGACGCCCACGCATGAGATTGAGACGTTACGTTAAACCTGAGCAGGTATTCAAGTATTGTAATTTGTGAGCATTACATTATTGTATGCAATCAAATTATTATCAAGTGAGTCAGCGTGAGAACCCATCCATACAAATTAAAAGATTTTAGTTTAGTTTTAATTAAGACTTTGGATCGACTGTTTAGGGTTCACATGTGTCCGGGTGGATTGAAGATTTGCCAAAGCTTTTAAGGGGTATAGCAGTTTCGAGTAAAGTTAACACAAGACGTTTTTTTTTATCTACTTGATAGATGCCCCCTCACATTTTAGATTAAAGTTCTAAACAAGGCCTCTACATGTTGAAACTGTATCCCCGTGTAAGTCTTTAAAAAGGACCGGGTTACTAACCTTGAAGGTATCTCGTGAATAAAAAAAATAATTTGGTACCTGCCTGTAATTGCCCTACTACTTGGAAAAACCTCTAAGCCAATTTTCGTGGACAAATAAAGACCTATTTTATTATATTCCATATGGAGGAAGATTGCGGCTAGTTCACCGTGGTTTGGCCATTCGATAGCTACATGTTTTTTTTTTTGTTTACTACATTCAATTTCATTCACAAAAATCCTGTACCATGTAATTACCGCTAGGACATTAAAACCGTACGTTTTCAAACAATTATCTTTGACGGAAACCAAAAAGTAACAAAACTATCACCTAATCAGCCCCGAGTAAAATTTGCTCGAGCTTTATAAATAGCTTTTGACCTAACGATTAGTTAAACCAATCGAATCGTCAAAGTTAGTTTCGTTTAAACGCAGTAAAGTAGGGCGCCACTACCCGCGCTACCCTAACGCGAAAATACATCGGAACACGCTTCAAATGTAATCCAACTATAGCTTGGAGCTACGAATATATTAAAGGGTTGACGACAAAATAGTATATTGTTTAGTATGGTCGGCCGGTATCGGTACCTAAATTAAAGACCAAGTTATTTAAACACGGAAAATCAGTAAGTCTTTTCAAGTAAATCACTTTTTTCGCTCAATTGTAGAGCGGGTAGAACAATATCGTTCCACTAATTGCTTATACAGTTTTAAACAGATCAGTGATACCTATATTGCATAATATACGTCATAAAAGTCAGCAGCTCCTACAATTTTACAAGTAAGGACATTTGACAGCAACTCATTTTTGTAAAACAATTTGCAGCATTTTTAAAATTATGAAGCAGTTATGAAATATTTCAAGCAGGATATCAGCTCGTTGGTATATCTTTCTTAAAAGATTTTCTAGTACTATTTTCTTTTGACTGTAGTCATATCCAAGTTTCGTAGCTTCACTGTCCGTCAATATGTTAGTTGTTTCAGCCGAGTATTATGCCCGCTCACCGGAAATAATTACAAACATACGGGGTTAAAAGTGTTCCCGTAGTGTTTTCAACTTTGACTTGTATGTCGGTATATGTAAGTTACTTCATAGTGTGTTTTATTTGGTCGTGTGTAGTATTGAAGAATACTCGAATAGTATTAGTTCGATTTGATAGTAGAGCTAAATATTGCACGTGAACAGATTTTTTGTTTTAAGGTTTTGGAAAATCAGAATCTATATGAATATAAACATCGTTGAAAAGCTCTTGCCTGTAAGCAGACAAAAAAATAGAAAACAAATGACAGTCGAAATTCTGGAATTTTGGAATCTGTTCTAAAGTTCTAAATTAAGTCCTGTTATTGTTATTGCACTATTGCGTTAGGTATTGTACTGTAGTTTGTAAAGCAATGTCTACTACTAAACAAAATATTTAAGGTATCGTTAAATTAAATTTGTCGAATTTAATAACAACCCTTTAGGAAGATATGAACTCCTTAGAATTAAGTACCACAGAATTTTACATTTCATAGGGTTAAGTTATTTAATGCGTCTATGTTATCTAATACTTCTTCTTTTGCGCGACAAAATCACGAACTTCCGCAAAATAGAGTTATTTGATTCCCACTTACTTAGTGGACTGCACCTTAATAGCTTCCCCGAGTTTCCCTATTAAGCCTGCCCCGTCACTGCGGTTAAAAATGCATTTATAGGGAAAGTTTCTGCAAGTGTTAACGACTGTGTAATGGCGGTAAGTAAAGGTGTTTAATACAATGATTTTGCACGTAGACGGAGACTATTGGTATGTTACACGAGGTTGGGGACATGCAATTTTAGGACAATTCATATCGGTGCTTGAAAAAATATGTAGTACTGTGGTAAGTATACTATGTAAAGTATGTATGGCATTTTATAGTTTACTTTTTAATTCCTTGACGGGTCTGTTGGTCTAGTGGTCAGTGACCCTAACTGCTATACCAGAAGTCGTGGTTTCGATCCCCACCCAGAACGAATGTTTGTGTGATGAGCTCAATCATTTGTCCTGTGTCTGCGTGTAAATTATCTATAGTGTGTATGTATTTAGAAGTATATAAGTATGATTATCACTTACCTAGTACTCATAATACAAGCTCTGCTTAGTTTGAGTCTAGATGGCGTTGTGTGAAAGTCAGTTTTGTTCCTCGTACCATTAACAGACAAGACACAGGAACTATAATGAGTGTTTGTCGCCCGACCATTACACTCATCCCGCTCCCCATGGGAACACATCACATGCGTTATTCAGACCTCCAGCCCCCTTCATTTGGACCTCTTTACTGTTCATTTACTTGGACCAGGTAAGAAGTAATTTATCGGTTTTTATTAGCTTGTTTAATGAGGGCGACTAGTTTAATAGCTAGGTCTAATTAGGTTTTGAAAGATTTTTTCTCTCTGGGTAGATTTTTTTGACACATTAGATGTCTACTGACCCGACGATACAAGTATCAATTAAGATTGTTTGTTGCTAAACTGTACTCTGGTATATAATATAAAGGAATCAAGCAGATAATACAAAAAAAGATCACGATCGCATACAAGAGTGTCACTTACGAGATGACGTCAGATAGGATCGTGTGGAAGAAGGAGACATGCTGCGCCGACCCCAAATAAAGGAATTGGGATAAAATAATTGGGATAAGGGCAGGTGAATGATGAATACAAAAAAGTTACTTTTTCAAACTTCTTAATATTTGTTTGTACGTGACTACGTGTCGCCTTATTTGTAAAAACCGGTAACTTTTCAAAGATATGGTGCAATACAAAAGCTCTCATAAATACATATATTATACACATGAACTTATTTTACGCCTTTATTCTAAATTCATGATTCCATAAACAATATATTTGTATAAAACCACCACCTTCATTTTAGTACCGTCAGAAGAACATACCCAATATATCAAACCAAAAATTTACATTTACTTTAAGGTTTTCAAACAAATAGTCTAATTGTGGAAATGTGTAGGACACTGTAGCCTGTTAGTACTGAATCAACACCAGATAGACTCCAATTCCTATTAAAAATGATTCTCAATCAGGACTTTGACAGAGCATAAACGATGTTGATGTTTGTTCTCTCTTGTCAAAGGATTAGGGTGGTCAATGTTTGATCGCTCGGAATCGCGAACCCTCAGGCGAGGCCAATCGGGCATCACTCATATATTTTAATTACAGCGTTCTGAGACTGTTTGGTTCGTTGATATGGGTAAATATTATGGTGGGTATCCTGGTGTGTTTTGGTTATGGATTGATTTAGTGTGTGTGCAGTAATTAGGAAGAAATTCTGGTTTGACTGAAGATTTCACGAAGGACAAAAAAGGAAACTGTTCCAAAATAGCTAATCAAACAATATTAAACTATGAAATTGTTCTAATTTTCTGTCAATTATAAGGCAACAAATAAAAAAGTGGTTGTGACGGACGGACGGACAGACAGATAGACAGACATGACGAATCTATAAGGGTTCCGTTTTTTTGCCATTTGGCTACGGAAACCTAAAAATGATATTTAAAGTACCTTTTGACGTTATTTCTAAGGGAGTTTATGCAAATTTAATTACAGTTCCACTGAAAATAAAACTGTTCATGGAATAGAATATTTTTCGTTCTTTTCTAGATTGTCACAGAAGATATATCGTGACACCTCAACATGTTTGATTTACGAGTCTGTCGTGGAATAAAATGAACAGGGAAATTTGGAAAAGTAATGTAGGGTGCGGAAAATATGTTTTCTCTCAGTTTTTCCTTCATCAAGTGTTAGGTATGTGTAAACTGAGATATATTTAGTTGAAAGTAGGAATTAGTGTGTTTTTGTAATAATTAGCTTTTGGTTGGTTGAGAAAAAATATGATTTCCAAGAAAATATTAGGTACAATGAAAATGTTTAACCTTTTTTGATAAGTATAAATGATTATAGAACACATTGTAGTATAGAAGCTTTGAGTGCACAAGTCGATGTTGAACCTTCTTGGTCGATAATTCGATCCCAATCATTATCTCTTAGCCAAATAAAACAAAAATCGATACCAAACAACTAAAAATAATCCGCAATACGCTACAATCTTTTCTCAACCCTCGTAATTCTTGGATTCAGATATACATGGCATAAGTAACTGGCCCCTGGAGTGGCATATACCGCATGCCCGCACGCCCGCACGCCCGCATGCTAATACCACCTCTACTGGCCCGGCCAAACGCGCCGTGAATATACCCCTTCTTACCTCCGCCAAATCGCCCGCGAATATGATTGTTCCAACTCTAACATATAAATTATATGGCCTCTAACACTCCGCCATGAATATTGTATGAGAGGCAAATTGATATTATACCCTCGTAAGTTACACATTGGCTTTTACGCAGTTTTTTTCGTCCAAAATTGGTTTTTTATACCGCCACGTATAAATTGTGACCGAAATGTGTAAATTGTGGTGATAATGAATTTGAGATGGGATTTTTAAGGCGTTTGTGGTTTGGTTTTTCTACTCTATTATCTGGTGATTATGGTTTGAAATAATTTGACGAGACTAACTTATCTGGCTAGAAGTAATTTTCTCTTTGTATAACTGCTACTTTTCACATCATTATAAGTTCTGAATTTGGCAATATTTTTGCTTCTAGCAAATCTTACCCTCACAGGACCTAGCAAGGATTTTATATTCTACCAGTCGATACAATAAAAGCTATCAAACTTAGCTGAATTCAATTTAAAGGAATATCTTCTTATATATAAAAATCAATTGCTGTTCGTTAGTCTCGCTAAAACTCGAGAACGGCTGAACGGATTTATCTCATCTTGGTCTTGAATTGTTCGTAGAGGTCTAAGGAAGGTTTAAAAGGTGAGAAAAAATCGAATAATTAATTTTTTTTTTCCGATACAAAAATTTAGGTCTTTTATTTATCGATTGTGGCAGTACGAAGTCTGCCGAGTCAGCTAGTTAATAATAAAATTCTTTGTCTTTGCCTCTATTTCGGATACTTATTGCAAATTCCACACTATTCTAAAACGAAACCAAACGAAACTATAAAGTAGTTTCGTTTAGTTTCGATTCGTTCCACAAAACAAAAATACATCTTAGTATTTGCAAATACAAAATAGAGTGGTAACGTCCCTCGAGAGCGGCCGCTAATTCGGCTCCACGTCGGCCGAAGCCGAGGCCGAGCATAAATAAGGCCGAATCGCCACAGTGACCACAAAACCGATAGTTTAAGAATATTCCCGCGTATAAATTAAACAGTACTCGCTGCCGTACAGATTTCCCTAATGGTTGACTATTGTGTACAAGGATTGTGTTTCTTGATACTTTATAGTTTAACTTATTTGAAAAAAACTAGTATTCGACGGGCCTGTTGGTCGTTGCCCGGAAATACGCGGAAGAAGTTGCTCGCAACTTCGTCCGCGTATTTCTATTGAAGCTGCAAAAACATTACCCCTGTTTGATGCTGTCATTAAAAAATACCTACCCAATCAAAATCAAACGGTTTTTATTTCGAGTAGGCCTTCTCAGGCACTTTCAAAACGTTACTGACTCTAGTTGCGCCTGTGTCAACTAACTCCATACGAAACTTTATTAAAATTGCGGCAGCCATGGCATTTGAGTGTGAAAAAGTAATAAACACCTATCCATATTCCAAATTTTTGCTTATCAAATATTTGTAAGACAAGACAAAAAGTTTTTTCGGCACACTCCCGGCCGGCAAAGACGCGGGCAAATTTGATGATGCTATTTTTTAAGCTTTTGTATTACGTGCCTATTCGTAAATATATTAGTTTTATAGTATAAATATACATAGTAAAGCTAGTTTATAAACAAATAAATAAATTTCTGTATAAAGAAAAAAACAAGTCTTAGTAAGTTTTCTCTTCAAGTATCAAAACGTATCAAGTGCATACATGACACGATACGTCCGGGGCGAGTCGGTATGGTCGGTAAAGACAAGACGCATGGCTGACAGCGGCCTCCGCGCTAGGGATACTACACACGCCTAGGTTGTACGTATAGGTATTAAGGCTTTTGTATTGAAGGATTGGTAATGTTTAAAGTGAGGACTGTGAAATACTTGATTAAAAAAAGACTAGAGTCTTAACTTTTTGCTCTTGACTAGAGTCACGAGCAAAAACATATATGACATGTATGTATACTCGAGTAAACATTTACAGTGAATTTATTTTGCAACATTTCTGAAACTGTTATAGAATGTTTCTGATATTGTAAGCTAAACATAAAATGATTGGGACTAGATGGCGTTATGTGAATGTTGAGGAATATTTATATTTATTTCTTTAATATGAAAGAATATTTCACGATTTCACAAATCATTTGACTAGGAACTAAACGTCAATTGTTTAATTTTCTAAAGATGTTTTCCTTTACTGTTTGTCGGTAATGACTTAGAATAATTGAGACAGTAATGTTCCTTGCATTACATACAAACGTGTTAAGGGCATACATAAAATGTGTTAGTATTTAATACTACGGTGGATATTGTTAGTAATAGGCTAATAAGTGGTAAATTAAAAGGGTTGATAGATCCTTTCATCCTCTCATCTACCTTAGTCTCCAAAATTCCAATAAATATCAATCTATAATACATAAACCCAGTTTATTGACTATAAAACGACATTACCTCTCATTAATAAATGCATTTAATAAAAAAACAACTAACCCTCTAATAGCTTGCCGGTCTAACACACCATCTTTCCATTTACCAAATTGAGTGAAATATACGTCCCTAAACGCCGCTAGAGACATTAAAAAAACGCCTTCAAAACTTTTAATATTCTAATAAGACTTTGATTTAATTTCCTTTTATCATTATTTATGTACGGATCCACGGTAAAAAGGCGATAAGTCTGTGTTATTATTATTTTTTCCGCGAGATTTTTTTTCGTTCCCCTCCGATATTTACTTTGCTTTCGGAGGGTTGAGTTTGCCACAGAGCAGAAAAATCAACGTCAATTTCATTGTCATACTGCGGAATTTTCTTGTGCTCATTAAGTAATAAGTTAGACTGTGGTCTTAGTAGTTACGTGCCTGATACTTATGAATTCTTATTGTAGTGACAATAAGGTTGAATTTTCTTTGATTTTTTTCTCCATTATGGTGACAAGTGTAACAAGGGTTTAAACAACTTGTTGATAGGTTTTTGTTAGCCATGTCCGGCTTTTTGTGAACACGTCAACAAACAATTGTTGTGAATTGGAGGTTTCAGTCATAATAGTCGAAGGGAAATATAAGGGAAAATCTACAGGGGGGACCCCCAGGAAACTTCTAATAAAAAGACATGATGTCTTTTAGATATCAAAGAAGTATTGTTACATGAATAGATTGTTTAGTGTTAAATTATAGAAAGGGTTGTCTTTGATATTAAAGCTATATTCTTTGGAGAAAAGAGAGGTAAAAGAAAAGCCACAAACATATAGGTATGGTTTCGAAAAGATGTTGCTTTCTAGTGGCCATAAATGCTAGCGTTTGGTATTTTACCTAGAAGCAATGCAGCGTAGTAATTTACTTAGCCTCATTAAACAAACAAATCTCTTAACATGTATCCATTTTTACGTAATCAATTAGCCGTTTTAATTTAAACGTCCCTAGGTCCCCTTAATCCGTATTAGTCACGGCATAACGACGTTTTCGAAGACATTACGACACCGCGAATGTCCTGAGCGCATTAGTCGGTAAGATGGGAATGAAAAATGTTACTGTTTTTATGTTATAAGCGGTAGCGGGTTCAGAGGCGGAGCGGAAAGCGGGTTTGGGTTTGGAAGAATAGTTCGGAAGATTGTTTGAAGAAGGATAGATTGTCTAAGATTATTTTAAAGTTAAGTGTACACAACTCATTATACATCAATATTCACAGGGCTTTCGAGTATGAAGAAATACAATTTTAGATATTTGTAATAATTGATTCTGATTTCCCTATTTGCTTTACGAGACTACATTTATTTACTTTCATTTAATATTATATTAGTAACCAACTAGATGGCGTTGTACTTTGATATGCCAATACTGAATGATGCTATGGTTTAGTTACTTGTCTGTTTGTTCAGTTAACTGCTAAATAAAACATTTGTTCTTACTTGAAAATTGAATTAATTCCTTACGATTTGTGCTCCAATAACTTAATGTTAATACATGTATTTAATTCGCTTTTTCCTATAAACTTGTACCATTTTAAAATCCAATAGCCATCGAGGGTGATGCCTTTAATGTGTTTGCATAATGTTCGTCATTAAAACATTTATTTCGAGTCAGTGGATCGAGCCCCCAAATTACGCTTTTTTTTTGTTTTTACGGGGTTGGAAATTAAAATATCATCTTTAAGCATGCCTATGCAAACAGAGGTAAAGATTTTTAATGTTTTGATTGCATTAAGGATGTCCTTAGTTTTCTGTCGACGGCATTTCGGTGTGGTATGAAAATGGAAATAATATTTTCTTTCTAATTAGTCACGTTAACTTGTCAGATAGATACATGTTAGCAATTCGGTCAACGTTAAACACCAGAAAGATTATGGAAAGCTGCCCAAAAAGGTTTTTCAGAAATCCAGAATCTGAAATAATATCATAATCCACGACTTTCACACAACACCATCTAGTCTCAAACTCAGCTGAGCTTGTATTATAAGTACTAGACAACTGGTGAACATATTTATATACTTCTAAATACATACATGCTATAGATAAATTACACCCAGACACAGGACGAAATGATCGTGCTCATCACACAAATATTTATCCTGGTTAGGAATCGAACCCACAACTTCTGGTATAGCAGTCAGGGTTACTAACCACTTGACCAACAGGCCAGTCAAAAATGATTAAGCAGGTAAAAATTATATATTATTGATAATTATTCTTTGACATAACCTTTCACAATATCACTTCTAACACCACAATCATTAAAGTACTAAATTTCGAGAATCATTAAAACATGTCTAATGATCAAACACAGCGCGAAACAAAATAAAATTACTTAACAGCTTTCTTAATGAGTGTGTCGACGCGAAATGACAAGTCAGAATGTCGCGAATGAGTTCAAGAAAATAAATGATCACAATGACTACAGCTTTTACTAAACGACAACCTTTTAATGAATGTTCGAAAATGTTTGGGGAGAGTGGTTGATATGCGATGTAGAGCTATGTATAGCTATGTTTTCGGTTGGTTTGTTGTTGTTTTAGTAGTTTCTAAATTGCTATTGTTACGTGTATATACGGCGTATGGTTTTAGATTTTTAATTTTTATCTCGATGTGTCTAAACTTTTTTGATTATTATCAAGGCAAAGACCACTTTCACAATTTTTTTCAGTTTTATATATTGCAGCCACTTTTATTATTTTTCCCAGTTTGATCTATTACTTTGTTAGGTTCTTGATGAGGCACTTTCTGCTTAAACGGAGTCCCCAAACCCAACCACTTATTGTTGTAAAAAATTGTTATAAGAAACATTTTTGATTTTCGTCTGTAATGTTTGACAAACCAGTTACGACGTTTTAGATAGCATTCATAATTTATACTGTACAATAGCCAAATAATATCCTAGCTATAGCTACTACCTGGCCTTATATCGCGTCTCCAATATTTACGACACGCTAGCTCTTAAAAGGCTCGAGCAGAAACGATAAATTTTCACGGCGTCATCACTTTGTAGAGTCGCAGAGGGTGGTAGTTTGTTGCTATGCAAATGAATTATCTGTATTATACTTAAACTTAAGTTTTAGAAGTCGACAATATTTTGTAGTGAGTGTTTACTTTAACAGATCACTACAAAACTTTAGTACGTTTAATGTAGTGTAATGTAGAGTCGTTCATATTGTAAGATTAAACATTTATAATGCTTAAGTTAACAATTACATATTATTTTGTCGAAATACTTTAGTGTTTATCAAAGTTCAAAGTAACAAAGTTATCAAATGTTCTTTGCATATGTTTAGAAACCTAGAACCATGTTATCATATCGGTACAAAACTTGTTATTGTCATTAATGGTCTTCGTTTGAAATTTCATACTTTCCCATTTCATCCCATTGCAAGCAAAAATAACTCTCAATTTCATAAACATAATAACTAAACATATAATAATAGCAAACAATTTCAATTAATTAAGATAACATAACGTTGAAGCCGAGTGGACATTACAGGCGGCATCGCGTGCGCATGCGCGCGGGTTATTGCGCAAACGGCGCGCTGCTCCGCTGAGCAAGCAGGCCTCGCCTGAATCACTTCCTCTGTGTGTACATACGTCCTCGCCTTGTTGGTGGTAACTTCCACTTTGAACTGGAGAATGAGACAGTTTTGCAAAAGTAACGTCTCTACTTTCGTGAAACTAACTCTATAGATTCGACAGAGACTTGGAATTAACGTATATTAATCCGATACTTACATAACAACTGCTGCGACGAACCTAAATAATAATTGGGATAAGGCAGGAGATTCAGGAGAATGATGATAATGATGACTTAGATAACGACTGCACGGATAGCCAAGTGGTATAGTTCACCATGCTAATTACAATTTGTAGAACAAAAGCAGACGACGATTAGTCAAGATATTTTAAATGATTGCTTACTTTCCTTCTGGACCCTATCACCATCTCTTAAAATAATACAGTTGCAGTTGTGGAAGCGTGACAGCGCACTACACGACGTATAGCGGCGTCTCTCCTCCAGCCCCTAGATCCTATATTTATAAAGGTGATAAACGAACATTGGGCTAGTACTAGGCTGATACGATGATGGTGAAGTTAGAGTAGAAACAGAGTTTATGTTCAGATTGCTATCTAATCTTAACAAAGTCAGATAGGACTAAAAGCTTTCTACATCGCAATGTATAACACGATACAGTAACGATAAAAGGTAAAAAAAACAACTTTTACCAAATAATTTAATAAAGTGATTGCTAAATTTGTAAAATGAAGGACTGTTTAGTTTCGATTAAACTGCAAATGTCAAACAAGATCGAAAATTGAAAACAACAGTTCTGAAAACTAAACTCTAAAACACGGATCTATTTGGAATTTTCTTGAATGTATGTTTCACCGATTTTCTTTGAAATGATTACACACTTGTTTTGATATCGCGGTACTTGTTTGAATTGATGATATTCGAACTATTTTACCTTAAATCTGCTTTGCATAACTGTTTGGCTAAATGCATTGCCATCAGATTACTCCCACATGCATGCGTTTATTATGGTAGGAATTCAAGGGGGAATATTGAAAGTTACTGAATGCTATTCGGCCAAATTTTTTTATAACCATTTGTGAGGTTTATTTCCATAATTATCACTTTATTGACTGTTGTGTTTATTGGCCCTAATACATAAACCATTTTTTTTGTAAACATATTTCTTTGAAATTATTTTCTACCTATAAGATATTTTACAAATATTTAAACGTAAAAAAGCACCAAGGCATGGAGAGTTTGAATATACTCTTCCGTCATCGCTCAGTCGTAGTGTTACTATGACACCAGTCAGTAAAGCGGGACATATTATAGTGCACAAGCGTATGCGCAAACACAGGTAAAACAAACACTTTCTGTTCCTTTACTCTCATAGCCCGATGGGATGGCAATCCAACACGTCCGGAAAGAGATGAGGTAGGACCTATGTTTTTACGTGCCTTTCGATACGCAGAAGATTGACAAATAGACAGAAGACGAATATGCTTGGTTACATATTACATGAAAAGGAAAACTCTCCACTCAGAACTGCAACAGACGAAGGCATTTGCCTTCGTCTGTTGCAGTTCTGAGTGGAACATACCAACATCGCGACGAAATCCGCGATGTATCATTGCTTTTACTTGTAGCATCCGCAGGGGCGTTACACGGTTCGAGTCCCGCACACCACACCGAATTACTTAATAAATTATCGTACTTCTAAGTAACCGTTATACTAAACAACAAACACAAAACTCTAACTTAAACACATAAGGTTGAATTTCCCTTGTGATTTTTTTCGTAGTTTTAAAGTAAGTTGGGCGGATTGTCCTGTTATTATATTTGGAGGTCTGATGGCTGAGGATGCGATTTCATTTGGCACCGTTTTAATTGTTGTTGTTTCGTAATGAGCCTTAGATATGCGTCGGTGATATATTGTATCCGTTTGCAGCGGATTTTGTCAGCCGTTTTAGACGTCCTTGCTAATAATTGGATGAGGAGTAGTTAGGTAAATAAATTATACTTATTATGGACTCTATGTCAGGATATTCGTGATTTGATGAATTAAATATATTGTAAGATAAGTCAACTTTGTTTGACAGGCAGTTGCTTAAAATTACTTAAAAATATAACATTTTTTGGTCTAAGTTTTAGTATTTTTTAGTCTAATTAGCATTTATTTACGTAAGTGTTATGCAGAGTCGTCTACATTAAATGTCCCTTGGTATTTTTTTGCCTGGTTTGGTAGAAAATAAGATTTTTTTTATCAAATTAATTAAAAATGTTTATCGTAAGTTAGCTACAAGATTGGTTCTATCATTATATTGCAACGTGTCATCAGACACTGGATCTCTACACTCTAATAAAGGAGGAATCTAAATAAAAAATATTTTGAAGCTCCTTCACAAATTTTGATCAGCTAATGACAATTTTGTATGGGACACCCTGTTTCTTTTTTGTTAATTTCTCTTTCGCTCACATTTTTAGTCCGATTTATTCGTAAGAAATTACTTATATAATACGATTTTATTTTTATCTTATTAAGTTGACATGTTCAACAGTTAGTGATATTTGTAGGCTCTTTCCTAAGTACCCTAAGCCTTACTTTCCCACAAGGCACAAAAATGGCAAAGTAAAAAACTGAAACTATATTCTTACAGCGAATAAGACCAGTTTTTCGTCTAAAATAACTGTATTCTTGATACAAAATCGTGATCACAAATTAACTTTACAGTACTTAAGCCAATATATCATTGATATTACAGTCTTTGTTCGTAATCGAGTCAAGGATGGATCCTTGCGTGCTAACATGAAAACAACGCTCTGTTTGTCAAGTGGTACGGATTTCGGCGGCCATTTTGTTCTACTAGTCTTTTAAGGTACATTTCAGTGGATCGCGGTCAATTGTAACTGCGTGCGATTTATTGCATGCGGTACAAGATACAATGTTACGGCTAGTTTGTAAGAAGAACACTACTTCTCTATACGAATGACACTTTGATCGCACAACTAGAATCAGTAGTTAACGTTTCTAAAAGTGCCTACTGGAAATGAAAACTGTTTGGTTTTGATTCTAAATTGCCTATTTGTCTCCCTATGACAGACAGAATTATACCTGAGGGAGAAGAGTTTTGCTAAGTGGCGATTTAGAATGTTAGAGGTTACAGAATCTATACAAAATTCGCAGTCTGATTTGTCAGTTTCTATTGTCTTTTGTTTATTTTTCGCATCAAAAACAACTCCATATATTTAAACTCATAGTATTGTCGTAATAGCCCATAGCCGCACGCGTCGGTCGCACGCGATATATCACAGAGCTGCGACTTGTCGCAAAATCGTAACGCACGAAAAAGTACCTTTAACTTAAAATTATAATGTTAGCATAATGCGTGTTCTTAATTGAGATTAGTACTTAAGATTGGGTCTGAACATCTGATAGCTACAAGGTTTGTGTTTATTTAGGTTAAAATACGCTTCACATTTAGATATTTTGTTCGCTTTGTAATTGTCCATGTTTATTTGGGCCTGTCTATCTGTGACAAGTCTGTTCTCTTACTAAAAACTCAGGACTTCTCGTAATTACCTAACGGTACTGAAATTATTGTCTACATTTCGGTAGCAAAACCACTTTTTATTTTTATTCTACATTTATATGCAGTAGTGTGTAGCCTATAAGTCAAGTACATATAGGCCGTATATAACAGCTACACACTAGAATTAACACATCATCACTAAAAAACAATACAAAAATGATTTAAGTCACTCAAGCTGTCGAATGAAACGGAAACGTCAATTTTCACTCAGTTCCAACGTTTTCAGCGCAAATCGAATCAGCCTTGAGGTTTTCACGAATCGAGATAACAATTATATCGATTGAAGGAAACATCGATTTAATGACAATATACACGATATTCGCTTGAAGAAAAAAACGTATTTTTTTAATAGTTTCCGGTCCGTTCAGCCGGATATTCGTGAGCACGCGAGCTGTGGCTAGCGGGCCGTGGGCATCGAAAGTGTTATGTATGCTGCTTACATGTAGCAAAGACTTCCATGCGGGTGGGAAGACATGTTGTATTAAAGTGACATTTTACAATCATTGGCGGAAAAAACGCTCACATGTGTATGAACGCTTACGATTTTCAGAAACACACTTTATTAGAAGGACTTCCTTCACTAGTCCTTCTTTTAGTACCAACTTATAAAGCCTTTATTTTATATGTGACTTGAAAAAAGGCGATTTTCTAAAAGAATCAAAAGAATGTTATTTATTTCAGAAAGTAATTTAATATTGTGCAATCCGATTTAACATTTCATGAATTAAATTCAAACTTCAAGCAAAAGGTTATTTGTTGTTCTTCAAAAAGATTTCGTCTTGTTAGTCTTTTACGATTAGAGTTTTTAAATCACCACCACTCTGTCTTTTGCGATTTCTGGCCACGTGCGATCTGCATATCTGACAAGATCTTCGCCGCGGACGACCTCGACGACGATGTCAATATTTTTTTATAATAGTTTTCGTCAGTTCGACTCGCGACCCCGCCGCCGTCAGCTCATGATTAAAGACTCCGGTTGGGTCCGAAACTAGTCGGGCTATCCCGATAAATACGCGTGAGTAAACCGTTATACATCTCTTAAAGATGTCAATTCTACTACCTACCCATGGCAAAAACAAAAAACGAAACCATCTCAAGAATCTGAACAGGAACGGAGTCTGCGTCACACCACGAAAACTCACCTCGGCACGTGTCGATACAATCTATAAAGCAAGTCTATCTATATCTATTCTATCTATAAGTATATGTAATTCTGCTCGTTTTGAACGATACTCCGTAAAGCCAGTATCTACAGTGTCGTGTGCAAGTGTAGCCAGAAATATTTTTAATCTAAACAAAATACAGCGCTCTTCAAAATAAATATGTCGGTCGAATTGTTAAGGGGAGTGTAGATTGAGGATGTTGACTATTTTTTTTAAGTCAGATTGATGTTAAGTTTAATATGACATGTTTTTTTTAATATTGAGAACCTAGTTACAGTACGTTTTACGTTTGTCATATCTATTTGTCATGTGTTGTGCAATAAATAATTTTCTATCTATCTATCTATAGTAGGTACTTCGTACTTACTTAGATAAAGCTAAGGACAGGGGTTTTGGCTCGTTACTATCTGAAACCTACCTAAATCTCATTCGATTAATGACATCGGCATCTTATATCAAATACCTATATTATTGGTAATTATATTTGATGCCAGACTAATTCCCAAAAAATGAAATAAAACATTGCAAAATGAACTTTACTGCGCTGTAATAAGGGTTCTATAATATACCGACAATTCACCTATATTTTAGACTTTCTATCACAATTATTTTCTAAACACTCTTCTTGATTATTATTTACAAGGTTCGCAATCAAATCAGAGGCAATTTCTACGGCGATAAAATACCGTGTTTGTCATGCTAGCTATAGAAAAGGTTTATTAATGAATTATGTACGGCCATTACGGCGTAGTTAAGCCCAATTGTAATCAATTTTGTACAGTAAATAATGTGTTCTATTCCAATCAATATGTTTTTCCCAGAAGTAAAATGTTCTGAGGTAAATACGAGCAAATTAACGATACAACTAAATTTATCGGGTTAGTTTTTAGATGTGATAAGAGATGGCGCTAGTAGCATCACATTACAATTCCTAAAGTCATAGAGTTTTGTGTTTGTCAATTTATGATTTGATTTATGTAAGCATGCGGTTAGGATAGATTTATGAAAGATTGGGCAGACAGAGCATTGAACAGAGTAATTTGGAAGTCTGGGAGGGTTCTCTTGCCAGCAGTAGTAGAACAAGGTATTGAAAAAATTAAAAAAATACATAACAGACTGACTTTTATATAGTAGGTACTATAGATATTTTTTCATGTAGATCCTGTAGTTATAAGACTTATACAAACATTGACATAAGTGTAATTCCTGCTAGTCTTTCAAAAACTATTTTAATATGAGACGACAATACAACCCAGTGTGAAATCACCCCAAACCGATATAAAAATCAACGTTGACCAGAAGCGGATCACTTAGGACAAAAAGAGATCTTGTTTATGTTACGTACCGCGAAACTGAGAGTATAATATGGGTGACTGTGCTAGGGTGCAAGGTATACGCGATCAGCGATTTAAAGCTGGTTATTGAATTATGCAGTCTTCTGGTCATGGTCAATGTTTTTAAACTTTCATGTTTTAGACGACAAACGGGTCTCAATCGCGACAGTTGGTGCAATGCGGCCGACGTTTCGGCCGAGTTGCACCGACCGTGGTCACGGGTGGACTGGTTACGGTCGGTGCAACTCGGCCGAAACGTCGGGAGAAAAGAAATATCAAATTTTATCGCGAATATGACCCGTTTGTTGTCCAATGTGTTGTTGTTGTTTGTTGTGCTCATGGTGCCGTCTCCTTCTGATAGTTGGTAATCATTAGAGCTATTTGCAATCTGGACTTCGATGCACGGAAGAGCAATCTAGTACCTACTTTTGTTGTACCAACCACGTAGATTTTGCTTTACCTTTGTTTCAAATCATACATGTGTATAATTTCGTATATCATTCTAATTAATTCATTCACGTTTCTAATAAGAAAGTCTTCACGTCGACATTTAATTTATAGTATGGGGGTTAGCCATTCTGGATAGTGAAATGTTTAGTTGGTTGAAATCTAACAAGACGGGATGTAGTAATAAAGTTTAGTATGGAAATTAAATTATGATTAAATTGAAAGCGAGCACAATAAATCTTGAACGAGTATTAGGAATTATAAAAGAAAATATTGTAGTTTATTTTAAACATGTTTATGCAGTTCATGCAGTCCTTCGGTCAAGCTTTGATTGCATCTTCGGACTATGTTAAAGTTTGTAATTAAGGCTGTTCGTCGACCGGAGCGGTACCTCCGCTCCGGTGGATGAAGTTGCGATTCAAATGGATTTCAAGGAGCGGAGATTTTGTGAAATCTTATTGGTTAATATATCCCAGTTTGTCCGTTCCGCCCCGGTGGACAGGTAGCCAAAACATTTTCTTTACAAATACTACATCAACTATTTTACTTAAATCTCTCTCTCTTACCCCTCACACCACACACCAAAAGAGCGTTGTATACGCGTGGTGCGCAAACGCTACTCGATTGTAACTGTTTCCGAGATGGAGAATAATCGGGCGTGCGATACGACACCGACCAGACGACGGGAGGCTGACGGTAATCTCCTGTGATCCGACTTATCCCGGCCGTTCATACTGGAGCTGGAATGGAATGTTTGGATTCAATGTTCAAAGGACATTTTGGTGTGGAACTTTTTGAATTTTTATTGAAATTTAATTTGCGTTAAGTATAATATTCATTATGCTTTTTAAGGTATCTCGATAATGAAGAATTACTAGCTGTTACTTTTATATTGGTTGTAACTCCAGAAATATTACTCCTCTCTAATGCAGTCGGTTAACAAATAGCTTATGTGTTAAATCCATAAAATTTCATGAAAATTTCTCTGTCCGTTTGAGTGTGAAACGGTGACAAACATCCATCTATCTATACTTACAAACTACTAATATTAGAAGAATGGATTAAGAAATATGTTTGAATTTTAATTTCATTAAAAAGGTTTAAAATAAACTACAGTACCTTATAACTAAAGTGACATGTTAGTGATAAGTTCTTTACAAAAAACGTCATTCGTTGATAATACCAGAAAAGGTAGAACGATGCTAAAGATTAAGCATAACCTATAAGAAACGAAATAATCTAGTTAATTAAAACTAGTTGGAATAAAGTAAGGTCTTACAAGACACTCGCAGTTTTACTTTAAATAATCACTGGCTTTTTAAAGATACAAAAATGCTGATAAAAAAATAATTTGAAAATATGAATACCGAGCATTTTTTGTAAAACATTTCCTTCATACTCGAAATTTTTGAACCACATCCTGTATCTTAACCTTGTACACTTCAAGTATTAACTAACAACATTCCTACTCAATTTACGAAGTCTATAAAACGCCTGAAATCACAACTCACCAAAAATCTTTGCCCGTTTGATGGTTAAACAAAACAAAATCTTCCTGTATACATACCTACCTATTTAAAAAAAAAAAACTTAAAGAAAAACCGTTATTTTATTGCGACCGCCATGTTTGTTCGTTCTTTACACGATTCAAAACGTTTTCAAATATAGAACAATGATTTATTGACACGCGTGATCTTGAGTTGAAGATTTTCATTGATGTGGGTTTAGTTGCTCCGTGAAATCACAGATGGCGTTAGTAGTCTCTGTGGTGGAGTAACCGTTTGTTTTTTGTGGTGTAGTTATAAAAACAAGTATCATTGTTAGTGTTGTTTAATGGTACGGTACACATGTTTATTGTTTGGAAAAAATCTTAGTTGCTGTTTGGGTAACTAATGTAAGATTTATTTGAAATCTGAATAACTTATCGTATTTAGTAATAATACCTACTTCATATCTCGCATTGGATAGAACTGATGTTTGTTTCTGTTCTTAGTTACGTATTAGCTACCTAGGTAAAATTATTCGGCTGTTTTATTTGATCCAATATTTTATTTGCAGAATGACAATTTTATTGTTACTCGCGAGATGACGTTAGATGGAACGTGTGGAAGAAGAAGACATGCTGCACCGACCCCAAATAATAATTGGGATGAGGGCACGGGAATGATGATTTCATTGCAGAATGTAGTATAAAATACTTTTTAGTTTATTTTAAAGCAGTCCTACAGTCAGAAGGTAGAGGCACTTTGACAATTTGCAGAAAATAGAAACAGATGATAATTTTCTACGGTAAAGATAACTGCATATATTTTATTTTTCATTTGAAAAAAAAAGATATTACCAAATATAAAGTTTTCTTTACTGCAATACAGTGCATAGAATTCAACTAAACAAAAATACCTGAATATCTTTTGCAGTTAAACCTAATATAGAATGGTAGGTGGTAAGTAATTGAACTCGCAAGCTCTCGTCCAGGAGTGTACCTACCTAATTACTACTGTGTCGCTACTCAACTACTTTACAAACACATTCCAAATGAACCACTTGGCCTAAAATAGATTAAGTTCCTAAAATACCTTTTGTGAAGTCCCAAATCAAGGATGGAAAAATGGACGAAAGGACTTTATTTAATAGGTACTGCGAATGGAAGCTAGATATTCTTTAGACTAAAGCTCTTAGATTTTTATTTCAACAAGATTGTCCAAACTACCCAAAAATTGCGAGTAAGATGTTTATGTCAAAAATCAGTTCTGTCTTTCGTAATTGCTTACACAGTAGTAGGTAGGTATGTAACGTTATGTAAGTCTATGAACTGTATTCTTAGCTTCTTCGTTTGATCGTGTAGTCCACAGTGTGCGGTGCGGTCGACATCTCTATAATTAAACACGGAACTGAGTCGGTATGCAATCGTTCGTGTATGGTTATGTGCAATCGTGGCGTATGTGTCTAGTTACGTAACGGCATGCGATGCTTTAGTTCTCCAGTGTTTACAGTGGTTGAGTGCGCGAGTGTCGCGTGTCCCCACCGTGCATCGATCCGCTCCGCCCAGCGCTCGCTCCTCCCACCTGCGGGCCGCCGCGCCCGCGCCCCCGCCCCGCGCCCCCGCGCGCCCCCGCGCCGCCCTCACACCCCCGCACCGCTGGCCTTTGTCGCTTGCCGCCCGCGCGCGGTCACCTGTGTCGCACGTCCTCAGTCGCAAAGCGGCCGCGACGCGCGCCACCCGCTTCGCACTACGCGCGCATATTATGACAGTGACCTGATGGAACCCAAAGAGTTCGGTGCGGTTCCCGGCTTACCGGCCGGCCTGGACTATTTTATGATGCCTCGTATGAGCCAACCTGCACCGCAGTTTGATTTCCGCAAGCTCGGCGCCAGCTTCAGCGGCCGGGACGATGACAAGATCGACGACTGCCGGTCGCCCGAGTACGTGCCGGACAGGCGCGACCCGCCGCCGGCCCCGTGGCCCCTCGGCCTCGGCGTCCAGTTCGTCAACCCCGCGACTGGCAAGAAGAGAGTTCAGTGCAACGTCTGCCTCAAGACTTTCTGCGATAAAGGCGCGCTCAAAATTCATTTTTCGGCGGTGCACCTGCGAGAGATGCACAAGTGTACAGTGGAAGGATGCACCATGATGTTCAGTTCGCGGCGGTCGAGGAACCGCCACAGTGCTAACCCAAATCCAAAGTTGCATTCACCGCACGTGCGTCGTAAAATCTCAGCTCACGACGGACGCTCTGCACAACCGTTCCCGTTGCTGCCTGCGCTGGCGCGGCTGCCGATACCTCCGCCCGGCCTGCTGCCTCCGGAGCTGGCGGCTCGCCTGCCGCCTCCACTCACCGGGCCTTCGGGACCGACACCTCTTCCTCCGCGTGTGCCTCTTGACGATCTCCGTAACTTCAGTGAAATTGAAAAAATGTACAGAAAACTCCCTCATCCCGAAGAACATTCGCGTAGTGCTCTCGATCTCGTCAAACCTCACATTATGCACGAAGAAGAGTCTAATAACTATAGTGAACTCAATGATGATGTTTCTGATGATGAGCAAAAGGATAAGTCTGATGAACGGACTGACACTTTAGCTGCCGAAAGGCTGCATTATGAAGATGAGCCTGAAGATTTAAGTGTGAATAGAAACAAAGACGATACCAAACCCGTTGTTGTGAAACCTGATAGTGTAAACAGCCGCGCTGACCCCACCGTTTCAGACGACAAGACGTCGTCCCTCGTTCCTAACAAACGTAAAAGGAAAAGTGGCAACCCTACTCGGTGTTCACAAAGCAACGAATATATTGTGTCCGACGAAGAATACAACGCCGATTTATTTAGAAACCTGTCAACGCCGTCCTCGAGCCGCGCTGAAGAGGAGCCTCTGTCGCTCAAGAAGCAAAAGCCTGAAAACAGGGAGCCATTTCAGAACGGTGAGGAAGCTACTGTGGACTCGGAATCGGTGACGCGTGTTAAGGCTGAAAGTGAATCGGACGATGAGTCGAGTGCTCCTAGCGTTGTACGCGAAGGCTTGAGATTACGTTCCGATCTGTATACCCCTAGCGATAGCGGGAGTGACTTACATACTCTTGAAGAACGTTTAGCGCGAGCGAGATCACCGTCAGCCAGCAGTGACAGAACCGATGACAGGTCAGACATCAACGATTTAGAAATCCCCATCGACGATGAAAACCCAGACCGATGTACCGCCTGCGGAAAAGTATTTCAAAACCATTTCACGCTGCGTATGCATTACAGAAACGATCATTTAAAATTACTTCACCCATGCGAGGTAAACGGTTGTGATGCGGCCTTTCCTTCGCGGCGCAGTCGAGACCGACACAGCTCGAACGTTGACCTGCATCGTCGGCTGCTCTCCACCAGTTCACCAGACAGCCGGGAACAGCGACCGGCCTTTGAAGTAAACGCAGAACTCTTAAATAAATTATACGCCGACATTAAAGGGCTCGCATCTACTTTGGAAAGCTTACGATACGGTGGCAACGAGGAAGCGACCCAGCTTCCCAGCTACGTGACTGAAACTATGAAATTCTACAGTCGGAATTTGTCCGCACTCCAGGCGGGGTTATTTCCCCATTTCGGGGAGCGAGGGTTTTTCCCGTCTCCTTTTCTGATGGGTAACGGGGCCCCGCAGGCTGGCGGCGGGCCGTACGGCGCTCCCGCGGGCGCGCAGTCCGCGCGGGAGTCGCTGTCGCCGCTGTCGGCGTCGTCGCCGCCGGTGATCTCGCCGGGCCGGCTGGACGCGGCGCACGCCCGCCCGCGGGACGACGCCAACCCGCTTTTTCGCGAGACCTCCGAGTCGTTCAAGAAGATGACCTCCCTGTGCGAGCGCCAGGAGCAGCTGTACCAGCACCACGTGCCGGTGTCATGACGCAGCCGCCACCCGCGCTCGCCCTGGTGATACCTCACGTCTTGAAGCGACACAGACTTTGTATATTTAATTGTTAATAATTTTAATTGTGTTAATTCTATTTCGTATTTCGTTTTTGTATTTTCTTGTGATATTTAGACAAATATATCGTAATTATCGATCCCACGAACTGTAAGTTAATAGGGATAGCAGCTTGGGTGTTGAGTTGGCGTTTGTGAAGCGAAGTGCAATACGGACTCGAATATTATAAATATTAATGGACTCGGCGTACGACATGATATCGTGTAGAGTATTCGTAATTGATGTTGAAAGTAAACGTTATAATGATCAGCTTCATTTATTGTTCTGGCGCAATAAACTCATTGAGGAAAAAATGTACAATTGTTTTTATTTTTTGTGGTAAGTGTGCCGAATTATTGACGAGATAATCTGGTTACGGCTGTTAATGGCGGCGGTGCGAGGGGAGCCACTCGTCTGGAAACATAATGAGCATCTGCCTACACACACTTTTTGTGCCCTTTCACAGTAACAATGCTTCGGTTTAAAGTAAAAGTTACCTTCAAAGCTTGATTGGATAATTGACTAACCGAGCCTTATGCTAATTTTAAGCTTCTTCGCTTGAATTGACTTGGTAAGAAAGAATTAAAGATGGACTTTAACAAAAACACACTAAGTATTAAGATCATAGAGAATATTTTATACACACACAAATATCTTCTTACAATAAAACAATAATATTACAAAAGCTGATACAAAAATAAAACAATAAGCAGTAACTTTTTGAAGAAACTTTTGATTCGACATTTTTTTTTAATTTCATTCTGGATTGAGTTTACTATAAAACACATTTTACATAAATAATGTAATTTTTTAAAGCATCAAAATATATTAATTGTAATTTTAATTGACTTTTAAAGATCTATTATAATATCTGACAATGTATAATAAATACTTAAATAATTCGATAATTGAAAAAAAAACAAACGCTTTAAATTCTAGACTTTAATTCAAAAAAAAATCTTTCACAGGCTACAACTTTTTCTTGGGCCTATAGTTTACCGATAGTTTTATTTGAAGACTATAAATATAAAACTTGTTTGCCGATACAAATTCGGTATAATACGATTATGAATAAATAAACCATACTTGAATACATTTTTACAGTTTAAGAGATGATTAAGCTATCCTTTGATTACAATTCTGTGGTCTTAGGAAAATCTGTGTTTACTGAATGATTGATATTCGGTAAAACAAAGAATTGTTTAGTTAAAGACTTTAATTGGGATAAACTAGTTAGTAAATATGTGTACTTGCAATATGTAATAATATTGACTTGAAAATTTAAACAAACATTTTGAATGAAAAAGTAAAATTATGTTATTTAAACTAATAATTTGAAATTTATTCGAGCGATTGTTTTTATAGAAGAATATTATTTAGGATTATTTTAGTTATTTACAAACACGAATAATTACAATAATAATCACCCTTTAAATGACTCACTGCAGGAATCATTTTGAGTCTTTGCTACTTTACCGAACATTTTTTTGTCCATAAACTTATTTTTTTTACAAACCTTAGTGACCTCACTCACGAGACACGTCGTAAAGCATAAAATATCTATAGTACGGAGGTAGTAATTACAGTGTGCTCATGACCGCGCGTGAGAACTCCACTAATTGTTCCGAGACTTCATTTAATAATAGGGCGACGCGGACCAAATACTAATTATTAAGGGGACTCTAACAAGCTCTGAGGTTTTGGTAATGCGAAGTTCCTGGGTAGATATATGTGTAGGTATTTTTATTCTGGTTGGTGAGTATGAAAACAGATCAATGTAAATATAAAGAAATAATTTTAGTATGTTGATGAATATTTTTGTAGCCTCTTAACATATATTTTTTTTGGAATTCAGCTTTTATGTGTTGTTAAAACGTATATATTTAGGTACACAGATATACGCAATAGGTACACTATATAGTATGTAATAATACTACGTCTTCAGCATGTTATCCAGACACTTCTTTGTGTTATAGAGACAATATGAGATTTATTTTAGTCATTTTAACAACTAAAAGACAAAAGTAAAGAAAACACAATTTATAAAGCAAATAGTCACTATTATCATTTTAAAACACACAGTAAACAGAATCACGTATAAAAATACAACTAAATCATATCTGTTCAGACATTTTTTTATGGTTTTCATAAATAAAATACTCACCACAACACAAGGTTCTCATGTGATGCTATTTTTTAACGATACATAGTACAAATGTAATTTGACAAAACATTAATGATTATGATTATTTCTGAACGCAAAAGCCGAATATAAATATTCTTATGCTGATTAAAGGACTATTTTCATGTCGAGAAGGCATTGAGTCAAATAAAGAATCGAGCAAAGCTAAATCATGACTGGCAATTTCAGAATCTAACAATTGAAACTTAGGGTTCATTGTGATGATTTATCTCATCAGTTAAAAAATAGCTGAGGTAATGTAGTGTCATAAATAAAGATTCAGAACTGCAGATTACCAGATACCAAATACAACCAGATAAGAACGAAACGAACAGTAAGTATATCGAAAAGGACGTGAATAAAAATATATCTAAAAGGAATCAAGTGTAAGTATGTCATTGTATCGGAAAAGGAATTAACTAACTATTTAATTGATGTAGCCTTTATTTTAAAACATTACAGTATCAACAGTATATAAATCTCTACAATAATGTCATAAGTTTTATTTAAATTATGACTCTACCAACTCAACAATCTAATCTTTAAAACAAAACTGTCCACTATTTAATTATTTAAAATTCAATTTAAAAATACAAATGAATTACTTCTACGGTCTAAACTACTTCAATATTGCGGCATACACTACATAGGCGGTGAATATTCTTATTCACCGCCTATGTTAATAGCTACCTGAGCCTATGTTTATACGAATAGTGTTCATCAAACGTCGATAGATAGAGCCACCGGTACTACTGACAACTTTACTTGATTGTACGATGTTCTGTTTTTAATAGTACAGTAAAATTAACAAAAGAAATAAAATATGTTGTATTATAATTAAATTACTACTACCGATACTTTATGTTAGATTATACTTTGATTTTGTTTTATAGAAAGAGATTATTGAATTTAGGCGTTAGTGACTTTTTTAATCGATTTGAAAAATACTGATTTGGAAGTACGACTGTAAGTATGCTGTTTCATGAAAACCGTCGGTTGATGTAAAAGGTAAATTCAAGTCATAAAAGGTTTGTTTTAGTCTTGTAGACCTATAATATGTCCTATAAGATACTATTGATTTCAAACTATTTTTGTTAGGTTTCTAAGGTTTTATTTTTATTTGCCTTTCGAACCAAGAAGGATTGCATTTTTAACAGATTCAGACTTTGACTAAGTGAATTAAAATACTATCTAGAATCCCTAAAGCTAGTTATCAAAACAACATGAAATATCAGTATAATTTAATTCGATATCTAAATGTAGAGTCACTATATTACCATACAAGTATTAAATCTTAACTTCATAACTAAAACAAAGGTTAAACAGAGGGTTGAACCGCACAATTTGTCAAACCCAAATTAATAAACTAACCGTTAACTGCACAAACAAACTAACTCGCCCCGCGGCGCTGTCTGTCTGTTACCTATTACTGTAACTTGTATTAAGATCACAGTTACACACGCATTAGACAATTTCTATCGTTTTGCAACGCTATGGGGAGTTCTGTGATTATTTGTAATTATGTTGGGTCTGTTTGTAAGTAATTATTAATATTTAAGGAGAGTTGGTGTTTAGATATCATTTGCGATTCGGAAAAATATTTATAACGTGTGACATTTATAGATTCAAATATTCTAAGACATTATTGTGAAGACATTCTATCAGTGAAGGGGCATGTTTTAAAGCAATTTGGTTTAGAAATATTGGGATCAGAAAACATTAACACCATATTATATATTATTAATAACATTAACAGCGAGCAAGTTTCGAGATCAAAGCTTGTTTTCTTCTCTATACGGCAAGAGGAATCTACTTATCAGTGGTGCGGTTACAGACCAATACTAATGATTTTAAACTTTCGCGACTTGTATACATATTTTGGACTATAAACGGGACTTATTCGCGATATAATTCGATATTTCTTTTCTCCCGAAGTTTCGATCGCGAATTAAGTCCGGTTTGTCGTTTATAAAAAGACCGATACTATTATTATTTGTAAGGTATAGCACCTCTTTTGTGTATAATAATACCTATTTTTCACCTACAACTTGGCTTGTGTAATCTCCCATCCAGCCTTATGTTTACAATATTCATAATCGTATAATCTAAACTTCAAAGATAAGCCGGCATTCATTTGCAGATTACTCCAGTCTTTACGGCACACAGTTTCTTAATTAACATTTGACAAAATGTACAAAGACGTTGCTTGAGGCGTAATCTTGAGGATTTACCGAGAGGGTGGCAAAAATTTGTATCGAATACTCTTGGTTCTATGTTTAATAGAGGAATGTGCTTTTACTGTTAAAGTTACTTGGAGTTTGTGTGATAACTTTATTTCCATAAGGTGTAAATGATTCAGTAATAGTTAAGTTAGAGCTATTGCTGGCTGAGCTAATTATGGCATATTTATCACAATCTCATTGTATAGGTACGTATTATGAGGAATATTTTAAGGATTGTCGTTCGAAGTATATTATAGCAAGTTTATTTAATTAGCTATCGGTTTGAAGCATTATGTTATCTTTTTATTTTAATAACATAAAAAGAAACCGACCAAACAAATCTCAAATCGTCAATTCGTAGTGCTAGCGTGGTTATCAATGCTCAAAGCTTTCCTAAGAGAAGTGGCCTATACCCAGCAGTAGAATACACACATGTAGGTTGGTTTATTTATATAATATGAAAAGACTTGTAGAGACGTCTTGGTCAACAGCCTTGCATCAAACTGTGATGAATAATATTAATCAAGTTAATAAGAAAAACATGGCTATTATCTCTATAACAAAAAGCATACCAGTAACCTTCTCTACATTATAAAACATAGTTCACCATGAAATCTTCAATTTCCCAGCAACGTTAAAGACTGTATGTCTTAATAATTTATTTATATGAACCCGGAAAATTCTAAGAAGGGAAGAAGTTATTGAAGAAACCAAATGCCTGAAGCGTGGCTTTAATCTACCCTGTCTCTTACAAAAGGTCCTTTCTCCAAGTGAGAATATATAATGATTCATTTAATCATCTTAGGAATTCTTAAAGGAGTTTAAATGGATAAGTATTAATGGCATGGTATTGCTTCAGGCGTTTTACAGTTGCAGCGTTCTAAATTTGAAGTTTTTTGCTATTTGTTGTGTGCGATTTGATTTTGTTTTTCAAAAATCGTCTAGGTCTAGTGGTTTAGTGGCCCTAACTGCTATACTAGAGGTCGTGGGTTCGAATCCCACCCAGGAAAAATCTTTGTGTGACGAGCACGATCGTCTGTGTCTAGGTGTAATTTATTTATCATATGTATGTATTTAGAAGTATATAAGTACATGTATTAGAGTTTTAGTACTTATAATACAAGCTCTGCTTAGTTTGAGACTAGATGGCGTTGTGTGAAAGTCGTGGAAAATAATAATTATTAAAAATACATGTTTACGTGACTTTAAGTGTTATAATTTAGGCGATAAATGATGTTCGTTTTCACAGTTTTTCGTGATTTCCTGAGAGACTTTTTCTACATTATACGTTATATGTTATTGTGATTTTCAAAGAGGTGTTTTTAAATAAAACATGGAGTCTGGTAATTGATATGTCAGTCTTATTCGCGCGTGTAAGATTTTAGAAATGTTTACTAGGTACGCATAAATATCTCGTAGCAAGCTTTACACGTTCTTACAATGTAATAAGCCGATACACGTGTAAGGATATTAATTATGAAGGTTATTTGTCTACTTTTAAGTAAATTCTTTCAGAATGAAGAAGTTATATTATTTCTAATCAATAAAGAGTGGAAAATAGATCAATTAAATTTAGATAACTTTGTTAATGAGGGAACTTGTTTTGTCATGCAATTGCTTTACACGCTAAAATAATATTTTTTTAATTCAGTAATTAGACTTTGAAAATAACATATATTATGTCTGTCAAATGACGTATATCAATAACCAGTCCAAATCCAATTTAAAAAATAAAATTGACTCTCCTTTTTCTTTTGTTCCATTTTTAAACCAGCCAGTCTTCACACACTTGCTCTATGAACTGTCACAAGGGACGTGGCTGTTGAATAATTCACGTATATGTGATCAAAGACAATTGAAACGTCAAGTGTTAGGGATCGGGCTTGCCAACCGTCGCGTTACGCTTTTTACGTTGGCGGCCTTGTCAGCGGTGGATTTACACGCTGTTATGTTGGTATTGGGTCACGGCTTTGGCTTTATTTGTTACATGTACTTGTACTTTTGTGAGTTTGACGTCTGTTTCGTTTTAGGTGTAGGGTTAGGTGAGATTTATTTTGGCTTTAGATCTTTGTTTTAGTATGTAGAGTTAAGTTTCAAGTCTCGCCTACTTGTTGCTGTATAATAAAAGCTGATTATATATTATTACGTTAAGTTCTATTTATTTTTAAAGTTATATCTTCTTCATATTGAGCTTCACATAGCTTACCTCTGACCATACTCTTAAGATTACACGTTTGCATACATACGTATAATGATATCAAAAACTAAGACTTAATCCGTAGATAATCGACAGGCGTGCGTCAATTGCAATAAAAAATACAACCAAATAACCACAAGTCTTTAAGGAAAAAGTTACAATTACACTAAAAAAAAACAAAACATATACTATAGAGTATAAGTACAAGAAAACAAATAACCATCAACATTTGACCCACACCATCGATCAGACGTTTTGAGAGGTTTTAGCTGACATTTCTTGTTAGCCAATTATTAATTACCGTACGTTTGTAAATTAAATGTCGAGGTGAATCAGTCATCTGTGAGCGTTTAGCTATGGTGTGGTCGTGACTCGGGACAAACAGGTGTTCTGCCGAATTGTGAAGGTCGGTGTCAATATGTGTATGTATGTTTGATTGTGAATATCTTATTGTATGGCTGTAATGGTTAAATGATGGTGAGGATTTTTTACATGACTGGACAGAAAAGTAAAGTCGAGTTTTAAGAGTTTGTGTCTATTTTTCGTATCAATTAGATTTGTCTGATAGTGAGCTTTATACGCTTAATGCCGTAGAGTGTAAAAATAGCTGCTATGAGAAGCTATATCCTAATTTTCGGGATCTGACATCTTACCTACCTACCGTAGTCGTGATTTAAGTTTTAACGAAACGTTTTTTTATCAGACGGTTCAAAAGTTCATAAACTAATTACCTTACCACATAATAAGACATCGCAATTATCTAATAACGGTAGCATCAACAACCTTTTACATTTTCAAGTCGGTATTAAAAAAAAAACAACCGTGAACCACAAACGTCACAGAATTTGGCAGCACACTTTACGATTCTCGCAAAAAAAACAATTGAAAGTTGCCCGCGCCGTGAGAACTCCAACTATCAGTTCTCGCAAATCGACAGATATTGAGCTTTATCTGAACGCGGGCCGTCAATTAGACGCTATCGAGCGACTTGCTTGCGAATACAACTCGCACTTTCCACAGTTGCAGAAAACCTACAACCATCACTTCGTATAATATAGTATTTGTGGGAGAGAGACGTCGCTCTACCCCGTGCTGTGCTCTACCTCGCTTGCACAATAGCAACAGTCGTATTTTCAGCGGTAAACCCCCAGGCTAGTAGCCGTCGTGTGAATCATGGTATGGGTACTTAGTACGCACGTGCATTGTTCTTACATTGTTAAGTACTTAAAGAATGCGGTTTTGAATTATCAATTTATCAGCTTGATTTCAGTTGATATTTTAATAAAGGCAGGTTGTAACACAATGTAAGGTATCCAGTAGGTTGAAATGAAGCTTTTTTTATTTGATATCTAGTTTGTTTGAGCAGTTTTTGTTTAAGTAGGTCTATGTTAATATTTTGTAATGTAATTATGTTGTGTCTCCTGTAATGCAGTAAATTATTGCATTTATTGACAGCTCGAGATTTACATTGTCTTTCAGTAATTAAAATTACTTGTAGCCATTATAAAGCTAATTATCTATTAATAAAGAAATATTCATCACTTTTTAAGACATCTTGTATGTTGTTCTCTGTCATTAGTTACATAATAAAAGAGTTGATAATTGTAGTAAAAACAATGAAAACATCTTTTTTCTAAAAACAGCTCTTATTTCCATTTTCGGACACAAAAGAAACTATTTTAAAAGAATTTTCGATATGTCAACGTCAGAGTTTAATGTATCTTAAAAAAAGGGGTGACCGGCAAATCGGCAAAGACATTATCATAAAACGCAGATAACCATAAAACCAAGCATAGACAAGGGGTGAAGCGAGTCCCATAAAGTAACGTGTTGCAAGGGAAGTGGGAAACGTGAAGGAAATTATTATGGTCATAAGTGAGCTAGTGATAGATTTTATTGCTGTAAATAGCTGAAGTTGGGGCTGCTTGACTGATGCCGGCAATTTGTAGTGCATACTCAAAATCAAAAGTAAAGGGCGTGGTCAGAAAGTGCTGGATATAGGGGAAGAGGACGACCAAAGAAACAATGGATGGATTGTGTGAAAGATGTTATGGCTGCAAAGAGAGTCACTTGCGAGATGACGTCAGATAAGAACGTGTGGAAGAAGAAGACATGCTGCGCTGACCCCAAATAGTAATTGGGATGGGGGCAGGGAAATGAAGACTTAAAATGAAAGGGCTTTTTAGGTACTTTAAAAATTGACTCGAGTTGCATTCGAAATTGCGATGGGCCTGTAAGCAAGTTACATCTCCAATAATCTCCATGTGTGCTAACGCTATTGAACCGCTCCAATGCACTGAACTGACAAGTGGAAGTCACGTCAGCAGTGGAAAAGGAACGAAAGGGACATTTGAAATTTCCCATTCTAAGGCCATGGAATATTATTAACACTTATGGTTGATTGATTAGGGATAAAATACAAAAGAATTATCATTAGTCATTAGTATTAAATAAACATACTAGACAAGCAAAGTTAAGGCAGAAAACTATTAGCTAGATAAATTACGTAGACACTTTCCACTTCTGTTAATCAGAAGATTGTTTAGTGTTTTTGTGTCTTAAAGTGATTTTAAAGTGACTTCGAAGTATTTGTTTGTGTGTAAAATTAATAGTTCTACGATATTTTTACGAGGAATTTTATTTGAATTTGACTGACTAACAGAACTTAACATGAACGTTAAATAATATTTAGAAGAATGTGTTAAAATCCACAAATAGTTAACACTTATCGAAGATTTACAGAATGCCATTACAGAATGTGTGTAATTGTTACAGTCTGTCTTCTACAGTAGTAAAACAGTATTGTTTCTAAGAGTCTTCAGTCCCTGCTTCCTCAATCCCCTATAATGAGGCGTCAACTCAAACAGAGCACATTACACGTACTTCCTGGAATGCATCCTGTTTAACAATACGAAACAAAACAGACAAACGGACCTACTTTCTACACAGTACCCAGTATACGGTATACAGAAGTAGGGTTGTCGCTTGTCACATTACCGCCCCGCGTGAAGGGTATTCACATGCAAAATTCACCGAACATTAGAGGCAACCCTGACATGCGGAAGTGATATTTTTGACGTGTGTACACTGCCTAGTCCCGTATAAATGTATAAATTCTCTTTTTACATTGATGACGTCACATTATTTTGAACGTTTGAAAGACATGGGTTGGGTGAATTGAGTATTATTCGATGAATGAGGTTAAGCCATCGCTTCGCCAAAAAAGTGATTGATGATGCATTTTTTTTTGGATTTTCGCTGGTGATTTTGATTAACTACTTGGTTTAACTTTTTGACATTCTTTATAGGTTCAAAAAAGCAGAAAGCATTTTGGAAGGCTTTTTAGAAACTTATAATTGCAATAATTTTTTCTACTTTCTAAAATTCACAATTTTCCACCTTCCAGGCATTAGAAAATATTATGTAAATTTCCTAAAATCATAAATATCATTAACATTTTTTCTTCAAGAAAGTACTCATTCCTAAAATGATAAAACAGAAATTGCACTCATGACATTTTCTGTAGGTACTTTTCCTTATTACCCATTGCAAAAATAATTTAAAAAATCATCCAGTTCAAAAAAAAGAAACCTACTCAAATTTTCACTTCACAATCTATTTAATAAACCTCTTACACTACAAAAGCGAGTATCACGGTGTCAATCATTTCCTAGCCGCGTTGGTCCTTTGTCGCGTACCTATCTATCGCGATCTGTCACGGTTGCAACGAGCGTCGTGATCGTTACACAGATAACATCTCTATTTCTCGTGACTTGATGTTGACTTTTTATTTATTTTTTCTTTTTTTTTTGTTGTTTTATTTAGTATTCCATCGTGCGTGTTGTTCTTGGTGATCGAATATCAGTCTGTTGACTTTCTTTTGTTATTTGCTGTTTTATGCTAGATGTAATTGTAAGGGAATTTGTTAATTTAAGTACATATTGATCGTGTTTTGTTTTTTGGTTTCGAAGTTCAAATGATACAAAAGGTAGGAAAGGTTTGAAGTATTACTGTTTTGTATTTCCGAGGTATAGCATAAACTTATCAGAATTGATTTTGCTTTTAATTGACACTTGTTAATGGACAGGAAAATTGTGAAGTAAGGACATATTATAGTAGTATATTATAGGAGTATTTTTTCTTTTTTTTTGTTGTTTTAGTATTCCATCGTGCGTGTTGTTCTTGGTGATCGAATATCAGTCTGTTGACTTTCTTTTGTTATTTGCTGTTTAATGCTAGATGTAATTGTAAGGGAATTTGTTGATTTAAGTATTGATCGTGTTTTGTTTTTCGGTTTCTAAGTTTAAATGATCCGTGGGACGTGTACCAGAAAGTTACCAGTAATTGTTTTTACTTTTTTATTGACATTCGTTAATTGGGCAGGAAAATTGTAGAGTAAGTGACTCAAGAGAAGTTTATGGTAGGAACACTGTATTAAAAGTTTAGTTTATTTAATGTTTCGAAGGCAAATTTTGCGTCGCCAAACTGACGGAGAAAATAACTCATCATTGGATAGACAGTTAACAGCATTTAAAAACTCTATCTTTGATCTCCAACTTTTATAAACCTAACCGACTCAGCTATAGTAACCAAAAATCAGTAAACCACATCAAACGTAACCGCTTATTAACACTAGAAAGGCTGAAATAACGACCTACCTTTAAAGACGGCTGGGGGTCATTTGACCCTTACGTATGTTAATAGTTATTTTTAGATTGTTTTCCTTATAAATAGTGTTGGTTCAATAAAAATCCAATGAAAAAACAATAACATCAAGTTTTCACAAAAGAAAAGTTTATTTTTAAGTACCCATACATAATGTTTCATGTACAATTTTTACAAATTACAGTTTTACAATTGTTGCAACTCCCACATAAGGGTCTACAAGAATCATATACTCTGTTGCTTTTATTTTTGCAACTTGAAATGTAGCAATGACGTCTTTTTGTGAGATTAGTTGCGGAAGAGTGTGATGAGGTCTCACGCTGTGAGGATATGGGCAACTCCATAAGAAGTTTCCAGGATAAAATAAATTTTTCGTCAATATTTTTCTTCGTGCATATGGAGTGGGACCTGGCTGTCGGTCAAAACATTATGGCTGGCCCGACGACCCAGTGTTTCTCCATTTGTTTCAGAATTCTAAATGATATTCCACAAAATTCCACCTGGTGATATCACACTATTAGAATTTTCAGATGTAATTCTTGACATGGAACGTACACCATGCACACGTCTTCGAGATCGTCTACCACATGATCCTCGTTGACTAGGTACACTTTGGTATTGAACAGAAGCTGAAAATAATAATAATTATTGTGTTATTAGACAATAAAAAACTGTTTTCATCTTCAAACATGACAAAACATTGGCGAAAATAAATTTTATTTATCGATCTTACCTAATGGTTCATTGCAGTCAAGTCCATCGCTTGAACTTGGCCAGAAGTATTAGTTTCTCCAGGATCTGACTCTGCACGTATTTCCGATTCGTCATCTTCACTTTCCGACAGATCTTTCGGCAAGGATTGTAATAATTCCAGTATTTCATTATGACGGACAGTTCCAGAAATTTCAAATCTCAATCACACCAAAAATAATAATGTTCACACTTCGAAAGCTCGCGTAATAGTAAATGAAGTCACTGATTTGTACAAGTAATGCTTTGTCAGACGATAACAAATAATATTACAAAGTATCCACAATTTATAAAATTGTATTTGTTTACTAATGAGCACTCACTCGTTATTATGGTCAAATGACCCCGCGCCGTCTTTGTAGGTAATTCATCTATTTATTTACATTCAGATCTGATATATGAAAATCATAATAGTGTTATTGTGAAATTGATGCTATTTCATAAAAAGTCACGAAATACTTAGTCACTTAAACAAGTAGTATTTGATTTATAAACAATTTAATTTCGAAATGGGTCATTCGACCCCCGTCCGCCTTTCTAGTGTTAAAATCCAATTTTAAACTCCACAAAAAACAACTTAACGTTTAGCATTGCTATTTATAACAAAACAAATTGCTATACGAACCTCTGTGCGCGTCTTAACCTAAATCTAAAATAGTTTAGAAAAAAAAATCTGTACAAAAACACATTGCGCACTTGTTTACGGGACAAACTCCATGGTGTTATAGGCGAGGGGAGGTGCGAGGGGCGGTGTATGGAGGGGGAGGGTATCGGGCACACCACAGTCGCAACAGAAATAGAGTTTGACGTTTGTATCCGCGGTGGCGCCTGTTCACTGTCAACTTTACAGAGTAGTGAGAGGTACAGAGAGTTTATTGCGTATGGGAAGTAGTTTCAAAGATTTACCTGGTTCTTCGAACGCTGATCTAACCAAAAATTGGTAATCAACTGTCAAATCTCATGTGAAGCTCTATGATTATGTGTAAGTTTTATCATATGGTCAACTAATCACAGTCGTGATCAGTTGATTTGACAGCAGTTTCAATTGATCAGCCTTTCAAAATCCAAGGGTTACTTTCGAGATTAAAAGCTGGAGAAAGTGGTAAGGGAAAACTATTTGGAAAAAAAAAAGTTATTATTACTTATTTTTTGTAATAAAGGTTTGCAGCTTCGTAGTTTTACATTCAATTTGTAGGTTTATTTTTAAGTTTTAATTAAAAAAGGAATCAGTATGAAGTTATAGAAACTATCAGACCTGTTTTTTAAGTACCTAAGTAGTAAAAGCACATAGTAAGTTGGTACACACAGCTAACATTACAAAGACCCAACTTTCCTATAACATTATTTTCAAGACACAAACTCTTTAACATCTCAATCACCCTTACCTCTGTTTCCACAACCTACTCTACACAACTAAGGAGGGCGCGTTAAAATTGAAAATAAATTCAATATCAATTTGAGCACGAGCCAAGTGCTGTATCGCGTTTGTGTCGATACGTGACGTTTATGTGCCCACTCGACACTGGCCGGCTAGGGCTACCTCTACTACTTCTAAAAAAGAAAAAAAAAATAAGTAAAAAGTATCTAAAAAAAAGTAAGAAAGATTGTGTCCCACTCGATACTGGCCAGCTAGGGCCAGAAGTAAGCTCGTAAAAAAATAGATAAGAAAGATTGTGTCCTTAGTTCTGAAGCCAGCTGGCTTTAAGTGGGTATTTGAGTATGCGTGTGAGTTTCAAAGTCTTTGGTTATAGTTAACCTGACATTATTTGTGAAGTATAAATAGATATAGGTACAAATAGCTCCTGTAAAATTATTAGAATGAAATAAAATTGTTAAATTAATGTAAAGAGTGATGAAAATTAGATCTCTTTTTTACTATATTCTCGGGTTTTTTTGCCAACCCTATCTCGTCACCTAGGTTTAATTTTAATAGGAATTTATCGTTTATCTATAGACAGACATTCTTCTAAAACGGAGATTAAAATTTATCGAAATTCGTTTAGGTTTCGACGCCAACTGTCCAAATAGTTCTACTACTTTGAGACGAACATTTCAATATAATTTTCACTTTCTTGTTCGTTTAAGAATCTGGAGAAAAGGAATTGGGAAAGAAAAAACGACAGGGAAATTGAGAAAGAATGGTTAAGTATAAACCAAGTTGCTGAATAAATCAAGTTTTGTATTTGGTATTTTTTTAGCTAACCTTTAACCTCATGTAACTTCCAGTAATATTCCAATCACAGAGGTATGACTTTAGAAATAGGACTCTATTTAGTAATTACTGCCACTTCTGCTCTCTGTTATGCACTTTGGATTCAACTGACCTAAACTTACCCATTGTGGCACCATGTAAGTTTTACGTATGTCAAATCAGTTTTTCATGTGGTGTGCAATAAAGAATATTCTATCTATCTTTACAAATCTAATTTACCTGGCTTCATATTTTACCAATCTCTTGTTTATATTTCATATAATTGGGATTAGAAGATGAAGAAATATTTTATTGGAATTTTGCACAGCTATTGGCCTATACTCATTTTTATGAGTTATAAAAGCTTTATGATTCCCACAGTGATCTATTAGTACTAGGAATTCTGCTCGTCGAATTTCGATGCATTTTCTTTGACAACATCATCATTTGACGTGATGGAATTTTACTGCTAAATATACTTTGGAAGAGTACTTTTAATGGAAATGTAAAAAACAACCAGAGAAAAATGAATTACAAGTCAAGCCCCAACGTCTCTTAACATTAAAATTTATGATGTAAAAAGACGTTGTGACTGGCTTAGAAGACGGCGAAGAACTTGATCCTTCCTTGTTTTGAACTACAATATAACCTAGTGGGGGCCACCATTACGCCATCTAAGGACAGCAGCTCTTTCTCACTTCAGCAAATAATAATAATATAACAATTTAAGTACCTATGCCACATAAACTGAAAGATCTTGCCCACAATGTCCAATTTATCACATTTATTTATAGTCTAAATTTATAGCACAATATACATCTCAATGAGACTCATACAGCCCTGATCACGAGGATTTAGTATAAGATCAATGCGTACATCGGGAGACGTACATTCTGAGGTATTATTTATAAATATCAATGTATCAATGTGTTGCGACGTCCGGATTGACATGGTATGTCAGAAGGCGTCTTAATTTAGACGCGATTTAGTTTTGTGGTAGCTCTTGAGTATTTATACATATATGAAATCATGTATTTGTACTATGTACATTCCTTATATAAATAGAGACAGTTGAACTTAAAGGTCTTTTAGGAAAAACAAACGAACAATATGATTTTACTCGTACAAATTTAGTCTCGGCGGTATTAAGTGGTTATCATAATGCAAATTAACAAAGCGTGAATAATTTATTTATCTTTTAAACTCACTCAGTTTATTTGCTCCTAAAATGTTTCCCTTCTCTATCACTAGAAAGATACATACTTGAGAACGTCACTTACCGAAGCGTCGTTTCGATTGAGAATACTAGTAAACAAATTTGAAGAGCTGTTTAGTGGAAGAAGAGCGAGGAAAAATTTTGCTCAGCAGTGGAAAATTTTAGGCTTGTAATAACTGTAATAAATTGGCTTCGAAATAAGAAAAATAATATATATCTACACATTTAACTGACTTTTTGTTTTGTAGTTTAAACATTAGGTGCATTATATTCTGTAGTACTAACTTTTCTATTGGTATGAGTATTTTAACAACTAATCTCGTTCCGATTCCAAGAAGTTCGAGATCTGCTGTCGTATATCCCCACTTGACCTGTTACATTAAACCTCTTGATATATTTGCGATACGTTCTCAGAAGCTTACATACATTGCGTTATTTGTATGTAGGGTATAATTTAATCGTAGCAGTTACTCGTCAATGGACATCAAAAGCACAAATGTTAACACTATACATAGTGTTTCTATTTTCGTAAAATGTTATATTAATGTGTTTGTGTTATATTGTTAAACATTATTTGTTGTATAACAAGAGCATGTTAATGTTACAGTCAATGTTTCGTGAGGACATTTGTTGATGTTATGGATTTGAGTTATTGTTTCAATAAATTATAGGCTAAATAAACATGATTTGATAAATTATTGTTATATGTAGGTGTTCTTTATGTATTACTGGCACTATTTAACTATCCGGGATGTGAGATTGTATTATATCATCGCTTGAATGGTTTAAGCGTAGGTAGTTATTCCCCTTTCGAAGGAGATGAACAGACATGAATACGTATGAGTAGTAAATAATATATAAATTAATCAACCAGCTTTTATACGTCCCATTGCTGGGCACAGGGTTCTTCCAATATAGGAAAGGTTTGAGCATTGACTACTGCGCTAGCTCTCTAGGAATCAGTGATGTCGGTATCGCGACTGTCTCTCCTTTCTAACCCAGAATTACGATGCACACAACCCCAGCAAAAATCGAAAAAAGTTAAGAACTTAGAAACTGTTATTTCCGTAATTACTACAGACAGTAAAGCTTAATTTAAAAGTAAGAAGCTCACAAATTATTTCTTAGACAGAATATACATAGATATATTATTTAAATCTAATAAGGAAATTGTCTCCTAGCAATTTCCCTAAAACCCCTACATAAGGGTGTGATACCCAGGGTCCGTCTATACATAAATTATGAGTCTGTCCGCCTGATGGTAATCACGAACTACGGAGATTTAACACTTTTTGTTGCGACTGTCCAGTACGCTACAGGGTGTTTTCTTTTTACACTACACCATTTTCTACGATAAATTCTATTTTTTATGTTATTACCGTTATTATTGTTTTTTCTTTTCCATCTATTAGACAGTACGAATTTAGACTGATTTATTTTACTGGAGAATAAGTTAGAAAGTTAAAAACTATAAGCTTTTTCGAGTGTTATGCATTTTCATATCATTTTTGAGTGAGTATTTGAGTGAGTCTTTTGCCTAAAAATAAAAGAGAGACATCATAGGCTAAGCAGAAATCTAGCTTTAAGCGCGAATAGGGCTGCTAAATTTACAATTTGTCACTATAAGTAAAGGTAGGGGTAAAATGAAGGTGTGCCAACCTACCTCGTAAAACCGAGACGTGTGGGGTCAAAGATCACAAGTAAATAACATATGATAAGCCTTCAATCATCGCTGAACACCGAAGTTATTCTGTCAATGAGTACCGTAGGGTTATGTAAGCTTGTACATATATTTTAACCGATTATGTAGATAGAAGCTGTAAAACATAAAAAGAGAAATAAATTAGCACGTTTTTACTGAGTTTTTCCCCGTAATATTACTTATGTATTTTTATTTTTATTTTTATAAAACGAGCTATTTAGTCACACTGGGGTTGTTTTATTATTTGTAATCCAATTATTTTTCTTTACCGTCAAATAAAAGTTTAATGTTAAACAAAAATACGCGTCTTAGCAAGTGACGTTACTCGTGTAGGTTCAATTCTTCTTTGCACGAAAATTTTATTTTTAGTACCTGTCTTTCTTTATAACATCTCACGTATACAATTTCCTAGCACTTCCAACAGCCGTCAAAATTGTCAATATATTTGACATCACGCTGTATAAGTAGGGTTGCCACACGCCGCAATGTATCGCGATAATATGGGTATATTTCAAAGACACTTATTTTATTCAGTGGCTTAGGCGATGTTCGACATTGATTTATTTATTGCTATCTTGCCACCCCTGTGATAGGGTTTGCAGACAGACACTTTTGAAAGTATTGACTCGTCGGTAGGGTGTTTTATTGTGAAGAATAATGGAATGTTTATTTTGTCGTGTGGAATATTAATGAATGAAGCTGGCACTAAACTGAAAAGAGGTAATTTGAAGACTGCTTCACCAAAATCTTAAACATTAAAGAACATTCACATTTAAGTAAATAACTTTTAATAAATTAAATCATCGTGAAATATTATTAAAGAAAGAAATGCTAAGATGGACAAGTGCTTAGAAACAGGATACAAAGAAAGTCAACAAATTAATTAACATAAACTTTAACATACTCTTCCGCTTCTTTATATCACCTACTACCTAGTAGTACCTAGTCATATTATTGGTCTACCAATAAAAACGTGTTACCAAAAACAATCAATAAACAAGGTGTTAATTTATAAACATTTTATCAAATAAATGTATAAGGAAGCTATTATTACCGTCAGACAGTAGGATGTAATAAAAATGTTCGCGAATCGATCATTTTAATGGAAACGTGAGTTTTATCACGAGATGTTAATTATGTATGACGGCTAATAATTGTATGTCAGTTTGTCCTCCAGTGTAGCGTTTTGTATGGAATCGTGACGTGGCTTTGGTATTTGATTATGATGATTGAATTTGACTGCATGGCTGTGCATGGTGCTGTTAGGTGGTCACGCCAATGACCACTGTGCGCGACGAGTGTCGGGTTGATTGAATTTGACCACTTCATGATATGCTCGTGAATTTCATGAAATGGTTGAATTTCTTGTGTGGAGGGTGGTCAACTCAATTTGATAAGATCGATCGTTATAATAATCAAAATTTTTCGATTTTGTAATTCACGTTTGGCCGAATATTGAGGTATAAAGCTTCTTTCTTTTTAAAGAAATAACGACTCTCTCACTAAGGAATTTAATCCTTTATTTCATATTTAGACATTCAATTCACATGTACAGAGACACCCAGACTCGAGCATTTGTGGTACGCACAAATTTTCGGGATCGAAAATGCGACACGTCGTGCCTATACCACTCGGCTATCCGTGCAGTCGTAAAATATTTGAATATAGTAAGGATATATATTATACATTTATATATCTATACCCTAAACCACTTGATACTTGCGACCACACAGGTGTTTCTCTCAACACTTAACTAATTGCCTGAGAATGTAACACTTCTAGTTCCTAGATTTAGATAACATTGACTTTAACGATTTATTGCTCTTAATAGCGTTGTAATTGATTCAGCTCTCGTTAACAATACAGTTCACGCATACCATTATAGTATTCAATCGTATGTGCATTTATGTATAAAGTTTAGAATGACCAGCGTTATTTGAACTCTAGTTTGGTTTGTCGATGTGTTGTTTTAAGAGGTTAAGATGTCTTTGATGCTTGTACTAGTCTAATATTCCATATTTTGGCGACTGATGTGAAAAAATATATAAGACCTTAAAAAATAATAATGTCATACTAAAGTTAACCTAAAGAAAGTAATTTGTAGACCGCTTAAAAAATATGACGGTCGATATAAAAGACGAGTTAAAATTGACATAGTCATAAGTAATTTTAACCCAATATAGTAGAGTAAGAAGAGTGGGGAACATCCTTTTACACATGCAGAAAAGACTTACACGTGTACTAGGATGTATCATTTATTGTTTAATCTCTGAACAAATCATTACGCCTGTATCTTAAATTCCCAGAATCACCAACATTTTTAACAAGAATTTATATTACTGATAATCTTTAACGTTAAGTATTAGTCAGTATCATGGTACTTGCAGTACTCGTGGTTAGCTCATGACGTGATGACGTATTCGAGTCCCGATCGCGGCATAATTGCTGGCAAGTCGTGAACCCAGCCGGTGGTGTTTTACGTAAATGCCTGATTGTCTTGTGACTAATCGCTTGGTTGTTTTCATTGTTGTGTGACGTCATTTATGTTTGTCATGCTGTTATTTTTGCTAGACTGTTTCAGACGGTGGTTGTTTTAAAGGCCTGTGCTTAGCTCCTTTGTAGACGTGTTTCGTTTTTTTCTATTTATTTTTGTAACATTCCAGTTTAAATATTGTAAGAAATTGTTAGTCAGAATATCTACTTAAAAACTTAAGAGAGTGACGTCAATAAGTAAACGGCAAAAGGTACACTTTGGTACAATTTATAATTTGGTTAAAAACAGATCTCAGTGGCGTGCACTTGGAGAGGTCTATATCCAGCAGTGGACTGCGATATCATAGGCTGATGATGTTGATGATAATAATTTCGCAAAGTGTGTAGTCAGCAAAAAGCCTAAGATATTACGAATATTTACCAATATTTTTCCAAGAATCTCGTACCGTCAAACAATGTACACCAACCCAATCAGCGCGCACGTCCTTTACTCCGAACGAGGACATTCGCACGTCTATACAGCATCAGTATTAGCATAACGAATGCATTATTACATGTCATGTGCAATAACCACTAACGTTGATAAATATCTATAAACATTTGATAGCAATAGCGATTTGTTTTGTGCTAATTGCTGGGTGATTCGTAATTCGTGCCTCATAGTAATGTTGGCTACGGCTAGATGCAGATAAAGTTTGAAAAGCTCCGTTTGGTGCACGATTTGCATTTGTAAATGAAGACTGCTATGATAAATGCTTGGTTTATTAGGTAGCTTTGAGGTCGTAGATAAAGGTGCTTTGATAATATTAATAAATATTCCTCAACATTTCCACAACGCCATCTAGTCTTAAATTAAGAATACGAGAGTAACTTGTGTTATGACTACTAGACAACTGATAAACATATTTATATTTTTCTAAATGCATACATATTATAAATAAATTACACCCAGACACAACAAATGATCGTGCTCATCACACAGACATTTTGTCCTGGATGGGAATCGAACCCACGACCTCCGGTATAGCAGTCAGGACAACTAACCACTAGACTTTCAGGATAAGAATCTGGTACACGATCGTCTTATAACAAAATAGGTATGTCAAATCTATTCTTCATAAGAAACGTCTTTTGAATGAATACCTTAGCTAGTACCCGTAAAGTATCAGAAGTATTCTGAATCCTGACATATACTAGATCAGAAAAAAGCAAAAGATAAATCTGTAAAAGACACACTTGATTAATCACAATCTAGTCACCCTAACTTTTCCCGCGCTTGTCAAGCGGCGTTCACGACACCAAAGAGGTCTTTTTATCCTCATATTTTTATCCATAGCGTTTCATATATAATAATTGATGATCCTATCTGTCTGTACGTTGATTACCACTAGACGAATCACACTACACACCCTTTGACCCGATACTTGACAAATGGCTTTAAAATTGTACTGTAATTCAATATTAACCTTCCTTTAATGTAAAATGAACTTTAAGTTGTGATGGTAGAGTTGATTTTTGATTGTTTATTGGTAAATTGTCGTCTTTTTATTTGAAGTTGGTTAAGATTTTTGTGCGGTTGAATAGAGTCTGTTAATTCTTGATTATATTATGTTTCAGGCTTGTTATTGTTTTCAAGATAACTTTATTTGTATGGTTTTTCTAGGTATTCATTCATAAAATAATAAAGTGTGAAAAAAGTTAGGTACCTATAATTTTTTGACTTTATAATAACAACATATTTACTGTTTTTTGTGCATATTCTCGTGGTCCTAAGTAATATTCATTGCTCGTATAAATGCTAAAATCTAAAATATGGATTGGTTTTAAAGTAACTACTAAATAGCACCTTTTTTTGTTAAATTAATATCATATACTCGGGTTTAAATGGGTCACTTGAATAGAAACAAAACACTGATACCGTAGTGATCGCAAAACCACAAACTTATGACACAAGTGATATTTCTAAAGTTTTCAATAACCACAATATTCCAATCACGGCACAACCTACAAAAGATAAAAATCCAATTTATATAAGAAGACAATTCTCACTTAAAAGGTCCCATGATAAAAAAAAACCTCGTCATCAAACGCGGACGATAAAGCTTTCGTATCATCTATCAATCGAACATAGAAATACCAGCGGGAGACTACTATTAAATTCATCATTTCCACTACAAGGCACAGAAAAAATAACCCGACACTGTGTCTTAAACGTCCTCGATACACCATACAAATTCAAACACTGTGTTGCTAGTTGGAAAGGTGTAGATCAACAAATGAAAAGAGACGCCTACGACATCTTAAATAGAAAAAACAATTACATTCATGACATCTCATGGTGGTTTTTGTGAGCTCAATCTCGATCTGGTGTTTCGACATTGAATGACAGTATTAATTTCATTTTGTATTACCGCATGCAGCGTTAGATTTGGACGTTTTGGCTTGCTATAGGCCAGTACTGTTATGCTGTTGAACTTCTGACAGTGCCAAAACCACTTTCGACCGCTGTTGTTATAAAAAACAAATGCTATTCGCCATAGAAAAAGTTTTCAAATCGGAGCGACATGATGTGTTTGGAGGAGGGTTTTCTTAATTTAGAATGTTCATAGTATTCGGTATATTTACGATAGGAATTCTTGGTCGATATTGAATTATCGATAGTGGCTTGGTCGATAATGACTCTAACAATGAAAAAATGTTATGTCATACGTATACTCTCATTTCTTCTGTTGGTAATAATGGTGATGTACGAATAATAACAACACTGTCTAGTTTTTTTTTTACTTTACGTCCATCGAAGGTAAGAAAATTATAAATTTGATTCCATAAGTTTCTCAAGTTTTCCCAAGCTAGGTGTATAGGTTGTGCTTCCCGTCTTACCGGATTTACCTGAATACCATATCGTACATGGAGCTACTACAAATCAGCTATTGTCAGCTAAGGTACAATTTTTCTGCCAGCACCAAGTCCATCATCTATTTAAAACTATTCAGATACCAGAATGCCAAACTCCAAAGATTCTATTTCAGGAGCTTCAAAAAAAAATCCAACATTACGAAAAGTAAATTGTTTGACTAAAGAACTTGGTAAAAAAGCGTCACCTAGTTAACCTTGCGTCAGACGACTACGGCGAGATGTAAGTAACAATTTCGAGGGAGATCGAGTCACGTAACAAATTCGTATTGGTGCTTCTTTCTAATGAACTATTTAATGTCAAACGATGCCACACTTGATATAATTCATAAGCGTTAGCGGTTTGTTTTGACATTGCAGCTATAGGTTATATTATTTTGCTTTTGTAGTCACATAACTTGAATATTACGCTGTTTAATATTCTCGGACTTAGTTCTCACAGTCATGTAATTGGATAGTAAATTACAGTTTTACTTAAGGGTTATATATTGTCAGTAAGGGTGGAGTGATGATTTGCGCAAGACGGCTAGTAGGAGCTGGATGTGAGTGGCTGAAAACAGATCTCAGTGGTGTGCACTTGGAGCGGCTGATGATGATGATGAATCTTATTGGCAGTGACCATATTTCATATACTGTCTATTGACCTAAATCTAACCTGATTTGAACCTAACGTGAACTTATATAAGACAAAATCTATAACCCAAAAAGAAGTAGACAATAACTCAAAAACGTAGGTAAAAAAAGTATTTTTCACAAGAGAAAATGTTCCCAAGATATACATATAACCTCAGCCTCTTTTACCTTAACCCACACACGTTTGTCGTCGACCGGCGCCTGCGCCGCCGTGTCACAACAAAATAAAGCCTGTCCCGACCCAGTTCCCACAGTAGCCGATAGATGTGACACATTATAATCATCTACAGAAGATCTGATAACGGAAACATCATTTTAGACAGAAATACAGGTGTAAAATGTAAACTGAGTTTGTTTCGACGTTTCTTCTCAGGGTAGCTAGGTAGGAAATATCGATCCTAGCGAGCATATATTAAAAAAAAGTGATATATAAATGAAATAAAATTTATCCTATTTGCAGAATAAACCATTTCATTTCAAACTTAAACTTTTGAATTGTATAAAATTGTGATGAAAATAGAAAAAAAGGTATTAGGTGTCATTCTTCGGATTATTTGAAGACTAAATTAGCCAAAGGCGCTTTGATCTCAAAGAAAAAAAAAAACAGACTAACTAATTTACATATTCTACAACACTTTTTTCTCTAATTCTACAACATTTTTTTTGTAACTATACAAAATGCGACTTCTGTATGTAACTTTATAACCACAGTGTCGTCCGATATTGTAAACTGGTTAAGTTTTTTTCAACACGCTATCGAAATAACTCATGTTTTAAATAAGTTATCGAAAACGTGTTGTTATTAATACTTGGCTGTTAAAACCGTTTTCTGTAATGAAGATTGATTTTCAAAAGTTAAAGTTTATTAAATTCGGAATTGTTAATATTTTTTGGATGTCACGGGATTATGTTTTTTTTATTGGATCATAATAAATGTGACTTATGACACTTCTTAATTTTTTTATGATAGGTGTGAGAAAATTTTGTAGGTATCTTGATGTTGCTACTTAGTAACTTTTTGTGGACAGTTTGGAAGTAAAAATAAAGGTTTTTCGTTTTATCTTTTCACATAATATTTTTGTCAAGCTGTGGGACACTTACAAGCTAATTATAATATTATTCATATTTTCTTATATTGTAAAAAAAAACCCGAGATTCACAGACAAACACACATAACCCCCGTTATCCTCAATGAGCAACCGCAACAAATTTCCAAAAAAAAAGGATTCCAATTAAATGAAAGTCTTTTGTTTTAAAACCAGTTTTAATTCCAAATCTGGAAATATTCCATGAGACACGACATGTTTGATTGTGTGGCCGTACTTTCAAATTGTCTCCGTTACGGCTTTTTAGGTATTTGTTGTAAAACTTGTCTTACCGGCAATTAGCATTAGACACAATATTTTTAATAAAAAACGAGTTGACTTCTCACGGATTCTGCTCAATGCTGTCACGGATCCTTATTATGGCTGATGCATGAAATATACGAAAATTATAGTTTAATACAATGAGGTAAAGCGAAAAAAATCTATACATAATTGTTTTCAGGGTAAAGTTTTGCCTTGCTGGGGGCAAAAACGAACGATGAGGTCCCCCTCCAGTAGTTTTAGCCGGTGTGAGTTGGGCACGCTCGTCACTCAGCCGATGCCCTGACGGTGGATAGTCCATGAGGACTTCTACTATTGAGAAAACCAGCCATAGTCAAGAACTGGAAGAAAAGTCCAAGGGATTTACCAGGAGGAGCAGCCGTAAAGAATGATTGTTGTTGCTATTTAGGCACGACGTTACACTCTTGAAGTCTGAAAGCTCATAGCTCAAAACAAGTAGTAGAATCTATTTTAATTATTTGATATCTAAGTCCGGAGAATGTATTCATTGATCGGAAACAACTTGACGCCAAAATGAATGCAAGCTAATTGATACAAAAACGACACCAATAAATAGAAACACTACTAATCTGTTTGCGGTGTTTCTTAAAATCTACTAATTAGCTCAGAACATTGATTTATACCTTCCTTTAGTCTCAACAGTTATAATCCTATAATTAACATTTTATATCACGAATATAATACGCTTTTAATAACGGGATGCCGACGAGTCACGAAAGTTGTACATTATTTATTTTTATGACATTTGTCTCAAAATCCATCATTCATTTCCTACTATTCAATCACGATTAGCGACAAAATTATACACTAAACAACCTACTTTTATCGATAAACTTAATTAGCTTAAAATTAATAGGTATATGAACGTAATATACAGATTTGAAAGCTTAGGATGAATGTGTAATACCTTTGCCAAGACGCCATTTGTAATTTGAAAATTAAAAAAAAAACTTTGTTCTTTTCGTGACTGTCAACACAGTCGCCATTTTAGAATTGTGTTTTCAACCATGTAAGGAACTCAAATTAAATATTTGCTGGCGAGACGAATCCTAAATTATATTAATTGCAATGACACCGTGCACGCGTGTGAATCTTAAATTCGCAGGAAAAGGACGTGACGTAACGGTGTACGTGATTCTTTCGCACGCACATCATTTTATAGGTTTTATTTCCTTAAATGGATTTGCTTTATGGGTAAAAGAAAACCTTATATCGTATTTTCCTTAGATAAAATACTTGGAATTTTAATAAATATTTGGAAAAATAGGGATAGAGTTTTGGGCGCTTACGTTAATTTAACATTATTTCATTCTGTTCCGTTTATGCGCTAGTATGTCACAGTTAAGGTCTGTATTATAAGTGATACTAGGTAATACAAGTCTCCAATAACCGACGAATTTATTTACGAAAAGACGTAATACCCAGACAAAACTCTTTACGTCACAAGGTATAAGTTGAAACTCATAGTTGCTTACAGACTTTACATTGACGTCACAACACAGACTAGATTAAAAATTTAGTCTAATCTTAAGTTTCCAAGTCTGTGTGAATCCCCATTATATTTGTAAGATTAAAATCTAGAGACATTCGTCACCTTTGTATTGAGATTAGTTCTCGTATTATTTCAGTTATTAAAATCAATTACGTCATGATTCTTATAAGTAAACATGTCAAGAGGTTTTTCCACTTTACTTTGTTGTATCTTGTCTCACCATCTCTTTATACTTACCTAGTACTCAGCTTGTAAATATATAGGAAAAATAATTTTATTTAAGTTCTATATTATTTAGTAATGAGATCAAGACTCGGAAGAAGAAGCACTGGAAGACCATCAGCCAGATGATTCGATGATATAAGATCTCATGCTGGGCCAATGTAGAGAAGGAAAACCAGTGAAAGAACTGGTTGGAACATATTTGGAGAGGTATGCGCCCTGCAGTGTTTTGCATTCACTTTTGTAAGGATACACACCCTGCTATGGACTATTACTAACAGAAATTATCAAAACAATTACAGATAGTTTGAAGAGTTCATAAATTTTTGAACATCTACAGGATTGAAGTTCCCGCTATATTAAACTTTTTATACATTTGATTTGTCATAAAATAAAAGCTTAGGATTTTAACTTAACATCTACCTAATGATAGTAATAAAACTACGAGGTGGTCGTCAATTAATTAAAACTGCCATCAATAAAATTAATGAGCAGTTAATGTGTGTCAACTTGTCGACATTATTTTAATTTTAGGAAAATATAAATAAACATGATTGCATTTACTATTAAATAATAATTAACTAGCTGTTGCTCGCGACTTCGTACGTATAATCCCGTGAAAAAAAAAAGTTGACAAAATTCGGGAATAAAAATAGATTTTGGCCGATTCTCAGACCTACCCGATATACATAAAAAATTTCAAGAGAATCGGTCACGCCATTTCGGTGGAGTATGGGAACGGACATAGTGACACGAGAATTTTATACATATAAGATGTAGTTACTGGTAAACTTGTATAAAACTGTGAGACAGATAACTCAAATGTTTAGTGAACTTAATAATCTTTTTCTAGATCTTTAATTGTTCTTTTGATACAGTCTAAAAGAAAATATGTAGAAAATCATTAAGACTTGTTCACTGAAACTAGAATTGCATAAAAACGTTAGAAGGCTTTGGTCTAACAATCTCTTGGGTCCAGTTTTACTATTAGTTTGGTACTCTGGTACCAACTTAGGAAAACGGGTTGAGGAAATCAAAGAGACCCTAGCTCCACACATAGCGGTAAGCCTACGACACAGGATTGCGCGCGCATGCTCTGCGTCACCACGGCTGGACCTAAACATAGCCTGGGAAAAAGCTAAACAGACCACTTCCAGACTCGTTCTCTAACTTCAGTATAGTCACTTCTATTTTCTTCATCTCTAGTCTTCGTGAACACATTGGCTAACCGTTCCACGTATTAAACATATTACGACCTCTTCACAGTTAATCTCTCTCCACACTTAATATCTGTCCTCGATGCGAATTAGCCGTTTTACGACATTATAAAAAAATGTTCAAACAATATTGCGTAGGCGTTCGTGTACATATAAATACACAGGCAAAGGCCAATCCAATTAAAGTAATCGACATTTGCATAGAAAATGCGCGTATCAATACGAATTTACGTCCGAGATAGGTTGGGCGTTTGGTGCAAGTGAAGAGATAATAATATGTTTATTTTATTTGCTTGTGGGTTTTGGTCTCTGATGGAACATACCTACACAAAAAATTGATACGATGTTATTATCTTCTTGCCCATCCATCTAATTAAAGAAATAAATACTACTAAACTATTTTGTCTACTCTAATTATTTCTATAAACTTAAGACTGATTTATTGGTTTAAAAAACGTCAGAACAACAATTTACAAGTTTATTAATAAATACATTTCTTAGAATATTACGAGCTATGATTACTACGACCTATACTTATTTGATTTACTACTATATTTATTCCGTTTCGTTTCCCATACATATGTTTTTAGGTAGATATATTTTTATTTAGTGTTTCCGCAACCTCTCATGCCTTATACCTCACAACTACAAGTACTCGTCACCTGATTAGCTCTCCGCTCACGGCGGTCGGTTTTCCACTAAAATTAAACAAATCCACGACTGTTTTGTCAACTCGTGACTATTGTCAAGGCCGCGGGAACCATCAGTGCAGGGTTGACAGGCAAAGAAGATGGTCGCATTATAACCGATGAGCAAAAAAGGAAAATAGGGAAATATTGACGTCTTTTTACTTGCTTTTATTTAGTTTCACCTGTCCCGATGTTTGTCGTTCGTTCGTTTTGTAATCAAATCTTGGAAGTTAAATTTCACCCACTTCAAGGTGTTGATTATACCATTTGAGCTTCTTATCATCTATTGAGCTTATTTTACAATTACAGAAATAATACTTTGGATTTTAAATATGAATGATAATTACCGAATAATTAACAAGACACAAAAATGCACTATCCATATAAATATTCAAAAGTTTTATCCATCAATAAAATATGAATGAAATATCCCAATTAGTTAAACTAATAAATCTCACGCAAGATCAATTAGTATTGTAGAATGCAAATTTTGATATTGCAATATTAGAATTTCAATAAGTGAAAGTCTTTTACTAAATCTAATTTGTAAGAGAGATATGATTAAAAATTATGTGGCATCTATCACATCTATCTTATTTCGACATTATATAATTTCTTTGAAATAACAAGTACCCAAAATAATTCTATAAGAGAAAAAAGACAAATACATTTTATTGCAATTTTTTTCGTATACACAAATGTCACTCAGTTATATATCGTATTGTCTCCGTCCCTATCCTATCTCTAGGATATTCCGACAAATATACGTTTGGGAATTTACATTTTGTGTGCGAAAACTGCTGTGAAATTAGTTAAAAGCAAAAGAATATACGTCTATACAAGGGAATAGTATTTTTTTTACTATTATTGTGAATGCCACTATCAACAATATCTCTTTTACAATTATAAATTACACCTAAAAATCTATTAACTTAGAAATCACTGTCACAAAACACTTACGTCCTCAAATACATTTTATACCACAAAATAGTTTTCCCAGCTGGCAACCCTACGCACTGATGACAATTGCGGGTAATCACGGCGGGTGACGTCACGCGGCGTGCAGCGCTGCAACCTTCATGCCTGTCAACTGATTGCGAGGCATTCGATTTGAGGAAGGTAATGCGCCCACTGGGACGATGAGTCGCGATGAGTACAGACAAAATCGTTGTGAAGGAATTTTTGATGGCGTTTTTAGATTTATTTGTATCATGAGTGGACATAGTCGTCGAAAATTTGTTATAATAATTAAACCAGCCTATATATGAACCCCTGCTGGGCACAAACCTCATCGAATACAGGGAAGGTTTAAGGCATTGATCACCACGGTAGCTCACTGCAGATTCGCGATTTCAGGTTTTCTCACGGTGTTTTCCTTTACCGTTTGTTAGTAGTCGCTTAAAAGAAATAAGATAGTACACATAACTTTGAAAAAGTCACATTATTAAGACAACAATGTGTCAAAAAATTGCTTTATCCGATTCAGTTAAATTCTTTTCGGTCTTCCTGACCGCATACAACTAACTGTTATTGATACTTGCATCTTGTATCAAAGTAATTAGGATGATAACAATATTAATTTTCTGATTTTGTCCAAAATAAACTAACAATATCGTATTAAAACTAGTTGGTAAATCAGTATACATAATATCATCTACAAATTACTAATAAACGAATAACTCAGTCTCGAATCCGCGTTACGCACGAACCACTATAGTTACCAAGCACCTTAACACAAGTTGACATTCTCAGTGGTCACATTAGCTGAATTAAATTATAATTCGGAACAAAAAACGTCATAATAAAAATACTATTAGCGATAATGTAATATATAGTTTTTTTTGTTTCAATCGTATTATGGATTAGTTTCGTAGAGTCGGTGACCTTAAGTTAATGGGCACATTCTATGACATTGCGAGTAAGTAATGTTGACTTATAAGTAATTTGACACTTACTAATATTAGCCTATGATTTTTTGATTTTAGGGTACCGTTGCAAAATATTTATATGTTGAGTCGGTTTAAACTGCTTAAAAAAGTTAATAATTTGAAAAATAGAATCTAATACTAAAGGAATCGACCGATTTAATTAAATGATGCGTTTAAATATATAACCTAATTTGAATTTAATAATGAGGTTTTTAAGTTACAAACAAAAACACAGCTTTATAATTTAGAAAAAAATACAATTACCAATCCTATGTGTAGCTGGCATCCAGCAAAACTGACCGACCGAAACTGAAACAAAAGGCAATAATCATTGTTACATTTACAAATAATTAAGACCTCATTCACATTCCATGTTATAAACTTAAGCTTATAATAAACAATAATGCATAGGCCACGCTCGAATTGCCCTAAAGCAATACACAACCTTTACAAGACGTGATGCTCTGATACACTACTAAGATAGAGTGATGCCACGCGAGCGCTGCGGTTACGCTGCGTGCCGTAGCCGCGTCGCTGCGACGTCGTCGCAACACAATGAGTCACGCAGACAATACTTCGCGAGCGCTCGAATAACGCTGCGGTAACGCGCCTATCTTCAACGCCACAGCGTTGGTGTGAGATATCTCAGTGTTGAATATCTGAGTTTTGCCCGTTATTTAAAGGCATCAAATGATGGTAAAGCTTCCAGTTCAGACAAAAGGCTTAGACAATGTGCGATGTAACATTGTCTAAAGTCTGATTAGAATAAAAGAACTTGTGCAGAAATGCGATGCAATAAGCAATACACAACCTTTACGAGACGTGATGCTCTGATACACTACTGATATAGAGAGATATCACGCGAGCGCTGCGGTTACGCTGCGTGTCGTAGCTGCGTCGCTGCGACGTCGCAACACAATGAGTCATACAGACAAGTGTTCGGACAACGCTGCGTTAACGCACCTTGACTGCAAGGATAGCCAAGTGGTATAGGTCACCAAGCCAATTACCGCTGTGCGCGACGTACCACGGGTTCGATCCCCGCGTAAGTATTTGTGCGACCCACAGATGCTTGTTCTGAGGCTGGATGTCTTTGTGCATCCTCCCGTGACACAAATATTAAATTCATTAGTGCGGGAGTCGCTAAAAAAATACCTTCCTACCTTCCTTCCTTTCCTACCTTCGACGGCACGAATGTCTCAGTTTTGAAAGAGATATTGCGACGTCGTTGTGTCGCCGTCCGTCACTTGGACGAATCGAGTATAACTTCGTTTTAAGCTTCCAGGTTTAAGCTGAGGCCTTGCCGGGGCTGCGGGATGTTCGTGAGAGTTACCGCGACCCTGGCACCCAAAGGGCTCCAGAAGGAACATAGTGGGTTTTAGTCAGTAAAATTCTGACACTCCCTCCCGCTGCACCCACAGCGGGCGGGGTCATTTGATGATTTCTCACGAAAAAAAAAGGTCTAAACTGAGGGATTACACAATCTTACATTGCATTAGAATAGAAAACAAAAATTATTGATTTGACCATCAGGCTCAGTTGTCGCAGCGACAGCGCAGCTTTCGTGTGGCGTGTCTCTAGTCATTTGTTTTTATATTCGATTGTTACGCTATTGTTTATGTGGATACATCTCTGATAGCTTATCAGATTTGATTTGAGATCAGATTTGATTGGATCTCAACCTTACATGGTGAAATACAATTTGTTAATCGCTGGTCAGTGAAAGTTTAAAGAGATGGATGCAAGGTTTTCTGTTGTTAGTAGTTGTAAGAGGAATGTTTATTAAATAGTTTTTTAGTATGTTGAAACTAAGTGAAACATAATTCAATAATTTTAAAGCTATTAAAAGGGAAATGTAAGCTGTGATATAAAATAACATTGTAAAAAAAAAAAATAATACCCTCTTGAAATGTTTTTGTCAGCCCATCACGATTTCAAAAAGCTAAAAATCTATGCTTATATTTACATGCTACATAATATTACACGTGTATAAGTCGTAGTCATATTGCAAAGATAAATTCATGAAAAGCTCGTACCTATATTTCTTGAATTTTTCTATTTGTTTGACCGAATATCTATAAAATCGATCAATATGTATGATTTCACAAAACAACTACCTACATAATGCCATCTTAAACCCAAAACGAAGCTCCAAAAAATCCAAACTTTCGAACATTCATAACAATCATTTTGCGTACCAAAAACAAACAAAAGAATCCTACAATAGTGGTCAGTTCTCATACATTACAACACTGGACTATATACTCCCAATCAACACGTGTGCATTAAAACTTACGGCAAACATCACTGCTTGTGTGTTTCGTAAATAATGTGAAGGTAACTTTGAATTTTGGGACGAGTTCCGTATATTACAGATTTTAGTTCCGTATTGTATAGATTTTGTTGTTAAGTGAAGTTTTTGTGGGTAATGGTGTTGTATTAGAATTATAGAAATAGAAAAAAAAGGTTTAATACTCATTATTATCAAACTTTTATTTCAAAGTTATTTCAATGTAGTACTGTATCATAAACTTTATAATTCATGCGTTTATCTTATTGTTACTTGATAAAAAAATACGAAAGGCTAATAATTAATGCAACGATTAGCAAAATCAATGTTTTTCATATGTTGTCTATCGTAATTTTGTGCAAGTATGAATTGTATGACTTAAAAACGTCGTCGCTATTCATATATTCTATACACCTTTTTAACATAAAAGACGTTTTATCAGAAACAACAAAGTTATTACATAAAATTATCGAAATATAAAACCTATTTACAATACGGTACCCCAAAAAAATTACAAAACAAACCTACAGCGGAGAGACAATGAGTGTACCATCATGATTCATAGTTTAGCAACAACACTTATGGTACCATCACTTACGAAATACCACCAAAATATGGCCGTGTTATCGATCAACTAGAGCTAGGTACAGTCACGAGCAAAAACATGTATACACGACCTAACAGTTGACGTTTTAGGCCTAGTCAAATGATTCATGAAATCGTGAAATTTTCATTCAAATTAAACATTTTATGTTTAGCTTACAATACCAGGAACATTCCATAAGTTCAGTAATTTCGCATATAATATACACGACGAAACAATTGCAGTTGATTTCTTATGCGAAATTTCTGAAGCCGTCATGGAATATTCCTGATATTGAAAGCTAAACATAAGATGTATAATTTTGAAGAAAATTTTACGATTCCATAAATCATTTGACTAGGACTTTAATTGTTAGGTTAGGTTGTTTACATATTTTTGCTCGTGACTGTACAATCGAGGTCAGATTTGATCTAGATTTGATCATCTAAAGAGTCAATGTTGATAAATTATTGTTCTTCACTAATGACCCCTTGAATGACAAGGATTTTTGGTGCAATAGATTTTGTTGATAAATTCAATTTTAAAGTCATTTGTTCGTATTCAGGTACTGAGTAATAGTTTTTGAATATGAGTTTAAACTAGCGATACGCCCATACCGATACGAAATTTAATAATAAAGAAAAAAAAGCAAATAAAGAGTAAAATGCAATAGATACCAACAAACGGATTAACAAAACGAAGCAGATTTTTCTACGCTCAGTTGTTTCTATCTAATAGTACATCTGTAGAAAAAAGAAGATTGGGCGCTATTAAGTAATTATCTAAAAAAATATTTAATTACATGTTACTCAATACAAAACCAGATCTCTTGAATGTCGAGACGGTCACATGGCGGTTGACGAATGACCATTTGTACATAATTAATTATATTAAAGTATTATGAAGGTAAGTTTGTATATTCTAATAACTTTTATCTCCGGATTCAAATACGTGGAGGTCAGTTATAGCTGAAAAAATATTACTCTCCTTTTACATAATTAAATAAAAAATAAGTATTTTTTATTATTGTTATTACAATCAAGTTTTCTAATAAGCTATTTTGAAATCTATGCCCCACAAACTGTTTACACGGTTTGTCTGCGGGAGCAAAACATACTTTTGTTACATTAATTTATTCTAGGGTTACAGCTAACACCATACAAAATTTCATCAAAATCGGTCAAGTCGTTTGAGCGGGAAGAGGTAACAAACATACTTACACATAAACTTTCGCGTTTATAATAGTAGTAGGATTGAGTATATCTTGCGTAAGATTGTCACTTGGGTTGTGGCCGTTTGTTAAGGTTAAATTGACTAATGCAGGTGTCTCTAATTCATTATCCTAAGTTCTCTGTAAATGTTGTACGTTAAATGATGGAAAATTATTTAGCTGTATGTTCATTTAATATTTGAAGATCGTAATATTTTACAATTGGCAAGTCATAATTATGTATATCTTTACAGTATTTATAGCATTTTTAAGTTGTATTGTAGTATAGTATGATGCCTGAAATAAATGGATAAATAAATAAAAAAATATCACCTTATATACATTTAAGGAACTGGAAAAGGTTGTCTTGAAATATATTCCTACGTTATTTCTACCAACCTAATTAAAGAGAGTCCTCTAAATCAATTATACAAAGACATACGTCAACTATAAAACGGGGCACAATTATTTTCTAAAATGTTCGTCCATTGATTAATATCTTTTTCAATGCCAATCTCCAGATAGAATTAGGGATGGGCAAGGTGAATAGTCAAATGACCGATTTAACAAACGCCAATCAGTTAAAAATCACCGTCATTTTTAATGTCATCATTTAACTTCAAAGCGTATTTATTAAATAATATCTAAAGACAATGAAGTAACTAATTAAAACATACTTAATAATAATATGACGATGCACACAAATAATAAACAAATCATTACTAGACATCTTATAGTCACATACCTATTCAATATGATTGCGATGCCAAAATTAGCATAAGTAGCCATTTAAAGACATCAAGTGAGCAAAGGTCAAACTACTGAGTTAGAGATAATCAAATTTATTATTTTGTCACCAATCTTATAAAGAACATGTGGGACGATGATTTACTACCGTTTTGTAAGATTTAATTTTGTATTAAATATTCGTTTTGTAGGTAAAGTCTAGAAGCATAGACGTGTTTAGTTAGCTTTTCCACCGCGATTTTGTCCACGAATAATATGAATTAAAATAAATATGTGCTATGCCGATAAAAATTACGTAAGATTCGGCCCACCCCGATAGAGATAAGGCCTATTAAACTAATTTTCTTTTGTTTTCCTCATGTTAAAAGATGGATGCACTCAGAACCTAGGTTTTCAACTACCATACATAATATGAGGAACATGTAATTAAATAAAAAAAAGTCATTTAAGACTTCATAGTGTCCTCTGCGTTTATTTTTTAACCGACTTCAAAAAGAAGGTTCTCAATTCGTCATCATCTTTAAGGTATGCATTTTTTCAGTCTTCCACTCATACTTAGCCTAGCACAGTCCATTACTGGCCACACTAGACATATGTCTTCATAATTCACGCATACATTTTAACTTTGCAAAAATTTCCCAGACTCGTCAGCTATAATTCAAAATAACAGATAATTTATTTAACATTTAGATTGGTTTGTAATTAAAGTTCTAGAATCTAATAGCTAACAGCCTAAAATATAAATTACAAATCAATCTATTTGTCTATTACAATTATCATTTGATCTTCTATAAATATGTATGTTTACGATTTGTTTCGTAATTGCTGTAAATATATATCAAAAGGTCCATGATTTAATATCTACTATTATGAATATTCAAAGAGAAAACTAGTCTCAAACTAAGCAGAGCTTGTATTATAAGTACTACACGACTGATAAACATACTTATATACTTCTTAAGTTAGTATAAAATTAGAAACGTCTTATATCTGTCGACGCTAACTTGCTCAAGAAAATACAAGACATGTTTAAGTGATGATATTATGGTACTTGCAGAATAAATGATTATATTTCATTAAATTGTTTTTTTATCGACAGATATACATTTTGGTGAAATTGTACTGAACCTGAACCAACAGCCAACCAAGCTGACTTTTGGAACAGTAAGCATATTCCGTTCCCAAAATTATTTGGTATAAAAGTGTGATGACATGCACACGTTTTAAATTAAATTTGTAATATTATTCCCTTAATAAATTCCGCAAGGTGTTTCACGCGCAGGCGCAGGTGATTTGATGAATTACTGAACGCATTACACGCGTGTGTCACGAAAAACAGATTGACAGTTTTTGTACTTCGAATTTACAAATTGATTTGAGGGTACAGTCTGTATGAAAAGTGAATAAAACATTTTAAAGGATCAAGACACAATTAAGTGTGTAGGAAGAGGTTGTAGGTTAGGTAAACGGTAACAACACGCAATTATATCTTGGAAACCAGCTTGGAGGATATTTTTTTACTTGTAAATCTAATTTTGTTTATAACCTCTTTCGCTAACTATACCACTAAAACTAAAAAAATAAAATTTTGAAGCTCAGGTTTTGGCTAAAAACAGATCTCAGTGGCGTGCACCTGGAGAGGCCTATGTCCAGCAGTGGACTGCGATAGGACTGATGATGAGGATGATTTTTTTTTGTATAGGTACATATGAAAACCAAGATACCTTGGAACAAAAATGTGATGTAAAACAAAAAAAGCTCTCAGTTTTCGTAAGCCATTTTAATTTAGACTTCTGATTTATCTATACAAAGTTAATATGGAAAATGAATGTGGTCGTCGGTGAGTTGTGTCACTAAATAACAAATTAATATTCATAGTGATGACCGAAGATATAAAATAATATCCTGCTTCATCATCTTGCATATTAGTTGAAGAATATGATAATTAATGTGCTACTGTGATTTTTCCTGTTGGAAAACGAAAGATGGTTTGTAGAATTCAAGGTAGATTACTAAGCGGGAAAAATGACAAAAGTGAAAGTTAAGATTTAGGTGCCTTTCATAAGTTATGGAGATTTTCAACGCGAGTAACTTTTATAACTACAAAATATTGCGTTTAAATTCATTACTACATAAACCTTTTTTTTGTATAAGTTGAATGTCAGCTGCAAGTTGCTGGAATCCTATTTCTAATAACTTGTAATTTTATAGTTTATGAGCAATATTTTAAACCAAAGTCATACTTACTATTGAAAATATTAGATAGAATAACTGCATATTTTTTAACAACATCGTTAAGCATTCACCGAATGTCAACTTCTGTCAATACTGTCAAAGTTATTGACAGACGTGTCAATCTGTCAAAACTAAAAAAACATTGAGACACGATTTCTAGATTTATCTGTCAGGCATAGATATACCTAATGAACCACAGGTGGTCAAACCTTTTTAAAGGAAGTCTAGACACACGGCAGTGTGTCCGCCAAGTTCGAGCAAAAAAGCGACACACCGGCCGTGGGTTATATTACACGAACCATTTCGGGCCAATTTCGACCCCCCTATAACTCAAAATCTATTTTACTTACGCATATCAAATTTATAGTATCTGTTGAGACCCCCTTACTTATCTAAAATACAAAATTTCATTAATATACCTATTGTAGGTCTTGAGATATTGACGTCAGAAAATCGCAATTTTTACTATACACTCACTGACTCACTCACTCACTCACTCACTCACTCACTCATCAAAAACCTAGACCACTTCCAATGGTCGTATTGACTTGAAATTTGGCATGGAGGTAGGTCTTTAGGTCAAGGTTAAGGGAAAAATCTGAAAATGGTCAAGTGTGAGTCGGATTCAAAAATAATGAAGGTGTAAATTTATACCCGGTGTAAATTTATACCCCTAAGGAACTAAAACGAACTAAATTTATTTATATCTATATTATATATCTTTAAATGGTCATACCGACCTGAAAATCGGTACGAAGGTTTGTATTTAGTCAAAGTAAAGTAAAAATCTGAAAACGGTCAAGTGTGAGTCACTTTCGAAAATAATGAATGTGTAACTTTGATCCACTATAACTATGGAGTGAAAATGAATAAATAATAAGTAAGTACTTATTTAAGTTGGTACCTACATGTATACCCATATAGATTGTTGATAAATGCGCCCGACACATGACAAACCTCTCTGTTTGTCTGTCGCGGGAATCAAATCCGCCACGACATACGGCTTGCAAAGCAGGGTCACTACCAAATCAATACCTATGCGCTGAATCCACGGTTAAAAATTCAAGAAAATAAAGTTGTCGGTCGGATTCGGATATTTTACTTAGCCACCCGTCAATAAATGAGACATTTCCTTAACTAACTTAATCATAAGAAAAAAAAGAAATAAACAACCTTACAAAAATAAATGAAATCCCACCCAAAACATAAATGTAAAAGGCTGCCAAGTTCGATAATATGAGAATGCTTCTCCTATAGCGTATTGCGTGGTTGTGACGCATACTACCCCCTCATGTTTGTTTTCTTTATATTTTAGCCCTTTTTTTGTTTTATTTATTATATTGATTGTTATGTACCTACTTATGTATGCGTCCTCAATTACGCAATTAAATGTATTTTCTTTCTTTCTTTCTATAAAAGAAGTGAGATCTGAATAAGTACCAAGTTCTATACACATACCTCAGTTAAAAATAGTTACAGGAATGCACACTTGGCAAGTTTATAATTATGTAATTTTAGTATTTATTTTTCTAAAGAAAATTATATACTTGACTCATTGCGTTTTCGTAGGTTTATAACAAGGTGTGTGAAAACTTGCCAAGTGGGCATTCCTGTAACTATTTTTAACTGAGGTATGTGTATAGAACTTGGTACTTATTCAGATCTCACTTCTTTTATAGGAGAAGCATTCTCATATTATCGAACTTGGCAGCCTTTTACATTTATGTTTTGGGTGGGATCAAATATACCCAAATGTATACCGTCCTCTTTTGTCTAATAATGTATCTTGTGCATTCTGTGTTGGAGATCCTTAATATAAATAAATAAATAAGTCCTATTTTTTATAGTAACTTTCGTGAGGATGATTCATACTTAAATGATATACCTAACGGTTTATTCACGCATATTTATCGGGATATCCCGACTAGTTTCGGACCCAACTGTAGTCCTTAACCATGTTCGACTCGCGACCCCCGCTGCCGCGTCAGCTCGTGATTAAGGACTTCGGTTGGGTCCGAAACTAGTCGGGCTAAATAAGCGTGAGTGAACCGTTATAATAATATCATTTAAATAAGTCCTCCTTTTAACTTCCTTAAAGGAACTCTTTTGTGAAGCGAGACAGCGCTCTATACCGTGTAGCGCGCTATCTCGCTTCCACAACTACGACAGACTTCCCTTAAGAGTTAAGTTTCGTCACGATACGAGAAGTAGCATACCTGTTGCAATACATTGCTGCGCCTCACAGCTCCAGTATTATAAACTATGTTACATTGACGACAATGTATTGCAATTCGCACGATATTCCTCGCACTATCTGAATATGGTTGTAAAGGTTTGAGATGTGGAAACAAAAACCGACAGGATATAGAAATTCTTTAACAATGTCATCATGACACACTAATAATAAAAATGTCATCATATTTTAAATAAGATTAAATACCGGTAGCTGATACTTATGATTTAGTAACGGTGTTATATCAATAAAAACATTGTGTTTCTAGGAGGTCAAAGGTCAACGACCCGGTTCAAATATGTGCAATTTTTTTATTGATTTTATTTAATTTTGTATACCTAGTTATTATAAAAGATTATGTATTTGATAGTAAAACGCAGGTCAGAGATCTGTCGCAGATAAGGAAAGAAGGGGAAATACTTCGATTTCGGTTCAGGTTTAACTTTTTGTGGTGATTTTCTAGTTTAATACTAGATTAAGTTTAGGTTATAAATCAGGTTTTTGTAACTGTCATTACTTCCCGTTTGGTATCTATTGCAAAAGTCGGTTCTAAAGGTCTTATTTTGCACTAGCTGTTGCTTGCGACTTCACCTGCGCGAATGTCGGTAAGAAGTAGCTTATGCGTAAATCCAGGATGTCAAGTACCTCCATACTTCATTTGATCAAAATTGCTCCAACCGTCTAAGTGTAAAAGCATAGTATACATACTTTCTCATTTATAATATTTGTAGAATTTCGGGGTAAGACGTACAGTGGTAAGAGGTTTTTGAATGCCTATCTAAACATATATTACCTCTTACGTTAGCCCAGTTATCACAACCCATTTACTCTACTAAGCTACTGAATTAACCAACCAAAAAACTTGTCACACAAATAAATAAGTTCCAATGTAATACACAAAGCACTAAGTGACTTACCACAGACAGTAACCTTCCATCTTCAGGGTTACCACCTTACATAATACAATTATAATGATTGCAAGTGCAAGCAAAGTGTATTGCTTAAGCAATATAATCTAAAACATAACTTAGTTTCGTAATTCGCGACAAAATTAATGTGTTCGTCACAACCTTGGGTCTCTACAATGAATCGAACTTACAAAACCAGGAAACACAAAATTAAACTCTATCAGTGGACAATAGAGTTGATTTTTGCATGAGTTTTGTTTACCTGCAGCCTGTATAGTCTGTACAATCATTGAAAAGGTCACTGCACAAAATTGAACTCTAACAGTAAACAATAGAGATGATTTTTGCTTGACTTTAGTTTACATACAGTCTGTACAATCATTGAAAAAGGTCACTAACATTTATCGGTACAGTTGTGCACAACGGTGGGTTAATAGGTAGTAACGATTGTTCGTGATTGTACCTGTTTGGTAATTGCTTGGCTCTCGTTAGAGCGATTTTTGTGACGAAACGTATATGTAAGGAAATTAATTTGGTGATGTTTGAGGTGAAGTGAAAGTGTGATTTAAAATTAGATGTCGCGTCAATTGTTTTTGTTACTTTAGTAACTAGGTTGTCAAAACTTCTTATTGCATATTGTACTAATTATATTTTTTTTTTCGTTAAATTTTAGGCTTCCTGTTAAAAATTAGTGAAGAGGTTTTTAAATGCTCTCTGAGACAAATAATTTACTGTCTATGGAATGTTGTTTAATTTTATTATATTCAACAGTTTAGTACACTACATTTTGTTTTTTTATTGAAATGCAGCAAACAGTAAGCAAAACTCTTCATAATTCATCAAGTCATTGACTGATATCAAGAGGCTATACGTAGTTGCTGTAATAACAACAAATTAGTCGTAAATATTCTTTATAAATAAATATTCCGCAACATTCCCACACCGCAATTAATCTCAAAATGAGTACTAGACAATTAATAAATATCGGTCCAGCCATTTCAGGTATTATCGGGATCAAACAGACAGAAGAGCAAAAATTGTAAAATGTATTGGTGTATGTACCGTACATGTATTACTATAAGACAGTGGCCATTAGTTCGTTGGTATAAAAATTTATCACCACGTTTGTTGAAGGCCTTTATCGATCACGACTGGTCATATAGAGTAAATAGCCCAATTAGTTGCAATGTATTATCAAATGCATTTTCCTGTATCAATTCAACTGCCAAGTGATTCGATTTTCATGGTTCGGTTTGAAGAAGTTCCTTTTTCCGGTAATAGGAATTTGTTGCTCTATTTTTTTGATCAAAGAATTGTAATGGGTGGATAAGTTGGATAAAATTGGAAGAGGAAGAAAGTAGGGTTGGATGAATAAAAAAACGTTAGAAATGTAGAATGGCTTGAAAAATGGTAGGAAGGAGGTAGTTAACAAAAAAGCGCTATCGGCTTTTCTCATTGGTTAGATGCTCCACTCGTTAATGTACATCTTTCAGTAAACTAATTTAACTCGGTTTGTAATAGCCTAAAATGTTTCGAAATAATCCATCCATATTAGTATCTTAAGTACATCTAGCTATCAATAAAACCAATAAATGCTTATTATAAATCTGTCCTAAAACTCCATTTCTGCCTACATCAGTTATTATGGATCATAAACTTACGTTTAAGGAGAGCAGCCCCTGTACCTATAAACTCTCTAAACATCTGATGTCGCTGTGGAAGTGAGATGAGGCTATACAGAATGTAGAGCGCTGTCTCGCTCCCGCAATGCTCTTCGTAATGTTTTAACATCTCATAGTACAGGTTCATTACTTGTATTTTATTGAAATTTCTAATATGTACAGAATATTCATTGGCCTGCCTCTCTGTAAAATTGAGTGTTTATTACGATTTCCTACGGGTGTTACGACCCACGTTATTATATCCATCATAATTTCAAGTGATATAGCTATAAATGCCAGGTACTTAGACAGGCCTTTTTAAGACTTTGTATTTGTGTAATGTGATTGGATTTCATGAATTTCGTAGTGCTTTTTGCAATCGTTTGACTATTTTTCGTAGGAATTCTTAAAAGCAAATAAACAAAACATTTTTACATTTATAACCAACCTTATGTAACTAATAAAATACATATTTACAAAGCGTCGAAATATATACAATGTATATCCTCATCAAAACATTTTTTATGAAAGAAACTTATGTACATGTTCGAATTCTTACTGTATTTATAATTTTGGTTTATTTATTTTAGTCTTCATATATTATGTATTTTTCATGAAGAATTCCTTTCATAGTATATAATGTGGTATGTAGCCTGTACATTGTGCAGACTACATAACTAACAAGTGAAGAGTTTTAGAAGCTTTGATTTCAAAAATCATCGTCAAAAAACAGTACCACGAAAAAAATCAATCTACCTGACCACTATTAATTTAAAGTAATTAAAGTATGTTACGGTCAATAAACAAATACAAACAATCAGAAACAAATCCAGTAACTATGAAACTGGCCGACAAAATCCTGATTCATTCTGATTAATGGCACGAAAGCCCGAGGCGTCACAGTTACAAGACATTCAATCTTAAACAATTACTTAATCAACAAGTAATTAACGAGATCAATTGAAATATCTGTACCTCTACTATGGTATCTGACGGGCCTGTTGGTCTAGTGGTTTGTGGCCCTGACTGCTGTACTAAAGGTCGTGGGATCGATTCTCACCCGGGACAAATGTTTGTGCGATTAGCATGAAAATTTGATTTTTGCGTTTGGGTGTAATTTATCTATAACATGTATGTATTTAGAAATATATAAGTATGTTTATCAGTGGTTTAGTACTCATACTACAAGCTGTGTTAGTTTGAGACTAGATGACGTTGTGTGAAAGTCGTAAAATATAAAAAAAATATGATATCTTAAAGTTTAACTATCGTTATTGTGTAAGTGAGACAGCACTCTATACTGCGTATAGGGGCCTCTCGTTTTCATAGTTACAATAGTCTTGCTGCGAGAGGTCATAGTTGAGGCCTAGTGCACAATCGTTGTTTTCAAAATGAGTCATCGACCCACGATTGACAGTTAAGCGCAAGTCTTAGAATCACTACATTGCACTAAAATGGCAAACGTTTTATCATTGTAATGAAATATCAGATAATTCAGGATTAAGTTAAGTATAGTTTTGCATCCTTTAGTATAAATTACTTGCACCAATCGATGATCGAGAAATTGACACTTGGCGAAAAAATACTGTTTTGTTATGTTCGCTTCGTTACAAACGCTTTTCGTCTAATACTTATTGAGTTTGATGTAAACTTGTGTTCTGTTTTAATTAATTGTAAAAAAAAAATAAAGAAAACTTATAAGTAAGTTAAAGGCAAAGATCGTCACTCACTGAACGCCAGAGGCCAGAGGTCGTCCGTGGCGAAGGTGGTGCGACGTTCTAGTCAGATTTACGAGGCGCTCTTGGCCAGAAATAGTCAAAGATAGAAAGGTTTGGAAGAAAATGAGGGAGGCCTTTGCCTAGCTGTGGGATCCCACACAGGCTACATAAAACAAAAAAACTTCAATTTGAATTTAATTTTTAACGCCCAATATAAATTCAAATAGGTTCATGTAGCAAACCTGTCTGTGAAAATCAGCATATAATACAAATAAGTGAACAAAAAAGATCCCAAACAATGACGATTATCTTTATTATTCCCATTTTATGAACACAGAAACACGACCGTTACACATCAACATATTACGGTCCTAAGTAGTGTATTATACAGTACTACACATTATTTTACACAAATGATACGTAAGTGTCGCTAAAGGCAAAATATGGTGTGCTAAACACTTCAAACAGTATTTATGACGTACGGTTAAAAGTCAAATGAATTATTAATATACTAGCTGTAGCCCGTGACTTTGCCTGCGTAAATACCGATTAAAGCTGCAAAAACATTACCCCTGTCTGTTAAAAAGTACGTAAATCCAGGGTGTCTGTTAACTACATACCGTATCAAAATCTATTAAAACGTTTAAGTGTGAAAGAGTAACGAACATCCATCCATACTTACTTACAAACTTTTACGTTTTTAATATTAGTAGGATAATAACTAGGTAACTTACCTATAATTGCCTCATCATTAACTGTCACAATAATTGTTTAAAACACTAAACAACTTTCAACGACCTTTACTGACTTTTTTGTGTAAAAGTTTTAACTTGTCGCTACATTTTTGTTTCAATTAAGAAATGAGGATCTGATGGTCTAGCGGTTCTATGTATGGATTTAGATGTGTAGGATATTCAAGTGAGAACCCAACGCAGGTAGGTAAAGTACTAATGTGACTTTTTGAAAGTTATGTGCTTTTTTACACTCAGACAGAATACAATGACATGATCTCACTGATCAGTGGGTATCGAATGCTGCTTCAGTTCTACTCACCACTAGATCAACAGCCTTTTTTTCACAGAATGACTCCCGCACTTAATATATACGTTTCGTGGGGGTTTCACAGACATTCAATTCACATGCACCCAGAATCAGAACAAACATTTATGGAACGCACAAATTCTAGTCTCACGTGGGGATTAAACCCGGGATACGTCGCGCACAGTGGTAATCGGCAAGGTGACCTTTTCATTCAGCTATACGTGCAGTCAAATAGAAACAACGTGATTATTTTCTCCCAATGGATGGGTGGTTAACTCCGGATGGATGTCAAGTCGCGTTGGCGTATTGACACTACTTGCGAGTCAAGTGTTAGTTACAACACTGTCTAGTGCCCACATCACTGACTCACACTATCCTATTGAGGACAGTGACAAAGCCTTAATTATATTATTAATTATTTTAGATAAGCTTTAGGATGGGTGGTAATGAGGACTTAGGCTTAGTTGTCTTATTGAAGAGTGTTATTAGTACTTAGGTGTTTATTAGAAATGTCTTACACCTACTTATAGTAAGTTTAGTAGCAATTATTTTGACGGGCTTGTTGGTTTAGTGGTGACTTTGACTGCTGTATCGGAGGTCGGGGGTTCGATTCCCACCAGGAAAAATGGTTTGATGATTTTTTGATTTGATTTGAATGATGATGTTGTGAGAATATATAAAAAAGGTTAATTGAGTTTATAGAATTTCAGTCTTATTTAAAATACACAAGATTAATATAATTTTATAAATTTTAGTTTACTTGTTGAGGTTGAGCTTGTGTAACCTTTACCATTACCATACCATTCAGTTGTAGAATTCTAAAATGAATTTCTACAGCTGTACACTAAAATAAATATAAACAATCGTTCTGTAATTTTCTACTGACAATGAAACTATTTGCTTTAAGTCACATAAATTTATAAAACAACCAGTATCAATCAAAACCAATATCCTTATACAAATCTCTGACTTACATAAATTAACGATAACATTAACTTGGAAATCTACCAGTATTCTCAAAGCAAAACTTGCATTTGCAAAACAGAGACCCCTGAGTTTGTTTTGACATTTCTTCTCAGGGTAGTCAGTTAAGGCCTGCGGGGGCGAGGTGTATCTGAAAGTGAACCCCGTACTCCCGGCCATAGGCAGATGAAGACGCTCCAGTGGTTTTAGCCGGTAAGAGTCCGGCACACCCCCCTGACGAGGGACAGTCCATGAGGATTTTTACTGGAATATAAAAAAAATGGTGGTCAGTTAGGAAATGTCGAATTCAGCGAGCTCAAAACATATTTCAGACATGTAAAAGTGACATAATTATGCTAGTTTCAAAATAAATGATTTCATTTCAGATGCTACTCTATCCTGTGTAGCGCGCCATCTCGCTTCTACAAATGCTACTTAAACTTAATCTTACTTGTAAAGGTGGTAAACCTAAGTACTGATTGCGCAAGTGTCGCATGGCCCACGTCTGCTGACTCAGTACGTCCAAATACGGCACTATCGATGCACACAATACTACCATTCATTCATTACTGTATATTAATTACGTATACAAACACCCACACATTCGTTCAAGCCTTCTACCGTGTTTTAAAGGAGTATTACTGCGGGTGTGGAAGAGAGATGACGATATACGTCGTGTAGAGCGCTGTCACGCTCTTAAAACGGCAATAGTATTATTTTAATAGGTGGTGGTAGAAGCTCAGTTCGTAGTTGAGTAATACGACCTTGCCCCTTATTGCCGATCTATTTATATTCCCCGATTGTCTTTTTAACGAGTTTCAATCAGGATGTTTCATTCTTGTGGAGTCAATGACCGCGGTTGTCAAATTAAATTATGTGTCAACAATCTCGATGAGGTTTTGCGGTTTTATTAGTTGGGGTTTTTGTTGTTTTTTCTGGTTAAGTTGTTTTCAATTTTCATTTTTAAGACTTGCGTCTGGTATTTATTCGTAAAATATTACTGAGTTTTTGTACTGCTGCAACATTTTTTTATCTAAAAACTGTGTCACAAAGCCCAAACAAAAACATTTCCTCATAGACGAAAGCTCGACAATCACCATTACGCCGAAACTTTCTTGTAGCACAATATCACACTATTATCCCACACGCGAATACAATTTATAGCATAAATCACATAAAAGACAAGTAAAAAGCGCTCGGTCACACAATCTCGGCGACTGGCCCGCAATCAGTTGTAATTGTCTCAATCAACGGCCCAAGCGCCTCGGGACACTATTAACATTGCAGTAAAGGCAAATAAACGGACCAACACACTCGCTTACTGATCGCTACGGTCACTCTTACCCGCGTAATGAGCGCGTTAAGTAATGTCAAGCAATTTTTGCTTTGATGACCATTCTGTTGAAGTGAAAGGGATGCCCTATATAGAAATTGATGACAGAAAGTAAAACAGTAATTATACGAAGAAAAATGAGACATCGTGAACGATTATTGTACAGTTTATCATAATCTACGACGGTTACAATGTCTGGAGTTAAGTGTTATAGCCAGAAAAGTCGCGAGACTTGATAGCGATCTAGATTAATCGAACCGCGACGATTTTAACTAAAGTGTGAACGTCATTTTATAGCCTTGAACTATGACAGGGACCACCAAATCGCTGTGGTCACGCCATTAGCTACTAATGTGGGCAAAGCATGACACACTGAGATCCATTGTTACCCAAATATCAGATGTGAGGAAGTTTTTGTGTAGTATTCATAATTTGGCGAAGCAAGGACGTGAATGACGGAAAAAACCGAAGACGCACGAAGTGTAGTCGGAATCAGAATATTATTTGTGATCCGGTCATTTGAATAATAGCGGATTAAGGATGTAAAACAACGTAATATTTTATATTTTCGGAAGAAGACGTGCTTTCTAACCATCTTATTAATCAAGTGCCAATTAATTATTTATTAACAGCTTTCGTTTTATTGATCTTTTTCCATCGATTTGTATCCGCTTCCAATTTGGTTGTTACTAATTATGAGAATTTTTTAACTAAGCGGTAGCTACACAACTGCCAATTAGACTGTTATAAAAATTAACGCGTTTAACGGCTAATTTGTGTGGTTAAAGGTGCATTTTAACTAATTACATGGAGTTTACAAAAATAGGTCGTAACCTCTTTTGGTAAAAAGTGAATGCAAAGGCACTTCACGCTCACTTTTCACCGTAAAAAAACATGTACTTTACAATAGGTTCCACTTGAAATGGGTAAGAGTCGATTGACAATTATTGAATAGTTGTACAAATATTTTAACAAGAGCGTAAACGATAGAGTTGGCAAATTGAAAACTGATAACTTATTTTGATTGATTTTACTATTTATTATGAATTGCTTGCTTGATAGGCCTCGACAAAACACTGATGCAACTTTCTGTCACAGTCAAATCAAGGAGTCAACGCTGTGATTCGGAGTTTTTAATTATGAGCTAGGTCAAAAAAAATCTGTCAGTTTGTCAGTCTGTCAGTGTTTTAGCTACTGTAGCCAGTGACAGTACTATGCACTAGTAAATCAGGACTAATACCATTGTGACAGCGAGACGCCTCTAAACATAATATAGTGCGCAATATTGACCCCCAAATTGACAAGGAATTATAAATAACCAAGCGCTCACTTATCAGAAAATAATCATTAATGAGACTGTTAATAGAGCAATCTATTAAATCAAATGCTGCAATACATATCGTGGGATCCGTCGCGAAACTATCTCTCATGAACGATTACATCAGATCAGATCTGATCATAAAATTTTAGCACTACGCCTACTTGCGTCCAGATTAGTAAATGACATATAATTTATTGCTTGACTTGAAGTTAATACGACGTAAGCTTTTCAGGTAAATTCTATTAATCTCCACAGTTGTTTGGTCTTTGTGGGTGTTATTCAGATACATATCGCGCGTAGATATGGCTTACACGTTTGGAGACGTTGATTAGCGCGATGGACAAGTAATTGGCAAATCATAGCTATTAAGCTATGCTTTAGGAAAATTGACTCTACTTCGTTAGCAATAAGACTCTGTTATAAGAGAAGACATTAAGACAATGTCGTAAAAAGGAATCTGTTGACACTTGTTATGACCGTCATCCATAACCCTTTTTACTGACTAAAGTTTTACCAAAGTAAGGGTAATGCTCTTGTTTATCCCACTGTGAGGTATACCTTCCCTAGTGCGTGATGAACTGCAACGCATTGCCGTGCCGTGGTTTAGGTTTAGTCAGAGTCTGACACCTCCCACTTCCTTCCCCGAGTAGGTGGGTGTCCAGCACCTCCTAGTTTTCTTCTTTGGGCAATCTGGCATAATTGACTGCTTGCCATAAATCTTCCATCCTGAAACAAAAGTATTATTTTTTTAATACGACTCCCGCACTAGGGAATTTCATCCTTGTATCGCTTAGGGTTTCACAGACATTCAATTCACATGCACAAAGACACCTAGACCCAGAACAAGCCTTTGTGAATCGTTCAAATTCTTGTCATACGCTGAGATCGAACCCGTGAGTCGTAGCGTAACCTATACCACTCGGCAATCAGTGGACTACACTGATAGCCAAGTGTAGGTAAATAAAATTAAGGAACCTCGTTTTTTATTACTTTTCTTATTCTTTAAGAATAAAAAGATGAGTATTATCGGTCTTCATGGTACTTTTATTTTGTTTTACAGCAATGTGATGTTCCGGTAAATTATAATTACACATTTTTTCCGTTGTGTATTCCAATTAAAGCGCACAGATTGATTACTTTTTTTGACAGCATTTATTAGAAATTAATAAAACCTTAATAGAGCTTAATTGAAAACAACGGGATAGCACTGCTTTTAATTAATACATAAATTCAATTTATATTGTAGATCATGTAATAAATTTTATTTCTTGTATCAAATATTTCAAAAATATAATTTGATATCTTTAATTTCCATCCCAGTATGTATTGGGTTTTCTTTTAATTATTGTATTTTATGTTTTAATCACTTTGGATAAAAAACATAATATATTACATCATTTAAAATGAAATAAAAAGCAAACTTTGTAAGCAAATTTTACCCAATAGTCCCACAATTGGGCAAAAGCCAACTTATAGGGTCATGTGGTTTAAAATACGTTTTTAAGTATCAGTATTGAGCGATTTATTGCGGGTTATCTAGGCTAGTTATACATGAATGAATTCATAGACTAGTCTTAATGCAGTTTTGTAAGTCGATGTCCTTAATAAGAACATTGTACAATTGATTACAATTGTACAATGTTCTTATTAAGGACATTATTAAATAACACTTGTTATTATTAAATAACAAGAAAGAATATACCTTGTTTAATTGAGATTAAATCACGAAATCGTGTGGTTCCGGTTACGGATCGATTTTCCCACGATGACGCAATGGGTGACGAAGGGGTTACCAGCAAACTGCTACTGGTCATCCTAGTTATTATAATTTATAGGCATAATAATATGGTTTATGCTAATAATTGTAGAATACACGGTTATTTACTAAGACGCTGTTCAGCGTGACCTAACGCCTGCAATCACTGTTGATGGATTTACGAGGACGAGTAACGAAGTTGTCCCCTAATAGCAGTATTAAAAGACTCTCAGCACTCTTTCGCCCGAAGTTGGGATATTTTTTCAAAGTCTCCCGCACGAAGGAATTGAATCCTTGTATCGCGGAGGGTTTCACAGACATTCAATTCACATGCACAAAGACACGCATCTCCAAAGCTCCTTCACGCGACACGGTCGTCTGCTATACTAGTCCACTGGTCCTGCGAAGGTTTTACCATATACAAGAGTGGGTATACGGTAAAACCTCAAAACGTTAACGCCAACGTAAACGTTTTGTTAGCTCTTTGTATTTGACTCTACAATAATAGAGAGATCTTTAGAGCGGCCCTCAACAGGGTGCGATTTTACCGTAGGTATCTTGGTGGTTAGTCTTGAAAGTTCATTTTGCCCAAATCTTTATGCTTAACGATTCTAATGCGTTGGCAGGATTCCTGATAATGAAATAGAAAGCGTAGGTGTCAAGTAACCATTTGCGTTCCAGTCCAAAACCAAGTTTTGACGCGCTATACATAACAAAGTACTTATTCACATTTCTATTTTTTATTTTTCCTAGCCTATTATGTCCCACTGTTGAGCAAAGACCTACCCTAAATCCTTCCACGTTTTTCTATCCCGCGCCACCTTAAACCTGAAATAATATTTACTTCACCGATACATCATGAAATCATGGTTTTAGACCGATCTTACACCCATGACTCCATTCAGTCCCAGACATATCATAAAGTACACAGCTAAGATTAATTACCAACAATTACAGAATAAATAAAACAGTAAGCTAATTTATTCATAGAATATTTTATACACTGTTGTAATAGCAAAAACGTGATAGTGATGCGAACATTTGTCGTTGTCGCGATGACACCGGTTGCAGAATTAGTGCGTTGACAAACTATTTATCGATGCCTTGATCAAGGAAATTGTAGAGCAACATTTAATTCAACATTTGCATTGTGTTGATTTGACAATTGATTTGACATTGACATTGAAATACATATTTATTTATTAAACTTCTTATTTTTTTACTGTAAATGCACCACTGTCTATCTATTTGTCTCAATACAAAGAGAGATTGAGCGACAAAGCCTATCAACAAAAAAAATATATTTTCACGAACTTTCAGTTTCGTCACAACGTGTCGTTATGTCTCTGAGTAGTTTTCTCGCGACACTTCGGTTTGTTAATAATGTGTGACGGCGGTGGCCTATTACAAATGATGTTAACCACATCAAGCTTACGACATACGTCCGATATAATAATGTATTTTATGGTGCGACGCAATATTTTTATAGCTACTTACATTTAAATCGCACTTTACGTTGCAAGATTCTTTTAGTATCGTACAAGTTAATTTTGTAGCTATATTACTTACTATCATTAATGGCTTTGTCAGGTGTCAACAGCATTTCTATATGGTTAAGTAAACAGTTATTAAAGTTTTTGTAATCAACAAGACGTACTTTTATAAACCCTAAACTATCTAATAAGTACTTAAACGGACATAAGAATGCCAATCCCAAGACTTTTATCGAATATCGACAGTCGATATTACGCAACGTGTCACATCTCTACTATAGAGAATGAAGCCATATTGATAGTCTAGTAGTAAGACCGCAGGACTGCCAAGTCAGAGGCCTTGATTTCGATCCTCACGTGCACCAACTTTTCGATTGTTGTATGCGTTTTAGAAATAGATATCACAGCTTCCGTGTTTTAGAAGGCACGTAACGGCTCCGGTTGTGTTGGGTTGCAGACCCATCGGGCTATGAGAGTAAAGGAATAGAGAGTGCACCTGTGTTTGCGCACACGCTTGTGCACTATAATATGTCCCGCGTAGCTGGCTGGTGTCATAGAAATACTAGCCGCCGTGGCCGAAATCGGTCCGGCCATAATTATTACTATAAAGTGTAGAGTCTTCGTGTCCTCCACTCGGCAATCGACTTAATATGACAAATTCGTAATGCACTGCATCAATTGGGTGCGGCCGTGAGAATTTCGACTTTTGGCCTCATTTTAACCTTATTTTGGCCTTATTTCGGTCGACTCTGGCCTCTAACGGTGATTGCGAACATTAATATCTTAGCTTTTGACACGATCGTTGACTGAACGAACGATTATCACTTATTATTATAGATTGTTCACTTGTATTGTTTAGTCTAAGTGATAGGCGACGGATTTGAAAATGTGTACTGCCTTAGTGGCTTAACTTACAACGAAATTTAAATATGTTTAATTAAATCCTTTCTTCAAACCTTTTCTCATGAGTTAGTCATAGTTACGAGCAAAAATAGAGAAAGTCATTGATAAAAAATATTGTTGAAGTTATAGTTCAAGTTATCTAGCAAATATACTTTGCAATTCTATTAATAAATCCGATATGTAAATAAAATACGTCTTTGTAGGATCGTAGGTATATGTTCAACATGAATAACCAAGTTCAAATTACTCAATAAACATGTAACTCTATAAATTACTGACCATTATGTTAATATTATTGTACCATCATCAATTAATTCAAGTTACGTTCATTCAAAGGGTGACGTTATCAAAAACGTTTGTAACACAACAATAAAACGTACATATTTAAATTAATAAAATTATAATAAAAATGAACATAGTACAAAATATTTCAGTGTCCCACTGTAAGGTAAAGAAATCCCTTCCTTCCTTCCACCTATCTCAGTCTATAGATAACTGGTTCCAGTTGTTTGAAAAAGAATTGATCTCATCCCGCCATCTACTCCTGGGTCTACCACGAGGTCTCTAAAAATTGCTACGATGAAATCTGAAAAATACAGGTTTATTCTTGCATTCATTCTATTTAAAATTATAAGTAAAACGAAACATTGATATTTTTAGAAAATTCATTCTAGAATCTATCAAAACCCTTTTTTACAAGCACGAAAACAAAAGATGTAAAAAAATGAGACACAACCCTTCTTCGAACTCTAGAATGTATTAAAAAATATCAATATTTAGGTATTGAACTTAGTTAACACGCTATCTTTCTCGACTTAGACCGTGAAACAAAAACGCCGGTCTCCCACGGTTATTACAAGTGCTTTATCTTAGTGCTAATTGCACAGGTTAACTTTTTGTCCAATTTGCGACGTTATGCGCTCAACACATTGAGGAAATCGATTTGCGATAATACAATCTTATTGTTCAATCGATAAAAAAAATCACTTATATTCGATTGTAGGAACTGTGTAAGGTCAGGTGCATCATGATTTTTGTTAGTGTTGAGGTGGGTTTACACTGGTTAATGCAATTGTGTTTTTTTTTTGCTTTGACTAAAATTGCTGTGGTGTGTGCTGATTGCTGTACCCTTTTTTATTATCCTTACTTCGCAAATACAGTGAAAAATATTAAGCTTTAAGCGACAAATATACGACAATGGTACACTTTTATCGGCCTGCTTCTTGTATGCTATGTGTTTACTACATACAAAATATATTGTTATTTTTAAGTTATACTACAAAACAATTTGCGTACCTTGGTAAAAAACAAAATTCTTTACTTTATTTTCTCTAGCGATATAAGAGAAGCAGCTACATCATGCGCTCATGATAACAGTAGATCTAGAGCTGTACAAAACCAAATTACACATTTCAATAAATATTGTTTTGGCACTTGAAAAAACTAGTGCAAACAAAAAGCATTATCATGAATACATCAATTCACCAGGCTACTAACTACGTACTTATTTACAGCCGTTCTAAGGAGTAGCTAGTGTACACCCACCTTTACATTAAAATCGCAACGTTGCAAAATGTCAAACATTTTATGAAATTAGTTTCGGTCGTCAGTAAACGAAGATGAGATTGTCGTTAATTGCTTACGTAACACCTGTTAAGAAGACCGTGTGATCGTGAGGCAATATTTATACTTATATAATAATTATTGTCCATGCAAGTGTCCAGTTTTACTATTTATTAACTACTGGTTAAATTGTAAATTATTTGAGGTTAATTGACTTAATAATAGATGGTTTGTCTGTCGCGTATTTCTTATTTGAAATATGTTGTGATGTTTTTATGTGTTTATTTGTTTAAAAGCTTATGTACTCATAAAAGAGTAAGAGAAAATATAACATAACTAATACAAACATAAGTGCTAATTATTTCTTATTAGAGACCAGTCCCAGTGTTTTATATTTTGTAATTCAAATAGATGCATACGTTCACACTTTGCTGTATAATATTTGTGATATCATTTAGATACTTACATAGGTATATTCATTAAACTTATGTATTTGTTTCTTTATTTAAAACAACAAAATTACTAGGTTATGATTTTTTTCTAATGTTCTCTGCTAGCTGCAGCCCGCGACATAGTGAATGTCGGTTATAGCTGCAAAAGCATTACCCCCGTCTGACGCTGTCGGTTAAAAAGTAGCCTTTGTGTTAATCCAATGTGTCAACTAACTCTATACCAAATTTCATCAAAATTGAGCATGAAAATGTAACAAAAATTCATTCATCCATCTTTACGAAATTTCGCGTTTATAATATCAGTAGGATACTAAATTATTTACCTCCAATAGCATTACTAATTCGATATACCACATAAACTAGTCACTCCAGAACCAGCCACATAAGCCTAATGCTCTAGGATTAAGACTAGCCTTTCTATAGCTACCTAGACATAATATAGTACAAAGCAATTAGCCTCTACCAATCGTAGACGTACATTAATTAATGTATTTCGTAATTGGTCTTGAATTAATTATGCGCGATGTTGTATTGAATGTAGTTAACACTTAGCTGTGTAATGTTTTTGGCGTTTGCGAAAGACTGTATAGGCAGTGCAAATTGCAGTTTATTATGTTGCGTATTATTTTATTGTGACTCGCTTTGAATACGTTGTTGGTGAATTAGAGTACTTCTATCTTATATAGATATATTGAGTATTTTACTCGCTTTGCTAATGTGATTATTGACCAATTTTGATATTTATATTCAAGTCCAAAACTCTTTGCTGATTTTTTACCAATGTTAAGCAAACTGTATTAATTTGTCTTCTATTTATCAGCCCGTGTTTTATCTGCTGCCATTCCATCGGAATGTATAATTGAATCTAAATCAAAGTCCCTTTTTCTTACGTTATCTGACACCCTGCACTAATGCCACACCCAAAAGAATACCATATCAACCAATAAAGATCAACAAGCTAACAAAACAATGAAAATAAAAATAAAATTTAATTAAATCAAAACATGTTTACAAAAGACCAAAGACAAAACATTCTTGTCCCTAACAAATATTTTACTGAAGGATATTCGTTCAGAACCTGTGTCAAAGCATACTTGATCCGATTCGTTGGATAAACGCTACCGTTAGTTGTAAGGGAAATACGTAAATCCACGGGAAAAGTCAGGGCAAATATTTGTAAAGTTCGCGAGAACCAAACGCCACCTGCGGTCAAGCTTATATTGTCCACTTGAGGATTTTTATTGAGCTGATAATACCGAAAAAATATGTGTTTTCTTCATCTAGAATTATTTCTTAGAACTTACCGTCCATTAATGAGCAATAAATTGAAAAGTTTTTGAGAAGTACCTAGTAAGTATTTTTACGTGGTTGTTAATAACTATCACGTGAAATGAATATTTTAATGAAAATTAATATAATGTGTACAGTCGTTACAAAACGGCTGATAGAAGCTGGATGTGAGTGGCTGAAAGCAGATCTCAGTGGCGTGCACTTGGAGAGGCCTAGGCCCAGCAGAGGACTGCGATATGGATGATGATGATGAGTTGTTACAAGCTGACAATGTTTTGATTCAAAAGCATCAGTAGTTTAACCCACTCTGTTACCTGAACAATAAATATACATAAATAGGGGATGAGCCATGCTTACTTGCCACATACGATAACAGGGAGTTCAAAATTACTAAAGGTAAAACAAAAATCATCTTGTCACACAAAAACAACAGCTCTACAAAGATCCCAAGTAAAAGAATTTCCACACACCCTTATTTTATTTCGCGACTCAATACGTTCTCTATTTTGGGTCGTTCCCTTAAAGTGTTTGCTTTCCCTTTGTGGTCCGAAGGGTTGGCGAGAAGAATACAGAGTGAGCCCTTTGGCTGAGTGTCGAATGGCCGTTTCTTTGCTATTTTATTATATGTCGTGGATATCGTAATTGTGTTATGTCAGACGTTGAGGGTCAGTGAAGGGTTAGCTCGCAGTTATGTTTTGTTTTTATTTTTGGTGAGGTGTAGGAAAGGAGGTCGTTCGTATTATTGAATGGTCGATAGTGGTAAGCAGGATTAGGAGTAGGATTAACATTAGGTATAGTCTTAAGGTGTAGAATTGGGTAATTTTTTATAATTGCATTTAATTGCTTAAGGATTAGGTTTCGCACGTAAACTAATAGCACAACTAATGAAAATGTAATTGGTATGGACTAATGTCGTGGGCTAAAATGATGATCTTTAACTTTTTGCCTCGTGTAACTATTTCCAGGTCTAAATCATATCGTAGTTACATTTGGTCACAAAGATAATTTGTAATGATGTCCATAAACTGAAGCTTGGTCCACAACGTTTGTGCCTGACTTAAAATGTTCACAAAAATAAACCGCATATTTAAAAAGTAAAATTCTGAGTGAGTACGTCCATTACATCACAAATTATAAGACAAATCATCAATTATTGATCAAGTATAATATTCACATGTATCTAAGTTCAGTTCCAGATAATTAAGCTCGCACTATCTGCGCAAAGTGATCTCTCTTGGAGACCATTTTGACCTGCCTCGGGCGTCGTTTCTTACCTATGACTAAGGTAACAGCCATAGATTATGATACAGGTACGACGTATAATTGGTGAGATATATTTATTTTGTTTATTTTCCAGTTAGCCATAGACCGGGATAAGTGGGAGGATGGAAGGGAGGCCTTTGTTTTGCAGTGGGACAGTAACGGCTAAATTAATAATATTTGAGTGTTTCAATGCAATTATGCTTTTCTGCAGCTTTTATATGTATTTATTTTAAAACGACAACCAGAATATTTTATGCCACACAATTACTACCGTTCTGTATAGGAAGGGTAATAATATAGTAAATGTACCTTGCAGTGTCTTTCGCAGTCCATAAGAGGTCGCATAGTATACTCACTACTTTCCCTCGAAATCTGTCACATCAAAATTCAATAGAATTTAGCATTCAACATGAATTACAACAAAAAGAAATTGACTTTAAAAACCAGTCTATATTCTTGTCAACATTTCAAAACACAATTCACGAAACATTTACCTCGTTTCCGACACCTCACTCCCTTAGGCAGAATACGGTAAAACTATTAATCTGTGTTACACCTACGCAGGTCTCAAGCTAAGGGCTTTACCATCACATCCGTGTCTAATCCCCAAGACAATGCTAGCATTTAGATATTGTTAAATATCATAACGTAGTGCAATTTGGCTAAATAATGTGTCACGGTTGAATACGAAGCTTCATGATTTAAGTAGGCGGCTTGAATGGAGCGGACCTGTGTTAATACTAACAGGCTTATGTTATAATGAGCGTGTTTGGTATTCGATACGATCATGAAAGAGTAAGTTTTTCCAAATATGGAATAACTGTTACCTGCGACTTTGCCTGCATGTCGGTTATAGCTCTAAAACACTATCTGTCGCAGTCGGAAGTGTGAACTTAAAAGCGTATTAATCCAAGGAGTCTAAAATATAAAGTATCAAAATGTTCAACCGAAAAGTTAAACTATAATGACGCATTTTAATTAGTTTCGCGTCATCATTTGTTTTCATATTAGGGAGTAATGTTTTGCCTCAAGAACTAGTAAATATTTGACTATCAATTAACAAAAACTTCATATTGTTCATACCCTCCCTAAAATTTACCTTATCAGTCCTTAGGCCGATGAAGGTAACGTAGAAAAGAGTTGCAGATATACAATTCACAACAAATACAAAATCAAGACCAGACAAAACAGTAACATTAAAACACTGCATCACATATACAACATGCAATAACTATACCATTCTAAGAATAGTACGTAGACCGGAACAATATTATCTAATACAGAAAAAAAATCTTAATTGCCGCCTCTCGTGTCGGATGGACGTGCGAAATCGAATCACGCGCAATGCACGAGTCTGCGCACGCGACCGTCGTGACAAAATGGCGGTCTACATGTTGACAGCTGTTGTATTTCCGTGACTTCGTTAATTTTTAAATGCCTAATCAAGTAATAGGTTTTCTTATACGTGTATCTGTCTATGTTCTGTATCTGTTTCAATGTTGTAGTGGTTTTGTCTGCAGATTGAAGCAACGTTCTTAATGTTGGAGGCGCGAGAATTTTAGTTATAACTAATTGGTGCGGAAAGTAGTCATGCTATGTATTCTATTTGCTTACATGGTTAAAGAAGGCATCTTTGTTTGGAAAAGTTAATAATTGTCCAAAATTATCAAGGTTGTTTTTTTGACTCAATGTTTAATATGGAATTCACCAATCTTGATGAGATCTGACTGATAGTTTTATTAAAATTTCACAACTAATCTTTAATATAAACTCTATAGCCGTTTGTCATACACAGCTCTTGTAATTCATTTAATGCTGAGTTAAGGATGTAAGGACTCTCTTTTTACGTCCTATTTTTGTGTCAATTTTACCTACCGTCCGTCTTAAAATTTTTGCCTTAGCACCATTTCATTTCTCAGACCCCATTTCCATTTACTTAACATAAACTAAATAAAACTGAATCCAGTTTTAACCGGATCACTAACAGTACGTGACAAGCTACCCGTGCTCTATCACGTCTGCTATAAAATGTCTTCCCTTCAAAATCATAATAAGACCAATTTGCCACCGCCGCTGCCACCGACATAAATAATTAGCCGTCGTGAAGCAACGCTTAGCCTGACATTATAAAAACGACCCAATTTTATTGCTGTATACAGAAAGGTTAGGAATTAGCACGACTTTGTACTAGCTAGATTTGAATTTGTTGTGTTTAAGAAGGCTTTTTTAAATGCTTTATGTCGGGGACAGTAAAGAGTAAGGTAGTAATTTCTTGGTGTATCTAACGTGTGCATTAAGGAAAATAAATTAATTACAATTTCGGATAATTAACAACACGGAATTAAATGATTTAGACGAATTCAAATTAATATGTTCAAAGTGTAGCTCAAGGTATACGTAACGTAAATTCTACTTAACATTTTTCTTGTACTAACTGACCTCGAAGTATCTTAGATAATTGATATTTCCAATCGGAAATGTTTAACAAAAGAGACACACAAATTCATGTATATTACAACTATTTGCGTATGTCTTTTAGATGATACAGTAGACTAACTAAGTTTAAACTAGATACTGCACCTGCTCCTTTCATTGTATGTCGTTATGGGCCTTTCCTTAGTACCTATGTCCAGCACGGTAGGTGAACACTGGCCTTTAACCCACCATTTCAGGAAACATGTAACAGTAACACTACACTGAATTGAAAGGCACTACGTCAATGTGAATGGCCGCATTTAATCTACACTTAAGAATCTAACTACACTATTATTGTACCACAAAACAATAATTCCCTTCCAAGCGCATGACATTAAGAAATTATTAGGTTGCGCTGCATCCGCGTAAGGGTTTCAGCTTGAGGCTTTTAGGGTGGTTGCAGTATTGCTGTCTTGAAAATTCACTCTTGATTTTTAAATATGACTGCATGAATAGCTGAGTAGTGTAGGTTACCACGTCAATTACCACTATACGCGGCGTAAAGTGAGTTTGATTCCCGCGTAGGAAAAGTGTGTGATTTACAGATGCTTGTTCTGAGTCTGGGTGTCATTGTGCATCTGAATATAGGTAATGTCTGTGAATCTGACTCACACAAGGATTTTATTACTTATTGCGGGAGTCGTTTACAAAAAAAAATATTTTTAACGCCAGCCCAATACTATCTCACTGTAGTCACAGGGCTATTGGATCTCATACAAAGAACCTTTTGATCACCAATCGTTTTATCACCACCCCTTGTAGGTTGAAAGATTTCACATATTTCTGAAACACGGATTTCTTCATCTAGTTTGTTATATCGATTGTCTACAGGCACATTCACAATAACAAAGAGAAAATTTTATCAGTTATGGTACACAGTACCATTTCCAACAGTCCACTATAGTACAGTATTTTGATTTGCCAAGAGTCTTAGTGGCGCAGGACAGAAAAACGTGGAAAGACTTGGGGGAGGCCTTTGCTCAGCAGTGGGACACAATAGGCTAGGAAAAAAAAAAAAGAGTTTTAGTAATTTTTCAATATACAAAAGCACAACAAAGTGCTTGGTCGACTTCACCCGTGATCAGAAGGCTGGCCTGTATTTTGCGCAAAGAGTTGGCATTGCCATTCAACGTGGTAATGCCACCAGTCTCTTGGGCACTCCTGTCATTGACGGAGATGACGACATATTTTTGAGCCTTTGTAAATATGTTATTTTATAGTCATATAAGTCTAGTTTCAAATGTAAATATCTTTTGTATAGTTTCTGTCACTCATTGTAGTTTATTTGTCACAAGTTTGGTTTTAAATGTAGATATTTATTTTACTAGGTATAGTTTCTGTCACACATATTATATTAATACCAATAATATTATGATTCTTAGTATTGCTAAAGTGTAGGCAGCCTAATCACAGAGTTCCTAGGAAGACAGGAGACGTATAAGCCCATCTACACGTGGGCGCGAGCCGCAGGCAAGCCGTTGTAGCATTTCACTTGCCTTCAAATGCATACGGAGCCTTTTTAGACCATCGCCAAAGGTAATTAATATGTTGGAAATACATAAATTGTATGCTTAGTTTTTGAGGATTGTTGAGGAGAAACAAAGGTTTTGTTTTGAGAAAAGGTGGGTGTTACTTGAAACTGTGGTTTATTGTTGTGTGTTTTGCTGAAATACGATTTGGTGTGATTGAAAGACTGTGACTCAATGTTCAAAGGAGAAGGTGAGGCCAGATGATGTTGATGAAAAGCACATCGCATTATTAAAACTAGCAACCTGCCCCAGAATCGATCGGGTAAAATACTCTACCAATTAAAAAACCGCTTCAAAATCCGTTGCGTCTTTGTTTTATATTATGTTGTGATAGAGTTACTATCTTTTATGACAATTACAGTGTCATTAAGGTGTTGAAAATCGTTTCACACTTCGCACAATATCTACGTATTTTAACGATATTTTTCAGTTAACTACCCTTGGAGACCCTACCTGTAGTAGTAAATTATGGTCACGATGTTAAGTATACACTAAAAGAGGCTTTGTTTACCTATGATTACCCCTTCAGGGAATCCATTCATAATTACCTACAAACAATACAATACATCATAAGCTAACACAAAACACGAAGAAATCAGCAAAATATCAAGCATTCCGCGATGGGTCTTGTAGGAATTTGAATTCATCATTAACCATTGTTAGCAGGCCTTGAGAGGACTCCTGTACATGATCCCTGAGAAAGATCGCGTCGATTACAAATACATTAATAGCAATAGGCGGAGCTATATTGTTATTTAAAAGCTGGTGAGCCATTAAATGCTTGTATCGTTGGTAATCGTCACGACTAAGTTGTAATAAAACATTGTTAGGTTACGCTTGGGGTCAGGTGTTTTGTTATTAGATTTGATTTGGATGGTTTATTTCGAAAAGTGTCGTTTATGGTCGGTGTTTTGATGTCTTCTTTATGTTTAAGTACAAATATTGGCGATAGAAACTTTTTCGTCATTTCAGTTTTTGTCCTAGATAATTATTGTTTTGCCAACTTAATATAAGAAAACTTGAGTATCACCTTATTACGTAGCTGCATAATATGAAGCTTCGCAGGCTCAATTTATTACGTGACAATACAACGTAACCTAAATGTGTTTATCATCGCAACTTGTAACAATCGTTTCTATGAATAAGGGAGCTTTTAATATTTTATTCATTGCACCTTTTAACTAATTGTATAAAGGTATTGAGAGGCTGATGGATTGTTCTTGTCTTGCCCTCTGTTTCAAAATTTGCATCGAACAATAGTAATAATGTACAAATTACATGTATTTTACATTAAGATAATTATCGGAGATCAAATGTTACGAGCCATACTGAGTGACTGTGAAGTTGTGATCAATATCAGTTTCATAATTTTCGGTGAAAGGTCAAAGTGCATGTAGGCTTCTGTTCTCAATGTGGCATTGACATTACTGCGACAATGGGTTTCCATTAATGAAAACATTAACACTCCATTAGTTTCAGTTCAGCACCAAGTTTAATTTTTCCAATTATGATGAGGCTTCGTAACCAGTTATAAAAAAGACAATTGATTGAAAAAGGAAACAGGAATTTAATTCCCAGTGCAGTTACCTTTACTTTTCTTTTTTTTTCTTCTATCATTATTTTTCTTGATTTGCCTTTCTGACTAGCGAAACTTGACAGTCAGCTTTGCACTACGAGTTTTATTTCTTGCAAGGACTTGAAATAGTTCATCAGCACTCGCTACTCGTTCCTTAGCCAAGTCTTTATTCCTCCACCGTCCCTAACAAAAACAGGATTCCAAAAAATGAGGTCTTAATCATACTCGTACCTGATCAAATCTGAATTGTGAGATTCAAAATCCATCTCCTGGAAAACCGATCTTACAAAACCATCCCTCAATAATCACACTCCATTACACATCCAGCCAGTGACACCAAGAACACTTAAACTGTATTTTCCCACCGTTTAAAGAAACTCGATGCTCAACGGCTCGAGTAAATGTCTCGTGTTAGTCAGTGTAGTGTACACGAAAGGGTCGGTCTGTCTATCAAGCAGTTGTAATTACCTTTCTGGGACGTACGGCGAATTCTTGATGTCATGCCATATGTCCTTCAAAGGGAACGGACTTGGGTTTGTGCGTTTAATTGAAAGTTTGCTTTGATATTGTTTAGTCCTTTGGTAGGTATATTAAGGAACGATACTGTGTATTTAGGTGATATCAAACCTGAATTGTATAAAACAAAAAAATTACCAAGAGGACAAAAGACTTAAAGCCATCCCCACTTTGAGTCTTTTGTCTAATAGTTGCATTTTAACGATAGAGAGAGAGAGTTACGTCGTACCGAAGTTTGACAGCAAAACCTAGATAAAATCAATAAGCTGATTCCTGGCACACAAACTTAACATTAAATCTAGCAAGGTTCGTGGGAAATGTTTACAATTTCGATTATATCTAGTCACATATTTCTCCAATAGCTAAGAGCAGACGATCTAAAGAAAATATGGTACTATTCCTTTTCTAAATTTCTCTCTTAGAAAACCAATCTCTCCGAAATCAGACAAAATATCATGACAAACAATCCCATTTCGATTTAAACCACGGACCACAACAATCTGGCAAGCAAAACACGAAAATAGGTTAATAACCTGTACAAATTGCTGCAAACAACACCTGGGGTCAACACCAAATGATTCCGCCTCCTTTCCTCACGTACCTTGGAAAAATGATGTCATTTGTTTCGTTATACATCATTGTAATCCGGCCCTGTCTTGTCGCCCCATCACTTAGCTTGAAGGACAAGTTCACGTTTCTTTCGCGAGGGGAAAGGTCGGGCCTAACAACAAGCGATTTGTGAAAAGAAATTGTCGAGCTGTTTAATAATTAATTGAAATACGTTCGGAAACATGGTGGCTGCATATTTTATGGTAAAACGGTGGGTAAATTCAAGTAAATTGTTACTAAGGTGGTCTTTAAGTAGTGAGTGCTGATAGGCGTTAATGAAGTACAGGACATGCGGTGTTTTATAATGACATATTGGTGTAGTCACGGAATGGACAATTTCCTTTTAAGCGACAACATTTACTCTCCATTATATCTTATTCTCTAAGTGATGATGGTTTATTTTGATCTGTTATGATAATATGAGCCTCTAGCCATTGTTACCTTTTCTATTAAATACTTTTTCATATCAATGTAATGAACAGTCATCAAAATCTTTAATAGTTGTTAAAAAGCCTGATTAGTCATTCGCCTTACTTTAAATGGCATAGTAATCGCCTTCCTTTTCAACGACAATATTTAATTATCTTTATTATTTCACAAAATATTGATTTATGGTTTTGTTTTGTAATTTGTCCAAGCTAGAAAATAAGCTCATAGTTAAAAAATATTATTGCAGAAAGAAATATATTTTTTTTCTAGTATTAAAAAGTCAAGTGCAATTAATATTATTTTGAAATAACCTGATTAAATATTTTAAGTAAAGGTTCAATTTGAAGTCTTGAACATAAAAATAAAAAGAGCAATTTTATTCATCACCTAAAATTTTGCTCAATTCTTTTAATTAATTAATTAGTTTCTGGTCATCCCGCGCTCTCAACAACCCAACCTCGCACAAACATTTGTACACCTCTACGCCCCTACCTGTATATGACGACAACTGCGCCAGTTTTCCTCGTTCCAAGGATATATAGGATATATCGTCGTGTGCCAAATTGTCCGGAAGTACCTCTCGACAGGTTAATTTGTTGGAGATCCTTTGGGATTTGTTTCGAGTGTCCTGGGTTTAACGTTTTTTGTAGCGTAAATGCATCCGTATTTTTAGCATTTATAGCAGAGGTTCGGTAATCGAAGCTTTTAAAAACAGTTTTGATAGGTTAATTTGAGCAAGTCGTTTTTTTATGGATGGACCATTTTAAGTGTGTTTTTAGTTTTGAAATCAGCCTGCTGGCAGAAGTAGAATTTATTAACTATATAGCGCCAATCAGATATAACTCGTGCATACAAATCCACACATAGAAACGCTAGGCCACCAAGACACTCAGTTCACTGAAAACGATATGACTTTTAAACTTGATTTCTCACTGTCTTTAACCTTTAACGACAGTGACCTCTTAAAACGACATTATTTATTGTATAAACGAAATGCGTTTTTTTCTTTGTCTCTCTACTGCATTTTGTATCTACTGTCACCAAAAACAGCCAAAAACTACCAACATAACGAACTTAAGACAATAAACAATTGCCTATTGATAGCTATACCTACATATCTTCACAGTCCTTCGAAGGGGAGCCAGCTATGTGACAAGAATGCATTCCGGGCATGCCCGGGGCTGAGATTGTTCAGGACACTTACCGGCTTTATTGCTTCCACTGAGGTCAATCTGGCTTTGAAGTTTGAGTGGCTTACTTGTTTTGTTTGGTTGGTAGTTTATGTAGTTATAGTAGGTATTGATTGGATTTGAAGTTAGGAAGTTTGGATTTTGTTTTTTGTTTCAGATTTGGAAGATTGGGTGTGTGAAATTAGTGTCGGGGAAAAATTTGTAGATTTCGGTAAACTTTATTTTATAAGCGCAGAAATTGGTTTAAGGAACAAATATTAATAAGCGAAACTACCAAATTGATTGGTTCATTGATTCCTAATAAATTCTAAAAACGTAGCTTTTTAGAATTTATCAGAAATCAATTGCTGCTTGTAACACAACACGTAGCTGATGTATGTATTTAGAAATATATGTGTTTATCAGTTATCTAGTATTCCTTATACAAGCTCTGCTTGGTTTGAGCCTGGATGGGGTTCTATGAAAAAAATAAACAACAACACAATTATAACTAGAATAAATCTTACCCGATCGATACAAAAACTGTTATCTATGAGACTGTCCAGTCGCAGCAAGAGAGGAGGAGGGTATTAGGACCGCTTCATTGGATCGCAATTAAAAGAGGGAAACTTAGAAAGCGATATGGAGTTTGCAAGGGCTCGTAACTTCGACTAATTCTTGATGACGTCATTCGATAAGAAACACAAGTTCAGTGACGTGTTTTGAGAGTATTAGGGAATAGTTTTATTGACCTACTTAGATTGAAAGACTGTTTACTGATGTTTTTTGCAAGCATTCATGAAAAATATCATGATCTTTATCTGCCAACGCTTGTCTAACATTTATTTAGATGCGTACTTAAGATCTGATTCTTTCATTAAAAGAAATGAAAACAATTTTATTTTCTCGCGTTTCAAAAATGCATTTTATTTTATTTGAGATCTTAACTTAAATTCGAAGAAATCTGAAAGCAATTGCTACTTCACCTATTAGCGTAAATCCATTTAAGAGGAAATTTAAATTACTGTAAGTACCAAATTTTGGCAATAATTAGTGATTTATTACAAAACATTAATTTATCGATTCATCAAAATATTTTGATAACATTGGATTTCAAATGAGATTTAGTTCTTGTCCATAAAAAGTAGGAACATCTTTTCAATTCCCGATACAAATGTCTGCCTAACATTAGAAGTACCTACCTATTACTTAAAAAAACAGTAGATACTAAATTCAAAGCCACCAACGTGTAAGGTCCTAATAACGTATTCAAACAACATAATCCAGTCGGCGGAGTAATGATATCAATATCAATCTGTTGGCAATAAATCCTTAATGGCCTATCGCTTGTCCACCACACTTGTGGGTGATGCAGCACTAGAGGTTGGTATTACGTGTACCGATATTGAAAACGGTTTTTTGTCGAGATGACATGTGTTATTTTTTATGTGTTTTGTTGCTAGACGTCGCAAGTTTAACTGACTGAATTTAATACTACAATTGTGTTAAATATCTTTTTTAATTAAATTTCCAACACAAGACCTCGTTTTCTACATGGCTCTAGTAAAGAAAATATTGCATTTTATGGCGGTTTTAATATACTTTTAAGCTTAGACACACCACAATAATTGCTAATTTGCTAACCCATTGATTGATGAAATTAGTAGAAGTACTAACGTTACTCTAAAACAGATATGCCACAATGAGTTCTCCCATTTAATACATAACATACACTATCATACAACTAAAATCCTGCCACAAAAAATACTGTAAAGAAAAATCTAAAACATCGTTTTAACATCGTCTCTCAGAATAGCCCCCGCGTAGGCCGTAGCCCGCAGGCTTAGGCGGCGATACGCGAGTGAACTTTCACCAAGTGTCCGCGCCCCGAGATACCTTCAGATTTATGCCTCCTTGCTCCTAGTTCCTGAGGTTAGGTGATAATGATAACACTGTCTTTTTCATTCGAGGCTCTATAAGCTGATGTTAGATAAGGATGGGTGGAAATCTTATCTAAAATAAAAGGAGTAATAATGTCTCGTGACCGATTTCGGCCACGGTAGCTAGTGTTACTATGACACCAGCCAGCTAAGCGGGACATAATTATTATAGTGCACAAGCGTGTGCGCAAACACAGGTGCACTCTCTGTTCCTTTATTCTCATAGCCCGATGGGACGGCAATCTGACTCGACCGGAGAGAGATCAGGCACAGGACCCGCCTTTTATAAGTGCCTTCCGAAACACGGAGTAGAATAAAAGAAGTATAAGCAAAGCTAGCGATGACTGCATGCAGTAACCAAAAATATAAATAAAATGTTTGAGGCTCTTTGATATATTTGAAGATGATGCCTCTTGAAAGCGTTGGAAAAAGACAGTCTTGTTGAATTGTAAGTCTCAAAATTTTATCCAATTACCGAAAAGGAATTAGCACTTCTAGTAACTGTTAATTCTAAATACCAAAATACCAATAATATTTTAATTACAAATCTGTATTAATAAGTTATAAGGCGCGGAAGATGAAGACGCTAGAGCAATGAATATTAAAAGGAAATATCATTACTTTAACGAAATAAGGATTAATAACATACTAGTAAGGTATTTGATTGCGAGAACTGATAACATAACTGCATACTTTTGTAATTGCGTAACGCAGAGGTTCTCAAACTTTTTTGACTGTAGGTGCAGTTACACGAAGCCGCGTGCGCGATGCTTGTACGACGCCCTGCCATACAGACAAAAACAGTAATATTAAATAAACAATATTTTTGATTTATAAGCCTCGAATTGAAAGGGCCTAGACAATATAGCACCGTAAGAGAAAACGAAAGAAAACTTCAAATGTATAGATGTGACACTCCATTTTGACAAGTAACGTGAGTTTAATTTGTCAGTACATTTGGGCGATTCGGCAGAGTTGGCGCTTGGAGAAATGTAACATATCTATCTAGGGCGCCGCAGGATCTGCGTGGACCTTTCGCTACTAACATAACTCGTGAACTGACTATATCTTACCAATATTATTTATTGCTTCCACTGAGGTCAATCTGGCTTTGAAGTTTGAGTGGCTTACTTGTTTTGTTTGGTTGGTAGTTTATGTAGTTATAGTAGGTATTGATTGGATTTGAAGTTAGGAAGTTTGGATTTTGTTTTTTGTTTCAGATTTGGAAGATTGGGTGTGTGAAATTAGTGTCGGGGAAAAATTTGTAGATTTCGGTAAACTTTATTTTATAAGCGCAGAAATTGGTTTAAGGAACAAATATTAATAAGCGAAACTACCAAATTGATTGGTTCATTGATTCCTAATAAATTCTAAAAACGTAGCTTTTTAGAATTTATCAGAAATCAATTGCTGCTTGTAACACAACACGTAGCTGATGTATGTATTTAGAAATATATGTGTTTATCAGTTATCTAGTATTCCTTATACAAGCTCTGCTTGGTTTGAGCCTGGATGGGGTTCTATGAAAAAAATAAACAACAACACAATTATAACTAGAATAAATCTTACCCGATCGATACAAAAACTGTTATCTATGAGACTGTCCAGTCGCAGCAAGAGAGGAGGAGGGTATTAGGACCGCTTCATTGGATCGCAATTAAAAGAGGGAAACTTAGAAAGCGATATGGAGTTTGCAAGGGCTCGTAACTTCGACTAATTCTTGATGACGTCATTCGATAAGAAACACAAGTTCAGTGACGTGTTTTGAGAGTATTAGGGAATAGTTTTATTGACCTACTTAGATTGAAAGACTGTTTACTGATGTTTTTTGCAAGCATTCATGAAAAATATCATGATCTTTATCTGCCAACGCTTGTCTAACATTTATTTAGATGCGTACTTAAGATCTGATTCTTTCATTAAAAGAAATGAAAACAATTTTATTTTCTCGCGTTTCAAAAATGCATTTTATTTTATTTGAGATCTTAACTTAAATTCGAAGAAATCTGAAAGCAATTGCTACTTCACCTATTAGCGTAAATCCATTTAAGAGGAAATTTAAATTACTGTAAGTACCAAATTTTGGCAATAATTAGTGATTTATTACAAAACATTAATTTATCGATTCATCAAAATATTTTGATAACATTGGATTTCAAATGAGATTTAGTTCTTGTCCATAAAAAGTAGGAACATCTTTTCAATTCCCGATACAAATGTCTGCCTAACATTAGAAGTACCTACCTATTACTTAAAAAAACAGTAGATACTAAATTCAAAGCCACCAACGTGTAAGGTCCTAATAACGTATTCAAACAACATAATCCAGTCGGCGGAGTAATGATATCAATATCAATCTGTTGGCAATAAATCCTTAATGGCCTATCGCTTGTCCACCACACTTGTGGGTGATGCAGCACTAGAGGTTGGTATTACGTGTACCGATATTGAAAACGGTTTTTTGTCGAGATGACATGTGTTATTTTTTATGTGTTTTGTTGCTAGACGTCGCAAGTTTAACTGACTGAATTTAATACTACAATTGTGTTAAATATCTTTTTTAATTAAATTTCCAACACAAGACCTCGTTTTCTACATGGCTCTAGTAAAGAAAATATTGCATTTTATGGCGGTTTTAATATACTTTTAAGCTTAGACACACCACAATAATTGCTAATTTGCTAACCCATTGATTGATGAAATTAGTAGAAGTACTAACGTTACTCTAAAACAGATATGCCACAATGAGTTCTCCCATTTAATACATAACATACACTATCATACAACTAAAATCCTGCCACAAAAAATACTGTAAAGAAAAATCTAAAACATCGTTTTAACATCGTCTCTCAGAATAGCCCCCGCGTAGGCCGTAGCCCGCAGGCTTAGGCGGCGATACGCGAGTGAACTTTCACCAAGTGTCCGCGCCCCGAGATACCTTCAGATTTATGCCTCCTTGCTCCTAGTTCCTGAGGTTAGGTGATAATGATAACACTGTCTTTTTCATTCGAGGCTCTATAAGCTGATGTTAGATAAGGATGGGTGGAAATCTTATCTAAAATAAAAGGAGTAATAATGTCTCGTGACCGATTTCGGCCACGGTAGCTAGTGTTACTATGACACCAGCCAGCTAAGCGGGACATAATTATTATAGTGCACAAGCGTGTGCGCAAACACAGGTGCACTCTCTGTTCCTTTATTCTCATAGCCCGATGGGACGGCAATCTGACTCGACCGGAGAGAGATCAGGCACAGGACCCGCCTTTTATAAGTGCCTTCCGAAACACGGAGTAGAATAAAAGAAGTATAAGCAAAGCTAGCGATGACTGCATGCAGTAACCAAAAATATAAATAAAATGTTTGAGGCTCTTTGATATATTTGAAGATGATGCCTCTTGAAAGCGTTGGAAAAAGACAGTCTTGTTGAATTGTAAGTCTCAAAATTTTATCCAATTACCGAAAAGGAATTAGCACTTCTAGTAACTGTTAATTCTAAATACCAAAATACCAATAATATTTTAATTACAAATCTGTATTAATAAGTTATAAGGCGCGGAAGATGAAGACGCTAGAGCAATGAATATTAAAAGGAAATATCATTACTTTAACGAAATAAGGATTAATAACATACTAGTAAGGTATTTGATTGCGAGAACTGATAACATAACTGCATACTTTTGTAATTGCGTAACGCAGAGGTTCTCAAACTTTTTTGACTGTAGGTGCAGTTACACGAAGCCGCGTGCGCGATGCTTGTACGACGCCCTGCCATACAGACAAAAACAGTAATATTAAATAAACAATATTTTTGATTTATAAGCCTCGAATTGAAAGGGCCTAGACAATATAGCACCGTAAGAGAAAACGAAAGAAAACTTCAAATGTATAGATGTGACACTCCATTTTGACAAGTAACGTGAGTTTAATTTGTCAGTACATTTGGGCGATTCGGCAGAGTTGGCGCTTGGAGAAATGTAACATATCTATCTAGGGCGCCGCAGGATCTGCGTGGACCTTTCGCTACTAACATAACTCGTGAACTGACTATATCTTACAGATCTGTCCAATGTCCGTGTTAAACAGACAGTGGTCATATTTCAAATATCTTAATATTACTTAAAATATCAGGCAGTGAGTCAAAATAATTGTTTTCTTCCAGAATGGTTTATTTTCACTTATATGCACAGGAACGACATTTAACAACAGGACAGATGAACCTTTCAACAACTTGTATCAATAGCTGGATGGTAGAATAAATAAATATACTAAGTCTCTATTATTTTATTACTCTTATAATACCAGGCTCCAGACTGTAATCAATCATCAGCTCACTAAGTTCTAGCTACTGCGTCATATTGGCATCATTTTCAACATCAAAATGTATCCATATACACCGCAATAGCATATGCTTAAAAATAATATCGGCCTTTAAATGTCCAACTGCTGTGTACAGGCCTCTTCCCTTGGAGGGAAGGTTTAAGCATTCATCACCATACTAACTTTCTGCGAGTTGGCATTTCCAGTTTCCAATAAAACTAGCAAGCAATATAGAAGCAAAAATATTATCCTCATCTGATTCTGTTGGTTAAAAAGTAGCCTACGTGTTAAATCAGTGTGACATCTAACTCCATAACAAATTTAACCAAAATTGCTATAACAGTTTGAGCGTGAAAGAGTAACAAAAATCCATCCATACTTCAAACATTCGCATTTACAATGTAAGTTGGATTAAAGAAAAAAACCTAAGTTTAATTGCAGCCACAATTTCAAAATTTGCTTTTCAAGAAAAGATCTTTCAAAAACGCACAACCAAAATCCACCAACAAAACTCCTAATTTCAAGTCTTTCCAAAACGCCCAACCAGAATCCAACAAAAATGAACCCAAAGTAATATCAAAGCTACATTAAACGAAATAATAATGTCGTTTTCCCAGCATAATCGTGCATTACATCACTTGTCTTGCCGGTCTTACTGCACCCAGTGCGCCAGTGACAGGCCGCCGCCGGCAGCTCGCCACAATGCCAATTGTTCTTGGCTTGATCATTCGATAGTGGTTGCACTCCTCCCGCTTAAAACGCACGTTATTATTTATGCTGCTTGCGCTTAACGACCTCCTTTGTAAAGGGGCTGGTATATAATTTTGTTGTGTAGATTATGTAATGTTTTTAGGATGTGTTTATATGTATTTGTATGTACGGTTAGGATAATGAGATGGTACAGCTGAATCAAGTCTACATTGTAAGTACGGGGGAGAAGGTAGAATTGAATAACTTCAATACTGTGACTGTGAGATACCAATTGCCAAACTTTAAGTCTAGTTTACCACTTTAAAAAACATTATCATACTACTGACAGTCGGGTAAAAATAAAAAGTCAATTTTCCAAATTGTGTAAAACAACTATGGTATAATTAACAATCCTTTTGTTTGTCGTAAGAATACACCCAAAAAATGTAATTGTCATCCAATCTAATCTGTCTACGCAGTTACAGACGAGTTGAACAGGATGTGAACGCAGACAGATATATTTAGTTACCAAAGTTGTATTTATACTGACCACAAAATAATCACATATAATTTGTTGTCAATCGAACGTACGACGATCTTTGACATTGAATCAAAAATCCATCGGTAAAAATAATAAAGGAAAAAATATAATAATTTGACAAAAAAAAACACGTCACGATGAAAAACCATTCGTTGTTCTGTGATTACGCCTGATTACTAGTCTCCGATAATGGTATCGAACGGCCATTTTGTCTAGGTCTCTCCCGCCCTTCTGGCACTACTAACTTTCAGATTTAAGAGGGAAGGTTGTATGTGTGATGGGGGGTCTTGTAAACTGGTTTATGGAAAGGTTACCGAGCAAAACACACGTCTGACAAGCATTGACGGTGGTACAAAAGACTACCTTGTAAGTCAGAGGCGTCACGAGAAATCACGTTCAATGATGATTGTGTGTAATTAGAGGCGCAAATTAAATAAATTAAAAGATAGATTTTTTGGTAGCGTGTGGCATAGGAATGTCAATGTCACAAACTTCGAATAGATACTACATATACATATATTGTAATTGATTCGTGTTTGTTTGAATTTTATTGGTTGTGAAGGATCAGCCGAGGATTTTTAAACTGATTGAGTACTGCTCTTAGGATGAAGATAAATGATTTAAGTTTGTTTTTAATCGAACATGTCAATGATGTTTGTGATGTCATCTTACACGTAGTCACGTACCTACAGCCAAGTCGGTATTTATAATAATGGTTTTATCAATCAATGTGTTTACTGATTTTTCAATGTGTACCTATATTAAACTCTGTTTGTTTCACACAGTACCCCTATACTGCTTTTTTAAGACAAAGAGTCACTGTTATAAGAAGAATATAATCGATTCTTAACATTGATTGGCAGTCACAGATCCCGTAGTGAGATCCTTATTAAAGAACAGCATCAAAATCAGTTTTAATTACACCCAACATTAACGGCTAGAATGGCCACAACTTTTAGATCCTTCAAATTTGATTCAGAACGTCACCATTAAAATATCATTGATGACGTCATAATACTTCAACCGACCTGGAAGTCTACTATGACCTCTTAAGGAGAGACTATTGCAGTAGTTGTGGAAGAGAGATGCCGCTATATCAAATAACGCGTTGTCTCTTTCCCATAACTGTGAGACTCTTACTTTAAGCGATGGTAGTAGGCTTGTACAATTAAAAACTACGAATCAAACGCCGCTAATTACCAAAAAAACAATAAAGTTCGGAAGACATTAGACGATTGGTTTCGATATAGAGAAATTGACATTATGTCGATCAAAGGCGGCATTCGTTTTCAATAAGGCAGATTGACTAATAATGAACGCGGCTCGTAATCGGGATCGATCTGTCGTGAGAACTTTAGACCGTTAACTAAGACTTTTACAACTTGTCAATGGGGCTATAAAGTCGGCGGATAGGAGGAAAACCGCTGACCTGTTTGGTTGGAGCTTTAACTTCAGTTTTGCCAACCTAGTCCGGTGAAGCAGACCTAACCTCCCTCAAAACTGTGGCTGATCTCTTCAAAAAAACAAAAGAATTCCTCTAACGTTCAAAGGTTTGTGAAGAATTCATGTGTGTATGATGCTTGCTACGAACACTATCTATAAGAATTAGGTCATCTTAAAAGCACGTTTCAAACAGTATTTTTAGCGAAGTGTCAAACCAGAATTTGGTATAAATTAACATTTGGAACTGCAATAAATAATAGTAGCAGGATGTTACATTTAAAGAGCGGTTCGTTTTAAAAAGAGATTCACTTCTAAGACAGTTATACTTTTTGGCGAGTTCAATATCTTTTAAAATAAAGCACAAAGGTCTTGCAATGCCATTATTATTTCACAGATTTTAAGCCTAAACTTTTTTACACTTTATCTGGACTAAAGTCTCCCTTGCCTCCTATACTATTATCGCTCTCGCGCTAGTGCCTCTCTCTATGGCCCCACACTCAACCGCGACTTTTACAACAGATACACTCAAAAGAAATCCACCTATTTTAAATTCGTCACGCAATTTGTCAATCAATTTACCGTCAACGTTTTATAGATCGCCCAAACTCCATTATATGTCAATTTATAAACATAAAAAAATACTCTTTGCGTTCGCCGCTCGAATATTAATTCCTATAAAATTAATTGCGATGACAAATCCATTAATTTAAATTGCCCACAACTGGTTCCGTCATCTATAAGTCAGTTCGTTTACAATTTTTATGGTGTAGCTTTTAACTTTTGATTTTTTATGTTGATCTGTCTTGTGTGCACTTTCATTGTGCTGTGTTTGGGTTATTGTTTTGACATTCAATTTATGATATTCAAGGGTAATTCAAAAGTATTGTACAGCAGATACATTTATAAAACATTTATACACTTGTCATATATGTATAGAGAAATGCAATGCAAAAACAAACATGGCATGTCTAAACATGTGATTTGCATAGCACATATGCACCTAAACCAAAAAGAGAAGATGTATATCTGGAAATATTCTAAACTAGAATTTGTATAAATCTCGGTTATAGCTGCAATACTTTTTACTAATTTTCCGCAGTTTAAAAAAAAATGCCTATCTGTTAATCTAGCTGACTCTTTATCAAATTTTATCTCAATTGGTTTAACCGTTTAAACGTGGGAGTGACAAACATCTGTCCATCCATACTCAACCTTAGTCTAACTAATATACTAACAACTCAAACTTAAACAAACTTTCACATTTATAATATTAGTAGGATGATACCTATTAGAGCATTGGCAAATAAGTAAATTCGCAGACATTTCTCAATTGAGAAATGTAATAATCTACTGAAACAGAATCCACGCCATATATTATTTTATGATGTTCAATTTAGTTTCCCTAATAGGTAGATACATAATCTTAAACCAGATTGATTTCATTACAGAATCGTTAATCGATTCATACCTATTTATTACCCACATCACTAGTGTCAATTTACACTTAATTGCTCATGTCTTCCAATATAATCGATTTACAAATAAACGAATAAGATCATTTAATTACATTTTTTGTTGCGTCTGTACCTACACGATATTAAAAAGACATCTCAATTTTAAATACACTCAGACACGAATAGAAAATGTATAAATCGATAACAGTTTTTGTCATAACTGTCTTTTGGAAATAACAATAACGATGTAATTTTAATAGTAATATATTTTTACGATCACAAAATGACAAGATCTTTATCAATTATTTCGATAGTTCAAGTTGTTTACTGTTATTTAACTAACGACCTAAATAGACCCCGTCACCTTCGCAACTGTAATTATTTTGCATAAAATATCTATATACATATTGGAATATCCCCTAACTACTCGATATGTCCCTATAACGACAGAAATACACGATCAGAATCGAAACGCGTGCAATTAAGTAGCATTGACTCGATATTTTATCGATTTGAGTATCGAGAAAATTGTGCGTGGATAAAGGTTTTATTGGTAGACATCATTACTGGGTACCATTTTGTTTTTAATCGTTCTACGTTTGAATTTATTTAGAAAGTGCCAACAAGCTTTTTATTGGGTTCTTTTTGGTTGGCACGCAGTTTTCCTAAAACGTCTTCGGGTGATATTAATATTTTTTTTGATTGATCGTTTGAATAAGGAAAAGATGTAACGTAAGTTTTTGCCGGGTCAATTATTTTTTATGGTGTTCCCATAGCTTTGGCACCTGACATTTCAACAAATCATTCGAATTGTTAGTGTTTATGTCATTATTTATATTTATTTATTACATTGGAACAAATTCGCACGATCGTCTTCTGTTTTGTCGATGGTCTGAGCTTGATTGATGATGTGCTTGTGGTTTTATTGGTATTTGTCTTCAGTACGTGATTGTTGTTCATCTTTGACCCTAAAAATAAGTTTTTTCCTTAGTATTCAAAATTACATATAGATAAAAAGCTAGTTTTTTTTTGTTACAGGCATATTTATTACCGTTTTGCGGTTAAATAGCAAAAAATGCAACTAAAAGTTGGCATCGATTTCTAGTATCTTGAAAAAAGAACTCCCTCAAGTAAAAAAAGAATAAAAACAGAAAATTGTAGGATAGGCAGAAATCTTTCAGAATCTTACTCGGAAACATCGTCTTAAACATTCAAAAAATTGTATAGATTTTTTTATATAACTGTAAATAAAGACGTCAAAATACATCAGGTTTACTTGCAAAACAGTAAATGAGGCGTTCTATCGAGGTTCAATACTAAGTGATGGTATAATTGCTCGCCGGGTCATTTTGACCCATCACAAACATGTTTTTCATATTAAAATTTAATATTTAGAAATCGCGTTGCGCAATCCACATACATGTCATGCCTACGTCAATTAACTTTGGTGTTTATAAAAACCAATTTGTAGAAAGTCTCGTCTACTTGACAAACAAGTAAATTGAAGTTATCTTTTAATTTATAATTCGTGATGGACGTAAATAAGTAAGTATTGACATACATATTCAATTGATTTTTATAAGATCTGGTAAAAGTATTCAATTGCGTGTTTCAATTAAATTGGAGGACTGGAATGTTTGTCGAATTGTAATTGTATTAGATTCACTATTAGCAAGGAATAAATGATACATGCAAAATGGTCATGGCAACATTTTATTGTTTTCTCCTGAACGGTATGGGATTATTTTAGCTCGCATTTCGTCTCTTCTCTTCTCTATTTAATATAAAAAAAAGAAAACTGTTCCTACAATTTACGAAACAAATCTTAAATTCATGCATATGTTACAGCAAAGTTTCCAATTTCAAACGCTACTGTTGTCTTACATATAATTTAACTAGAGAACAATGCGTAGTCTTTTGTTTACTTGTAGGAGCTATTGCCGCGTGCACTTACCGTAAAATTGCCCATCTAACTACTATGTACTACATAACGTATCGGACCTATTGTCTCAGTCTTGCGCATACCATTGGACGGCGCTGTCAATTACTTGTACCTCAAGCGACAAACTCATGTACCGTAACATCCGCAATAGCCACAGTGTACATTATATTCGACAATGAATATGTAGTATAATAATTTCTGTGATTGGCTTTTGTTCTTTTGTAATTACTCTGTGGTAAGGTCGTCTTGACAACTTTAATTTTGCGTGTTCTAAACTCAATTTACAACTCCCTCAACTTCTACTGCTAAACATACAAGGTTGATTTTCGCGTTTCTTTTTGTTCGTGGATTGTTTAGTTATGTTTGTTGGTTTGTAAGTGTCAGTAGTCACGGTTAGGTGGTCGTTGCTTCACTAAGGTTGCTAAAGCTGTCGTAGACAATGTGCTGTTGATGATTACACTGATATGTGTAACGGAGTATCTTCACGTGTCGTGGCTTTGTGAATATTGAACGAAACTTTTTATTATTTTAGCTGTTTTTGTTGGGATTGTTGTTGATTGGAATATTAACTGACCGGTTGGACTGATATTTTTGTTTAGACTATGTTAATATTATTGTTTTTGAAAGATTTAATTCTGTGAAAGAAATAATAAATAACTGTAGGTATGATCACGTCCAAAAAACTGTAACAGATATTAAGTTTTGTCATAATAATATATTAGATACAACACAGATCCTCACAAATTCTTATATCGAATATCCCAAATGTATAAAAATGACAATCCTTTCCGTCAAACCCCTTGTCATTTGAGCAATTCGCTTAATATTAGCCCTTGTACAAGTTTAAATGACAAATGTCTAGACGGACTTCAACTCAATCAAACGCATTCCCAACTCTAAAACTATCTCAAAAAACGTCAGATTATACTTATAATCCAGTAATTTGATTAAAACAAAGGAAAGTATTTCTTTAAAGTATAGTTGTGTCGCTCGGGGGCGCCTGTAGCGTGTTATTATGCAGATCTGGGCGCTGGGGACGACGGCTTAGGAGGCTAGGTTCACATGCCGTGCAAGGACATGAGAAAATTAATATTTTCCTATTAATTTTCTCATGTCCTTGAAACTAGTTAGATTTTTTTTCTGTTCTGTTTATTCTAAAGGACGAAAGCCGCCAGATTTTTTTTTTGTTTAATAAGATTGTAGTAAGTGGGTAGAGGAGTGATTCGGTTTTTTTTCTGGTCTACTCTTTTGTAGCTCAGCCTTGGGGTAATCCTATTTTTTTTATTGAGTGTATTCTGTAGGATTATGTTTAGGTTAACAGAATCCCTCTCTTTGTGGTGATAATGATTAAAGGATAGCATTTAAGAGGAAAACGTAGTAGGTAGTATCGGAAAAATTTTTATTCTATCAATCAAAACCGGATGACTTAAGGAAGTTGTCACAAAAAAGTAAGATTAGGTATGGACCAAAAGATGATTAAACTCAGCCTGTTATAATAATAATAATTTCTTGCTTAATGTTGTAGCGCTATACAAAAATCAATGTGTCACACTAACCGACTAATTTGTATAAGCTACTTCTGCCTGAGACTGTACTTACACACAAAAAACATGCTGTTTTGAATAAATAATAAAAATATTAACTTTATGGACAACTAACGGCAAACGTCTATCATGAAAAAAAATCTATAAAAGTCTTGACCGTAAATGACATTAAAAGCAAAAAAAAAACGCTAAGTCCAAGACCTCACACTACAATGATTATATTACCCACTTAAGCAGTAAAAACCATCGCAGTACAATTAAAAAATCGGCCAAGTGCGAGTCGGACGCGCGCACGAAGGGTTCCGTACTATCATCTATAATGGAAAATCACGCTTGTGGTACGTATACTAATTTTTAGTCTGTTAATCTATCTGTTTATTCAGATCAAGTATTTTTTTTTAAATACATTTGTTGGACCCCCTGATTATATATTTTTTATTTTTAGTATTTGTTGTTAGAGAGGCAACAGAAATACATCATTTGTAAAAATTTCACCTTTCTACCTATCACGGTTTATGAGATACAGCCTGGAGACAGACAAACAGCGTAGGCTTAGTAATAGGGTTCCGTTTTACCCTTTAGGTACGGAACCCTAAAAATCTAACATTTACAGTCCCTGAGAACTGCGTCGGTAACGCCACCTGTCAACTTAGACATTAACTAGTGCTTAGTATAGAACTATAGAGCTGTGTAGACATACCTAAGGAGTGGCTTGCGTATGAAATTATAGTAGACAATTCATTGCCTGCGGCAGGAAATGCAATTGAAATGATTGATCGTTCTATCGCTTGAAAAAAACTTGGCAACAATTCTAGGTAAGTATTTAATTGAAATGCTTAAAACTATGGGTGAGGTTGAGTTGATTAAATTCGAATAAAACGAGACTCTTTTTGTAATAAAAGAAGAGCAATGTTTTTTTTTCCAAAAAAACAATGCCTTCCAAAGAAAATCGGACTTAGGTACTGTTTGTTAGTAATTGATAAATACTTTCTCTACACTACGTCCTTTCAAATATAAAGTACTTACTATTTCATTATGTTTGATTTTCTGAACTAAAAATGTGTCTCTTTATTAACTTGCCTAAAACCAAAAGAAAATAAAACCAGACCAGAATTCTCGCCATGTGAACCGACTCTGAATTTCATCCGAGGGCGGTGACGGAATGTCAAAAATTTTGCTTGAAAATGTGACCACAATGTTATTCGTGTGATGACCGCCTCGGGACACTGAGTTAGCGTGTCAGTTCTCAGAATATTTTTAGCATTATTATAGATGATTCATGCCAGCTCAATGCGATTCTAAGATAGCTTTATGTCATTATTTAATATCTTTTTGCGTTTTTCTTTTGTTTGTGCGATTTTTTGTACAGATTTGTTAAGAATATGAAATTAAAGTTTCAGTTCATTAATTGTAGTGTTTGTTGTTTTGTTTATTTCAATATTTTCTTATGCATAAACAGTTATGTCAAATATCAACACGAGCTTACGTGAATAAGTTTGCATTTAGCAATTCCAGATACTATTTCATCATTTTCAATACCTAAAACATCTAATGAACTAACATGTACTAGTAAAAACTATATAGCCTTACAACATGACCGAGCACAAACAACAGATAAAATCAACGCAATCGCTAATCCAACTTCAAAAACAGACGTTTACAGCCTATAATTACAAAAGAAACTGTACTAAGCTATTACAGTTTGTTCAAAAAATACCTCGGAAAAGTTTTCAAGTTTAATCTCTCTATCAATCTTACCAGCGTTAAGCAAGGCATAATAAAAATGGTCATGATTTGAAATCTTGCGGACCAAGTGACCGCCGCCACGGCGCGCGGCGCTGTGACCGTTCCAGTGTACGAACAACTGAATTATTCATATGCTACGTAATTAAATGTCTTGCTGGTAAAAACTAACGACACCTTCCTGTGGGATTTCTTAATATATGATTTACTATTGCTTGAAAGACGGTTAAGGAAAAAGTTTTGTAAAAAGTATGATGGGAGAAAATATGATAAGCTTAAAGGTTGAACTGTTGTTGTTGTGGAAATGAGACATCGCTCTACATATTACAAAGCTGTCTCGCTTTCACGCAATAATCCTGTTTTAGAATCTTATAGTACAAGTACTTGTTTTTTCTCTTTGTTTTAGTAAATGTTGTTGTTATTCCGCGAATTGTCTGTTTAACATTCTTACTGACTGTTAATGTGTGTTCCATATTTATTATAGAGAATTTATTTACTTGAATTATTGATTATCTGGAGTACTTAGTGTGATGTAGGTATGTCAAAAAAACTCATGATGTTAATCTGAAACTCATATAATAAAGAAATGAAAATTGTGTAGGTTTAACGTAATACGTGTATTTTTACGATTTCAGTTTTAAATGTAAATGTTATAGGAAAAACAAACAGCTGTTTTAATTATAACACTGCCTCAAGCATTTTCAAAATGTCAACATAATGATAAGCATTTATAATTATAGTCATAACAATAGTTGTTATGACTAGAAATAAAAGCTTATATTGAATGTTGAATAAAATAAACTTAACGACACAGCAAAAAAAAAGTGAAATCATTAAAAAAAATTGTTTAATGAATTAATATCAAACAAGATAATTATGATAGTTTATGAAGAATAAAACTAAGTTATATTTTAATTAACATGTAGGTATACACGACCAAACAGTTGCAGTATATTTATTATACGACATTTCTGAAGCTGTTATGGAATATTCCTGATATCGTAAACATAAAATGTTTATTTTGATAGGAAATTTCATATAATAATATCATTTGACTAAAACTTAAAGAAACGGACGCACGCATAAACCAACGATAAGGGCGGTTTTTTCCTTTGTTGATAATACTAGTCGATTTCAAAGTCGATACCATAATGATTTTAAATAGCAAAAATATTCATTCAGCTCAGTAGTAATTAATAATTATAAATGCATTTACACACCGTCACAGATCATTTTATCGCCTATGTTATAGGAAACGAAGTGTTTGCGAGAACATTCAAGTGTGACGTCACTTTTTGCTTTAATCTACGACGTTACGCCTCAGTGGGTTGCAACCCTAAGAACGGCTAAAGTATAAAAAGGTAATAATTGAAGCTTGTTTAATCGCCACGTTGTATAAATGTATGATTATTGAATAAATAAATAAGTGGAAATAATGTATTTTTATTAAAATTTTCGAACTCATTTTTAGGAACAACAAACGTGAATATTGTTTAATTCTGTCTCACTTCATATCGTAAAGTTGCAATACATTTAAAGGCTTAATAAAAAGTCTGATATATAAGAAAAAAAAAGAATTTAAGGAACTAAAACAAAAAATCTCAAAAACCAGTAAATGTCCAAATTATCTTTGATAGATTGTACAAAACTAAGATAATGTTAGATATCATCCAAAATGGCCGCCTTAAATCACAGATGCTCTAATTAACGTTCGAATTTTAAACGTAGGTATACTTGATAATTACAGTTGATTCTTGGATTACGGCTAACTCTGTAATCTTTTGCAATTTTCTCTTAATCGCCAGAGTTTTAAAGTGACCAGCCAACGTAGACCCCACGTCACTTTATATTTCCTCCCGATTGTATTTAAATTGGTTCGCCGACGTGGTTTATGGAGCTCTTATGGAACTGGTTGTTTTAAATGGTACCCCGAGACATTTGGACTTATGTGATAATGCTAGGGCAAGATGGTAGAAATTTGATAATTCGCGGTTAGGGAAACGATCGCTTTAATAATAACTGTGGACCAATTGTTAGTGAATTATCCTTTGGAACAAAACATATGTGGAGACGTCTTCGAAAATTCTTCGAAAAGTGGTAAGAATCCTTTAATTTAATGTTTATCTAGAGTAATACAAAAAAGTAATATATTTGGATATTATAATCCATGTAAAAAAAATGTACAATTTAAAGTTTAATCATCAACGTCATTTTAATTAAATAAAACGTCATAATTATGTAAATATGTCTAGCATACAGTATGTACTAATAACAGATTATAATTGCTTTGAACGATGAGACAATTATGGTCGTACTGAAAACTGAATGTAATTAGACACAATAAAATTTACATTTTGTTACTTTAAAGTAATTTACCTAGCTGTATAGAATGTCTAGATAGCTAAACCTAGATTGTGCCGACAGAGTCTACATTGTAAAGTGGATATTATATGAATAGTAAAATAATTTTTAACATTTTTTGATTCTGAAAAAAATTCTGTGTGTGTAATTATTTGTGGAATATCGAAGTAAATAATTTGCATTTAATATTAGACGATAAATTAATATTAAACGACACATATTTTTCCTACACTGTAATAACTCATATGTAAAAATTAGATAAGAGGAGAAAAATCCTGAAAGCATGGTTGATAAATTTTTTCCGTCTTAATACTGTTTGAACTTGGTCCACATTTAACCAAAAAATAATTTCCAAAGTGACCTCGTGGCATCTCTTCGGTTTTTATGGGTTAACAGCACCCAAGACAACCATTTATCACGGACCCGTCAAAATCTAATTGTGCCGCATGGCTAACAACCGCATTGTGACCGTAATTACGCCCTTTATTTTTTTACACAAAGAACTAAATCGACTTTAAGGATTTTTTTGTTTGGCCCATCACCGAAAGACGCAATTTAGTCGATATTCCAAATATTTCACTGTGATATTTTATAAAGACGATCGTCATTTTTATGATGATCCGCCAAATTCGATGATCGGATTTTTTTCGGTGATCCAAAATGCATTCCATTTTGTATCGGTTTCTTATTAAAGTTTTTTCATTAAAGCGATTGGTTGATAAGTGTAAAGTCATGGATTGAGGACACTTTCTAGCCTCAATTTTTAACTGCGATCCAAATTAACGCGTATCGCTAATTGTCCGACGTGTAATTAAATCACATTTTACCTCGTAATTTCTGATTCATGAAGACGTTCCGATTTTCATTACTGTATCAAACTGTTGAAGAACTTTCTCAAAAGGTTCACATGCAATATTCATACCGTTGAGTCTTATTTCGGTTTCTTAATAATTTGTTAATCGAAAATTTTATGCGCAAATCCATAAGGTTAAGACTCGCTCTAGAGAAGGGTTTTTTCTACAATTGTTACTGCAGTGCAATCGCTCATAAAATAAGTCTTACTAAATTTACCGGAACGGATTTAGATATAACATTTTGAGTGAATAATATCACTTGCTATTTTCTGCAAATCCTACATTTGTCTAAACCTGCTGAAGGAAGGTTAATAGCATCAATGTGTAGCGTACTGGCTGTCAACCTTACTGAAACTTGAGTTTGTATATTTATATACCGAGCCATTTTTAAGACGAAAACGACTCGATTAAATCCTAGTGTATGGAGTTTCACAGGCACTCAATTTACATGCACAAAGACACCCAGATTCCAAAAAAACATTTGTGGATGTCACAAATACTTGTCGACGCTGGGATTGAACCAAAACATGTTGCGCGCAGTGGTAATTAGCGTGGTGACCAATACCACTCGACTATTCGTGCAGTCACGGTGTGTATACCAAACGTATTATAAATGTACACATATCGTTCTACTAAGTTTGCAAACAAAAGTTTTACCATCAAACACTATTAATTTTAAAGATGTTTCATCAGAAAAAAATACAATCAGTTAGGGGATGGGCTGTAAAAAATCGACTCCTGCGCACGATTCGGTTACAAAGCATTTATGGTTCACGATTTCGTAGATAAATTGGTAGCTATTTTATAAAATTACATGGTTTTAATAAAAGTAAGCAAGGATAGGCGTTTCTAATATATATTGTTATTGAGGGGTGTGCTAGCAACTGAGGAAGGCGTTAGGGGAAGCTATTAGTGTACTCTACCGAAATTTGTTATTATAAGATAGTTTGAGGTTGTAGGTAAACGGTAAACAAAACAAAAGGTTAATCATAGACTTGCTTAAAAGATTTATTTGTGAGAAACTTTCTAGGTTTAAATTATGTTTTTCTTCTCGTCAAGTTTTTCTGCTTTCGAATCATTTAGGTATTAAGTTTACTTAAAATAATTATGGCAGCTGAATAGCAAGGATCAATATTATTGTCCTTAAAGTTTTGTAACTCGGAGTTCCTAAATAAGATATTGTCTCATAATTTTGGAGAAAAATTTAATGCAATCTTGATGCAAGTCGCGAACATTTTTCACTTCCTTTTATAGAAATTAACAAAATTTTACCAGACAAATCGAAATAACGGATACGTAAGAATATCGTTACATATACAGCCTCCTTAAACACAGTACTATATAAAAACTGATTAGAACCTCATTCCTGTTCCCGGTCAAACTATCAATCACTCGGTGTGGGATGACTCTAATTATAGGGATTAAGGGGACTGCGGTACAGACCCAGGTAATAGGACGAGGCCGGTCCATAATAGAATTGAAATGCGAGACAAAAATTGAACTTTAATCAAACTTGTTATTCAATGTGTTATTAATAGTTAGAAGAATAAAAACGTTAGAATTAAAATAGAAGAATTGGATGATGAATAAGTTGTGGTTGTTTTAGTTGCTTGTGAAAAGAATAGGGGTTTAGAACAGAGAGATATTAGAATAGAATCAGATGAGCACTTAAAAGATAATTATTTATCTATTAATAATCTTGTATAAAGTATCGCAAAAATAATTATTAATTATGAAACACTTCAGACATTATGAGAGAACTTTTAATATCAGTCAAATCAAATTAATCATATTACATACGCTACAGACAGATTTCGAAATACAATTCAAAAAGATCACAAACATTGCTCATTTCACATTCACTCAGCAAAATATATCACACAATCAAATTCATATCAATCTCAATCTCTTAAATTCAAATCAGGATGGTGGGAATTAGAACAAAAAAGGTATTACATACGTTTAACAGGAACAAAAGAAGTTGGGAGTCGGAGGCATACGAGGGCTGTTATTTTTCGGTCACTATACTTAGGGAACGCACCTTGAAGGGGGTTCGTTAATTAAACGTGATGCGCCAACGCCATGGATCTAAATCTTAGGCAGCCATTACACCAGAGGCTCTTAAAGTTTAGTGGAGTTGCTGAGATGGGATATATGAGGAATAGAATGGTTAAGTAGTTTGTGAAATGTGAGGAAGTATTTAAAGAAGTGGAATTATCAGATTTTGATATAATTATGACAAAAATGAAACCTTGTGGTACAAATTACTGTAAAAAAATTGACACAAAAGACAGACTCATTGATTGTGAAAATTATGTAAAAGCAAATAGCATAAAATGCTTTAGAAATAAGAAAAAATATTTTTCTTGTTTTCTATATAAATCAATTGAGGATTGGAAAAATGATAAATGATAAATAAATGTGAAATAATGTATAAATAATAATGTGATAAATGTGAAATTTATATCCCTCATGATTTATCATTGTTAGATAGAGATTTGGTTTTGCAAAAAATCCATTCGATTGCCCCCGAAATTAAAGTCGTCGATGAATCCTCACTTCGCCTTCTAGGATCCCCAATTTTAGAAGAATCCTATAACAGATTTATAGATGACAAAATTCAAAACTTTCAGTCGATTTCGGATAGACTTTTCAAAATTTCTCTACATTCGGCCATAACTTTGATACGTTTTTGTTGTTTTGGTCCAAAATTCATATATTTTCTCCGCGCTTCCCCGCTCTGGAAACATTCACACCTTCTCGAAAAAGTCGACCAAATTATACAGTCCACCTTAACGTCGATCTTCAATGTGCCTTTGGCTGACCGAGCTTGGTCCCAGGCTACATTGCCGATACGTTTCGGTGGCTTAGGTATCCGTAAAGTTTCGAGCCTAAGTTTACCAGCGTTTCTGTCTTCGGTCCATAGCACTGAGAAATTGACCAGAGAAATCTTAGGGTCTTCTCTGGTTGATTTTCAGATTCTTTGCATGACCGAGGCAGTAAATAGCTGGAAATTGTCTTGCCCGGGCTCGGATCTTCCCGAACAACGTTCTTCCCAGAGACAGTGGGACGTGCCGCTTTGTAGTTTGATACGGAATGAATTAATTGATACGTCAATCAATACTGCAGAGCGCGCTCGTCTTTTGGCTGTGGGAGAATGGGAATCGGGTCTCTGGTTACAGGCACTTCCGTCAACCAACGTCGGTACGATGTTGGACAACAATACTTTCAGGCTCGCCGTTAGCTTGCGATTAGGTGTACCATGTGTCGTGTCTCATCTCTGTCAATGCGGTGAAAGAGTCGACTGCCTTGGCCATCATGGCTTGTCCTGCGGCAGGAGCGCGGGGCGCATACCGCGACACGCAAGTATTAATGACATAATTCGTCGTGCTCTTGTCACTGCTGGTGTACCTGCTGTTCTAGAACCGAACGGTTTGGTGCGCAGCGATGGTAAGAGACCTGACGGGATGTCTTTACTTCCCTGGAAATTGGGCCGGCCTTTGGTGTGGGACGCAACGTGCGTCGACACCCTTGCGCCGTCCCATGTTCTAAGTTCGGCGGTCGCGCCCGGCGCTGCTGCTGGAGCTGCGGAAACCCTAAAGCGACGAAAATATAATAACCTTACGGGCAATTATATTTTTGAGCCCTTTGGGGTTGAAACGCTTGGGCCATGGGGACCGGGTGCACGAGCTCTGTATAAGGAACTCGCTAAGCGCTTGGTCGACTCCACCCGTGATCAGAGGGCTGGACTGTATTTCGCGCAAAGAATTGGTATTGCCATTCAGCGTGGTAATGCGGCCAGTCTCCTGGGCACGTTTCCCGCCATTGACGGAGATGAGGATATTTTTTTCGACGCTTTGTAAATATGTAATTTTTTTAGTTACATAAGTTTAGTCATAAATGTAGATATTTCTTGTTTTAGTATTGTTTCTGTTAAATAAAATTAGGACTAATTTTGATTCTCTATTGAGGATTGTAGATCAATTTGACCTACGAGTTTGAAAACATTTTTTTAAATAAAGATATTGAACTTTGAATATCTCTGTAACACGATTATTAATTGGGCGTAAACCCCGCGAGATTGGGCTCGCCTCCTGATACAGATTCGACTTTAATTCTGTTGATTACTCGTTTTGAATGGGAACGTTTTTGTTTCGGACGAAACACTCAAGGAGAACGGTAATGGAGGGAAACAAATGCTTTTATTGCTTTAAAAACTCGAAATGGATGGTGAAATAGAAATGTGAAATTTGTAATTGCTAGTGAAAAGTATTAAAAAGGAAACATTGAATTATGCGTTCAACAGCCTGTAGTTCTAAATTAAACTACGCCTAAAAAACAAGCAATTCATCGTGTCCACAATCCTGTCAATAATCATTATGAAGGGAGCCAAAAATAATGATGACAAAACACCATCGACGACACGCAGTTAAACGAAAGCTTTCATATTCCCCAACAAAAATAGAAGGCAAATTGACAGATGACAAATAAGACCGTTAACACTACGGTCACGGCAACCGAAGACCAATATAACATGAACCCCACTGCACCTAACAAGGTCCCTGATATAACAAGAATTCGGAGATTCGGGGAGGGTCAAACTAAAATGGTAATAGTAAATATTTCTACCGCGGCTAAATGTGATAAAATACATCAAGACATTGTCGTTATAACAAGATAGATGGCCAACCGAAGTCGGTAACACATTTCTTTGAACAACAAACGTACACAAACTGTTGTCGAAATTAAGGCTTGTTGTTCAATTGAATAGGACAGTAAATGAATAGAATTAAAGGGATATAAAACATTTAATAAAGACCCGAGGCGGTAACAGGAGCTATGTTGTCATTTGTACTGTTTTTAAACATGACTGTATTGCTTTACAGACTTGCAAATGAGTTGAGATTAATGAATCTAGTTATGATAGTAGACTAAATCATTTCGATCATATGTCATTATCGCTGATTTGTTAGATCTAAATGTTAAGAACCTTTTGCAACCTTAAAATTAATGAAATTTTGTTCGTTAACTAAAATTCTGCGTCACCAAAAATTCCAAATAAACTACACAAGACTTTTATTTAATCTTACAGAAAGTACAATTGGAATGGACTCTCGGAATGTAAAAGCAACAGCGATTGAGACAAAGGGCGTAAAGGTCGACCCTTCAGAGTGCATGGGTGTGGCGAACTTAAATTTTCGCATTGACAGCCGAAACGGCCCTCAGGGACGGTCGAGACGTGCTTTTAGTGCCTTTATTCGTTATGGTTAATGCGGCAACTAGTTTACGAGCTGTACTGTTATTTGTGACCTCTAAGGGTCCGGTAGCTGCCCCGCTAACGGCTTTTGCTGCATGAGGTAAGGTGAAATATTGAGATTTTCTTTTAGTACTTGTAATGGGATAAGTTTATTGGCCAATTATCTATAACTACTCGAATTCTTGCTCACTGAATTCTTGCTCGCTGATATTAAACTAGTTTCTTTACTAAATATCAACTTCAAATTATGTTTGAACAAAAATACAATAGCACTGACTCACTTAACAATATTAATTACGCCTATTACAGACTGTTTTTCGTCTATTGTATTCCAACCCTTTACAAATACCACTTCATTGGTTACTTCATCGTTTGACTCATTACCACTCATCACGTTAAAATATATGTTTACAAAATATTTGAACACAACCCAAATTAATCTTACCAGTCCTCACAAATTCCAATCCACCTCAACACCAATTTAGTCAATATTAATATCATCTATTGTGATGTCCCGAACTTTATTCAAAGCATCAACGTTTGTCACGTCAACGAAGGAATGGGATTGGCCATCAATCAATGCTGTACGAAAATTAAGCTTATTGTTCCATTGCCGCTCCCTTACAAAATGATATCCCTTTGAGTCGTCAACTGGTCGATGGATGGTGTTTTGACAGATATTTTTGTTCAGGTCAGTAACTCATTGTTCGTCGTCGTTTGAAGTTGTGTCGTAACGTTATCTGATTTTAAATGTGAAAGAATGGTAGATTATGCGGCTATTATGTTTTGTGTAAGTACTTTTGTAAGTAAATGGCAATTGAAAGACATGCTGTGTCTAAGGTCAGGTGCGCAAAGGAAACTTGCCTGTCTGTCTTAGGACTCAGGTTAGATTCAATAACTTTTGAATGACTGACAGCTTACTTGACAACAATAGAAAAAATAGGTGATGATAGGTTACAATTGTTTTTTTTTAAGTAATCCAGTTCTAGGCCTGAATTTTCTCTTCCAGTTTTTTTGCAATTTGATATTTTTTTGTAATATAACTTGTATCACCTGAAATAAGTAAGCTCTTGGTAATAATATTGACGAGTTCATTACGAGTATTGTGTTATTGGGGTAGCACTGATGTCTCTTTGGGGGAGTTATCGAGCGAGCAATAAAATCATTATGTTAGTGGTGTGATGTTCTTGGCACTTTATGTTGCCAAGTGAAGTAACTGGTTGATCGACGTACCATAAACATTTCTAACTAACAGAGATGAAGATTTTAGAGTTTTGGTAAACTAATTTAAGAAGAAAACCTATCAACTACCGATACGAACAAAATTATTCGCCATTTCATATCCAAAATGTGGTTCCCTTGGGAGGACAACAGGGAGAAAACATTTTTGATATACAATTGATCCAAATTTAGATTCATACCAGGAATACTGACACAATATCGACATCCCTTACAATAGAAATGAGCTAACAGGCCAGAAAGAAAGACTTATAATTACACGAAGCGTTACCAAACACCGTCTTAGTAATATATCAAATCTTCATATCGGAGTTTTTCTTCCATGATTTACTGGTCCAATTTGGGCCCCAAAGCCGCGGTGGACATCAAGTTATCTGATCAAACATGTCGTAAATAATACTCGGACTGTATTTATCAAGGCACCGCCAAATATTAGTAATAGAATTATTTATTGCCGAGAAAATGATAGTGCCTCTAGGTATTTTGGTCATAGAGACCCTGTTTGTATAGGTTATGGTGCACAATTTTTGTTTTTTAAGTAGCTTGAATACTTGAATTTGGGAGGGTAATTTGATCTATCGGCAGCACTTTGAAAAGTAACAAAAAATACGCTTCATAAAAGTAAAAAAAAAATTGTTATAGCAGGATTTGAATTTTGGATCCGAAGAAGACAAACAAATGAAAAATTGTATGAAATCATCAGTTTTAAAGTTACAAATGCGACAAACAACATCCACATAAAACCAGTGGCGTAACCTAGTCAAGATAAAGACCACATCTAATCCTTAACAAATTACAAAATCAAAAACCTAAATATGTCCGAACAATTATTAGATAAAAAATTAGTCTGTCTTTTTAAAACAAATTGCTCATCGGGCGAAATGAAAACAAAATTAATGATAATCGTTTACCGATGGCTACGTAACGTGTACGAACATATGTTCACGACCTTTTCACACGGGAGCTGGCCTGTGACCTCAAGTAGGTACCTCAACTGTGGCTAGATAGATATAAGACTGGCTTCAGTAATAAGTATTAGCAAACTTACGAGAAAGGACATTTGTTTAGAATGGATTCAAAAAAGAAAATAGAAGGAATAATAATATTTTTGATTCTTACTGCATTTAAATAGAAATAAACCGCTTTTAAAAAAGCAAGAGTCGATTAGAAAAAAAATCGTGTCATAGAAATAGTGTTTATGACAATAAATTTTGGTATGGCGAGACATAATATCCTCCCATACCAAATGGGGGTATGAGGTCTTCTAAATATTTTTTTAAAAATTGTTTTTTTTTCTCATAAATAAAAACTCCGTTGAACCTACACAAAAAAGTAATTTAAATTACAACTTTCTGTATAAAAACAATATGAAAAGTATCAGCTGTTTTTCAATCAAACAAAAAAAACAGCAAACAAACAAATTCACTACAAAACAATTTACGTGTTAACAACACCAAAAGGTCGTTCCCACCATGTGACAAAGAAAAACTTAACCTGCCTTTAAAATGACCTCAGGACTTACCACGACCTCTCAAAGAAACACCACTGCAATTGTGGAAGCGTGACAGAACTACACAGCGTAGAGCGCCGTCCCTTTTCCACATAGGGAAGAATATAGCTCTAAACGTTGTATTTGCCCCTTGCGACAGGAAAGACGATCGAGCGATTTCATTAGCATTAAAACGGTCTCACAATTACTTTGTGATTAGTGTGTCGTCGACAACTGAATTCATTAGTTCAGCTCACCTGATTTTATTTAATTAAAATGTATGAACGGTTGGTGGTTTAATGCCGTCGGTTACATCTTGACTTAATGGGTTTAGGTTTTGAAAGTAGACAGAATAACATAGATTTTCTATTGTTTAGTTGTGTTTTTCTTGTTGGTTTTTGTCATGGTACATAAAGTTGTAGTTCGTCATACAAAAATTGTTTCATGAAGGGGTTCTTAACATTTTCACATAAACTAACATGTCATGACATTATTCGTGTAAAACGTCAATTTATTCGTCACAAATTAGTTACTTTTAAATCGTGGTAATCTAGATCAAGAATGTAGAGCCAGTAAGTACTATCTTACACATAGTTAAAGAATCAATTAAAAACGAAACATAACTATAGGATTAAACTAAATTAGATCAGATAGCCTTATAAAACAAGGTTTAACCACACTCATACAATCACACAAAACCCATTAATTAATATTAACCACGGTCGGTGCTACGATAACGTAAAAACGTACTTACAAGTGAAATGTCTCGACGCGGGCATCGAACCATGGACTCTGAGAACCTTGTCGCCGGTCACTATATGTTAATGTTTATAATTGGATACCACGGCCTGCTGGCTACTCTTTCTAATATCAAAGATATAAAAAACAAAAGAACTCAGGTTAATATCCTTGCATTTGTTATTCATTCCTTTATGCATTCGCATGATATGTAAGAATGGCCGTTGCATTCTCATAAGGTGTAAGAATGGGACCTGAAATAGAGAATTAAAACCTTTTTTTGAGAAACTGTTACTTTCAAAGTTATACTTGACGACTCCCTCACGAAGGAACTTAATATTATTATACGGGGGGTTTCACAGGCATTTAATTCACATGCACGAAGACACCCAGACTCAGAACAAACCTTTGTGGATCGCATAAATTCTTGAACCCACGACACGTCGCGTACAGTATTAATTAGTGTGGTGACCTATACCACTCGGCCTATACCTTTCTAATCGGTATCGACAAACTATTTGTCGTGTGATTCTCGTCGCTCTTTATCGTAGAAAATATGGGGCACGGCAGTGTCTCCGCCAAGTACTAGACATACATAAATGTTATAGATAAATTACACCTAGACCGAGACACTGGAATCGAACCCACGACTTCCAGTATAGCAGTCATTGCCACTAAACTCTAGACCAACAGGCCCGTTATATTATAGGCATCTAATTCCCACATTTGAGAAGTTCCAGTCTCAACCAGTAAACTTTTTACTTATATTTAAGCTGCAAGGCGGTTAAGTCTTTAAAGCAACATAGTTATAAGTTAGGACACTCATTATTGTCTAGTATCCAAGTCGGCGAGTACAGACAACTACAATGTATGTCCACATTACAGATTTACGATGGCCAGTGTAAGGGAAGCCATTATAGAAAGTAAAGATAAGGACTCAGGTTTTAAGGTATTTTAAAACTACTTAAAAAGAAAGAAGGATCTCAATTTATTTTTCGTTTTATAGTATAAATACAATTGGACAATGTGTCCCTAGACACAGAGCCAGATACTGAAAAATCATTGTCTTTATCTCTCGTAGTCTTTCAGTGACATTTTATACATGTCTATGTGGAATCAAGCAAAAGATTGTTTTATTTTTTGACGAAATATTAGGATGACGATCGAGTTATTTTTTAATCCATGATATTAGTAATTGAAATAAAAGGTTTATTTTCAATAAAATATTCACAAGTAGTTATAGGGCAAATATTTACAGATAGGTACCTACTAATACCCTAGGGCTAGATAATTACAGATTAAATAAATTTGAACGGTATCCTCTGCCAAACTAGACTGCAAGCCTGCGTAAAATTGTATTCCTGTGTGTCTGGAATAAGTATAAGCTGACTTAGGGGGTTAGAATTATTTTTATTAAAAGAAACCTGACACGAGATTGCTGTGTGAAAATTTATATTCTTCCTTTTAAGAGAGTGACACTGTCACACGGAAACATCAAAAAGAGTTTGATGTAAAGCCGCGAATAATTAACACCAATAACTAATCACAATCAAGCGGGTTAATTTAATGGAAGATTATCGATACACAAGAACATTATATCCGGTTAAGGGAAAACAAATTAATAAAGTATCTAATGAAGTTATTATCAAAACTAGTTAAGTTCAGTTATTAATCGTCTTAACTCGTTGTGTCGGCATCATAAACTGTTTATTGAGTATAATCTGTAGTTTGATAACTATTGGGAACCACAGACAGATTGTATAAAGTGTATGAAGATGAGTGTTAAGCATTTGATTGACTGTGCCTTGAAGTTAAATAAATATTCTAAGACTTTCACACAACGCCATCTAGATCTTGTATGATGAGTACTAGAGAACTGATAAACATACTTATACAATTTCTAAATGTATAAATATTATAGATAAATATTACACCCAGGCGCAGAACAAATGATCGTGCTCATCACACAAACATTTGTCAGTCACAATCGGTGTAAAAAAATAACTAGGCAACCTGGATTAGAACTAAAATCTAACGCTAACTTTGTTAACAAGCAAGCGTATTCGCAACTCTTTCTCCACTATAGAAAAGGTTTGTGCAAATGACATTTGGCTGGTATTAAAATCAGACAACTCTTTAATCTCTTAATTAGCCGGTTTTAGACTACACCGACAAAACTCTAAAAAAAACATGAAGTATCACAACACAGCTTTAGTAGGTGTGTTAGTAGACAGTAGGTACATTACACTTGCCCCGACATGCATGCATGTCCGTTCCGTTACCTAACTTCCCTAGTTTCCTTCCTCACCGTTATGAACCGAATTCTTCCTTGTTGCGAAAACACAAACACCCTACCACGACATCTTTGTGAAACATTAACGCAGTTGAGGAAGAGAGAGAGCGCTCTATACGGCGTAGCGCGGCGTCTCTCTTTAACAACTAGGATAGTGTTAGTTTATTAGAAGTTGGTAGCCCTCTGGCCGTATTTACCAAGTGATGTTTATCGCGGATCATATTTTGTCATCAATTTATGAGGTAGGGTAAAGATTTTGTTCGCGTGGTAATGTTACCAGCTATTTTTGAGGGATTATGGTAATGATACCGTTTTTGTTGGTTTTATTATTGAAATACACTAGCTAGTAAAAATATCGGGTCACTTTGGTACCTACTCTAATTATTATTTTTTTAAGTATAAACCTTACAATTATCAAAATTCTACTTCATGAAAGTGCATTTCATAACGAATGACATGAATGTCAATTTATTGGGATAGCTACAATGATTAATTACGTGTTTATTAAGAATTTTACAAAGAAGTGTTGTTTTGCAGTCGTGTTAATTTTTTGTAACCATATTTATATTGAAAAGCAAAATCAAGGCCAAAAACACTTAAAAAAGGGATTTTGTAAAGGCAAATGGTGTTTGGTGTGCTTGCTTGTAAACCCTAGGCCTTTGCAGCACTATAATAATACCTTATTACCATTAAATAAAACACAATTTAGCAGTCAAAGATTAAATTACATCTTTATTTTGTCACTCCTACCTATAAAGTGAAGACAGACAAACATCAAGAATAAAGAGCACTTAATTCGTCTTCAAATAAGTACCAAGTTATAAAACTTAAATGTAAATGAGAAGTTAATTTATACAATGACGTAGTTTGTCACACATTGTGATTATATAAAAGGAATAAATTAATTCACTTTATCTGTTTTATTATCTAGCGTGACGAAGCATCCAAACCATGCATTTCCTTTGAAAAAGTCGTTTTGCGTGAGAATCTAATTAAATTTTAAGGTGGTGTTATTATCTGTCGCCAAATGTAATTAAGAATATTTGATTGTCTGATGCATGACTGTGGAATTAAAGGACAATGCTCTTTACGGAAAATATAATACTTTGTGCATCTTCCAAAGCGATGTTATCACTTTTAATAAATATAATTTTATTCATCATCATTCATCAGATTTCGGCCATGGCGACCGCTTCAGCTTCTCTTCGGTATTTTGTCGTTCATGCGCCCGAAGATGGCTAATGCACCCTATCTTTGCAAAGAAAGTCATATATTTATTAAATGCTTATTAAAAGATGAAAACATCTATGATATTATTATATAATTGTAGTATTTTATTTCATACATAATTATTATTAATTACGATTCTCTGATAAACTAAACCTTATTTAAAATAAAAATAAAACAAACGAAAAACGTCATCAAGGATACCAATTATGTAAACTAGAACAACTACTATAAATAAAATTCGGAACCTACGAACCTTTCAACCATATTGCTACGGAACTGCTCTACAAAAATGTACTTCTCAAAAACATTTAGTACTAAAAGCTATATATCGTTTGGAATCGCGTAAAAACCCCCCTAGTAAGAGACATTGCTTTATTCTCGCCGTCAAATAAACGTTGATAAGACTGGCGCGGTGTACCACCTATCATTTTTTCTATTACACTGGCTGACTGGTACGTCAGCGAGAGTAAGGAAATGGATGGAGAGGAATCGTGATATTTGGACTTTGCTTTTGTAGTTTGCAGGCTATTTGGTAATGTCACAATTCACCTTTAGGTATTTAAATTCCACTCACCTTAACCGGTTTTCTATTTTCCATAATTTCTTTGTTAGCGTCAATACTTAATGCCAAGGTAAGTACGAGTCCCTAAGGTCGTAGATGAAAACCTTAGGAATAATTATCATAGCAGGAAATTAGAGCATTTTTTCTTATAATTATTCAAATGATTAGAAATTCTGATTGAGCACAATCTAGACTATTAAGACGGAATGGATAAATATAAATATAAACGGATGAATAAATGTCCATACCAGAGAAAATATTATATTGTTTTTTGCTATAAGAGTCTCCACTCCTTCTTTGTCCGAAGCATCGCCAGCGCAGTACAGTTGCGCAAGAGTCTTAGTGACCACAGACCGAAACATATACATATTTATGAAGTGACTTTAATACACAATTTCTATGTATTATCTCGAAGTAATGCAGGAAGTAGGAGTGAAGCTGATGATTGTAACACGGACTGATTTGGTGATATCGTTTAATTGGACTAAAACGTAAGTGGAATAAATTGTAGACGAAATGTAGGGGAGATAAAGGATTAAAAATAATAATATTTCTATTCCTCTAGCTAAGTAACAGTTTCTACAATGATAGTGACAGTTTATACACGTTGATGACCGTTAACGTCAATAGACAATCTGAAATAAATGGGGATGACAAATTCGAGTCACGTGATTTCTCGAAATGAAATGTCATTTTCATACTTTTGACGTTAACGAATGTAGAAGTGTTACTTGGCTAAAGGGGCTGAGATATTGTTGAAGAGGAAATAACAAAAAGTGATGTCATGGATATTATCGTACTACTATTTTTACAATCTCATACCTATACCAATTATTGTCAAATGACTGTCGGCATGATTGCGGTCAATTTCGTTAAGATTGAAATCGAAGAGCAAAAAAAAAGCGATTTGTAATGTCAAGACGAAACGAGTCCTTAAAATATAGATGACTTAACTAATAATTGAGATGTTTTCCATTACGAATGTTCACTCAAATTTTGACACAGCCGGTATAACCTACGTCACTATTTCAAAGAATCATCGTCTATTAGCTAAGAGCGATCCAATGTTACCGACAAAGTGTTTGATTTGACAGCTCGAGATGTACCCTCCAAAGCTAATTAATAAGCAGATACAACCACTTAAGATAAGTAAAAATATTTTCATCCCGAAACTGCACCGGATATAGATCGTATCGGCATGACAAAGCGTGGCGCCAAGAAACTTTTATCACCGACATATGAATATTCTACCTTATTCTCAATTCATTAAACTTCAATTTCATTTGCTACCGAAACAATTTTACCAATATCATCACCTGTCAAACCAATATCAACCACAACGCAATCACCATGAAGTTCAAACTTACAAATTTTCCGTTCCGTTTCATTAACTTTGAGAGATTTGTCAGCAACAATCAACGTGTTTTCAATATTGATCTCTACCGTAGCGACTTTAGGTTCATTTTCATCTGATGCGCAATCTGAAGTGGCACAATCAGAATCTATTGATGCTTCTCTAAAAGCTTCAGCCATCTCAAGTGCAGGTGGTATGACTCCTGTGTCTCCGAAAATAAATGAAATGGTCATTGTAAGATAAGATTTCTCGGTACTTTAATGACTGATATAGCAATACTTTGAGCGAAGGAAATTCCGTTCAAGAGTTTATTATGAACCATTCATGTTTTAAGATTTTTAAATAGAATATGACGAATTTATTTACAGTCTGTCATTTTGAGCTCATAATAATATTATTCGTAGAATAGCAGACAAAAATAAATATGCTAATGTTCTTTTTTTTAAACGAATCTGTTTGCATAATACTAAGTAGATACTGAAGAAATATTTAACTAAATACTTTTTGTTTTTTTTTAAATTAGGTATATTTTATTATGATGAATGAATCTCATTCATGATTTTAACGTAGTTTTAATCTTTAATAGACGCTTATTATGTGGGTAATTTGTAATATATAAAGTAATCTAAAATGGTCCTTATGATATTGCACATGTCACAAATATTTTATACAGAATTTTCATCCAAATTTTTGACCGTCGATTTAACAAGAATTAATGTAGTTACATGAAATTAGACTTTAATATATTTAGTAATTATTAATATAACTAAATGGAAACCATGGATAGAAATGTGGTTTTCAGTGTAACGAGAATTAGATATTCGAATTATTTCGATAACGAAATACGCGTACAAATTGCGGTTATACGTGGCCAGCTTATTCTATTTTGTACTGTAGAATATACCTAACAAAACTGTTTTGATACAATACATTTTAACGAAAAGTTTCGAATATACAATTAAACAAATTCTAGTAATGTTTTAATCACTGCTGTACATGGAAATAGACTACTATCACTAATAGTTAAATAAATGATGATTTTCCCATGCCAGTAAAAGTTATTTACGTATTTTACTTTTTTTTGGATTCAAATATTTTTTCAAGCACGTTACTCATTACCAGAAAATATGTGGTGTTTATAATGTATTAGACATCTGTTAAAATACGTTGTAAATATAAGCATTTGTGACACTATTCAGAAATAAAATTTTGATTTAGGCTAAACTTTTCATAAGAAAAACTCAATTTTACAGTGTTTCTTAGATGTTGGTTTGATTCAAAGCATATTATATTATTATTATCAGAGCCTAACTCGAATGCAACTATTAATAAAGTTTGGAAATCTGAATAGTGTAAGGCTTTTTTTTTAATTACGTTATGATGGAGTTTGCATGGTTATGTTGTGACCAAAAGCCCCAAAATTTAATAAAAATAAACTCTCTTCTAATTCAAGCGGTCTCTATCACTTTAACGTGTAAAGATAAATAGCCATTAAGTAAAACTTAAACTTAAGTTCCGTATTCCGGGGGCAAGGTCCTTTGATCCCGGTCAATCGTATGTAATCCGGGATTACGCGGGCCGGTTGCGTCTTAGGTGTGTTGTAACCGATAATGGTTGTGCCAATCATTGGCACCACCGTCCTTTGTTTTTCCTAAGGGTCCGCCATTGTGACGTGTCATTAGTGCCAGATAGGGGATGTCTTGGCCGAATTAGGTTTTGAGGTCTCGTTAATGAATAGAATTAAGTGTGGCTGTTGGTTAATTTTTGTTGTGTTCCGTTTTGTGTGTACAGCATGGTAATAGTAAAAGAGCAACGTAATAAATATAATTGTAAAATGTATCTGTGTTTCCCTTAGTAAGAAATAATTGAATAATGTTGATATATTTTATATCGAACCTAAAAGTTCTATTGAATCATAAGTAAATTGTTTTTTTAATCCTATATAGGTAATAATCAGGATTTCCACCAACTTTATTTGCTAAAAAATCTCCTTCCATTCCTTCTCATATTTGTAAACGCGTCATAAAAAAACTGAAGTAAACACCATCAATATCTTCATCTTCACATTAATTTCTTATTAACACTTGAAGAAAAGCCTCACACACTCGCCCTCCCCCTCCCTTGGTCTTGTGGACCGCAATCAATGTCCACTTGAGTGGCACGTGACAGCCCTTATACCCAACTAATTAGATATACACTCAGCTGTGACAGACACACATTACTGCTATGTTATGGGAATGTTGGTGGAATACTTCGGGTAGTACGCGGTATGGGGTGAAAGGACCAATACCATGATGATTATTATTGGTAAGTTATGGCTTGAAATGCAAAGGATACCTCACTGGTCTTCTGTTTGTCGCTAATGTGAGATGCACAGTAAGAAAAATCATTATATTGTGTTTGTCTTCGAAATTTCCGTTAATGGTTACTTCCTACAGGTAAACTATAGTAAGTAAACTTAAAGATGATGTTCATTTAATTTAGCACTCATCAAAATCGACATGATTCATCAAAAAAAATCTTTAAAATTTCAATTGCATTTTTGATTAGGAAATTGAATACATGTTGGTGTTATAGTATAATGATTACTACCTTGAAATAAACAAGGATTTTAAAGCGTTATTTTTACTATTAGGGCTTATACTTGGCAGAAAGAAGAAGGATCGTTAGTCAGTCGAAGGATCCTTAGGTCCATTTCGTACCCCTTAACCACGATTAAGGAACGGATACAAAAGACTACTAGAAATTCAGCACTGAATATTCAAATTGCCTAAATCCATGACGCCACGGTAACAAAAGCTTGCATCATCCGTAAAACACTTATAAATCCAAATTTATATCCATGGGAACGAGCAAGTGTTCTCAAGTCCATCGTGCCGTGATTACACTGATGTGATAAACAGTCAATATTAAATGACAATAAATCGATGGACACTCCAAACTGATAAGGGCACTGATGGCTTGATAGCGCTATCTATGACAATGTTATTGCAAATTTATTGTGTGAAGTGTTCCGACTGACGTGATAGAAGGACCATCGAGGACCGGAAAAAAGGACTGAGAAAGGATGAGGTAAATGCAGATGTGTAAATTGTAGCTTTGATAGAAACATTGTGCAATGATTTCTTGGATGTTACTTCTAAGCAGTTGTCCTAAGACAGCTGTTTGGTGGCTGCTGGTGATTGACTTCGTAAAAGGATGATGTGGATAGAACTGTCTGGTAGCAAATAAGCCTAGCGCCTCACAAATTGGGTTGCGTAAAAACAAAAAAAGGATTATTTGGCAATACGATATTTGGAACTGAAACTTGTCTCCTTATTTATTTGAAAGGTTATTAAGTAGTTGTCCATCCGTACATTGTTTTAATTCAATGTGATATTTTCACACACAGTATAAAACGATAATTCCTGGTGACGAAATATTTTAAAAATATTTCATTTTTTGGGACCCCCAGAAACTAATTTACAATTTTTTGTTAAGAGACAACGCTTTTGAAAAGTCGCTTGTCTAGCCGCACTAGAATACATCTAAACATAAAATAGTATAGAAACAACAAACACAAATACTTTCGCTACAATACTTTTAGAGCGTTACGTTAATATCTTAAGGACGTATGATTGATCAGCTGTTCGCAGAGGAAGACGACAGTTAATAATCGCACCCTCTACTGTAATCTCTGCGATGCTGTCCAAAGGATAAGCGACCGTGGATTTTAATAAAATCAGCCATTTAAGTAAAAATATATTTTTCTGCCTGCTGGATGAATGTAAGTAATTGGTCTTTATTGTTTGCTTTTTTTTTTCTGGTTTCAGCTGTGTTTTACACACATTTTTTCGACACTGAAAAAATATTCTGCTTTAAACCTAACTGTTTGCGCTGTGTGAATCTTCGATGTGTAGTTGAATGAGACTCGTCGACAAAGTTACAATAGTTTAATTCTTGGTGAACTTGTAAAACATTAATTACATTAAATAATAAAACTGTAAAAAGGTCTGTCTACGTCTAACTTTATTTAATTTTGTGAGTATACTACCTGAATCAACAAAGCTTGTTTGGCCATATAAATTATCTACTCTCTTATACTGTCATTATTATATAACCATAAAATATAAAATAAATATGTGTGTATTTATTTTGTTTTACACATTAGTTAATTATTTTCCTTTTTTATTATTATTTAATAATTAAAAATATCATTCTTTCCCATCTCTTGTACCACACAGTTCCTATCTTGAAAATGTTTACCGTTGACACTCGAGATTAATATTGTACAGATGGAAAAGCCGAGGGGAATCGGAAAGGTGACTTGAATTTTCCTGACAATTTTTCCAAAATTGATTTGGGCTTTGTTGACTTTTGTTTTAAGATGCTGAACGAATATCAAAAGGACTGGGAAGGACCAGTTGATTGTAAAATCGTTTGTATATTTTCTTTCATTAATAAATACATGATTTTAAACCTCATAACGGTAAAAAAAATAGCGTTTATAAAGAATATTTCAGATTTGATTCCCAACTAGAATGTTATGAAACCTCCTTTGTGAATCAGATAAAAAGCAAAATCAAATTCACCAAACAACTCGCAAACGTAATGCAGGAGAAAGAATACAAATCTAATACAATTTGTATCCAGAAAGGCAAGGTTCTCACAAGGACCACAAATCCGCGGCTCCCAAGACCAAATGTGCTTCGTAATAGAATTACGAAGTAATCGTACTAATCTAACCTCAACGATCCATTCTGCAAGGAAGTTATGAAATAATCATCCATGGACATGAAAAACGAATTTCTGAATCGATACTGCTAAATTAAAAAGTCACGATTTCTACCTAGGACCCATGCTGTGTGGTATGTTTCGAACTGGTCGGGTTAAGCCAGAAGGCAAAAGATATAAAGTAATTTGAAATGGTACCGTCATCGCATCGAAACATTTGTTATTGCCAAATTGTGCCAAATTGTTGTTTATTCTAGTAACTCTTGAAAATGAAATTTTGAATGAAAGATTGGGCTGATTAACAAATCTTTGGGTAAACTAATTTCTTGTATTATTTTGGCAGTGCTTTTTATAAATATTAGTTTGCGTTTTCGGTTAATGTAACAATAGTATGTAATTTAAAAACAACCTTTATCGATAGTACACACGAGTACAGTACGATAAACACAATGACTATCGGTGTATTTTAAAATTCGAACTACTGGATTTATTTTTTTGAATACTGATTAGGACTTTCTTCAAAAGAGTTTTGGTTTATTTTGTCCAGGGACATTTTAATTGACTGAAAAACAAATGTGGAGCTGACCTTGAATCGACAATAGTTAAGAAAAGTTAAAAGGGGAAAAACAATAAAAAAAACGTAATACAGCAGTCATACCGCATCCAGCAAAACCAAGCTTATGCATCGAAATCCTTTAGAAAACGGTCGTCGGTACGTCTTAGAAAATTACTTACATGCAAACCAATTTCCATAAACCGCAGGTAGGCTATGGGCGGCAAATAAACAGTGAAGTCTTTTGTCCAACCGCCACCGCAAGCCGAGACAATGTCTTATGCTCTGAACATTGAAACTTACTTACTGGCATCTCGACTTAGATACACATGGGGAATTTTATTCCTGATGGGAAATGATCCAGATTGAAAATGACGTGATGTAATAGAATTGAAGGCAGAAAAAAAATTAAGCCCATGGGCAAGGAGATTTTATTTCTTTCTTTGCACACGTTCAACTTTTTTAATTAGTTTAGAGGAACTAGGTACCGGTGAAGATTCAGCTTTGCATGCGAGGTTTAAGATGGTAGGTGAGAAATATAGATTCAATATAAGTGTAAAAAAGTATTCTTTAATACAATACAAGAGGAAGAACAGACACAACGATGACAACATATCCGTGACAATAATGTTCAAAATCTCAGACTTACCCCGCGGGTATTTCGAGAATGCTGATTACGTCATCTTATAATTATGACTTGTTATCGTTTGATATTTTCCTTCAACTATCGTCACTTGAGAGCAATGACCTCCATCCCTCGAGATCACTATGTTATTAATGTTGATCAACAGATAAATGTAACGAAAAAATATTAACATCTACGTCCACTTCCTCATTGAACGTTCACAGATGTTTGATAAAAATCTGTGGTACAATGACGAAAAAAACTCGAGAAAAAGATCACCTGTTAACTATAAAAAGTATGTCGTAAATCTTTTAATTTGTGACATTTAATTTTATGAAACGGATAAAAAATGACAATTCTCATTTACAGTCACAATGATTCTGCCACGCAAAAAGCTACTTTAAATTATATGAATTACACAAATAAATGTAAAAAATCATAAAACAAAGATTGGAGTGGACATTAGAAAGGTCGCGTGAGTCCAGTGCATAGAGTAAGAAGTGATGTGACCAAATTATGCAATGCGTTGCGTCATTGTCCAATTATTGCCCGAAGCTAGATAATTTTGAGATGACCGATCCGTCACATAATATGGACGAAGTGAGTTATTGGCTCGTTTTTTTCTTTAGCAAGAATGAAGTTCACACGGTCTTTTGTCTTGCGACATTTCAAGATTACTTGGATGCTGATGAAGATAAGAAAGGGTTTTGTATTTTTAAATGCTGTATTGTTTTAAGTTGAGAATATTTTATGTTCGGATTGAGCAACCGGTATTTGTCGTTTTATTTGCATAATGATGTTACACTTTTAATGAATCTTTTGTTGGCAGTGAAAGTTTTGCTGTTGAAAAGGTAATTACTCTTAATAAGATCTCATTTTTGAACTTGTTACTATTGACATGGAAGATGTTATCAGTATTTTTTTACGACTATAGGATTTGTTTACAGGGTATTTGGTGACGTCATTTTATACGGCGTAATTGAAAACAAAACAAAAGGGAATTCGACAAGACGTTATAAGGAAAACCTTAACACAGCAATTACCCCATTACGTATGCAAACAAAAAACTTCAGTCAATGACAAATGGCGATTAATATGAAATCAATTTTGGTGTTCTCACGACTCTGGCACAAGGAGACGCCTACTTGATAGATTTGATTATCTTTGGACGTGACTAATCACTATTTAACTATGTTCACGATTATGTTCGTTTGGTACAAGTTAAATCTACTGTTTGGTCTTGTAAATAACACGGTAATTTTCATACATGTTTTGGTAACGTCAATGTCAAAACAAGTATCAATCAAAGATTGATTACTGAGATGTTACAATACAAATTCGTTTGTAAATGATTTATTTCATTTCATACAATTTTAATGACTTCCTTTTTTAGTCTTCCTCTTACAGTCTCGTCAACTTCTCCGATTATTAGGTCTAAAACATCTGAAAATTTTTCATCGTTTTTAATCTCATCGGCAAATTCAAAATCGCAGTCAGAGTCAGCAAAACCGCAGATTGAATAACCTGTAAACTATCCATCTTTAGCTTCCCACATCACCAGCCGACTTCGAGGTCACTAAATCTGACTGATGAATTGTAACCGTGATGTCACAATTAGACGGGACTTCGTCGATGCTATCGTGGACCTCGGTGACCTTAGGGTCACATACGTCTACCTGTCATGCGTGCGTATTGAATGTACGTCTAGGATTAGATTGATGTGGATAAAATTATATTACATGGTTTGTTTACTTGGATTTTGAATTATGTGTATTTAAGATGCAGGATTTTTTTAAATGAATAATGCTAAAGTTGGTAGAGTTGCCAAAAATCATGTCCACTAGTTACAACAATATTTAATGACATATTAATAATTTCCGCGAAACGGATTCATAATTATTTGTTAACGTCGCGTCAGCTCATGGTTAAGGACTTCGGTTTGGTCTTGCTGGTCAAGATGTACCAATATAAAAACGTAAGCAAACCGTTAATAAATAATTATTTTGATAATGTTAAAAATATCATGAAAAACAATCTTTGACAAAAATTGATATAAGGATAATAGAATACTAGCCAAGTGTTGGATGGCCTAGAAAAATCCATAGCGAATAACTTTAATAGTAACACGGTGAATTAAAGTAGCAACAAATTAACGGTCAAGGAGATCAATAGGTCATCCATACCCAAGCAATTTTAAATTCCGCAAATATCAGCTGTTGAAGAAGCCACGGTTTGATTGATCTCTAATTATTTCGTAATTATTTTCGACTGGTCATGTTAACTCCCATCCGTGATCAGGAAATATTAGTGTAAACATCCTTTTCAAAATCTAACGGTCTATTTTACCTGTTTCTACTGTTAAATTCTAACCAACATGAACTATCGTTTAAAGACAGTCCTCAACTTCATCATCGGTATTAACAAAATGACTATCGACCATGACAATAGCAATTAGACTACAAACTTTAAACCCTCTCATTACCCCATCAAATTTATTAAAAAGTTAACACGTTGCCATAATACCATGTTGAAATCACTTTTAATTTTTGTTACTTCATTAGCATTGCTGTCTAGTTAGGTTACCTGAAAGTGCACACTCATTATTATGTGGGTTTACTTGTCTGCAAGCTGTATAAAACAAAACAAAGATTAATTAAAATACATTAGCTTAGAGCTTGAAGTAACTTAGTTCAAATACGAGGTTCACACAAAATGTCAACGGTTTCGCCCACGTGTCGCCCCGGGCTATGTGTCTGGGCACCAAACGAATATCTATGTCAAGTACAATATCAAAGTCTCATACACTCCTTTAATAATTAACTGCGCGAATTTCAACCTTATGTCTGACATGTTAAGGATGTTTACTATTTTAATAGCAAAATGGAAATAAGGTGCTGATGATTAACTGAGTTTTAGAGGCATCGCCTTTTATGGAATTGTCACGAAATATTAATAGCTGCGCATCCAATGCCGTAGATATTTAATGAAATGGTTTCTTAAATTTTGGACCTATTAATCATTTTTGTTTAATTAATAGTTTGAAGACATCATTATGTTTCTGCCGCCCATGTCTGAAGGTGTATGTGAAGGTTTCGATAGGCTTTACGAACTCGGTTTTGTAATATTAAAAACAACATTACTTTTACTTCGGTATTTTTTTGAGTCGGTATCAGAATGATCGTAAACATGAAGTATCTAACTAATTGCCTTAAGGAATACTTGAGGGATATCAGAATTCTCACCATCTTAAATAGATTAGCTGATCATTGAAACGAAACCATCGCATTTAATACACGATCAACAAGCTCACCAACTTCATGGGGGTGCCAACGTATTTAATTTCGACCACTCAAAACCAACCATCGTTTGTCTTCCGATCATTATCATACTTACAATCTTAAAATTTAACACAAGCATCTGAAGGCTAAATGTAACGCTTAAATTTAATCTGCTTATTTTAGCCAGCGTTCTACCTTGCGCAATCTACTTACATTACCTGTCATAATTTGCCATGTCAAAACATTTCGAAATCCCCAGACTAATCAGATAGATGATCTAAATACACAAACAAACGTACATTACCATCGGCTCGACTATGTCAATGTAATTGAAGAACACGGCTGTACCAAATTTGACCCCGTCAGAACGAAATTTTCGTCAAGATTTTATCAGAAAACATGACATCTCGAATCAAATGACAAGTATTGTCTAAAAGACCTTACCGCTTGCTGGAACCCACCACACACGGCGAAGCTGTTCGTGAAATAAGACTTTAATGCACAAAGAATAGAGTTTAAATTTTAATTACTGGGTGACAAAGGTCTTTGTGATTTTGCCGTCAGAATAGTAGCCATTATCTGAGAGAACACACGTTCGGAAATTGTAAAAAAAGGTCGAAATATGATTAATAGGGCGGCGTTGCGGGACTCGGCTCGTTCGTGTGATTCTTTCCATTTGACAGATTGTCTCGACTCTCTGACCCGAGCGCCCCGTTGAGACAATAATGATGGTGTCCCATCACTTCGCACATCGATATCGATAAATGGGAATTATAAATATGCTTTAACAAGTGTTGTATAAATGTGATATGACCGATGAAAAACAAATTAAGTTTGAACTGGTACACATTTTATATGTACGCTAAATTTTAGTTATGTCTACGTTAATATCAATGTAGACCAAATCTAAACACATTTGTGTTTTCGGATTCCCATTTGTAATGATCCTTTATAATTATAGTAAGACACTTCTGTACTTCTGTAGCAATTTATACTAGTAGGTATCCTAAGCACACCCCAAATTTTTCAACACGCGACAACATTCTCAAACCTCGATATCGATACTTTCTCCATAAACGCCCATCCTTAGCCGCGAGGTCGGCTGAGATTACTCTCAGCACGAGACTGTCCTGCGTCGGCGCTCGTTCGCGACGCTTTGACATCCCGACGTGCAACACAAACATATCATACACACAAAAAAATAAACAACACACCTTACGCTAAAGAAATAAGGTTGAAAATAGCAGGTGTGCTCGAAATTCCAAGTGCAAAAGAAGGTTCTCAGTACGTCATACGTTGATAGACGGCCCAAACAGGTCGATGTGAGAGTACAACTTTTTTTACTTCAATTTTGAATATGCAATATGAAGATATTGAAGGATTATTAGTCATGTTTTCGAAGATATTTATTTTTATGTATTCGTTTGGTCCGGGTCACAGCAAAGTGTTATAACGAACTGTCATGAGATAAATGAAGTATCAATAAAAATTTAGATGAGAAATATGGTAAAAGAAGCAACTCCAAAAATGTAAAAAGTAAAAGTTGCATTAGAAAACAAAAATAGATTCCATAACTTATAATAAAAATCATATTTTATTGAAGACGACGATGATGCAGAAAAATTGAAGACGACACCGCTTTGATAGTTTTAATAGTACTTGATAGCTGATGAAACGACAATATTGTTGACTAACTATTTTTAAGCATAATAACATATTATAACCATCGTAAAACGTATTCCGCAATACACATTAAAATCTAGCGAAAGCCATATGACATTATAAAAAGATCTAAAACCAATAAAAATATCAGAAAATATTATAGTCATAACAAAATCGGTGCATTTTATTACGATTTTAAAACATAAATATCAATTCAAAATAGTTCTTTAAAGAGATAGAAACATCCGTCATATGATATAAAAACTTGTAATGATTTTAATGATTTGGAAATCGTTTTATTATGCTATGAAAAAGCTCGTAAATTCGCGAATGTGTATGTGTGTTAACTGCTATATCAGATTTGGAACTGACGCTAGCATATGACAAATACTTTTATATGTTTTCGTTACTCAATGCTGAAATCATCTGTCACACTGAAAATAAATCTTGGCTGCTTTGCAATAGTTAATTTAGGACACTTTCAAATGTCATTCGGTTTTTATTAGGAACTATTTTGGTATTTGATTATTTCATTTTTTCGGGTGTTCCCTAGGGACCATATTGGGACCCATATTCTTCAAACGTAAATCGACAAATTTTATAAACTATTATTGGAATGGGCACTTGATGTATCGATTTTTATAGACTAAATTCTCATTAAACGGCCCACTATCATGCTATCGGAAACAATAAGAATAAAAATCACCGAGCTTAATTCCCACCATTATACATCAATCTCCTATCCACTTAAACGATGCAAAATCCATCTGGAATGTGTCTCACGTACTTTGAAGAGTGGCTAATGAAGTGCTTGGTTGATGTGTGACCCACCATCGAGGTTCCTTAATGATACGATTGACAGTACAGTGGAACGGTCCCCGTCCGGCTGGCCGATTGTTTCTTGACTGAAGACTTGGGGCTGGGAAGTCAGCGGGATAATATTTAAAACTATTGCAAAAGACTATATGAACAAAAAAAATATAGTTCTAAAATTTAAACGATGAATTTATTTGAGGTTGGTATTCATTTTGATCGTTTTTTGTTTAATTTTTTATATTCTTTTTATTACAAAAAAAATATGTCAAAGTCTGATCAATCGGAAGTCAAGATAGATTTGGACAGTCCATTTCAGTTATTTATTCAGTTCTATTTATAATATCGCCCTCAATGTCTTTCCCCACATACTTAAAGGCCCCAAAAACGTGGGATACCTAAGAGAGACGTATTTAAATCCTATTGACGTCTTGTTCATGGAACTTTGAATATAATGGTGCTTATCTGAAGGGTGTCTTTGGCATATTAAGTTTTATATTCAGCTGAATGCGTCCATTTTCCATGCGTAGTGATTCTTCCATGACTTGTGATCGACAGGTCTCGCTCGAATATGTTTATTCACTGAGTTTTATGGTGATTGTGGCATGAATACTATTTTTATACGATGAAACTCGGATGACCCACTGTGGACTGAATATAAAAGGTATGGGAGAATGTCTGTTATTGCAATGTTGGCCCAGATGTATAAGAGTTAAGTCGCTGATATTATATTTTACACTAGTTTGTTGGTTTCATATTGCACTAACCACCCGGTTTTTAGAGTGTCAACTGTAACTTACCATTACTAAAGAAGAATCTTACAAGCAAACACAGCTCTCAACAAGAGATATGACAATCATTACCTAATTTTGTGTTCATCAGTCTTCGAGTAACGGAGGGTCAGTGACACTGGTAACACCTAACTGTCAAGAATTTGAAATGTTAGTTAAAAAATCAATGAAAAATTATCTTTAAATTACGCAACCACTTCCTTGAAACCAACATTCTAATCGTACAAGAAACTAAAGACAAAATTCGTCCTCATTCTCAAACTCAGTACTAATCTATCTAAATTAATTTTGCAATTCATTTTATCTAGCAACCGAAAGGCGTCTGATACAATAAATCACTTTGCATAATCTCTAAAACTAATGGATCTTAATCTTATCTTCACAGAATCCGGGCGTAATAATTTGTCACTAGAAACTTGTATTACTTAAGTGAATGAACAAATCATTGTTAGACGAGGCTTGAGGAGATAGGAAATGAGGCTAGAACCTGATGCAGTGGTTGGCAATAGTTTTAGTTGACAAACAGTCTAGCTGTTTGCCGCGCGACGGAAACGTTGTGAACTCATGCTTAGACCACAGTTCAATACAGAGTTCAAGTCATCGATACAGAAACTGAAGCTGTTTTAATTTCGCGTGGAATTTTATTTAATATTTTTTTAAAATTTCCTTACATCAAAGTAGCCTTAGTTACTCCTTACTACATCAGCCTGAAACAAACAGACAGACTAAAACTTTTGTTTGCTTGTTTTTTTCGTGATTACAGAAAATAATCGGTTACTTAACCTACAGTTTTTTATTTTGTGTTGTCGAATATGCGAACTATCTACACAAAAACAGATAAAAAATACGATTCTCTTAGAAAATACATATTGTAGTGATTAAAATACTACGAGCTATACAAAAAAGAATTACAGTATTGTGTAACAATAAAGTTTTACAAAAAAGTTGTAGTTTTTAGTTTTTGTTGCTTTGTAACTATATTCTTATAATATAGTACCTAATTGTAATAACCAATCGGTAGCGGATACTGCGTATTGAAAATAATAAGGACAGAAATAGTTTCATTACAAAATCATCATAATAATTATTATTAATGAGATTTTTCTCCTCCCTCCTTCAAATATAATCTAGAAAATAATAAATATTAAGCATCTCACCTGATTGTAATTAATTATCTAGAATAAAACCTATAGTGTGAAATGCTATGATTTTCTATTCCAGAAAAGCATAAAAGTTGATAACTTCTTCAGAAACCTGTCTATTTTCAATAAATGCAATAGAAGAATAAATACATTTAAACAGGTGTGAAGTTAAGAATAAATTTACTATTATTAAAAGAATTTATTTAAGTTTCAAAAAGTTTGCGGTTTGCATAATTTCAAAACAACCACAGATAAACAAGCAACATAAACAAGAAACAACAACAAAAATCAAAAACACAATTTTGTTTATTTTTAACACATCAAAAAGTTTAACAGTAAATCTCAAACAAAATGACCGGCTTAAAACTATGATAACACGGCGACCGTATGAAAATCAGCTCAGAATAAGAACTTCGTACAAGAAAAACGGTAATGACTAACGACCAAATAAATTGATCGACGGTCCGCAGTAATTTGTCAAATCCAATCACGAAAAATTCCAAATAAAAATTTCGTTAGAACATAATAACGGGGACTTCTCATGTTTTTTGCTCGCATCCAATTTAAAAACTAATTATGGGTCGCGATGACTAGGCTCCCATGATCAAGGAGCACCCTACAAAGCCGTCACAAAGAACATAATTTCGTCATGTTAGCGAACAGGTGACAAAAAAGTATGATTAATGAACATACGTTGTGGTCATCACAAAAGATCTGTCAGTCAAATTATACTCGTCTTTATTCACCTTCGGGCACAGCCTAACAATTCAACAGCGGAACATATTATCACACTTATGGATGTTCGATCTTTGGTACGTAATTTAATTACTCTGTATAAAGCTAAGATTCTTCGGTCAGTACCAAAAGTATTCATCGCTTTGTAGCCCTGACCTTTGCCGATCGTGATTTGAATCGAGAATCGGTCGTGACATCTAAATAACTGATGTTGAGGTCGCTTGCAATCAATGACGGAAGTGTGTGTGTGTATGTATGACGGAAGGCAACCGTTCGACGGGTAGGCACGACTCTTGATCGTTTAGGTGTCGAAGGCTGGGCGAGCTTTAGAAATTAGACAGAAGGTCTTGTCTATAATGGGTATAATAGCTGGTTGTTTGCGGTTACTGTTCAACATAATGACGAGGTTCTGTTCTAAGAGTCTGAGCTTTTAATTTAGAATGAGTGATGAACGTATCATTCGATTTTTATGCCATAATTTTGCGCTGTCTTACTATCAAAACTTGGCAATTATATATCAGATAAAGGAAAACCCCCAAACCATACAATTTTACGTCAAACGTTATACCACAACATTTATGAGAAACTATGAAGGAAATTAATTCGATCTGCATCGATTGCTTTTATGTGTCTACGCAGTGCATTAAACCTAGATCGATTATAACCACAATTAAAATTAAATCAACGTTTGATTTAGTCAAATTTAAGTAACTAGCTATACGAAAAATATATCATATTATGGGATTGAAATCTTAGCGTAAAAAAAGAACAGAAACAAAAACCCAGTCTCATTTATTGTCACTTATACCGAATTCGACACGACACCTTACAATTCTACCGTAAAATAAGAACGAGTGCTACAAGTAGGTACTAATCCACTAATCTCTGAAGAATTCAATCAAATTGCACACAGACGTGATGGTCTAGTGTGGTACGGACCTTGACTTTAACGAGTCATGGTTTGTCAATTACGAAGCATTGTGAACCGATCGCGGCCGGCGATCTTATCCACGCTGTGACAAAAAATGTGCCGCCTGATACAGTATATGGAAGGTTCTAGAACTTGCTGTGGTAACACCTGTCTTGTATTGATTTTGAAGAATTTGTTTGGTTGATGAATGCAAAGTTATGATATCTTAATAGAGAATACAATTTATTTTCTAGAACAAATTCGGACTGGATAACGAAGATTATTTTGGTTTAGCAAAAAGACATCTTCAGCAAATTGTGAATGTTGAGTTTTGAAGACTGGAACCTACATATTTGATGTCAGAGAAGCACTGTTGTGTTATAGTTTCTTACATACAACACAGTGTTTCTTGACTCGGAGAACAACTCTGACAAAATCTCTATACTTTTTTTATGTAGCAAGTTTGAGATCCCACTGCTGGGCTACTGCCTCCCCCATTTTCTTCCAAACCTTTCTATCTTTTGCTACTTTTAAACACGAGCGCCCCGAAAATCTGACAAATCAGTAAACATTGTCAAAATAAAATGTATTTACACACTGCTTTATCTAAAATTTTCCGTATACTGTCCCACTCGATGTCAAACAGATGAAAGCGTACGCAATGATGAAGCGAAGATGTTCGTTGTAGATTGGCAATAATTATTAAAAGCGATTGTCCATCCGTCCACCCGGACATGTCTATCGACGTGACGTCTATTTAATAGTAATTAATACATATTAAAGTATAAAATTAGTGTAATAATTTGGATTAAATTTCATTTGTGCCTGCAGTACATTTTTAATTAGAATTCATTTACATTCATTGCTTTAGCTTGGCCCTTTAATTATTTTTTTTGAAGACTTGCAACTTTAATTTTGGTAAAGAGATAATACCGTTTTTTGTACATGTATGAGTACCTATCTATCTACTTAAGGCGCAGCACGAGTATGAGTATCTTATCGACGGGTCCTACGTAGACTAGTACAAGTGCAAAAATGCAACTTTTCAAGAGAGCGGTTTAAAGGTTCAAAAGCTTGTAACTTTGTCGTAAATCAATAAAAACACTTGAAATTTTAGTATGTTATATTTTGATATTTAAGAAAGAAGACTGCATTATTGGTTTTTCTTATTTTTTTATACTTTGGAAAATAGGTTGACTTGCATTGATGTAGCTTGTTTTTTTTACTACAGTAGAACCTGTAAACTGATACAAGTGGCCACTTATACCAGTATATAGTGTACTTGCTTATACTTATAATAAAGCAAATCTGAAGAATTTTACTCTTTAAACATAGTATTTCCGTGTTATTGACCAATATGAGGTTATAATATTAAAAAAAAATACCTACATTTATCTACTTTTATCGACTTTTTAACACTTACAACAGTTTACTCAGTACTGGAAAGCTACTTGCAACAGTTTGCTGTATTATTATAAACTATGAATATTTAAATTAGTGCGGCAAGAAGTGAAATAAAAACATTTAAAATACAAAATAACACTTTATTATTAGATAGTAGCATTCTTAATAATGAAAAATAAAATCATTGGCCTTGCAATCTTAAAAATAATAAAACAAAAAATGTTATCTTCTTATTTTAAGTAAAAAAAAGGTTTGATTTTTAAAGAGGTTTTCTTACAATAATACCTAATTGTTTTTTGTATTTTTAAGAATAGCTTGTCTTGAATTTCATGTTATTTTTCTTATAAATATCATTTCCACTATTTTTTTTCAGTTACATCACGTCAGTTACATACGTTACGTCTGTTCAGTTACGTCCACTAGTTTTTGTACGTTGATGTTTCTAATTTATTTCTCCCTTTGCAGATCCGCTAGAAAAGGTATTTTAAAGAAATTAGTATAACCTTTGTGCAACTCTTTTCGAACTATGTGCTTCTATTAAGTGTATAGTTGTGTACATAACTTGTTAAATGTATAAACAAGTAACACAACCCCTAAAAACAGGGCAATGAGACCTTAGACTCAGCCATGATGGAAAATTAATTACATTTTTACAACTTGTAATGTATGTAATGGTGATTTGTGTCACCCTTCATACGAATGCCTCATCACATCACCACACTCGTCATACTTGTTTAAATATGCATTTTATACATTTGAAAATATCCTACTAATACAGTTAACGCGAAAGTTGCATAAGTGTGGATTGGATGGTTGTTACTCTTTGACGCTCAAACGACTTAACCAATTTTGAAGAAATTTCGTATGGAGTTAACTGACAACCTGGATTAAAACATAGACTTTTTAACCGACTGCGTCAGAGGAGGGCAATGTTTTCCAGTTGTAACCGACACTCGTGCGGTCGAAGTTACGGGCGACCACTAAGTCCTTTATTAGTTTAATTTGAATGTCTTTTGTATCACTATACTTAAGTTTTGATTGTACTTAATTGTTTTTTCAATACTACAACTTTACCAAAATAAACTGAGGTTGCGAATATTGTTATATTGTTTACCTCTGGAATATTTTTACATCTTTAAAAATGATGTAGGGGAAGTTCGGGTAGCCCCGGACACTTTGAATGAATTGCAAATAAGAAATAAGTTAACGAAATTATTGACTTTAATCTGTACTTAAAATAAAATTTGGACCTTCTTTAATCATATTAATTAAACATTAGTAATCAAATTAAATTATGTAACGAAATAGAGTAAGAGTTATTAGGTGCTATTTTTTTGGCATCGCAAGAAATGGCGGGTAGCCCCGGACATAATACTTAATGGTGGCTCAATCGTTTTTTAGCCTTACAAACGTCACAACTATAATAAGAATTCGATGCATCTATATAAACGCAATCTTAATGGGCCCAGTCTTTGCATTCCTGGCACTGAATCCAGTCTTCTTTAAAAGTTTCGCCGCATATAATGCATTCGGTCTCTTTTTCTCGGTCTTGAGAAAGACTTTGAATGTTTTTCTTTGTTTTCAACGTCTTTTTAGCGCCTTTACTTTGGTTATCAGTTTTTTTTTATTGCCTTTCGTCATCTGTTTTTCTTCTACTTCTTTTTTATATGGTGAAGATGTTATAATACATAATAATAATTAAATAATTAAACGATAATATCGCTCTTTTAAGTTTTTTGCGCCCGCGTCAACAAGCGTTTTTTGATGCATGAGGAAATGGTGACAGCTGTTTCAATAAATCTCAGACGGCACAGGCTCACTTGCAGGCAATCCATGACAAGTAGAGGGTACTGGTGGTCGAAACATATTTATGACATGTAAAAGTGACAAAATTGTCCCACTTACAGAATAAATGATTTCAACTTCAATAGGGCTGCGGAAGGTTCATTGGAAATCGGATCGGCCTAAATTTTGGCATATTTTATTTTTCTGCAATAATAGTAACAACATTATACTTATATTAGTATACTTTCCATAAATAAGCAAAATTATACTAAATTTGATATTTGTTAAAACGATATTACGAATTTCAAAACGAAAATCCATGTCCGGGGGTACCCGACATTTTTGTGTCCGGGGGTACCCGATCGTTATCATGCAACATTTTTTAATATAACTCTTAAATAGTTTAATAATAGTTACAATACGTGATTATAACCTTCAAATATATTAAATTTTATACAAAATTGAATAATAGACAAGTGGAAACACTTATTTAATGTATTTGATAACTTGCGATGAAGTTTGACAGGAGCAGTGAATTTTTTTTGGCCGGAACAAAACACTCGCTCACGGCTAAATTACACGGCACTCACGCCGCAACTGAACGGTATTTGTTTTTGTTCTCAATTACACACATTGACAATAATAATATATCCATGGAATGCGTTTAGTTTCTTAGAAATTAAAATGTCCGGGGCTACCCGCCGTCCGGGGCTACCCGACTTTCCCTTACTTGGGTACATAAAAAAATATTGTCTCGTTAGTTACCAAGTAGCAAAATTTGGTAGCTTCTTACTTTAATTCCTGCAAAAAATGTGTTAAAAGTAGTATCGCTACTTATTTTATTAGTAAACTAGCTGTGCCCGCGACTTCGTTCGCGTGGTTGTCGAAACAAAACAACGTTGTTTAGATAAGAGTAGGCTATATACATATACCTTGGCGTGAAAATAGATGACGAACTAAGAATATTATTAAGTAAAAAATGTATTACCTAAGCTTTAAAGTTCCTATTATTATTTTAAGAGTTTTTTTTCATGTCACAGCTATGGGTTAACATTCAAAACTCACTGAGATAAACTGGAAGCTCTTCTTTTAGATTTCTCTTAGAGCTCTCTTAGATTTTTAAAACTACTTGTAATTACAAAAAATACAAAAGCACATGTAAATGAGATTATAGTACCTAAATTATTTGAAATAGAAATAGCTGTTGCCCGCGACTTTGTCTGCGTGGTATTGAAGATTAGGTAAATTGAAGATGTGTAGTGCTGTACAAAAAGTAAAGCTAAATAAATTTTAATGCAAGCTCCTTAATCCAGTTCTATTCCAAAATTATTTCTTAACTTTCTACTCATAACCTTTACTCTTACAAACATATTACTTGACTGTTAACACTGCTAGTTTTAAAGGTTAGTCCAACATTCATATGATGAAAAGTCGTATTATATTGTTGCTGTGGCCACTATCTTACACTGATTTGCCAATTTGGATTGAAGGTCTTGAAAATGGGCGATGAGGAAGAAGCGTGCCGGATTCTGACTGGCTAAAACCACCTGAGTGCATCTCCATGTCCTATTGTCTGGAGCCACGGGAACACTTTCGCAAACTATCGTGAACCCTGACGGGAGAGATCTTTTTAACGGGAGCTTCTTAATTGACGTGGAGTCAGTTTTCCTCAGCGCTCATTAAGAGTCGCGCGAAAGTACCGTGCTTGCCGTCTTTGCCTTTATATTATACAGTACAGTAGACTTCCCCTAGCCTACCTGCGTAGGCTATTTATGGTGGTTTGATGAGGGTAAATTTGGTCTTTCTTCTATTTGTTGCTCGCTGGGCACGGATCGAGTGGTCAGATGAGGCTTCCCGTGTTCTTTCTGCGGTTTTTTGTTGAGCGTCATCACTTCTTTGCAGAATTCGATGACGGCACACCAACTATCCTTGGCTACGGCAAACTAATACCCTCTGGAAACACTAAAAATAATTGTGTATTGAATTATGTTGTGAAGTTTGTTACGCCGTTTCTTCTCTATTTTTAAGTTTAATTAGAAAAACCTTATTTTTCTTTTCTGTGTCAATTGTACGTAGTATTTGGTAAATAGTAGATCCTTTGAATTGCAAGTGTGCAGACGTTTTCGTCACTATAGGTGGTGTGACATCGTCTGTACGGAGATGACGCATTCTTACTGGATGTTAGAGAGGTCTGTATACCCAAATTTGACAAATTTTGTTTGCAGCTACCTACTTGGATTCTCAGACGGTTGAATACTTTCCAAACAGGACACTGCAAAGAATTCCGGGCGGCAGACGTTTATGAGGTAGGACATAAGTGGCAGGTGGTAGATGCTAATCTGCCCAGATCTTGCACCGAGTTCGAGTTGGAGTTTCGTTTGTAGCCAGTGTACGGAGGAAGCTCTTTTGGCTCTTAAGTCTAATCGGGTGTAAGCTTTAGTATTACATAGGGGATGTCCGATGTCGTGTGTCTGATTCCTCGATGTCTTTTTCGAGCGCGCATGCGACTTCTCTTCTAACGTCAGGTAGAGCACTGCTAACCAAAGGGAGAACTTATTGAGCAGGGTTGGTTTTAAAGAGCCAGATATTATTCGACACGTTTTGTTGAGCGCTATGCACTGTGGTGCGGCGAACATCGGACGCCGCTCCCAATCTGGTGGATGTATGCGGGCGCAGCAGATTATTCCGGGCACCGATCTTCTATTTCGTTTTCTTTCTACTCCTTGACGGACGAATTTTCAAAAATCCCTTCTTAGTGTTATATGGTTATCAATGTTTTAAGTTTCTAATTATGGTAGTTTGAGCTGAGCCAACTGAGCCTGAAGAAGGGTAATGTTATGCACACGTAACAAACCGTTTGCGGGAGAATGTGAACGGGGCATACTCGTACGCGAGATTAATGATATTAATAACAGTATATCAACACACTTTTACCAATGCAACTACCCTATACCATCGCAATTGGTGCACAATTGTAGTAGTGTATAAGTACTATCAAATCTTCAAAACCACGCGTAACACACAACATAATTGCAGTCAACAGCTAGTTAAAAAATATAGTAAATCTTTACCGTCTAAACTATGTATTGTTTTTGTTTATTTAAAAAAAACAATTTTATGTTAAAAAAGCCAGGTACTTCATACAATACTTTTGTACTATCATAAACGATAGAAGAAAAGTAAATGTTTGTTTAGTAAAATTTTTTATATTCAAAAATTATTGAAAAATAAATTCAAAAAGTGTATGTCGAAATGAAATTTGAACTTGAAGTGAAAAAATACGAAGCTCGCAATTCACCAACCCGGCTATTTTGATTGCTATGTTGTAAGCCAAATAACATGTAAGCCAATACATATTATTGTAAAAACATAAAACCATAGCAACAGTATTTTGGTCGCTATGGTGACTCGTACACAGCTATGGTGACAGTAGAACAGTTACGAAAATTCGTGATTGATCACCCCCTGTATAGGATAGCACAATAATATATAGTATTTATGTTAGCCCGACCTTCAGCAATAATATAATGGTGTCAAATCTTAACACCGCGGTTCAGAAAACGACGAAATTTGCACAACGCCATCTATTGGCTTTGTAATTTAGCTGTCAACATTAGTTATATTTTTTGTCATAAGATGTCGTTGCAAGTACTACACTGAATTGCGTAACGTAATTATTTTACTTCTTGAATTCACTAAATTAATCATATCTTTTGGTAGAGTGAACCGATTTTGATCAAACAAAGACTAAGTTATACCTCAAGTTGCGTATAATTTTTGTGTATAAACATTGTCTGCATTGAGTTCGTAGATTTTACGTGATGCGCGCACATACAAACAGACAAACAGACAAACAGACAAACAGACAAACAGACAAAAATTTCAAAAATGATGGAAATGGGTTCTGTTAGTTATCTTTTCACACCCTGGCTATTTTTTTTTTCAATTTCTTCAATGTACAAAAATGACTTTTCTACAGATTTATTATATGTATAGATAAATGTTATTATTAAAATAATGTAGGTTACGTCAGATAACAATATCAAGAAAATAAAACAAAGTCACATGTGACTTTGTATACTACTTCTTTGTATTCCTACTGATATAAGTGTAAAATTTATTGAAAGAATAAAAAAATAATAAAAAAAAAAACAAAAAAACCTGACTGTAAAAAAACAACCCCTAACTAAAAAGGGAAAAACAAACTCTATAATTTAGTGTGAAGAGTATGCAGTACACCGTGCGTCTACATTATATAATTTATACGTAAAAAAATAATGCAGGCGGCACAAACAAATCTACAAGCAGTACAATCTGTACCTTGCATTAGGTGAACATTAATTAAACCCTTTTGTAGAAATATTAGTACTGTCAACTTAGTAATTTGTTTGTCAATTTTTAACGCATACATTTTTTAATAATTGACCTAGTGAGCCCTTAATTGTTGTGAATTCTCACCACTACTTACTCAAAGCAAACAAAACTTGTTAAATATGTAAAAAAGTAACACAACCCCTAAAAACAGGCCACGAAATAGTTTTGATACAGAAGAATACGTTAGCAGTTAACGCAGTTATACCAGTGTTAACGTGCTCCCGAGTCCGTCGCAGCGCGCATACTGGAGTAAATGGCACTTGCGCGTACGTGACGCGGCGCACGCGACTACCTACACTGGTGCAAGTGACTTACATCAGTGTAGATGGTCGTGCGGCCGAAAATCATGTCACTTATGTTAGTTTACAAGTTTGTATCTCTGAAATTACTGAATAAAATAATATATTTTTTACAGGATATAAAGTTAAGGTAATTTTAAGGCTTTTGGTGCAAAAAAACGTATTTTGATGTTTTGCTGGTTACACCAGTCTACGTAGGACCCGTCGTTATAATCATCATCTGCTGGAGAGCGCTAACGAACATCAAGATTTGATAAGGAAATATAATTCTGAAGAAGAAATTTATTTAATAATACACAGCCTACCGTTCAAGTTAACCAAAGGTTTCTCCTAAGTCACGCCTTATAACGCACAATTTGAATTTGTTAATACTATCATATCACTAATAACATCCATTACAATATTTTTTATTTAATCACATATCGATACTGTCCATATAAAGAATTCTTCATCACTGATAAAAACGAGTACAACAATTGTAAATGACAAAGGACCTTGACTCTTGGCTCATGATGATATCACCGCTAGTGTCCGGGAAATTGTCATCTGACTGTGATCTTCTAAGGATAAGTACAGGAAAAGATACAACACTATAATTATGATATAACAAATATATACTAGGCATCGTAAAGGCAACGGTATGTGAGTGTGAGTTTGTTAGCTCTTCACACTGACAAACGCCTGGCTGTTCAATTGATATTATTTGGTATATCATTATAGGTTACTTTAAAACCGACTGTGTAAAAGGACAGTAGTGTTTTTTGCAGCTATTATCGACTTCCATGCGGGTGAAGTCGCGGAAAAAGCTAGTGTAGTAATAAAGCATACGAGTAGGTGCACGTGATAAAATAAGTAGACGATAGAGATAATAACAAGGAACAATCATAATTACCAATGTTTTAGAAAGAGTTTAAGACAGAAAGCAGGTGTGATTTACTAATGGAGAAGCAAGACGTCGCTATGCGTTATGTAGAGCACTGTCTCTTTTTAACAATGGTAACGATCAAAATTCAAGATCTCATAGTACAGGCCATGTTAATAAATCGTGCTTTGTTAAAAACTCGCACATAAAGGCCAATTACATCAGATCACTTTAAAGATTACAATGACCCATTAATCTCGAGAAAAAGTAAGATGACGACAGGGTTAACGTGCAATTAGCCGAATCACATCCTAGTGACTAAGCCTACACAACAGGTGTAAAGGTGTAGTGTGACGTCACTTTTAAGTACAATATAATTAGGTACAGAAGTTCTACTTCAAATTTGTATCAGGTTTCTTAAACGTCGTTCATAGCCGGAATTTGGAAAATATTTGCAGCAAATGTCATATTTTGGAACGTAAAAAAAATCACGTTGGCATAGATGTAGTCGGAGGTAAATTTTGATAGTAAAGTTATTAGGTGAAGATTGAATTATTAGGATTCCTCTAATTTAATTCAAAATAAAAAAAACTGAAATCGATAAAGAAGCTGATGACGAAAAATAAAACAGTTTCGATGACATCCAAAAAAATAGATCATAAGGAAGAAGATAAAAAATCATAATCTAGATTTACGGCAGAATTTCAAGAAACCGAAAAGAAATACATTACACAAACAATACAATGTTAACAAATTACATAGAGTGGTGTTTCTACGCCTGGTCTGCGGTAGGTATCACGATAGGCTATAATTCAGCGCGACTGTCACTGCACAACTCCGATTAAATTGCTTCGTAGTAACTTCGTGACCTGACGTCACCTGCTGTACTTATTCTACCTACCAGTACCTACATAGTTAGAGTATCGTCACAGTAAGATAATATGTACATACATACAGTAAGACAGCTTGGACAAACTCGGTTTAACCAGTCACATCAAGGTTCACGCTAGGAGGTTTTACCATGGGTTACCGTAATCGAAATCGATAAAGAATTATGCCTAAGCTTTCGGATCGTAGCATCCGCTTAGCAAGCTAAAGTCGCGAGAATGTCGAAGTAACTATAGGTTAGTGTGTTGATGTGATTAAAATGCTGTAGTTCGACAGCCCCATCGATGCGAGGAGCAGAGGATGGTTACAGCCTAGTCATACTACTGTATTTATTGATACTATGGTACTATTCACTGTTAACAGGTTGTTTCCTTGAGTGACATTTTGTGCCTATAAAGGGTTTATGCAAAATAATGATTTCATTTGTTTTTATTCGTTTAGCGAGTCATACGTTTTATTATCTGATATGATTGTTCCGGGTTAGGTCATCACAGCCTGTTGCATGGGAACTAAATTGGATGTAGGTTATTTGATGTTAGGACCTAAACAAGTGTTGAAACATGGGCGTACCTGTATTAAATTTATGACATGAGTTTTTAAATCCCGTTCTTGTCCACAAAAATCTCAGATCCTAAAAAACCAAGTTCGTCTGAGTAATTTTATGAGTCCCAGTCATTAAATTATCGAGGAAAATCAAGAAAATTGATTTAGAGGACAGACTAAGAGAATCAGGAAGAGTTATTTTTGAAGGTTGCTCAAATGAGATTAAGTATAACAGGGATCATCAATTAGCACGGTGAAAGCGACAGCAAGTTCTGTACCACTGGCTATAGGGCTATAGGCAGATGAGGACGCTCTAGTAGTTTTAGCTTTTATAAGTCCGGCATACACCCTGTCCCCCGTCAAACAGCAGATAGTCCATAAGGACTTCCACTGGGATATAAGAGAAAAAGGATCATCAATTAACCTACGTTGTGGTGAGAAACTTTTAGTACGTACCTACAAAGGTCAATATAATCGTGACACTAAACATAAGAGGCGTTACTACCGGTACTTGGAAGTGTTGTCGATTACCTCCCGTCGTATTGACTCAGCCGAAACGGAGCTCTCATCATTTACATAATAACACCTTGTACGGTGTACCGAGTGGTGCGAATTAAAAGAACAAGCGTTGTCAATGGAAATCAGGTCAAAAGCTTTATTAAAGTTGGAGTTCCAGATAATTGTTTGTATATTTGGATAATTGTATTATCTGAGAAGTCGTGGGTATTATTTAATTATGGTAGGGTAGACATATAGTGATGAAGTACAACACATTGCCTCGGATTGATCAAAAGCGAGAGATGTTGCACGGCAGTTTAGGTTTACTCAGCAAGAGTCTGATACTACTCCTTACTTGCCCGTAAAGATAGGTATCTATGAGGATTCCTTTGCCTTACCAAAAAATAAATCGAAGAAGGTACATACAATGGGATGGATGGAAGTAAATCATTTTTCTGAGCAGCAAAATCATTGTATCACGAACCATATGATATGTAGTTGCACTTCGAATTAACTCTTTCCAAACACAATGTTCAATTATGAACTGTTGTCAATGATAGTCTAAATAGTAAAAAAATAACAAATAAAACATATTTGGAAAGGTTGATTTATCGTCTTAATTGAGTCTTAAATATCCATTTCAACTAACGATAACGATGACATTTTGCGCAATTTAACTCGAACTAAAAATATGTATGCTATCATTTTGGTGTCAATTTCATGTAACAAGCAATATTGATAACTTGAATTTGTTAGGATTAGGATAATTCTTGTCACTTGTAGTTATCCGTTAATCTTTAACTGTCATTTTAGAAACCAGTTTTCAAATGTTAACTAGTTTCCGTAGTGGCAATTTGTCACTTCATTGTACAGATTTCTGGACGATCCGAGAGATTTGTCTAGCGATAAATTATATTCAAGACTACATCTACATATTTGGTCACCGCTAATTTACAACAAGATTTGGCGATGAACTTAAAATTCCTCACTTATTTCTATAAATTGTCGAAATGTTTTTGATGACACATTTGAGCATATATCATTCTTAGCAGCAGCATCATCGTTCAGAAGACTTCTTAGTGATATTCCTCCTTCTGAATTATTATGTCGTGTAGCACATTAGCCTTAGCTTCCTTATTCATTTACTGCATGGAAATTTGTGTATAATATTCTACTCCTTCAACATTTACTATTAGTTTGCCATCTCCTGTAACTTTCGTATGTGTATTTACGATTTGGATCTCATCTACTAACGCTTCAACAATTTCACTAATCCCGCTTTCTCCTCTACCTTTTACCACTACCACGGAATTCTAATTTCGACCAGAGTTTCCTTTTAAAACGTCCGTCCAAAATATTCGACGCCAAAGACATAGATTCGTACGGAGATATGAGGTCAAACGGAGCATTGTTTTGTTTTCCTGTATTATTACGGACACAGATGTTTCGATACGGAACGGTGTGTTGTATAATACTGTTTTTTAAATTACAAATTGCTGAAATATCATATTTTGTTGCATAGGTAAGTTTATTTGACGATAAAGTTGAAATTCGTCAGTTGAAACGTTATAATTGTCTGCACATGGCTTGCCACTTAACCTGTTACAAACAATACCGCTAACGTTATTTAAAGAATTTTCACCCTTACAAACTAATAAATACAAAATTCTATTAGAATATCATGTAATATCAGGAAATATATCAACTATATCCACTCCACGCCAGACTTAATGTTTAGGACATCGGTGTGAGTATGTTTGCCAAATTGCAATCACCTCCCAAAGATTCATCTACTTGAATGACCATCAGTCTGTGCACAATACCTTTAGATTTTAGCTTATGGATTCCATAAGCTATGTTGGATACACTTCTTTTTTATTGGACAATCTTCTTTCTTTCAGATTTTGATAAAATCTCTTAAAGTTTTCATCAAAATCTCATTTTTCCACAACAGCTTTTTTACTAACAGTCAAAAAAAATTGACTGTTTCAAGGAAACCATCGAAAATATTAAAACATTATATGGAGAATCTAACTAAGCTACCTTTTAGCTCTGGTCTTAAAACAAGCACGTATAAAACTAATTTTAATTGAAACACAAACAAAAATAGAAACCAAACTAAAAACAAGCGGAAGTAACCAAAAAATGACAAACAAATTAATTAAAGAGTTACGTAAACTTGCATCAGCAGCATCATACGCGCAATATACTCCGTTCCTGAACATAAGTTGTGACGAAACTACATGCCAAGTATAACTGGACGCTCGGTCATTAAATGTTGCCGCTCTGTTAGTCGGTGACCACCGATCTACGTATTCTAGCGGCATCTATAACTGGACTGTGAATGGAGTACATTCGTATCTGTCTCAATGTGAGCTGTTTAGAGTAAGCGATTCGGTTTTGGTCGGGTCGTCTTCCTGTCGTTCAAGGATTTTGTTTTTTTGGACCTTCCTTCCTCCTTGTAAATTTCTTCTCTACAATCTGCTTACTATATTTATTTACTTAACTGACCCTAACAAAGTTAAAGTCATATCAAAACCTCGTATAAATTACCTCCTCGTAAAGGATTTAAGAAAATACTCAAATAATATATTCGAGGAATTAGGAGTCATTTAGTTGTACATAAATGGTTTTATGTTTAATGAATTTTCAATTTACGATTATGGAAAACATTAATTAGATGTAATACCTAAAAATAGACAAAATAAAACATACGGAATAAATAATAATCTAGTAACAATTGCTTCAGCGAAACCACGAACGAATCAAGAGACGAAAGACAATAAAGAAAAAAACTCTTTGACATCACGACTTTAATCCACCCACTACGATAAATTACAAATCGTATCATCTTCAAATATCGTACAGACTAAAACAAGAATTGTAATTAAAGGTGCTACAGATAATTTCGTCCCCTCACGACTACCGCAATCTCAGACACCATCAATAATGAATTACTTTTGTTGCTGTACCATACACGTCACATTACATACATACAATGCAACACATACAACTCATACAATATTCTGTATCAGCTTTAATTTCTTTTCATGTTGTCATTAAGAGAAATTTGGTTCTCGACCCGTCTCTTTCTAATATTAAAGTGTTTTTTTTTTGTTATGTAGTGCGTAGTTTTTAAAATGTGAATTTGTTTTTGTACAACGTCTTTTTAGAATCAATTAAGTAAAGAGGAAAAACTTGATAGTTTAATCACTAATACTTAAATCGAAATTTTGAGGGGCAAAATTATGTATCTTCTACATAATTTTGCCCCTCAAAATTTCGATTTCCGCGCTTCACATAATAGTAACGTAACGTAGACGTAAAAAAAAAATAGTTGTGCATGCATCAGAAAATGATAAATCGTAAAATAGAAAAATAAATATTTAGTCAAACATTTGTCAACCTTAAATTAATTATATTGTGAGAGATGAATTGCTAGTAAGCGTAGACATGTGGTGGCAATTATTTAATGTATTTAATTTAACATTTTATGATACCTACCATAAAAAAAACTTATGCCATCGAATTTATATTACAAAAGTTGTGTAACAGCACTTTCTATGAAATATTTTTGACTGGTAGACTGGCAGGTTCGTACTATTATGTGTTTATGCAAAAAGTCGTGTCTAGAACGAACTTTAAAATTAATTATCGTTGTTTTAGAATGTCAGCGTTACATTATCTTTCTGAAATAGGACAGTTTTTGACACGAGACTCATTATAACACGCTCGCAAATATTATTTTTTTCTGTCTTAAAATTTACAGAAACGTAGATAGGTGGGATACTGTGGACATAATATTGTTTCGACATTTTTTCTCAGGGTAGTCAGTTAAGAAATGTCGAATTCAACGAGCGACATGTAAAAGTGATAAAATTGTCCTACTTACAGAATAAATGATTTCATTTCATTTCATATCTTCTGATAAGTATTGTAGCTCTGACTGAATTTACGAATCAACAAATCTTCAAGGAATCCATATAAATACTAACTGTTGCCCGCAACTTAAAAATAGGGGTGAAAAATAGATAGTAGCCGATTCTCAAACCTACCGAATACATATACAAAAATTTCTAGAGAATCGGTCTAGCCGTTTCGGAGGAGTACGGAAATTAGCATTGCGACATGAGAATATACTACATATAAGATATAGATTATTGTGACGCGGGAATTTTATATATTAGATATAGATTTGTTAATTTAAAAAGTAAATATATGTATAAATATCAATAAATCCTTCCCTATAACAAGAACACTTGCTCCAACAGTTACCTAATCTCACCTTCAATATGTACTGAGACGTCCGACCGCGTCGGTTTCAAAACAACTAATAAAATTAATAGTTCTGTTGGTCTGTACACATCTGAGCCATGTGTACGCCTGTAACAATTTGTTATGGCCATTAGTTTGTCCATCGCGGTCCGATTGGGCCCAGTTTCCACAACACACGGCTCTATTTTGGCTTTGGTGTTGTTTATAAGCGAAAGCGTTTTTGGTGACAGCGGAGATTGGCATTTAGTAGGTATACAGAATGTTGTAATTTTTAGTTTTCAGACTTGCTGCTTCACTTATGTTACCTTATAGTATTTACACAAAAAGGTAATCAAAATTGGTGTGTAAGTTATCAAATCATAATTATTTAAAAGTATTGATTGAATCGAATATTAAATAATTGAAATATATTTGACAGGAAAATTACTATTTTAAATTGAACACCGACCTATATTAGATAGGTATATTATTGTTCTATGAGTGAGTTTTAGTATAACTACTTCAGTTACTCATCGCAACTATTAATTAAATCGAACTTCTAAAGCTGTTAACATTAATTAAATGTAACCGAATTAACGTGTAGCAATTTCTGCATTGCATTTTAATTCTATTGCAATAATTAGAGGCATAAACTAACATCAGCAATCACCACGTTTGGCGGCGAATTACCGTTTGATGTGTAATTAAAACGCGAGGTCACTCGGTAACTTATAATCAAGTGTTATATAACTCAAATGCCACCATTGTTACACGGTAATTGCTACTCGATAAGGCAATGTAACGGCTCCAACTCAATTACATAAACGCTTAACAATTATCACTTAAACCATACAAAAAATCGAATAAGCTACGGCAATACCGACTTTGCTATTCCGATATCAATAACACATTAACATTGGAGATCCGTTAATTGATCGAGCGCGGTGACATTTCACTGCGGGAGCCTCACGCGGGCGGCCCCTTTGATCTACGGCGGCCATCTTGCGTTTACAACGTCACAAAGCGTGCCGCCGCGATTAAATTCATACGTACAGCAATGCGACACTCGTCTATTAGGTGACTGTTGCTAGTTTTTGAGCGGCACTTTTTAGGAGCCTTATAAGGACTAATTAGGGAATTTAATAATCCTTGAAATTCGTCGAAACGTGTGAGACGGGCCTGCGATGGTATATGACAGGGTATTCGAGGTATGTCGGGTGTCTTTGTAGTAATTCCGCTTGCACCTTCCGTTTGTGACTTAATTTATCGTACGTTGTATTGTTTATAAAACTCATTAGTTACTGGACAGTTTGAAATGCCTTTTGTATTCGCATCGTATGTTGTCGAGAAAAAAAGTGTAATATTTTGCTATTATTAGACTTGAAAGGTACCGCTTTATTGATTCCCTTTGTTGCAAAGATCGGGCTGTTGTTTAATAATTGCTGTATTTTAAGTACAAGATGTAGCTTTGAGATGTATGCGATGTGACCTTAATTACGATTTTAAGTGAATTAAAATGCTTTAAATTAGTGTTTCAGAAGAACTAAATTCCTACTGATGTTAACGGGCATGTTTATACGAGATCGCAAACAAATCGAATCTTAATAATCGAATTTAAACTTGCAAATTGATAAGACCTTATAACGAGAACTGATTCCCAAAAGGCACAGTGCCCAACTACCCTTGATTTGACACCAAAAATCTCACCGACTAAAAACACCCCGCTCCTCTACTACGTAAGCCAGGGTCACGGAATCGCTCGCGCATGCACTACGTGACCCTGGCTGACTTATTTCAGATAGGACTCCTTCTCGAGGGGTAGGTGTAAAAAGCCCATCCCTCATTCCTCATAAGGACGAACTTTTACATTTTATGCGGCCATCTTCAACTCACAAAGGAACCTGGATAGACACTACTAAGTCTAAACTCAATCAAATGATTTTTATTTCAATACCTTAATTACTCCAAGAAGGTCATATTTAAGAATCATAATTACAGTACCATATACCACTTACTACCATTCAATTGTATATTACGAAAGAGCTTTTACAAAACTGTATTGAATAAAGCCATTAAAATCTTAATTGCGGTAGACAACCCGTCTAATTGTTTTATTAAATCACGAAATCGTCTTAAGCTACTAGTGAGCCTACCATCTCTTAAGTAATATTGTGGCAGTTGTGGAAGAAAGAAGCTGTGATAGCCTAGTGGTAACCTACCTACCTTGGGACTGGCAAGTGATTAAGAAATAAATATCATAGCTTCAGTGTTTCGGAAGGCACGTAAAAATGTGGGTCCTGCGCCTGATCTCTCTCCAGTCGTGTCGGATTGCTGTCCATCTGGCTATGAGAGTAAAGGAACAGAGAGCGCACTTGCATTTGCACACACACTTGTGCACTATAATAATATGTCCTGCGTAGCTGGCTGGTGTCATAGTAACACTAGCCGCCGCCGCCGCGCCGTGGTCGAAATCGGTCAGGAGACATAATTATTTATTATTTTAGAAGCAAAACAGACACGGCGTAGAGAGGCGTCTCTCTTTTACAGCGGTAACTATGTGGCAATCAAATTATTTTTATTCTTATTACTATTTTTGTTCTATTTAAAAAAACAACTCCAGTACTAAGGAATTTAATGCTTGTATCGCGGGGGGTTTTACAGACATTCAATTCATATGTCACAGAGACACCCAGACTCAAAACAAGCATTTTTGGAAGGCACAAATTCTTGTCCTTCGCGGGGTCGTACTCGCCACACGTCGCGCCGGTGGTAATTGGCGTGGTGACCTATACTGCTCGGCTATCCGTGCAATCAAGACAAAAATTCAAATCGATTTAAGCCTCTTTAAAGGTTTAAAGGTCTGCCTTGAGACCAACTAGCCATTGAGCGATGATTATGTAGTAAATATTTTGAAGTATTAAATAAATATTTACATTTGTCCATTTGAAAACTCTAATATTTCTGTCTAATTCCTTTCCCTTGTGAATTAATTAGAATATCGTAGAACGTCTAGTGCAAGTGTCAAAGTTTTGAAGTCGATTAACTTTCAAAGTTACAAAAAAAAACCGCAAAAATAAACAAAATTGACGCTAAGTCGTGACACTGTCTAAAGACCTCGGTCAGCATTATAATTAGTTACATAAGACTTTCATAACGAGCCCCTAGTTACGTTAAATGTCTATTATGATACAAGATTATGACGAAGATTGCTATCTTAGAGTAACGCTAATTAAGTCATTTTGAGACATTTTGTTCCTTTTTGTTTAATATTATGAAATTAGTCTGAATTGAAACTGAAATCTAGTTCCCAGACAAGATGTGTAGTTTCTTTAATTGCTTAACATAAGTTAAAAATAGTCTAGTACTAACTATGAGAAAAAGTTGGCAAATACAAATTGACATTTATACCACAAACAAAAGCACAATATAAATTTTCTGAAAAAAGGAACTTCTTCGTGAGGGATATTGTATCTTAAATGTCTCAAGATAGAAAAGCCTGGAGTCTAAGACTTCGCACAAACCGGCTACCGATCACAGCCCCAGGTAGCCAGCGAATCACAATAACGTACTTTTTGATGGAGGACTCTGTTGTAGCGAGTGGCCGCCGCCAGTTTCAGGTGTGTGGTGCATCTATACAATATAAATTTTTACGAAAAAGTATGTTAAGTGGCTATCGCTGGCCACCAGTGGCCGTCGGTCGGTAGCCCGTTTGCGCGGAGCCTAATTGGGAACATTTTTAAACAGCTGTAGAACATCAATAGTAACAAAAAGCAATAACAATACCCTTCTTATTTTCTTACTGCCGTTGCATCATACATCGTAGAAATATAATTAGGAATGTTTAAAAATAAACGTCATAAAGAGCTATTATTTAATTTAAATCCAAAACTAGTTGGTTATGCATTTATATTCGTTTCGGACAGAAACATGACCAACAGCCGTAAAAAGGGGAAGACCCAGACACTGTGACATCGTAAAAATTAATTCAGTTAGAAATTATAATATCTTATTACTAGTACTACTTCCCGCGGCTTTGCTCACGTGGGAGTCGGTTATAGTTGCAAAAACATTAACATGGTTTCATGCAGGTAAACATAGGACTACTTAAATGTAGGTAACCCATTTTAGTTAAGCTTGTCAGTTTTAATCCAGGGTGTCACCTAACTTCAAATCAAATTTCATCAAATAGATCAGGAAAGAGTAACAAACATCTATCCAACCATCATTAACTTACAAACGCCTGTCAATAAAATATTAGTGCAGGATTCATAAAGCCAGGAGTTTAATCGAGTCAGTAAAATATTTTATTTGAAATTAAATCGTTGAAAAGTGACTTAACCACGAAGTATAAACTACAATCAAAGAATGTACTCTACATTTTCCTCAATGACGTCACTAGATTCTAATTCATACTCAAATCAACATCCTTAGCCAAATACGTATTGAGAAAATCCAAACAATTAAAGTTTTACGAACAAGTATTTGTGGAAACAGAGACATCCCTACCACGCTCGGGTTTAAATGAAAAAAATCTCAATTATTGTAATTACAACAGGTGGACGTGTGACCAAGGTAAGTTGTTAGGGTTCCGCATCAAAATATTAAACTAAACTAAATTATTTTTCTTTAAAGGTGTACCTGATTCTTTTAGTAATGTTGTACTTTTTTAGTCGAGAACTAACACGTTTTAGCTCCCGCTCCACTTTGTACCCAACAGGGTCAATAATTGTTTCTATGTGTTACCAACCAACTGTTGTCTTACTTACCAATACACATTATGGAAGCAATAAATATTGAGTACTGAGTCACTTCATTAAGTAGTTATCTGGAGATTTTTCCACTAACCTTTTACTCATAGCACAACTGTTTAGCAATAACTGTAATACTTAACAATCAAGATACGAAAAAGAAGACACAGAGATTCCAGACAATGCATTAAAAATAAGACCATCTTTAACCTGCTAACTTACAACGTAAAATAAGCAGTTCGTTCTTGATCACAATTTTGACACATATTTTATTTATAAACAAATCACAGTAAGTTAAAAATAACATTTAGGTTAAGCATACAATGTATAAGGCCAGGACGCGACAGGAGAGGGACTATGTTTAAAATAAATTGTCCACTGGTCGATAGTTTTATTTTAGTTCACGCTTGGCCAAACTTTTTGTAGGTTTTGTGTTTTTTTTATTATTCTTTAGCTTGTAGAGATATCGTCTTGTTTTCGGTATAGATTTACTTTATGATATGATATGGCCTTGAGTAAAGTGTAATGCTTCTTGTATAAATTATCGTAGTGGAAGTGTAAGACAAATACTGATCAGCAAAATGCAGTAAAAGATTGTAAAAGTTTTCGTTTCGATCGACAAATATAATACACATTTAAATCAGACCTACTGTAAATCTGATTAATTTGATTAATTGCAAATTATTACTAGCCTGACATGTCCCACTGCTGAGCGAAGGCCTCCCTACTCTTCTTCCACTTGTCTCTCTCAAGAGCCACGAATGACCAGTTCGGTAAAAATGAATCCAGGAGTTTATATGCAAGATTATTTGAAAGATCTTGGAAATTACGCCCTACAAATCCTAACGGTACTTACGATAGCATCAGTTTATCTGCCTCACTGCAAATAAAGTCGGCATTCATTAACAATGTCCCATTCATCCGCATCCGGTGACCACACGCGGGCGCCAGCTTTACGGACACTTGTCCCGTCTTTATTGGGAATTCGCGTAATTCAGTAGAACGGGTCCCGCCTTCACCGGTCCACTTGTCCTGAAATGTGTTTACTTGGAATATTGTCACCGAGTTCATACAGGGTGTTTCTAAACTTGCATTAAAATGGAAATGCTTAATTTTCAATGTGCTTACTTTTTTTTCATTCATGATTGCTTTAAGGGCTAGGAACAGCTGTTTAGTCTAATATGGCCAGTGAATTCATGTATTAATAGCTCACCCACTTACAAAAAAAGCGATATTGCAACAAATGAAGTTAGAAACACGATATCAAAAAGCCGTGTTATAGAAAAACTAACTTAATACACCTGATATGATTTGTAAAGTTTAAAACACTAGTATTTTAGCAAATAACCGGGTTTCCTAACTGCATTACCGTTGGGTTTCAGTGATAAATTTAAACTGCATGGTTGGTTGAAAGAACACATCGGTTACGCCTCAGCTCGGGCTAACGACCATTGCGTTACTGTCCAGACAAATGGCCTAACGTTTTCATTGGAATTATCGAATGATAAAAACAAGGAAGGTGATTACTTAGCTTTTTATCAATTAACGGTCAAATATTGGATGCCGACAAACGAGGAAAAGAAGCGAAGAAATGAGGTTATATGGATAGACTTTACATGGTGTTTGAATTATGATTAACTTCGAGACTTTAGAAATATCGGTTGGAATGACGAGGGTAATATACAGGTTATCATTTACAAGCAGTTAAGTATTTTGATGGTTAAGAAAATTTGCTAATGTGAAGAGTATTTGAATCACTTATACGGTTGGTTTTACTAACTTTAATCAGTTCTGTGTTGTAGAAGGCACGTAAAATGTGGGTGATGCGCTTGATTTCTCTCCAGTCGTGTCGGATTGTTGTCTCATCGGGCTATGAGAGTAAGGGAACAGAGAGTGCACCTGTTCTGCACTAGACATGTCATAGTAAGACTAACCGCAGTGGCCGAAATCGATCCGGACACTATTATAAGGTAGTAAACCTGAAGATTTGATGTGAAACTGTATATTCAAGTTTAAAAAAGTGAGTCTAACATTAATTCTAGAGATGTCAGCTAAAGATGGCGTTGTGTGAACGTCGTGGAAAATTATTACATTAAGTACTTATTCTCTAACACCTTATACTTAAAATCGCAATAAGTTAATACACATTTCACGAAGCTTACTTTGTGTATGTGTACCGAGATAAATCATTGCAAACCGTTTAGCTTGACAGGTTTATACCACGCTGAGCAAACACAAAATGAATTGAGATGGGTTAGAACTTTAAATTATAAATGTTGAGGATATATCAGCTGATGATGTTGTTTTTTGTATCTGGTCTTGTATTAACAGGATATTAAATGAGGCGTGTGAAAATAAATTTATTTGGAGTAAAATGGTTTAATGACGAAGCTATTAAGCAAATAGAAATAATTGTTTTTTTACTTGCAGTGATAATGCAACCTTAGTTTGGCAAAACCAAATATTCGAAAGATTTTCACTGATACTAGAAGTATTTGATGGTAAAGCATCGCTCTATAAGAATTTAAAATTTGAATGCAATCATTGAAATATCTTTATTCTCTTTTAATAAAATTAGGACATTTACTTTGAAGGACCGTTAGTCAAGAGAAATTGTACAAAAACATCCCAAACATATCATCTCTAGTACTACCGAAACTGGCCTTCGACAATCCACCTAAACCGGATCAGATCAACAATTACTAAAAAACTCAAGCTCCTCAATTTTCTCCATTACACGCGAGGGCGCGTCAACGACCCCACGTGGTATCTTAACACAAGTCTATAATTAGCCGATGCTCTCGCTCTGGTTTCTGTCGTGGCCGCTGTAAAAATTAATGTAAACAAAATTAAATACGCTCTCACGACCGGGTGGCCTGACAATCGAATGGATTTAGATGGTGACCAGGACCGAACTGCTTGCTTGGTTTGAAAGGATTTCCAATTTGGTCAGATTCGATGAGTCATTGGTTGTTTTTTCGGTGCCGTTTGTCATTTGTGCTTTTGTTTGGGTTATCGGTGGAGTCAATGTACAATGTGGTGATTTTGGAGGTACTTGCTTTTACAAAAATTTACGTTGAAGGAAAAAAAGTTGCATAGCAATGTAAGGTTATCTGTATGGAAATCATGTTTACTTGTGAACATTACTGACAACAGGATTCCCCTTATGAAAAAATTCTGAAAGCGATAATGTATAATTTGTTCAAGAAAATTGCCTCTAAACCAATTTGACATCTTCCATTACATTTTGTTTCATTTCTTCTGTCATCTATCTATCACTAAAGATTAGTCGAAGTCATTCAAGTTTTTGATCTCGTGATCGGCACTTGTTTAATTTGAGCAAAATGTCTGCACTTCTATTATTTATATGTATTTACTAAAATCCTTTGATCTTCCAAAGTGCTAATCTGTGATGTCAAATTGATCAATCTCACATTTTAATAAAGGTTTTTTTATCTACTTCAGAATTAGGTATTATGACTATAATAATATGATCATTTAGACCAAGTGGACGCAAGGAATTAACCTGAAAGACAAAAAAAATAAATATAATATGGTGAATTAATTATAATTATAAATTCACCATATTGACAGCCTACGATGACTACCATTTCTGTAAGCCGCGTATAATTTCTTGTTCTCTTACAACAAAGGCGGCTAATAAATATTTAGTAATTGATCCTTTATAAGTTAATGATATAAATATAAAATATTAACATCCAGTTATCCAGCTGACCGAATATTGATATCCTCATTTTCAATTCGAGCCAACAAACAATGTATTGGTCAATCAGCTGTCACATCAAAGGAAAACATAAATGTAACGCTAATTATGAGGCCTTGTTATATATCAGGCATAATGACAAATAGTAAACTGCATTCAAAGCCACATGACCCATAAAACAACATACATTGCCCGCAAACATCTATCTGAACTTTGATGCCAAAAACAAAACACGTAATGGATAACAAACAAAATAATAGAACCGTTTAAGTACAATCATGAACAGTATCATATTAGATCCGCAAAGCGACACAAACGGAAGTTTTTGCGCAACACACTGGCAGGCAGAAACAATTAATGCACCCAAGTGTACAGTCACGAGCAAAAACATGTTTACACGACCAATCAATTGAAGTTTAATTTCTAGTTAAATGATTTATGAAATCGTGAAATTTTCGTTCAAATAAAACATTTTATTGTTAAGCTTACAATATCAGGAATATTCCATACCAGCTTCAGAAATTTCGCATAAGAAATCTACTGCAACTGTTTGGTCGTGTATACATGTTTTTGCTCGTGACTGTACATGAGCGTTCACGCGTCATGCTCGCAAAAGAAAGTGAGCTTGTTACGACACGTACGTTATTTATTTTGCACTGATGTGTACCGTATTGTTATAATTAAGGTATATGTAAAGTGTTATTAATTACATTTCAGTGGAGAATTAACGAGACAGTTTTGTCGGTGGTGCGCGAAATATGTATGTGTGGAACCTTAAATTAGTGCTGGTTTAATTTCACCGATTTGATACCAATAGTATGTGTACACACAAAAATATAAATAAAATACTTAATAACATATATAAAAGATGTACAAAGCAGTTTATTAATTGGTTTAACCCATCCAGATTATAATCTGGTGATATTTGAAGCACCTTTCTAAAAGGGGTAATGTTTTAAATTACCTCTCCAAATAAGTAATGCTTTAACTCCCTTATCCCTGAAACATAATTCCAATATATTTTAGTCATTTCAAATCCTAACAACATACGCTTTAAACAGACAATATTATCACTTATCACCCAAACTGAAGCAAAATCAAATAACAGTATTTCTACTAGTCCCTCAAAATACACTCATTTCCCACGCATCGAAAATCAGATACTAAATCGACAAACACGTCATAAATCACAGAAAAAAAAGTAAATAAACATCGCCTAATTAAACTAAATAGTTAAATTTATAGCTCGTAATTCGTTCCCGACGTTTATAATGTCTTGTTTAACACCATTACAAGAATAAAACGTCTCTAATTGACTCAAATCAGATGTGACAAACTCGACTACTGGGATGTGATAAATGCGCGGCATTTCCTATTAAACAACCTCCAAGGGAATTCCGACTATAATACAATATGGTAGAGTATAAAATTGCTTGTGTAGATCCGAGATTTAAATAAGTAAGTTGATGTTTAATATCACTAATCTTATTTTTATGATAAAATGCTCATTTTATTTTATTAATGTAGTTATTGTGTGGGTTTGTGTATTGCGGTGTTAAAAAGAGGAATCGTTCGGAAATAAACATTAAATACTTCTACATATTTAATGAATGCCTTCACTGTTTGACCTTATAGCATAATTTTACGATGTCATACGAATGATTTTGTCGCGATAGTTACAAAAGAGTGGGAAATATTCACTCAAAATTGTTATTTTACATTCAAGTGAAAAACTGTTGCCAAAACTATCTTCGAATCGGTACGCGATTGCCCTTCATTTCATCAAACATGCCATCTATAATTAACTCAACATTCATCTCCATTTTTACCTAAACCCCTGTCTAATTACACCTGTATACACGTAACTACAAATACAACTTAATCACTAAACAAACCTTCTCCAGACAAAAACAATTCAGTCTCCAGTCTCCATGCAATAAAACGAACGTGGTTCAAAAAAATAAATCAACTTTAATTCGGTGTAAAACGCAGGATTGTCTTCTGTTGTTTGTCATTAATCTAAAATAGCTGCAGTGAATGGCTCAGGGATTTATCGTAATGTTTTTACTGCGACATGTGTTGGTGCTGTCACCACACCTTTTTCACTTAAGGAGAAGTTTGCTAGAGTACTCTCTTTAATATCTGCATTCTGTTTACTTTCATTTGTGTCGACTTTATCATTGTTATTTGATACAATATCATCTGTTTTACTATCATCGATTCTACTTTCATTAACAGCATTCTTTTGGAAATCATTACCATTAACATCAATATCACGTGTTAAATTATCTTCCCCAATATTATCAAGTTTAGGTTTTTGATCTACCTTTAAATCATGTTCGTTTCATTGAACATGCACCTTAACAACGCCGTCAGCTCGGCTTGTCACAGTGCCAACACCAGCAACAATCTCGATCTGTCACTCGGCTCATTTGTTTACTAATTGCCGAGATACCGCGTCGACATTAATGGATTTTGTCAATGGCTCCGTGTCGCTAACAAATTGAACGTTTGATGTGGTTTGTTCATCGTATGATTTGTTGTTTTATAGGGGAAGGGTGACATTGTAAGCTGTTTAATTAGGGATTGGTTATGACTTGTTGCACGTTTTGCTTTAGAGTTTTTATTGAAGTAGATTTTGGTTACCTGTGTTATTTTTATTAATCAATCAAATCTCACAAATTTATTTTAAAAGTATAAGTTTATGATTAATAAAATAATACCTACATAGTTTTTATGATACTGTTATAATATTCTGGGTAGTAAAAACGTATTGTCATTGAACCACAATTCTCTTTTTAATACCGAACGGCATCTGGTCACATATTTTACTCACCTGCCCCAAATCACTTTTTATAGCCATCACATCTATTTCCACGGCTATCATTCCGAAGGAAGTTCGTCATCTCGTCATCCGTATGACATACGTCTGTTTCTCCCAACATAAACAAATCTGTCCTCAATCGAATTCTTAGAAACTTTTACATCGTTTTAAAAACATTTTTCCAGGAGACACTTCTCAGTCGCTTTGTGATCGTCGTGTGGTTAATCGTTACAACATCTATTTTTGGGTTCCACATCAAAAAACATTTGTTTAAACTTAAGGACATTGAAAATGTTGATAAAATATTCTTTTAACAACCAGGCCTTTGAAGAATAGCGAATTTATATTAGTTTTAGAGTAATTGTTTTCTCTTCTTGTACCTGAGAACATAATACGTCATAAACAAGATCATCTGTTTCAGCCGACTAAAATTCCGAAGCATTCGAGTTTTCAGACTAGAAAGACGTGTTTGTTTCTACAACGCGTGCCATAGATATAATTAGAGGTGCAAGTGTTAAGCATCCTTCCTCGATACGCTTCGACGGTTGTTTGTATGAGCAGTGGCGTCCCGACGTCGTCGCCGGCGCCGCCTGCACGATTTACATCACACACCTTCGACAGAGTTCCATTTATCGAATCGGAAACACGCGACTTTCAATTTACTAGCAGAAACAATAAGACCATGGCTTAGGGGGGCTTATGTAGTACCTTGCGGGACGCTGTAATACAAATAGTACAGTCGGGACATGTCCAGGAAATTAGACTTTGTTTACTTTACGTCAGAAGACAAACTCCTTTGTTCGGCGTGCCTCCGTCATGGGTGGAAGACGGTAAATGGTTCGGAGGCGCCTCTGTCGCCTACGCTGCACGCTTCAAATATTGTTTATAGTAGACGTTGACACGAGCAAATTCGTCAGCGGAAGAAACCACATTTAGGACGGACGGGGCATAAATCCCGTGTGAGTGACAAGTAAAACTTTATAGCACTATAAATTAGTAGATGTATACCCGGACAAAAATAGGACAAACGTTATTGGTGTTGATACCTAGTAGTAAAGTGTGAGCTGTCGCACGCGGCGCGGCTTTACGATTGTCTTTCCAAACTATTGTTGGGAAACTAAGTCACCAGATGACGATAGTATACTGAAAACAAAATAAAACTGACGTTTCGTTTTGGAACATAAAATGGTATTAAAATAAAAATGTTCCTGGCAGATTTTGATTTAAAGGTTTCTTGTCGACACCTTTTGTTTTTAGAAGAGTAGGTATAAAATATCATAAATCAGATGTAAAAATATCTCGAACATTGATTCTTGGATTAGCTCGTAACTCTTGCACATGGAAATACTCCCACTTTGCTCAGGTACCTTACGCAAATGCTTAATATCTTCAAGTCTTAAACTGATCTGTGAGCATACTTCGTGCGTATGAAGATATACAGATGGGTTAATGGAAGGCCCGGAGCGCTCACTAACTTTACTGTCACCTCATTTCATTACCTTGATGCTAATGCATCGGTTTGGTGGATTGCCAGTTTAATTTATATGCTGTTAATGCCCGAGGATGATAAATGATACGAGTTATGTTTATATGTCATTGAAAAGTGATGGCTGACTTTTTTAGTGTTGATTGCACATACTTGTTTGAGGGTAGTGGTGCGTGTGTATATGAATATTGATTAAAGTTTTGAATAGAATGGGTTTGATGATTTGTAATGTCCTAAAAATCTCATGTTTCTTTGCTTGTAGAGTTACAATTACACTTGGTTATTGGAATCTAAACTATTAGTTTTTTGGAAGTCATAATTAATTTGTTGTGTATTTGTCCAAATTGATTAATATCATATCTGTTTAGGTATGTAATTACAAAAGTCGTCAGCAATCCTAACCTTTACGAAGCAAATTAAAAATATATTTTAGGATTTTCGACATTTAAAAGTTCCCTGACGTCACTGCGAATAAATAAACACAAATTAATGCACATCGCTGTGGTAGTAACGACTATTTACCGGGTCGTTTTATATTGTTTAGTTTTACTGTGACACGGAGCTCGTAATACATTTTACTACCTAATTAACTTTTTGTCAAAGCGTAACTTTTTTGTTTAGCCCAGCTTCTGTGGAACGTCGAAAAACGGTTTTTTAACTCCGGTTTTTCATATTAAAAACGATACAAGTCGTCTCATATAGCTAATGTCATAACACATTTAACGCAGTAACACATGTGATCTACGTGTGAAAAACGTATAAAATGCTCGTAAAAGAATTATTCTGTCCACTAAAGTCACAGTTAATGAAAACAAAGTTATGTTTGACGTGGATTTAAATTCGTGTGATGCTATTCTGATTTAATTTATTATTTGGATTGTCTGTGATGTCTCGGCTGGTATTTGTTGTAAGATTGATCGCTCGTCAGATGTCTCTCGCTCGTAACGTATACGGCCGTCTGAAATATCTCAAATGTTGTTTATTGACGCAGCGACTGGCTTCGGGACATTAAACAAGTGACAAATTTAGACATTTTTGTTACTTTACACGTGTTCCCTTGTAACTGTTTGTTTATACGATAGTTCCGTAAACTTGATTGCTGTGACATGGCTTTGTTCCGATAGAATGTGTGTTTGATGACATCCTTCCAGTAGCTGTTATTTTAGGAATATAGAAAGGTATTTTTTTTTAATACGCACTAATGAAACAATGATGTGATTTTGTTTTAAGCTTGTCAGTTTTTTAAACCGCATTTTAAGAATTTGGTATTTAACTACAAAAAACAGTCCGTGAGATGGAAATCCAAACAGTACTGAATCTAACTAACAGACTAATTAGATTTCTTTAGTCAAATATGTTATCTTTAAGATCAAGTGAGTTTTAATTGGCTTAATTTTATTTGATGTTTGACCACTAATTCATCAAGAGGGCATACTACAAGAGAAATCAAACAATCAAAAGTCACTAATGCAAGTTAATGGCCATACATTTCCACTGGTATAGTTTCAGTAGCTTACCACATTAGTAATGTAGTGTGGAACTCACCACAACAAAGAAGGACTGTCAAACTAAACAACGTGTGTGGTCCTGGGCTGGGACTCAATATTGAGGTAGTAGATAAATATTTTAAAGACAATTGTATTTTTTTCCTTTGACTAGTAATGGCGTAACAATTAGGTGATAATGTCGTTTTAAATATTGAATCGACGTTAAGATTTGATCCTGCACTCAGTCCACAAAAATTGGCGAATCATGGCACTGATAGAAAAATGGAATTGCAGATAAAGTTAAGATTTATAAGAGATGATCTGAAGAAAAATATTTAAGGATAAAAACCACACAGCTAGAAAAACTTAAGCCAAACATGAACAAGCATGAAATTATTCATTAACGCATCATCCTCATAAAGCTATATATACATGTACACAGTCTTGACTTACTTCGCCTTTATGACTAGACCACCCATACTTCAATTGGTTTCATCGTTAAAATAACTATAACAAGTAGCATGGACCGCGGTTTTGGGCAGTATTTAATAGTTCAACAAGCGTCGTTTAGTCGAAATTAATCATCGGTTTGTTTACTCTAAGACAATGGAGTTTGGAATCTGTATCACGTGTTTGAGAACTTTGAGCTTCTTCCTATTGTGCTAGTGTTTCAAGATTTTCAGTTAGTGCGTCTTATGCTTTTAGTAGTTAAAGATGAAAGCGTTTTGTATTCATTGACGTTTGTAGTTATAGTAGTAATATTGTACGTTGTATAGTGCTTCAAAGGTTATTATGGCACACGAATGACATTTAGATTAGCATTACTTAGTGTGCCTATTCCTAACAAGAATCTACTTAGTTGTCTATCAAAAGTGGTGTTTTTACGTATATGACGGCATTAGTTCCGATTTTGGCCACGTGCCGAAAGATCCTTGTAGCATTACACTCCTGTTTAAGCCTACTTTTCCTCTGTTTGCTGTAATTTTTTGTTTTGAAGACTCAGTACTAATTTAGGATCCCAATTTTTGTCTGCTGTAGGGCTTAACTCTTTTTCTATGATACTAAACCCGTTTAAAATAGACTACCATCTTTACATCTTTGTTGATTCTTCTACAAGTTTCTTCTGTCCTTACATCGATAGTTTTGCCTATCTATCTATAAAAAAATGTCTTCTATACAGTTTTAATTTGCTTCTTCACTCATATAGGTACTCTATATCAAAAATTATCCTTTACAAATCAAACGCACTCATAACACAGCCCAATCACCATCAGCTACTGACTAACGGAGATTTCTCATCTCCACGGAGTCTGTCACAGCCTCGGTTCTCTTTCGATCATCACGATCACTCAGGACACTCAGCGATACGTACGTAATTAAAAATAAACCGAATACCTTAACATTACTGAGGAAGTGTACTCATTTAGCGTCGGCCGTTGAACTTTAACACGTGTAAACCATTCCAGTTTTTGTCGTGTGCTTTTGATGGTGACTGTACTTACATGTAACTGCTTAATAATAGTTTTCTGAGTTATTATCTCGTGATATTTTTGTCGTTGAAATAATATGCTCGCGGCTTAACGGTTAGGCTTGATTTTTATGGTGTTTATGATTACCGTATGTGGTGTGATCGGTTGATAGCTATGAATCATCTTCTTAAATATAGAACGAAACATTGTAAAGAAGCTTAATCTCGGGTCATTTTCTTCAGCTATAAATAGTTGAGGGACTAATAGAAGGACAAGACCAAAAATCACGAAGGTATTACGTTACCTATAATATCGCAAATAAAATATTAAAGCTTTAGATATCTTTTGTAAAATATCATTTAATCATTATATGTACAGTTCAATATGTTACAGAAACTATACAGAACAAAAAATATCTACATTTAAAACTATAACATAACATATTTACAAACCATTAAAAACTTTGTCGTCATCTCCGATGTAATTTTTTTTCGTCTTTTAGGTAATTACCTATCTTGAGTATCGCGTGTAAAACAAACACAATTACTCCAAAATCACACACCAAATATATTTAATAAAATACGAACACACGTTCCCTTAAATTTAACAGTTTAATCTCCCGAACAAACTTAGCGGATCAAATTAAAAACTCCCCTCTTTTACATCTCGTATCAAAGGGGCTACCAATTAACATTCTTATCTCTGTCCCTACTATGTCATACTTTCTCATGATACTGGTCTTTGATCTGTATTAAAGAATGCTGCAATGGAAGTTCGGGAAATGTTTTCTTTTACCCTGCGGTGTTCTATCAAAAATGTTGTTTGGATTTTCTGCTGGCCTTCCACGGTTACCACCACCTTCTAATGCTATTGCAGTGTGATGTCGTGACACTGGGTAGAGCAGCAACTCTCTTCTACAACAGATATATTTTTCACACACAATAAATATATTCCTCAACATTCCTACAACGGGAGGGAGTGACGAGCTAGCTCCTCGTAAAAAGAGCTATACATAGGTACTGGCATAATCACGGAATACAAAAAAAAAAGAAACAAAATAATATCACGAAACAAAAATTGTAAACCAACGGGCGTGTATGAAGCGATTGATGAGTGTGCATGAAGTTAAAGTGGTATGCCAGGATTGTAGCAAATGGAAAGATGTGATCTCTGCCTACCCCCAAGGGAAAGAGGCGTGACGTTTATGTATGTATGTAAAAATTGTAATAGAAAAAAAAACATAAATACAGTGTTAAACGATGACAGAATTTTAATTGTCGTTCCTTGCTTTAACTTTTAATACGGTTCCTGATCATAGTTAGTGATAAGAACACTATCTACTCATACTTTTTTATAGTTTTTCACATTAACCTTTACCTTCGAAAGCTTAAGAGTTTCCACGCCAATGCCTACAATATTACATTTCACATCATTAATATTCTATTACCAAAAAATTAAAAATGTGTCGTGTGTTAATTTTTATCCTTGAAAATCAACAGACGGTAAACAAGTGTACGGTCCGCAAAAAAATCATAAAAACACGAACGGAGGCGACCACAGAAGTTGACATTTGACAAAAACGATTTATAATATCGCGCCGTCATCGAAATCGTCCAATCTACCGTTTCGCAGACCTTACCGCGAACTGTCCAAGGCGTTTAACGAAAAACAACATTACTTAAACCTGTGCCAAATATATTGCCAATCAATTTAAGATTTTATTCCAGTATAATAAGAGTCATATTAAAATTTTGTGATTGAATATTTAAATTTGCTAAATTATATATCACCAAGCTTGAATTTACTGAGTTATAAAATATTTTTGGCGTATTTTTTTGGCGAACCGTAGTCCTTTAACGTTGACTGGAGTTTGAGATTATTATTACTTTAAAAAATTCTTTATGTGCTATACTGATGAATTTTTCGTTATAATTCAGCTTATAGCGATATTATAGTATTTATTAAATTAAAATGTTAAATGTACCCTTATTGTTAATACTTAAAGCTCCACAAAACTGTTTACACAGCATGTCTATGCATGACGATTAAATTTAGTTAATGACTTATAGTTATATTGGTGCAATCCATTTAAAAATGTTCTTAACATTAAAACAAATCCACTGCTAGAATTATTTAATTTATTAAAATCTTTACTAATTCTAGCAATAAATTGATATGCATAAGACTAAAAAATATTGTTAACAGGCCCCCAAAAGTTAAGAAGCTACAATATGATTCCGGTGCCTCTAAATGTCCTCTATCAATAGACACCTGATAGCCAACCTTTCTTTGAACACCCTGTATATTCATAAGCAATTAGTAAAAAACAGTTATTTCAATAAGCCTATAGGTGTTCTTTTTACCAAAATTGGTGCACATATTTTTTTTCCTAACAATAATTAATTCTGTGACTGTTTTTTTTTCCATTTTGACACTTTTATCATCATTATTAGCTGTCAATAAATCAATGTATCGACGACGTATATCTAAAAAATCAACATAGAAAGGTCAAACACAAGTACAACGTCCTCATAGCGCACTTACCAAAGAAAAACATTTCCAAGTAAAGTCAATAAACAATTGCATGTTAAACACCAATCGTAGAAGATAGTGCGGTGGTTTTTCAACGCAGTTCAGTTTATGTGACGTCAGAGTGACGCAAAATGATGATATGCATAGGGCCTAAAATTATATTAACAGGCCCCCAAAAGTTAAGAAGCTATATGATTCCGGTGCCTCTAAGTGCCCTCTATCAATAGACACCTGCAACCTTTCTTTGAACACCCTGTATATTCATATGCAACTAGTAAAAAACAGTTATTTCAATAACGTTTTTTTTTTACCAGAATTGGCCGCACATAATTTAGCAACAATAAATAATTCTGTGATTGACCGTTTTTTTTTCTATTTTGACATTATCAACTGTCAATACATGGACGTATTAATGACGTCTGACCGAAGAATCAACAAAGAAAGAGTTAGAAAGGTCAATCATAAGTACAACGTCCTCATAGCGCACTTACCAAAGAAAAACATTTCCAAGTAAAGTCAATAAAGTTCAGTTCCGTTCTTGCGGCAGTGTGACCGATGCGGCCGGGCTAGCACATGAATAATGCAATATGCACTTGTGACGATCGTAAGTGCGGGGTGATTGCGACGAATTTTGTAAGGGTTTATTTGGGGCGAATGTTACAGGTTGATAGGGTTTTGGTATATTTTATTGTACTCCATATGTTTAAAAGATGTGTACATTGATATTATGATTTGAATTTCTGTAGGGTAATTATTACAGGTTGATTTTATTGTTGTTGTAGGTAGTATTTTTGGGCTTCAAAATGAAATGAAAAAGAAAATAGTTTTCCTTTCTTGTTCGTGGTATAAATTGTGATTAATATGTCATTTTAGATCTAGTAATTGACAGTCATGCTAGTGTAGTTAGTTTAAAGTGTTAATACTATTTTAAGTGTTTGTTTTTTTTATTGACTTAGGAATAAAATAGAAAGGAATAAAAAACAAGGATCTTAAATGTTAAATGGTATTTACTACACATAATTTTTTATACACAAATTATTATAAATCTTAATAAAAAAGGTCAAAGTCGAAGTCATTAGCTTTAGAAAAAATCTTATGTCCACTATTAAACAATATCAACCATTTACTGGCATTTATTAGTGTAATTAGTAGTGATACCTTTGGTTTAATATGACATACATTACTAATGGTATGTTAAAGATCAACCATTATACCTACCTCGCTTGGTTACCGTTGTTGCGCTAAAGAAAGAATTGCTATGATTAGACAGTAAGGGCTAGTTAAAAATATTGACAATCATATCCATAAGTAAACATTCATAATCTATCAATTATACAATCAGAAAGCAACCATTTTAATTCGTTTTGTCGACGTATTGCGCACTCAAATATTTTATTAATTCATTCAACCATTTAGTACTCCAGTAAAATAAGATAAAAACAAATAGATACTTTTTAAATTGTTACTTTACAGTCATATTTTGACGTAAGTCTTGCAATTTTTAAAATTATACTGTCTCTTATCACACTAAAAATTACAACAACAACTTTAAAATTCGTCGTATACAGCCCGCACTTGCTACACCGAGCAAAGAATGGTATTTATTAACAGATCGCGATTACTTATACGGCGAGTGAATCCGTCCACTGCACGCCACGTAACAGGTCCACTGCTAGGGTTGTCCGCAATGACAAATATTGTAATGTGTTATCTAATAATATTTAATGTTAATAAAAATAGTTTATCATGAATGCGATTGTATATTCTAGTTTATTTTGTTTTAGCGACAGTTAAGGCTGACGTAAGTTTTGCACGTAATTTATTGGCATTTAATATTTGGTTATTAAATGTAACAAAAGAATAAAATACTATACCTACTAGTATGTTTCAATGATGCACTTACTAAAAAAAATAAAGAAGAGCTACAAAATTGCTACACCTACATCTATTTCATATCAAGACCAGGTTAGTTTTCTAACGTGTACCAACCCTAGCAAGTGCAGCGCATTTTTTCCACCAATTGTCGTGGAGCGTGACAAGCCCGGGTGCGCACGCGCCGCCGCGCACCCTTACCTTGCGCGTCTTGTAATACTACGACATTACTATTTAAATAACTGTTATTACAACAGTATTAAAATCTTACTTGCTACTTAAGGAAAAGGTGGTAGTCACGATCCCACAGCTGGGCAAAGACCTCTCCTTCTAGACCTCTCTTCTTCTGTCTTTTGCGATTTATGTCTACCTGCGCCCCACATAGCAGTCCCTCTAACGGAGTGACATTTCTATAATAGTGGGCAATCGATACCATCAATAAAATCGCTAAAATGTATGGAGATGACAGGTCGATGTCACGTGATTCATGTGTCAAATGTCATTTGAGCGTTTTCTATTCACGTTATCAATTGTAGAAGTGTTAGTTGGCTGACAACATTCGATCGACGACGATCTTGACGACGATGTCCTTCCTCCGGCGTCCAGTGGGTGAAATTTTTGCCCATCGGTCATGTTGCATTCGCATTTTTCAGTTGCGACCGTCTTTTCTATTATATTACAATACCGTCTCTGTGCATAAAAATAAACAAAATGGTTCAAGAACACAATGAAAAGTTTTCCTAAAAAAATAAACAAGGTAACTACCTATATATTTTCATTAATTGATGACTGCTTTTGTTGCTGCTGCTGCTGAAGTTTTTGCCGGTTTTTTCAAGAACATTTTAGTCTGTGGCATTGGCTAAAATAAATCATGATTACTATTTATATAAAACTTAAAATGTTTAAGGTATCGAAAATCACTAAGTGTAACGTTTAGTTGTCATTGTTATGTATTAAAAATAAAGCTTTTAATTTACTACTCATACCTAATTGTATTTTAAAAAAGTAGCGTCAAAAAACCAGTTTCCGTAGAACAATTTTAAAATCGCTGTTTTCGATTGTCATAATTATGCAAATATTTAGAACAATGGTGGTTCTCAAGACGAGACATAATGTAAAGTATATTTAACAAAACTATCACATAAAATCCCACACGCACGTGAACAGTCAACGACATAGTTTTGACATCACTGAAATTAAAATCACTCTTATTTTAATGCTGGTAAGGTTGCTTTTAGCATTTCGTTGATACAAAACCTTTGCGGTTTATTGTACGAAAAAGGTTTATACACACACAGATATTATAAATAAAATTGAAATGGTAGCGTTGAGATTTTTTATTTAAATGTTCACATAAGTGAGTATCTTTTAATTACGCTGACATTAATTATAATTATTTAATTGCTGTAGATAAGGACATTGGGGCTTTAATTGTTTACAAGCCTTTGACCTTCAAACTCGATGTTAAGTGTCTCATAACAACGTTTTATTCTGTTTACAGATACATTAGTTGAATTTTATTTGTTAATTGATATGAGATGGGAATTTTGGTATGTTTATGTGCTTTATAAACCTACAAATAAATGAGTTTACCAATATTTCGTAAAAATTTATAGATTTATTGTTTTAATTCAATTTTTCACAATCCAATCAACTTGCACACATTAGTGATGTTAATTTAATAAGGCAAGACATTAACACGACATCGGTAACAGTCCAGTGGTTTAACAAAAACTGTACTTACTGTCTTCCGCACGTTCGTAATACTAACACAATAACTAGTGACACACAGGAATTGTTAAAGAGTAATTTTATTAAAATTGTTAAATTGTTAAAAAGCAGCCTATGTGTTTAACCCAATTTTATCAAAATAGATCTAGACGTTTAAGCGCGACAGAGTTACAAACATTCATTTATTTAAAACTTAAAAAAAAACAATCGACTTCAAAAAGGAGGAGGTTTCTTAATTCGACCGTATATACATGTATGCATTTTTTCATCCGGTTTTTCCATGCCAAATTGGAAATGTCTCTCCGCTCTTCTATTTCTTCTAACAAAATCGATGCAGTTCCAATGTTTCTCCAACACACAACATTGTTCGTAATATGCAAGTATTAAGGACAGTCCATGACAGCTAGGGTATCAAAACTGTTCTGCCGAGCGGATAATAAGCTACTCACTAACCTTTAAAAGTTGGAAATTGCATGCATAAGAAAGTATTGCTAGAATAAGAAGAAAGACAGTCCAACATTAAAACCTCTTACAAACATCATGTATAAGAGCTTTCCTTCTTAAAAGGGCAGGATTTATTTAAAACTTCTAAGTCATAGGACACTATACTAGCCTGTTATAGCCAATACACATTCTAACCAACAAACATCGTCACAGTCGAATGGCGACACAATAAAAACAACATGTCTTCCGTATATTCGTAACAGTAACACATTTACCAATATTAGGAAGACGCCTATCAGTCAGGCTAACACGGCATGCTGTCACGCGAACAACTTACCTACTGACTGATATTAATTAATTCTACTAATATGGTAATGGTTAAAAAATGTGTGTATTGAATATTCTACAATATTCCCACAACGCCATCTAGTCTCAAATTAATTATACGATGGTAACTTGTGGTATGAGTACTGCCTAACTGATAAACATACTTATATATTTCTAAATACATGCATATTATTATGGATAAAGAACTCCTTGACACAGAACAAATGACCATGCTCATCACACAAACATTTGCCCTGGGTGGAAATCGAAACCTCGACCACGGTATAGCATTCACAGCCACTAACCACTAGACCAATAGGCTAGTCAAAGTGTATGTATGTGTGTTTGTTACATCCTCACGCTCAAATGGTTAAAAAAATGATGAGAATTATCAGAATCTGACAGTCTAACTATAGGATACTTTTTTGCCGTCTGTATCAGAGGCTCAACGGCTAGTAAGATTATTAAGGCTAAAATATGTGTGTATGATTGTTATCTCTTAACGATTAAACGGCTATAACAATTTAGATAAAATTAGTAATGCAGTTAGCTGACACCCTGTTTACACAAGATACTTTTAAACCAACTACGTAAAATTAAAAATGATTTTATGTGAACGTTTCCTATATTTGCGACAATATCAAAACACCATTCATGTTACTTCAGGAACAATAAATAAATACCAATCAACTTTCCTAATTACAAAGTAATTTAGATATAAGTAAGTAACGAACTAATTAGTCCCCTTTATTTACTAAGTGACTAATATAAAAAAGTTAATACAAAGGCGACTGATGTCAAAAACAACATCAAGTCTTTGATCTTTACGCTTTTTTTAATCGACCACACCCACCTTTCCAGTTAATGGCATGCAAAACAAACCAATTTAGTAAGACCCTCACGATTCACGCAAATTCGTCGGAGTCTCCAAAAATACTTTGTACTGAGGAGGGAAGGGAAGGTCTTTTAAAATGGTCAAAGGGTTCATAATTGGCAAGTCTTGTTAACTTTTTTTTAATAAGCCTACAAAGTTTTATGGATATTTTATGAAAACGTTTCTTTGTTAATGTAAAACCAATCATGTTTTAATTGTTCGGCACATTTTTTCTACTAGTTCTTTATTGTAACTAAATTCTTGGACATCCATTATGTTTCAATGTAAATGTAGTAAACATATTGTTTAATTAACTTATTGTCCTATTGATTGCTATATTATTTGACGAGGATAAAGATTTCAAAAAAAGTTAAAAGCACATATTAATATCCGGACTTTAAAAGTATACAGGCAGAAATCAAAGCAGCTTTACAAGTTCAAAAAGGGCAATTACTTAAAAAATCTACAGATCGAATGTAAGAAAACCTACCATTCAGTATTAAAATCCTTGATGAAGATATTCATACAGACATTTAGAAAACTGCCCTGTAATTTTCGAATATGAAGATGAAAGATGATAAATTGATTGGAAAGCGTATCCCTTTGGACGATTGACCCTTTGATCCTAAGCCCGAGCTACTTAGCGGATTGGTCCTTTCATGTCAAGCTTTTCATACGAAAATGGATTCTCAAAAAGTTTGTGTTGTATGGCTCAATGTAGTTTTTGATGCTAATAAATTGGACGGCCAATTTTGATATAGATTTAGAGGTATGCCTCTATTGATTTTTTTTTTGGTTTCAGATATCAAGGAACGTTAGACAGAAAACTTCATGCGGAAAGACTAGTAAGGATCTTAACCATATAAACACTATAAGAACAACTCCGAAAAAAATCAGCTGGTTAGAATGAATCAAGGAATACAATATTTATATCAAAATTCAGCAGCCATTGAAAGTTATTAAGCAATAAATATTTGAAGATCTTCAAAGCAAAATTTTAGTAGCATCAAACTTACCTACAATTTGACATCAAGGAAACCACGAACACAAGCCATTTGATAAATAACTTGATAAAATAGTATCACCACAACAATAACAGCAGCTATTAGAGTTGCGGTGTCGCGTGCCTGCCACGTCGCTACTGCAGGCAATTTCCGGCAATGTCACAACGCTGACACTTAGACTTACTGCAGTATATACGATGTACCTAGCTTAATATGTTGCCGGTAAGAGAAATTATGTTACGGAACTCGCAGAAATGGATACAGGAAAAGGATGTGAACAAATTGATGGGATATGAATTTGATGTGTAAGAAATGTTTGGTCATTCATTTTATTGTGTGATTATTTTAGCTTGTTTTTCGATTTTCTAACAATTTAGGTATAATACAATTTTATTGGAGTCTAAATTGAAATTGAGTGAATTGATTATTTTGGATGTCCTTATTATATTAACCAAAAACTTAAATCCAGTTGAATATTATATTCAAGGTGGATTTTGTAATTAATAAAAAAAATATTAATTCTGTTTTTTCACTTACCAACAGCCGACTTCAAAAAAAGGCACATTATTTAAATTAAAACGACAATCCTGATGATGTTCCGGCCCTCATCCAATTTGAATATTCCTTATTTAGCAAAAAAAAGCGTGAAACCCTATCCCATACAAATGGCCAACGATTTATAAAGGAGTGACCATAAAATATAAGAAATTACCGCCCTTAGATGGCACGAAACCGTTTGGTATTCATAAAAGAAGGATATTTATGCGATATCGTCAAAATATTTATTATTGTCCGGTAGCCCTTCAGCCCTTTGTGACGGTACACGGAAAAAATCGAGGGTGTGAACGAAAATAAGGGATGTGAATTGTTAGGATGATGATGCTGTCGATAAAAATAATATCCCATTCTGACATGTTTCGTAAATCGTATTGAACTTGCTTAAATTTAAAACCTGGAAGAATTTAGGTTCTTGTAAGAGTAGAATAAATATCTATAAAATCATACGCCATCCGAAAATACACTTTCAGATAGCTGTTCATTTTGTGCTAAAAACGATAAAAGAAATCATGACTTTTTGACAAAGTTTTCGCACTTTAAATAGTGACATCCTGTCAAAAGCCTGGTACTTTATCTTGCGGAAAATCTTTCGAAAAACCGAGAAAACCAAAATATCGATACTGATGAAGATTGTAGATACATTCTACCGAAACCGACCCCATCCCTAAACAGAACAGCGTTATGAAATATGTGATTCCTTATACAAGAGAAGTCCTTTATGCATCCTTTGGGAGCGGCTGGTCAAGTGGGTTATCACAAATGGCCGCTGGCGGTATGAAAAATTTATGTCTCAATATACTACAATGTTCGGTTAGAATCGTGTTCTGCATTATACGGTATCTCCAGGGAAAGCCGAGAAACAGAAGAATGGAGGTGTTGCCGAAGTAGCTTTGTTTTAAATTTTGAGGTCTTAGAGCAAGGAGGTTCTAATGTTTTACAGAGAGAAATGTGGTAATGAAAATTTATTTGTAGTAATTAAGATTGGATTCTAAATTCGGTTTCCATTTTTTTTACTTACTTGCTATCTTTCTTTTTCTATTTTTCATTTGTTATGGGCTAGGCATAATTGTTTTGCTGTGTCATGTTGTCAGTAACTGTTTTAACCTCATTCGTCATCTAAGTGATAATTTAATCAACCATCACCGTAGATCATAACTCATTTTGCGTAAGAAAATCAAAGTAAAATGTCTTTCATTACGCCGTCATAACGATTCCTTTCAAAGATAGCATTAATATCAACATTAGCAGTAAGTGGGAAGGCGACAGAGCAATTGCAAGTCATCTTCAACCATTCTAAAAGACCTCTCGCTTCTTGTGATGCTGAACACAGGTAAGGTGTAAAAATTAAAGTCATGTCTTCTTGGGGGTCAAGATAGAGTGGTTCTTTTAAGAATACGATGGCGAGGGATTCAGTTGACATCTGACGTTGATTTACTATTGTCCCTTGAGATTTGCCGACGTCATTGCGGTTGACGATACTGATATTTTTACTGCTTAATTAAGATATGGAGGCTGCGGCTTAATTATAGTGCGGCATGGTCTTGATTTGAGGACTTCAAAGGGAAAGGATAATTATTAAGAAGGGTTATTTTTTCGGATTTATTCTCGCCTTAGACAGTTGGATTGTCATTGCTCCAAGCACAAACCTGTGATAATTTTTGAAGAAATATAATTTAAATTTGAAATGATTCTAAACAAAAAAAATATTTTTCATTGGGCATATCTTTGCCGTCAAAGTTAAATTTGAATAGTGCTTTGAGTGCTCTAAGCAATCGGACTTTTATACCATTGTTTTTGCGTTTTCTAGGCGAATTATACAGAAATTCAAGATTTAGTTTAAGCTGCGAGTCTTCGATATACCTAGTTGGTAAAACTATAGTAAACCAGAATGAGATAAATAAAATAAAATGACGTGAATGTCATACATAACTTGCCCGCTATCAATAACTTATCATCCAAGTACCAGTTGTTGAATTAATTAAAAACATCACATTTACAAGTCGCATGTTTTGACAAACAGCTGATCCTGTCAATATTATTTTCGTTAAAACACCTGTCACCAGTCGCCGACCCCTGATAACAGCTTAGTTCTTAATGAGACCATTCAAGTCAATGCGGGGTGGTCCCAGGTTCATATCAAGCATTTTTGAATATTGAATAAACAAATTTACATTTTCAATCAAGATAATTTGATATCGACTCTAAAGCAAGAAGTTAAAGTTTAATTTTGAAGGATTATTAAAGTAACAATAATTTTAACGGTTGTGTAATGTTATTGACAAAGGATTGGATGTGTCATTTTGTGATATCTTTTAATTTCGAGTTAATTTTGTCATCTTACAGAAATATAAATGTTGTAGGCGGCGGCAGCTTTTGATCTTTTATAAATATGAGCTTCATTTCGCTTTTTAAACCAAATATGAAATGGATTTAAATTAAGCAAATAACAAGACAGCTTATAAAACGATTGATTTAGGCAACAATTTTTTTCCATGTCATACTTAATTTGTCAATTATTTCATGTCTCATTTAAATTTCCTCACCAACTCTAAAATAAACAAATAAAACCCCATACTCAAATAAACAACCTATCAACCCCAACTGCAACCTCGACAATATCAAATCTCTCAAATACACTGAACTTAATAAATCACATTTCTCAAGTTGTAGCGATGAAGTTGCAAGGGTTGTGCAGCAGGTGCAACCATCGATCAACGTCGCTCCGTCGTGACAATTTGACGTACGAGACAATCCGGCCCATGCAAAATGGGACGCGTAAACTGTTCTAGGGTGGGGTTACATGGACGCTTATTGTGTAGAAGTTAAAATGGCATATTCTTTTTGTATTTGGTAGTAATTTGAGAATGAAAGAAAATACAAGATATGTATGGTTATGGATTTTCAGCAGAAAACAAAAAAGTTAACACAAAAATTTACAAAGTAGCTCTGGTAACGGCGATGATTAACTTAAATTAAGTATAAGAGATGCTTATACATTTCTAAATAGATACATATAATAGATAAATTACACCCAGACAGGACAAATGGTCGCGCTCATCACAAATTCATTACAATAATAGGAACCTGTGAGTTGTAAATTAATAATTATAGTACTTCGGAACAGTTAATTTTATATAAAAATAACTATTTCAATTCTAATATAGTATCTGCTAATTTTATTCGAGTATCCCAAAAAAAATTCTCATGCCATCTCATTGCTCCAATCATAAATTCACCGCATGTAAGCCTTACCAACGTAACTTTGACAATTTACATCGCAAATAGATGCGAGGTGTCATGTCGGGGGTCGATCAAATATTTCAAATAGACTCCATTTAAAACTAAGTGGATTTTTAGGGGTAGCTGGTGTAACTGTAGCGAAAATTGATGCTGTCAAAGGAAGCTTATTCAATCTGCGGCTTATTAATCAAAAAGAGGGTCTGTTACTTGGTACGGAACCAGTATTGTTTGCTTAATGAATTGTTAAGTGATTCGGTTTATTAAGCTCAGGTTGTCGTTTTAGCTAGGTTGTAGAAGTTTAGTTTTTTATGACAGTTCTTGCGTAGTAAAAATTTGTTTTGCCAGGAGATTTGTAGAATTTTTACTGGAGATTTTTTCTTCTATAATGTGATCCAAATTGTTTTAAATAAGTTCAATCTTGTTAGAGAGTTACAAAAAACTTGATAATTTTTAGATAACTTTAAGCAAAAAGTTTACAGAAACTTTTTAAAAACACTTTGTTGAAATTACCTTGACAATTGAGTTCAGAATTCAAAAAGTTTGAACACTAAAATGGACTTTAAAGATACGTATATAGTACCAACAATCGATTTTTTTGTAGCTGTCTCGGGTCAATAGCTTTTATTAGACATACTAAACAAACAAGCACTGTAAAGTCCATCAGACACTCTATTTGAACATCCGTTAGTAACACAAAAGCAAAAAATCCAACAGGGTTTTTGTCTCAAAGACAATGACCAAAAAATATCACTAAGGATAGCGTCGAAAAAAAAATCTATTGATCTCTATAATCGAAATGTCATCGGCGCTCCGAGAAAGCAATTTGGCGGATTGGGGACCATTATTATGTATAATCACGTTCCGAACTCGATTCGTATTGTCATCGTCAGGAATTATGCAATCGATGGATCGATGTCCAACGATTCGAACGAGCATCGATTCGATTACATGCGACAGATGTCGGTGAACGTGACGAATTTCGACTAAACGATTACTCGATTAAAACATCTTACATCCTTTATTGTTCTCAGACAAATTAGAACTTTGTTTCATTGTTTCTAAGTTGGTTTTCCTGTGTGGTGGTTTCTTAGTGTTTTCGTTGGGGTTTCGTATTGGTAATCAGTCGGTGACCGCAAATTGTTGTCCCTCGATCAGACGTTGCCAGGAAATTACAATTTCGATTTTTATTTCACGAGCTTATGTAGACAATTTATGGTAGTTAGATAAAACAGAGGTAAAATGTAAATGTGTAAAATAAATTAGAAGATTAAAATTATTAACAAATTAATATTTTTGTTAAGGTATAGAATACTGAATGATTTTAAACTGATATGTACTTAAATGTTTGTTTTGTTTATTTTTTAATAAAAAACTAATCATAAGCTACGTAGAATATGAACCTATACCTATCACTTGTGGCAATAACATACACAAACTTAAAAAATATATCTAAATATTAACAAAACCAACGTAATTTACAAAACTATTTCAATAAACATATTTCAAAGTAACTTATTATTTCACAAATAAAAATAAAATAAATTCAATATTTTATCTGAAACTTGCATATACTGATAGATGTATTGTTTTTGTGAATGTCATCGCGAGCAATGAAGGCTGGGCCGCAAACGATCGCGGTTCCCTTTGTATTTAGCCGTTGGAACTCCTGCGCAAGACATAAGTGATAGCGGGTTTGTAACACCTGCTTATTAGCTATAACTTTAAAGAACTATAATTTCAGAATGTTTGCTAACGGGTGTGCAGTCACGAGTAAAAACACATCAGTTACACACTCGATTAAACAATTGAAGTTTAAGTTCTAGGTAGTCAAATGATTTATGAAGTCGTGAAATTTTGCTAGTGAATAAAATATTGTATGTGTAGCTTACAATATCAGGAATATTCTATTAATAGCTACAGAATTTTCGCATAAAAAATCTAGTGTAACTGTTTCGGTCGTTAGTGCATATTTCACAGTAGTCAAAAGATTATTCTTCATAGAAAAATAATGTACAGAAATTCTGGCAGAGAAAACACAAATACTTATTAACTGTGCAAAGACAAGTTTTGAGTTAAAACAACAACTCTAATATCTATAAAAATAAAGGCTCTTGAATTAAATTATTTTAATTTGATCGAATTAAAAATCTACTTTAATCATAGGGTTAATACCAATACAAAATAACTCTTCTACCATTACGAATCGCTGTAAACCTTTGACTTATAACCCAAATATTATTAAATCGTCAACGCGTGTGATATTGGTTTCTTGGTGTTCCGATATTCTGTTTTTGTTCCTTTACATTTCCTTGTACTTGACATATTACGTTATAGCATTGAGTTAGATTTCATAACTAAGAATTGTTTAAAGGTCACCGTAATTGCGCATAACGTTGAAACAATGGGCGGGGTTCTTACTTGGCATAACCAGGCAGCTTTCTAACAACTTCTTTAATTTACTCCTATTACTAAGTAATTTAATTGGCTTTTTCTATTCAAGATACTTAGATTCTGTACTATTTTGAAACTAGTGTAAGTTTTTAATGGTGAAAACGCCTCCAAAATTTTGCTGACGTTGCAAGAAGGATACAAGGATTTGTACCCTAAAAAAACATCTAACGATACGATGACATGCAGTAGCCAATAATTCTCCTTCCAACAAAAAACCGAACAATACGAGTCGAATCGTCGGCGACCCATCACTCAAACAATTGTTACGGATGTCCCATCACTAGCTTATACGTCACTATTATTCCCCCTTAAAAAGATAAAAAGAGAGGAATATTTAAAAATATCAAACGTATAAGATTTGGAACATCATCGCGGGAGATATATCATCTTGTCATAACATTTCGGGTCAAAGGAGAGGTTCTCTTGATAAATTGCAGTTCAAATTTGGTATAATGTCTTTTTCACTATTGAAACGGTGAGTGAATGACGTCAGGATTTGGGGTCGGATGTGACCGTTGCTGAGATGTGGTGTTAAATAGATCTGTGTTACTTGAGAAGGGTGGATTTTTGGAGCGTTACTGGTGATTTTGAAGAAATTTTCTCCATTAGTATTGGCAATAGTAGGACAACTACTTCAACATCTTGATGTATCACACTGTTTTATCCTTTACACACTCTTTTCACTACGAAATCTTTAGTAAATCTTCTTTTACAAATTAGATTTTGCTCTAAAATATTTGCTCGCTAAATTGCCAGAATTAGTCCTTTTACATTTTCTTGACCAAGCTAAAGTTCATGATCCACCAAAACTACCACTAAATCGACCACCCAAAAATGTTCAGCGTTCATTAAGCAAGTAATCTTAGTTTAATATGTGTTCGGTTCCAGGTCATTAGTAGAATCATTTGTCAGGGACACCATTACGTAGGCAGTAGGCTCCATTGAAAGACGGATGACAAATTGTACTCCTCAGATATAAGCCGGGATTAGAGATGTGCTTGCGTTTTTTACCCTTAAAAAGTTGGTGGAGATCGTGTGGTTTGGGGTGTTTGGCTAGTGTGTAAAAATTACTTGGATGTACATAGGTGCATGACCAAACAGTTGCAGTAGATTTCTTCTGAGAAATTTCTGAAGCTGTTATGGAATAATTCGTGATACTGGAAGCAAAACATAAAATGTTTAATTGGAAAGAGAATTTCACGATATCATAAATTATTGACTAGGACTTAAACTTTAATTATTTGGCCGTGTATACCTACCTACATGTATTTGCTCGTGACTTGACTCGTAACTAGGTTTTTCCGGGTAGAATTAGGCGTATTTCAATATTTATTCCTTTTTTTTCGGTAAACTTGTGAGTACATAAGACAATGTTACATAGTATTAAAGTAAGACACTTCACATTCATAGGAATGACATTTCTTTTAAACAACAGACGTGACTTTCATTTACAATTCAAGAAAAATGTTAACTCTCAAAGAAATGTCTTTTAAATGATGTCCAAGCTAGATGTACCAATAACCCTTCCCAACAATCGGTCATAACATTTGATCAATTATGTTTATAAAAGTAAAACAAAGGACAAGACAAAAGGCAGATGTTATGTCGAATCGTGTGATCAGGACAACAATGAAACATTTGGTATTTACGACAACTAAAATAGCCAATAAATGTAGACTCAAGTGTCAATATACAAGGCTATCTTTTATCTCATAACAACTTGCCCTCAGATATACGTGACATATTCGCAGCATCACCTTATCTATCCTTAAAACAATTGACTGTTTTGGCATTTCCCATCATTTTCGTGTCAAAACGTCAAACTGTCGTTCTCATAAGGTAGTCGGCTAGCAGATGCTGTATAAAACAAAAAACAGTTATGTCAATTAGAGAACTGCTAATGAGCGATCGATTACAACCAGTTCTGTTTTTGACTTTGAAGTCGCCGCCAACGTCTCAATTGGTTTTCAATTTTTTCGTTCAAGATCGCTAATTTTAACGAGTTGAGTTAATTCTTGCGGTTGTTTTCGAAAAAGGCGGTATTAAGCGTTTATGTGGCATCGACCTGGTTGAATGCGGTCAATTTAGTTCATTCAAAAGTTTTTTCTATGGAGGACAGTAGTTAGATGTTTTCAGTTCAGAATCATCATAATCATTTAGATTTTTCTACATTTTAGACGGCAAACGAGACTTATTCGCGATATTATTCGATGTTTCTTTTCTCCCGACGTTTCGATCGATTTTTCTTTCAAAACCCTATAATAACTTTAATATTTTATATCCCTGCCGTTACATTTCAGCTGTTTTCTGCAAAATAATTTGTGCTCTAGCGTTTACAGTCCGACATACTCGAATAATAAGATTTATCAAAATATTTTCAAAGACAACTCTCCTCTCCAAACCTCACAATCTAAGAACCCATATCCCATCTACATATCCAAGTCGTTTCTCCCACTTCCCAATAGTCAAGGAGCTCACGCATCTCAACAGATCTCAGCGCTCATTACGTATTGAGGTCCATACATCATCGTCATCGTTCTGCAAGTCATCAGCAGGCTGTCGGGTTTGAGGAAGACCCTTTTACTTTTGTGTATGATGGTGGAGTGTAAGCTGTGATGCTGGAGAAAGATTGAGTCGCATGAAATTGTAATATTGGCCGAAATGTATACTATAATAGTGTGTAAGGAATATTTAGTCAAAATAGAAAATATGAACAGGTATTTGAATTGAAATGAAATGTTGCTTTTCAAGTTAAGTGAACAAACGAAATATTGAAATAGTTTGATGTTGAAATTTAAAACGTTTTAGTAGCCCTATTATGAAGTTAAACGGCAATGCATAATATACGTGTAAAATTATCACATGTAAATAATATAATTATACTTAAATATTAGAATACAAAATTTTCTTCCTTTATTTCTCCTGTACATGATTTTTAAAAGCGCTCTTCATACTCTCTTTTAAAAACTAACTTGCTGTTCATAATTGTTTTTTAATTTTACTCACCAACCTTGTATACATTGTGGGACGCATTAAAGTTATTGAGAATTGAGTATTATTTCTTGAAAAACAGCTCAATACTAGCATTTATAACAAGTATCCACAAACATAATATTGTCCCTATACCTATACTTAGTTTCATCGTATACATCATTCGTAATTACATTGGTTACCTTCAAATAAACTGTCATTTACAATTTGTTTCGCTTTTCACAGTGCATATCATAGCAAGCTCTTAATATATTACATGTTGACAGATAGACAGGTGTACTTTAATGATGCTATGCATTTAAGTTCATATTTGTAGTTATAGTCACTTTCATGGAAGGACAAACTAGATAATATATTATTATAGTACCTATAGCTCGTAATACTCGAAGAAAACAGCAAAAATATTATGTCCTATTTAATATTTTAGTGCACTCAGAATCGAGAAGTTTTACAATATTTATTTTACTCCCGCACTAAGGAACATAATCCTATTGCGAGGTTCACAGGCATTCAATTTACAGAAATACCCAGGCTCAGAACAAGCATTTGTGGATCGCACAAATTCTTGTCCTACAGGGGATTGAACCCACGACACGTCGCGCACAGCGGTAATTAACGTGGTGAATTATACTACTCGGTTATCCGTCAATATTGTTTCTTATTTAACACTTGTCCACTTTTTGGTTGCACTAAAGTTAGTACAATCAAAATCGAGAAGCTCTAGAATATCATTTTCAAAACTTAATTGAGAACAAATTCTAAGTCAAAGATAAAGCATGGTGAACATAATACATTTAGTAAAAAAAATGTTCTGAAAAAATGTAGACACTACAGAATAAATCAAAGTACTTTTTTACTCACAGTAGGTACCACTTAGTATATTAAGCAAGCAGTCATTACCAATAATAATCAGAAGGACAATCTCAATGTCTTCAGGATATCTCGAATAAACTGCCTCATCATCTGATCGTCTGAGGGTCATGAAATATGTATGCGTGACGGAGAAACGGACAATCATGGTGGTGTATGTCATTACTTTCGGCTGTTTGATATTGATTCTTTTGGTTTTGGTATAGAACTGTGGTAGAATATATAAATGTAGATATCCACGACTTTTAAACCATGCCATCTATTCTTAAACTAAGCAGAGTTTGTGTTATGATTACTCGGCAACTGATAAACACACTTATATATTTCTAAAAACATACATTATATAGTATAAATTACACCCATCACACAAACATTTGCCCCAGGTGAGAATCGAACCTCTGGTTTAGCAATCAGGGCCACTATCCGCTAGATCAACAAGCCAGTCGTCCAATATCAGTACGAAAGAGGATTTAAGAACGCCATTTCTTATTGTACGGTAGGTAGGTAATATTTAAATTCTGTATTAAATATTTAAATAAAAAGCAAATGGGAATCGAACCCAGGACCCCTAGTATAACAGTCAGGGCCACTAACCACTAGACCAACAGCCCCGTCTTAATATCCAAATCTTAATATTATAACCAACACGTATCCCATGGGAACGCCATAACGCCACTACGACCTTCTACACCTTTTACCATTATGAAAAGCCGTCAAACGCAGTTGTGCCGCGGTCAACAGGTCTTGCTACCACCATTAAAACCTTTTGATGCTCTCGATAAATATGAATCTGATTGGCATTGATACGAACAGCTTCCATTTGGAAGTTCATTAGAGATGATGGCTGATAGGAAGAAGGAAAACCGTGGAGATGGTTAGTATTTTTATTTCTGTTAAGTGAATTTCTGTAAAGTCTAATTTTATGGTGTGTCATGTTTCTGCGGGTAATATAAATAGTAAAATGTAAAATATTTTGTACTTAGTAGATAACAACGGTTTTGTTAAGCAGTATCGAATCGAGTAAATAGTAGTATGAACAAAAGATTAAGTAGGTAAATGTTTGTGGATTGACAGTCGTGAAAAGACTTGGGGTAGACTTTTTCCCAGCAACAAGTCACTATAGACTCAAAAAAAATATTTTGTATTTAAATTAAAAATAAAAACATATGGCTTTTTTGTATTTAGTTTTAAGGAGTTATCTCCTAATTATTATATTATAACTCTACATCAATCACACTCAAATCAATTTTAGTCGACTCCATAGATTTCCTTCACCATCTCACGTCCCCATTAGTAAGGCAGCACCCTCGCGATTGACGATTCAGCCTTTTGTGGTCAATTTTTTCCACGGCTGTCGTTGATGGAGATTTCTTCGATATGCGCGGCGTATGTCAAACATGCGAGCGCATATTGTCAAATCACTCCGATCAAACGTTGCGCCGGAGTCGAAAAAACTAAGGTTAAAAAGCATCGCATCGAAATCGTTGGAGTGTCCTGTCAATGCATTGCATGATTATTGAAAATGTGAAGTGAGAAAAGGCAGGAAAGTTTAATGGTTGCGTTTGATTTGTGAGTTTGATTAAAAGGTTTTAGCAGTTTGTCTTTTGATGGTTATCTTAAGTAACTTTTGATGCTAGTTTAGTAGTCTTAGTGAATTTTCTACTTACTGTAAGTAAAGCCCGAATAGGTTGTCATTTCCTACGAGCAAAAATCTGTATGTTACTTTCAGGTCTACGTGTTTGTATTGTTTTGTATACAATGCTGTTTTAGTCATTACACTTTTAACTTTATTACATTTATTAGCTGTTGCACGCGGTTTCGTTTATGTGAATGTCGGTTTTGTCTACGAAATGATGACTTTTTTCTGACACTTTAGATAAAAAATTAGCTTATGTGTTTATCTAGCGTTTGACGTACCTTCGTACTAAACATTATCAAAGAAAATCGGTCAAGCAGTATTAGTGTAAAGAGATACCAAATAAAAATATTCTCTCATATTCTCCCCTTTATAATATTAAAACCAACACAGTATTCCTTTTATCCTCAAAATATCTACTTTCCGGCTCGTAGGTTTTCAAGAAAAACAAAACAACTACACCCTTAACCTTCCATAGAACAAGCAACAAAAAGTATGACATCATCCAAAAACATTGCACCTCCTTTCGAAACAAATTAACGATACCGTCGCGTGTCAAATCCATTCCGCATCGCGTTAGGACGTACGAAATGAAACACGGACGCATGTGTCATTGGGACGTAACACCGTTCCGCCTAATTCTTTCGCGTAATTTGTAATGCGAAATAAGGTATTTTGCGAAACATCTAGCATATAGAGTTATGTAAGAAATTGCGGAACTTTAATGTCATATTTCATACTTGTAATGTATCTTAAAGTACTGGTCAAGTGTGAATCAGGTTCGCGTACGAAGGGATCCGTATCATTGTATCTATAGAAATAAATAAATAAACCAGCCTATACACGGCCCACTACTGGGCACAGACTAGACTACGTCCCTAAAGGTTTTAGCATTGACCACCACGCTAGCTCACTGCGGTTGGGCGATTTCAGATTTTAATCCAGGTTTCCCCACGATGTTTCCCTTAACCATTTGTCAGTAGTGTCTTAGAATAATTTAATTGGGAGAAGGGCAGGAGAATGATGATGATGATGTCTTAGAATAATTAAGAAAGTTCATGTAACTTTGAAAAAATCACGTTGGTACTTGCCTGTAATGCAGATCCAACCTGCACCTCATGCACACAAATCCATACGGAACAGAAAGGCCACCACGAAATCTTTTCATTGTATTTATAGAAATGACAAAAAAAATATGTTTGTTATTGAAATGCTTATTTTATTTCATTCTTTTAGTTTTCGTCGTGTTAAAGCAGTAAAAAACACATCATCAGTGAAAATGTCACCAGTTACTATCACGGTTAATAAGATACAGCATGGTGACATACGGATAGACAAAGTGCGGTATTTTAGTAATAGGTTTTATCCTTTTGGTTAAGGAATCCTAAAACAAAGTTAGATGGAATTTCAGTATGTGATGTTTGCAATGGCTGAGGTCATAGTAATTATTGTTGCTCATAAATTTGTTATGGGAGGCATTTTTATTGTTAGTACAAGTAGTGTTGATTACTTCACATAAAACACACAAAATCTATTTTTGTGAATGTACCTATACCGGGTACTTGGTATTTACAACTAACTAATTACTCTATAGGTATCTATGTAAGTTTACATTTCAAACAAAACGGCAATGCGTTAAGTTCTCTAGCTAAGTAACATTTCTACAATAGCTATCATTTATTGAAACCGCTAAATTGTATGGAAATGCCATTTCGATACGATAAATCACGTGACTTGGCCTGACCTGTCTTCTCTATACATTTAAACGTTTTCTATTGATAACGATCGCTAACGATTGCAAAAATGATATTTTGCTAGACTAGAGAGTCAGTACCGATCACTCTTTGTGCTAATCGTGAAAGAATTACTCTTGTGTTCTTCTTCTGTTGCTAGAAGAGCATGTATGTAAAACTCATGGGTCTTAAAAATCATAATACCTAATACCTGGTGCATTTACAACCATTTCCTTTAAAATCAAGGACAAACTATGAATTAAACATCCAACAAACTAATCAAAAGTAATTCCCAAAATCCCCCGATCAAATTGATAGGCGTAGTACACACGACCACGCGTTAACACCTCCGCGTTATGAATAATCGAAACGCGCGAACTCGCCCCCGGTCATGTGTACATAGCCTATGAATAGTGTAGGATCCCAGGTGTGAGCTAGCTTACCCTACGTGTTTGTTTTTGATAAAACTACGGGGATTTTTGAATGGGTTTTAGGGATGGATTAAAGTATTCGAGGTAACATGTGTGGTTTAAAAAAATGTTTGTGAAGTTTTGAATTTATAGGTTTACGTGGCAGAAAGGATTGGTTGTTAGAAAGGTAGGAACTACATTCAAGAAGTGTAAGGAATAGGGCAATTGGCAAAATTGCGTTTTTATTTAGATATTTAATAATCTTCTGTGCATAAATTTATTAATATTAGAATGTTGTAACACACCTACCTCGGTTTCAACATTTTCAGCCCTTCTAGGCAAATAACCGTTCTACCGTTCTAATAACGTCTTTAGAAAACGCTGACATGTATGTATATAAAATGACAATTCTTTTCGATCAGTCACGTGACTTCGACCTGTCATCCCATACATTTGGAATTCTTTAATAACGTTAACGATTGTAGATATGTTACATCTTACTAACTTTACTTCTTAATGTAACTTGCCTAGAGGTTCGAATTTACCGTATTAGTTGTTGCTGAGGTAAATTTCCATAATGTGGTGTCATTTCTTACCCATTTTTGGTACAATTATTCTGTAATGAGAACAGTATTCCGTAACGATCTGCCTTCCAGGTTTAATATAAAGCAGTCGACGTTCAAGACCTTGATTACCAAGCATTACAATAATATACCCAAAGTACAACTTATGTCGTCAAGGTAATCAGAATCTCACTTAAAAAAAACGCAAAACATCTGCCAAAACTGTTAAATTGATCGTTTTTCCGCTTGACATCCACACCCATCCAATTCCAATATCAAGCAACGTGCGCTTAACCGATCCCCTGAGGTTGCTTGACATTAAAAACATCCCGCAAAACACTCGTCGCCATGTAACTCGACTAATAACCGTTTACGCGCATGCGCCGTGGGCGAGGCGCGCGCGCACCTGATTGATGCGTTTATAATTATGGCGCGCTTTTGCGCTCGTTGCGCGGGAAATATTATTTGCGCGGCATAATGCCGACAACGTGTGATTGCATGCGATGAAGATGCTTCAAGCTAAGTTCCTTTAAGGTTAAGAAAATTCCTTACTGGTTTTTAATGTCGTTATTTATAAGCAAAATATAACCACTTAGATTTGATGAAATGTCTTGTGCGTCCATAAAACAGATTCTATATTGAAAAGGCCATTAAAAATACTTTGTAGGATAATAACCTGTTATTTATTAACCGACTGCGGCTAAGCAAAAAGGGAGTTATTTATAAGCTTAGAAAAGACGAATAGAATCTAGTTACTACAGACTAAGACTTAGTTATTGAGAACGAAGGGCTGCTATGAAAGTTATGAAAACGAATTAACTAAACATAGACTTTATCAAAGTTTTACTAAGTGTTAATAATTGAGAAGAAAGAGGGACTTTTAGATAAAGTTAAGAAAACTAGAGGCTCTTGAGGCTCTACGTAGAATAGATGAAATTTTGGTGAAGCAATTTCAATTAACTTTAAATAGAAAAATATTCCGCGACTTTTCACACAGCGCCATCTAGTCTCAAACAAAGCAGAGCTATTATTATGAGTACTAGACAACTGATAAACGTACTCATATACTTCTAAATAAATACATATTTTAGATAAATTACACCCAAACCTGCGTAGAAAATCACTCTTAGGTATAACGGTGTAACATACGTACATACGCACACAATTTCCTCACATTTAAAAGTATTGTAGGATTCTATAAATTTAATGTTTTAGTACAAAACAGACTTTGATCAGACTCCTTTCAGCATCTATATGTTATGGACCAAGTGATAAATTGGGCAGTATACATTATGCCCGGGCACTATGAATAATGCCCAGCATCATCGGGCTAAGTGATTAATTACTACCTTAACTTCATTATTATCGTATCGCTCGGTCATTATTATATTGCTAAATGATAGTTGGGCAATTTGATACTAATGCTATATTTAAGTTGTATCAAGCGCTAAATAAACCATGGCTGCAATTGGGGACACCGTAAGAGTTCGAGTTCCGATGTTGATTGCGGTCGTAATGATGGAAGAAATAAAAAAAACCTAACCTAACGTAACCTAAATTAGGTGAGGTTTTTTTTTATTTGTCAAAATCTATATTTATTGAGGTGAAAACTATCATTTAGCAATATAATAATGACCGAGCGATATGATAATAATGAAGTTAAGATAGTAATTAATCACTTAGCCCGATGATGCTGGGCATTATTCATAGTGCCCGGGGCATTATGTATATTGCCCGCATTAATCACTTGGTCCATAACATATACATAACTTCATTCTATAGCCGTTTATACTTAAATAGAATATGTTGCAATATGATTTGTGAGGTGTATCACTGTGGCTCCATTGTCTTCCATTGTCAACATCAGATGCATATCTCGCTACGAATTTATTGCTTAATAATACATAATAATGGGTGTACGAGATGATGTGCGAAACAAAATATAGGTTAGATTCAAGGTAAGAAAGAGAGAGATATCAAGGTTGAGATTGACTCGTTAAGTAAGACTTATTTGAATGTAATTAGAGCTGGTGTTAAGTTTTCGGTTTGATGCTTTGGGAAAATAGGTTGCTCAACTTTCAGTACCTACCTATTTAAAAATGTGTAGTTTCTCTAGAAAGCTGTGGCGAGATGAATAAACAGTAAACCGCTAGGACTGGTTCGAAGCGGCGCATGATAGGGAATCGTGGAAGGCCTTGGGAAGGCCTTTGCCCATCTGTGGGACTTTAAAGGCTGGTGGCAAAAAATAGTTTGCCTTATCTAGAATGTGAAAATTGCAGTATCTCTGATAGAAGTGAATAAGAAAAGAAGCTACAAAAAAAAAGGAAGAGAAGACTTACTGCTGAAATATTAAGTCAAGTTAAAATTCAGTTTCAAATATTTTCCGTTACGTCCCGTGATGAAATCCAGGATCCTTCTAGAAACTAAAATCTTCCTTTAAATGTCTTTTGCCAGTCAAACAAAAAGTACACTTTAAACTAGGGAAACTCAAAACCAGTATTACAACCACTAAAAAGGTCTCATAAAACTGGCATATTTTTAAATACACCGCTTACGTTAATACCTCCAGTTGTAATACATCACTAAGTCTGAAAAGACATTTACTGGCTAATGATAATAGTGACAAATGTCTGCAATTACTCTTGTTCCCGAGATCCACGTTATGTGGAAACATTTACAAGACTTGTCACTGTCATATTGATAATAACTCACTTTATTCTGAAATTGGTTTATGAGAATTTTTGATAGAGCAATTATTTTCTTTGCGTTTTTTTAGCCTAAATTCGTTGTTTGCAGATGACCAAAGATCTCCTCTTATCTTCGGCCATAATCAACAAAATCTCCTCCTTTTTGAAGTCATTTGATAAAATATTAGTTATAGGAATCAAGTTCTTCATAATTTGTCAAAAGTTGTCCCAATACTCCTTTATCCACAATATTTTTTCTTTAAAAACAATATTACCTCCTTATTATTGTTTTATGCTTTAACTAAATAAAAGTTTTTTTATTACTTAAGTACTTGGTGTTCGGTGGTACAATACGTATTGTCGCCCTATTACCGATCATTACTACTGTAATAGGTACTTGTTATTACTTCTTTGTCATTAATAAAGTTGTCTACTTTAATTTAGATTAATGTACACAATGACGGACGATTCGGCACGCTAGGTTTTGTATCAAGTGTAATATTATTTGAAGAAAGTCGACTACCAAATTACGTAGTCATTTGTTTTCGAATCGAATCCATTTTTGGTGAGTGACGTTTGAGTGTGTTTGAATGTCTTGTGTGAAGTGTAGGTGATGTATTAGTAATTGGTGCAGATAATGTAAGCTGTAAGCTATACTGTAGTAGTTTTCTCGGTGTCAAGTTTTTTATGATATTCGTTTTTCCACTTAGATAAAAATGAGAGCATTTTTTTTAGTTCTTTTCTTTGTTTATATTTAGTGTGCGTAGTATGTACAAGTAAATCAGTGTACTGTTTGACGTGCCTTCCGAAAAAAGGAGCTGCGATATTTGTTTCTTAAGGGCATACAACATTCGAAAAGTCGGTACGCGATTTGGGGATCGAACTCGAGACCTTTGCCTTGGCAGTTCTACGTTCTTTACCACTAAGCTATCACAGCTACAGCAAGCATCATTATGTCAATTTAATAGAGCTAAGTTGAAAATACGCAATCTTTACGGTAGGTACTTAAACCACTGACTAACCAACGCTTTGGTCACTTTACAACAGAAATACCAATTCAAACGATTGTAACAAGTAATTCTCGGAACGTTAGTGTCGCAGCCCAGTCGTGACATTTACGAATTGCCTCCAAATGTCAAAGCAATTTCGTATCGATTTGTTATCGAGTACTGCACTAGCTGAAGGCTATGGACTGGCCTTGGAGTAACTACGGTTTTAAGGCATTTGAATGGTCGTTGATGGCGGGTTGAGTAATATTTCGGAGTAATAGGAGTATGTAGAGGTTGGACAGCTTCGGCAGTTCTCTAGAAATATGGAAAACACGCGGTTTTAGAAGTTAGATGCCACTTTACGCTATAAATCGTGCTTTGTAGCTTTCAACTTCCACAGATTCACTTTAGAACATCATCAAAAGGTATTGGTGCCTTCTGGAAAGTGAATCGAGGGCCCTATTGTTCGACTGTCGTTACCACTGAAGAAGTAATACACTGCTTTACGGTGTGTGGCATTCCGTCTAGTCCCATTGCCAAAATATTACTTCATGATCTGGTAGAAGCACTTCTGTGATTGTTTGTATATGTTTATGTTCCTTTTTATTCTCCGTAGGTAGATACTGTTTGCAGTAGTTACAAGACCCTCAGATGCGGACAAGCGTGCGTCTACTTGAATGTCAATTGTAGCTTCAGGGATCAAAAGATCAAGCACGATTTTTATTTATTTGTTAATATAATGAGCGGTTATTTACTCTTAAACAAACACACATGAGCTATCGCTATTCATAAGCAAAAATGAAATAAACAAAATATAAAACAGATTGTTATCTTCATTCATTTCTTTTTCCATTGACCTCAGTCTTGCACAAAAAAAATGATTACCTAACATCATTGTTCGTAAAAAATCAATTTCTATACATTCTTTCATATCTCAAATGCTATATTTTGTAATAAAACAACGGTACGTTCAATGACAAAACATTTTGTGCTCTTCAGCTCACGAGGGACAAAGAAAACTGAGCTCTATTTTAACAACATAGGCTTTAAATTGAAGTGTCATGAAAAGAAAGCGAAGAAAACTGTCCCCATTTGTCGCAACGGTAGGCGTGGTGATCCACTAAGAATCAAATTTAAGCAAGCATTCCACATGCTGTTACGTGTAACCTTGTGTAAACGTTATAAGGTTGAAATTGCCTTAGCCAGGTTGTATTTATAAGTTGGTCAAGTGTAAGAGGTAAGCGGTCAAAGCAATTTGGTTGCTCGCTATTAGAGATTCGTATGTCATTACATAGCTCATAGTGCGTGAATATAAAATGGAGGTTGTGCAACGTAATGGCGCCTGTCTTTGTTCTTTTGTCAGTTTGTGTCATTGAAGAGATGGGTCATGGTGAAATCTTTAATTAAGCTGACTATGTAAAGGCTTTTAGTTTTCATACTAGATTTGGTCTTACTTACCTTATTTGGGTTGTTTTGATTTAATTTACATTATTTAGCTGTGTTTGGTGATGGATTTAAATCTGATTAATATGTTTGAAAATGTTTCTTATTTTGGTCAGTATTTAAATTATTTATTAAACATTTGAATAAATAACAAATTAGATTTTGTAAAGTCATTAATATTGTAGAAATTAATACGACTCTACATTTTATTTTAAAATGATAAAATATTACTTAAAATATTGATACCTAATAGAACTCTTAACAATGAAAATTATTAATTGATCTGAAGATGTTATTCATTCAAATACTTTAATATTAAGAAAAGTGTGAATTCTATGTTCATATACATAATGTATGAACATAACTTTGAAAAAGAAGTAAATGATAGTGTGACGTCTGATAGGAGAGATGACCACAAGTAAAATGGGATAAGGCCAGGAAGATGATGATATTTACATAACTTTAGTACATAGGTAACTTCCCTATCCCCATTACATTGCTATAACAACCGAAAAAATCATACATAACTACATATCTAAACAAAAAAAAACAAAACACATCTTCTGGTACGCAAGTCGTAATAATACGAATTATAATAATTGTCTAAGCGGGCGCGGGGGGCGTGGCCAAATGACAATCAGCGCGACGTAATGAGCGGGTGCGCGCGCGCAGGACAGGTGTGAGCTAGTGACGTGGGAATGTACTTGGTTGTATCGGTGAATTAAGAAAAAAGAGTAGTGATTTTAGGTATGTAAAATTCTGGCTTTTTAAGGTTTCAGTAGGTAGGCGTCTGCATCTCTTTTTATTCTACATGGTGTAAAAACTCCGAATGGATTAGTAGCATTCCCTAAAGTTACTCTGAGTATCATACCTCTAAATATTTTTGGTTTCTGTAATTAACAAATAATGTTTAGCTGTTAAATGTACCTACACCTCGTATTAGAAGCTTAATTTAGAAAATTAGATCAAATCAAAACCGAAAACTAAAAAAAAGCCCACCTTGTCTGATTTAAATCAACCACTTAATTACACGAGCAGATAAATAATTTATAAAATAAATTATAAAAATAGTTAATTTATCGATATTACTCGTCCCAACCCTACGAAGGTATCTAATAGGTGACTATTGTCGCTACGTGTCGAGTCACGCATTCATTACACGTGCGTTGTTACCAACTAGTGTCAAACATCTGGCACTATGGTACTATGTAGCTGTATGGCTTGAATTCCAACACTCTGTATGTTAGTTAGTATTGATACGATATAACAACACTATTCAATTATTGATAGAAGTGTATTGGTATTATGAAATGCTTTTGATTGTGTTAAGGCTATTAGGCCCTGAAACGTCATTTTTAAGCCATCGATGAGTATCACCACACGGTATAAAACAAAGATTTTCAATGTATACTTAGAGCTTTAAAACTAGGCAATAAATTTTGATGTTTTTTTAATAGAATGTTTTATAAAGAAGAGTTATACGTATAATACACCCGTGCGAAGCTGAGACGCGAATAAGCTGAAGAGGAGTTTGAGATTAAAAATAGAGTTCGATCTAAATCAGGTGACATGTTCTGTCACCTTACACTACAGAGCAAAATGTGCTTACACTTCTTTAATTATTGTTTTTATTATGTCACTTATTCCCACGAACACAAATGTAAAACCTGATAGTACTATTTATTTTTTATTATAGAAACAAAATTTTCAGTCCTGTTCCTAAAATTTCAAACGAGACTAAAATAAAAATATGACAATCGTCCACAAAATATGTATACAATTCCTCATCTAAAACATTATTACATTCAAAGATGCTTCCAAGATACCATTGTTAATGCTACTATTGTTACAAAGACGCAATTTCCTATAGCAATGTGATATTAGTCTCAACCCCATACAATGATGGGAAAACGCAATAAAAATGCGCTGACAATTATTTGGTTCAATTGCCCGAAGTGAGTTCAACGGTAGACAAATTATAGACTATATATGTATATGAGATGGTATAGGATGTGAAAAAAATATGGAAAAAAACGTTAATACATATGCTCTGTATGTAAGTTTGTTTCCTGACTGCTTCAATTGGTCAATTAAATCTAATACGTAACTGTTTCTTACGTGTAACGCGTAATGTGATAATAAGTCCCTTTTTAACCAGTGATGCGTAGGTAAATGTACCTATATACTGATGGGAGTATGCGGGTAAAGATTTGATAAAAATGACAGGATATGAGTTAGTTATGACACGACATAAAATTACGTTTCAGCCAAAGCAGACTCTACAAAGTTTGCGTTAGGCTATGTAGAAAAGGAGATAAATATTTACTAAAAATTTTCAGTCTTCAATTTTGCAAAAATAATAATCAAGCTAAAATAAATAGAGTTTTCCAAAATTGTTTACGTTTTCAAGGTGGCTTAAAGCCATTTTCTTTGCTTGCTTAAGATTTTAATCCTACCTTACCATTCTCAAGTAACTGTAACTAACATTTATTCACCAAGTAGCAGGTGCTAATATTGAGGACAATGGCATCCAAGGATTAACTCCAAGGAAACCAGTAAAGAATTGGCACGTGCTCCTCAAACATGGACGTTCCCGAACGTGTCCAGGAAACGTGTAATTTGCAAACAATTGGAAGCTTATAGCTGACCGAGTTACTGAAGTTAACGACACAAATTTTAATATAGTTCAATATTGAATTGTCTCAAACAAATAAAAACGTTTCTTTATTTTCTTACTCGGAATCTCATTTTTTTTCGGTTCATTAATTTTGGAGAAAAAATAGAAACGATGGTTTAGTATTCGGCTGACGATTCCCAATTAAGTTTCTGGTTAAAAGCAAACAATATTCCACCGTGTATGAAACGTTATTTGGCGCTGACATCTTTTTAAAATGCAGTAACATTCAAAAAGAAAATTATAAATGAAAATTACTAAATATTGCGAAAAGAAAAAATATGGGTCCCTTTTTATATCTATATATATATAGTTTAAAATAAAACAATAATTTAAAATTGTAAAAAATAAAATGTCAATTGTAGATTCTGTACATCAAAATAAAAGACATAACCACACCGTATCGATTATGATTAAATTTGAGCACCTTGCCAATTGTCAACCCGAACTTAATAAGTACTAATAACTTATAATAAGTAGAAACCTCATTTTAACGACCAATACAACAGTCAACTGCAATAATTCATGTTTCTACGTGTGTTTAGTGCGGGGGCAATTATCGGCTGGGATCGAACCCTCGCTTACGACCTATAATTGGCAACCAACAGTTTATAAATACAGAGTGCGAGCCATAATGCTGGTTTATGAGATTTTTAAAATAATCATTGTCATACCGAGGAGGACGTCGACGCGTGACTTGGGGAAGTTGTGACTATGGTTAATTGCTATTTGTTTTTTACTGGTAGCTTTTGTTTCTATGATTGGTATAGGTGCTATCTTCTTGAGGATATTGCAAAGGAATGTGTATTGTATTTGACACTCTCTTACATTCTTGTTTTGTTTTTGTTTTCCAGGGTAAAATACTAATGGGGGGATATGTTGAACTCCCACCGACGAAAAAAACACCGGCCCCTTTCTACTACGTAACTTGAACTACACTATACTTGATCATAAAGCGTCTTAATGCACTTGGTGCCTTATTTTATAATTATTATACCTGAAAGAAAATAACATCTAGGTTAAAGGAAAATTCGACACATGCTCTACAAAACCTATTCACCTAATGAGACAAAACAAAAATCGACGCACTCATTTTAAATGGTCACATCTTAAAAAATTACAGAGGTACATTACAAACAAAGGTATGAAATAATTAAAGTATCGAATGTACAGTGTACCCAATTATTTCGTAATAAGCTGGTACAAATTACTCTTAATACTGCGGTAATCTTCTCGTGGCTTTGTACATGTAATCGACATGACATTTTCGAGGACGTACGTGAGCTGTTTATTCCACCTGCATCTGTATTTAGATGTGTCTGTATAAGCCTTTATAGATCTGTCAATGATCTGTTGATGTGATAAATTTTATCGTTCGTTAATGATTGGTGAATAATGTACTTCAGAAATCAGTTGTTAGGCACAGATTTTAACATAACCTTACTTTCACTAAACCTCCTACAACTCAGCTCCCAGATTGTTGCTGCGGGATGTTCGTAAGAGTTACCGCGACTGGCACTTAAAGAGCTCCGGGAGGAACATAGTGGGTTTTAGTCAGTAACAATCTGACACTCCCTCCCGCTGCACCCACAGCAGGCGAGGGTCAATTGATGATTTCCCACGAAAAAAGAAAGAAAATCTCCCAGTTTGTCAAAACTCATAAAAATTTAAATGACGGACAAACAAAATTGAGTCTATCAATTATCACCATTTAGATCTTATTTAATTCCCGGCCCAAGCTTGTATACAACGTTGATAAAAGCGAGAGGCATTAAATGAAACCACATATTCTGTATATCATTATAAGGCTACACAACAAAAATCAAATCAATGTAAGCAATATTTTTATAATAACTTTCGTGAGGATGATTCATACTTAAAACGTTATAACGGTTTACTCACGCGTATTTATCGGGATAGCCCGACTAGTTTCGGACCCAACCGGAGCCAACTAGATAACTATGCCTATAAAACTTAGTCACCTAATCAGGAAGATACAGCATGTTCAAACTAAAAAAAAAACTAAAAAAATATCCTGTGACTAAACTATTGCTTACATTGATTTGATTTTTGTTGTGTAGCCTTATAATGATATACAGAATATGTGGTTTCATTTAATGCCTCTCGCTTTTATCAACGTTGTATAATCGTTTGCGTTTCCATTTGGATGATCTGGGACCACTTATGTGGAGCCAAAGAAGACATTTTCATATATCTAAAGCAGTACTTGTAAAATAATTAAAGATAATACTTTAACTACCTACTTTAAGCTTACTCCGAAATGGAAAATTAACATGTCTTGCCTATGTTTAACCTGTAACACACTCTCACACAACGCTATGAAAACTGTACATTGTTCTTAAAAAGATGCCGCTGATCCTTAAGCCGCAGTTTAATCATTAGACATCGTCAAAAAAGTATTCAGCGGCTTTAAAACTTAAAAGACTCTGTTGTCGGTAAGTAATATCAAATGTGTTTCCAGTACCGCACAGTGTCTAAACAATAAAAGCTTGTCATTTCCACAATTTCACCCCAAGTAATTATTTGGAACAAAAGATTTAAACTGCACCGTCTAGTTAGACTTCGCTTCGAAAACCATAAACTCGAGAAATAGGTGACTCCACATTTATGGCGGTTTTTGAAACGACAAGCGGCCTGTCATTATGCACTAAACTCATCCGCGTTTTATTAACACTTGCAACATCTACTTACGCTTCGGTATCCTTTACGCTTTTGTGACCATTTACTTCGTCATTTTTGAGTTGTCGGGGTAGATATTATCTTCAATAAACTATCAAAGAAAAGTTCACAGCTCTATTGCTATGATTAACTCCATGGATCCGCATGAACTTACACCTGAACTCGTCGAAACTTTTGTAATTGAATTCAGGAAAGTTGCAGGGACAGAACTCTTAACGTTCGTGTAGATAGATTTGGTGCTAGAAGTGGCATTAAATAAATATATTTTTGTATTAATAAAATAATGAAACCTACTTGATGTATAGAAAAAATTTCAGGAGTTGGTACTACTTCATATTTCAGCATTTCGCATAAAACTAATCTTATTTGTTAAACTTCTTTGCTTACTAAAATATTGTTTTTTTAATGATTACGTTTGTGATAGTTAAAAAAAAATGTATAATAAGTGGATTTGTCATTTTTCCATTAATAAAAACAACATCAAAGTTTCGATTTATTTGATTATTATAAATGGTTAGACAACCATTTACTCTTTTTTTTGGAAACCAGTATCGCATGCAATAACTTAACCCTAACCTCCAATTTTGTTTCTATACGTCCTATCTATTCCTTACCTAGCTCTATGTCATTGGACAAAGTTGTTTAATCGTCAGTGTTATAGGCAGTGCCGTGTCATGGGGTGCCAGGTGCTGTACCCCACTTACAGTTAATTGTCTGTTGATTAGTACTAGTGACTAAATTCAGGAGTTACGTATCGGGAATACAGATCTGGAGATGTAAGATGGCCTTGTTGTGATTTATTTGTTGTTTTGAAGATTTGTAGCTTGTTAAGGAGTTGCTAATTTAAGAATTAATTTAGATAGGTCATTAAAAATAGTACGTTATTATTTTTACTATAAAGTTGGAATGAATTATGATCCTGAAATTGAACTCGAATACGGAGGATCTTAATCATAAACTTTGACACATACGGTCAAATGAAGATGTAATTAGTAAAGAAAAGTTCATTTTTTTGTCTGTGTTTGAATATTAGATAGTTGATGTTGGTGTACATTCATTCTAGATTCCCGGTAGCAATTAGATGCTTATACAATTTAGATATCCATGGTGTACTAATGCATACTGTATTGAAAACGATACTTGTAGAGTTTTTGATAATAAAAGGTACCTATTGAAAAATTCATTTTTTTTCTTGTTAGATAGACAACTTTTTGTAACTCATATATTTTTTCCAATAAATAACGGATGTAAAGAACTCTTTAGCATTACTAATATCTATTGTAACTGCCCATCTCTTCAGTATCTACATTCATAGTACGAATTATAATATGATTTGACTACTATACGCTGTTCAGGTAGACAAAATCTTTTTTTTTTCTTGGGAAATCAAATGACCCCGCCCGCTATGAGCGGGAGGCAGTGTCAGACTTTTACTGACTAAAACCCACTATGTTCCTTCTGGAGCCCTTTGAGTGCCGGGGTCGCGGTAACTCTCACGAACATCTCGCAGCAAGGTAGACAACATCCTTACATATTAAATTACCTAAACAAAAGGCATAAATATCGAAAGTATTTAATTGGCGTTACCCTCTTCGTTAAAAACACACATTATTTCCCTTGGGACGTGAAAGTCGCGGATTTCATAACTCAATGTTTACCCGCTACTAGGTAATTAGATCGAGACGTGATTTCGTACGGGAAGCCCGAATTAATATCAATGTTCTTTGTTGGGACTTCTAGGGATGTGCTGGGTTGAAGGGGTTGTCGATACTTAGTTGAGCAATATCATTAAAGTGAAGAATAATCATACTGGAAATTTTTACGTTGAGTTATTTTTTAAATATATTTCAGTCTTTAAATTGCTTTGAGATTTTAGGTATCCTATATGGCTTTACCACTTAGAATCTAAAACTTAAAGACTGAAATAAGAAGAAGAAGAAGAAAAATCAGATAGATGTGTAAAATAAGAAAGCTCTTTCAATGCTCTAAAAAAAAACATTTAAAAAGATGTCTTGATGGTTAATTCTTTATATTTAAAATAGTTATAGTTTAGTATAACTTTAGTTTATATCATTACATCGATGCATTTGTCATAGACAATGTCATAAATACTTTTAGAAATAAACAAAAACTAATCTAAATACCTGCTTTCAAGAATATCGATAAATCCTAGCCCATCACTATTCCTAAGGAAATTAAGACAAATGCTAACGCCGGCGGAGGGTCCGGGTTCGATCTCAGACGGGGCATGACAAACTGTCTATGACATACATAATTTTGTAACGGCTTCATTATTAAGTCATGAACCGAGGGGAAACCTGTCTAGGAAACATATTTTGTACTAATCAATGTCACTTAACGGGATAAAGTTACCTTTAATATCTTTGTTTTGATATTAGCTTGATGTCTTTTGTTTTTGGGAAATTATTTAGAGTTTTTTGTTGGTGAATCATCGCAAGTGACGAGAGTAGACTCACATCAACGCGATAATTGGGTTAAAAACACTTCTATCCACAAATTATTGAGCAATTTGTATTAAGAACAACACTAATTTGTCGAAAAATTTGGGTATTCCATTCTAAATTGTCATCAGCTGATCAAAATTTGTATAGGAGAATTACCTTTCTAATAAACTACACAACTTTATCGTCTCCTTACATTTTATACACATGTCTTTGAGTATAAAAAAATTACCAAAAGCAATCTGCTATTTAAAAGGGTTAGAAAGGTAACCCTTTTGGAATAACAAACAGAAGTGTCATGGGAGTACGGAATTGAAAAAGTCGCGATGAGTAAACCTGTAGCAACGTCCCGATAGGCCAATAAAACATCTTAGACACTGGCACTTAAATCATACCTTATTTATTTGTATAAAAAAGTTAAAGTATTATACGCACGACACTAGTTTTATAAAATAACAAGTTTTGACATTATTTTTAGTAAGCTTTAAATTTTTTAGGTATTTTTTGTAATAAATTTTCTATCAATTGCGTAGCACGGCTTCTTCTTCCATACATTCCTATCTGACTAATCTCGCAAGTAAAACTCGTTGCAACCATACTATATCATCTTTCACAACAATCTCTACATTGTTTCTTTGATCATCCTCTTCTCCTATGTTCTTGTTCTTTAAAGTCATCTGTGTCTTATTTATTTAAGTGTTATTAGTTAATTTTGGAGTTTAAAGATACATACATAAAATTGGTCGTGATCTTTTTTTCTCACCAGTAAAAATATTTGCTACCAAATTTCAAATGTAAATTTATCATGTCGCTTAATATAATAACCAAAAACACCATTGAAAATTCTTCTCAAATAGCTTAAAAACTTAAAGACAGTAATTTGTACGAAAACATCTAAACTGCTTTATAAAGACCAGGTTTAAGAGCTCTTAATACCAATTTAATCCTTGTAAGGAAGGGTCAAGCTTTATTGGCATGGATCTCGGTAGCCATAAAATTATAAATTCTACTAAATATGTCATAGCCCGAGGAAAGCCATTTTTTAGATTTAAATATTTAGAAGGTTGTTATAATATTAAAATTCAAGGACTTTGAAGGTCCCAAATTGTTGAATTATGAAAAGTATGGGCCTTCTGTAGGGCTCGAGATTCAACCAGCAATAAACTATTATTATTTTATAGAATCTCTGTTCCCATTATAGCGTTAAGAGAGATTTTGAGATCTTTATCAATTTAAAGACGATCAGTTGATTGATCAGGAGAATCAGTTATAAGTTTAAATGTATCTAATACTTAACCAGTACTCGGGTCCTGACTGTAATTTTAAGGAGAGTCGCCTGCAATATTAAACGTTTACGATTATACAAAGACTCGACCGGCTGATTGTTGTACTGTATATCATAACACCTAACTCCTGGCAATCTACTCAATGAATACAATAAAGAGTACTTTACTTTACTAATATACCGTAACAGGGCATCATACTATCGCGTCTTTAGTATATTGTAACGGTACAGGAAAATATTTGGTATCTACTGGCTTGGCTAAAATGCATTATTAAAAGACATAATATGCTCAATGTTTCAAATACAAATTTCCTTGATCGAGTAAAAAATTACGATTACACCACTAACATCAATAGTACATTCATACAAATATCATTAACATTCGGAAGCCAAAGCCAATCCCGACCTAACACAACGTACCACGATGCACCGAGGTCCCAGTTATCGGTAATAAACCGTTTGGGGACCAATCAAGCCACATCAAAGGGTGCAATAACCATTGGTCCCGATCGGAATAGGACCAATTACAATGTTAAAAGCGCTCGCGCCGCGGGGCTCACATGGGAACGAAATTTGAATTTGAAATTTCGGGACCAATTTACCTTGAGGTGCAAGGCGACAGATACCGAAATGTAGTGTCGGGAAACGAGTGATCAAAATGTAGTATATGTGAAGATGAGTAAGCTGAAAGTGTAAGGTTTAAAAAAAAAGGTTCGAACAACAGATTTTACTGGATTTTAATTTTTATATACCTGTAAATAATTTATATAGATGAATATTTCTTTAACCAAGAAGCAATGTAAACGGGTAAGCCAATTATGATCATGTATGTTACAAATTCGAGTACACAGTTTGATCACACACACTAAGATGAAAATTCCCGATACTTTTTGATAGACGCGACGATAGTTTTCCTTTTTGTTTTTCAAGGCTTTTATTTTTAATTTCAATATTACTTGTCTTACTCGTATGGATTCTACGTTCAATCTAAAACCCATTCATTTAAAATCTATATAGCATTATGTTCCATTGAACCTTGCCATTGACTATACTTACTATACTCTACGTATATTCTGTAATTCTAAGGTATACTGTGTAAGAGTCACAATATTAATATCGGGTCGCGTCGCGCATCTCCCGAGGGGTTTCTAAATCATCCGTCCCTGTCGCTCCCTTGCGCCCGGCGCTAACCTGCGACGCTTAGTGTGGATACGACAGGGGATATATTGTGCCTTGTTAATGTTAAGATAACTTAAATATTATAAGATCATCTAACATCGATATAAAAATGATGATTAAGTAATGTCATAGATCTAAAAGTTAATATTCTAGCACAGACAATTCAAATTTTGGACTCGTCTTAAATAGACATAGTCAAAAAATTATATCTTTGGATCTCCTATTTCTTGAATAAATAAGAGTCATCTACATCTTTTTTTAATCGAAATTACTGTCTGGTACTGGGTTGAGTTAAGTACCTACATATTTTGTCTTTTCACTAAAGTGTTTTGAGTTTAATTAAAATTGGATATGCTTAGAGTAAAACATTTTTTTTTCAAGATACGTATATCAATATCAATCAATCTAACAAATACATCTAAACCAACCAACTTAAAATAATACAGACACAATTCATATTACCCTGCATAAGGGTATATCCACATGAGCTAGCGCAGCCGCATCGCCCCCGGTAACATTCGCTTTACGGTGTAATTTTTCTTATGTTATTTATTTATTTATTACGCTGTGAGTGATCTATATCACGTCATATCTTACACTCTTGTAAATGGGCCAGCATTTATTCAGACGCGCCGCTGTGCTAGTGTGGTGTGTCTTTTACTTACGTTTCTTCTTGTGTAATTATTTCGGCTTTGTTAAGCCGAATTTTGTTTGGCTCGTGAAGGTAACGTATTTAAAAGACGTGTGAAGCATATTTATTGCACATTTACTTACTTTACGCACTTATACATAGCTTATCATAGCTACGTAACTTTTAAGGATTACTGGCACGCAAAAAAAAGTTAACGTCATTTCTTCCATCACGTTAGCTTGCTTTTAGTGATCAATACTTAGTGATCTACACTCAATCCACCTTTAAATAGAAATACATTTTTGCCTTGCAATTGTATGTTGTTTTTGTTAAGATAACAGAAATAAGTAATATGATAATATTTTATTGAAATAATATAATAAAAAGTACTATTTTACATAACATGTTTCACCTCTTGTCATTCTAACCAATTCTGACCACAAATTATTCACTTCACTAATATCTTACCAAATATACCATTAATTTGATATTTACACCAATAAACTGCCAATTTGTTAGATTCCTTGTCAAAATATCTATGTAAATTATAATAGCCTGCAATAAAGATAGTAATCACGTCTTAAGGCTCAGGTCTCAATTAATTTAACACGAGTTAGGGCCTTTGCACAAACCGCAATACAAGTCTGTGCACCTATACAATTATACTAATAGCACCAGCTTGACTTTAATTTTTAACGACTGGAAAGAAACATGTCTACAATCAATGTACAATCATGTAGTTATTCGTGAAAGAACTTGTGTTGGCTCAGGAAAATACCCTACGCCACGTCTACGCCCTTGTTACCTTCTAACACTAAAAAGCTCCTCAAACTTAAAAAATATTACCTAACCATTTTTTTTAATACCTACTTTTTAAAAACGACTCCTGCACTAAGGAATTAAATCACTTCACGCATTCAATTGAGCATGCACAAACATACTCAGACTTAGAACAAGCATTTGTGGAACGCACAAATTCTTATCCTACGCGGGGATCGAACCCACGACACGTCGTACAGAAACGTCGCAGTGGAAATTGGCGTGTTGACGTAGCTTAAACATAGCGTAAAGCTAAAAAACTTAGTACTTAATATTATTTTTAGTTATAGACTGAAGAGAGGCCAGCTACCTCTATCAGATCTATTTACTACTTACACAATATATTCGTAAAAGTAAAGTTAACATTCAACTAGCCAGGTGTTACATAACTAGACGGTTTCGTCCATCTGCGATAACATACAAAAACAATGGTCCATTGTGGTTATTTTTTAGTTCAGTGCCGTACTGTTACAAGGCGGCGTGGAAATGAATTATCCTCTGAGTACACTCTAAATCGAAGCACAGCTGCCTTAGTGATGGGGTTTTATCGATGAAAAACCAGAAATTTCGAAAAATATAAAGAGGATTCCAAGGCAAATTCATTATGACCTTTTTCTAACTGTAAATTGAGGACTTGGGATAAATCTTTGCCCAGTTGTGGGACACTATAGGCTAGGAAACAGAAATAACTAATAAAAAAAACATAGTAGTAGATAAATTAAAAAAAAATAATTCGTATGCATCCCATGTATTTACATAGGCCATATTTACAGTTCAATATTTTTTTTTGTTTTCGACAGTGCCAAGAATATTTAAATCAATTTATGATTGCCGAAAACATAATGAAGCAAATCCTACTCCTACGAGTATTTATAGCAGAAATACCATATAAAGAGTATTAAAAAGTGGCAATACAAAAAAGACATTCAACTAAAACTCAAGTTGCAATAAAAGGATCCTCACTAACTCGTATTCACAGTTACACCAAGACCACTAGATCTAACAGGAAACCGTTTTTACAACACCAATTGCGAAACCCCACAACTGCACAACGACAATTTCCAATTCCCTATCGATACTATTATTATCGATATCGACCACATCCCTAATCAATCGCAACTGTAGCCGGAGTTTTTTACAGTTTGTTAGTAGTTTTGATACTTTTTTATCCTTTTTGACCCCTTCGAGGATTCATTTTGGACAATAAAATGGCCGCAGATGTAAAGGGCAGGTGTGGTCATGCCAATAATGAAGGAATCGCACTCAATCGAGATTTGTATTATATTTAATGGGTGTAAAGGTTTATGCGTCGTCATTTTATGAACGGCTGTTAAGTATTTTCGTGGTTTGTTATACCTAGTAATTATTTTCATTAGCAGATGCTTCAGGTTAATTTTACTTGAGTATGGCGTATACTTAAGTAAATAAACTTACATGATCTTTGATGTATAAGTAACTTGTACAGTCACGAGCAAATATATGTATACAGGACCAAACAATAACAGTTTAAGTCCTAGTCAAACGATTTATGAAATCGTGATTTTTTCTTTCAAATTAAACATTTTATGTTTAGCTTACAATATCAGGAATATTCCATAACAGCTTCAGAGATAACGCAAAAGAAATCTACTGCAACTGTTTGGTCGTGTATACTTGTACCCTGCTTACATTGAGTATGAAACAATAATACGTCTAAAATAACGGTAGTCTAAAAGTTTTACACGAAAATATACTTAAAGAAAAGATTCTTTACATGACACATTGCATTCCAAGAAAATTTCACACAAAAACGCCACTAACTGGTCTCATAATAAAGTAGTATCCATTACACTTTATCTAAATAAAAACACGTAATTAAATGCAAATAAGGACGGGCTGACAGCATGTCGATATAATTCAAGACGTTTTATCGACTATCGACAGTTTGCGTGTGGACTTATCAAGTTTATGGTGGTTCGTGTAGCGTTCTATCGGTGGAAGTAAGTCAACGTCGCACTAATTGTGTCGCGGTGACGACCAGTGAGTCCAGTGACGATACCCGGTACCCCTGACTTCACACCGAGGCCCAAGGTATTTGTAAAACGGTTTCATTCGCATGTTTTACGTCCAATTAATTTGTTATTTTTTCTCTTATTGACATAAGCATTAAATGTTATACTTATAACGTTCGTATTCTCCCGTTATTTTGACAAGACAGCTTCTCTTAAATTTGAGACGATAAGATGTGTTATATCAGGTCCAATCGACGTCAACTTGTTTTAATTAAACGAAGGACATTTACACCGTTTTCACGCCGATAAATGGTTGTTAAGGAATTCTCAATGAATGTCAGTTGTTATTACACCGATATGTCTTATCTGAATATTCACTAATAATAAATTTTAAAGAAATATCAACACGAGATATAATAAATAGATGGCAATTAAAACTGATTGGCGCATTGGTCCTTTTGCAGGGCACATAATTGTCGCGACACGTTTTTCTAGCCTAGGTAATCTCACCCACTTGATAATGACCTAGCTTTATACTAGTGTAGGGATCTTTGTATCTTAAAAAAATACCTAGTAGATAGATACCACTGAGGATCAAGACGAGGAGTAGTCCTCGCAGCAACATAAGTCTATAATACCCGATGATAGATGATGACAGTAAATAAAATTGTACAATTATATTTTTTATTAAATGAATACCGGTAGAAGTAACTTCTTTTTTTTTTCTCCTGTGAAAAGCGACTCCCGCACTAAGGAATTGAATCAGGTCAGGTTGACCTACGCGGGGAAAACTGCGACACGTCGCGCACGGAGGTAATTGGATTGGTGACCTATTATATACCACTTGGCTATCCGGCTACTAAGATTACATGAACTAAGATCTTTAAAAATACTTGTGACATAATACTATTTTCTAGCGTTTAATAGTTGCAGGAATTTTTCAAGCAAATCAATATTAAGTCTGTAAAATGAGTATCGTAATTTTAGTGAATTTCTTATCATCCATTATTTCAAAGGTAACCCACATTTTCCTTTCAAATCGTGACGCGAATAAATTTATTATTATTTGTAAAATTAATTTGCAGCAAAGATTTCTTATCAAATACGGTAAGGTGTGAGAATGTCGCCACTGATAATGGACTGCTCCTGGAAACTTTGAAAGGAAACCTCATTAGAATTGAACCTTAACAAAACAGAATAGAGGTGTTTTTCCCTTGGCAATGTAATATGACATAACGTTGCACTACGTTATCAGTCACTAAAGAAACTGATCTATAAATCCTTTCCACAATCCCCAACCAAAACTTAACTGTATCACCTTTCAATAAGGTTGATTTCACCTAGATTTCGTGACAAGTACAGTCGCCAACATATTATCAAGTCACGTGACAAGATTGATGCATGTCAGCTCGTCACGTCTGCCGTATCTTAACGCTAAGTGCTTTAGATGCCGTCCAGAATGCAAATGAAGTCGTCCGGGTATAAATATCGGAGCACTTTACACGTGTTTATGATATTCTTGTTATCTGTACATGAAAGTGTATCTGTCAAAACAATTTATTTATGTTCCGTTTTGGAGTCGTGACTGTAGTGGTATAGTTGAGGAAGTAGATGGCCTAGTTTGAAACTAAACAGATGGTGTGCCCTTGGAAGATGGATGGTGCTTGGTTGCTATGGTAACCGTTGATAGATATTCAATACAGGTAAAGAGAGGTTGGTGTTACCTTCTTCAAGAGTACTATTGTTGTTTGAAGCTTGAAGCTATCGAATAGAAAGATTAGTTATATGAAGAAGGTGACTGCTAAAGAGTTCTTTCTGCGACAATCTTTTGAAATCCTATGATAAAGCAATGTACACAAATGAATACTAAATTAATACATCTATTCGAATATCGAATTAATTATAAATTCTTTTCGACTGTGTTTTTTTTTTTAAGGTAGGTAATTTATTATCAGGCACTTATTCCTCAAATCGACGTAATGGGGATTTACGTGATTGTACTGAATTGATGCGATTCAAAATATTAAGCAGAACATTTAAATATTGAAATTAGTGCCTTTCTTAACTTATATACTTTAACTAAGTAGTATAACGCATGCTGTGTTTACCTATAAGAGATTGTTACACAAGTATTGTATTATATTGAATGCATTTAATATTTTTATTGTTAAAACAATACTGTTGGTGAACCAAATAAATCAAATAAAATTACAAACTAGCAATTAGGATTTTTGAACGCTATCGAATAAGTATTCATACCGAAGCGTCACAGTATGGAGCACGGTGTTTTTACCGAATCTATTGTAACTTCTTCATGAATGTGTTTTTTTTTAATTTGTTATAGCATGTATTCCTCAAGTTGACGTAACGATGATAAATACATGATTGAACTAAATGGATACGACTCATAATATTACTCATAACAGTTAAATATTGAAATTAGTGCCTCTCTTACCTAATTGGCTTTAAGTAAGTAATAGGTATAAGGTATGCCGCACCGCAGATCTATGAGTTTATTACAACAGTATTGTATTATAATTAACGTATTTAATATTTTTATCGTGTAAACATTAAAAATACAAACTAGCAATTCGAACACTTGAACGCTATCAAAAAAGTATACATACCGAAGCGTCACAGTATGAAGAACGGCGTTTTAAATCTATCACACCAATTGTAACAATCATTACTGAGTCTCCATGCTAGGACCTCCACTAATCCTATCACCCTAAACAAAAAAAAATCGAATACAAGCACATAAAATTATTTCTGTCTCACACACAGACAGCGCGCCTGTAAAACTTTACAACCAAGTTTATGTGCTAGAAAGAGACAGAGCTCACGTTAATTAGTTCCTTGGAATGCTCTCAAGATAACCCCAGAATACTTTGGTCTCTGGTTAGAAACCTATAATTATCTAAAGCGAAACAGTTTTCAAGAGAAACGATGATTTAGTTAAACGTTTTTTAAGGTCTTGTTTTGATTTGTTACCCAAACATTAGTCGGACACGCAGGTTGATCGATCGGTCAACAATTTTTGACATTAATATATTGCGAATAATTAATAATGGTCAAGTATTTGTTTGAAAACGGTTTGTTGATTTGTTTGGATAAATAAATGGTTATTTTATTTGTGTTTCGATGATGATAATTTGATTGTTCACAGGGTTTTTTATGATGTTTTAAATAACATTTACATACAGTAAGTAATCGTGATTGTTAAAGGTCTTCCCTTTATTTTGTTAATAAAACTAACGTTACTCTTATGTTTACTGCAATAAATAACTATAATCCTTTTAATACTGAATATATATGCTCCGGCAACAGCTGGTAACTGAACACAACAGTTCTATTTTATGAACTTACTGTTGACCATTATTGAAAAAAAAAATACTCTATTATTATTGCTAAGTATTTTTATGTGAATTCGAGGATTGTTATCTCACCTAAAAAAAAAACACAAATTTCGTCATCTTTGCATACAGAATATATTATAACGCAACATACCCAACAACTTAAAAAAAATAATGTAGGTCTTAAATAATAATTATGTAGAGTACGAGCAACAAACAGTATCCCATTTTAAAATATATGTAAGCAAATTCCATCTAACAAAAACTCCGTTCGTAATTCTTACCACCCGTGTGTATAAATTTGAGGTTGTACCAAAATTGCCGGTTCTCTTGTCATGTTACAATGGGGACTAATTAAGAGCCCTCAGAGTTAATTAGCTTTCGGTTTTTGGTAATGCCATGGAAGTAAAATTTTTGCTTTGTCTTTAGTTATGAATAGGGAGAGGCAATTTGTTCACTGTTCTCTCGTTCAAAAGTTTGTATTGGATTTTGTGATGTTTTTTAACCGACTACGTCAGAAGAAGGGTTATGTTTATCGAGCTTGCGAATGAAATGAAATATTTTATCTGTAAGTAGGATAATTATACAACGTGTAACGGAAATAACGCACATCCACAGACACCCCAAAAAGAATATCCTTTTTTGTCCACAATTAATGTATTGAAACATTTTTATCATTTTCTTAGATATTTGTTTTTATTACATATTGTCAGAATAATTTGTACAAATAGTTGGCAAAACTGTGTGTGTTTGAAAGTGTGAACCGCTGTGAATTGCTAAAGCCTTATTGCATCGACTTAAGGCTCATTTTCGTTTACTTCGAGTGCTTTATGAAAATAGTGTCTACAATTTAATTATTTCTAAATATTTTTTGGTAAAAAAAAATATTTATTTTTATTAATGAAATGGATTCTGTTATCGATTCTGAACAAAGTAGTTTCAGGATGTGCGTTAGTTATGTTACACGGTGTATATTATCACTTTTACATGTCTTAAATATGTTTCGAGCTCGCTGGATTCGACATTTCCTAATTGACTACCCTAAGAAGAAATGTCGAAACAAACTCAGGGGTCGAATGTATGTAGACCCTTGTTTTGTTAGTTGGGTTTTTTGGTTGTTTAATAATCATCTACATCTAGGTAGAGCCACTTCTCATAATACGAAACGAAAGCTATGAAGCTCCAATTAGTCTAGTACATCATGCCGTTTAATCTAAAAATGCAAATTTTTAACGTCTAGCTATTAAAAAATCACTTATCTTAGAATTTTTTCCTAATATAAGTACGTCATATTCAGTAAAACAGTTTTTTATAACTAAATGACAAGTATAAATCTCTAAATGGCATTGTTCTATAACTCTCATCACACTTTTCGACACATAAAAAACCTTGTTAGAAAAAAACTGAATCAAATCTAACAATACAAATAGTTACGAGCCAAAACATCAGAATTAATTATTACAACTATGGTATTCCCATAACTAAACACCTACTATCTTTTAAACTAAGATTATTGCAGTCGTGTAAGCGAGATAGCGCTATATACGACGTAGAGCGCTGTCTCTTTTTCTCAACAGCGATAGTTTTACTTTAAATGATCGTGGTAGGTTCTTTATCTAGTTAACATAATTTGTCAGTCTCTGACGTCATTGTAACTATATGAATTAAATGGAAGACGGAACTCAAAGCTACCGCAGCGATCGCTGGCTGTGATAAAGATGAAACAATGGACGGTCCCATATAACAATTTGTATGCAAACCGCGGGAATGAAATCTCTTAATTTGTTGCTTGTCTCTGTAATTCGACGTTTGTTGAGATTTTAGAATGAATTGTGTATGCTTTAAGTTTGGATATGGTATGTAGTATTTAAATTCATTGGAAAATTTTATAGACTCCGGAAAACTTGTTCTACATTTGTTCTCCTTTCTATTCGAGTATGGATTTCAGTCATTACTCGAAACAAAACTTCATTTAGCGACTTCTTACTTATTTATTTGAACGACATTAAATCATATTATATGGGTGACTTTTAGTGATTTTTATGAGTTCAGCGATCTGTCATTTTAATTATAAATGAATATTAGTACAGTACAAGTATTAAGTATAAATAAATAAATATAGTCTCACTATGTTTTGCCTCACTAGGCGTCCAAATTTCTTCTTAAAACTAGTTTTACACATAAAAACATTTTAAACACGAACATAAAACTTAAAATCTATACTAAGATAACTATAAAAATGAAAATAATTATTATCTAAAACATATCACTTTGTATGACTGCAATACTAGTTAAGTTTGTCATATTAATTCATTCGTATTTACTAGATACCTTTTTCACATATCTACATAATAATACGGCTCTATGTACGTTGGTCAATAGCGTGAGATGTGCGCGGGGACACTGCTGATGACTATCTTAAGCTTGTGAACACTGACAGTTGCTTGGTACTACTGTTGCTTAATGTCATGCTCATGAGTTAATTTAACTGCCACTGTACGAGTACCATAGATTGAACTGCACAGATTGAAATAGAATGAGGTTTTAATCATAGCTGTGGTTTCCTGGCAGCATATCATGGTTTTACCCAGAAATGTAATGTTTTAAAAGGTACAGAATGTTTTAACCCAGAAGTATATAATAGTATAACGTTATAAAAGGTAGGTAAATACATTTGTTTCTTTGTTAACCATTCTAAAACGTATTTAATGAAAGAATCATCATCTTCCTGCCTTTATCTCATTTTACTTGAAGTCGGCGCAACACGTTCGTAATTAATAAAAGTATATTTTAAGTAAACTCAAATTCTTAAATAGTATCTGAAATTATTCTCTACTAAGTCAACAATGATCGTGATCAATGCTTGTTTACACTCGACAAGGGATTCTATTACCTATTTCTAAGTAATATTTTTTGAATAAAACTTTTAGTTAATTTCCATCTACGACATTGCAACACAAGATGTTTGAGTAAATCTGCCATAAAAGACTCATAAATTAAGCTTACCTTTCCACAAATTTAAAGACTTATCAAATACCAATACTTGAGCCATACCGTGACAAATTTTCATGGCAAGAATGAAAGATAAACTATTACAAACCGATTTCATGGTTATTATCAAGTACACTGCGACATTAACATATTACAAACCACCATTCCACACAATACACAGCCTTAAGCTTCCAAACCTAAAGTTCATTTTAAAATAACAAAGTATTGTGCAGATTGTATGCAAATTACAAATCAATGTTTGCCAGTAAACTGTAATTATTGTAATGAGCGTGCGTTTTCATGGCCTTTAATGTGTTAATTGATCACTTAATAAATGAATAGTGTCGATTTTATAACGTGAGCAAAATGTAGGGTTAAAAATTAAGCGATTTTCGGGTATTGGGTGTCAGTAATATCTGGCCGGCGGGTGAATGGAAAAATATTTTGTAAATAGGTGACTTTTGTGACGTAGTTGAGCGGGGAAATTCGATATTCTGCTGTTGTACTTGATGCTGGTTTTATTTTGTTTTGCTACAAATGGCTTTTGGTAGCGTCCTGTCTGAAAATGAGAGATCATGCCATAAATTTTGTTAGTATTCTTATTTGCGACGGATTTTCATCTGCTTTTCATATGGCATAATTATAAATCTGTTGATTAAGAAAAGCCAAAATGTAACATAAAAATGTGAACTGTAACTCCTAATGATCATTTGAGGTTAGTTAAAATAATAAGGTACACTTTGTGGCTTCATAGGAATTACCTAATGATAACAATCTGAAAAGATTATGTAGGTACCTATCTTTGTATGTAACACATATAGAACAATGAAAATGGTAGACAACGTATTATTGTCTCCGGTCTCTTTCCTAACATAAACATGATATAAAAACAAGAACGCGTTATTTAGCTCTACCTTCAGCTATAAAACAACAAACCGCACCAGAAAATTGCCCCACGGTTGCTGGCAGTTCTATAAATTTGCATGTAATGAAGACAGATGTCACTAGCCATAATTACCGTTAATTAGCCTCACAGGGACGTTATGTACCATCATTTTTCATACCAACAACCCATTGTGTCTTGACCTTTAAGATTGACCCCAGATAATGGTCTATTATGAATTATTTTCGTGTTGTGAAATGTAGGTAGTGTAGATGTGTATCTGTCTTGACAAACGTAATAAATATGATTAATTGGGACGTTTTTCTCACAATGTTGCATAATAATAGGTTTGGATTTGTCGAAACTTGTTTGGGAAATTGCAGTTTTTAATTTTTCCTGTTCCGTTTGAACTGTGAATGAAGCTGCATTGTGTTCACTGCTTGGCCTTGCCTGGCATGTAAATCTAAAATGAATTTACTACTATATTATCAAACATGACCAGAAAAAAACAAAGATGAAAGAAAAAATCGCACCTCAAACACATACCTCTTTCGTTCCGCGAATTCCACTCCACAGATAAACAATAACAATTTCAAACAATGTTTACCTATATTACAAATTTTGCGCTGGCAACCGCATCCGTTCTCAAGTAGGATATCTATTTCGAGTGCTGGCAACATTGTCCCACCCGCGCGACAGAACGCGCGTGCTCGCATTATAAACATCAATACTGGGACGTTCGAATTTCAAAAACATTGTGTACCGACGTGACGTTATATCCGGTGACGTTTGTTACGGAATAGAATCTGGAAGCGTAAGAATAACAGTTTAGTTTAAGTCCTATGGCCGCCAAAACATGCAGCCAATAATATTACCAACCAAAAAATACGAAGAAAAGTCAGGCGTGTAACAATCACTGACTTAACTTCACATCAAGAAATGAAAACTAGTCCTAATTCATTCCTTTCAAATGTATGAAACGTGGGCTTGAAAAATTGACTAGAAACTAGATGAATTTTCAGAGTCGAAGCGAAACCTGTGCCCCTGGTCATAGGCAGATGAGGAAGCTCTAGTGGTTATAACAGGTAAACGTCACCCCCGTTGATCCCCGGCAGTAGATAGTCCATGAGAATTTCCACTAGGATATCAAAAGTAACGAGTCCTTTTGTTAGTTAAAGCCTTTACGCCTTTCCTGTCGCCACGCTTCTCGTGGCTAGTCTCCCTCCAGGTAACGCACTCACTCTACCTCCCAGCATTTCCTAAAACAAAATTCATCGTAAGAAAACTAATTGGGTTAGTTACCTAGAAATCTTGGGATGGATCGGTTAAATTTTGTCGCTTAGCAACAATATGGCTAAAAATCTGAACAAAAAGCGACATTAAAAAAGCAGACGCGAAACAAATGACCAAACGATAAACTAAACAAATTACAAAATTAAAACAAAGGAAAAACGTCTTGTCGCGACGGACAATAGCCAATGGCAATCAGGGGCCTACCACCATTTCTCAAAGTGATATTATCGCAGTTGTGGAAAAGAGACACCGCTTTACGCCGCGCCGTGTCACGCCGTAACACGTTGTCACGCTTCCGCATTCTTTTGTTTTTATTTTTTCGTTCTTTTGCACTCATGTTCTGTGTAACTAAATAACTCTTACTCCTTCTAATATTAAAAAAGTTAAAGTTTGTAAGTATAGATGGAAAGATGAATGTTAGAGCCTCTTTCAGAGTAAAACTTCAAAATCAATTTTGATGATATTAGGTATGGAGTTAGCTGACATCCTGAATTAACACACAGGCTACTATTTAACCGAATGCGTAGGTAATGTTTTTGTAGCTATAACCGACTGTCATGATGACCAAGTCCCGGGTAAAAGCTATTCTGCATAATATTACTTTGATAGTAGACCTCCAGTATGACGGAGCCAAAGTTCCAGAAAGTTAATAATTCACTCGCCTCATTCACGATATAGAATTGAAGGGAACAGAGGCGGGGACACGTTATGAGTTTGGGACCCGATTCCTCTTTTTTTGTCTGCGAAGCTAAATTAAATTGACTTTAGGCTGAAATATGAAGGGTTAGCCTTGGGTGACAGTATGGGATCTAAATTTTAGATCAGTATGCTGATTTTGGGGAGCCGTTGGGTATAAATTAATTTGACGCTTGGTACCAGCAGTTTAATTATAATGGTTCTTCCCATATTTATAAGTATTATACGGGTATATTACAGTCGCCGTATCAATTAATATATTGTTCTAAGTGTTTAATCCGAGCTACCAAAAATAACCTTGACTGATTCTAAAACTTTCCGTTGATGCAAAAAGGGAATGTTTTTTTTAAGTATGGTCTTTAAAGCTATTTTTCAAACTATGGAATGTTAAACCTTATCAAACAAGATCAGATCGCATGAGAACATTTGGTCACCCAATCATTAACTTTTTGCGAGCGACATCAAAAATTACATGTTACACAAAGGAACATTTTGAAAAAACAACAAAATATAAATGACGCGAATAGATTGTCTTAGAAATAAAATTAATAACAACTTTCTAGTGTGACAGTTAACCGAAGGCCTTAATTTTCTTTAGTCCACCGTCAAAGAGGGCGTGTTTTATAAAAACCTCTTCGTATTAACGCAAACTTAACTTACAACCCTGCCAGTGGAATTTCAACCTTACTGACATTAGTATAAGAAGTTTGGGAAGGTATTAGTTATGCTGGTAAAGAAATATGTTCGCGTCAGCCTCACCTATGTCTCGATGGGCGGGCATTAGGACACATGAAATATTAATAATAATTCACTTTTAATGTTTTGAGGTAAAACTGTTTGAATTTTAATCAAATTCGAATAAATGATAATTTAGTTTAGCGCCCATGTTAATTATTAAATTTGACATAAACATATGGGATTTTTAAAACAAAAGAATGATCTTTTATTGACGTTGTTGTAATAATATAACCACAGTTTTTCAGGATGGTTTGTTTCACAATGAAAGAGGGCTTGCACTTGGTTTAGAGGTTAGTGGCCCTGACTGCCATACCGGAGGTCGAGGGTTTGATTCCAACCCAAGGCCAATGTTTAGGGATGAGCACGATCATAATTTGTTCTTAGTCTGAGTGTAATTTATCTACAGTATATAACATGTATTTAAAATTACATAAGTATGTTTAATGTTTATCAGCCTAGATGGCGTTATGTGAAATATTTATTTACTGTCTAACAGCGTTTGTACGACGTTCTGATATTCTAATGTCGCAGTAATTCAAAAGAACTGTTCAATTTTCCATTGTTATCTAATAACCTATTCACCGCAATTATATTTTGACATCATTTGCATTTAGTACAGGTAATTGACATAATAAATGCAATGACAATAACGTTGAAGTCATTAACACGAGAATACGAGGTTATGAGAAAACAAACTTAATTATACACCCAAGTTTATTATTTTCAACTTTATGTCCATCGTAATAAGATTCACAATAGATATACGAACAGAATTGTAAAGTTTGTTTTGTTTTTATGCAAATATTATTATGCAGTTGGGAAATTTGATTTTAGTTCTTATTTTGATCACAATAAGAGTCTTTGTTGTTTTAGTGAATGGTTGCTGATAGTTGAAAATTACCATAATTTGTATAATTATTTTAGTATGCAAATTCTAATGACGGTATTACTGTGGTGACAGTGTTTGATAAGTTGTAATTGAATAATTAATTTATGGATTGGTTTGCAGAAACAATGTTCGATTGTCATGACACAATTTGCTTTTTATTTAAATTTCTGGTACATAATTTGAATATTGCATTACCTGCCGATGAAAATGATACTTTACTAATTGCGTAACTAAATCTTAATTCGTACTAATATTACTAGGACCAAAATATATTATGTGAACATTTATTGTGAGAAGTTGTGGGTACATTTGTAACTCTTCACACTCATAAATCTGGACTGATATTGAAGAAATGTGATATGTAGTTAGCTGACACTCTAACACATAGGTTACGTGTTAGCCGACAGAATTAAAGGAGGTTAATATTTTTGCAGCTATAACAGACTTCCACGCGGAAATTTTGTATGTTGTAGCTGACAACCTAGATCAACAAAGGCTACATTATAACCGACAGTGTAAAAGAAGGCTAATGCTTTTTAGGCGGGGCAACCTCGCAGAGATAACTACGAGTTACGAAACAAAAGAAAATACAAAAATAGTTATGAACGAAGCACACTCATAACATAACACCAATTATCGACCAAACTCACTACTTTAAAGACCTGAGGCAAATACAGTAGCTTCTCAAACCTTATGATGTTATAAAACCTTTTTAGAGGTTAATTGCAGCTCATACTGCGATTTACTGCAGATCTGTACTGCTATAACTTCGATCCTAACAAGTCCTCGTTTCGCTACGACTCGTGATTGCTAGCATAACTCGCGTGAACTAGTGACTACCGATCTCTACCTGTCACCGAGACCATAACTAACCTTTTAATTGAACAATTCCTTACCGGCTGACGCATCGAACGTAAATTGTAAGGGTTGTGCCACATGAGCTGAAGTTTAAATGCAGCGTTTCTGTAATTTAGTTGAAATTTTGTTGTGTTGTTCGTTCTAAACCAAGGAGGTTAATGTAGCATCGCTTCTGATTTGGTTGCCAATGTAGCGATGAAAAGTGATGCCTTTAAAGTGTTCTTAGAGAAGGGCTATTGTTTAACGTTCCACAGAGGGATTCTGGGTTGTTCTTTCTAAGAGGTAATTGAACCTAACATTTTGTGCTAATGATGACCAACGGGGTGGTTTTAGTGAGGTAAAAATCCTACACTTCCCAGTTTTATTAATCCCCATAAGGCACGCCTTTTGAAGGTTTCCCCCAGCAAATAAAAAAAGATACCTACTAGGTACCCATATTTTGACTATTTTCAAACGCTTGTTCGAATTTTCTGCTACATATGTACATCTCACGATTTCCGGCTTTCGTTACGTCATCAAAGTGCATATTATTTTTTAAGATATTCGTGAAGTAACTACGCCCTATAGGCTACGATGTATCCTGTCACGCCAACACGCCGACTAACCGTTTAAAATCACAACGCGGCAAAACCGCAGCGCCACGTCTGCTAACACCCTAAGCCCTAAACATAACAACTCAGCCATAAACCACTCTATAAGTCTACATCTAGCCGAATTAACTGGCCGTAAATCTATCGAACGATTGCTTTTAGAACGAATTTATTTTACACACGGAAGTGTGACCTACATGATTGGTTTGGTTTAAAGGTTTATACACTTATACATTATAGTGTTTTTGTTTGGTAACGTCGGGTTTTGACTTAATTTTCGAGTTATTAGTAGATATTTTTTGCTGGATTTGTGGAAGTGCTCGTAAATTGTTACGGAGTTAACGCTTTGTTTTATATTCGGAGGAATTATTAGTATATTAGTGTGATGTATGATTATAATAATATTTCTTAAAATCCAAAAACGTCGTCGACTAAAGTTATATTTACAAACTCAGACATCTACAACACACTATAATACATTAAAACAATTGCATTCCCATTCACAATGAACATCCACTAGCTACCAAGAATTAATACCATGATTCCGTCTTAACTGAACCCTGGCGCCTGTATTTTTCCACCGAAAACGCAACATTCACGTGTGTAACATTTTCAGCGACTACATTAAGACATAAACCACGCGTTGGATTCCAGTGAAATTGCTCACGGCATTCTATAAATCGGACGCACTCGACGACCGTTCGGTCTATTTCGGTAAAAATAAATAAATATGTGCGCGAGCGGCCGCACGAGTGGTGGTGTCGAGATGTTTGGTTACTAGATGTGGCTTTAAAGCGTACCTGTTAATAGTAAGATTTTAAATCATTGCATTAAAGAAGTAAATAAAAAAAATGCAGTTAGTTTCATATTTCTTTAAGGTCATCAATTATTGTATTTGGTGAAAATGAAATCAATCCCAAAAGACTTTCTTTGGTTAGATTGCATACGAGTACACTGTAGTAAAATATCCTTAGCTTTACTCGAATTTATAAAATAAACCAAAAATGCGACTTAGGTAAATGAATTATCAATTTAGTTGACGAACTCAAAAAAGACAGTTGCAAATGAGCTTAAAAAGCTGTTTGAGTAGCAACAAACCGAAAAATAGCAGAAACTAAAGAATACCTGATGAATTAATAAAGGTTGAAGATGAGATTTCAAATCTATAGGTACATAAAACTCTAAACGTACACCGAAGAAGGCAAACTCTTTTTATTTAACCTTTTTCACATACACAAAGAAGACCCCAGTTAGCCATAGACCGGGATAGGTGGAAGGAGGGAAGGGAGGCCTTTGCCCTGCAGTGGGATACTAACGGCTAGTAATAATAACAAACAAGACCACCTCCATTCTCTCTACATCAACGTCCCGCGCACGACAACTCGTACAAATATAGCGGCACTTGATAACGACGTATTAGACGAATAAATGTTTTACGTCCGCCGGTAAGTGTTCCATATTTATAATTTGGATTTCAAACGATAAAGATGATGGAACATCGCTCGGGTCACTTCCTGTGTCTTTGAGGGATCACAGTCACAAGTACTTACGTACTGTATGATTATTGTTATGAAAAAGTCATTATTTTTAATGAAATGTTGTAGAAAAAGTGTCTGGTTTTTGATGTGTGAGAGATTAGGATATCTATGTGATAATGTCTACGGTTTTTAGTATAAACAAGACTGTAGGTAAATATGATTTGTGTGTGATTTATTTATAAGCTGTAAACAAAATGCAGTACAACCGAAGTATGAAAACATTCCCCTGTAAAAAGACAATGTACCCGGATAAGTTTTTTTATGAAAAAAATATTTGTTCCTACAACTTTTTTTTATATTGAAGTATGAGACAAACACCTACAAAACACTGAAGTTCAAAAATGAAGTCAAAGTGACTCGTATGACCATTCAGTGAGTTATGCGCGGACGATCCCGCTAATGTCAAAGTGGTCGTTAAATAACAACAAGCGGCGCAAGAGACTTAATAACCGCCGGAGCAGCTTGTGCGACGCCCATCGCGTTATACAGACTCCTTGATAGGGTAGCCATGAGTTGTGGTGGGTTTAGGACTTTTTTAATATTTCAGAGAGAAAAATCTTCTAAACTACGAATTTGTTTAGTATACAGGTAACAGTTATAAAATGAGCTTTGTTCTTTAAGGTATTATCAATTTTGACATTAAAGAAATAAAATTCAAATACTGCATCGTGCAGCGCCATCTATCGGCTATCATAGAAACTATGACTGACCACGAAATATTCCTTTTTAATGTCAATAGCAAATTATTTGATCCTTCATATAGCATATTAGTAAGTAATATCAACTTACAATCCCCAAAGACTAATAAAAAATCGTTACAGAGATATACTAACAAAAAGATTGCCAATTGTTTTTTCTAGCCTATTGTGTCTCACTGCTAAGCAAAGGCCTGCCTCAAATCCTCTGCTAAATTACCAATCAATATTAATTCATAAAACCTCTATCCTATATCTCAAGTAAACCTACTCGCTCTACATAAACGTGGGAACAGTATGCGTATGCGCAGGCGAGACGGCGCGGGCGTGGTCCGGCAGTGCTTTGTTTTTCAAATAATTTCCGGACGACCGTTTTTGGGAATTACGATTTTTCGTCCGGTTCGACTCCGGTGCTGGTATGATTTATGTTTTACTGTGCATCGAGTAATTATGTTTGGGTATGTCTTTAGGATTTGTAATTGGTAAAGGATGAATAAGTGCTAAGTAAGCTGTTATTATATAGGGATGTTGCAGGATATTGTGATTTTTCTACATTTGAAATTCGATTAGGCAGCTACTACTATATTATAAGGTGACATCTTAGATTCTTCTTCTGAAATGAAATATTAAAATCAAAAAGTTTTTATTTAGAACGAATCTTCTCCGGCAGTTTCAAAACGTTACGGACTCTAGTTGCGCGGTTGCTGAAAGAACTTTTTCAATACTGTAATTCGAAAATTTATAATACGAACATAACCTTGTTTAAATTGAATTCAATCAATTTAATAGTGAGACATTACAAATATTGACATCTACATCGATAGGTACTTGCAAATTTTAACACTTGTTTCAAGATAAAGCCAGTTATTGCAAAAACGTCAAAAAAAAAGAAAAACGTTCCAAAATGGAATCACTTAAAATGCCTCACAGAAGGACACACAATTTTTACTTTCATAATTGCTTTTTAAAAAAAGAACACAAAGGCACCGGCCAACAAAAAGGCTAATCGATTAGGATCGGAACGATTATAAGTTGAATCGATTATCCAATACATTGGGGTCCCGTGTCACCCATAACTAATCGGTGCGGACCACAAACAATGGTATTTCTTCATCACGAACAAAAACAGTGTGAGGCGGGATATGGATTATGAAGTACCTATTGATACCTAGTGGTTGTACAGGGTGTTTAGAAATTACTTTTCGGTATTTCGCAAAAATTGTGGGGTGAGAAAAAAAAGGAATGTAAATATATTTGAATTAGGAAACAAAGGTTTCTTCCTATTCAATCCTGCTAAACTTTAGTGACTAATAATTGTTAGTCCATTGGTAATATTTTTAATTAATCTATTCAACATTATTTAAATTTTTACATTCCTTTTTAGTAACTTTTTCAAAACTTAAAAAAATTGTTACTTTTTTCAATCTCCATCTCATTTACCAATTCACTTATAAAGAGATTATCATCCATAATATCTACTTTACAGAATCTCACGAGGTTTTTAAACGTATTATAATAATAAAAAGAGAAATAAACTTTAGATTGACACGCTGTATATGGCGTGACAGCGGGGGAGGGCGCTTAGTTCAACGCATCAGTAGGACGGCGCCGGCGCAACCTTTGAGCTTAGATTAATGCTGAATATAACAGCTGAATAGGACATTTGAAAAAAATATGTCATGGTTACATTTTTGTTGTATAAGGCGTGTAATACCTATAAGGCATGAAAATTATAAATATTTCTTATAGAAAACTAAAAAAAATAAAAATATTTTGAAAATTCTCTTTTAATCAGACAACTTTTGTGGTGTTTAATATCTCTGATCTTTAAGAAAGCATTAGTGGGTATATTATAGACATAAAACAATTTTTTTTTATTTATTAGGAACAAAGAACAGTTACATGTTCATGGCTTAATCTACTTAAATTACATCTAAACTACTAAGAATTCTCTTGTTAAAGCACTCTAGTTAATAACAAATCCAACATTACTTAACACGTAACAACGTATCACGTAACAAACTTACAAACAAACAAAAAAAGCAACAAATCTCTGACACGCTGTATATGCAAGTCAGCGGGGGAGGGCGCTTAGTCCATCGTGTCAGCAGGACGCGGCGCCGGCGCAACCTTTGTGCCCGACGAGAGCCGAACTTTGACGGAGACAGCCGAATGGTTTAATAGGCTAGAGGTCGGGTTAATCTAGATGAAGCGATTAGAATGTAGATGGTAGTGTTATGTAAAGTGTTTTGAGATAAGAGTAAAGCTGTAAATAGGAATGAAAAAGAAAATTATAAGTGTGTTTCGTTCGATATTTTCGTTAAATAAAATTTTAAAATGTGTTGTTTGAAGACAAAATTTTTCAATTGTGTTTTGGTTGAAGACAAAGTAGACTCGTAATGTTTTAAATCTTTGGTATCAGAAAGAGAGGAGGAGGGGATGCACTCTTTATTTCTGTAAAAACACTTATCTAGCAAAATATTGTTAGGACATAGATACAAAAGTATTCAAGAACTACGACAAACCATTTACAAACAAAAAACTAACCAAAGCATTAAAAGAACACGATAGATCACACATACTACACACAGCGACACCTAATAGTTTCAATATATTCCAATTAGAACACAAAAATACAATAAGCACAATCAAAACGACTCGCCAAATGTAAAAAAAAAGAAAGAAATAAGGCCGGTCACCCAACACCGGGTGAAAGTCCCAGTTAAATGGTTAATGCTTTTAAACGTGACAAGAGTGACAGCGCGGCAGCGTGACAAGTTGACACCAACGTCCGCGCGTCCGAGACGGTTAATTTAGAACGTACGTGGGTGGCATTTAAACAGCGATTTGTGATTTGGTGCAATCAACCTCGGGGAATTATTTTATGTCGATTAATTTGTTTGGTACGGATTTTGGAGTTAAGTTTAAGACTCGTTTCTGCAGGTAGGTCGAGTGACAAAGTACAGATAAAAACTTTTTGGTGACAAACTGTTCAGACACTGGCGTGATAGAAGTACGCATCGATAAAATATTTTTTGTACAAAAGTGATTTGTTCCTTTAATTCCTTCCTATAAATTAGTAAGAATGTAAAACTAAAAAATCACATCTATTAACAATAAAGAAAATCATTTTATTTACAAGCATTTGTCCAAGTCCCTCTTATCATTCGTTCATCACAACAAAAAAATCCTTCTTGAAGTCCTAGCTATCCTCATAAAAAAGTTTAAGATAATCTTTTAAGTAGTTTACCCGAGAAACTGTAACAGACAGAAACATTATCGCAATTAAAACTTTATATCCATTACTATAATTGTCAAATCAATGTTTTCATACTTCGTCTATTTACAATGTTACACACTAACAAATCATTTACCTCGCATTCCGTTCACAGTTCTCACAGAGTCAATAACACAAAAAACCCTCATACACCTTTGACGTCCCGCCTCACACTTCGTCATTACAACTCGATAATTACTAAGAGATGTCCATCCAGTGCCATGTGCCAGTGCCATCTAGTGTCACAAAAAGTACATTTTCTGTGCCATCATTCTTTTTGATGAACACTAAGTTCGGCGCGTACGGACGTACAAACGTCGGACGTCGGACGTTCGGTTTTCTTTGAATATCATCCGGAGTAATGGCTTAAAGTATAATAGATGTTCTTTTTTAGATTTATTTAATGAAATGTGTTGATTTTGTTTGGGTATGAGTGATTTTAATTACGTTTGGACGTCACTGTAAAATGGCTGTTGATATTTAAGGGTTACGCATTGCAATTAAGAAGTAAATTTAGCAAAAAGTTTGAGTTAATAACAGTCAAAGTTCGTTAAGAAATGTGTTAAAAAAAATCCGAATCGATTATTGCAACCTGCTTATTTCAATTACGAAGGTAGTAACTATAGTTAATTTAAATAAGCACCATTATTTATCAGTATTACAACATTAATGGTGTACAAATTACAGATTAAATTTATTAAAAACGTGTTGCCATTAACCCGATTTAAATTGATGAGCAATACGCAACGAAGGTACAATTCTATTTACCTTTTTAAATGAATTAATTAAATAAATCACTTTTCTAATTCCAAGTTTAAAACTATTAATAAAAAGATTCGACAACTGGCCAGCCTTCGGTTAATTAATTTTTAAATCTGTTCTTTTTTTAGAACGGTTCGAAATTCGAAGTCATTTTGAAGATGCATTTAATTCTCACATACGTGACATATGCAAAGAAAAAAAATCCTTTTGTATTCTGCTCCAATTTCCTTCGGGATCTCCGAAGCGATGACATTGCTGATTTTTGACACCTTTACCTTACAAACTCTCCCTCAACAAACTTTCAACCTTGCTACTCACAGAATACAGTGCAAAATACGTTGCACCTAATTTAAATCAAAAGCCAAAAACGATTCACATGCATTCACTCTTATTTTCTGGTCAGTTAGGTTCAAATTCGTATGAAAAGCAATTTATAAATGTCAAAGTTAAGGTTGTCACTTTTAAGGACCGTTATTAAAAAAATAAATAAAGGCATGTCCTCACACGGTGACAAAAAATAAGGATGGCACGTTAATTTTGCATGAAATGACTTCGGTACGACAGGCATGGTTCTCAAGTGTTTATTATTGTAGGAGATAATGTTTTTTATGTTTAGATATCTACATTCTGGGTAAAGCCGGAAAAACATTGAGAGATCTACACCTGTACCTACTAGATAGGAAAATAAAAAAATATCCTAAAAAAAAGTTATACAAAAATACTATTAGACAAAAATAAATTAGTCCATCAGATAAAAATATCCGAAAAACAATAGAACCGTATTTTTTTCTTTTAACACGTTTAAATCTAATCAATGCGAATATATTGTTACAGCTGCAAAAATGTTCCCCCTTTTGATGCAGTCGGTTAAAAGTTAGCCAACGCTTAACGCGTTGGCTAACTTTTCAGGGTGTGTTCTTCCTACATGTCATTAAAATTCCTTCCGTACAAAGTGTCATCGAAATTGACCAGGCCGTTAGAGCATGAAAGAGTAACAAAACATCCATACTCACAAGATTTTACATGTACAATATTAGTAAGATTTGCAATCCTGTAAGAGGACAAACCTTATTAGACTAAGTCTTTCCAATAAGAATCATCTTGAAACCAAACATTACTATTACAGACTATTAAAATACCTAACGATAGTCTGATCCAATTAAGTATTATCCAATAAAATAACACGTCGATCAAAGACGATTTGGAAGAACTAGGTTTCAGATGAACACTTAATTTCCCTCAAGAATTCTCTCTTTTCAAGGTTTTCATAGAAAAAATATACCAAGACATGTAGGTAATAGATGTAGTAGGCTAACATTAAAAAAATACTTATAAAAAGACTTTGCGCCTTCAAGTAAGTATCAGATAACGGCAAGGAAAGTATGGAGTTTAGTTAATTGTTTTATAGAACCCCAGTCAGGTTAACAATAAATTTTAAATTACTCTATTACTACCTAAATCATTGAACGCCAATATTCTACACGATCAACCAACTGTCCATTTCTGTCAGATTGTTAATCAATTATTGTTTCTGACTGTACCCTTCGCTAGTTTTCTCATCTCTAGTTAGATATCTATGAAATACTCATACTTCAGAATATTCTATCACATAAACATGTAACTTCTAAAATTCTAAAATAATAATTACCTAATTATCAATTTACAACTACTCAAAATTTTAACCCTTTACAACGGTTGACAAAACAATCGACATAAATTACACAAACAAAACTTCAAACCAGCCGAAATTCCAAGAAATCTATTAATAAATTCACCACTACAACTTAACCTACCCCTATTCCTTCCCCATCCCTTTCTTAAACTATCGTAACATTAGTAAAAGGAGGGGTGGTAGCTCAAGTTATACTGGTTATTGTGGTATTGAGAGGTTTTTCGTCGCGGCCTCTTTTAATTAAGACGTGGGGACATAAAATAGAAAAAAGGATAATTAGCATGACAACAGTTTTATTTCTCTATGGTGCCACGTTTTATAGACGGTGTTTATTTTTTTATTGAGGGCAATCATTGGTTCGTGTGTCGGTAAAGGATTGAGTTGAATTTGTAATCCTTACGTCGTGTTGGATTGCCGTCCCATCGGGCTATAGGAGTATTACAAGGCCAAGTGCGAGAGGGACTCTCTCGTAAAGGGTTCCGCAGCAAATTACAGTTTGCGATTTAAAATATCATATCGTTTTTTTTTTCTTTTTGTGTAAAAATCATAATAAGGCTTATAGAATACATTTAGCTACCTACTTACCAAGTTTGAACATGAACAGATTGACAGATTTTTCGCCAGCCAGACTACAGACAGACTTTTCGCCCTTTTTCTCCAGCCTGGCTACGGAACCTTAAAAAAGGAACGAAAGCGAATAGCTGGCTGTTGACTATACCTGCTATTGATACAAAAAATAAATTTGCGTCCCATATTTTTACCCGACTGCCAAGGAAGGGTTATGTTTTTCGCGCGTATCTTGTATGTATGTATGTATGTATGAGCATAATATTCTTTATTACCTCATTTCTTCGAAACGGCTTGATGGATTTCGACAATCAGAGCATCGTTGGATTCGTCTTAATTACCCAAGTGTTCTTAGATATGTGACGTCAAACAAAAACCAACATGGTGGCCGTGAGGCGCCGTAGACAGAAGTAAAAAAAAAAAAAAAAAATATTTGCTACAATATGGGTATCAAATTAAAGAGCTCATCATTAGGATTCCAAAATGGTATATCACTGACATATAGAAAAAAAATACTATTGCACATAGTATTTTTTTTCTATATGCGAAACATAATTGAGTGCAGTCGGGACCCATTAAATAAACTAGACTAAAATCATTCAATATGGGTCCCGACTGTTACACTCAATTATGTTTCGCATAAGATTATTATTTTTTGTGTATTGATTATGAAATTATTTAATTTTGTGGTAATAGCATTGCTATCTACACTTTTAGATTAAGCTTGTTTTTTACTTTTCAGTTTTTATTTAAAGTGTTTTTTATGCAGTCGGGTTTTTTAATTTTTTTAATTTATTTATTTTTTTTAGAAATCTATCTGACGGACTATTTAGTTTAAGTCAGTCAAATACCCCATAACCAAGTCGAATAACATAAGTTACCTACAAATAGTAGGAATCCGACATCAAATAGTAACTCTCCTACATTTTACGGGAACTTGCAATATTTGTACTCTATCATCCGGGATGAGGCGCATCGCTTCCGGTCGGTTCGCGCCCCGGGCTGTTACCACTTCCGGTGCGGATCAGTGTGCTTTGTGTGTTTGTTTGTTGTACTAGTTTATATATAGTTGTGTATGTAGGTGTAAGTATTCATAGCTTTGTTTGAATAGTAGGGCATTGGATGGGAGTACAGTCACGAGCAAATAATTGATGTTTCAGTCGTAGTCAAATAATTTATTGTCTTTTCTTTTAATTTATCATATTATGTTTAGCTTACAATATTAGGAATATTCCATAACAGCTTAAGAATTTTCGCATAAGAAATCTACTGCATCTGTTTGGTCGTGTTAATGTAACTTCAGTCCGTAAGTATTAGCAAAAGATATGGTTAGTTGTAGTTATAAATAGTTCCACTTATAAATAATAGATGGCGCTGTATGTCAAAGCTCATCGTTTAAAAATAGTACCACATGACATAGTCTTAGTAGAACTTTGTGTACTTTTATTTGTACCATTCGCGTATTAGAGGCCCTATTCTTTACTCTAATTCTACTTATTCTCCATTTCTTAACAACTTTTTACCTTTTTCTGTAAATAAACGCCTATTACTACTACGTAAGTGTTAGAAGGACCTACATTATGAATCAATGCAAGATTATGCGTATACATATTAGTTGAGTCAATAAATAAAACAAAACACTAATCTCTTTTGCCTTCAAAAACTAAATAAATTACGTAGGTAACGAGCCTAACTAAAAAATACTCCAATAATAATATTCCTAATCCAAACTACAGAATCAAATCCGAATGTAACCGAATCACACAACAGAGGCGGAGACAAATTTCCCCGATGTCACCACTATGTCATTGGGCGCGCGCGACGCTTGCTATTGGCTGACGATGTCGCGAAGGCCGTGCGACATCGCCTATTGGTCACATTTGTCACAGCGTAGGCGGGGCTAACGTGGTCCAATTTTAAAATAAATAGAAGCCCACGTGGTTTGGAATTCGAATGTTTTTGTGACGGTTAGGTTTTGTTTTGTTTTGTTAGATAAGACTTGTGTTACTATTGCTATTTATGAGTCTAATACTAAGTTTGTATTCATTTAAATACTTAAATGAATAACTTCATATTCGTAACAGTTTTAAGGAAGGCAAAATGACATTTTACGGTATTTAACAAGAAGACAAAACAAAGCAATTGTCTTAGGTATTCCACAAGTAAAATTAGAAAACAATTACACATTACCGCTGTATTCTGTCCCTTCCCAGAAACTTATGGGAAATTGATATTAGAACTCTCTCTGCAAATTCGCATCATGATAATTAACACTCGAGACACTTCCAAATATATCTAATCTTTCCACCTTACATACCTTTACACTTACCTATTTAATTAATTTTCACAATCTAAACCAAAAATCTATTAGAAAACCGTCGCTAACAAAGTGGCATTTTTCTGTTCACAGGACGACAGAGGGGTGTCGTCGCGGGGCGCGGGGTGAGAGCGGTATTGATCGCGACCTCCCGCCACCCTTGTCCCGCCAAAAATTGTTGGCAGACCAACGGACAGAATGAGAATTTGTTCTAAACGATTCTAAGGATCTATGTGATATGGTAGATATCTGTAGTAGTAGAAAGTTCTAGAAACGTCGATGGAAATTTAGAAAAAATTGTGGCACTACTGTAACTTCAAATGTATTAAAAACTGTTTTTTTTTTATTTGGTGTGCAATAAAGAATATAGCTAACTTTTTAGTGTGATTTGAAAAAGAGGTTTTTTTCTAAGGGTTCGGAGAATCTAATTAACAGTGTAAACACTGAAAAAGTAGGCTATAGTTCATATTCTAAATATCCGTGTTTAAGGACATTGAGTTGAAAGTACTCTTAAGTGTAATGATCTTCTACGATTGTCTAATGAACTGTAGAGACTGAGAGACATTAAAAAAAAGATACTTGTTAATCATTCCTTTTCTTCTTTTCTTGCCTATTATGGTGTCCCACTGCTGAGCAAAGGCCTCCTCCCAAGACGTTCCACGTCTTTATGGCCTGCACCACCTCGAACCAGTCCTCGCGGTGTACGTTTCAATCATCCCGCCACCGCTTTTTGGGCCGTCTTCGGCGGCGCTGTCCATCTATTGGCTCCCATTGTGTGGTGACGGGCGCCCAGCGGAGTCATTCCTGAATAAGAGATAATTTTCAATTGAAAATTAGAAAACCAAAAGGAAATATTGGTAAGTATAATAGATAAGTAGATACTGTATAATATATATTGTAATGTAGGATTATGTAGGACACATTCTATTTGTCAGTGTCCTTTAATACATACGTGTAAAGGTTTAATACAGAATGCAGGATAATTCTTAAATACCTATAGGTCCACTATTTTGGAAAGGGTCATTAAAAAAATGTATGTTTTGTATCCCACTTTGAGTGACATAGGGAGCTATGATTCCAATACAAATGACCTACCTATAAGTTTACCTTTACAAGTAACTATAGAAAATAAAGACGTTTAAAAAGATAAAACTTTTATACTACCCATATCGATAAAAACAGTCGATTGGATTCACTCTTGCTACCAGTTGCCGCGTCTACTGATTCCTATGTAGCCACATTAAATGTACTAAGCCAACTACTGTGTCAATTATTGAAAAACATTAAACATTGCTATTACTTATTTTATGTCATTGCATTGAGCTAATTACAGACGTGCTCAGACATAATGTTATCGCGTGCTAAACTTAATTTGAACTTTAATAGCGTGAGGTAAAGTTGGGATTGTGGTAATGAACTTTATAGGCTGTGATGAGGGGCGTGTGTTACACCGTAGTGCATCCTCAAGAGTATTTTAAAGATCTTTTTTTTACCAGTTCAAAGCAAAATTTCGTCCTTAACATAATCAACTAATTCAAAAGAAATTTTTAATTTAGAAATTAGCGTTTTTAGGGTATGAAAGTTCGACCAATTTCTAGTAATATAATAAATTTCAAGATAAGTTTTGTTTAATAACTTGTTAGGTCCCTTAAACCGTTTTACTGTAAAGCTATGTATTGTTTACGTATACCCATAGTAAACAAATTCAAAGCTTTTATTCATCATTCAGCCCTAAATATCCATATTCTGAAAATACCAAATCAAAATATCATCCATCAATGTCAATTATTAAAATTTTAGCCCTCATTGTATTACACTACAGTGTAACCACCATCCAGCAACAGATTCAAACCATAAAACAGTTCATTAAAGGCGATTGGTTCAAGTCTAGGTGGACGGTGGCGACCTGCGGCCGAATGTGGAACTAACCGGATTAGCCATCCGTCGCCGAGCTTCATTCCAAGTCTTTAGCCTTATAACGCGCTTCTTTTGTTTCGTTTTCGAATTTAATTTGTTCTGTAACACAATATGAGATGAAGATGTAATAAAAATGTTTATGAACGTCATAGGTTGTTCGTTGTTGAGGTGGTAAAAGATATAGTGCTGAAGTGCCTCCGGTTTTTAGTAGTTTAACGAAACACCAACTTAAAGGTTAGCTTTTGAACTGACAAATTTTAGTAGTAGGTACTTAGGTAGGTACATTTTAGAAATTTGAAAGATATTGGGGTATTTGCGAATTTAAATGGTGATCTGTTTTAAGTAGATAAGTGAATAGTACTAGCAAGGTAAATAGAGACTTGTAATTTAAAATGGGATGAAGATTAAACTAAGACAGTAATTATCACGACTTCTAACTGTAAAACGCATTGCGAATAACCTGATTTTATGACATAATTAAATGCTTGTGACACCTAGAAAGGTGGGAATCCTTTACAAAAACTGTATCTATTTACTTCCAATTTATTTACCGCGTTTTGCGTTTATTTTATTTTTTACTCCCGCACTAAGGAATTTAATCCTTGTATCGCTGGGGTTTCATCACGAACAAGCGTTTGTGGAACGCACAAATTCTTGACCTACACGGGGTCGAACCCGCGACACGTCGCGCACAATGATAATTAGCGTGGTAACCTATATCACTCGGCTATCCATGCAGTCAAATACATACTAAATATCTGTCCCACAAACTATTCATTCTTTACCTAAGCTTGTTACATACTTAGGCCACTATACATCATCTATTTATTCTAAATAATCCTTTCTACATACGCAACCAGACTGCTAACCCTATACGATGGAATCACAATACCCTATCACCATATGCAACATTCAAACAATAGGTTATTAACATCGGCAGATGCGCGCGCCACCTGAACGGAACACTCGCGATCACTAAATCATAACGTTTGGTAACGACACGATAAAACACCCAGCAGTGGCTGTGTTGGCTGTTTGTTGGTAGCATTATCTGAAAAAAAAAAACGTTTTTTTTATAACATTTGTCTTATATAGAAAGTGAGACAGAAACTATAATAAACAAAAGATATCTACATTTAAAACTGAACTTATATCACTATAACAAAGCGTCAAAAAATATGTCATCTCTGTCAATGGCGGGAAACGTGCCCATTAGACTGGCGGCAAAATTATATTTTTTGAGATATTATAATATTTTGAGACTTTAAAGACAAAATTAGTCTCAGTAATAAACTATTAGATGTCATAAAAAAAAATCTCTTCTAAGACGGGTCTACCACACTGAAGGAAACGAAAAAAGTGAAATATCTTCCACAATAAAAATGCACGGAAATTCACCGGAAACATAAAAACAAAACTTAATAAAAAAGATCATTTCTAACTCAACTATTAATCCTTTTACTCCAATATCATTAACCTATTCATTTCAAACAGCGATGACGTGAATGATACATCCCCTCGTGACACAAAAGAGGTCCGTTAGACGCATTAATATTACACCAAACAACACTATTCTATTTCCATTTTTTGTGCGCTGACAACACCGAAAATTTCGAATGTCACGCCTCGTTCATCGACAGCGCGGGAAAATAAACGAAGGAGGCGCCAGAAAAAAGTTTATTTAAGTTTGGATTCTGTTTAGATTGATACCGTTACGGGATGTAGCAAATGTTTTTATTTATGTTTCTAATTAAAGAGTGCTTAATTTTATCTCCCTTTTATGTCACTATTTCAAAAACCCATGTCCAACAAATGACATTTATGAATGTGAGATCGTTCGTGACATTTGAATAGGAATCATGACATATGGAAAGATGTTAACATTCACTTACGAAGCCCTTTTCTGCGGATCGATGTATTCAAATGTGCGACATTACAGGCCATTACGGAATGTATGCGCTCTTACAAAATCTCAAGCATTATGTAACAATATTGGTGCTTTTCATACATTAGAACTATAAAACAAAAGTCGATTATCTTCTATCACAAAAAAATCCTAATTTTGCTAAAAAAATTTGGCCAAAATTAGCGATATTTGTTACATTTTGTACCTAGTCACACTTAACTACAAAACACTCAAGCGGCATGACAAACAAAACCAGGGGCTACGCTAGTTTAATCTCATGATGAGTAGCTATAGTTTTTATATTTATTTTTAGGGTTCCGTATCCAAAGGGTAAAACGGAACCCTATTACTAAGCCTCCGCTGTCTATTTGTCTCCAGGCTGAATCTCTTAAACCGTGATAGAAATTTTCAAAAATTATGTATTTCCGTTGCCGCTATAAAACAAATACTAAAAATTAATGTTAAGGAAGGTCTAAAAACAATAAACGTGTTATTCGTATTTTTTTGCTCAATATTAGAAAACGGCAACAGGTAGACGCTAGTATGATAGTACTACGGAACCCTTCGTGCGCGAGTCCGACTCGCACTTGGCAGGTTTTTATATTTTATTTTTTTACTTACAACACCGGACATAATCAAGTTTTTGACAAACAATGTCGGATGAAATTGCTGCTGTTGTCAGCCTATTGTGGATACTAAATGTGTATGTGGTTTTTAAGTTTCTAAAAAATACAGTTTCGTTATGGCTTGTATGTTTTTATCGATTTTAGATTAGTCTTGCCTGTTTGAACATAATAGGGAATTGTGGGAAGGGTATTTAGGAGACAAATTATAATTATTTGAAAGTTGTGATAGAATTTGATGTTTCCGTGCGTAGTAAGATTGTCCCATCTTTTTAGTCTAGTCCATATTTTGTTGTTTAAATTGAGCTACCTTAGTTAGTTCGAAGAAAGCTCTTACTTTAGATTACTCAGATTAACCATGTGGGTATGTTGTGACGTATATCTCACTTACTTCTATTCTTACTTTTGCTTGCTAATACTGGACCTGAAAAAAGTCGAAAAAGCAAAATTAACTTAACCCATCCTACAAGCGCCTTATTAAAAAAAAGACAAGTAAAATAAGAATTTTTATCACCAAATTTAATCTCATCTTAAAACTTCTTCTAACATGACTTCCCCCTATCTCCCAAATCGTAACACAGAAGTGTCCCTTTCCATACCGCCTTAAGCCTTACCGGTGTAATTACACCGATCACATTTACGAATGCAAATGTATGTGCTGGTATCGTAAATCATGGCGCGGTCATCTGCCGCCCGCGGCGACACTCGCCAGAGCGGACAGACCCGGCTTTAGGGGATAAGAACTGTGGATGGTATAGTCAGTAGCGTAAGTGAAATAATAATTATAAAAAAAAATAAAACAAAAATCCCGCCTGCAAATATAACCACTAACTAAAAAGGGAAAAACAAGTAAGATCCTACAAGTCTATAATTAAACCATATATTATATTTTATACGATACTCGAATAATAAACTGAATAAAATAATGTCAATTTAAAATTTGTCGTTTACGTTCCTACTCATCTATTGGTTGACGTATTAACACAATGTTAAAAAAAATAAGAAAAATGAGTTTTAATTTGTTTTTAATGTGTCTGTATTTCTAACACTTTTGCATGCCATCTTATGTACCTACCCATAGGTATCTCTAAAATAAAGCATCTTTGTCTTTTTGACACTGTCTTGTTAGCTCAATATATTTAGGAGTTTTGTCAGCTCAAACAATATGTTACTCGTTTCTAAGCCCAGGTCAAATAAGAACCTTGTAAATCTGCTAGTGTTCTTACACTTTTGTTGCTGACTGTATGTAGTCTGTATTGTGTGAGGAAGCAGTTTTTTATCTTGTATTATCTGTTTATTTCTTTATGTATTTATAAGTAGCTTAAAACTAGAAGTGTTTATGCTTTATGAGGTGTATGAGTTATGGAGTTTTGCAAAGAAAAACATAGAGCTAGCGACTGCATTAGTATAAACTATTACAGTCTCTAAATCAACATCTGCAATTTAAAACAATTTTGTGCAGATTTTTAGTATGCAGGATAAAAATAAGAGAACGTGAAATCGAGTACTTTTTTCAAACAAAATTAAATTCTGAAAGTTAATAAAGTTTTGTATAATTTATTTCAGCTTAGTGATAAAAACTCAGTTGCAACTTCACCTTAAACTAGATTTTCCAGAATAGTTTTGAAATTTTCATTTGTTGAAATCAGTAATTGGTGCCTACCTATAAAAAAAAACGTCATTCCTTCGGACACAAATAACCAATTAATATTATTTCCCGGTCTTTTATTATACTTGGATGCAGAATAAAAACTTAATAATCAATGTTTGGACCAAAGCTCAACTTATACTGGTTGGATTTCAAAACTGTATCAACACGTCGCGCGTTCGTTTTTTGAATCAGCGGGCTCCTGACAGATGCTCGGAGTACCATGTGCACCGCTTGATATTGAATTATTGTGCTGGCAACATTTTTATAATAAGGGGCCGATGTATTGTGAAGATTATAAGCTGGTAAATAGGGGATTATTGATGTTCAAGTACATATGAGATAATGTATTATTAAAGCTTGTTATGCCCTTCGCGTAAATATTGATGAGTGATACTGAAATTATGACTTAAAAGACATTAATTTCAAAAAATATGATTACTTTATGTAATTGGCGTGCACTTGGAGAGGCCTATGCCAGTAGTGGACTTGCGATAGGCTGATGATGATGATTATTACCTACGTTTAAAATTATTTGCAGTAAGTGTTAAAATCATTATACCTATATAGCGATTTATTAAAAACTCGAATAGGTACATACTATTTTTAATTAGATGGGTAGGTTTTTCAATACCATGTTTTCGTTTTCAATATAACAGTGAATTTTGATAGATTCAAAAATAATACCGATGAAAATTATCGACAGGTACCGACTCAAGCCGCAATTCAACAGAAACAAAAGCTTCCAAAAACCAATTTGAGTTCCTAAAGCGGTAATCTTTTGCAAATTAAAATCACATGTAGCCAGAGATGTACCGATAAGCGTTCTGCGAAGCCGTCGTTACGTCACGTCCGTGTCCGCCCGGTGACAGTTGCGCGAATGGATGCCGTTTGAACATCGAACGTTGATTGGAAATTGCAATATGGCCGACGGTTGACCGTTGAAGTTAAAGTGATTTTGAATTTTGTGTTTATAATTTTTGAAAGATCTATATTTTGATTTCTTTATTGGAGTAGTTTTTTTTGTAGTTTTAGAGGCATCAATCATTATTCTTATAAGAAAATGTACCTACTACCAGCGAACTTAGGTTTTGACGCTAAATTATATCATTAAACTGCCTTTATGAAAAAATGTTATAATTCATGTATAAAATTGATCGAAGTTAATTAAATTAAAATTAAATGTCTCGTCGCTAGCAAGGTATTGAATGACGACTACCTATGTTCTTGGAAAATCCAAAATTAACTCTAAATCTAAACTGTTCCTGAATCGCATTAAATAAAACCTTTTTTTACTAAATAAAAATAAACCTTTACCTTAGGTACATACAAGAGCAATCGACACGACGAAAACTTTTTCATTACCCGCGCTTGTCATGTCAAAACTTCCATACAACGATCAGATAACAGCCCTGAACAGACCCTGATAATTGAATTCAATAACAGACTAATTTATTACGTCCTTATTCACCGATACCATCTTTCATTTTAGACGTTTTCTAAATAAATCTTAATATGCTAAATTGAACTTTTTGCGGAGGGTTTAAAGTTGAGTTTTGATTGTGAATGAGGCGAAGCGTTTTCATTTTTCTTTGACAAAGGGGTGTCATTTTAAATTAGACTTTACTGATTAGTTTTAGAAAGTTTTGACGTTTGTAATGACATTTTTGAATAGCAACTGTTAATTGTGTTTTGGTTTAAAACATTTACCAGAAAACCTTTATCCACAAGCAGTTTTAAATTACAAACATATGTCCAGGTTCCTATAATTTAGTGTCACTAAATTGTTCTGAATAATACAATTTTGAACCAATTTCTGTTGGAAAATACTTTAAAATGTTTCCTTTGTTTGAATATTTATTTTATCCTCTACAATAAGAATACTTTTATATTCCTAATTGGCAAGCTCTATAGAAAACGTAAAATGTAGTTTAAAAAGTAACAAATACTTCCAGAGACTCTAACATAAATGACTACCGTTCTGGATGCCAAACTATCTACCAACCATAAAAAATTAAAGACAAAAATTATCAATCCTTCTCTATATTAAAAACGCAATCTACGCACTCCAACCCTTCCTAATAACTGCTAGCATCGTTTTTTATTTGCTTCGGTCAAATTCTCCGGGGGTGCAGTGTTTGGCCGTGCGACCATGCAAAGACAAAATGGCTGCCACTGATTACTGCACGAACTTTTAATTGATTTAGGCATGTTTGAGATGAAGGGAGAGCTTGAGGACGGAGACTACCGATATTAGGTGAATAGACAAGGCAATGCAAATACACAAGAGTATAGTTGTTACTTTCTAAGTGATAACTGCATATGTGGTTTTTACTTAATATGTTTAAGCGGTTTTTCTGGCGGCTAGAATCAATTTGAACTTATTGTCCCTTTTATTTTATAGATATCTGTTGCCCGCGACTTTGTACGCATTAGTAACACGACTACCGCGAAAAAAAGGTATGTCCAAGAAAACGAAAATTGGAGATAAAAAGTAGATGTTAGCCGAATCTCAGATTTACTCAATATGCTCAAAAAAATTCAAGAGAATCGGTCCAGTCGTTTCGGAGGAGTAACAAATTTTCACATTTATTTTATAATTTTAATGGGATGCATAGTTATTAATTACGATGTCGCGTAACTTAAAGATATCTAGCGGGTTTACCAATTCAATTTAAAACTTTGCTTTAAGTTTTGAACTTAAACCGGCGCTGAGGTGTCTCAAATTGAATACAAGCGCGTAGTTATCTAAACTATTTATAGGACATGCTCAAGGGTAAACATATGTGACATTTACAAAATACAAAATTGATATTAATATGTCACTAATTCTAGGAAAACAACTTACAAAGGGATGTTCTATTCCAAATTTATTATGCCTTAATAGCGCATAATGCGCTTTGCGTATAAAATTACGTTTAACAGCAAAATGTTAACGCCGACGGCGAAAATAAAGTGTTAATAAAATGCTTATTATCTCTTAGACAGATGTTTATCATTGTATTAATATCCCATAGGAAATGTTAGACTAAAATTAAATATAAATTGGTAGGCGGGTCCTTTAGTAATAAAGTCATTGGTTATTAAAACTCCTTTATCATTTAACTGTCCTGGAATTGAGTTGTATTTTATGGTAAGTAGATAAAAACAATTATGCGGTGAAGAGCTGGTTTGATGGAGAAGGGAAGATGGTTTTCCTTTAGGTACATAAAGTGCGACTTGTTTAGTGACAGTATGGTACAGTCATAACGCTAAGTAAGTAGTTATTACTTAACTTATTTTGTAATTATTTGATTTCCAACGTGTCATGTACATTTAATTTAAATGGACCTTTCAGATTTGTAATGCCTATTTGGGTTCAAATTTTAGACATTTTTATTACTAAACTGCTTATTTAATTCCACTTTGGTTGTATCGTCGTCATCCGAATAAAATAATTGCTTTTTTTCAAAGAGGAATAGAGCTACAGCTAACTTAATAATCTATTCAATATACACCAACACTTAAAGTCCCAAATATAAAAAAAAAAATCCCTCAAGCTCCAATAAAGCTACGAGTACAATATAAATATAAAGGGATATACAATGTACCGGGAAATCACCTCGCCAGCCAATTTGGGCGACAATAAAGCAATTTGACGAGAAACGCGCGACAACTTGATTAATTGTCGGCGCCGCGGCCGGTGGTCGCGATGTCGCCGCTTGCACGCGCGTGTGAACGCGACCTTATGGCGATATGTGACTAATTTTTCTGTTGTGTTTTGTTTTGTATTGATGAGCTGTTTTGTTGTGTTTTTTTGTTGATAATTGTTGCTGTGTTTTTAATTGTGTGCTGATACAAAAAAAAATGAGGTATAATTAAATCACAATGTATCAATAGAATTAGGGACATTAGATTTTCTATGTTGCACAATAAGATACTCAATTAGAATGTTAAAGGAAATATGCTCCGCAAAAGACATTTAACTTTAAAACAAGCAACAGGAAAGCATCCTTCAAAAAACTTAATCAAATTAAACATCATCACATACATATTCCCAACAAAAATGATTAATCGTGCATTAATTGAACATGTAAACACGGTAAAAAGTACATTGTAATTGTCACTGCCGCGTCCACGTTGACGCGACATTGCCCGCGGCATCCTGTTATCGCTACAATTATGCAAATTCAACGTTAAATTGCCGCGCGAGCGTGTAATTGTTTTGGCGCGTCGTGACGCGTTGCCTGTTAATTTTCTCGTTACAACCGTCACTTAAGTGGGTATGCGGCCTAATAACTCGTTCGGGACATTTTGTGCGCCAATAATAAAGGTGATCGGATATTTTTTTATGATGAACGGTCTGTTGACGTGCAATTGTTTTTGATGGTTTAATATATTGTGCTTTTCGTTTTACGTTATGTTTTATGGGTTTATGTTGGGTTTTTATGCGAGACTTTAAACGCGATATTAAAATAATGGTTACTAGATAATAATACTAGATTATTGTAAAAAGTGAGTTGAGTATCTAAGTAGATTTATAGATCGATAGAAAGTACTTTATTGCACTCCACATTAGAAACAGATTTTACCAAATCATTAGCTATAGATACTTATGATAAAGCTCGTTTGGTTGCAGTTAGATATTTGTCTTAGCCCATGCACATTAAACATTTTCATACCTATCATAGACACGAGAAAATTGTCTGCAATAATCTGCATAACTCAAGAAATTCACATTTTTTTAACAATATAAGTTAATTTGAAATATCCCTTGCGACTTTTATTCTGATACCACTTAACCACGTATAAGCATACAGCTGTGACCACAAATTAATTCTTACTCAATAAAAAGTGAAAAGGTCATTGTTGACTAAAATTGATTAAAAATAAGGCTTTCTCCAAACTTGCGCACGCGACAATCGCATGTCGCGTAACCACAGATCACAATGGCGACCAGATGACGTCACTTGCCAAATAAACCACTAATTATTGTGAACTGAAAACCACAGGTTACATTAAATTATGTCAAATTTACGACATTTATGCGAATTATTGACGGTAATTACGATTATCGGGAAGGTAATTTTGACTTTTTTGAGGCTTTGTAAGTTTGTTCGTTTGTTAATAAAGTAAGGGCAGTGTATTTTCGGTCGTTGCTTTATGATTAGCGAAAGATACTCGTTAAAGGACAATGTACAGTAATATTTAGAAACCATGTTGCCTCACGATGTTTTTCTTTACAGTTTGTTAGTGTCTTAGAATAATTAAGAAAGTACATAAAACCTTGAAAAAGTCACATTGGTACTTGCCTTCGCTGGGAACCGAACTTTCATCACGTGCAAATGCTTGAACATTAATATAATAAAAACACTTTTTTTTTTAATAGCGCCGATGGTTTAGTCTCTGAAAAAAAATCTATTTCGCCAAGTCTATACCTAAATGATGATGTTAAAATGTACTTATGTTGTATGTAGGTACATAAAATACGTTTCAACACTCAGGTTTCCAAGATACAAACTAAGCTTAGTTAGTAAAAAATCGTGCTACTTTAAATTATAATAGGCAATATGTGTATGCAAACATTGTAAAAGAAACAATCAATTATTCTTACTTCTAACCATTTTGTTTCCAACAATTTTAGGCTTTAAAACATATCTACCTCATATACAATCCTTTTGTATATGACTGTATGTGATAGATTCACCTGTTACATAATTGCATTAAAAAGCTTGTAATCAGCAATCAATTTTATATGAAACTAGCTGTTGCCCGCGACTTCGTCTGCGTGGTATTCAAGATGTGTAGTGCTGTACAAAAAGTAAAGCTAAATAATGTTTAATGCTTGCTCCCTAATCCTGTTCCGTTCCAAACTACCTGATTTCTTAACTTCCTAATCCTAACCTCTAGTCTTACAAACATATTTGACTGTTAGTTAACACTGCTAGTTTTTTGCTGTGGCCACTATCTTGCACTGATTTGACAATTTGGATTGAAGGACTTGAAAACGGGCGATGGCAAAGAAGTGTACTGGACTCTTACTGGCTAAAGCACCAGAGTGCTTCACCGTATCCTATTGTCGGGGGCCACGGGAACGCTTTCGCAATCTATCGCGAGCCCCGACAGGAGAGCTCTTTTTAACGGAAGCTTCTTCGTTAACGTAGAGCCAGCTTTTGCCAGCCCTTATTAAGAGGCGCGCGGAAGCACCATGCATTTCGTCTTTGCCTTTATAACAGTAGACTGCCCTGAGACTACTGGCGTAGGTTATTTATGGTGGTTGGAGGAGGGCAAATAAGGCCCTTCTTCTATCCCTTGCTCGTCGAACATGGATCTGGTGGTTAGATGAAGCCTTTCACTTTTCCTTGAGCGTCATCACTTCTTCGCAGAACTTGGTGACGGCGCACCAACTAACCGCGGACACTTTGGCCACTCTAGGCGGTGTTACATCGTCGTTACGAAGATGTCGGATTCTCACTGGATGTGAGAGGGGTCTGTATACCCAAATTTGCCAAATTTTATTTGCCTACCTTTTTGGGTTCTGAGACGGTTGAATGCTTTCTGAACAGGCCTCTGCAAGGTGGGCCGGTAGAGTGTATGTTCCTGAGTTAGGACATAAGTAGTAGGAGATAGTTGTCGATCTGCCCAGATCTTGCACCGAGCTCGAGTTGGAGTTGCAATAGTAGTCAGTGTATATCGGAAGAAGCTCTTTTGGCTCTTAAGTCTACCAGATTTATGTCTCTTCTAACGTCAGATAGAGCAATGCCAATCAGGAGGAGAACTTATTGAGAGGAGTTGGTCTTAAACAGCCAGATAATTTTCGACACGTTTGCACTGTGCGCTGTGGTGCGGAGAACAGCAGGCGCTGCTCCCCATTCATCTTCTATTCCGTTTTCATTCTACCCTTGACAGATATTTTACGCACACATAAAAAACAATCACGGGAGTACGCATATTCGTACGCAATATTAATAATAGCAGCCTACCTTTATAATACTTTACCTATGCAACTACCCTATGCCATCGCAATTGGTGCACAATTGTGGTAGTATATAGGCACTATCAAATCTTTATGGCCACGCGTTACACACACCAAAATTGCAGTCAACAGCTAAGTAGTTAATTCAGTATTGTAAATCATTTACCGTCCACACTATTTTTTGTTTTAGTGTAGTTGGTTTTCTTTCACTTTATATCCACAGCTCCTCCTAAATTGGATGAGACTGTCCTAGCTTAAACAGTAAGTATCATATATTATACCAGATACCATATAAAAGGGTTTTAAAGAACAATTTTAGGATGTTAAAAAAATCCAAGCGCTTCGTACAATACTTTTATACTACCAAAAACGAAAGAAGAAAAAAAAATATACTTGACTGAGATTTGATTCTTACTCAAAAATTATTAAAAAATAAATTAAAAAAATGTGTGTCGAAATGAAATTTGAACTTGGAGTGGAAAAATACGAAGCTCGTACTCCCCTGAGCCCGCTATTTTAATTTCTATATAGTAAGCCAAATAGCATGTTAATATTAATGTCAAAACATAAAACCATAGCAACAGTATTTTGGTCACCAGTTGCGTGTTCTTTAAAAATAAAGGTTTATTGCTAAGACCCCATGGTTAATAACCTGATAATAAATAGCCTATATGTTGTCTAGACCTGTCCTTAATCTTCATGCAAAATTTGAACAATATACTTATGTACATTAGGTAGTTTTTTTCGATTAGCCGGTAATTGTCATAAAATTTGTGATTGCTCACCCTCCATATCAAATAGCGCAATAATATGTAGAATTTATGTTGTAACGACCTCTAGTCAATATATTCTGAAAATCTGAAATGAAATGAAAATGAAGTCTGTACATTATTGTTTGGGATTATCCCGGACATATGTTTACGGATAGTTTAACAATTTTATGACAATAGTTCTTTAAACAGGTAACCGTCACAAAACGATGGGCAGAAAAACTTAGCACTCACGTAAACAGCTTTAATTTTCATCGACTTAGCTTCAAAACAGTCGGAGTTTCATAGAAACGTACCTCCCCCTTTTTACCCCCGTTAAGGCAGAATTTTCAAAAATCCTTATTGTGTCATTCTTAACTTCTAACTAAATAGCCAAATATTAATTTTAATCGAATTAGCTTCAAATACTGACGGACTTTCATACAATCTTACCCGCCCCTGTTTACCCCCTTTAAGAGCAAAATTCCAAAAAAAATATAGCTTAAATGTTAGCGAGGACTAATAGCTACATAATAAAAAAAAAATCATCAAAATCCGTCCAGTAGTTTTTGAGTGAAAAGCGGACAACAAACAGACAGACAGACAAAAATTTTTTTTTTCATACTTTTGGATTCTATTGGTTGTATGAAGAACCCCCATCTAAGTTTTTCTTTAATATCTTTAATGTACAGACATGAGCTTGTTACAATTTTATTATATGTATAGAATAGATGAAATGAAAATGAAATCTCTACATTATTTTTTTGGGATTATCCCGGACATAATGTTTACGGATAGTTTAACAATTTTATGACAATAGTTCTTTAAACAGGTAACCGTCACAAAACGATGGGCAGAAAAACTTAGCACTCACGTAAACAGCTTTAATTTTCATCGACTTAGCTTCAAAAAAGTCGGAGTTTCATAGAAACGTACCTCCCCCTTTTTACCCCCGTTAAGGCAGAATTTTCAAAAATCCTTATTGCGTCATTCTTAACTTCTAACTAAATAGCCAAATATTAACTTTAATCGAATTAGCTTCAAAAACTGACGGACTTTCATACAATCTTACCCGCCCCTGTTTACCCCCTTTAAGAGCAAAATTCCAAAAAAAAGATAGCTTAAATGTTAGCGAGGACTAATAGCTACATAATAAAAAAAAATTCATCAAAATCCGTCCAGTAGTTTTTGAGTGAAAAGCGGACAACAAACAGACAGACAGACAAAAATTTTTTTTTTCATACTTTTGGATTCTATTGGTTGTATGAAGAACCCCCATCTAAGTTTTTCTTTAATATCTTTAATGTACAGACATGAGCTTGTTACAATTTTATTATATGTATAGATTATAGCGTTCAGTCTATCATTTGTATGCCTGTTCACGTTCTGTGCAAGCCTTAGTTAAGTCAACTGCTGTAAGTACTGCTGGATAACGTTTACCTTAATTATAATTAGCTGGCTACTCCATACGAGTAGTTTCCGTTCTTATAAACTGATTGGGGTTAAAAACCGGCCAAGTGCGAGTCGGACTCACGCACGAGGGGTTCTATCACCTATAATAGAAAATCACATTTGCTGTATGACTAATTTTTAGTCTGTTGATCTACCTATTTAGTTAGAGTAAAAATTGCTTGAAAATTACGTTTGTTGTACGTTTTTTGTATTTTTTTGTTATAGGACACAACGGACACACATCATTTGTGAAAATTTCAGCTTTCTAGCTATCACGGTTTATGAAATACAGCGTGGAGACAGACAGACAGTGGAGGCTTAGTTATATTGTCCCGTTGTACACTTTGGATACGGAACCCTAAAATAGCTACACTGTGTGTTAGTTCAGTGTTCTATAAACTCTTTAATCGAGCCTACGTCCCTGCTCAAAGAAGATATACAACGTTGATAAAAGCGAGAGGCATTAAATGAAACCACATATTCTGTATATCATTATAAGGCTACACAACAAAAATCAAATCAATGTAAGCAATAGTTTAGTCACAGGATATTTTTTTAGTTTTTTTTTAGTTTGAACATGCTGTATCTTCCTGATTAGGTGACTAAGTTTTATAGGCATAGTTATCTAGTTGGCTCCGGTTGGGTCCGAAACTAGTCGGGCTATCCCGATAAATACGCGTGAGTAAACCGTTATAACGTTTTAAGTATGAATCATCCTCACGAAAGTTATTATAAAAATATTGCTTACATTGATTTGATTTTTGTTGTGTAGCCTTATAATGATATACAGAATATGTGGTTTCATTTAATGCCTCTTGCTTTTATCAACGTTGTATGACTTTATTGTAGTTTTAGAAAAAAGGACGCCGCTCTTTTGGTATCGTGACAGTCCAAGCCCGGTCGACGAGAGCCATGCTTACATGTGCTAACGTTGCTTATGTTGATGTGGCAATGCAAAATCAAGTGTTGCAAAGGAATATCATTGTCTCAGCCCAAGGTTGTCCACTGGTACATAGGTATTCTCTTAAAGGTTTTCAGAAAGACCGGTTGTCAGCCCGCCACACAGGCCCATCATTGCAACTCTTGTAAGTCAAGATCTACAATGATAACCAATGATTACCATTATAGGTAGTATGTATGAACTTGTAATAAAATCTTTTTGGCTATAGTATTTGTATCTGGCTGGATTTGGTATAATTGAAAGTTAAAGAAAAATAAAATTTAGAAGAACATAATTCCAAATTCTAATTTTATTAGAGAGAGAAAGGTTTTATTACAAATTCATACATACCATAATGCGAAAAGACTTTTTCTCCGAACTATTATTTTGCCGTCGTGTCAATTTCTATCAAAGCAAAATGCACGCAACTTAACAGCTCATAGTAAACATCAGACTACACTATACAAAAACTGCACAACAATATCCAAGCCGCCATATTTGAAACGAACATGCAATTAACCCTTCGAAAGCGTTCACAGCCCTTTGTAACCCTTTAATACTACCCATTGTGTCAACTGTCACTCGTTCGAATTAAAAGTGGGCGTATTACATTTTTTTTTTAACCCTCATAGTCGGAATCGAGGGTCACGAGTGGGTAATAACCAGGTACGTGAAATGACAGCCATTTAAGCATCGTTTTTTGTATGAAATGTATGAGTTTGACTGAAAAGGGTTTTGTTGGTTTTTAGTTTGCATACTAGAGTTGTTTGGTTTTTTGTTGAGAGTTAATTAAGTTTTTTTTTTAATAAGTAGGTAGGTACAATTGTTTTTATGACCAAATGGCACCAAACACATTTTATGGAGAGTCTTAACCCTTTACTTAAGGGAGGATAGTATATAATAACGAAATCAAACGCAATGTGTTTTTATTACAGTAGCAAAATAAGTATGATGATCTAAGTCGATCTAATTCCAAAAAGGCAATTTGCTTTAAAAGGAACACTATGCTAGGGTTAATTGTTCATTTAAACTGTACCTAGAATTCCAAAATATTTAGGTAGGTACCATAAAAAGCGACACACCTCTAATTCTAAAATTACTAGCCCAATACCGAATAACAAATTAATTCCAAAGATCTTTAATTAAATAAAGGCAGTGGATACACTAGATTGTATAGCGTCGTGCAACTCAGTGCAACATAATGGCAGACAGCCGTGATCACGCGACGCACGTGATGTGTGCCGGCTGTAGTGTGTACACGCCTTTAGAAAGGAATGGTAGAAAATAAGGTGAGAGTTATATTGGTTCGATATTTAATTTTGGTGTTATTTTTTGTTGAGTTGGAGTTAAACCTAATACATGTTGTTCTTTTAAGGATTTATATAAGTTTTTCAGTTCGTTTTATTACATGTTTTATATTATACAATGATGTTAGATAATCTAAGTCACTTCTTTTTACGGACCGATTTCGGCCACGGCGCGGCGGCGGTCAGCGTTGCTATGACAACAGCCAGTTACGCGGGACATATTATAGTGCACAAGCGTGTGCGCAAACACAGGTGCACTCTCTATTCCTTTACTGTCATAGCCCGATGGTATGGTAGTCCGACACGATCGGAGAGAGATCAGATGAATTTAACGTGCCTTGCGAAACATGGAAGCTCTGACATTTATTTCTAAAATATTCGAAAAGTTGGTGCGCTGCGTTTGGGATTAAACTCGAGATCGTTGACTGGGCAGTCCTGCGGTCTTACCACTGCCACCAGGCTATCACAGTTTCAAATCTCAAAATCATTATTACACTTAACAGTGTTGCATAAACATTTCACCTACCATTTAACTTAAAGATACACATTCAAAATAACTCCAAACATCGCTTAACTAATCTGCGAACAGTACTAGAAGTTAGAGAGGTTATCTCAACTCCTATTGACAGTGCATAATTGAAATTATTATTTACTATGATTAAATAACCTGTACGCTGTACGGGATGACTGACAAGCGTAATATGTACACACGTAACTATTGCTCAAAATGTTTATTGCATGCTTCCTTCTAGCGTGGCCTCGTGTTACTAAAAATCTATGAGTGAATAATGTACGTTGGTTAAGGAATCGTGCGACAAATTTGTTTAACTAAATACATTCTAGGAAAATCAATAGTTGGTTTTGTTTTTAGCATTTAGAGTCCTGTCCCTGCTAGGCAAAGACTTCTCCAAGCCCTTTCAAGACGTTTTTAGAGGTTTTAGGGCTTTTATGGGTAGTTCTTGAGCACATATAAACCCTGATTTATATGTAACTAATGTCTCTAGTAACGTGTAGTAATCTGACCATTATGTGTACCAGACGATACAATGACATAAATTAACATCAAATATAATATCAATGATCCTACTGTGTCACAGTAGACGTATTAGGTATAATCTAGCAGTCAAAGCATATTTACATTAACACAACTATTTTACTCTACCTATACCTCGATTCAAAACAACATACAAAAAGAGGTCTCAAGCGTCGTGTACGAAAGACTCTAAAAATAATTATCGCTATAACAACAGTATCGTCTATAATGCTTTAACAATATATTATTATCTTCTTAATACCATACAAATAATGACTATGACATACGTCGCATAATTTTCTGAACAATTATGAACTTTAAGGTTGTAAACATTTTCAGACCCAACTGTATATCTCAAAAGACTTTGTTTTAACCCCCAAAAAGACAACCACTAATTAACGTAACTTCTAAATTCAAAATCCGCTGAGTCTGTGCGTCACCAGTACACAAACCTACACGTATATACATGCAAATTTTGATCATATACACCCCCAAAGAATCACGTGATTCCAATATGGCGTCTTCATAATTACGGTTGACTAAATATGAATCGCTGCTCAAATAATAAGGGTTGAGGGGACGACCCTAGGACTTTGAGCAAACATCTCAATTACCGTGGTTATTAATTCAGGGGTGATTATTAATCGACATCTTTTGTCTTCAGATGCACCGGCTCGGGTGGAATGGTTGTTTGTTTTCGTTGGGTTACTTTTGTGGGTTCTGTCTGTTGAAGCATCTATTTCTGGTACAGTTGAATGGTTTCCTGTTTGCAGAAATTCAGTATGTTACTGCGAAGCCACCGTTTAAAAAATGGGCAAATATCAGATATATTGCGCTCAACAGGGTCCATAATTATTTTTATGTGTAACCTACCAACTGCTAAACTGTAGGTACGTTTTGGAAGCAATAAATGTTGAGTTTTGAGTATTATGTACTACAATTACTGAAATAAATGAAAGAGTGTTACTACCCTAATAAACACGAACAAAATAGGAAAAATAGTCATAAGCTAGCTACCGATCTTTAAATACAAACTACAGACACTTTTGCATGTAAACAGATAAAACCGTTCAATGATTGTACAAAATACTGCGCAGTTATCCTTAATACAAGTTCAATTGTTTCAAGACGTATTGCCCAACAAACTAACAATTAGATAAAATAAGCATGGCCATAATGCTTTACGCATTTAAAAGAGTATTTTAACATATGCATGCACATAAAATCATAATTATGAAAACATAAACATTAGTTCAAAACAGTACCAATATTACCTAAATATCATATGCCTAAAGTAACCCAGAAAACGCGTGCTAATATTTCGGCTCGTGGAGATATTAGCCAAAGGAGTTTTGTTATCAAATCCGGCAGGTGGCGTTTCGCATGGCACGACCGTTACGTTAGCACATTTATTATCTGTGCTATCTAAAGCAGTTTGCTGCGGGGATATTTATTATACATCAATGTACCTAAACGAATAGAAGTAGTTAGAATTTTGATTGAAATTGCAGAATTTTGGTGATGGTAGCTTTTTAGGCGGATAGAAAAAGAATACGGTGTGTGAGGTAAATGATATTGGTACTTTAAAATTGTATAAACTTCTATTTTACAAGAATAAGTCGCAGAATGTGAGGTATAGATAAAAAAATCACTGATCAGGGTGTTACAAAAAGCCAAGTTACATCAACTTCGATTGAACTACTTATAAACAGATGATAGCGAACATTTTCGCATGAAAATCTATTTATTATAATTATTAAAGTACTAAAATAAAATCATTACATAGTCCCTATGTATGCTTAGATCTTTCAAACTACGCAATAGATTAAGATGTGTTTTTTTTTAAATAATTTTGAATGTTTCAGGAGGAAGAATACATCAGAATTGCAACCATGCAAAGCTGGGGCGGCCAGATTGTACCTAAACTATATTTTACTTTAATTAATAGACTAACAGAATACAATTACCAATATTCTATTCCAGTATTAATCTCAATCCATTAATAATAATTATCAATCATACACCTAATACAACACACGCTCTACCTACTACCTAACGCACCTTAATCAAATCCATATTAATTACAGAGCAAACACTATCTCCGTTTATCTATAGCCTGTTTATATATTCATAGGTCTATGTACAGTCCTTACATGAACAGAGACACTCAAATATAATGCTAATAGGTAACATGATAGGATTGCAAATTGCACCGGCCGCTAATGAAGTCTCGTTAGTCGTCGGTAAGGGGTTACATAATTATGGAGAGCCAGTTAATCCGTAATTATCTGGTTTTAAAACTAGCGAACTATGCGGGTTTTGAATTTAGTTTTTTAAGGGTTGTAATGATGTAAGAAATTTTACTTTTGTAATGTCCTTAAGTACATGAAGTTTTTTTAGAATGATATTAAACTTAAACGAGCGAACGAACGACTTCTGCATGAGTATACAATAGCAAAATTACTCTTTTGCCTCCCGAAAACAAATGTCAGTAAGCAATTTCTGATATTGACCTTATTTTGGTATGTGTAGCCCCTTTGTAAATGGTTCCATATGTCACCATGGTTTAAGGAAATTTCAAGAATTTGATAGAGCAACACAATGCGAAAAAATCTTTCACTTTTTACGAATTGTCGTAAAAGAAATTTTTGGTCTGTGTCTCTACATTTCTTTCAACATTAATTATAAGCTAAAACCGCAGTTTATTTAACTGAGTGTAAAATCAATTCGTTCTTAACAACAGTAACTCGATACTCGGTACCCTTCCCGAGTCACCCTCAATTTGCAAAACAAATTAGCACTCCTTGACGACCGGCGACATGAGCTGTGGTTTTCGAAGAGGGATCGGAGCCATTTTGGTATTGATATATTTTAGGTTGTTACTTGAGATGATGCCAGTCTCAAATACCCATAGACTTTGCTACCATTATACGTGTAGTATGTGTAGAGGTTTATGAGGTTTTTGATGGAAGTATGTACTATACAGTAGTTGCTATACAATTCTCATTATTCTGGTAAACCAAGATGTATACTGAACAGAATTATTCTTACTGTGGTAATACAGAAAGGATCATGTTTGAGTTTTTTTTCCTCTCTACACAATTCACGCAATGTGGACACTGCCATCAACACAATCGTTAATGTGGCAAAATTTCATGCATTATGAACTATCCCATACAGTTTCATCATGAAATACACAACCAGACACACCTCTCAATTATATCGAAACTCCACTCAACAAAAGACCACGAACATTAAGTTTGAGACATCGTAAGACACCATAATTCTCATATTGCGTGTCAAACGCTGATACAAAAGTTTCATTACCGCGACCACTTTACAAAGACCTTCCTCCCCTCTTGAGTGTTTAGTTTTATGAAGTGAAAAGGGGGAAAACAGTTCAAGGTGAGTGGTCTAAGTTAAATGGTTGATGACGGCAATAACTGAATGTGTTCAAGTGATGGTGTTTTTAAGGCGTGTTGATAACTTAGATTTTGTTTTTAACACGCTAAGGAAGGTACCTATTCAGTTTTATTGCGCTTAAACCTCATTTTGTCGTGCATTTTGTTAAACGAATTAGATTTTGATATCGCTCTAGATGACAATGAAGGTTTTATTGTATTATCCGATACGCAGCGGATTCTGCCTATTACAATGAATGAAGATGGTGACGTTTTTGTGACAATAGCATATTCAAATAGAGATCAAATGACTAAGACGTGTGCTACTGGTACAGTTAATATTCTTGACATTATTTCCAACAAAGCTAATTGACTGTGGTTGCTTTCGTACCGTTGTGTACATAAGGTTACTATTTCACCAGAAACTCATACTAAATACAGAGATAGTAATAATAATAATGTCTGGACCGATTTCGGCCACGACGGCCAGCGTTACAATGACACTAGCCAGCTACGCGGGACATATTATAGTGCACAAGCGTGTGCAAACACAGGTGCACTCTCTGTTCTTTTACTCTCACAACCTGATAGGACAGCAATCCGACACGACCGGAGACAGATCAGACGCAGGACCCACATCTTTACATGACTTCCAAAGAGAAAGTAAGAGTATCAAAACTTTACTCTACAAATATCCTATCATATGACCGAAATTCATAAAACATCGTGACTTGACAATCAGTAGAATAAGAACCTTATAACTAGAGGACATACGACAGTAACATACTATTGTTAACTACACGCTATCATTATTTTTTCTATTAACAGCTCACGAAAAAGACAGTGCTAATTTCCAAGTCATTCTATCAACCAAAAATATATTTTCTTCTCAATCAACTCTGGACTCTATATTTGTAGAGCTATGGTTGATTTTGCAATGTACGGTTGTTAATATATGTTTATTGAAATACAAAGTATTGTTATCAATTGTCACAGATGTGATCTGTTACTTATCATGTTCTTTGGGTAAATATTATAAATGGTAGTGATAATTTCATCATAATGTGCAATTCTTATTATTGTTAGGTAGGTAAATGTTGAAGAATGGACAAGTGTGTTGTGATTGAATAAACATAGCTATTCAAAAAATATTATGCTATTGAATTTATTAAACATTTTTGGCAAGTATAAATGAAAAATTTAACGTACACCGCGAGGACTGGTTCGAAGCGGCGCAAGATAGAGAGTCGTGGAAGAACTTAGGGGAGATCTTGGCTCAGCAGTGGGACACTATAGGCTAGGAAAAAAAGTAGTTCGTTCGTAAAATACTTGGGCAAGTATGTCAGAGACATTTACAGTGGTAAGATAATATTACAATTTATAAAGATGTTTTTGTTTATTATAAATCCGATGCAAAAACTATCTGGTACACCTAAATGTATGGGAAATTTTCAGCTCTACTTTAAAATTAACACACTGTATACAGCCAAAGTGTCAAACTCTGAGAATCAATTAGTCTAATAATAAAAAAAAAACAAAACCTATAGAACCTTGTCATAAATACGCAATAAATACATTACGAACACAACTAAAGGAAGCCATACCAACTACCTACCCGTGACGATTTCCAAAACTCGTATACATTAACCCTTTGCCTGCAGTTCTCCGACAAATAAAAAAATGTCGGTCACTTTACTACATGTGAACAAACTTATCTCCTACACTTCGCAAACTCAAAATTTTATACTTTTTCTTTGGGATTTATGGTGAGGGAAGTGAATGATAAGTTTGTTTTGAGTGGTAAAAATCCGGGTGATTCACTTTGACGCGTATAAGTCACGAATTAAAAAGGACAACAACAGACAAAGAAGCCATTTTGCATTGTGCTGTGACAGTCTTCCTTGTGATGCCGCTTTGTAGAGCTTAGAAGATCATAGACTTGACAAAGTTTGAGTTTGACAAATATGCTACCAATACTATCTGTAAACTAATTTAGAAAATATTGTTTCGAAACATAGATTGACAATTAATTAAAATACTATCGTTATACCGTTACTAAGTCTTAGCAAATTTAGAAAATATTGTGTTTTAAAACAGTGTTAATTCATTGAAATATAATCGTTATTTTCATTGATATCATTGAAATTCTAATTACATAGTATTATAAGGTTTGTTTAATTCTACATAAAATTTTGTACTCAATTGAGTATTTATTTTCCATTATGCATCGCCTTAGTTTATATTATATAAATACTATTTATTAAAATTGGTCTAAATATTACAGAGGAAACAATTTCGTTTGTTATAAGAAGTTGATCTCCAAAACAATTTTATTAATTTAACTTAAAATATTACTAATACCTGCTTCAATTACTGACGAAAATAACAAAAATGTATTAAACGTGATTTTTTTGTCTATTCTAAAAATTACAAACTCTACAATAACGCATCAATACTTCTTTGTACGCAAGAGTGTAAATTCGGGGCCTAAGTGTCGCCGCGGTCGTTTTAACACTGCATTGCTAATTGGACACTTAAGGTGCATCTTAAAGGGTTAAAACAGTTTTTATCCGGGGGCCAAAGAGACCGGCACGCAGCGTTCGACGGGTTACTATGATGTTGCCGTCAATTCAATGATTATGTATTTAAATCCTGATTGTGGGATTTGACTATTTATTTATGACGTAACGATTGGATATAGATGTTTTAATTTGATGTTTTATTGTAAAATTAGTTTCTAAAAGTTTTATCTCTAGTTCGTGAAAGAACGTATTGACTTATGAGCGAATCCTCATGGGTCAGCAGACCAGAAGACAGACGATTAATGGGACATGACAAAAATTAACTCAACCTAAGTTAATTTTATTCAATCTATGTTGGAAAGGCAAATCTTGAAGCAAAAGTAGTTAGGTTTAGTTTAAACAGAATATAATTATGTAATTTGAACTTCAGAATACAATTTAGTATTTGATGTCTCAGTTTTTTTTTACAAATGAGCGTGATATAGTTTAAATACCAGTTTTTTTTTTTTTGATTCAAATGTAAACTACTTTTTTACAATGATGAGAGAGAATATGAAAAGCATTGATCACTACGAAGTTCTTTATTTGCGAGTTGAAAATTATGAATATCATTTCATTACCAAAAGATTTTCTGGCTTCACATAAATTGCCAAGAAACTTTATACTCGTTAAGATTAATTAATTGATGTAATTATTCAAATTTTAATCTACGAAACAATTATTTGTTTGCACACACTATTTCATAAAAATAATTAATATTTTTTAAACAATTGGAATCCCACTGAGAAGTCACACAAAAACTCGTTATTTCACATGTTATGGCTGTTCATACAAAACTTAAGCCTATGTAAAACAATTAACCGAAACGCCATTAGCGTTATAAAAAAAGATTTATTTCTGCGACCACAATAACAACTTAAATTAAACTTTAAATCAAAGCATTAGATCACATTTTCCTTTGTAATAAAAATTCGTATAAAATTTACAAAAAAAAATATTTTCGAATTAATTTATTCTCAATTTGAAAATATTCTGAACATGTTTTACATTGAAATAAGGTTCATATTTGCATATTAAAATTACAATACATGTACTCTTTATCACTCGATTGAAGAATATTCTCACAATCCTTACTCGTCAGGCAATAAGGTTCAAAATCGCCTAATTTATTTACAGTACATATAAAATTGTTTTTTTTTTTCTTCTAGCCAGTGGTCATGGGAATGACGGATTATGTCAGCCTATTACACCGTGATAACACTATAGCAAGCCATAAATCTACGAAAATGCCTCTGTTACTGTAATTTCTTTAAAGTAAGCATCTAATTTAAGGTTATTATTTAATTTCCATTCATACCTCTTGTTGATACGAGTGTTTTTGTTCTCACTGGTTTGTTGGTAGTGTTGTTTTGATTAAAGTATGTTGGGGTAACAACATGATTATATGATTTAAGATCACAGTTCAAATTTTAAGGTAGGACAGATGGGTATTATACAAAATTTTGGTCTTTGATAAATATTTACTTCAAATTTTAGATATCTAGGCATCATTGTATACTATAAAAATAATTCAGTAATAAAGAGTTTAATTAGCTGATTACTGAAACGTCAATTTCAAGCCATCAGCGTCAGTTTTAGGTGTTTATGCTTTTGCCATAATTTTCAGCATCAAAAAATATTTTAGTAAAAAAAAATCAGGACTATTAAAGCCAAGTTGCATTACTATACTGAAATTTTAAAAAAGAACAGTAACGCAAAAAATATCAAAAAATGAAATTCAAATAAAGAATCCTACACATTAACACCAAACGCGGCGCGTTTTATTTCTTTTCACAAATGGTTTTTGCTGCGTTCCAAATTTGAAAAAATCGTTGACGTTTGTCGGTTGTATCGGGACATCTATTAGCGTGGTCGAAGCAAACTGTTTAAAAGCTACCGGACTTGGCTGTGTCAATGTTTGCTCGCTGCAAAGGGACTTAATATTCTTCAGGGTGGGAAATGTTGTGTAGTCCTGCAAATAATTCTAGTACCTACAATATGATTTTAACAGGTGAATGAAAAAGGATTAAAAATATATGGCATAAAATTGTCGTTGAAACAGTAAACATCTGCTATTGTAATAAGGTTAAGAGTAATTTTATACGAACAAGCTAATCAACTTTTTGATTTTCATTCACATTTTGCATTTTTTCACATTTTGATCAATAATCGAACACAAAATTCGCAGCACAAAGTTCCACTTTGTCAACATAAAGTGTAAATGCGTGTCAACATAAAGTGTAAACAACTGAAATTGTGGAACTTAAGTATGGAAATACGTATCCAGTACCTAAAGTCCTAAGCATTTACGTGACCTATCTACTTACATGTATAACTAACACGACAACCTAGTCCAAGAGGTTTGTTCAACAAAAATAATCTAAAAGGCAACATTGTGTGTCGTAGCGCCACACGGCGGAGGTCCCAAGCTTGTTCTAATCACTCCCGCACACAAAACCGCGCTTTGCCGCACCGCCAGTGTGTACACTCCTTTAAAACTCCCACGTATTCAAAAGAAGAACGTCATAAGTCCATACAAAATTATTCAAAGTTACAACGTTTTATTTTTGATGGTGTAAGTACAGGACTAATGTTGTTTAGAGACCGCAGTGGCCGGACAAGACCACCGTGCTATGTTTACACCCTAAGCTTACAGATTAGTGGTTCAGTAGCCATTATAATGTAGCTAGGTTTTAAAATAACAATAGCTGGTAATGTATGAGGGGTATGTCAGTTTACGTGTACTTTATGGCGTTAAAAATTATGTAGTTGTGGACCACCTACGCTTTTTTAAATTATCTTTTTTAATTCTGGCTTAGTGTGTTCATAATAAGGCAAAATAGCTTAGTTTATCATCATTCATTTTTTATTTTCTATTTAATACCAACATAACATCACTGAAATTGACACCAATGATAATAAACAATTATTTATTTAAAGTATCAGTTATCAATTTAACATTATTAATCGCGTAAATTCAGGCCCTCTGAGCCTACGTAAACAAGTGACGGTCGCAAAATTATCGAATGGTTTCACAAATATACAATCCACATACACAAAGACACCCAGTCTCAGAACAAGCCTTTATGGATCGCACAAATTCCTGTCCTACGCGGGGATCGAACCAGCAAAACGTCGCGTAAAGTCGTAATTGACGTACCTACCTAGTGACTTATACTACTCGGCTATCCGTGCCATCAAATTCCACAACAACATTTCCCAAAATCCATATTTATATGACCATACATAAGCAGAAAACACATTAACCCATACCACATAATAGCAGCCGGCTATCGTCGATGTAACATCGAAAAAATTCGGGGCCCACCCTTTTAATCAATCCACCCCCCGTAATGAAATCTGGGACGCCATTAAGGGATTAAAAATAATAACTACCATATAAGCGAGGGCCCTGATTGGACGTGAGGGTCCAGGGGTCTTAATGAGCTATTGACAATTTTAGAGGGTTGAAATTAAAGCGGTCCAGTTTGGAAGGACAGAATTATTATTCTAAAAATATTTAAATATTATTTCGTTTAGGTACCAATGTGCAACGGTTTGAACTATAAGACAATTACAATCAAAAGAATATAGAGGAATAATAATCATGAGTATTAGAAAAAAACATTTCTTTTTATATTTAGCAATGCAACTTTTGTTTTTAGGAGCGTTCACAAAATAGGTTTTCCATTCTTATAACAAAAAATGTCACATTACGTCCTATCGTACCTATTTTCTCACAGTACTTTTCATAGTCCTGTCAGAAAACCAGTAAATATCATTCAAAAGTTCAATAGTAAATTGTTAATAGTCCAAAAAATACGACTCTACATTTATCCTTAGGCAAAACAAAACACTGCAGATTAACCAAAAACAACAGCCAAGTAAAGCACTCAAACATTAGGCTAAAACAGACCAGTCCAAAAAAACAAAAAACGAACTTCAAAAATCGCAAGACCACGACAAATCAGATTTAAACACAGTTCAATGATACCTATGTCCTCCGTAAAACGAGACAGGACCATGAAACGAGAGCCACCCCTATTTACCAATTACGAGTTTTTTGTTTGCACCAAACTCCCAGGTCAGCGTTTTAATTCAAAATGTCGGGGGAGTGATGACGCTTTTGTGATGGAAATAAAAAATATTGTGCATCGACGTCGTGTTTTGGATATTTGGCGTTTGGGCTGGGGTGCGGTATGTGGAGTATGTTAAGCTGAAAAATTATAGGAGAATGTTTTTTAGAGATCTACAGTAAGTAAGTCTGTAGTGGTTTTGAGTATTATTGTACTGGGCGTTTTTTAGATAGTAAGTACTTTAGTTTGGCATTCTTTTTTATAGTTTTGTATTTTTTTCTATTCATATTAGTTGGTTTTTCTTCTTTTGAAAGTTTCGCTTTATATTGAAAATGTCGTGTGAATCTGAAGTAACGATTCACGGTAGCATTTCGTTGATGTATTAGATCTTTGATGACTTTGACTTATATTAAGAGCAAGTCCTCAGAACTGCAAGACCTTTTAAAAAAGTATTTCATCTCGCCATATCTACTAGGGGCATCTTTGAGCCTTATGTAAATAAATAAGTTCAATGCAAGTCTTACCAAAAACTATTTCATCTCACGATACCTACACTGCACACTTCCACCATTCACGCTCCAAATACTAAGATCAGTCATTCAAAGATCAAGTCAAGCCCTTAAAACCAGATCAATGCATACGTGTACCACAAAGCAGAGTCTATACGACTTGACGTAATATACCGTGCTGGCGCCGCGTCTGTTAAATATAACCGCGGTTAAGTCACAGGGGATGAGCAGACGTCACCCGATAATCTTGTTGCCAGAGTGCGTCACTGAGACTTTGATTTGTATAGAGATGTTAACTGTATTATTTACATCTTGCATACGTATAGGTACGAAGATCATTTCCATTTTGTTTTCTATAAATGCCACACGAATCGACGAAGTTTGGTTATCAAAAATCAAATTTTATCGTTTTTAAAGACGATTTTTTAAATGGATATCATTAAATCCATACTACCGATATTTAGTAAGAGTTTTTAATTGACATAAGAAACAGAACTTAAATTACCATTAGTGGCTCTACAAAATGTTGCATCTTTTTTAGTAAGGTTGATTAAATTTAAAGCTTGGAACTTAAAGTTAAATGTTGTTAACCGTTAATGACAGTTATTAAACTTGTTGGTTCCATTAAAACAGACACACCAAATCAATACTGTCACACTTCAACCAACTCTTAATAAAATTTAGTTTAAAAACGTATCCAAACCTCACGTTCATGTCTCAAATGATCCTGGATTACTGCTTACATGCCTACAATTACTCCACACTGCAAAAACCAACCTTCTCACCTCAACTTAAAGTTACTTTTCCTATGATAGATCTTTCAGTATGTCTTTAACAACTCTATTGACACATGTGATGATTTTATGTCTGTTTATTGGTTGTGTTCAGAATATCTTTTCCTTAATATGTTATAGCGTAACAGTTCTGTAAGTCTTATTTGTTCAGATAATATCGGATCCTTCCTGTTGAATTTTAGTGTTAATATAGATCTTGTAATGTTTTCTTCGTGGTGGTCTTGTAGTTTCATAGAGAAATTGGATTAGGATATCGATGACTGAAAATTGGATATTATGGAGGAGATTCTCATGACTATTGATTATGGTTAAGGTATATGTATGTGAATCAACGTGTAAAGACGGAAAGGTATAAATCTTAAAACCAAATGTATTATATCATTTTCAGGGAGAAAACTCTTCAGAAAAAGGAGCTGTAAAAAGTATACGATTTTTTTTTGGAAATAATCATAGTTAGTGTAACTCCTAGTTTTCACGACAGCAGCTAACGTTTAGTAAGTTTTATACTTCATACAAATGTAGGATAACCAATTAAAATTATGTAAAAAAATGTCATCTACTCATACCATGTACATAATGAAATACTGGAAACATTATACTCTCGAACAGTCCACCAAAAATAACATCTTTTTCGATGACCATTATCAACGAGACAAAACTATTCAAATCGTTAATCAAACAATTGCCAACACAGCACACAGCACCCTATATATCAATTGGTACACCCCTGCACACGAGTACACACATGTTGTACTAGAGTACAATGTGTACATGTATTGTGTACTGCATAGTACACACTATGGGGGTGTAATACCATCATTCCCATGACAGCGCCCCGAATTAAATTGAATTCATGGCCGTTGTCATCGTGGATGGCTGTGTGAGGTAGAGTGCCAGCTAGTTTATTCAGTTTTGAATATTGTTTTTTTTTTATTTAAATCAGGCAACTAGGACCCATAGATTTTTTTTATTTTATATTTTGGATTTGTATTGGAGAATTGTTTCACGAAATACTACCCATGAGTTTGTTTTGACGTTTCTTGTCAGGGTAGGCAGTTAGGAAATGTCGATTCCAGGGAGCTTATATTTAAAAAAGTTACATGTGAAAGATGTAACGTTTATTTGTTTTGCAGAATAAACCATTCCATTTTATTTTACTGATTTTTTATTTGTACGAGGATAACGCTGCCCTACAGTTTAAGGAGTAAAGAGTAGAGTAATTAGGTACTTAATTTATAATGGTCTAATCATATCGATGCGTTGCTTTAATAACGTCAATTGGTTATATTATTATTATTACCTTAGTACATGATAAATGATTTTCTGATGCGAATGAAAGCGTGTAAAGTAAAAAATAGAAGTAAAGTTGGCAATTCCACAAAAATAAAAATTTATAGTACGCACAAGTAAGTGCTGGTCCATCATTGACAATCCGTATTAAAAGTGGTCGTTTTTTTTTTGCATAAAATAGCCGACAAAAATGCTAGTAGTGCAGGGTTGGCACGTAGGCAGATAAATTCTGTTTTATTTATGTTTTAAAAGTAAGTTGATTTTTTATGCCTTTGGATAGGAAGCTTCATGTTTGATAAATATTTCATTAGCATTCGAGTTCTTTTGTGGTTACAAAATCTTAATATTATTGTATTCTCAATCAATACTAAATCCATTCAGAATATTCCGATTTCTCATAATGTCACGTTTCTGGACCTGAAAATCGGACGCAGAAAGTATCAAATGTCTTTTTTATTTTTATGTACCTTAAAAATCAATTAACTATATCCTGTCCAGTTGGTGACATAAAATTTGCCAGCCCTACACACACGCATAGCATTTAGTAATCCTCTTTGCTAAGTGCACTTGTCAATAGCGTCCGTGGGGTACGCACGCTCCACCTCTATCCACTCCCGATCTATTCAAATACAGCTCACAAACTTTAAAATACTCCCAAAATGGACAACCCAAGCAAAAAGGGATCTTATAACTTGAATTTAAGGTTGCTTTTTGCATGGTAGAGTCTCGTGAAGGTAGAGTTTTAAAGTTGTATTGATAGTTAGTTCGGGAGAGAACTGCCATTTTGTAATCCTGACTGTAAAGTGCACTTTGTCAATACTGAGGGGGTAATTATTGCTGCGTAGGGTGCCATACTATGTACACAACTACACAGTGATTATTGATGAAAGGTGATGATTATGTACTAAAGAGACATTCTTCTTAGCGTTTTGTACATTTATAAAATTGCGACAGTCTAAGACAGTTGACATTTAAAGACCTAATCATTGATCTTATATGCATGGCTTTTTTACAAATCTGTATAAAACTATAGGCAAACTGATCCTACGGATAGTACATTTAAAATCAAGCATAAACGTCAAAAAACGCCACGCGACGTTGCATAGGTCTCTAAGCTTAATTCTAAGCCAACTTGTAAAATCAACTTATAAATATTGCAGCACCATACCACCAAAACTTTTACGCTAAAATCCCACGAACCACAACCACTCCTAAATTAAACGGCATTCAATCAAAAATTGATCAGACCCTTTACGTAAATTAAAACTTAAAACTCGCGGCGAAAGTAAGAAAGTCAACGATTAAAATTTGCTCAGCCATTAGCCGTGTTTGGCCCTTCACGACTCGCTTTAAGAGGCCCGGCAGACGAATAAAATGGCAATCGATTACAAGTAAAACTTGCTATTGGGGAAAATTAAATAAACTCGCGTTGATGACGAATCATTCAACCTGAAAATGTTATGAATTTTCTTTTAATGATGAGTCGAAAAATATAGGTCGGAGTGACGTTCTGCTATTTGCCAAATTGATGGAACTGAAACAAATTTATGGAGACCTGTTTTCAGCAATGACATGTTAAATAAAAAGATGATTATTTTATTTGAAGCCTGTATTTCTGTACTTAAAAGCTTATGTGTATTATGCAAGATGGTATAAAAGTACACTCAGTTGTACTTTTTTGCATTTTACCCTTCATGAAATCTCAATTCGTACTACAGATATAATAATATAAAGAAATAAACAAAATCGAAACAATTTTCAAATACCAAAATATTATCCTAATATCTAACGCAGCTTCAATACCGAGACTACAAAGATCTGAAGAAGGAAATATCCTAATTAAATATGGATGCAACGTAATGAGTTATGCAAATATTGTAGACGGTGGCTAACGATTGAGAAGGGGGGTGAGGAGGCCGAGGGTGGTCGCTTTAAGGGGAGAGGCAGGGAGCGAATAGATACTTCGATTCGAAAGTACCGTCGGACGAATCATTCCAAGTATTTACTTAAAGAATCTTGGGTATGCTTTCTTTAGAAATTATATTAAAAGGGTTACTGTCTATTACTTTGTTTGCAATATTTTTCGAGGGTTCGGCAGTTTGATAGAATTTTGAATGAAGGGTGAAGTTGGGATTCTGGATGTATAGTTTTGTCTTTCGGGTTTTTGTATCGAGATGAAGATTGTATATTCTTACAAGACGGAGGTACTATGCCCGTTGACAAGTTTTATCTTGTTATCGTCATTGAAGATTCTTGATCTGAATATTTAGTTGGATAATGACAATAATATTACTAAACATGAATTTAAGTTTTGTAGGCCTTTTGCAATCACTTAGAAATTATTTGTTGTGCTTGTTTAAGTTACTGGTGTTTGAGAAGTCTCTCTTTTACATCATAGTGTGTGCATTATCAAATAATGATACTCCTTTCAAGATATTTTTTTATTGTTTTTTTTTTCTGTTCTGGTACGTCCACGTTACACCAACTTTCACTGATCTTTTTTGTACGCAGTATCTTAATGCGAATTTTGAAGAAAAACTGTTTGTTGTTCAACAAAGTCATTATTATAATGTAAGTCGCCAGTTGGCCCGAGTTCAGGCCAAGTTTCTTAAGTGGCTCGACATTATAAATTATTTAATAGATGTTATACTTTCTAAGGCTTTATTTGTTTAATGGTTAAATATTGTTAATCTGTGTGCAGATAAATTATGAAAATGTTTTCGAAGCTGCATTTAATATTGAAGATTTGTGTTCATAAATTCGTTGGAATTAAATTTTGATTATTGTGTAAACAACTCAAGAAAATCTTCTTTTTATGGCAAGTAAACAAAAGTACATAGGCTCGGTATTTAATAAATTCAAGTAATGTTGATAAAAGATAATTTCTAGGATGTTTTAATGTCCACAAAAGTGTTTGTATGATGAATAATATCGTAAGGCAAATATAAGTTTTAATAATTTTTCACGATATATTAATGTTGATAACGTTAAGATAAAAGTTGGTACAACAAATACTGCAAAGAAGATAAATTACTTTGACAGAGGTACAGGTGTGGTGAACAAATAATGAATGGATATAATGTTAAAAAGCATTAATTTACTAAAATCTTACTGTATTATCGAACGAGTAGTTAGTATTAAAAGTGCATCTAATATTAAGTAGAAACTGTTAGTAGTAGACAAAGTGAGATCTATGTTTAATCGTTAACAAATAGAACGTAATTCTTAATTTTATTAAATTTATCCCTGTGTCTCTATTCGGTGTCTCTTACACATAGACAGAAGCACTACATAATTATGAATATTTTACATCACAACTGGTTAAATTTAATATCCTCTTCTATATCAAATCTCATACAAAATTGTACATCCACAAATGAAGGGACTAAATTAATTTCAAGCCAAATACTTTAAGAGCTGTCGAAACTTTCATATTCAATGAAATGAATGGGTAGGGGTCAAAAGTGCCCCGCTACTGCAAAATTCATTAGAAAAGGGTTATGTATGACGGAATTCAGATATAATGTACAGGATATGTATGTATTTTTTGGTTTATGTGTTTGAGATAGTAGAGTTTGGAATGTAAAGCAACAAATTATTCTAATTTCTTGTTTAATATCTTATATAATAGTTTACCAAATAAATAGTATGTATGATATTGTAAGCTAAACATAAATTGTTCAATTTGAAAAAAGAAATTGCGATTTTATAAATCATTTGACTGAGACGAAAACTTCAATTGTTTAATAGAGTATACATGTTTTTGCTCGTGATTGTACAACAATCCATATTATCAGTACGGATCAAATCTCTAAATACTGAAATAATTACGAAATCGAGTCAAATACGCAAATGTGTTATTATTATAATTTACATACAAACAAATAAATTAAGTTAAATCAGCATTCATTTAACTAAAATTAGTAACAGATCTGAAATAGTTTAAAACGTATTTTAGAAATATTCGAATTTAAGTTGGTATGAATTAATATCGTCATTATAATTATAGGAAAGGCGCTTTGATGCCATGGAAAAGAGTTTAATTATACTTCGAAACATTTAAAGTAATATAAGCTAAAGTAAAATAAAATACATTATCGATATTTTAAATAGGAAGATAGTCTTTAGTAAAATTCAGTTACAAATTACTTTAATAATTGACTTTCTGTTAATAAGTACAAAGTCACGATGTACAAACCAATTACAATACCTTCCAATTAAAAAAAAACAAAAGACTCTACATTAAATGATAAAACTTACAAGAAACACAATTAACACATAACAACTCAAGCAAAATTAAAATACCTCATTAATATTATCTGCGTACGCCATTTTTAATCTTAACCCTAAAACGCGACGTTACATTTTAATAAAATTCTTCAGCAAACATTAATGAAGTCGGGTACTAAACAAGCACCGCTATTGTGGCCCGCGTCGCCATTATGATTTTAACCGAGATAATGCACGGGAAATGACGGCAAAAGAAATTTAATTCGCGTAACGATGAAAGGGTTATATGGGGTCGGCTTTGATAAATAAAGCGGGGACCCCGAGGATATTACTGGCCCCTTTTTTGCTCTACATATTGATATTAATGCTTGTGAATTTTGACAAAATTGCGAGTAAGCCTTTGTGTTTTAGGGCATGATTTTTTATGGGTTACGGGCACGGTGTCTCGTTTTACGTAAATGAAATATTATGGTTGTCTTTTTGGATGCGAGGAGTTTTGTATATACCTTTTTTTGTATAAAAATGCCTTGGATTATGTTAGTACATGTCATAAATTTTGATACGCGGTGTAATTTTATTTATAACGCTTTCGAGGTTGGTATTAGGTTGAGCTAAATAAAAATAATGATAAGTGAGATGTAAATTAATATTTTTTCTTAGATTTACTGGGATTCTCGTGTGTTTTAGTTAAATTATTACCATTAAAGACGAAGGTTCGAGTAAAAAAAAATAAAAAAGACTGAAAAATTCCGCTATCTTCAACTCGAACATGTGATACCATTTGATTGGTTTTAACAAAACAAATCAAAACCCATTAAAACGCTTATTCTCTACATCATAATAATTTCGAATAACTGACATACGTATGATAATTACACCTAACCCTAAACAGCGACGTATCAATTTCTTTACCTCCCAACAAACGCCGCATGCTTTTAGCCATACCTACCAAATCCCAAAAGTGGTGGCAACTCGTCGTGTCCGCTTCAGATACTTCATTAATTATTTATTTAATATTTAAAATATGTGATAGGTACATGGTATAACAAAACAAAGCGAATTCCACCAAAACGCTTATTCTCTATATTACACAATAATCTCGAATAACTGACATATGTATGATAATTACACCTAACCCCAAACAGCGACGTATCAATTTCTTTACTTCCCAACAAATGCCGCATGCTTTTAGCCATACCTACCAAATCCCAAAAGTGGTGGCAACTCGTCGTGTCCGCTTCAGATACTTCATTAATTATTTATTTAATATTTCGCCATCATCCCGGTAATTAAGAGGGTCGCAGAAGAAGGGTTACATAAATATACGCGGGTTATATTCAATATTCATTTGAGCATATCTTTGTCAGTTTAACGAAGGTTGTTGGGGGTTAGGAATATATAGGGTCGCTTTTTGGGTGAATTTTATCTGAAGATTTAATTAGTAAAGATATTTATTTCTAGATTTTACAAAAAATCGTATATACGTACTTTCTTAATTATTCTACAATACCACCACCATCGGTGAAGGAAAACATCGTGAGGAAACCTGGATTTCAAATATTGAAATTTGAAATCGCCAACCCACAGTGTGCTAACGTGATGATCCTTACTCAAATCTTCCCTGTATGGGAAGAGACCTGTGCCCTGTAGTGGGACGTTTATAGGCTTGTATATTATTACATTACACTACAACTGCCAATTCGTATTTTTGATCACCCTGTCTAGTATTAACTAGGGTTGTACGCAACAGATCTGCAACATTCACATTAATCAATACTCCATACAAATCAACGTAACATTTTTATATATAACTAGGTACTATTTTACATAGCTATAATAAGCATGCTCATCTTTAGCCGCGTAACATATGTAATTTCTACACACGGAGGCTCGTGATTAGAAAGTGTATGAAACGCTACACATTCGAATAATTAAAAATGTTTGCCGCACGACTTTGCTCCCTAACGACATAGCGTTATGATTTCGTCGCCGGAATACGCACGTCTTCGTTTCGGCAGCCCTGACAGGTATGGATAGCAAAACAGTGGTGTAGGCAGGTGAGTATGACAAAAAAGCGATAAAACAAATCACTAAGGAGTCCTAATATACCTAGTCGAGGCTAAAAAGCAAGCAGAACATATTCTGAAAAGAGATATTTAATAACAATTCTCAATTATTTCACCTTATGGTCTTTCAACGATATTATACTCGTCATACTATACAAGAATAAATATATTATACTATAATTTACTCAATACCAATCAAAATACGAGTAGGCCTTTTCAGGCGCTTTCAGAACGTTTAGTTGCGCGGTTCCAAAATGTATAATAATAGCATTTTTCTTCATTATTCTAACTATTGTCACACAAACCCTAATATACTAAAAAATTCTTTATCGATACAATATTAGCTTCATTAAAAATTACTTATTTCCAATGAAAAATAACTGAAAAATCCAAACTCCACCCAAGAAAGCGCTCGAACAATAAGGATTCTTTTAAACTCAAGCCAAGATCATTAGCATCGGAACAGGCCAGAAAAAAGTACAAAGTAACACGATTTCCGCCTCAACTCCATATTTTTACACAAAGCTCTAGCCGTCGGCAACGAAACGGCGAGTTGTTTCATTATTTTGCGACTGACATTGCTTTTTATAACTAGACATCGAAAGTACATATACAACCTTTTTACAACGATAAATACTTTTTGCTTGTTTTTAAGGTAATGAGGTTTTAAAGGTAAAGGTAATGAGATCGGCGAAATGTTGTCGACATGTTTTAAAGTATATTCAGTTTTGTAGTGGGTATATTACAGAGGAGAATGGCATAGTCAAATGGAGACCTGTGCCAAGCAGTGGGTTATCCAGGGTGAAAATGATGAAGGTGATTCGACAAAAAAGACTTCTTGGTCAGAATTTCTCTGTATGCGTAACAACTGTCGTATGAAGAAAATACTATTTGGACATAGAAAAAAGATTCCGTCGAATTGAGAACCTCCTCCTTTTTTGAAGTCGGTTAAAAAGAAGGAAATCAAAGAGATAACTAGGGCCCTACGTAAATGAGAAAAAAAGTACAAGAAAAACATCATAATAATCTCAGTCAAGATTCACATACCAAAACCGCCAAAAAAGCAGCCAAACCAGTACGAATAAAAATGACAACGGTCAGTCCAAACGATACTCCATCCATCCTAAACACGAACAAATTGATTACAATCTATAATTACAGCGATTTGATAAATTCAAATATAATTGCGTCTAATAATCACGAAAAATATATAAAAATAATATGGCGCTTGATGGGCTAACTGTACCAGTAGTTACAACTAGTTGCGAGCGTAATATTTCACTATCAAATTCACACGATCGTATCCGAACATCTGTCACGATCTTCAGAATACGCAACTCGTCTAAATGTGGCCGCTAAACCAGCGGGGAAGGAAACCAGTTGCAATTTAAAAATTATTGAAGTATGTGCTTATACTCTGCAACATCGAACGTTCATAAAGCAAAAAGAATTCCTAGTTGATTAATATCCATACGGAATCGTCATTGCGTTTTGACCTCGTTCAAAATAGACAAACCCATTATTCAGCAGCTAGCAAACGAGCAGCATCAAAAGCAGACGTTAACTGCACGGATAACAGAGTGGTGGTGGTAGCGACCTACCTATACCTAGGTAGGTCGCTACGTTAATTACCTACCATAGTACGCGACGTGTCACGGGCTTGATCTCCGCATGAGTAGGACAAGAATTATGCTTGTTCTAAGTCTGGGTGTCTATGTGCGTGTGAATTGAATATCTGTGAAACGCCCTGCGATACAAGGATTAAATTCCTTAGTGTGGAGTCGTTTTTTTAAAAGTTATTACTAACTCTTTATTAAGGTTGTATTCTATGCTATTCCACAACTCTTCCTCGTTTTTTAATGGCAATGAGAAATAGATAGTGCCTCAATTATTCCACCGCTGTTTTCCTAGCCCCACTTAACCCGCGGTCGCCGGTCGCATCCAACCCGCTTCACTTGTCCAAGCGTGCTCATTATTTTTTCTACATAATCTTGCGCGAGTTATACTTTTCTATGATTAACAGTACTTTCGTTTCAAAGATTGATTATTAAAAATTTTGTTCGTCGTTAATTATACGTTGGTGGTAATTGAGTAATTTATGGAGATGTTTTTGGTAGCTGTGGCCTGTGGAGTGTAGAATATGATTTGCCAACGTATTGAATGTACTAGACGGGGAAGACAGGTTACTAATTATAGATTTTTGGTAGACATCAGTCATAGTTTTTGTGTTATAGTGTTTGTAGAAAGACTTAGTGAATAGTAAACCTGTTCTGTCAAGCAGGCGCCGAGGAATCTAGTGCAACAGTGTATAGTGTGGGAAAATGTCAGTAATATTTGGCATAGACGTCTAGAGTTATGATTCGACAGATAACTATTTACAATGATAAATCTTCGTAGTTGAAGATATAAAACAATGTTCCGTAAACTTAAACGAAAGACAATACAAATTAACGTAGGTGGAAAAACAGTTGACGTACGCTAGGGGTTTATCGGACCATGCAGCTCGTGCATACAAATCCATACATAAAATAGGCCACTAGGACAATACATCATCAAAAGATATTACCATCACATTAATTTTTATCCACTAATTCACGCCAAGAGTGATCAGCATTTTTACGCAAATTGTGTAATTGCAAACCACTTTGCTTGCATAGCACGGTAAAGAAACTACCTATAGTGTATACTAAAAAAGAAACACAAAACAAGACGTTTTTATGTAGAACTCCTCTTATAACTTTACGACATAATCACGATAAACCTAAGATGAAATTAAAACACCAAGTGCACAAATTATTTATTTAAATGAACTACAAGTGTTGACTTACGTTAATAATATACACAATAAATCTATTTGACACAATCTAACTTCAACTATTATTTGCATAGTGAATTGAAACAAGCAATTTAATAACATATTTTATGACTGCAAGTAAACTATAAATTAGTGGTTAAGACAAATCGTTACTATTGTCATAATAAATTAGTTACAGAGAAACTTAAACGGATTATTCTAAGTATGAGTACCTACTAGAATTTAGGCTCACGTGTTGTGGGGTAAACACTTTGATTACCGCTTCTTTGATTATATTGAGTAATTAGTAATTATACCGATATTGACGCTGTGCTCAGTAAATACCGTAGGACTTCCAAGTCAAAGGTCTCAAGTTCGATCTCCACGGCGCGCAATGACTTTTCGAATGTGCAAATGTTTAGAAGTAAATACAGCTTTTGTGTTTCGGAAGGCACCTAAAAATGTGAGTCCCGAGCCAGATTTCTTTCTGGTCGTGTCGGATTGCCGTCCCATCGGGCTTTCAGAGTAAAGGGATAGAGAGTGCACCAGTGTTTGATAAAAGATAAAGATAAAATAATCACATGTTCCCTATACATTAAGTATGTATGTATGACATTGTGCAGTTTCTAAACAAAACGAAAGCAATTTCGCGTATTCAGATATATTTTTTGTCAAGTTCGATTGAACAATTTACCATAACAAAAATCTTACTTTCAAATCATTCCTTACATCTTAACCCGAGTACAAAATACAGTAATACCTTCGTACATGATTTTGGCGATTCGGTATCTGTTTAGGAAAGCGCAGGAACAATCAACAGCCCTTACAAGTAACGTAATGATGAACAATTGCGCCAGCGAACGTTTGAGAGCACAATCACGATCGCGCCGCCCCCGCTCCTTCTACATATCTCGATGTTAGGGTATGGGGTAAGTTAAAAAAGAAACGCGAGTTAAAAGAGTATAGTCGATTAGTTTGACTGCACAGGTAACCGAGAGGTTTAGGTCACCACGCCAATTATCCCTGTACGCGACCTGTCGCGTGTTCGATCTCGCGTAGCACAAGAATTTCTGCGATTTACAATTGCTTGTTCTGAGACTAGTGTCTTTGTGCTTGTTAATTGAATGTCTGTGAAACACTTCGCGATACAATGATTAAATTCCTTAGTGCGGGAGTCGTTTTAAAAGAAAAAAAAAGAAATATTATAAGCTTCTGTCACATTGATAGAATTTTAGAATAAAGTTTAAGGGCACGATGGTAGTCTTTTGTCCTATTTGGAAGTATTAAATTAATTGATTGCTTCCCCATAACTTAGTATTGGTACGTAACTACGTGTGTAACCCTATGTGTAGAAAGTTTATAGAGATAAATTCACCAGACATACATGTAAAAGAAAACTCTACAGTTTTAAGCAGCATTTATATCTCAAATCTGATCTCAAAATGGTTTCTGCTTCTCAATGCCAATCATATTATTCATTATCTTAATCTATTAAACATAATACACTAACCAACTAACCAATCTCGGTATTACATACTATATCAACACTTCCCTCCTCAAAATCTCAAGACAAACAAACCTCCTTCATCTCCAACTTGGGCCACAGAACAGTACGCACAGAGCACCTAATATCATCATTAACGATTGTACCAAATACCTCGTGATTAATGATCACTTTATTGTCTTCGCAGGCACGATTACACCACGATTTCTTAATTCGGTAATTAGATGGGGCAGATTTCGTATGAGTGACTGATGCTGCGGGCAAGGATTGTGTCCTGGGAATATTGGAGAAATTGAACTTGGTGTTGGTAATGATATGGTTTGGAGTTGATTTTTGTTGTTATTTGCTAGTGTGAAAGTTTTATCTATCACTGCATAGTATAAAACAAAGTCGTACTGTCAATTTGATACGGTTTTTTTATAAAATTTTTATATTACAGAAGAAAAGTTCATATGTATACCAAAATGACAGTATTTCACCCGTTCGAAACGGGGGTTGTCGCTAGTCTAAAATAATCTCTCCATTTCGTGTGTTAAATTTATGGTTAGTTTAACTCTGGCTGACATTCTAACAGGTTAGGTAGAGAAAAATCCCTGAAGCTTAAGGAAGACCACTGAAATTTGACACTTCATATTAATATGCCAAAAAGGGCCACCAAAAGAGATATCTAGTTCAAATTAGAAGATATTAAACTTAAAGATGGCCCATAATGAAGTAGTTCTCAACGAGGTTAATAAAAGAAGGCTACTTATGTATAAACCCAATAAAAACTCGAAAACAACTGGCATTATCAACACCATATAATATTAGCAGCACGAAAAAAAAAAAACAAAAAAATATCGTATAACTGTAATCACAGTACCAGAGCAGATGTCTTCCAAACTTGCTTATTCATGCGACTGTATGTAGGGTCGTATGTCAGTAGGTGTATAGCCGAAGGGTTAGGACTGCCACCGTCAACGCACCCACATCAAACTTTCAGCTGTTCGGAGGCCGCACATAAATCAGCGAGAGAGCAACGTGACAGCCCTGGACGGTCGTGAAGAAAAGTGTTAAGGAAACTTGGGCGGTTGGAAACAGTGGGATGATTTCGTACTTTTAGAATTACAAGCTATTTGCATGAGTGGAAGTTGCTAAACAGTCACTTAAATTACATTATAATCTAAGTGAGTTAGGTCCTTATTCCTACTGCGCGTTAAATGCGATAGCAAATCCCTAGACCCTAGGGTCTAGGGATTGCCTGGCTAGACACAGGCAGGTGAGGACGCTTCAGTGGTTTAAACCGGTAAAAAATCAACACGCCCCTCCCCCCCTGTTGACGGTTAGAAAGAAAACGGTCCTACTTCCTACTGTTATACAAATTTTGGGTTTTGCGGTAAAATGTTCAGGCTACAACCTTTCCCGGAATTCCCAGTTTCCTTAACAGCCTCATTGTTTCATGGAAATCGAACATTGGATAATCCATGAAATAAAATAGAGGCACGGAACTATTTGCATGGTTATAAAATAGGTATAGATTTTATTTACGCTAAACATTGCGTTTGGAAAACGAGGCGTGCTTATTAACTGACTTCTGAAAAACGAGGAGGTTCTCCTTTCGATGTTTGTTTTGTTATGTATGTTGAGTGTAAGTTTGTAGTTTGACAACGGATTTGAAAAATCCTTTTTTTATAGTGTTTTCGTTCCTAACGTTCCATTCTTATGGAATCTTAAGGGAATTCTTCAAATTTAATACGAAAACATTCGGCGTTTTTGGTATTTTTACATCAAGAGAAGTATAAAATAGAATACTCTTTATTGTACCTTCATCGTAGTTACAGCCGTGAAAAAGTAAATTATATACACTGAGGGTACAATGGCGGTCTTATCGCTAATAGCGATATTTTTCAGACAACAAGTATTTGCGTTTAATAAGAACAACTCTGCAAACGTGAGTCTTGAAGTCGGTAATAAATAATTGTTAAACAAAAATAGACTTTACAGAGGATGTAGAAAAGCTCACACATTCAAGTCGTCATTTATATGATTGTTCTTGCTGTTCCAACTACAATGCCAAAAATAAACCAAAAGAGACAATACATGTCATACATAACACGTGTCGATACACATGTGTGCCCTAGTGGCTCAGTGAGGGAGTCCACTGACCTACATGGAGGGTCGGGGGTATTAAATATCCCATGATTTGTGCGCTGCTAGAAATTTCGTGACGTGATGTTGTTTTGTTCTGTTTTGTCTCATTTATATGTGTGTAACAATTGAGTATACTTTGTATTATCTGAAATGTTACTGTGAATTGTAGTCTTTTGTTTTGTGGATATAAAAAATGAATTATTTTCTGATCAAGATAGATAGATAGATAGAATACTCTTTATTGCACACCAATATTGATATGGCAATATTGAAGCTATACCACAGTATTGCATTGTTAACCATTAGCTAATTAGTAACCGAAAAAAAAAACATTGTAAAAAGCAACAATAAAGAAAACAGTTAACATTACCGCGTTGTGACAAACACATAAGATAATTAATTTCTTTAAATATTCAAGAAACAGAAAAAGATCTGAAGAGACATCTTCATATAGGTATAAACTGCACACAACTTACCTAAGACTCTATCACATTGTCAAAAAAATGCCGTCAAAAAGATCTTACGAATAAACTACATACACTCATTGCGCGTCACTTCACAATATACTACAATCACTTTAAAATACAACAGTTTCATTAGCAGATAAAACCTACCTTCAATATACAGATGAAGCCACTCAATCCGAATATCCAATAACGAGAAGCACCCTTAAACCGTTTAATCACACAAAACATAAAAATATTAAAAATCTCGAGAGCTATTTGCAATACTTAACCGTACTAACAACCTAAGGCAAGAAACACATCTGCCGTATCCGTCTCGGGATTATTATTAAACTCTTTATTCCTTTAATAAAAGATTATTCAATATGACGATTCCAAGATGGCGGATTGGGTGCCCAAAGGGTGGGAACGCGACATTGGTGGGACATTTCTATAGATGTTTGTATAAAAAAAAACAGTCTTGTTAGTATAGAGGTAGAAAATAAATCGTGTTAAGTTTTGGATAACACATAGTAGGTACTAATTACTTCAAAATTGGCAAGATAATTTGCTGTTTTCTTTTTATTGTGCTTGTAACAGTTTAAAGTGAAATTACATACTTACTAGTTTAAAACTTCTAATGTGATATTTCTTCGCAAAAGTCAACTGTTACGTAATGACTGAGGTTGGTAACTGTCTAAAAAGTAAGTGTTTGGTATAATTTTATAGTTTTACATAGATATAAATTAATGCAGTATCATCATCTTCTATTTAATAACTTTTCTAAGTAAAAACTTCTATTTAATAATATGCAATATTTATAATTGCATCAAACTATTCCACAATTAGTGATACACAAACTCTAAATTGTGCAAACACTCTTTTGATAACGGATACATAAATACATCCCTAACAAAAATGACTCAAAAAAAAAACTAAAAGCTTACAATGTATCAAACGTTCAAACAGGAGGCGTCCATGTCCCGGTGACCGCTAAAAGGGCCCTACGCACACCGTATCGAAAAAAAAACACACAAAACGTCTTTTTTACCCTTAGGGAAGAGAACAGCTGCGCTTTTGTATAACAATGATACAGCCGTGTTATTTCCACCAACCCGAGGCAATCGACACACTGGGCTACTAACCGACCAAAACAAAATACCCCGACAATACTCTAACCAACTTCAAATTGCGGTCCTTCTAAAACTGGCCGCGTTATAAACGATTGCGCACAGCCTATACGGATAGCCTTTGTTAAAAGTCACGCTTCATTTGGGGCGAAATTGTGTCCTTTTTGTTATTTCGTACATCGTGATGAGTGTAAAAATTGTTTGTATTGTCCCATTTATTTTCGTTCGAAAATTAAAATTTTACATGCCTGACATATTAAAATAAACATTTCATAATTCGAAATTGCGTACGCCATCTTGTGAATTCAAATAAAGAACATACACACAATAGAGTTTTATTTAACGACAATCGGTGTGACAATTCCGTTCGCGTTCCGTTTTGACGGCTTGTGATTGGTTGGTTTTTGGTGACAAATGGGCGACAAAATGTCGCGTCGGCCAATGAGAGCGGGGGATAGCGACGTCTGTTGTCGCCCGGAATAATGTGATATGAATAGCGGTGGATGTCATTACGTGCGGTGACAGTTTTTATGTACCTATGTAGTTACGGATGCTATTATCTGATCGTCAGTGGATACATGCTTTATGTAGAACGTGAGTTGTATTGTGTGTAGGTACTTTTACACATGTAACTTAAGTTTTGTTTATTAAATGACTACATTATTTTGATGTTTTTTCTGAGGAATGTTATACGATTCGTTTGTTTTGCTTTTTTAATTGATCTATATTTTAGTGAAATAAAGTAGAGTAGATATGAGCCAATGTGACGTACAGATAAACGAAATTTGAAGATTGAAGTAGGTAAGCGGTTTACCTGGTTTAAAAAACTTTATACTTCTTATTATTATTTGCATCTCTCTTATTCACGGGATAACTTCAAGGAAGGAGAAATAGTCTTGTTTAAAGGTTTTTTTAAACGAGGACAAAATTCTACATCCGAGGCCTTGTTGGAAACGTTCAGCATCTACCAAGCTACCATCTCATCATTATTATTAAACTACTTTCTCGCAACCAATAAAGGTGAAAACCATACACCCTTAACATAAACATTTATCACATCGAATACGTCATAAAACACAATAAATCCCGTAGCGTGTCACTTAGTTGGAAAACGCGTGCGATTACAGATCTTTACGAAGCATATTACACGGTATAAGCCGTATAACCGTTTTGATCGCACGTAAAGCTAGCACTGTGTCGATTGTCGTTTAGATAAGGCTTGGCACTCAATTTCGTCAACTAGTAGGTCAGAAATACAGGGGGTTGTTTAATGGGGTGATGTTTTAATGGCGTCTGATAATGGGGTAAGGTAAAAGATATTGCCCCGTGTTTGTAGCGACACGTAATAATCTTTATGGTTGTGATAAGAATGTAGTAGTTACGTGTAAACTGATATAGGTATTCTAATATAGAACAGGATTGAACCGAAGTTATTTTGATACTGTAATATTATACAATACAGGCAAAGATTAAAATGTATTTATTGATAAGGAGAACTGTAAGTATTTTTTTCTGTCCCTCTATCCATTAGGGCTTTTGCTTAATAATTATGGGTTCGACTATAATAGTTAGAAAAGAGGAAATTAATCTTTTCGTATAAACAGAAGATAAACTAATACCATGAATAAGTGAACCTAAATTAAACTGCATCTAAACAAAAAAAAAATATTATACCTATTTAAAAAATAAATTACCCCACACAACACTTCAAAGACCAAGCTATACATTTCAAACAAAAAAAAAACAACCAAACTTACTTCGTTTAAATAATTAGGTACCTTAACTATTACCCCTTAGTTCCCCTTTTACCCCCCACGGTAATTACGCGTAAAGATACAGATTTCGATAAGCGAATGTCATTTGTTATTTTTTTACTTGTTGACACGAAATAAGTGTTGATTGCAGTTATTATACGATCGTGTAAAGATAAGTTAGTGTAAATCATATTTTGTAAATACGGTAAATTTTGTAAATGTTAAAGTGGCGTTTTAATGTGGTGTCGTAATGAGATTATGGGGTAATTTTTGTCTTGTTTTTTGAGTTGATGTATTTGAGTATTTTTCTTGAGATGTATTAGTTTTGAGAAGTGGTATTTTTAATTTGGAGGATGATAAACTAGGTTTTTAGCTGAATACTGGGGCATTCTCTAAAAGGACGAGTTGCAGGGGACATTATTATGTAGCTGCACTTAGGCTAAATTTAAACACGAATTTATTTAAAACACTCACCACATTGAATGAAGCGACACAAAAATATATTCCCTTGACTTAAAAAATAAATATTATGTCGTTAAAAAAGTATCATATTAACACAATATTTTAACAGCCAATAAACACCTATGGAGAGCATAAAATCTCCATAGGTACAGTTAAAAGAAGTCCATTAAACAAAAACAAAAGCCAATCTAATAAACTTCAAGAAAAACAAAATGATTTCCCCAAACAGTTCGATTCGTTACAAATACCAACGTAGCTCTAAACATAACCAAACATGTATTTCCGTGGGACTGTCGTAACGTCTGTTTGTACACACATTACTGGCACTTAGTACGACATGATGTGCTGTCATTAGCAGTCTGTGTAAGGCTAGGGTTGCTATGGTAACGGTAGAATGATACAAGTGAATAATGTTTAGATTAAAGTATTATCTCGTATGAAAATTGTGAGGAAAAAAGTGGTGATACGAGAAGGTAATTTAATAAATTTAATTAAAATTTTAACTGAATATAATACTAGCGATTTTTTGTATTGTACCTAAGTACTTATTTACTAGGACGTAACATCGGTACTTAACTACTTAGACGGGAAACAGACTCTAACATAATAGAAAAACGTTTTGTCAGAAAATAAGATAAGGATCAAAAAATTGTTTCAAAGAATGACAGTTATTGATTATTGAAATTAGTGTTACACGTAAAAAAGCTGCAAGGTGCTCATACATCACAATAATTACCCCCAATACTCCCAAAATCTCCCTACACTTTTCAAAACAAATTTCCCAAAAAAAAATCTCCACTTTACAAAATACCCTTGGAACCGGGTAACTTTACTAGCCTAGCAACCCAGCGATACTAGACATGGCCTATTTAATTATAACCTCGTGATGAACAAGTTTAGATCAATGAGTTTTTATTTACATCTTGCCAGTGTCAATCACTAAGACAATATGAGGCATTGCGTGAGGTTTGAGAACCGTATAACAAGTCTAAAAGTAGAAATGTTGGTATTGTGGAAACGAGAAGAGCATTGCACGGTGTATAGTGGCATCTCTTTTCCTCTGTGGTAATGATACACACACACTATTTAATTGTAATGATTTTTTTTAACGACTCCCGCATGAAGGTTTTTAATCCTTGTGTCACAGGGGGTTTTACAGACATTCAATTCACATGCACGAAGACACCCATGAAAAATAGGTATTGGTTAGAATAAAATAGCTTCGTAAATAGGAGATTTTTTTAATTAACAAATAAATTTATTTAGAATCTGGTAGAAGAAGCTTTTACTTCATCGTTTAATATATAATATCCTTAAGGCGTCAAAGAATACCTAAGGCTGCTTTATTTTCCGTCCAAACAGTCTTTTTTAACGTCAACATCTTGGCCTTGTCAATTTACTGTTATTAATGCCATTATTTCGCAGTCATTTACCGTCATCACGAAGTCGTATATTCTTTAAATATCTACCTTACTATAACAGCTATTTGCACAGAAGCCGCAAATATCAACAAACCCACCGCATTGGTACTTCACACATCTGCTATGTATAATTATAGTAAATAAATAAATATCGCGATGTTTATTGTGTCACAGGCTTATTCTTGTAACGACCACTTTACAACGACCTCCCTCACCCCCCAACTTTCAAGCAAACTTCGAAACAGAAGGCGTTTTTGTTTGAAATCGAGAGGTTGATTTACATTGGTCGTGTGTTGCCCTGTCATTGTACGAGGCGACATGTGGCACCCATTTGTTTGGTTAAATAAAGTCGTATTCACAACGATAGTCGCTGACCATATGCTGTTGAATATATATTAATGTCTTAAACTTATTTACCGTTTGCTGTTATTTTGAGGGTAAATGTAGGTAAAGACATTGTATCGGAGAAATATTGTTTAAATAAGTCAAGAAAGGAATACGCTAAGTAAATTTTCTGCCCTTGAGTATTGTAAGAGGTATGAAACATTTTGCAATGAAAAAAGTACCTATAATTATGCCATTCACATGCAATATTTATTGAAAGAAATGTATTTAATAGTAAAAAGGCTTGTTTGGATTCAAATATTGGTTATAACGTATTTCACGAGTCAAGTTTCTTCATTGAATTCTCATATAGTTGTATAAACAGTTCTAAAGTATTTTCACCAAACGTAGTTAAAAACACTTCTGACTAATTCCCTTTTCAAACAAATGAAATCGGATTTTTCGTTCAAGAGCTACGATGCCACAGACCGACAAACACACAGACACGTTAAACTTAAAAAATCCCCGTCGTTTAGCATACCTATTTTTAATTTTCGGTCAATACATTTTCCTCAATAACAGCTCATTTCACCAAGATTCAAAGTCCTTATACACTTACGTCATACAGAACGAAACAGAAAATAAATTCACTCCGGCAATAGATCAAATAAAGCGGCGGCTACACTGCGATACTTAGCGACACGCGAACGGTTCATACATTAGAATGGGCGCGACAATCGCAGACTGTTTCACGGCGCGGCGGGCGATAGTAATCTAACCGCCCTGTTAAATGCGCGTAGAGTTATGAAGATCTAGACGTCGCGCGTCGCGTTGTTTTATAGAGTCCTAGAGTAGATGTTCCCTCGAATTCATCAGCGTAGGATTATATAAAAAAGTTAATCAGTTTATTTTCTAAAAACAAAGTAGCCTAAGTTACTACTTATGATAACAGCTACTGCCAATAAGAGTTGAAATTCGGATCAGCCGTTGCACAGATTAGCGGGAACCAACAGAAAGATAAAAAAAATTATTTTGACGTATGTGCCATAGCAGTGGGACGTATAAAGGCTGGTTTATTATTTTATTTATCATATTTATTAAAAGTAAAGGGTATTAATTTAGTAGGTATATTTCATTGACAAATAAACAGCGTCAAGTTCATCATGTCATTCAAATTCATCTTAATTATTACAGATAACCAAAACTGAATTTGACCTGTCCAATACAATGTATTAAATATTTTTTTCTTTTTTACAAAACAGGTTTTATCAAGACGGGCCTGTTGGTCTAGTCTCTAGTGGTTAGAGGCCCTGACTGTGCTATACCGGAGGTCGTGGGTTCGATTCCCACCCAGGCCAATTTTTTGTGATGTTTACGAACATTTGTGGTAATTTATCTATAATGTGTATGTATCTATTTATCAGTTGTCTAGTACTCATAACACAAATTACTCTCGTAGACTTAATTTGAGACTAGATGGCTTTATGGGAAAATTGAGGAATATTTATTTATTTATTAAGCTTATCACCATAACCCAAACCTTTCATAAAGGAAATATTCATGACGATCCACGAACAAGCGACAATCGCAAAGTTGCGACCGCGATTGCGATCTAAACGCCCAGTTTAATGCGAATAATAATCGCAGTGTCGGGATATGCGATGCTAAAGTGCGATATGAAAGGGGAACGGTAATACGGGTTTTAAGTAGAGTTCTTTTTAGGGTGGACATTATTAATAAGGAATGCTTGGAGGAGATTTATGCTTTTGGTTTTTTGTTGGTGTGACTTTATGCAGTTTATTTTAAATCTAGGAACAGTTTGTTGGTTCAAGAAGAAGTAAATTGAGTTATCTTAAAAAATAAGCTCTTCATTTATTAACAGTTTTATAGTATGTTAGAACTTTATGATAGATTTTGATATCAATAAACAAATTATAATGTTCATTTATTGTTATTAAACATAGATATTTGGTAAATATCTTTGATCAAAAATTCTATAAATATTACCGTTTTCAATAATTTGTTACTTATCATGCACCTAGAGTGTCACTTTTTACTGATTTAGTTATTTAATTTTAGTCACAAAAATGAGAAAAATGGTACACATATATTTTATATGTCAATTAGTCTACTGATTATTATTAATACCTACAATGTCTTCTACTTATTATTTACGCATCATCTCCAAAAAATACCGTCTAACAAAAAACATTTTCCTTCATATTTAAATATCAAGTTACAAAGGGCCATAAATTTTCTTCCACCAAATTTCCTTTCCCCACAGGCTGGCACGCGAAGGCTCGCACTTTGTATACAACTTCCGGCTGCGCCACTTCCGGTCCCGTTGTCCGGACCGGAAGCAGACCGTGCAGGTTCTATGTCACCTTAAGTATGTGTTGTGATTACTATAAATTTATGGTTCTTGTTCAGCTTGACGTGTAATTACATCTTTATTCCGTACTTGAATTTATTAAGCTTTAATGGAAATTGCTTTTTAATTGGAAAATAGATTTAGTGCGTGAAGGTTTTGTAATTGTTTTGTAAATGAATCTTTTTTAATTATTGTTCTGGTTTCATTATTATGTATAAAAATTGCCTTAAGTATACTGTCCACACAACTGACAAGTAAAATGTAGAGACGTAAAGATACTCACGAACGACATTCAACTAAGTTTCCTTCTCGATTTATGATTATATTATTTCATCACTACATAGCATAAAACAAAGTCGCTGTCACTGTCTATCTGCTCTTAAATCTTTAAAAGAACAGTTTTTTTTAATAGATAGAGTGATTCAAGAGAAAAGTTTTTGTGTTACAGTCAGTTTATATCATCAGTATTTAACCTTCGCTATTACCCTCTGAAACTATGAAGTACCTAAAAGAGTAAAACGGTCTGATATTTGTGATTTGCATCTCGAAAAACAAAAACAAATCCGATCCCAAAGAGGCGGTTAAGCAACGAAAACAAAAGACAGCTTCAAAATATTGTTTACAGAAGTTCAAACGCAGGACACATAAAATCCACAAAATAATAATTTTCTCACATAACAGACTCGACTGATGTCTTCGACCTCTTCTCATAACATTCGTGTCATCACAATTCCACAAACATATCTTTTACAACCAATAAACGACTCGACAATCAAATTTCAACCTTATGTAGATAACAGAAGATTGGTGTTTAAAATCTGTAACGGTAAACCATTTGGTAATTCTGTCTTTGGTGTTTGTAATATCAACAAATGTTGATCGAAAATAGATATTGTCGTTGTCACTTAAGGCGTTAAACAAACGAACGACCGTCCCGTTAGACTGAAGGACACTCGAGTATTATAATACTTTAGGCCGAACTAAGATTTGCGATTTTACGACTGAGATCTGTTTTTGCTGGTAGAAATAGTCGCGTTTTGTTTATTTAGGCTTATAGAGGTAGTATCTTGTCTGGATTATATCGATATGGAATCGATTAATATAACGATTTGATTTTCTCGGTAGAGATAGTAAACATCGATCAAGTTAACTAAATCATCGGTTTTATTTAGATTTTCGGTGTCATTTTCGTTTGGCAGTAAAATTTGATGTGAATAGCTATGTTGGGATTCGATTCTGCTGTCGAAAATCAGTTCTTGTAGATATTCTGTTAAGAGTTCAGTGGAATATACCTAGTTTTTGTAATTTTGAAGGGTTCCAAAATTTTTGTTTTTTTTTTGCATTGTTGGATGCATTAGATCTGACGTTTCCAATAATAGCAGTAGATGAAAGAGTATCTGATAAATAGGCAGACGGATATTCAAAACATGTTACCTAATTACATCTACTTAATACAGGTCAAGTGGGTGTCAAAGAATATTAAATAGGTGCTATTGTCGATAAGACATTGCGACAAATAATCACAACTCTCTCCAGGACAAAAGTAGGTTTTAATTAGATGCTTATCAGACCTCCCACGTCGTGCCAACGCGACCTAGCGACACGGGGGACTTGTTGCGACACCAGTGACTCAACTACAGAGTGCCTACCATGACACCTTAAAATAAGACCATCGACGGCGTGAGAGAGAGACGCAAATATACGCCGTGTAGAGCGCTGTCACACTTCCACAACTGCTGTTATATTATTCTAAGATATAGTGGTAAAAGTAAAGTTCGTGTGGGATGATCTCTATAACGTTGACGGGTGACACTATGAAAAGTACTTGAGCATGATCTTATTAAAGTCGGATATTTTCAAAGCCTCTTCAAATGACATTGTTGGATTTGTTTTCGTAACGGTTATGTCCGAATGTCCGAAACATTGATTCTTTTTGTCGTAGGTACTTGAAATTTTAACATGTGTTACGTGAATGTGTTGTATACAAATCTCTTTTTGTAAATGATGATGAAATCGATCACTTAGTTTTTCCACCTGCGTAAGACTTTCTAATATAGTGTCATCTAAAGAAAACTCTACTTTGTGTTATATAGAAGCTTACTGGCAGATGATGTTAATACTTCCTACCTACCACTGAATTTGACAAATGTTTATTATTTTAAGAGCGTATAAATTAAAATAAGGAGCTTGCATTTATCATTAATGGATAATGAAATGCCTTTACTTAATCTTGAAATTAAATAATTGCTTTTAAACAGTAACCCCATCGCTAAAAACCATTTCAAATAAAATTAAACCAATGATATTCTTCGTCTTAAGGACATATAATGAGCACCTTAGAAATATTATGTTCGTTGTAAAACTTAAACTATTAAAATTACTGCCTTGAACCATCGCCAAGTGTGAACCAAGTGTGTGAGTCATTAGCACTTACTTATAAGTTGAAGTCGTTTTACTTATTTGTTGTATGGTAACATATTAATAACATTTTTTTCTGTAACAACTTTTCTGTACCATAATCCTACAAATATAGATTATTTTATTCTATTATGAGGGTTATATGCGATGAATTGCAAATGTACAGTAACTTTTACATATCTGTAATAGTAAGAGTAAAATCTAGTGACTTTTGGGTGAATAATTAAGTGAGATTGAGTTTAAAGTCAAGAAGCCAACTTTGAAGGCTACTCGAAATAAAAATGTTGATAGAGGCTTTTATTGTTTTACTAGACAAAGTTAATGAAACTGTAAGACTTCTCCAGAAACACCATAATCCCAAATGGTCTGTTTGATGTGATTGTTGGCTCTCACATCGTCCTTCAGTGCTTCCTCACCTAACATGTAATTAGACCATTTAAATACATCGTACGCTATCAAGTACAAGCTAAATCGTTTAGCTGCACGCTATTACATAGATTGTAGGTACAGTAAGGCTGCTCTACAAAATTGGTACGTAAAAATTCGAGGGTTTTTCGCTTTAAAAGGGTTATTTTTTGCCTGCCATTTTTATCAAAAGTGTCTAAGATGTTATAGAATAGAATCTTTATTTGCATAAAATGAATGTCACATAATGCTGGTAAAACATAGTCAAAATGCCATATACATCTTGCCGCTTGGCGACAAGCAAACCTATAGTTCTTAGGTATCTAAAAATGGTTTGTCGGGAGCTTTATTTTCCTATTACCCAAAACTCAAACCAATTATTATTGCAGGGACGAGTGTATGGTTTACAAAAATATAAGCTCCGTGTTTCGGAAGGAACGTAAGAATGTAGGTCCTGCGCTTGATCTCTCTCCGGTCGTGTCGGATTACCGTCCCATCGGGCTATGAGAGTAAAGGAACAGAGGGTGCACCCGTGTTTGCGCACACGCTTATACACGCTATACTTGGTCCCGTGTAGCTGGCTGGTGTCATAGTAAAACTAATCGCCGTGGCGTTTCTGAAAGTGATCACTACAAAGCAAAGCGATCACATGGTAATAGTATGAAGGAGGTTCTAATTACGCTTAATGAAATTCCCAGGCACACATTCAATTAGATTAAAACCTATTTGAACAGTAAGCAGTAACCTTTTCCACTACAATGATGCGACCTTACGGAATCACGACAAGAATTTCTAACAAAAAGTCAGACTGTTCCTGAGACTTCAAAACCACTCAAATTTATGATTAATGTACCGTCATCCGATCATTTGTCTTCTTTACCGACGTTAATTGGTCTGTGATTACCACCAAGGTTACATTTCGAGGTCACTAATACGATGTTGACTTGGTCCCACTAATATTATAAACGCGAAAGTTTGTTAGTATGGATGGATGTTTGTTGCTCTTTCACGCTTAAACGGCTAAACGGATTTTGATAAAACTTGGTATGGAGTTGACTGAAACCCTGGATTTTGACATAGGTTTTTGTTAAACCGAGTACGTCAAAAGGAAGGAGTATGTTTTTACAGCTATAACCAAAGTTCATGCGGGTGATCTCGTTGGCAATAGCTAGTGTTACATGAAACATACGATTCGTCGTCACTTATTTTAACTGGTGTGACCTTCCTCTATTATAACTTCAATTGAATCAGATTCTAATGTTATTTAATAGTGATTATTTGATTGTACTTAGCAGTAGGTGCGATGACCTTTCGTGGTCGAATACAATTCTGTTAATCAGGAAATAATAAATGGAAGTGCGAGTATTTGTTGTTTTTTTTTAGGTCTTCCATTTGTCAAGGTAAATGTTCTTCTTTTTTAGAGTTCAGATAAAGAAACTCAGCTGATTCAGTTGAATACCGGATTTTTCATAGAAAAACAGGTCAACAATCTTGTATCCACAACACATTTGACAATGTGTCATAGTAGTCCATAGCACCTTAGATAGTTTGTCAGAGTTGGAACTAAGTACTCAATTTATATTTAAGTTCAACAATATTTTTGACGATTTAAGCAACTATAGCAGAAGAAGCAGTCATAACTCTGACTTAAACCAACCGTTCCAATTTCATTCAATACAAAATGTACTTACCCATAAAACTATGGTTATTTCCGTAGCCACCCAAGTCTAAGCAGCTTAACACATGGCACGGCAACCATAACCGTTTGTCCAAACATCGAGCAACCCCGTGGTTGACATCGTGCCGGCGCACGACCGCCACTGTAAACAGCGTTTATTAACGCGATCGTAAAACGCTGCGTTTATTAGCGCAATGTGGGTGGTCCCTTATAGTTCATGTGAACAAATGTTCTTTTGAGGGTATGAAGGTTGCGGGTAGTGAGGCAAAGGCTTTTTCTTGGTATAGACTTTCTATAAAACATGGAAATGAAATTTAATGTCAATGTGACCGATTCCTCGCGAGCATTTTTCTGTCTGTCTGTCGAATGATCTGCTGGAGTTATAACATTTTTGGTTTGTTTTAATATTAATTATTCGATATTTCCCCAATTTGAAGTGGTAAGACCGTAGGATTGCTAAGCCAAAGGTTTGGAGTTTGATCCCGACGGTACGTATAAACTTAATGAATATTGTACGCGTTTTAGAAATAAATATCACAGCTTCCGTAAATATGTGGTGGTAACTACGGAGTTATTTTTCATCGTTTGATATACAACTACCACTGTCAAATCTTTGACAGACTATTTTTCTTACCTCGGTCTCTATGGCCCGACGTTGATAGACACAGCCAATGGATACAAGTGTTTAGATTTGATATTACGAGCGCAAAGAACATGTCCATACACTGAATAATTATGTAAATTATGACATTGCGTGTAGTCACACACAACAGGTTCATTGTTTTCGTACAATGTATCTACGAAAAGGTTTTTTGGGGATCACTTCAATGATAATAATACTCACTACTCAAATTAAACACAACTAGATTTTAAAACATTTTAATAGTCTTTCTATTTTGACGTATGTCGCAAAAGATTTTCAAAAGTTGTAGAAACTTTAGAGTGTCATGTTTTACACTACATTTGTTGTTATTACTCCTTGGAATGGAAAGTAACGACATGAGGTTTAAGGAATGCAAAGACAAATGACCACATAAATTTAGGATCACGAAGACGCTAATGCTAGAAGCGAAAAGCGAATAAAACAATAATTTACATCAGTGATTCAGAATTCCAGTCTCAAGCTACAAATCCTCCCACAAATAACACTAGGTTCCTCTCCAAGATACAGCCAGTAGCAGATAGCTGACTATAAGCAATCAATAACAATCCGATAGCAATTAAACAGTCGGTTAACCCCTGATCTTAGTTCTCACTGGCTCTCGTCAGAATCCGTCACACTAACGAGTTGCACTAGCCTTTCACAACCCGCCATAAAATCCAAAAACACACGAAAATAAACCTTACTATCTAGATCAAAAGGACTACGGATAAGTAAAGTTTACCGGCAATAAATAACCTTCCCGATTTTATGATCACAATTAAGCAAGTTTTATAGTTTTATAACGCGGTCGCTTGCTGTCAACTTCTCAGAAACGGTGTATGAGAGGGTTGTCATTATAGATTGTAAAGAGGATGACACTGAGGTAACGAGCAGCTTAATGAACGCCACTTTATTGGGCGATCTGATGGCAGGTATGAGGATAATGTCCTTTATTTTGTTTCTGGCTTCTGGTATTATTGGCTGTAAAAAGACTGAGATATTATTTCATGGGAATTGTTAAGAAAAGAGGGATGGATTGTATAAGGAACGACATGAATGAAAAAAGAGTAAGTGATAGTGTGACGTCTGATAGGGGAGAATAGAAGAAAAAAACGTGTTGCGTCGACGCTAAGTAAAATGGAATAAAAGCAGGAATATGATGATGATGATTAAGGATAGATGCGAAGTGTTAATGTTACGGTAGGTTTTCTTCAATGGATTTGTCGATTAAATATTTTATGCACAAAATACTATGACAAGCGATAAATAAAGGAAGAATTCCGTATTTTCTTTTACGTTTAGATTCACGTTAAAGTTATGTGAAACAACCGTATTATTACTCAATTTGCCGTCTTAAGTAGTAGGAAGTAGTTTTGATCGCAATACAATAAAATGGTCGTGATTTTTTTGTTGCTATTCAATTGTATTATTTTGTACTTAACGTCTATTATGATCTAAATTCCAAGGTTGGTTCGACTGATGTTAGTTTTGACATAAACTATTTCTTGATCTGTTTAAGATTCGGGGTATTCTGCTGAAAGCTCGTGTTTTTACTTTTAAAACTAAAAACATTTTCTTTTGAAACGTCGCGACTCCCACACTAAGGAATTTGATCCTTGAGTCGCTGTAGACCGCACAAATTTTTGTCCTACGCGGAGATCAAACTCGCGACACGTCATTGGCGTGAACTACCTACCTATCCGTGCACATTGCACCAGTAATTTTTAATGCCTACCTACAATTTTCAACAACATAATTTTCTTTATCAATTATTCTTAAATTCAAGTCCTCATACTAGCTTCTTAGTCCTCTCCACGATAATAATATTCTGAGATCAAAAATAAAACGAACTTCTCAAGTATATTTAAATCATAGGGCTTACGCCGACCGTATCACCCAGGGCAGATACGATCGCTATGAATACGTTGACATGCGTAGGAGCAAACTACACTAATTTAATTTTAAAACCATTTTACGACCTTATTTCAACGCCATAAAGTTCAATTTGCTGCTAACTACAGAAAATCTAAGAGAAAATTTTCTTACATGAATCATTTTTCATCACTCATTTGAATTTCAACTTTATGGCCTCACATACTAAATTGATTTTATCCAAACAACACAGTCTTTTAAAGTTCATTCTTATTGCACAACAAAATTATCGATGCCATCTCCATAGACCTTATTCTTAATGTCATAACGGCGCTTATCGCTTGTGTAGGCTTGTTTGACAGTTTTCAAAGAAGGTAGTGTTGCTTTCGGCGCATGCGCACAACGTCCCCAGTAGGCACACATGTGACGTGCAACACAAACGGCTGTTGTTTTGATCTGTGTAATGTACTATGTAATTTGCCTTACATAGTATGGATAACGAAGATGATATAGATGTAAACTGAAACTTACTGAGAAAGGTGGAGAAATTCTATAAGTTATGATGAGAGAAAATGTGACTTAATTCTTATCCAGTTTATACGTAATCACATTAAATCCTATCACATATAGTTTAAGGTATTCTACAACGAAAAAAAAAATAACTAATTCCATTCTGTGGTTTCGCCACAGGAAGTATTTTTCGTTTTCGCAATTTAGACCATCATGTATAAAGCATAGATTTAGAAATACAAAAGTGTCAATGGTGGCATTGCCGCTCCTACAACACAGGTTAGTGACTCATTAAAATGGTGTTTTAATGTTAATCGGTAAACGGTGTACCTAAATGATAACTTAGAAAAAGTCACATTGGTATTTGCTTGCACTGAGGAACTAACCTGCACCTCGTGTATACAAATCCACACGTAAAACCGCATGGCCACCACGACAGTAATTTAGATTATTAAAAACTAAATCATGACTTAATTTTAAGACTACTTATGATAGTGTTATTATAGTGACGTTTGATTTGATTGTTTAAAGAGTGACTTGATTTTTCAAAGACAAATAATCCTTTGAAGCCAGTGTATACCTCGTCGATTATCATCAGCCAATGTCAAAGTGAAGGAAAAGATTAATGTTCTGCAGCAGATTGGTAGGAAAAGAGCTGGCGGCTAGGCTACCGCACAGCTTGATAAATTGGCGAGGCATTACACAATTCTTAGCACGCATAGCCAAGACTTGGGGCTGTAGTGCTTCAAGTTAAACACCAAAAGTATTCGTATCGAAGTATCTTAATTTAAAACTTAATAAAAAGTAAAAAGTACGTCGTAAGATATTATTGTTTGTTACAATTACCTCTGATGAAGAGGATATATTCATAAAGTAAATTTGATTCTTTATATGACGTCTTTATAAGTAACTATTTTTTTTTCTTTGTACACCCAAAATGAGAATAAGTAAAATAAAAAAAAAAACTTTCTTAATTTGTCAAATTACGTAAATATAGACGTTTTATCACATTACCATAATATCACATTGCGTTTGTTAAAATGAAAATGATCTCAAAAAATAAATGTGTCATAATCGTATCATCTACAAATTGTCACACAATATAATAATTGAATTCTGTACGTTGTAACTACTAATCAATAACCCTAATATCAATGCACCAGTGACACGGAGAGCCTCCGGCAAGAGCTCCGTATCATCTGTCATGAGCAAGCATCTCGACACACAAATAGGGTTACAAAGGGAGACAGTTAAATTGGAAAGCATCAACGGTGTGTTACAAACTAGTATAAAATTATCAGGAGACGAAAATTTGTACTTATTTTTACTTATGGACAAAATAATTGTCGTGATAGCTTTTTTTTTTGGTTTCCGTGGTGAAACGCTAATGACTTTAACCCACGCCGACGGTAGGGCATCGGGATATGTCGGACTGCCACCGACTAAAAATATTTCTTCTACTATCTAAGCCGGGATACCGGGATCGCTCGCGCATGCTCTGCGTGACCCTGGCTGGCGGTTCTATGTATGGATTTGTAAGCACGAGGTGGTTTGATCCCCAGCACAGGCAAGTACCAATGCGACTTTTTAAAAGTTATATGCACATTTCTTAATAATTCTAAGACACTACTGACAAACGATGAAGAAAAACATCTTGAGGAAACCTGGATTCTACAGCTGCTGTAAACTGCTGTATTCAACAACTTAAATTCACTTTAATCGAAACCTCAGTTAAACAAATAAATAAATTATATAAGACAATAAAAACAAAGAATTAAACATAACAATCGTATCATAATTACAAACTTATGTTAAGATAAATTATTCACTCATTTTGTGAATGCAAAATCTAAGAAAGTGTGACAGACAGATGATTACGTCATTTAATTATACAGTCAAGTTTGTGATGAGTCTAGTCCGTAATTTATTTGCTGCCGGTCGACTTTTATATTGTCTATGCAATTGAGAACACTGGAAGTCTACCACTATACCTTAAAGAAATATTACTGTGAGTGTGGAAGCGGGACAGAGTGACACGGCATAGAGCATCATCTCTCTTCCACAACTGCTAATAATACCTCAAGAGGTCATGTTAGACTGGTTTTGAATTATGACTAGCAACTATGTAATAAGTCTTTCAATATTGAGATGTAATAATGTATAATTTGATGTAATTGCTTTTGTTTAAATTAAGATGTGATGGAACAGGAAAAGTCATGTGATTTATGTGGTAATTCCAGTGAGGTTTGTATTGGTGAATCAATTTGAGACATAGTATTAAGTATTGGCAACTAGATATTTTATTGAAATAAGATTTAGAAGTATACATAGGAATAATGAGAAAGCTTATCATCTCGTTTAAATATTTTTGTGTGTAAGTAATTTACATATTTACATCCTGCTGATGTAAACAAAGATTGAAGTTTGTAAGTATGGAAGGATAGATGGATAGATGGATGAATGAATGGATGTTTGTTAGTTTTTCACGCTCAAACAGCTGGAACTATTTTGATGAGATTTAGCATGGAGTTAGCTTAGACCCCGATTAACACACAGGCTTTATTTTTAACCGACTGTGTCCGACAGGGGTAAAGTTTTCGAAACTACAACCAACAGTGAACAAAGTCGCGGACAACGGCTAATGTAATAATTAAACGCAAATAGTTAATATTCCAACCCTAATATTCGTCACTGTTATCAATTATCTCCACACAAGCTCAAAACTCGTTCAAAAGAATAATACCATTTTAAAATTCAACATTTTTCCAACAACTAGTAATATTATACTTGCCGAAAGCTGTCAAATATCAATTTCGAACAATTCGCCTGCCACCCTGTAATCAGAGTATTTGACACACTCCCATGTACCATGTTTTAAAGTAAGTCTGCTGTAGTTGTGCGAGTGGGACAGAGTACTACAAGATGTAGAGCGATGTCTCACTTCAACAATTGCGACAGTATTACTTTGAAAGTTAGTAGTAGGTCTCATGATCATGTAAAATGTAAAAAATGGAGTATCGTATGTGATTTCAGTTCGGGAGTCAAGCGTTTTCGCTTGACGCTGTCGAGATGTTGAGTAAATGAATAGGTTAATATTTTATTCATTGTTTGTTGTTTAATTGCTTTAGTATTACAATTGCCGAAAAGCACCTGTTGGTTACCCAGCACAAGCATTTTGTTTAATATATTTTTTTATTTTATTAATAAAATCATGAAATTTGCAAACATAGATCATGAAATTAACAAACATAGGTGTAACTTATCTATAAACTCGCCAAATTGTTACGTTTGAAAGGTTTAGTTTAATCCGTTTAATCCTACTAAACGCGAAAGTTTGTAAGTATGGATGAATGAATGATTGTTTCTCTTTGACGCTAGAACGGCTGGATCAAATTTGATAAAATGTTGGTATGAGGTTAGCTGACACCCTGCGCTGAACTGCGTCAAAGGAGGTAATGTTTTTTGCAGCTAAAACCAACAATCACGCGGGTAAAGTCACGAGGAACAGCTAGTTAATCAATAAAATTAAATTCTATTTTCACTACAAACTTGACATTCGCTTTACTAATTGCGACAATGCAAATGTTTCGTACATTTAGCCGGCGGAGATAATAAATAAATATGAGTGCGTAGGCGACAACTAGATGCAATCTCTTGATGACACGCTGTTTATAAAACAGCTGTGATTATCACGACTGATTCTTTTAGAGGTGGGCAGATTGTGTCGTAAGGTAAGCTGTTGTACTAGTGATTGCCAATATGTGGCGACTGTATTTTGTTTTATCACTATTTCACACGAGGGACAGAAAAAGGAGAGTCATGTTTTCAGTTTCTTAAAGCATCATTTTGAGATGCTAGGAACTATTAATAAATCGAACTACTAATAAGGCATTCACAGGAACGTAAGTGTCATGTCAAGTATGGTGTCACATTTATTTGATCACATTTATTTGTCATAACATGAGTTACATGAAAATACAACATGCAGATGGTACAGAGTAATGTGGTGAAGCACAGTCATGTTTGGCCTTTCGGCGTACAAATATAAAAATATGTTTAAATTACATTTGAAATTACATTATAAAATTCAATTAATTAAATTATCACAATTCCATTGTTCATAATATTATACATGTAATAGTTTTTACAGTTGTAGTCATGCAGTATAATCATTAATTTTAATACAATATTTAAATAGTCCAAATAATCTGTAAAATACGTCATAGTGCATAGTCAATAGTCAAATTTTGTCATTTAAAAAATCAGGTATGGTATAGTATGCCTGCTCAACCAAAAACTCTTTTAATGTCTTTTTAAGTGTTTGCAAATGTCATATAATTAAAGTCTCCATATCTATTGATTATAAAGTTTACTTAAAAAAAATCTGATCGACATAAATTTATTGTGCTGAGGTTTAGTTAACATAAGTACTTCAAGTTTCTTGATGTTATTTATTACTCTAGGTCGGTACCTGAAGTACAGGCTAATCTGCATTACCTACTACTTAAAATTTCCGTTGACACTTGAAGAAAAAGACCAGATTGCAACGAGCCAATAAAAATATGTAACGTGTATAACACGTCTTGCAATGTTTACATACAATATACGGATGGAAAGACGGACGCAAGAAGGACAATCAACATTTATTACGGCGTTCTAGATAAGATCACATGAGCACAGTCAAAATATCTCGAATTACGATAGAAAATGATATATTACAACGATTTAAAGGATGCATCAACCTTTTTACTAAACAGAGCATAACATCCCAGCGTAAACCAATTACGAAGAACTCTACTTTGTCTTCGGAACTCTTCGTTTTGGAATGTTTGAGGGAAATGGACAGGTCAAGTTATGCTGGACGGTGAGGTTGCGTAAATATTGTATAAGTGAACGTTGAATTGCTCTACTGCTAGTTTGGTTCGTTCTTACTGTTACCGAGTGGTTTTTGTTTATTTTGTTTTTTTTTGTTATTTGTAACGGAACTAAATATTTTTGAAAAATAATATTTTTGTGTTTTAATAACGAGTATAATTTACATAAAACTACGTTACGTCTAACTTTTCAGAATATGTTTTAGCTTTCTATTTTTTTGTTTTTCATACTTTTTGCACCATTTAATTTGTGATTGTTAAATAGAAATGAGGGAAAAAGACGTTTTTTAGTCTTTCCCTCTTTTTTTATTAAGAGTCTCATCTTCCAAGCTTTTGATTAATAGAAAATCTGATGATGATGGTGAGACGATTTTATTCTCTCTATTTTTCTACCAATCCTAGAAACTACAATAAAATGGTTCAAACCAAAAAGTTTCAAACGAAACATACCAAAATTAATTTGCTACAAATTGCCACATGGTATGACAGTGTGATGCCGTCCAATTAACATGATGCAATCGTTAATATTTACGACAAATGTTGATGATACGCAATTAGTTGTGTAACAAGGCTACCTTCACTCGCTACTAAAACAGGTATCATGTAATATAACCTATCACGATCGATGTGATCTTGAGAATCGACCACCTTGTCGATTTTCCTTGTCATAATATACATTAGAATAGGGGCCTAGAGATTTATTATTTTTGACTGCAGGGATAACGGAGTGGTATAGGTTACCACGTCAATTACCACTGTACGCGACGAGTCACGGGCTCGATCCACAAAGGCTTGTTCTAAGTCTGGGTGTCTTAGCGCAAGGGACTCGTTATTAAAAAAGAAAAAAATTATAAACAAAACTTTGACCGTTTCTTCCAGTATTTGATGGATAAATGAATTAAAATGTGTATGTACTCAATATGTTTTGAAAGTAATTGCTAAGTGGTTAGAACAAGGAATCTCTTTTCATTTATCTTTACTTGAAACTTAATTACAATTGATATTAATCTACACTCAATTATATTAGATGTTTTAATTATAGCAGTTACTAAATTACTTAAAAATCATAAGAAATACGCTTTATCCAATTCATGTCAAAGATTTCCATAGTTACCGCGATAAACGGCGGTGACTGGCAATCTTTCAAAGTTCGACACGGAAAAAATAGGGGAAGTCGAGGAAAAAACGGGCATGTTCGTTTTTTCCTCTTGAGATATCAATTTAGAAGAAATTACCAGCTAATCTGTCACATCTTGGGACGCCCGGGGCAAGTAATCTCCCCTGCTTTTTATATTTTTTTTCAAGGAAAACGAGGGGAGCATGGGTATTCACAATCTTGTTAATTTATCAATTGTTGTCAAGCGGCAGTTGAGTGTAACGTTGTATTGTTGACGATTAAGACCTTGTTAAGTGGGAGATTAATGCTGTCTTGGGAATGCGGGAAATCGGAAAAAGTTTTTACCAATCTTAATATGGGATTAATAGAGAGAGAAGGTAGAGAGTTTTCCATCGAAGGAAGACGATTATTGTAAGTGTTTTTATGATATTACATTGGACATGAAGATTACTGTACTATATTTTTGCCCAATGGTCATCATAAACTCTGTTATACATACAAACTTGAAGGTATGGACTAAGAACTACTCTATACACAACAAACCATATCGATCACCAAAATTTTCACTCCACTCTACAAATTTTCTTTTATAAGAAAATGCGAAAGAAAATACAACATAACCTTAAATTTTATAACCCCATTTCATATCTTACTTACGAAAAAAAGGTTCGTTTAAAAAGACAAAGTATCACACGTTTAATCCCCAGTCTCCCCTCGTGCCAAAATCTTTTATCACGATTCCCCCGGGATTGCGCTTTTTTATTACTCTTCCCCCATTTCGGTACACGACAATAATTGTCTCATTGTTTTAGATCGTTTTGTGTGCCATTTTGTTCGAACTTCCTTTGTAGTTTTGTTATTTTGTGGAGTGCTAATGATTTTGTTAGCGTTAGCTGTATTGTTGATTAAGTGTGACTGACCCCTTTTTATTGGGGGGCAATGTGTGACAAAAATATTGATTGACTTTTACTGTGTTGGTAGTTGGTTTGTGGTTTTTTGAACTACAAATATATAAACGTAGCTAGAGTTATTACACTCGTATACTTAATTTGAGACTAGAATGAAATATGACGTTGTGAGAATGTTGAAGAATATACAAATCTACATTATATTATATCACATGTAAATACATTAACGTTTCGCATAAAAACGGTGATAAATCGCGTAAGATGCTGATATCTGACGCATGTCTAAGGTATTTGTCATGTGATAGAAAAATAAAAACTTCAGGGTAATAAGAGAGATGCCTTCTCGCAATAAAGCGACTCACCGCTCGACTTATTCATTGTTTTAATACTTGTTTCTTACAATATTAAGGTTGTTGCATGCTGGGGGCTATGCTTGTATTAGTTACATTACTTTTTGCCCTTGAATTTGAAATAAAAGTCAAGTATGAAGCAAGTATTTTTTTTTTAACAGCTTATTAATAATTGTGTGTGTATGTTTCTATATTTTGCTACCAATCCGCCCCAACTTTGCACGGGTGCTATACTGTTGTATTATGCGTATGAATTTTGCTCGAGAAACATTCTGTCTATTAAAAAATCGCATCAAAATCCTTTACGTACTTTTAAAGATCTAAGCATACATAGGGACTGACAGACAGCCAGTGAGAAGTGACATTGTTTTATGCTATGTAGTATGTAATTGTATAATTAGATAATAATATTTTTTATTTATTAGTTTAGTTAGTACCCAGAACTAGTGAAAACTGTTCATCATCACGTTACTTCCAGTTTTGCTAAACTTACTCATCAAAACCCAACTCAAATTACAAAAGTCTGTATCTAAATTTTTGGGTAAATCTCAAAATGATTCTTCATCATCACCTTACAAGCTATATGCGACACAAAAACTTAACAAAACATCGCATATTCTTCGCTTTTAGTATCCCTTTGCCTTTGCCAAGTTCGTAAACATTAAAAAGCTTTAATAAAATAATAAACACCGGTCGATTGAGACCGGTTCCCGGTAAGAAGCTTACCAAGACTTAAATTGTAAAGTATCGTCAAACGTTTAGAAGGTCTACCGCCAAAAAGTAAAGTGTGGAAGAGAGATACCGCTCTACGCTATATAGTGCTCTATCTCGTTTCCACAACTGCAGTAATATAACTTTTGAATGTAGAGGTAGGCTGGCAAAAGCGGGCGACAGACGATGCTGTTTATTTTGTTTAATTAGGATGTTTAGTGGATTTAATGACATACGTTTATTTATTGCTATATTAAAATAAGGAAGATTTGTGATTTGGGCTTATTGACATTTTTTTACGGTTTGATTGCAAAAAAAGCACCTACACCAAATAAACTGAACATAACGGTTCTTGTATTACTAGTTAAGTTACCTAGTTACTAGTAGACTGGGTAACTTGTGTAGTAGGTGCATGAAGTAATGCTATGCGCTGTCATGCACCGACACCAAAACGGGGATGACGTAGCACAGCGGTTCAAGTTTGGTCAGTAAAGAGTCTGACACTACCCGCGGCTCCCTCCGGGGTCGCGAGAGTCCATAGAGATTCCTTCGCTTTACAAAAAAAGGTAACTTGTATAGTAATACTTGTTACTACTACTACTACTTACTACTAAGTCACTTGTATAGCAATACAAGAACTGTATTGTTCAGTTTATTTGATCTAACTTATTTTCGTCAATATACTGGTGGCTCTACATTTTATTAATAACCAAAAATGAATTTGAATGGCTTCATACAGTTCGAACACCCTCTAAACACGAGCCCTGTATTATCGATTGTCTCGGAGTGCTAAACAATACATCTGCCGCATCCCCTACCCTCGTGATGCCTGGCTTGTCGGACAACGTCATGACAACAGTTTTAATGTTTGTGTTTTGTAAAAAAACCGGCGAAGTGCTAGTAGAACTCGCGTGCGAAGGGTTACGTACTATCATCTGTAATAGAAAATGACGTTTATTGTAGGTATACTAATTTTTCACCTGTTTATTAGGATCGAGTAAAAGTCGCTTAAAAATAACGTTTGTTGGACCTCCTTAATATTATTTTTTTATTTTTTGTTATAGCGGCAACGGAAATACATCATTTGTGAAAATTTTTGCCTTCTATCTATCAAGGTTTGTATTTGTATTATGTCTTTATTTTTAGCTCTACAAAAATAAAACAGTTGACAAATCGGACCATTACAACTCTACACATTAAAATCATGGTATACAAAATTACTTTCATTTCACATATAAAAAAATCATTAAAAAAATTACATCGACTCACGCACAATCTCAATTAAATGTGAAATAGCTTTAATAATACAGTCACAAACAAAAGTCAGCGGGAAATCTCGCACATCTCAAAACAAACAAATTAAAGAAAATCCAACAAGGGAACAATGGTATTAATATTACCAGTGTTGCTAGCTGTATTGAAAATTTCCCTACAACGTAAATTTCGCTTAATCTTTAATGTCAACTCAGAGATTTTGAGACGGGGAAGTTCGGGTGAAGATTTTGTGATGAGCTGAGCGATTTTAGGAGACGCGAATAAGCGAGAGAGACAAATATTTTTATTGTTTTGATTTAAGTTCTATACAAATGTATTCTAAACGTTTTTTTATTCAGATCTGAAAGTTTCATGCTTTATTACAAGCAATAGAAGTCGTTGGCACAGCTGCTGACTAATTAAAAATAAAATTTAATAATTCGGACGATAGCCATGTCAAAATTAAAATTATAATTGTTTTTCTTTTCTAAAAGGCAAATACTATACGTAAAGTAGCATTTTTTTTTTCATTTTTCACTTTAGATACGACACTACTATCTTCTACCCAACTACTGCGATATTTTCTCGCTTATATCGGCACCTAACCCGCTCTCCATCCCACCACGTCCAACCCTCACCAACCGGGGGCACAAAGTCCCTGTGATCTGTGACGCGTATGATCCGCTCGACTAATATTATTTAGATCAGAGTAGCAATTGTTTCCGTGTGGTGGCCTCCGGCGGGACAGCTTTGCCTTTTAATCAGTTAGCAAATATTTAACCCTGCCGCTGCATATTGAGGAGGCCTGTGCAATTGCATTAGAGGGTTGTGTACACGCGAGTGATCGCAACAGTCATGGTTGAGTGGACACTGGTATGTCACATTGAAACAGATATTAAACATTGTTGGGAAATAGAGCGGAATATTTTTTTGAATTTTTATTAGTTTTTATTTTTGCAAAAGTATCCGGTATTAAAACAAACTCTGTTGTAGCTTTTATATGACGTATTTAAACAGACATTTACAGTTTACTCTCTCTTCTAATCATGGATATTAATAATTTCCAGCAAAGAATTCAGATACCTAGGTATTTAATAAAAAAAAAGGTGCTTTTACACAAAATTAAAATCGATAATGAATAATTTGAATGGAAACACCAATTTTTTTTTTGACATCTTGCTGTACAAATAAAAAACGGCTTCATTATCATATGTCACTTTAAACTTCTATTTATTTACTCGTTAATACATAGAGTGCCGTAAATGATTACAGTAAACAGTATTCAATGACATTCCTAAGTGGTATAATAATGAGTAACTCTACAAATACTAATATTTTCTTAGCATAATGATGATATGAATTTAACGTCCACGAGTTGTTTGGTTACCATAGACCTCTGCCTAGTTTAGGACCAGAGGGCATTATGTATGTATGTTCGTAAGAGTTACCGCGACCCTGGTACTCAAAGGGCTCCAGGAGGAACATAGTGGATTTTAGGAACGGGTCCGGGTGAGGTCATTTGACGATTTTCCACAAAACAAAAGGAAAAAGGGTGTGTGAATGGAAAATATAATATTATTATCATGTGAAGTTTACGCAACTATTGGTAAAATTTGTATTTTATATTTCTACTAGCTGTTTCCCGGGACTTCACAGTCGTTGACGTCGGATCGGTAACTGAGGTGTCAGGCGATGTCAGTAGGTCTGTGGCTGCAAAACATATACATTCTTCTATTAAGTCGAGTAAAAAGTAACCTATGTGTCAATCCAGGGTGTCAGCTAACTCCACACCAAATTTCATTCAAGTTGGCCTAGCGGTTTAAGCTTTAAAGAGTAATAAACATCCATCCAAACTTTTGCATTAATAATTAATATTAGTAGTGATAACTTTTTGAGATGCTAGTAGGCTTTCAACTATCTAATCATAATCGCGACATTAATACCAACATTCTTACTCAATTCCCACAATCCGACATTCCTCTCACAGACAAGACGGTAGCTCTCTCAATTACAGGAGATTTTCCCGTACGTGTCTCATTGGACGCAAATGCGCCATTACGTGGTACAATTGCGTACACAAGTGACCGTCATGGCGATGGCGCGTCGGTGGCGAGACGGTGGCGACTTCGTGGCGTCGCGTCTCGGACGTCTGTTTGCGCTGTGCCGTACTGACGATTGGCGCACGTACCTGATGTCATTACTGGGATATGCTATGGCGGGTACAGGTGGGTACAAAAGTGTTAAGTAAATCACGTACGTCGAAATGTGTAGGGTTTCGGTGTTTTGCGATGAGGAATGATTTTTGTATTTGGTGGTGATTTAAATTAAAAAAAAATAGGTTTAACTATTGATTGCTTAAGACAACGACCTAAACTTACGGAAATATTAATTAATCTAGCTTAGAAATAAAACACTTTCATTATCAAATCGTCTATAATAAGTATAGTACCTATAATTTTGCAATTTCTCTGTTAATTTTGAGCTCATTCATAAAAATTATTACATAAACATTTTTGTCGCTGATTATACTCACGTTTTCCATTGACTTTCATATAGTCCCCGTATTTTATGTACGAAAGATGATGAGACAATAACCACTGGCTCCCAAAGATTTATGTGTTTTTATCTACAAGAATAACCAACTTAAATGCACAGGTTCTTTGCGAACATGACGGTAAAATAGATCAATCAGTTTTGATCCTTTGAGTCAGTTTTTTTTAGGACTGAAGATCAAAAGTTTTGAAAGGTAAAAGTTTGAGAACCACTTTGTCCCATCATCGAGTGAATTAGCGACGTAATTGGGCCTACCGCTGCGGATGCTATACTTAAATAGGTTTACATTCTGAAAATATATTGAAAAAGATGAGACGAGCAGGTAGGTAATGTTTTATTTTAAATATTATATTTTAAAGCAAGCAAACTACACGAACTACTTATGAGTCTTACGTACTTATTTGTCATATAAAGATGTCTATCACTATAAATTGGGTAAATGTACTTTGTTGAAAGAATTGAAGAGTTCTATCACAACGTAATTTTACAGACATTGCAACCATAATCCATTGTAATGAGAAATAAAACAACTCTATAACTAATCTCTTAAAGAATTCCTTACATACTTCCATCTAAGATTCCCTCATCATGTTCTAAGAATACCAAAAACAATTCAAGAACAATCGCTTAAATTACATATAGTGTGCAATCATACCGCAAAGATGAGCCCTCTACGGAACCCGATAATCCACTCTCCGTCTAAAATTGACACAAGACTTGCTCACGACCAGCAAAATTGACACTGACAACCATAACAAAAAAGTCAAAAACTTCATCTTCCATCTCACTCTAATGAAGCTTGAAGGAAAGAGAGAGAGGACGTTGTAATCTCGCCGGGTAGTTGGACAGTATTCAATTCAATTTCGAAATCATGATACAATCGAGTACTTACACGCTACCAATATGAGAGGCGAAAATTGGCCGTACCCATGATAGTATGACCGAAGCTATACTTAGATGTGTGATACACTGGCGGGGAGGTTGGCCAACATGTTGGCTGTAAACAACTTCTTAGAAACCTTACCAAGGTGTTGAAGACGTTTTTTGGTATTCGAGGTTCCTTGAAGGAAAAATATTAAAACATTTTTAATAGAAAAAATGTTTCTTTCTAGATATTTTAATTTAGGCTAACAAATAAAGCTTAATAGATTCAAAATTTTCCCCTGAAAATCATTTCTATTTCTTAAATTATTTTTCTTTTATATTAAGACTGCAAAACCGGATCTAAAACACTTATTTGCTGATCCCGTTTCTTTTGAACATTAACACAATCGTAACAGTAACATATCACCAACATCCACCAAAACATTGTCCAACCAATCGCCCCATAAACCCGAGACCAGTCCACACCCAGAGCATAGCTCGTGAAACGATATTGCCATATCATCAGCACCCAGTTATTTGCTCTCCAATCGTGTGAGAAAAACGTTACACTGCCATCGAACCTACAATTTGTATCGACGGAATGTCAAATGTTGAGAAACTATTCTAGTTAAGACTACGTGATCGTTTTTTTTTTGAACACGTGACGATCGTTGTGTGATTGTTGGTGTGAACGTGGTTATTTGTTGACATTAGATGGGTGGGTTGTTTTGAATAGATTACGACATCGATACAAGAGTATTTCATAAACATGCTTATGTCTGAGTTTACAAGTAGGTAGGTACATATTCTACTGGGATGGAAGTTGAAAAATTGTAATTCAAGTGCAAAATGTTTTATTGATGCTACCGACATATTATATTTAAGGAGTACATTGGGTTGTCATTTTGAAAAAGGAGATATTTTTTCATACCACAGAATCTAAAAAATATGAGAAAACAGAATAGAAGCTTTTATAATGAAGAAAAAACTATTGACTAATACTTTAACCATACAGTTACTGCAGCTTATTAATCACCATCAGCTCCAGTCAAAAACAGGATCTATTTAACTTTTAAACGAAGCTAAGGTCAGCCGGTAACCTTTGACCAAGGAATAGAAAACTCTTATCTCGTACATTATCTTGTCACTATCGGTGTAACACATGCTAACAAGGAGTCATCGCACATGACCGCTTTGGTACATTCTGATGCCCGTCAGTTTGAAGAAGCGCTTATCAGACCACCTCGGAATCACAAGGGTTAAAAGTTTCCAACTCAAGCGAAAATAACCTTTATTACTTAGTGTTAGAGTTGAAGTAAGGTGCAAGAATAAGTTGGTAGCGCAGTAGTCTTTCACAAAAGCCATGACGGACAGTCACTTGACGAATTCCTTTATGCTATCAAATCTAAAACTTGAAACTCAAAATTGAACTTTATTGTACTACGATAAGGTTGAATTTTGCTTGCCGATAAAATATTTAAATTTATGTTTTCGCCTTAACACAATAGTCATGAAGATGTCAGGCGTATATCTAAAGACATTTGGATATTTGAATATCGTGCTGAGAACAAATTTCACTGTTCCTGAGTAACGTTTGACGGGCGGGTCGCGTCATATGTCTATCTAGACAGCTTGTATTTGAGACCCCTCTAACGTCTGACGTATTCTAAGGCGTATTACTTGACTTTGGGTGACGTGGAACTGAGTTCAAATGATAACAAATTATATCAATTTTTGAAGATCTTTAGGATGTATAATTTGAGACTTGTAAAATAATATTTTACCTACGTCAACTTAATGTAATGTGATATATGAGATTTTGTATACAACATATATTTATAAAACGGCTTTCAATGTCAAGAACGGGTATTGGCATTTCAGTAGTTGCAAAGGACAGAAAAACGTGGAAGGACTTGGGGGGAAAGGCCTCCCCCAAGAAGCTCAGCAGAGGGACACAATAAGGGCTAGGAAAAAAAGTTGTGAATCTGAGTAAAAATAAAGATTTGTTAGGACTATAGAAATTCATGCTCTACAATACAATTTTTTTACAGTGTGATGCCCCTCATCAGACCGTACCTAAATAAAATTCTAAATTCTTATCTTATCGTATTCCGCAGACCAAAACGAATACTCTTCAACAAGCTCCACATCGCATAATAACCATAAACAACCAAGACTTTCAATCTAAATCCCATTCCTCCAACCAAGTCGTTTAAACAAACAAAATAATAATATAAAACTCGACAAGCCAATTCACGTATCCACCGGTCATTATAGAAATTGTCCAATCGAAAGATACCGACACATAACAGGCGATAACTACGTGACTTATCCTCGTTCATATTTAACTGTAAAGGTGAGGTCTTAATGTTAGCGAAGCGAGGAATGAGTTGGTGAGATGAGATGAGCTTAAATAATTATACTGTCTTCTTATAGTTTACTTTTTCACAGCTGTAACTACGGTGTACAGTAAAGAGTATGTATGTATGCTACTCTATGAGCTGCTTTAGTGACACGAGGAACGTGAGCGAGATTTGCTTTATATGCTATTTGAACTGTACGTAAAGTTGTGTTTCAAAAAAATGCAGATAAAAATTCACACAAAAAGAATTGATAAAGTTAGTCTTCTCAATAATTTAAGTATAATCGAAGTTATTAAATTTTTTATCTTCACAATATTTTTTTTACAGCAATATTAAGAAAGTTGTAATAGTTTTTCAAAATCGAAAGGTTTTTATTTCGAGTCGGCCTTGTCAGGCACTTTCAAAACGTTACTGACTCTAGTTGCGCGGTTCAAAAAGGTAATTATTATGGAGAAGAACCGCTAAGAAACTCCAAAATCCGTTCGCCTTATTTTACTTAGTCTGCTTAAGCTTATTGTTATTACGATAAACGTTACCTGTAAAATCATAACAAAAGATTGCCATATTATTTAAAAACAATACGTCATCAATATTAAGTATTACACATAATAAACTTTACAAAAACGGCTCATCACATCTCCCACTGAGACCTTTACCTAATTCTGTAAACTAATATACCCCAGCCAGTAATGGTCAGTTTGAACAAGAAAATTGCATGTGAAATTGTCGTAGACATCAATAAGGTTGTATATATTGACTGTTCATCATACGTGAGGTATGGTAGGCTGATTTCATCACACGAAATGGGCCTGTGATAGTATTATATTATATATACTACGTACAAGACTATGAGTTAGTTTTCCACGTTGTGTTCAATTTTATGTATGAGTATGAGTGTTTATTAGTATTAGGCTGATTACATAGTAGTTGACTACATTAAAAAGGGATGGAGTATGTAAACCGCGGTTAATATTATGGACTATTTTGCTAGATTTTATTAAAAATAAATAGGGACGATGATACAAATATTATTACTATCTAAAAGGTGCTGTATTGTGTTATTTGTAAGTGCCCAAACGTGTGTCTTGGTCCAGGCCAAAAGAAGCTTATGTCATCCGGGAGTAAGGTCGATTAGAGTTACAGGTCAAATCCGAATGTGATCTGGCAAAGGACTGAAAACAAAATCTGTTAAAAGCGAGACTTTAAACAGGACCAACAGTGGAATTTCATAAATTATTCTTAGTTCATTTAATGGAGCAAAGAATTGGCAGGTATTTATCTAATAACAGATATAAATAAGTGCATAACAAGTTACAACGTGCAACACAGCATACAAAATGAATTACACTTTAAAAATCTTCCATCTAACATCTTGAACTAAATACTCCAGCATAACCTCTGCCCCGCAGACCTGTTCTGATGATGAATGGCATCCGTCTAATGAGCCATCAGCGAGACCAGCGGGGATGTCGTGACATCGATTTGCACGCTGTCTTGCGTATGCGCATGTACTGTCGCGAGCAAATGTAGTACGATGGATTTTTAAATTAGATTTGTTGGTGCGTGATATTTATTTTATGTTATAGTGTAATTTTTGTACGTTTGGTAATTTTCAGATAACAATATTTAGTCTCCAGATTTTCTCACAATGTTTTTCTTCGCCGTTTTACCACTACAATCATTAAGAAAGTACATATTTCTTTGAAAATGCCACATTAGTAAGTACTTGCCTGCACTGGGGATCGAATCTAAACCTCGTGCTTAGAAATCCATGCGTAAAACCGCAAGGACTATACGACTTTTTGTATTCGTTTCTATAAATATTATTTATTTTCGTAAAAAATATTTAGAAAATAATAATAATTAAAACTTTGGTTCTTGATAATACGGCAGCAGGTGATTGGAGAGTGGATCTTCGAACTGTCGCTATTGATCCATCGATTTCTACTTTATGGCCAGCACTGTTATGAATTATTTACAGTTTCGTTTAATTAATTAGGCATTTTAATTGCGTTGAAAAGCAGCGAAATTGGGCTTGTTACGTTAATTATAATAGTACAATATTATAATTTGAATTTAAATATTTAACTAATTTAGCTTGTATAAAATAATTTATCGGATACCTTTTTTGATAGCTGAATATTTATTAATTGGATAGAATATTTAGTTTTTTACTTATAAGCTGTTCCTTATTGTGAGACAATGTATCTACAGTAGTGACAATTCGACTGTCAAAAGTGTTACAGTTGTGTATTTTGACGGGCCTGTTAGTCTAGTGGTTAGTGGCCCTGACTGCTACACCAGAGGTCGTAGGTTCGAACCCCACCTAGAACAAATGTTAGTGATGAGCACAATCATTTGTTTTGTGCCTGGGTGTAATTTATCTTCAATATTACTATATTTAGAAGTATTTTAGTATGTTAGTATGTTATTTAGTAGGTTCCTAGATGGCGTGAATGAAAGTCGTGAAATATTTATCATATTGTTGTAGTAGAATCTGCTTCATGATAAATAACAACGACATACCTACTTATAGCATACAACTTCTTAGGTAAAAAATCTAATTAAAATATTAATAATTAACACACTAAACAATCAACAGGTGTTTCAATAATAATAATATACCACAGAGCTACTTAAGCACAATATCTATACTTATATTATAAACGTGAAAGTTTGTAAGTATGGATGTATGGATGTTTGTTACTCTTTCACGCTCAAACGGCTAAATCAATTTTGATGAAATTTGGTATGAAGTTAACTGGCGCCGTGGAATAACACATAGGCTACTTTTTAACCGACTGCGTCAGAGAGGGGTTATGCTTTTGCCACTAAATCTGATATTTGCGCGAGCGAAGTCGCGGGCAACAGCTAGTTAATAATAAGTGTCCAATTTAAAATTAAATACATATCATATAAAACAAAAGACATACATTTATCGCGTGTTAATAAACGTTTTTATTGATTAATTTGCATTTGAAGCGAATTTATCATAACTGGTTATAGCGTCTTTACTTCAAGTTTGCAAGCTTTGTACTAAAGGACCTATTTATTTATACCTACTATGAATGTTGTAATAAAGTTAAATTTTTGAGTACGTAATCAATGCAAAATATTGCTTTTTATTTATTGACATATTGCTAGACAATAATCTTATGTGTAAATAATGCCATGTTTTTGATACCTAAAGCAAGTACCTATTGTCAAACACAATTATTAGGTAGGTACATACATTTGTAGTTTTCTGATATAATATTAGATATTACTAAAACCTATTATTTTCGAATTTAACAATAAACTTTCTTTAGGCGACCATTCAATGGTTAAGCCAAATGTTAAGCCAACAATCTACATACCGAAAACATACAGAACGCAGAAAGTGTATTAATCGAAGTCAAATGTAATTATACACAAGCGAATACACGGCAGCTCATCTGTATATCAATCTGACAACTGTCAAACTTTAATCATACATTCAATGAACGATAAACAAAATCTTCGTTCATAAACTATTACTAATTTGTATTGAACTGTATATAAACACAAGTAGTTTCAGTCTGGACCACTGTATCTTAAAGAAATATTATTGCAATTGTGGAAGAGGGACGCCGCTCTACGCCGTGTAGTGCTCTCTCTCTTTCACAACTACAAAAATACTTATTACTTTAAGAAGTATTGGTAGGCTGTCTGGTCGTTTGTATTTTTTAATTAGCTTGTCAAAACTGTCAAATTGACGTTTGTAAGAGTTGTCTTCGTTTGACGTTTAATAGAAAATTTCGACGTGTCACGATTCGGATGTTTTAATTTTGGTTTGATTTGTTTACTCTTGATATGGTATTGATAAGGAAATTGGACAAAGTGTTAGTAAAACAATGTTGTGCTGACAGCGCCTCTATTTTAAGATAGTAACATAATTGTTGCAATTTATTTTGTTACTCATTGATCGCCCTCGTCATACTTTTTATATATATTTTTATTGCAACATACCACCACTACTTGAATAAAGCTTCTTAAAGTTATTTTATCAATTAAATTGAAATAAAATAGAAAACCTCACTTAAATCTATCTAAGTAAAATTAATTACACAACTTTATCCGTTATACCTTAACACATGCTGTAACTTAAAAAAAGCTCAACCTTTTTAATATGTATACATGGACTTAATATACATATATAGTCTTCCTTATCGTTTTCGATAACCCATGACAAATTCACCTCCTAGTGTTTAAAAGCGTGACTATGTAATACTAAGACCACACACATTCATTTTCCCAAAAAGTTTTTAACAATTTAGAATTTAAGAAAAAAAGCCAATGTTTATTATAACTTTTAAACAAAATATAATCATAATTACACATTTGTGTGGCCGACGACATTGTGACCCCTCGTTCGTCATCGTCCAAACTGTTAACGGTGATTTTTAATCTGTCGCGTCCAGACTAATGATTAGCTATGATAAATACTTTTTTGTATGCTCATTTTTTTATGTTATGAGCGTGTGAACATAATGTTGATACCGGTCTTTTACCAGACATGCTATGAAATCAAGCTTCATTTGTTTTTCTAGTTTGCGTTGCATGGTACTTAAGTCACATTTCACAAACATAATAATATGTTTTAAATACCTAGTCATGAAGTGAGAATGAATGAGTGTCTGTGTGTAATTCACCTATAACATGTGTGTATAGAAATACATAGGTATGTTTATCAGTTGTCTAGTACTCATAACATAAGTTACTCTCGTATATCTACTTAATTTGAGACTAGATGAGGTTGTGTGATTGTTAAAGATTATTTATTGAAGTGATGAAGTTAATGATATAAATTTTTAGACATGAATACAACAGCATACCATTAAAAAGAATTATAAAACTACTTATGCAGAAACTCTGTTGATAGAACCATCTTAAATTTTAATGAGATCTTTTGAGAAACAAAACCTCTCGAAATATCTACTTCCTATAAATAATTTTAGATAAACCTTAACACGGATCAGATTCGAAATTACAAAAGAAAGGAGAACCATTGTAACCATATAAATAACAATAGAAATGATAAGAAAAGGTCAACAAGACAAAACAGAAAACTAAATTAACAGCAAATACTTATATTATCAAATATGGTGATCTTGTAAAATCATGTAGCGTTAATGGAGTCGACGCTAACTATAATATTAGTTTTATATAATCGCCTAAAGGCCTGCCAACATCTCTTAGAGAAAGACAGCTTCGATTGTGAGAGAGAGACAAAGCTCTACATTACGTAGAGCGTCGTCCCTTTCCCACAATTGCTAGTTTTTCATTTTGAAGTGGTGAGCCTCTAGTTGCCAAACATCGATGACATTTTGATGAGGACTCGGTTTTCTATACATTTATTACATCGCAGCGGGTTATGCTAAAGGAACTAGTTTTGACATGAATTTGACGGTACTGGATATGGTATGAGTTAAGATTTTACTTCGTAGCATGACCCGATGATCCCAAAACGGTGGTCCAGAAGGAAATCTAAGAACCTACCAAAATGTTGGAGTTTCTTGCTGGTTCTTCTCCATAAGAATGATATTTTAGAACTCAGCAACTAGAGTCAGTAACGTTTTGAAATTGCCTGAAAAGGCCTACTCGAAATAAAAACCTTTTGACTTTGAGGCAAATTTTCTAGGGTATTTTGGAAGTAACTTATAAAGTAGTAGACGGCAACAGCCTGAGTTGGTTGATTGATCAGATTCAGAAGTTATTTATCTAATTTTTATTACAATAGTTGAAATCATGTTTGAAATTCAAACATGATTTCAACTATTAACTGGTTGGGAAACAAAATATGCATTAATAACATAACAAAATATACCGTACACAAAACAAAACGGATTACCAACTGAAACAAAAAAGAAAGAGATTGATTGTTGCTCTACATTCGATACCTCAATAATAATAGACACTTAATAAACGCTCCAAACATATCTAGTAACGTCTACATCGAAAACTTCAAACTCAATAATAAACAGGCAAAAAAGTCACGCGTCCATTGCGCCTCCGATGTTCCCGATAATTTTTCAACACACCGTCTACTTATTACGATCATAGGTAGAGCATTAACCAACGCGGAGTCTTTTCAATCGTGCTAGACACTCACTAATCAAAAACCAACTCTGTCTCATCAAAAATAGAGTTCATAATACCTTGAGTTGAGCAGTCGATTGCTTTTGCAACGTACTTTTAAAATTGAGCTGTATGTCTGCAGGGTAAGGTTTCGTTTTGTGTGGTTTTGTAGAGAAATGATGGTAGTATTTCAGCTAGACATCGGTCAAAGAGTCGTGACCAGCCCGTCCCTTGCACCTGACGTCCACCGGTGTCGGTTAATGTAACTTCACCAAAGTACAAAAACATTTCAAAGATACTGTTTTAAATACCAGTGTTGTTATCTGATCGTTTAATAGTTGTCCAAGAATTGCTTGTAATTATACGCGTATGTGATGTAGATTCAATGATACAAGCTGCTATATAAAATTGCTCTATCTAGAAAACAAACGGAAGGAGGTCTAACGTCCCAGAAGGATATAAAAATTAGAACTTCATTTATTTGGACCGTTCTGAACCCAACATTTTGGTTCGAAAGTGTCCAAGAAACAAAGACACGTAAGATGAAGAATGAAACTTCCTTTATGACAGCAATAACAAACTTGTACGTAATATTTCCGTCCATTCGGTTTACAATTTTAATCTTGGCTTGATTTTTGATGTCATTAATTTTAATGCGTTTATCCTTGCAGTGATCATAGAATTTAGTTTGAACGCACAAATATTTTCTTTTATCGATAAAAAACCACCATCAATACATTACATATATAAAACACAGTCCGCATGTATGCATAGATCTACGCAACGGAAATAAAACAAAAACGTATCAAGAGAACATTTTTATTTACAATACATCTGTATTTCTCCAGTTGGAAGCTAGGGCAAGTCGCTAGTAACAAATAAAATAAAGCGACACATAATCTTTTCATTTGATACCAGAACACGTAGACCATCAAATCTTTTGACATCATCATCATCATTCCTCTGCCCTTATCCCAACATTACACGTCAACTTACACGTCTTCTAGACGTGTTGCTTAAAGTTTTGGCTATGGTTTTATAGTCAGCCGCCTGCCTGACACTAACCCTCTTTGGGAATGCGATTGTTGGTTGTTTACCCGCCACCATTCGGGTGACCCAAGGTGCTTGGTACAGTGCACTGGGTCTTAAGGTCCATTAGTCGCCTTTTACGACACCCAGTGGAGGATATGGGGTGGTGCTATTCTTTATATCCGGACACCACACGGAATGTCAAATCTTTTGACACAGTCGTTATAAATTCTTTAACAGATTTCCTGTGGATCAGTAGCAGTTTTGGGTTATAATACTGGCCAAAAACATTTACTCCAAGATGTTCATATCTCATTGAAAGAAATACCAGGTAAGTGCAATGTTCATTCGTTTAGTATCTGTTTATTAAATCTTGAAAAGTAAGACTTTTGAAGCCTTGGAATAGGGACATAGTGTAGCGTGTTATTTTGATACCACAATTCTCATTATTTTTATTCATTACTAGCTGTGCCTGCGACTTGCTCTGCGTGGTAAATAGAAAAAAAATGTTTATTTTTGAACAATTTTTTTTTTTTTTAATAAAAGTAGCCTAAGTTACTTCTCATTACATCTACTACCTATATGGATTAGCGGGAACAAAAGACAGAAAAAAATGTTTCTTGATATTATGTAAGTTTTGTATTTATATGGAAAAATAATAAAATCAGCATAAAAGTACGTTTTTACAAATAATTGAAGATCTTGGTAAAAAATAATACATAACGCATTTGTGTCGCTTCCATGAAAAATATAATTATACGGAACTATTACGACAAAGTGGTCCATAAATTTGCGATAGGTTCTCGAGGCGCCGTGGCTTAGTTGGTTAAAGCGCCTGTCTAGTAAACAGGAGATCGCGAGTTCGAATCTCGCCGGGGCCTTAACATCCACATAAACATAACATGGCTTTTGTTATTTTTGCGTTTTATACATGTTATTTTTAATTATTTTACTAATTAAATTATAATTTTCCGCCATTAATAGTTTTTAAAGGCGGGAAACGGAAGATATTTTTTAATCACATATTTGGATTTGGTATCGATCCAGTAACACCCCCTGCTATTTATCTTTTAAATATTTTTAATGTACAGAATTGACCCTTCTACAGATTTATTATATGTATAAATAATTCTATATTGTCCCAATGCTGGGCAAAGGCCTTCCTCTTATCTTTCCATTCCTGTCTGTAGACTACATACAAGTGAAGTCTATTCTTTCAGTTGACTATGAAAGTCATCACGCCTTCTTCGCTTGGGCCTACCACAGTGGTCTTACTTAAGGATATTTGGGTACAGTGGAAACAAAATCAACACTACACATAGCAAAAAGTATTTAACAGTTAAATACGACACCAATTCTGATGCTCCCTCCCTCCCTCCCCTCCCTACATAGACATTAACCTTTCCGTACGAACATAACATCCCATAATCATTCTATACAACGAAAGAACAAGCTACAATTATTCCAATTTCGTCCGAATCATGTACGCGAGCATCACATTATACAAAGCCATACATTTTCCCATACAAGCGGTCACAGCACACATAGTTCACATCGTCGTGACTGAGCCATGACAGCTACTTTTTATGACCAGCTCGTCTTTTTGCGAGAATTGCTCTCTTTTGTCTACTTTTATTTACGTGCTTAAAGCGGCTCTACTTTCGCAAGGTTATGATTATGCAGATGCGGCACTAGGTAATGAAATATGATCTTTACGAAATATTCTTATGTTTGCATCTCTGGATTGTATCCCAATTTTACTTTCAAGCCTTTATGCAAACCTAGCACTAGCACACACGATATTATCTTCAACAAATATAGTCGCGGTTTATCCGATACTAAATATATTTTTCTCATCTTCATCATTATGATTCACCTCATTTTAATCCATATTTGATAAAATCTATTAAATAAGTTTTTATTACTATTTGTACCTACACCATTTTCAGTGGTAGAACAAAGAGTTCACATAAAGTTTACTCGATAGACTTTTCATGTATTTCATTACCTATGTTCACAAATAGAGATGATTGATTAAAACGCAGTAGCTATCAGCATCATTACTACAAGACTTTACATACTAGATGCAAATTCCCTTAACAACTAGGCACAAAATCCACATCTCCGTAAAATATCATCTCTGCCAACATAATCACGGTAACTTGTCGCTATCCAGGAATGCCATGGGAACGGGTAGCGCAGTCTTACATGACACGAAATTATTGTGCCCGTACAAGTCACTATTACCCCATTACACTCTGTTGGACGACTGTGTTTAGCGCGGCGATGGCTGGCTTTGCGTGTCGCGGAAAAATTACCCCTTTTGTTGGGGTATTAGATGAGATTTAATGTTGAGTGTTTTTTTTTACTTGATACAATATTTTAGTGTAGAGTTAGAGTTTATAAAGGGTGAGAAAAAATTGTGCCCGTAGACACTATTTTCCCCATTAAAGTATGTTGGATAATTGTGTTTAGCACCGTGATGTAAAAATGACCCCTTTATTGTTGGGAATATGGGTGTGTGTATGTTGTGTGTAACAGAAACTATTCTAAACAAAAAATATCTACATTTAAAACTAGGGTTATAAAATAACATAATTATTTACAAAGCGTCAAAAATATGTTTTAATTTCCGTAACTGGTGGGAAACGTGCCCAGGAGACTGTTTTCATTAATTATGTCATATTTTCAATTAATGGTCAACTATTTTAATTTTTTTACGGATCATTGGGAACTATGAAATATCAGCAAAAATGACAAAACCTGACATCGTCAATCATATCACACATGCAGAAATGTCAACATAATATTTTTCCGTTAAAAACCGTGAAATTTCAGCAAAAAATGCCAAGTCCTTAACAACCAATTTCTTAAATGACACATGCAACAATCTAAACATTGGGAATTATTCCTTCTTTCATTTTAAATGTCTCAGTGATATATTATTTTAGTAATTGGATATTCTTCTCAATCAGATCGGTGAGGAAGTGCAGGCGGAGTGGCGCAGTGGACAGGCACGTGAAAGTGATTAGCGGGACAGTGCAGCGTTGTTAATACAAGGAGGCCTTGTTCAAAGGGAAGTCGGGGTGGAGAGATGCAGTTGGAATAGTTTGAATATTTAAATAAGTACTTTGTGTTTGGAAAATGTAGTAGGTAGGTAGTTTCTGTAATTGCAATAAATGGGTTTGGAAGGAAGGGAAGTGTATGCCAAGCAGTTGGATCTAATATTTATAAACTTATCCATCAAGCTACGTACTCTTGAAGTGTCTATAAACATTGTTAAAGATCTTGCACTAACTGGAGCGAAATTTTATGAAATATTTTTTTGTATATCCAACAGAAAAATGTAGAATAGAATAGAATAGGTACTCTTTATTGTAGACCTTAGTTACAGCTGTGAAAAAGTCAATTTGAAGTGACAAAAAGTGTGGTGAAGAGTACAATGGCAGTCTTATCGCTAATAGCGATATCTTCAGACAAAATTGTAGTAATGTATCTACTTATTAACCATATAATAATAATTAAAAAAAACTCGGCCAAAAATCGAAAATATCCTACTTTTCTTCAAACCTGTCATCTCACAAGCTTTCATCACTAGTCCATTTAACCCATCTCTACTCGAAAGCGGCGGCAATGTCGCGTGCTATCATGTTTCACCCACTACAACGGCAACTTTGTTCTTCCTTACACCACAACTAACAAACAAAAAACACAATGTATTAGCGGCACTTTGCGATGCAATTCCGGGCACTCTTGCTAATTACCCCTTCCAATACCAGTATAAATTGACCCCTCAGTCCTTTATAACGTTAAAGTATTAGTACAAAATCGAGGGGTCAGTTTATTCTGGTTGTTACTTAGTGCCAAATTTCTTGAAATGTTCGGTAATTGTAAGACAATGTGAAGCGAGTCATGAGGCTTGACGTGGCCATGTAAAGGTGTTAAGGAACCCAATGAGGTCACAGCGTTTGTTTAACAGTAGCCTGTCTAATTATAAAGTGAAACTTTTTGTTTTAAAACTCCTTACTGAGAAATGTTCGTGTTGCCTCCTAATTTGTAAACTTCGTTAGACTGTTCTCGTGTGTCAATATCGTAACGTTTCATGGTGAGGGTTTTAATTACGAATTATTGACTTCCTTATTTGGTTTTGCGTTTCTCTGTTCTCGATTTATATTTACTTGAGACTGCGGTGTTTTTGAGGTATAGATTTAGAACGTGTCATTGCATTGAAAACTGAAATAGCAACTAATTTCACAGGACCAATCTTATTAAGAGCCCATTTTTTTTGCCTGCGAATTTAGCCAATTACTGCTATAAAACACTTCAACACTAGTACAGAAACCGCCAAATCACCAAAAGAAAATTGACAAAGGATTCAGAAATCAAATAATTTCGATACTATTTACGTTAACAACGGAAAATTACCAATATTACATCAAACATAATAACCAAAACCAAAACAGGAAGCCAACCCTCATCGACAAACACTCGATTCGAGTTTACATTCGAATGAATAAACGAATGTATTCGATTATCCGTTTACAATTTACAAATTCCCCGAATTTATCCGAACACCACTCGAAAACTCGAAGTTGTACAAAAACCGACCCACTCTAACTGAGCGTGAAATATTGAGAAAAAATTACGCAAGTGAACAACAGCCCTTATTGAATGCATCATAAAAATATGATTGACATGTTTCTTAATATGACATCTTTCGAGCGGTGATATTTTTTTGTCGCATGTGTACCGGTAGTTATGGTCTCTTTTTAAACGACAAACTGCCTTCAATCGCTTAAAGGATTTTCGACCTTATTGATCTCGAAGTTAAGTTGATATTTTTGTGGTTGTTCGGGAAAATAAGGGTCTAATATTTCGCGAAAGACATTAGAAAGGAGATATTAAGTGAGCGGTAATCCAATTACATGTTCTTTGTCAATTTTAGGATGTATTATATTTCTATAGAGGCATGTTATCCTTCTTATATTTGTAGTTATGTACAAAAGGATATCTATTGTAGGCCTTGTCCTTTTGTCTGTCATTCTGTAGTCTGTATGACGTAATGACATGGTTGAAAGACACCGCTTCGGGCTTATTTTGTATTTAAAATAACATGTTGTACAAAATCTATCGCTTCATCATAACTATTTGTATTGTTGTTCGTGTACATAAGGATGAGGTAGAGATCGTGATAATTGTAGCGTAGCGTATCCAAGGACCAATGTTTAGTGTCCTAGTATTAAAAGATCAGATTTGATACTCTGTAGATTACTCGTCTGACATTTTGACTGCTGATGGCTGACAGACACTACAGCTGTCATTATAATAATTATGAAACAGGACCGACATCACAAATATCCTAGGCCAATTATGCGGAAACGTATCAAAATCAGAATACTCTCTTATCACACGTCTTGCAAACATCTACTACAATTGTCAACAAAACTTATCACTAATTCCTTGAAATCGGTCCATTTATTACAATTTGCGACGATAGAACGACCGGAATACGCAATCTAACGACATGTCGGGCTTATTGTGTCTCTAGGTTAGTCAGATGGGTGCACCAGGGTTATCTGTATGTGTCATACAGACACTACGATACGCCCTCACCATCGTATGATATTCGCCGGCAACACAACAAGACAACAACCACAGAAACACAAAATGAAATTGTGAAACAAGTCAATAAGGTTCATTTTTGAATGGAGGTTTAATATGGAGTCTCCTTCACATATTGGTAGGAAGAACTCATACAATTAAAGTCCAATAGATGCGACGATAAGAGTCACAATACACTCGAGAATGTCATAAGTTTTATAATAACTTTTGAATGCCCGAAGCGTAATTATACCTTATGAAATTTTGAGGACCACAGAACAAATAAAATATAAATTAAATTGATTGAGAATGATGATAAAAAAGGCGTAAAGTGGTTGGTGTGTGCTTGCTCAGAGCGACGTGATTAATTCGTGATTAGATAGCTCGCTTTGTAAAGAAAAAGTTGTTAAATAATTATAAGATATGAAGATGATGTTTATTCGAATTAAACTTTTAAAGTCTTTGCATTTAAAGGTGTGATTTATATTGTTTAATCCTTAAAGGAATTAAAGATAAACAGTAATTTATTGTACTTTGAGTTGTTATATAAATACATGTTTTAAACGATGGCTTTGAATGACAAATCACTTTGTTTTTCAAGTTTTTACTGCGTTATGATTGAATCCGTTTAAGGACATATCAATTAAAAAACTGGGAAATAAATCATTAAAATATAAATACAGTCATTAAGAAAAAGGACGTTCAATTTAAATTTTTGAGTTTCTTTATTCAGGGACATGGGTCAATCAATAATGGGCTTAAAAATCGTAATGTATTTTTGAATGTTAATTAAAAACTTTATATTTCGAAAATTGACATCGTCATTTAGTCAAGACTGCAGTCTAAAAATGCAATTGCAAGTAAGCCTAATGAGGTCAAACAAACAATTAACTCATTAACGTTTAATTGAATTCAAAAATAATATGACATTAGTTATTGACATAAGTCATAATACAGCATAATTATCGACTCATGTCCGAGTATTTGCATAGTGTTGTAACTGCTATCGACAGTATTACATCACTAGCTCTAGACACCTATCTTCTAGATATTCTTTTGTGATTAAATCTAGCTAATATGTACTTGAAATTTTAAGAATTTTAATAAACTATTGTCATATAGAAGTATCTAATGATTTCTGACAACCATTTTTAGGCTAGTCAAAATCTGTTGGCTAGATTTTTATTTGTATGTACATTAATGCTTTTAAACTTCATTTTCTAAGGATTTAATAAGTATTATTATTCACTTCATTAGTGTCATCGTTGTCGACATAAATATGTGCATAAAGTATGACAAGGCAAGTCTATAGTGAGTATATTTCTATAGTACGATTTCAGCCGTTTGTATTACTAGATGTTTCCTGCGACTTCGCCCGCACGAATGTCGATTATATCTGCAAAAAATAATTTGCCGCTCATGGTTAAAAAATAGCCTGTGTTAATCCAGATTGACAACTCACTCCGAATCAAATTTCACCAAAAGAACCAGCTGTTTGAGCGTGAAAGAGTAACAAACATCTATCTATACTTACAAATTTTCGCGTTTATGTTAGTAGTAAAATATATAATGGATTTCAACGCTTTGTTGATTGTAATGGTCTTGTCAAAACATGTACGTTGTTAGCATCATTATTGCTTAAAAAGCAAGTCTTCATGAAAAATTACATGCATACAATTGGGATCGTAAAAAGCCTAGTAACTACCAATCAAAAACTTCTGAACTACCGTCTATTAAATATAGAAAACGGTGTCAAAGATCACGACCCTTAACCCTTAAATTGTTTTTGTCCGTTTTTTGGGACAAAGTGAAAAAGCGCTCACATGTAAAAGAATAGAGATGTTAGATATCGCGCGCGCACGTCGAAGTATTAAGTAGGATATCTCCTTCTTGCTGGCGCTCTTGGTTTGCGTCGCGTGACCTTGAGTCAGTCAGTGCATCAATTTAAAAAATTGCAACGGACGGGTTGTTTATGCTCCAGTTTTGAAATATCAAAAAAGTAAGTATTTCATGTATCTTTACTATTTTTATGTTACAATTAGTTAAAACATGGATGCATAAGTATGTAAATGTAATTTATTTAGAAAATTTAATTGATTTATGTACCAAAATTGAACAAAAATTATTATGTCCTATAAAACGGACCTTGCCAACTAAAAGCATAACGTAGTGAAAGATTTGTTTGTCCCATATAACGGACGTTGCCAATAACACTTACTATTACATGTACTTATGAATGTCACATGTAAAGGACATTGCCGAATATATTAGGAGTAATTGTTGTTACATTACAAGTTACTTTTTATTACAAACAATATTTAACCTTCTTTTGTAGTTTGCATAAAATATGCCTGGAGATCTAAAAAAAAATCTTGCACTCCTACCGCCCGATGATTCAGAAGAATCCGATGTTGAGTCGGACGATAACATCGAGAAGAAATTTACAGCACGTGAGTTGATTAACAGTAACACCTCATCTCTGATAAGAGAAATGTCACCAGGTTTATTCAATCTGTTACAAGACCTTAGCGGCGATGAGGATTCTTTGGATGGTGAACGCACTTTACTAGCATCACAGCGCCCAGCACCAGTAGTGCTAGTTGAATCTTCACCATCTACATCTAAATCTGCTAACCAGCCACCGTGCTTTATACCGGAAACTACATCACCCATATCAGTTCCGACACCATCTACAAGTTTTGACACTTATTTGATGCCGAAAGTAATAAGACGACAAGACAAACAGCAATCGTAGAAACGTCGCCAATGCCAGTATCAAAACCATGTAAAAAGCGTGAAATGCAACATCTAGACTTTACATTTACGAAGGGAAAGTACACAGGTTCCGTTGACCTATCAGGTTTAGGTAAGGCCATCTTTGAAGAAAAAAGTGACATCCAGACACCTCAGCAATACTTTCAAAATTTTTTTGACGACTAACACGAAATTTCTAAACCAAAGGTCAATTACTGATTCTCCAATAGCTGCTAAAATTAAAGAACATATTCAACCAAGATCTGTAGACGATGCTCACCTAGATTGTTATGACCACTTTCCTACATAATTATAGTGTAGTTTTGCAAAGACGACAACGACCTTCGTTGTCGTCTTTGCAAAAATGGGAAGACCATGATGACCAAAATGTCAACAGCGTCATTGTTTCACAGCTAAAAACAACTGCTTGCTTGAATTTCACAAGCAAAAATAGTTCCTAATAAAATTCTATATTGTTAATTATTTACTTGTTTTATTTACAAATAAATTAGATATTGTTAATTATTTTATAGAGCGAGGTAGAGGCATTTATGTTTTTTTATTATTATTATTGATAACTTTTAATAATAAGATTTATTCTGCTATGTTCCTAAATGTAATTGGATCTCAATTATATAAGGTATGTGGTTTTTTTATCCTGTAGTTAAGTTAAAATAAAAATTTATTTGTCATACTTGATAGCCAACATTCTTATTATGTTTACAAATGTAATTTTATAGCATTTCATATTGCCTTTTAAGATCTATCGAAATAATATTTATATAACTGTAATTGGCACTGTCCGTTTTTTGTGACATCAGTAGAGTATCCATGGTCTAACTGATATTTGGCAATGTCCGTTTTATGTGACATCTGAAAATTCATATAAAAAAACATATTTAAAAAAAATAATTAAAATATTTTTCTTTTCTATCCCCATATGTATCCAAAACCAAACTTCAATAGTAAATAAACCTTAGGTATCAATGGGTGACAATTTAAGGGTTAACAAACTAATATCCCTTACAAAACATAATTTAATTTTCAAATTGTCATACACCACTAACGTAATAATTAGTTAATTAGTCACATAGTAGTTTACGACTGAGAAACGCTAAAACAAAATTATAATTAGTCATAAATCTGACCATCGACCGATACTTCGATACTCGATTCGCTCACACGATTATATCGATTTAATATAGATGTGTGTGTGTTGTGTGTGTGTGTGTACGTATAGGAACAACAGATTTATTGTTAATGGTGTCCCGAACATAATTAAAATGGTTGATGTTTCGCCCAAGCCGCTTGGCCGACGTCCTTCGTTCGAAATGTAGAGTAGAGCCGTTTCAGAGATAGACTGAAGGTTTTGAGGATTAAAGTGTGTAAAATTCATTTCAAAATATGATTTATTCGTTTGCAGCATAACTCCTTTTTTGTTATTGAAATCGATTGAATAGGCTAAAAAATTATACCTTTAGCACATGAAACAACATGTAAGTTAAAGGTAGGTAATTATTTCTGTCACCTCTACGTTACTACATTTAAATTAAATAACCTATTTGATCGTTTTAAAGCTTTTACAAAAAAAAGCATGGATCTTGGTAAATATATTCTAAACAAGTAAACAAATGACATACAAAAACATTCAAAACCAACTTATTTTTAAACAAAATCTTAAAAAATTACTACTTTCGATATTTGTGTATGCAAATTCTGAATATTTTCAATAACTTTCTCACTAGAACCTCTGTCCACACTCACTACTCTACACAGCCTAGTGTTAGAGATAATAGTGAGCGATACCCCGTGCTATACACACTGTGGCGCCATCTGTCCAGACTATTGTTTGTTCGTCACCTGCAATGATACTGATTGTCTCGATACGTAACGTCACGCTTTTTAATCTAAACCCAGTATTGGATCAAAATAGTTAGAGTAAAAGTAAAATGAAGATTGAAATTCGGTTGAAAGGTGAACATACTTTAGAAACTTGTTTTAACCTTATTCATGGATTAGTAGATTATAGATTTATATTAGATAGATTAGACAAATTTCATGAAAACTGATTCAGTCATTTGAGCTTGCAAGAGTGACAAACATCCATCCATCTATATTTTTTTAATTTTGCGTTTATAATATTGTTAGGATTTCTTAAGCGAAGAATAAATTTATGGTGGAATTGCTTAGGCTTGTTCTGTGCTAATTATATGAAGGTAAGATCATTTCTGACATGGTTAAAGATAAAACCTTGAAACATAACGAAATGTTTGATTATTTATGTATTGTCACAGATTCGACGGACCCGTGATTCTTGTGTGTAATACTTAAGTAATGAACAAAAAAATATGTCTTACTTGATTTTGATTAAAGCGATAATAATAGCTTGTTATAAAAAGCAATCAATTAAATTGGGTACCAAGGTTTGTGACTTTATTTAAAACACAAGCCCAGGTAGCTTCAAACAAAGTTCATTACATTTCTGCCAAACAAAAAACAGATCACCAAATACCGTCCACCGTTTTCCTCACAAAAGAACAAAACTAATGTCAACTTCTCAGAAACCTTAATCACCAGATTCAAACGGCGATTAATCAAAATCGCCATTAATTATTAGACGCGAGTATTTATACTGATTATAATGGGATGTCCGAAACGCTGTGTCGTCCCGCCCTACTATTACCTCTGGGCCTTTCGGTATTACGGACGAGTCGCCGCTCGTATATTAGGACCGGAATATTACTGGTGCACATTACGCGCTCACAAAAGCTTCGGCTGTGGGAACGGGTGTAACGAAACGAGATGTGATGTGCATGCATTTAATTATGTAGGAGGGTGATAGTTTATGGACATGGACTTACTTGGTACACGCCTTTTTTTGGACCTCAAATATATTTAAAATATCCTATTTCGAGAGATTTATATTATATATCTGAGTTTTACTTTACGATAGAACCATCTCTGTTTATGTTATAATGGTATTAATGTAAGAAAATAAAAAATATTTAATGTTATGTCATGTTATTATGAGGCTTACATGAAATATGTCATTGAATACAGAATATCAGTCAATCACTAATGATGGAACACATGGCGTCGCCACCCCGAATCGGAACACAATTCATATTACAAATGGTAACAATCAACATTTTTCAATCGTATATTATCATGGTACAATTAATAATTCGTAAAAAATCATTAACGAGCAAAACAGGAGAACAAAAGTCGCGGTCCTTTGAGGCATGTATAAAAAAGGAGAGGATAAAAAAGGGAAGGCATCCCGCAGGGCGATCGTCGGCGGTGCGTATACTAAACCAACACAGTATGTGTCGACACTGGACTGTATGATATTGCCGCACGCATTATATGGATAGTGGCTCACATGATGGAGGATGCATCAAGAATTTATCAGCCTCAAAAGTTAGGGAGCAAGGCTAATGAATCCTAAATGATGAGTGAGACAGTTAGGTATAAGCGGTCTTATAAGGAAGTCGCACGCAATGGGAACAAATTCAAAGCAAGTTATAAATGATATTTGTATGCAGAAGGATTTATTGAAACTCAACCCGTTATTGAAAGTTCCAGTTTATTTCAATAAACTCTTTGTACAATTTTACAACGAAAATAATGTGTCGTTGCATGCATTCATAAAAAAAAAACTAAATTCAAATGCACAGGCTCGGTAACAAATATTTTCATAAAAATAACGCAAGAAGCGAACGTCGTCTATAACAGGTACTCACACACACGCACTTTCAAATGTTTCCAAGTGTTAAAGACAAACAAATTCTTAGACACCTTTCAAAAACGAATGTTACAAAATTTGTCATCACGCAAAGCAAATACTCTATAAATAATATCTAATAGTACCCCCGAGAGGCACAAGGCTGGAGCACATTCTGCCGCCACCCCCCGCTGGTTCTTATGTCCTGGTGACAGGACCACGACATGTTATAACGATCGCCGATGAGTAATGAAACTTAAATTGTATTTAATTGAACTTTTAATTTGTTCTGTGAACCGGTATGTGAAATGTTGTTTCGGTTTGACTACATGAGTATGATAAAAATAAGTTGCTGTAATGTAAGGAGTTTCCAATTGAAAAAAATACTGTCAAACAGTTTGCTGAATTGTACAAAAATGTAAAAGCCTATGACCACTCTAATCAGGTTTGAAAACATATAAATAGTAGAGGCACATTTGTTGTCTGTCTTCTAATAAAATCTTGCTTCAATTAAATCTAATAAAAAATCATACCGTCATACCGTAAATGGATCCGTCACCGTAAATAAACGAGAACATTGGTGGGGTCAAGGCTCTCATCTAGGCCCTGCGTGTCCTTACACAGCCCATAAAGCCGACTTCCCTATATTTATGCCCTTTTGTCACGACACCGTCCAATTGGATGTCCCGATAATTTACGCTAACGTGACGACATTAATACACGGCTAAGGGCACCGTGATAAAGGGCCTTTTAATAATCCATTCAGAGCGCGTGCTGTGACAATATTTCCCGTGAACTTGTAGCGTTTTGTTTCGTATTTATTTATGTGTTATCGTTAATTGAATGGCCTTTTTTGATGTTCATTTTATTTTCATAACGGAGCATTAATTTTGGTCCTTTTTATTTGGTCTTATGTATCAAAATTCAATAATGTTGTGGTGTATGAAGGATGGCTTTGTTTAATTTTGCGAGCGCGGTCTTCGTTGGCAGAAATGAAGTCACGAACTTATGGTAGCCACAATAAAATAGATAACACTTTCCTTATTTGAAACTCAATTGTGTGTGATTGTCGGAGGCCCATTCTTGGAATTGCTAGGGTTACTAGAAGCTGCGAGTTGTTCGTGATATTCAATGTAATCCACAATTTTTTGTCTCGATGATTGAGACATTCTGTCAGACTTCATAAGATCCAGGGCAACTTTTACTTGGAATTTATTTCTGTGATACACCAAAATAAGACAATACTGGGGATTTAAAATGGATTAGTGCTATAGTCTATTTTTGGATTCAACCCATATCTTGTCATTTCGAGAACGAATTTAATTCAACCGCGATATTACAAGACAACGAACATCAAACAGCGGTATCAATCAAAACATTTCAGCTTTAATTGGCGCCGTATATGACAGGGAGGAAGTTGGGAAATTCGTCTCGGTAGCAATTGCGATAGCTCAAATAGCAACAATTGGCCTTCGCGATAACGTTCAACAATTGAATTGAGGGCAAAACGACGTCAATTAAACACCGTTTCCGTTAACAACGGTTAATTAAGTTAAAAGCTTTTAACTGGCGTTGTGATAAAATAAAACGTGATGGACGATCGTTGATACGTGATACTGTGGGGCAATATCGGTTGGAGTCAAGATTGGAGCCATTAGATGTGTTATTAGGCAGCTATTGCAAATTAAACATGTTGTAAACTAGAGTGAAATCGATCATACATAGACAAGTACTAAGGTTTTGCTTGATTAGATTTATAAAGAGGCTTAGATACACGATATACTAACTGGTGAAGTTAATTTTAGAATCGAGCTTATTGTAGTTTGTATCACCCAAAAATTTGTCCGTCTACATCCATCATCATTTTTCTCTCACTTGTCATCTGCAAAAAATTGGACAACTTTCAATTTCTCAAATACGGAAGGTACCATCAATGTCTTAGGGGACAAACGCCAACCAAAGCCCATTATTACCGCCACAAGTTCGCAAACGCAACAAAAACACAACTAATGAAGTCGGACCGAAACTTTATTATGCCCGCACTAAACAATTCACATCGTAAATTTTCGTCAGTCAAAACGATTAAGAAAAAAAATCGTCCCTTAAAAAATGCGAGGATACTACCACAAGCAATAATCACCCTTATGTTATTACTAATAAGAGTTCTAACGACTGTAAATTTTATTCGGTCTTGGTGTTTCGAAGTCAAACTGTCATAAGACAAGTTCGGTCACTTTTGGGCGATTCCGATGCGTTTTTTTTTCTAATTTCGTGTTTTCTTTGGCGGCTCGATCATTGGGACCAAATGACACGACAGGTGACGAGTTTTTTTTAGTTTTTTTTTTCGACTTCGGTCGGATAGAAAAGAATTGTTATGCATTTTATTGCGTGTCTGTCGGCCTGTCCGTATATCGGGCGATCTGAATTCGTAGGGCTAATTTGCTCGCTTTTGAACCAGATGACGCGATAAAGATGTCGGTGTTATTTTTAATGTTTTTTTCGTGTATTATTAAATTTGTTTTTGTTTCTATTGTTGTTTTGATAAATACAAAATTGTATGTTAGGCCTGGTAAATTGTTTAATCACATAGTTCGACATAATTTATGTAACTTTTGTGTTGGATCTTACATACTTTAGCTAACGAAACTTCAAATATTAAAATTTGCAAACACCCGTCATTATAAAATGTATTACATATGAGAATAAAGAATTTAAGGATTACCTTTATGATTACATGACACATATTAAATTTATATTTACCTACTGTGGAACTATGTTAGCATTAAAACTTCATAGTCTTATTTTTACACACTACGCCAATAACTTACATAATCCGAAAACGACCAAAATTATTCAAGCAACCCTATGTAAATATCCACCCATTAGGCAGATTCGAAACAAATGACACGCGATAATCTATAGCCATTAGCGGGCATCAGTCATAATTCTAAAACAATAGTAATTGTCGTAATAAATAACGTCTCAGGGTTTCGTGAAACACTTGTCTACGGCGAGCTATTAAAACCACATTATACACGACGTACCAGAAGAAAAAAAAGTAAAACGAAAAAGTTCAAATGTTTAGCTTTTAAACGGTTCCGTTTTGGAGTTGTTTAGATGTAAATTCTAAAAAACTAAGTAAAAAAGTGATTATACAATTAGAAGAAAAACTTTTTTGTTTATGTACTCAAAAAAATGAGTTCATTATTCAGCAGAAGTAGAAAAAAAACGTCTCTTTTTGTGCACGGAAAAGAAAATTCTCTAAACTAGATTGCAATCATTCGACACACATTGTAATATTTCCTTTAATATCTATACCAACTTATTCAAGGCCAAACTTACAAATTATACAACTCTCAAAATACGACAGAACTACTCAAAAGTACCAATACCAAAACATTCAAATCATAATACATGAAAACGAAAACAATAATCTAAATATATTTACCTTCCCAGTCAAAATTCTATTTGCTTGAAATTGGTTAAGCATTAGGTATAAATTAATAATATGTTTGTATCCTAGTATGTAAGTATCAATGTATTAACAGTTGCAAAAAAAAAAAAAAATAAATACAAACGTTTGTTCTACCAACCGTACACAAAACCGGTACGATTGACGCAATTGTTACTAATGAGTATAGTATTATTGAAACAATCACAAATTTGTAACCTGTAATTTTTACGTACATTTTATTTGCATTGAGGTTATTACTGACAGTTTAATGCTTCTTCACACGAAGACAATCATAATAATATGTTTAAAAGGAAACCAATGTAAAAAGATTCCATTTCAATCACAAAATTTTGGGTACCTATAAATTTGCGAATACATTCTTTTCTTAGCCTGTAGTGTTCCCACGGCTGGGCAAAGGACACGATTCTCTATCTTGCGCCGCTTTGAACCAGTCCTTAAATACATATTAGGCTAGGTAAATTTGAGTAAGTTAATGTAAGACCTAACTATAGATAATAAAAGATTGAATATCGAGCTTAATGTGTTCATCCTACATTAATGCCAAAAATAACCTTACTAAGCAAATAGAGACATTCTTTCATAAAAACAAAAGTTTTGTTGTCAAAAAAAATACCTACAAAATTATGTTGGAGTTGGAGTTAGTATATTCAGGAATATAACTGTAAAATTATTCTGTTAATTTTATACTTAGTAGTAATCAACAAACATTATTTAAATCCGTTAATTAAACACAACATAACAATTATTATAAGTTCAGAATTTCAAAAGCGGTATGAATCAAAATAAACCACGAAACACAACACACAGCGCAACCTGTTGGCGAATTTAAGTAACAACGTTTTTGCTGCAAAATCTCCAAAAGAGAGGTCCATAGAACTCTACTTTGATCAAGGAAACCCGTTTACTATTCAAGATTCTAAAACTATTCTTGAAAAAAGCTTATGACTACAAGCTTGACTTAGTAATTTACTAAATTAAATAATTAAATAAAAAAATCGGAATTAAAAAATATATATTTTAGAGTTCAAACTTCTTAGTTAGGTACTTAATTAAAACATAACTAAACTAAAAACATACGCACAGTACATTAATACTCGAAGTTGTGCAAGGCAAGGGTTACAAATAATATGTTGATTTTCAAATTAACAATTATGTATTTCTATTCAGTATTTATGGTCTTACCACACATTGTAGAAACATGTATGATGACATACAAACAAGCCTTCGCTAAAACACTCGTAATTAAGACTCATTTAAATAAACCATTAGTACAACGGGATTCGAATTTGCATTTTATTGAATAAGACCTTATTTTAGGCTAACCTACTTTTGAGCAACTACTTAAAAAATCGGCAATCATTGATATTTTAGGTAGAGCCACGCTTATGACTTAACTCTGTATATTCATTTCATTTAAAGAAATTTTCTTATAATAAAGACTTAACTCTAGTATTAACTATATTACAAAAAGTTACTGTTTTTTTTTATAAAAAAATATGAAGATAGAGTCGTCTACAATATCCCATCAAAGTTCTTTTCACAAAAATACCTAAAACACAGTCCTATAACTATAATTGATTAAAAACACAAAACTCTACAATCCTTGTTTCAATTTCCAACGTATTCAACAAGAATATAATCTTATAATCACAATCAGTCGCCGACAGATAATCTTGTACCCAATTTCACGCTACCAACTTCGTGTGGGTGGCCAGTGACATTTGCTCGCGAAAAAAAACTCACAAAAGGATATTTAGTTTGTAACCAACCGACAATAATTCAACTCCTGTGGGCTGCAATGTGACAAAACCGAAAATGTCACAATTTCATTGTAGAGATCCCATTCTCGTCTATTGTGCGGTGGCGCTACCACTTTGTGACCAAATTGGATGAGCCTTTGTAGGAAAGTCATTTTTTCTCCGATTGTAACAGTGTCATCGGACAAGTGCCTTTAGAAAAGGATTTGAGTAATGAGATTAAACTTTTTGCCTGCGGCGCTTTCAAGGATCGTTATTATGTTGCATGCAAAGTTGCAGAACTTGATGCTGTTTACCAAATTTATTGACTCTACGTGTTTTTAAATGCTTAAAATTAGGTGTTTAAAAATAATCGTTAAGAAACAAAGTCGGGATTAACAAGGAAGCCACGTCACATTTATTTTCGTCATACAATTTTCCGTAAACAACGCAATTCTTTTAAAACGTACAATCATCAAGACGTCATAATTTAACATTACCGGCGCGCCGCTTAGATCTGAAAAACCCACATATGCGCAAAAACGTCACGTTACAAATCCGCAGTACGCCTCTGTTTGTGCTCATCCGGCTTTAAGTCCCTAAAAAGCGCTCATGGTGACACCTCCCCGTCTTCCTCCCACCCCACGGCCTACATGCTCCCGTCCCGCTCGCACGCCCGCGACTCCGCTCCTAAAGCGACAAAACGCGACACACACTTCGCCCGCTAGACGACCGAAGCGACAGAGCACGCGCGCGCAATACTCGTCTCTACACAACTTAGTTTTAAAGCTAGCGCTCCGGATTGCGCGACACATTAGAGGACATTTACTCACCATCATTAAAACATCCTATATGCCAGCAGCTTATAACGATTCTCAACTTTATTCTTAGCGCGATAGACACCATTTTTCCTTGTCGTAGCTAAAGGTGGTGTAAAGACACAGTTTTCAAATGTCACGCAGTGTAGTCGTCTCTTTTCTCCGGAGTCCTGTCGCATCTGCCCGGCTCCTTTGGCATCCTTCAGCATGCATGTGTCCCCCCGCGTATCTTTCATCCCGCTCTACGGCGCCTGAAGCCCAGTGTCCGGTCTCACAGACTGTTAGGCGGTCGTGTCAGCGTCGCTCTTTGTATATGTTCCACACGATATAATCACGAATATATTTGTGTCTTGTACGTACGTACTACGTGTATAGCGTGAAGGATTAGATGTGAAATGTACTGTGAAGTGACGCTCAGTGCCGTTTGATGTTTGTTTGTGTGAAAGACAGTCACCAGAAGCATTCATGATTCAGGTTAGTTCAGCGTTTTACTACCATCCTAAAATATTACCTACTAATGATGTGTTGAAAAATTAGTTCAAATTTTTAAAAGCTTTCGTGATAAAGGCGTTATAAGATTCCTTTTTTAAACTACTGTAGCTTTTGATTTAGGTTTTGAATTTAAGGATATAAATATCAATTTTATTATATTTTTATTTTTCTGGGATTAGGTTACATTTTTGATTTTGATTAATTTAATAAATGAAACCTCCAATTTCATGTTTTGTTTAAATAAACAAAACACCGCCAACGGACGATCAATAAATTTTATCAACATTAAAAGATTATGAAACATCAATCAGCTGCTATTATTTATAACCGAAAGCCCATGCGTGGGCGGCCAAAGTGGGCAATAGATAATTTAATTATAGATACAAATGTATTCATTAAGTATTGCGAAGGTACAAGGTGTAATTAATTTTGGGCTCTTAAGTTTTAGTGTTAAATAGCTGTAATGTAATTATTTGGTAATCGATAGTAATTACTTGATTTATTCTATTATTTATGAAGCTTTTATGTACAATTTTAAATCCCTTTCTTTAATTAAATGCATTTAAAAGGTTTTTGTAGCCTGAAATGTGAATGGCTGGAAAATACGTGATTTGAAATATTTCAATAAAGACTTTGGGATTCGCAAATCTTATAGGATGTATTCTTTATAAAACAGTCGGACATTTAAACTACTTTTTAAATTAAGGGTTAAAAAAGCCGATTATAAAAATGGGTTAAAAGCTTTCATAAAGATGAATTGACCATTATTAGTTATAATGTATGACTTAATGGACTTAAGAACAAAAGCTCTTTTTTAAGCTTTCATAATCTTTGTTAATTACATTGCAGAAAAAATAGATTTACAAGTAATATGCCCTTTATACATTAAACATAACTTATAATATAAAACACTGGAATAACTCAGTCACCGAATTAGAATTCCATAGGCAGTCTAGCGTAGTCCAAGAACGACTCTACATTTTTTGGCTTACTGTATTAGCAAGTATTACTCTTTCAACCGAAAACTTCAATTAAACGTATGTGTAATAGACTATATGCAAGTTCAACACATTTTCCACTAAAGAATATGTATCTATCTACCTAAATAACCCCTACAAACACCTACAAAAAATACTCTGTAATAATCATCTACTATATTCGTAATCTTGTTCCTTTTGTACTCACGATAGTATTTTTTGCACTCAACTGGCGCCAAGTTGCAACAAATGCGCTTTCTTTGTGAAAAATTCAATGTCATTTCCAAAACGCAACGTCATCGCTTCCAAGTTCCAAGCATGACGATCAAACATCACGCTACTACAAAAGGACCGACAAGGCATAATAAAACAGGAGATGATTAAGAAAAAACATTTAATTAAGGTTTTATGGCATAAATTTGGTATTTTAATTTCGAATTTGCATAAAATAAGCAATGTATTGGGTGGAATAGAGAGTTGTGGGACAACTTTTGTAAATCGGGGACTAGTGGGGAACATTGTAGGTATTATATACTGATCTTTTCTCTGGCTGACGGATACCGAAATAAAAACCAAAGGCTGCATTGTACTCGAATGCAGTTAAAACAAGCAAGCGTTTATAGCAAAAGCAAACAAAGCACAAATATTGATACATACTCATCGTCACCATTTATTTAAGAGCGTAGTTCTTCGGTGCAGCTCCCTCCATCTCTCCCTGCGTGCCAACTCTTGGTCCTTCTTTTACATGCTAAAGAGATTTTTACTCGTGGAGGATAATAATATGGCAGTTTTCTAAACCAAACTTTAATACGTATATCCTGAATGGTGTTACAGTATAATCGTTGTCTTCATATAAGGCTTCAATTAAAATCAAAACGTTTCATAGGCTTGAATCTACCGTACGACTGCTAATGAGCGTTTTTTTACTTACCAAAGAGGCGGTTTATGGCGAGATGATTAAAATTGTTGTTTAGATGTATTTTTTCTTGGAACCGTAACTGTTGATTCTTGTATAAAGGCTGATTAGAAACTCTTTATATTATTGAACTTTTTAGTGAAGCCTTCTTAGGTATTTAGGTAGAGTCAATTTGTTATATTGTTGTTTTTTGGGTTGTTTGGTTGTTTCTCAGCAAATTTTGTTTGAAGATGAGATAGGCAATTGCTTCATGACAAATTTGGCAGTCAACTGAAACCGGTAGGACTAAAGCCGACCAAAAATACGATGGAAAAAAAAATAAGGGAATTCATATACTAAAAGTAGAGTTTACCACTATACCACTATATTAACTTAGTATATCGCACAGCATACCTTTAGGCATAATAGAATAGGTGTAATACTTGGTAAACTAAACACTTAAATTGAAATTTTATAACATTTAACAGAGCAAAAAAAAAGGTTTTAAATTTTCAAAGCACTACACCTGCTCTCTTTACCCTTATTAGCCCGAGTTGGTGTCATAATAATAAATGCGCACGATTATAATTACACGTAATGACAGTCCGTTTTCCGTGAAGGTAACATTTTACCGTTTGAGGAGCGCGACCGTGTAGCGTGACGATAGATTGTAGAGTCGAACAACAGACAGTGGTGATGTGTGAGGAACATGCTTTTTTTAATGTAAGTGAGAATTATGTAGAGTAATACGCCTATTGATGGATGGTTTATATTTTAGGATTTTTAGTAGGCTGATATTTTCTGTATGTAGCAGAATGTGATGGCAAAACGTGCTTAGAATATGATAGTATTACAAATATGAATTAGATTATGTAAACAGGTGAAATATTATAAATGCAAAAGTTTGTAAGTATGATGATGCGATATGAATGATGTTTACTACTCTGTCACGCTTAAGCTTTTAGAGCAATTTGGAATTAGGTACGGAGTTAGTTGACACCCTGGATTAACACAGGCTACTTTTTAACTGACAATGTCAGATGGAAGCAATTTTATTACAGCTGTAACCGACATTTGTGCGGGCGAAGTCGTGGGTAACAATAAGTAGAGAATACTTGGGAAAATTTTAATTTTGAAGTTAGTAATTTCAATGTACTTTGTTATAGTGACATTACTATTAAATTAGAATGCCCTCAACGGGGCCAGTCAAGTAAAATAGGATGCTCAATGCCATAGTTTGACGTGTTGAGTTTTCTTTTTTTTTATAATAATAGTAGGTAAATAATAATATCATTAATGTTTTTATTAAAAATTATTATATTTCTTTTAGCCAACAGTAAAAACTCTTAAATAAAAATGAATGAAATATATAAGTACCTAATATAGAGAAGACCTTTCTCCGGACATTATATACGCGAGTAACATCTGTCAGGATAAGGATGCGCTTGCGCCGCTAGCGTGACGCCATTATTTCGTACCGCCATTGAGTTCAGAACAGCTGAATTTTACACTATTTACTGTATAAAATTATATATTTACTGATAAACGGTCAGCGATTTACAGTTCCTATGAAGTAAGCTTTGATTAAAATGCTTGCTTGTCTTAAAAAGTCGGTCTAATTATGAATTATCAAAAGGTTGATACAACAATATTAAGACTAGCCGTTTTTCCTATAATAAGACGTGATGTTTTATACCGGCTAACTGACACGTATTAAGAGAGTTTTATACAAGAAATTCAGGAAAACTTGATCGATTGTAAATATCGTCCCTAAAATCATACCCAGCCTTAAATAAAATGACGTTTTTACTTAAAAAGCCGTTATCACATCAATCACACAACAATAATTCTAATATAATTCAAACAAATTACATGAAAGTAGAAACATCTTGCATCTGGCGAGATGCGCTTGCGCCGCGAGCGTGATGCCATTAGTTCGTAGCACTGCCGCCGAGCGCCGCGGGCGCCCGACTCTTGCCGAGCGGAGCCGAAGCTGTCGGCCCAGACGCTAAGTATTATGAAATTGTGAATACCTGAAGAATGGATCGAATAAAACATTAACTTGAATAAGATGTCTAGATACTAGATTTATAATCTAATCGGATAAGCTTTTTTTGGAAGCCTGTAATTTTTTGGGCTCAAGAACTTTGAAATATGTATTGGGTCTAAAGAAAGACTATTTTTAGAGTTACATAAGAAATTCTGAAGTAAAAAAATTAATAAAGCAAAACATACATTTCTTATAAATAGCGCCATCGTCATCTTTTCAAAACAAAAGCAGCCTGCACTTAGTAACTTTGCATATTGACTTTTTCCGTTCACAACATGTTAAGTGTTTGAGTTATATTGTTAGTACATAACATCACAGTGTTTTTGATATTCTTCATACACTTATACTCAAATTGGCAAAACTACAAAATGAATGTAATCCAAAAATAATACGCATTTGTACGTCAAAACAGTCTCTACAAAACTTACCTTCTCACAAAAACCGATACAGTAAATAAACTAAAAGTGATTCTGAAGATTATAAACCGATAACAGAGTTTACATAAATTGATTTTTATATAACAATCCGTTGTCCAAGGCGGATGCAGCCGCGGGGCAGCTTAGTATAATATAATATGGCGGCGGTTGTGAACCATTACCGCAAGGTGGATTATTGAAATAAATCGCGAGTGATCAGCAAATGCATAGTCTGCGCGCCGACCCATTACCTTGATTGAGTTTCCCTGAGACCAACCCATGAGTTTGTTAGAAGAATGTAGGTAGAAACTGTATGGATGGTATATAGAGCTCAATGAAGTATCTACTGTTGTACAAGTCTGATAGATAGGAATACTTTTGATTTTCATTTGTTTGAGTAAGAAATGCAAATGAGTTTTTACTTAAAATTGTTCGTACTTGTAACTGATGCAGAAGAAAATAATATTTAACTTAGATAATTAAATTATTGATTCTCATATAAAACAGATAATAGATTATTCGGATTGCATTTATAACTAAAACATAAACCTAAATAATTGGCAACACCATCAATTTCAACTGTTAGATGTCAAAATGTCTGCTTATTGACAGATGTTTAAAATACAAAAGTTGACATAAACATGTTGACATTACAACATTATGGACGTGGTTTCTGACAAACGCCAATTCATTATGCGAAAATGAATATTTAATTAAATTCCAAATACCGTTGACGCTTTCAATGGCAATAGCAAATCAAAGTTATATTTTAAAAGGATTCTTTGAATGTATGAAAATGACATTTTTCGACTAGTGACGTGACTTTGACCTGTCAATTCAATACATTTCAGCGATTCAAACAGCGTTTGGTAAGAGATATAACTTTTCGACAGGCCAATGTGTCTTGTCGTTACGTCTTGTAATTTAACCGTCATACGAAAGACAGAATAAGATTGTTTGAAGGGAAATAACACAAGAGGTTTAGAAAGCGTAGCGTGTATGTGAAGAATTCTTTGTTTGAGTGCGTATCACATATGTATGAAGTACATGGCGTCTAGTAAGCGATGGCTTACTAGACCAAAAAGTAATTTCGAACGTCGATTGTTTTTTGTTACACGACTTATAATGCGAGTCTGTTGAGATGACATAAAGACAGAACGTTGGATTTATAGTTGTATTTTTTGATAATACACCATCATTTTTTTAAATTATTAATGCATCTAATTAAATTAATACCAAAGTCATTCTGTTGATTATAATGTAAGTAAATATTAAATCAAAATTCCGTTTGTATATTAGCAGAAAGTGCTTTCATTTTTCTAATAGATTATCAGATTACAGTCACTATTAAACATAATGCAATTACTAATAAACACTAATCTACTTTAAATAATTATTACTACAAGTTTAATACCCAATTCGCACTTACCGCGCCTCCCAGCGCCATCTATTATGAGAAGGCAACACTAACAAACGCCCTTGTTTAACGTATCAGGGCGAGAATCAACGATAACTATAAAGTAAGATATCGTATCTTAAGTATTATCTTCGCAGTGAATCCGTTGTGAGATAGGCAGAGACCTATAGCCGTAAAAAAAATAAAAACCTAGTGCAAAGTTAGTTTAAACCATAATAAGTCAGGTTTTTTGTCTTACGGATCGTAGCTAACTCTATATGAGTAGGTACGTAAAATTGTATGTGTACTTGACTATTTAGTTATTTATATATTATTTAAAGTTACACCAACATATACATCAAACATATTAGAAAATAACAGTATTTGCATGGTTACTGAAATGCCATAGTTTTGTTGATTTTATGTTGATTACATTTGTAGGTGACTGTGCTGTTGGTGTGCATACAAAAAAACTAGCTGTTGCCCGCGACTTCGTTCGCAAAAAAAATAGGGATGAAAAATAGATAGTAGCCGATTCCCAAACCTACTGAATACGCATATACAATTTGGTAAAAATCAGTCCCGCCGTTTCAGAGGAGTACGGTAACTAACATTGTGACACGGGAATTTTATATATAAGAACAAATATCTTTATACGTGGTGATTAGCCCCTAGTCTTACCTTCAATGCTCATAAAAACAAATAAACATCAAACAAGACAAAACTAATTACGAATCTGCCGATCGATATTCTCTAAGAGTGTCAGATTTCAAGTCGGCCAGGAAAATCGATAGGGTTCAAGTACGGCCGTCCAAGGTCACAAGTCATACCTAAATATAGGGAATACCTATTGTATTATGACTTTCGTGAGTGAGTGTACTTGATATGATAGTAGTTTTGTGAGTAGGTACACTAACATAATGTTGTAATATGTGTTTGGTTTTTGACTTTTGGTGCTATTTCTAATGACTCTGACAATTATTTTAAACAATTTAGATAGATTTTAATGTTTAAATGTTTCTGAGCGCTAAGCGTAAGTGAATGAATGAATGAAATATGAATTATGAATATACTTATTATCGAACGTGAGACGTTTATTGCGTTATACGGAAAACTATTCAGATGTAATGCAGGTGAAGAATTTTCATCTATTAAGACGTATATATTAACCTAAGTTCTACTATGTAATCCATCCTTATACAACGTTGATAAAAGCGAGAGGCATTAAATGAAACCACATATTCTGTATATCATTATAAGGCTACACAACAAAAATCAAATCAATGTAAGCAATATTTTTATAATAACTTTCGTGAGGATGATTCATACTTAAAACGTTATAACGGTTTACTCACGCGTATTTATCGGGATAGCCCGACTAGTTTCGGACCCAACCGGAGCCAACTAGATAACTATGCCTATAAAACTTAGTCACCTAATCAGGAAGATACAGCATGTTCAAACTAAAAAAAAACTAAAAAAATATCCTGTGACTAAACTATTGCTTACATTGATTTGATTTTTGTTGTGTAGCCTTATAATGATATACAGAATATGTGGTTTCATTTAATGCCTCTCGCTTTTATCAACGTTGTATAAGGCGACTCGTAAAATATTATCCAACGAAGTAGACACGTGCCAGCTAGTTACAAATAATAATAATTTAAACAATTAACAACAACAAGACGGCAAATCAAACCGAAACAGACAATAATTAGTATGCTTAGAGACTGTCTTACTAATTACAAACAACGCCCTTTAGAAGAGATTCATTATGAATTTTAATTGGCTTATAGAAACAGTTTTTTGTTAATTATCAAATCACGTTACGAATTGATTTATTGATGATTCGCACTTTAATTGGTCGGATCTTCGCGAATCTATGGCGTTATAAATTGTATGTAGACATACCCATGTCTGTGTCGTTATATAACAATTTAGAATACAGATATAACTGTGTATGAATGTGGATATAGAGGAAGAGGACGACTAAAGAAACGATGGGTGGATTGTGTGAAAGACGATATGGCTGCAAAGAGTGTCACTTGCGAGATGACGTCAGATAGGAAGGTGTAAAAGAAGAAGACATGCCGCGCCGACCCCAAATAATAAAATTGGGATAAGGGCAGGGGAATGATGAACTAAAAAGAAACATAGTCAAAACGAACTTTAAGCTGTCTTCTTCTATAAATTAAATTTTCTCTATCTTAGGTTTCAGGATAACACCATAGTAAGTTTCGTCCAAATCAGTTTAGCGGCTTAGCCATAAAAATGTAGAAAATATCAAGCTGACCAAAATTTTTGAGGGAATATTTTCATTTTTGTATTATTATTTTGCTTTCATGACAAATGTTGTCTATTTTCATGCACAAACTCTGTTTCTTTTTTATGTTCTTAATTTTTTTCTACCTGAATTGTAATTTATATGACGTTAACAGATATCAATATTTCACAGTTTAACCATCATCAATTCTTAGTTCCCACCAAATTTGCCACAAGACACACCATAACAAATGACCACTCTAACCCTAACGAACTACTCTAACAATAGAGGCGCCTACGCATCGAATTAATCGGAACGATGATCGATTTAGATCTCGATTGTAAACTATACTAGTCAAAGCAATTTTATTGTTACACCACTTTTAAATTGTACTGTGATTCATAATTTTATATACTAGCTTATTATAAAACGACTACTGTTTATTAATATTTTAATTTTTACCTATTTTTGTTTTGGTGGTTGGTACAACTATTTAAGAGACTGTTTTCTATATACATATAAAAAGGAAAATTAAAAAAAAAAACCTTGGTTACCTTAAATAGGCTGATAAGTACGTAAATATTCTTAACAGCCTTCTAGACTACATTTTAAAACAAATTATTATAAAAATGAGAAATAATTGAAATTATCATTCTTGAATTCAGATGTCACAACAAACTCAGCCAGAATCTATATGCACCATCCCACGTATATTCTTTGACACCTGGCGAAATTCCTCCTAAAACGTGACTCCGTTAATAACTCACAATTACACCAAACTATAGAATTTTAACAATCGCCATTCTAAAGCCTTCATTCATAAAATTGATCGGAAAATTCACACCTTTGACCAATTATCTTTTAATTTATCAGGTCACAATACAAAATGCTTTTTAATAACTTAATTGCGTGGCGTCATGGCGTCATCAATTTTGTAATTACATTGCAATGTTTTAAAAGGTAGAGTTGACTTTTTTTCGAACGTGGGTGGTAGAAATATTTCACAAATGTATGACAGATTTTATATTTTAAATATGTATAATATTTAGATATGACACATACATGTTACACATGGCATTGATTGAACTGAAAAGATTGATCTAAAAATATTGCACTTGTAACCCTCGTTCTATTTGCCGCAGTTGCGTTATAGAAGAAAATATTTTTAAGAACGAGAAGTCTAGAAAAGGGTTGCATCAAATTTAGTATGAAAAATAGTAGTGCCTTAACCAAAACTTTAATTACCTGTCACTTAATGCTTTAACAGCTATCAAAAACGCAAAATTAAAAAAACATTCGATATAATCACGCGTTACCCATTCCAGTTGGTACTAAATAGAACATTTTTCTTTCCCAAAACCAAAAGGATCAAAACACAAACTCCATTTATCAATCGACACTTCAACTACATTAGGCAAACATGAACAATAGGTCAACATTAGCTTAGTAACCTATAATTACTCTGTTAGGACATAAATTAACGAAGTGGGTGAGCAGCACCAATGTAATGAAGTACAAAAGTAACACCCATCTAGAGATTGTATCTACTCTATGACGAATATAAATTACGATATGATTTTAAACTGGTAATTAAATAACGTTTTGGTGTAACAAACTTGTTTGGTATGGTAAGAAATTTCGTAATTCTTGGGATGGAAATGTTTGTGACATTATTGAAACTAAGAACAAATCAATCGGATGGTCAATCAAACGACGGTGAATCAATCATTATTTATATCTGTTAAATGAATATAGGGCTCTCCAAAGTTACCTTTATCGGTTGTTTAGTAAATCACTGTGTCTACTAAGCGAACAAACATACAATTATCTGCCTTACTATGAAATTGTTAGCCTTTAAATATTCAAACTGGCAAGTTTAACTAACCATACATATGAAAAAACAAAGTAAACTGAGAGACCAAAGATGAGATTAAATGAGCTTAGAATTGATAGTTTAGATAATGAAAGTAAAAGCATTCTAACTAATGGAAACAACATATCTTTGATTCCAATAAGATAATATACTAAAAGTTAACCACGATAATAAAATGATATGTAAAGTAGGCGTAAACAAATATATTATAGTATCTAAACTGCATCTGTTATAATTATACATACAAAGTAATTTGATCTTAGTAGCAGTTAGAAATCGAATCTGTATTCAATGACGTTTATGAACAGTTTGTAGGTATTAACAGCAGCGTTTTAATTAGTATTGTCTGTTGCCAAAGGTCACTGTTATTTAGAAAAAGGTAGATTGTATTTATAGACATCCACCCAATATAGGTATGTATATATAATTAGTTATTATAACTATAACTTAAGCTGAATTTTGTACTTAAAATTTTTGCTATGACTATTAATGGACGGGGTGGATGATATTGAAATATTTTCATAATGTAAAACAAAATATTTCGTATTAAATTTTAAATCTCCCGCAAATCTACACAAATTCTATAGTTTGTATTCCAAAATGGACATTATACTCGTACTATGATCATTACAATTATACAATGTCTTAGGAAGCATTTTTTACAACACAAAGTCAAGCGTACACAACACAAACATTTAAAGCCATCCATCTTGCCTACTCAACTTTAAAACTAATTAAGTATGTAAGTAAAAAAGTCATACAGTCAAACACGAATCAATCAATAGCACAATCAATCAGCAATGACACAGGTACGCCCACTAGCAGACGTATAAACGCCAAGAAACATTACAGAATTATAATCGCAGCGCGAAATTATAATTGCATTTCAAAATTATTAGGTGCAAAATAATATTATTGGTGTTAGCCGAGGGCGTAGTGGGATCTGATGCGTTCGCTTGACATGGTAACTGATGAGTGGAGTGATAGAAACCTGCTTTCGTCGGGGCTAGGCGGGTTGAGTTATGGAGTGGGTCGGCTGTACCTTTGTATTGTACAGATATAGGTTTGAAACTTTGAATGTACGGAATCGTTTTGTGAGTTAGAAGAGTTCATGAATTGTTGTTGAAATTTTACGCATTGTCTCGTACAAATATCGTTCTTACACGATTAATAGATGTAGTTCTGACACATATTATATTTTCTTCTCGTCGTCTCTTTTTCTAACACTACATAGTATACCTAAAACAAAGTCGTTTCCTGCAGTCTGTCTGTCCCTATGTTTGCTTATATCTTTAAATCTATGCAATGGATTTGAAGCCGCGCAAAAATGCTAGTTATATAATATTCTATCCATTATATTAATATGAATGTCAACAAAACGGTTATTGGCACGCTTAGCGGCATGTGCAAGTAATAAATCACGGGTTTTAGGGATAGCTACGTTACACAATCCATTATAGACTCACAAATAGCCTGAGGTCTTCCTAGTTCATACATATTACATATACACATCAATGTGGAAACCAATTGCTGCTTATTTATTACTAGATGATGCTCGCAACTTCGAATGCGTCAGTGAAAGCTGGAAAATCATTACCCCTTTCTGACGCAGTTAGTTGAAAAGTAGCCTTATGTGTTAATTTAGGGAATCAGCTAGCTCGATACCAAATTTCATTAGAATTGATTACGCCGTTTCAGCGTGAGAGAGTAACAAACATTCATCCATCCATACTTCCAAAGTTTCGCGTTTATAATAGGTATAAGTAGGATTGTAATGTGGACTTACCATCTGTTATCGCAACTATTATTTTCGAAAAATTGGCCCAAAAACACTCACTTGTTTTTGCACTTTTGTTACTAAAGCCAGGAGTCGAAACACAAATAAATAATTTTATGTTTATTTTGATGTAAATATTTCACTGCTGCCCTATTCAACATTTTAATAACATCAACAAGGACCGAGCTTACAATTCTGAAACCGCGTGCATGCAAATCCGGCACTTGAATCGCTTATAAATAAAATTATTGTAATTTCAGTTAAATATACTTCTAGCGACCCGCCCTAGCTTCACACGGGTGCAGTACTGATATTATTATATAATACGTATAAACCTTCCTCTTGAATCACTCTATCTACAAAAAAAAATACTTTCAGAGATTTAAGCATACATAGGGACAGACAGATAACGACTTTGTTTAATACTGTTATGAGGACCGATTTATACTTATTTACTCGTATACCAACCTCAGTAACTTTCAATCAAAAACAAAATGTTTTTATTTCGAGTAGGCCTCTTCAAGCACTTTGAAAACGTTACTGACTCTAATAGCGCGGAAATGTAGTAGTAATCACCAAAACAAAACACAAAAAAATATCACACGTATATTTGACAAGACTTAACACGAAACTACCTAAACACGGAATAACTAAAAAGGTAGCATCGATAAGAATAGTGAATACCTACGACTGTCGAAACATTGAGCGACTTCCAAAAACTTATAAAAGGCTTTCCCCATACTTGAACAAAAGACTCTTTATCAGTGAAACACAGCCATCTTTTGTCTTTGTCCCGCGTATTCTTTTTTAATCCGTGTGTGAGGGACACACGGTGTTCTACAAAAGTTCAAACGTACCGCACTTGTTTCAAAGAAATTCTATTCTTCTTTAAACTATGTTTAAAGTTTAGTATAATATGCATATTTTTAGCAATTTTGTATTTTTGCATGCCTTTGTATATTACGCCTTTCACGTGTTCAATTGTTTTTTACTTTTCTGTGCTAATGTGTTAGTTTCTTAGAATGTCTAGTGATAATGAACTTGGTTGACATACCTACGGACTTTTTTCTAGAATATTTTTTACAATTTTTGCTAGACTTTCGCAACAAATATGTATTTATTGATATTTCTCACAATACTTTGATTAATGCGACAGGACTGCTAAATAATTGTAGTCATGAATACTCGAATAATTAATAATGAACTTTAAATCATTATAAATCATAAAGGGTTTTATTGCAAAGACTCGAATAGTACTTGTGTCTGTTTTTGCATATTGTAATAAATCTTAGATAATATTGTGATAATCGGGTATTTATGTGATTGTCCAGGATGTCAATGTGGATAAAGTCTTGCGCAATCCATAATCCTTTAATAGAGTACATAATCGCATCTTCTCATCACTTAATTCCTTTTTTAATGAGGCTTTTTTTAGTCTTAAACAGTATTCATGTCAGAAGACGCCGAATGTTAGTATGGTACGAGCAGATAATTATTTTAATTATTATACCCACATTTACCCAACTTTGCGAACAAAAAAAAATTAAGAACCGTCGTCCAATAAAGTATAAGAAATATTTTATGAAAGATTCGGCTTACAGCTGAATTCAGATAGATTAGAAACCGCACCTAACATTACTGAAAAAGATAGGAAATCAGACTTAATAAATTTACAGCACACTTAACAATAATTTACACAGGTGTGACATTACGAAGCAATCAAAACATTTACAACACTACTAATCTAAACCAACACCGACAATCTACCACCAAATTGTACAACAAAATCCCAAACTCAAAAGAATCACAACAATAAACACTTCAATTGTTTCTTTCCAACAAATTACTGAGAATCAATAACGACCTTCCGCAGTCTTATAATCCTATTGTTTTTTGACACAGGTAGTAGGTAAGGGTTAGGGTAACCCCCACCTTATATAGGTGTTTTAGTTGTGTCACTGGATAAGCTGGATTAGTCTTGTGTCGGACATTAGATTAACCGGACGAATGTTAAGTGCCGCAAAAGTGTAGGAAAAAGTCTTGGACGTTTTTGGACGATTTTTTTCAAATTTGAGTGTTAAGTCTAAAGTGGATGTAATGTTTTGTGATGATTCTGAGTCTGTCATGGACGAGTATAGTGATAACCATTTGGGAAGGTTAACCCAGTTTGTGATAAGATGGTGGGAAGATGATTATGTTAAGGTTGGTTATATTTTATTCTACCGTGATGGTCTTGGCCAATTTCGATATGTAGAGTGGATTTAAGACTTCTGTTTTTGCCAATTCGACGTTAGGTTTTAGATAAACTAATAATTAATACATTTGAACGTACCCGCCAAATCGGGAAACCCATCCATGTGTTATACTTCAATTTCTACCTTGGTTAGTCAACGAGTTTTATTCTACTAATTTTATAAACGCAATAGTTTGTAAGTAAAATGGATAGGTGTTCCTGTTTCGCGCTTAATTAGCTCGTTCAATTTCAATAAAATTCGGTATGGAGTTAGCTAGCACTCTAGATTACTAAGCTACTTTTTAACCGACTGCATCAGAGCCGGGTAACGTTTCTGCAGCTATAACCAACATTCGTACGGGCGTAGTCGCGACCAACAGTTAGAACAGCATATTCTGTAGCTTATACGTTTACTACAACTTCAACTCACACTTACACACATATTTAAAATCCACTTTCCTTCCATATCTATTCCCTTACCCGAAAAATATCCTTCAAATCCCTCGTCACATAATCCTAACTTGTCATACAAGTTAAGACCCTCAAAATCTGTGATCGATATTTGACCCTTGGCTTATCCAATTATTATTTAATACCCATAACGACTCCGCAAGGCGCCTTAAGCCGAGATTAAGATAAGAACGCTTGTCCTCACTATATCATTACCTGTATTAAGTTTAAACGTTCGTACCGGGGGATAATTTCATATAGAATATTTCATATAGAATCTAAATTGTATCAAGCCTTAATGGGAAATGTGGACAGATTATAGTGTCCTTGTTTTCTTAGTGTTTATTTTGTTTATAGTTCTTGTTATTAGTTTGAAATTGATATTGATGATGAGGTTATAATGTATTAACTTATTATGTTTTTGGACTCGCTATGACTTTATTAATTTGATGTTTTTAAACGACATTCGAGTGACTTAGGATGACCGTACAGATAAATATTTTAAACGACCTTTTTTTAGTTACACGAAATAAAATGACTTAAAAATCTACTCATATTGTTATTACTTGTAGTTTTTAAACGCGTTCTGAATCGGGTAAATAGATTAAATCAAAATCATCGCCATATTAACCACGTTCTATACAATGTCTAGCAGGCAAATTAACCACGGGGATTAACTAGTAAAAATCAGTCTTTCACAAATCTTCAGCAAAAATTAATGTCCAAAAATCGTCATTAATTTTAGAAAATAAGCTCTCCAAACAGCCTACATCACTCGTCCAGGATGCCTTTCACAAGAGCACACTGATTTATAACTCAGTGTATTGATAATTAAATTAATAGACATACACGAATAGGCCACCCACACGCCGATCTGCCTATTGTTAAACGAACGACAAATATTGATACAATCGCTTTGTTTGATGTCGACATTACGGCTGTAATGTATTAAGAGATGTTTAGGATGATCCCTTGTATTGTCGCATTTGTTTGTCTGTCTATGTGTGTTTGGAAAGAGGTTTTGTTCAAGTACTAGCTTTTACTACCTTGATAGTCACATAAAAGAATGGACTGCACTTTCCCTCGACAGAGAAGAATGGGAGGATAAAAGGAGGCCTTTGCCCAGCAGTGGGACAATAATAAACACATACCTTTTTTCAGCGGCTTCACCAATATTCAGTTGGGTAATAAGTAACCTATGTCTTAATCTAGGGTATTAGCTGACTCCGCACAAAATATCATCTAAATTGCTTTAGCCAGTTAAGCGAGAAAGAGTAACAAACAACCGTACATGTATCCATCCAGAAATTTTCAAATTTCGCGTTTATAATATGAGTACAGCTGATAAATTTATTGGAAATTACTAAATCGAAACTTTTAGCTCATTGCCAAAGAAATAATCTCAATTATTTATACAATATTGTAAATGTCATGTCTGATGTTGGAAGTCGACCTTTCATATTCTAATTTAGTTAATATTCCTTAATAACCAGAAATTTCAATTAAACTCAACATTTTTTTCCATACAGTTTATATAGAAAACACAAATTGATACATACTTTATTTACCAAAACAAAACACGCAAATAAAGTAGTTTATAATCACGCAATACCAACTTAAAGTTTATAAAGACACTAATTACTACCAGCTGAAGAAAAATATACCAACCTTCCCAATTAATTTATGTATTCAAAAATCGTGCAAGACAGATGTTTGATATAATGTTGGACATTGGCTATAACGTTACAAATGTTACAATTGTAGCCAATTATTGGCTTGTTCTGCCAACTACCAAGAAATTGCGAGGCAAGCCGACACTTCACCTAGTTGCTATGTGCGTATAATTATTAGGTACATTCTAGGGTAAATTCGAAATAGTCCTGTACTGTGCAGAAGAAAAGTACTCAACGTTTAATTTTACATAGTTTATTTTATAGGAAATTATTTTTAATCGTAGACGTTGTTGAAATGAGTAATGAAACTAAGTATTTTATTTTTAAGCTGTAAACGTAATTATATGTAAATTTATTTAATTTTATAACTTGTTAAAGTACAAAACATTGGCATATGCATAGAAAAGTATGATTTTACAATCAACACATTAAGTTAAAACAAAAAAATATGTACCTACCTAGTGTAATTGTAATGGCGTCATCAAAATTCAGAAGATAATGACACAAATACAAATGAGCAAAACGAAGCGAGTAGGTATGATCGTATGGAGCTAAACATTTCCCACAAGAACTGCGGGGCGGTACATCTCAGGTGCGTGCTTAAGCGGTCATTAAGCAAAATGGCAATGCGTTTTGCGCTTCACAGTACACAAACCTGTTTACTTACTACATGTATCATGCGCTGAACAATATGGCATGTCACGACAGCGAGCCAACGAAAAACGATCGCGAAGTGCACATTAAAAAAAATCAAAAACCACTCACGATCAGCTGAAATAAGACCATATATCAAAGTAATAAGGTGCACTTTATTATGTTCCGTTTAAAAAAATGCCATGAAATATGTCCGCTTGTCCATTGCTCTGCCGGTAGGCGTGGGTCAGATATGTGCGCAAATTTATGTTTTTCACTCGGAGCGCCGGAAAATAGTCTGTTTTAAGAAGTAATAAGAGTAATTTCGGATGTACACTTATGTTTGTGGGTCAACCACCTCGGGTTAACATCGTCTTTGGACGGTTTTTTGCGACTCACCTTTTTGTTGACTGTTGACAATTACTTGTTTCGTTCCCACAGTCAGTGTGACCGCCATATACGAAAACACTTAAGGCTAAGACAAAAAAAACACTGTCTAGACTTTGATTTTGTTTTTTTTCGATACTGTTTGTTCAGAGTTAAAGAAAAACTATCAACTTAAAAATACCACCTAGATAGTTGGCAAAGTTGTTTTCCAGAATAGTATTTACCTGCCTACAAGAATTACTATCACTTGCGTGTAGATGAGCCACATAAGTCCTCACTGATTGGTTAATAATACACAGCGAAGTTAATGATAATGATAAATAATAATAACGGGGTTAATGTCGGCCTTCGTGGTCAGACACCGTAACGAGAACACAACGTCGCTGAAATTAATTCCATATACATTGTAAGCCTTTTAACAACTGAGACCAAACAGCTATCAACGTTCAATCAACGCTCATACATTTTAATTTTACTCACGCAGCATAAACTCGAAACTAAACGCATAAAAACCTCATAATACATAAATAATGGTTCGTAAATCCCGAAACGTTTTCAAAACAGCTGTTCAATTTCGTCAAATATCATAATTTCATATTTATTAAACTCCCATAAACGTCCAAGATTACTCTAACGACATAAACAGAAACATCTAACAAAAAACACATACAAACTAAAATTTACGGAACCACTTAGAAAGCACGAAATGTCTAAAAAAGCTCAGCGTAATTAGTTCCCCGCATAACTCCATCTCAGACGTATATTTTTCTAAAAGACACTTTATTATCCGACGTTTATCTTTGTGGCAATAGAAACGAAATCATTGTAATTGGTGTGCTTTTACGAAATTGCCCCCGACGCGCCGACTCCAAACGACAATATAATTCCGGGGAAACGGGTAATGATATGGCAACCCCATCGGTTACACGCCATAATCAAGTGACAAACTGTTTTAAAAAGCGACAATCAAGTCCATTATAAGTGAATGTTGGGAGGAGCCGCGATTATGAGTTTAAACGATTTTTTAAATGAGATGTGGCTTTTTAATGGGTTTACGTATCGTATTAATGTGGTTTTGTAATTTGTACTTATGTCAAAGGTACCGTAAAAGGTATAGGTAAAGGTAGGTAAGGTAGGTAGGGTTTAATTTTTTTATGTTGAATAGGTAAGATGTGAGCCGAATTTTATGTAATGTTACCTACTTGTATGAGATCTCTTTACGAGATTTGACGAATAACATTGTGCCAATGATTTATCTAAGATCAGTCGGACGTTGCCTCTACCAAAGTTATTTAATTCCAATTGTTCAATGAAGGTACATTTTCGTGTATTTCTCACGACACAGCAATAATTACATACAAGTTTTTGTTTAAGCTTTGAACAGGTTTACAGACTAAAGAGTGGAAGAATTAAATCGAATTTTAACTTTGACATCGCGAGGCCGCCCCGAATGCTTACCAAATGAATAGTAATTTAGTTTTCGGATTAAATCGTTCTAAACACGCGACACAAAACCACTTTTCTATTCTCAAGTCGACTCGAAACCGTCATTTTACACAATTTTACCCAATTGCTCCAAGTTCTGAGAATTAATTTGATATTAGCCTTTGAAAACGCAAGGTGTGGTTTTGTGTCGGCCTGATAGTTATTTTGAAGAGGGATTTGAACAACCAGTGTTTAAGGCTTGCTCTAGACTCGATAATCTTTTAGAATTAGCCGCGCTCATTCATAATTTTATTAAATGGAATGTTTTGTAAGTCCGCTCATGACATGTTATTTGGTTTTATAGACGGTAAACGCTTTCAAAACTTGGGCATACCAAATACTTACAACTGATGATTTGCAGTTTTGCATATTGAGTTTTATTACCACTGATGGTATAATTTGTTGATAATTTATTTGATTTAAAATTCAGATCGATCCATCTGCATCTATTTATATTCTAATTTATTTAAACCACTATGAGCACTGTACTATTATATGCTTAATGCTATGCAATTACTAAATGGTTATTTATTTTTTGTTACAGGAATCACAGTCAAGTAGCGCAGAAAGATGGAGTGGTCGGGGCCCGGAGCACAACATGGCCTTGCAACAGATTCTCAAGCTTCAAGAAGCCAGAGCCCTTCACAAGACCTCTCTTCTCCCCATCTACAAGAAGAATGGTCTTCCATCGCCACCTGGAAGCTACGAGAAGCTCGACAAGAGGCCGGAGTACCCTGACAGCCGAGCCTTCGAACAATCCAAACTCGAAGTAGAATTCAGAAGACTCATGGAACAGTCAGGAAAAGACATTCGTCACGATGAATCTCTAAAATACTTCCAACATATGATGGAAGCAAAACAACATTATGATTATTTAAAAAGTATCCAAGATAGGGATGCTAGAAATAGCCTTCAAGAAGAAAGAACTGAAGTTAAGAAAGAAGCAATGTCGCCAAGTCATAACAGGTCATCGCCAGTTCACCAGTCACCTTCTCATAGGGTGTCATCAGCCGAAGTGTCACCTAATCATAGCATTCGCTTATCTACCTCATCAAGTCCTCTTTCAACTACTAGTCCAATTAACTCATCGCCTTTAAGTCATCTGCAAAATATGCAGCCTTTTGACTTCCGGAAACACAAAACGAATGAAGCTAATGATAAAGAAGAGACTAGGAAACCCTACGATCTAGGATCGGCTGAAAAAGCTACCATGGACCTCATGAGAAGTCAATTTTTTAACTTTCCATTACCAACAAATCTACCTATTCCGCCTATGTCAATGCCTTCTTCGTTTAACCACCAAGCAGCTATGGTGGCTGCTCTTAGCCAAAACCCTATGGGTTTAGCTTCCCTTCAAGCTTTATTACCTCAAATGTCTGCTAAGCCATCAGACTTTCAAGAAAATAAGTCAATTAGTAACGGCAAAGGCAGAGCAGATGACTCAAAACCTGATGACGATAACGTTCTCAATTTAAGCAAAGACGCTTACTCGGAAGTTGCTCAAAACTCTAGAAACATGATGTTGGGTAAATGCATTAGTCCGCCAAAAAGACAATGGGGTGCGGCACAGATGCCATTAAACCTGGGAACGCATTTTATCAACCCAGCGACAGGAAAAAAGCGTGTTCAGTGTAATGTATGCTTGAAAACCTTTTGTGATAAAGGAGCATTGAAGATTCATTTCTCAGCGGTGCATCTACGTGAAATGCACAAATGCACTGTCGAAGGTTGCAGTATGATGTTTAGCTCAAGAAGATCAAGAAACCGCCACAGCGCAAATCCTAACCCTAAGTTGCATTCACCGCACCTAAGAAGAAAAATCTCACCACATGACGGTAGAACCGCCCAAGTTCATCCAGTACTCATCTCACCACATAGATCGGGATTAAATATTCCACCAGTGATTAACCCCATGCATCCATTCGGTTCTTATCCTTTATTGAACCCACCACACAATATGAACCAGTTCCCATCCAACCTACCATTGGATTATAAGAATAGTATGAACATGAGTTTTTCGTCTAACTTTGATCAAACTCAGCCAATGCGGCGAGAATCGGATTCAGTGGAAAATAAAGATCAAGATGGCCAAGGTGAATCTGACGAAGATGATGGAATCGTCGTCGTAGCTGGAGATGAAGATGATGAAGACGGTGAACATATCGATACTAGTGATTACTACTCCACCCTCAACAAGTCTATCGGTTCAATAGATGATTCAGAAACTGATTTTGATCAGAGAAGTGTCAGTGACAACAATGAAGTAACGGATAATAGAAAAGAGAGAACTGAAACTGCTAGTCCTGAAGTAATGAAACGTAAGCGCAAAAACTTAAACCCAACTCGTTTACAAAACAGTTATGTATCTGAAAATGGATCACCAAACCAAAAACGTGACCATCCTGAAGTAGATGAAATTGAATGTGCAATGGATTTGAAAAGAGTTAAAACTGAAGAAAGTCAGCCTTCTGAAAACAATTACACCACAACCCACGAACAATCTGAAATTACTGAAGTTAAACAAGAAAAATCCCCAGTCAAGGAAGAGCCGACTGACATTAGCTACAATATTCAAGATTTAAGAGTAAAAGATGAACCAGTCGAAAAGCAAAACGTTTATAAGCAGTCGGAAAATCAAGTTAGTGAAGATAAGTTTTCTTCAGAAAATGCCTTGAAACGGCTAGAGAGTTTATCAAAAGGAGACTTTCCTAGCATTCCTAAGAAAAACGACTCTCACTCATTAGGGCCATACAATTTATCGATGAACGACTCTATAGATTATTCTGATAGATCCCCGTCGTCATCAGTGTCTAGTTATGATTACAATGCCGAAGACACACACGGACAAATATTTGGACATTTTGATAATGGCTTCTTCGTCAGCTCATCAGATGTTCCTATGGACCACGAGAACCCTCGCAAATGTACAGTATGCGGAAAGATTTTCCAAAATATTTATGTACTAAAAACTCATTACCAAAATGCTCATTTGAAACTTATGTACAAATGTAATGTTGAGGGTTGCCGAGCTGCTTTCTCAACTAAACGAAGCAAAGATCGCCACAGTGCAAACATGAGTCTACATAGGAAAATAGAAGAATACAGAATATCTGAGGAATCGTCGCGGATTTTAGATAAAATACGAGAACAAATGGAGCTCATTTCTCGGTATAACGAGGAAGAACGTGCGGTTCCTTACGTAGAATCACATATCTACTACCGAGCAAAGGAATCCGATAAGCTCAAGAGCCATTTAAGCGAACATCTGCCCTTCCCAACACCGTACCCACCACTACAGTTACCAGAATCCTACTTAAGCAATAGGGATATGTTTGCACAGCACTCGTTCCTGTTCACTCCATTTGGTATGCTCCCTAACTTTCCTCCGATTCCATTGGGATTTCTGCCTCCTAGTCTGAATGCTTTTGGCTGTCAACCAAACTTCTCCCCACCGCTATCGAGGAAGCTCAACTATTACGTCGAAGACGAAGCGCCACGACCAAACAAAGATGGTAGCTATCCATGTCGGGGTTGCAAAGACAGTTTTAAGAACTTGACCAGTTTGAAGCATCACTGTGAAACCGTGCATGTGCAATCGTTACACCGGTGTTCTGTAAGTGGTTGCAACGCTGCCTTTTTCTCGAGGACTAAGAGAAATATGCATTACGAGTCTCACGTAGCGCGCAGACAGAACGGCAGGACCCACGTTAACCCCTCGTGACCTGAATAAAACTATTGACTGAACAGTCGAATCTCCAGTGCATTTGTGATTTAATTTAGTACTACCAAATAGCGTTTAGGTTAAAAGACAGTACCTTTTTGTTCTCATTAAGATGAGGTGGTAATTATCCCTGTAAATAAAATGGCGTCTGCCCATTCTGAAATCTTTGCATTGTAAATATTAGAGTAGATGCCGCTTAGATTTTTCCATGTGTTATAGCGTAGATAGAATTTAATTGTAATTCAACATTCCATAGTAATAACTCGTGCAATAAAAATGTATATAAATAATAGGGAATAATGTACAAAGTTTTGGCTGATGTATTTAGTGTTGATAAACCTTTATGTACTTACAATTCAATACAATATTATAAAATGTTTAAATCTAAATTTTAGTTCAGTATTAGCACAAAATGGGTAATTGTAATGAGTTTGTTGTGCCGTAAAACTCGTTAAGATTCCTCTTGATAATTTATAATAATATTTATACTAAGTAGACCTATCAAAATTGGTATTTTCAACAACATCTCGTTACTAAAACCCATACAAAATAAGAATAACCATTTCATCATATCTCTTAATATTTTGGTGCTAAATATTATTTCGTAACTGTACATTTCTTTACTCTCAATTAAAATTGATACGTGTAATATGAGATAATAGAAAATACTTTAAATTGTATAAGTACCAAAAAGTATTAAAAACTTAATTGTTAAGATTGTATTATATAGAAAAACATATATACTTCCTTTTTGCCAAACGATAATAAGTACGTAATAAAAATGTTTGGAAAATATTTTTTTTGGTATTATTTTGCGCTACATCTATTTCTTGACCCTAGAACTATGATTTTCTAATAGCTTCTTGTTTTAATTAGCAACAGCTTACTTGACTGAATTGGAGCATTTACATTGGTATTATAATAGCCTAAGTTGCTTAGATTAAACCTAAGTCATCTCGTAATCTCACAAGAGGCTTAATTAAATGGCTCATAAAGTTCAAAGATTCTACACTAGCTTCTATAGTAAAAATAGGCTCCAAATTTTAAATTAATGCCTAATTAAGTTCATAGACACTATCATACTAGCTTCTTCAGAAAATAACGCTAGGGTTTTTCAAATAAATAAGTAATATTTCTTAGTGTCATAAAAGATACATTAAATTAAAAGTACTTAAAATACCTATATCTATCGACAACCGAAATAATAGGGAGGTATATTAATCAAATTGATTGTCTATTAAATAGTGGTCACAAAGTTCAAATATTCACTGCTATGTGGACAAGCATTACTTAATAAGTTGCTTTTAACTACTAAGAGCCAATAGATATTTATCTACTTTAATATCAGTATTAACAGTTAACACTCAACTTCTTGGCATATGTTAAATATTAAATGCCCGTTTATTTCAAAAAGGAGATTTTAAATATTCATAGGCTTGAAGAATTGTAAAATAAATTCCTAAATTGTGTGGCTTATTCACGTGTATTTATCAAGATAGACCGAATAGTGCGAATCGCGTCTGCTCATGATTAAGGACTCCGGTCGTGCCCGAAACTAGTCGGGCTATCCCGATAAATGCGCGTGAGTAAACCAATACACAATTAATAATCCACAATAAAAAACACAGTAAAGTAATACACAATTAATAATCCATCTCACGAAAGTTATTAAATTAAGTTATCATGAACTGGATGCGAGTGGCTGAAAACAGATGTTGCGTGCACTTGGAGAGGCCTATATCCAGCAGTGGACTGCGATAGGATGATTATAAGAGTTATTCAAATTTATTGAAGTAATGGCTAAGCCTTAACCAATTGTATAGTAGGATTTTTTTACATAATAAATTGTAGAAAAGAAGAATGCGGGCTCTGCGCGTCACGACATCTTCACTAGCTCCTCAACGAAAAAAACAAATGTTTTGTAAGTATTTATGATATAACAAACGATGAACTCATTCAAGTGAGTAAGTATAAGAAAGTAAAATTAACAATTCAAAATATCGAAAACACAAAGCTAAAAAAAACTACAGAAAACATCCAAACTCTAACTCGATAAATAACCCCATATTAAATCATAAATTTTAATAATTTAATAAGCAACCGAAATACGAACGCCATATTGCTAAACTATGCTACAGATAATAAATATAGGCAAAGAACATCGCGCAAACAGCCTGGAGCTAAAAAACTTGAAATTCCAGAAGCCGAACAACACTAATTTGCGTGATTTATGAATTTCAAATAAGGTTAATACAAATTTTATGCGTTTTTGAACACAATTTAAACGAGAAAAGGGTTATCTATTTTAAATCGAAGGGAATAAGGAAAATTGTAGGCAGACTTTTCATGAAAATGTTTTTGGAGTAGGTATGCCATTAAGTTTTAGAAAAGAATTTTATAAAGCGAAGGCTGTTCGAATAGGTTTGAATTTAGTATTCTTAATATTTTTTGACGTTTACCTAAATGTTCAACATTGTTATGAATAGAGATGAATATTGATATTAAACTATTTTAAATAGACTTTTTACTTGGATTTTGTTTTCGACATTTCACTCTATTCGTGTTCTATTTATAAATTAAAGTTCGATTTTAGTTTTGTGTAAGAGCAACTTAGCTATTTATAACTAATTTATTAAAAAAAAATACATTAAACCCTACATTTATTTATTCGAATTGTTTTTTTTTACTATCTCTGTAACATTAAAAATTCAATAGAAATTTTAGTATTTTATTTAGATTAACAGTTTCATAGGTTTGTTTGAAGTTTCGATAGACGCTACGAAGCAACTTCGGTCATATTACTAGTTTAACTTAACTTTGGAGCAATAATTGAGCTTTACTAACTAACTTTTTAATGAAGAGGCATTGCTTGGTTTGCATCGTACTTGCAACGACAACTTTTTTATACAATAGTGTATTAATTATGTTATTTTCTGTCATTAGGTATATTATGCGATAAAACAAATTGAACAGATTTTATAATTTTGCAAGATTATTTATTGTAGAAGACTTTATTTAGGTTGTTTTTTGTCATCCGTGGTTGTAATACCTAAATGCTAGATAGATTTGTGTCTTATTATTGTCTCGAAAAAGTCTTGTGAAAAAGGATGGAATAAACAAAATCTCGAAAACTAAGTTACTCGTATTAGTTATTACTAATTGCTAAAACAATTACCACTTTGTAAATTATAATTGGTACCTACAACAAAAGCATTCTTATTAACAAGTCATGTTTTCTACTTCTACCCCCGACTGTTTCCATTCCACCCTAACTCGGTGTCACTTCAACGCAGTGACATTTGCTTGTCACCCGTGACATTTACCGTGACGTCACTCACGCGACACGTCACCGTCACGTCGTCGCGTGACCGACCGTTAATTTTTAAACTTTCTATTAACGTGTTTGATATTAGGGATACAAATTGATTTTCAGATTGTTCGAATGTTGTTTCGTAAACATTGATTAGTTCATAATTTAAGGGTTTGTTGGTGAGGTAAATAAGAAATAGTGTTGGCTATGAACTGTTCTAGTTGGTGTCTTTGTAGCAAATAGGTACATACATATACGTTTAGGTACATTATTTAATAAAATACGAACAATCCAATAACATATTTTAATAGTATTCTATTAATATTATATACCTACGTGATAGTTTGCGAGTTTGCATGGATGTTTGTTACTCTTTCAAGTTCAAACGGCTGGATCAATTTTGAGCTAAATTCAGTAAGGAATTATCTAACACCCTGTATCAACACATGGGCTACTTTTTAACCAACTGCGTCAGAGATGGAGTAATGTTCATATAGATATAACCAACATTAACCAGGGCGGTGGCTTCAGCTTCAGCTACGGGCAACAGCTAGTAATAAATACTGAATACGTCATAAAAAAACAAAAGACATGTAGCAGTCTCTATGACAGACAATATTCTAAAATTTTATAGTCGATTGCTGTTTATTCGCATTTTTAATATTATGCTACCGTTCTCCTTATATTAGCTGTCATTTTTCCAAGACCGGAGTCAAGACAGGCCACTGGAAAAGACAAGGTAGACGTTACTTTTGACTGGCCTGTTCGTCCAGTGGTTAGTGGCCCTGACTGCTATACCGAAGGTCGTGGGTTCGATCCCCACCCAGGACATGTTTATGTGATGAACTAGGCACAATAATTTGTTTTGTGTCTGGGTGTAATTTATCTATAAAATGTATGTATTTAGAAATATGTGTTTATATGTCTAGTACTCATAACACTAGTTACTTTCGTATACTTAATTTCGAGACCAGATGGCGTTGTGTGAATGTTAGAAAAAAAAAGTTAATACAAATTTCTAAGTAACCTTTTATTTATTTTAAAGACTATAAGTGTCAGTATTAACATCAATACAATGTATTATTCAATCCACAACTAACAAAATGTTCTACACTTATTATACAAATGAAATAATAAGTCCTTAATATGCGGCTACCTCGGGATCCAAACAATACGCACTCAAAAAGTCTCACAAAGCTAGTCCGTTCTCATTTACATAATCAACTCTCATCAGCCACATTTGCATCCGAAACGCAACGTGAATTAAATTCAAAATAACAACACCACACATCCTAAATAAACTCTATTACTTAACGCATAAAGTTTAAAATTGATAATCTGTAGGTACTTGTAAGTTGGTAACGCAGTGGTCTGCGGTTGCCGCATACGAAATTCGAACGTCCCGCTTGTCAGCAATTTGTTTTGAAGAGAGAACACTTCTAATTCGCAAAAAGAACGAGCGTTCTATGTTTAAAAAGTATCGTCACGCAAGCTAGGTTAAGCCAAGTTCATACTGTTGTTTGCTTTTTTATTTTAGTTTTTTGTAACGGGTTATATGATTTCTGAGTCTTTTGCTCGTTTGAACAAAGAACAAGTTTATTGTGACTTTGTGTAGGGTTTATTAAGAAAATAAAAATTAAATTTAGATCAGTTTTTAATAAGGACTGAAACTGAAAATTGCAAATATTATCCGCTTCGCAGCAATTTCTGTGCATTCAATAATAGAGACACATAAATTAAAACATTTTTTTGTTACAATATCTATAGACTTCCTATATCACTCCCCTATACTATGAATTCGATTAAATTTAAAAAATACTATTAATATGTCGAAATAATGTATCTTCTTAAGTTTGCAAATAAACGCATTTTTACCCTAAAAGTGTTTGATTAAGGGCACATTTAAAGTAATTCTATCTAATGTTTCGTGCCCTCTCTGTTCCACAACGCCAACAGTCTTTCTTTAAAGAGATCATATTACAGGCAATGGATTGCTAAAGTTCTATCTTAAATGTAAACTGTAGAAGTTTATTACTGCTTTATTTTAATAGCCGACTTTCAACGAACTTTGAGAAAAAAATCTAAAGAAAAACTTACTTCAAATGAAGAAATTAACCCACGATTTTAACTTGTTGTAATTTATGCAATCTAGTTTAAAATTCTAGACAAGTCTTGCCTTGCAGTCTTTTGTAACGTTCAATAGCAAACCTTTTTATACTTAACAGAACTAAGAATTATTTAAAGGTCCTACCGATTAATCAATAGTCAAAAATCAAAGATCAACAATTAAATAATTAATATAAAAAATGGCCGTAGGAATGGTTATTGGTGCCATTAAAAAACACTTTTCTAAAGACTCTTATTATTAAATATCAACCAACATACACGTACGTTAATACTAAACAAAAATGTTTGAGCCTAAGACTTTCTTACTTCATAATCTTCCAAATAAAAAAAAATCAAAGCTTATAATATACGTTCGAATTGAGAAACCTCCTACTTAAAGTAAATTAAAGTCGGTTAAATATTAATACACAAAACAACGATTTAATTTAAAACAAAACAATTACTATTTAAATCCCATTTAAGAACTTATTAAATCACCGCATCATCATTATGCACACACCCTTATGAGATCCAAATTTGTATTTGAAAAGTTCGGAACGGGGCCTTTCTAGAGCGTTTTTTGTGTCGTTAATGACACTGGCTTCTTAGGGAGTCAGCTATGTTATTAGTTACTAGTTATCCCCGCGACTTCGTCCGCATAGAATTCAATGTTATTTATTATTTTCTGAATTGAAATATTTTTGTTAAAATGAAAGTAGCCTAATCATTTTCCTACCAAAAAAGACGTCGAAATCGGTCCAGCCATTTCAGAGATTAGCGGGAATTTAACAGACAGACAGATATTGTTTTTACAAATTGTTATTTTCTGCATATCCCTCACAAAGGTACGTATATTCATGTGCAAGAAGTAAAAAACGATTATTTCAGTATTACTTTAAATCGAAAGGAATAAGGAAAATATTAAAGGCAGACTTTTCATTAAAATGTTTTAAAGTGTGGTAATAACTTTTACAAAAGAATTTTAAAACGGAAAGTCTGTAGTAATAGATTTGAATTTAGTACAAACGCAACATTCAGTTTTATTTATTCCTATGTATAGATTAAAGAGACAGCGGTATGTAGCATAATGCCAGTAGGTGTGTAACTGATAATTACCAGCTTTGAAAAATAGCGCCTAATATTGTGTAATTATAATCTTGATGTTGGTATAGTGTTTTTGTATAGGTATTAGATAAGTGAGTAATGAGCTAAGTGAAGAGAGTATCATTTCTAAAGTCTAAAGCTTTTAATAAATCAATATCCCTAAATAAGTTGCCGGAACATTCTTTTGTTTTATAATTGCTGTCTTTTTTTTTATGAGGTAACATTAATAAATGCGGCAGGCAGTGGAAGCCAAAATTCATACGAAGCATAAGTAGCATTGAAGAGAAAAAAAGTTCTAACTTATCCAGGTATTTACTAGAATCCTTTCCTAACCGTTTTAACACGTAGGTACGATCCGACACATAGTCTAAATGTATAGTATGAAACACAAAAAAAAAATCAAGAACAGTATGGCACAGAACATTCTGCCAATTCTGAGACACCATAAGACCTCATTGTATAAGACAACAGGTCACGCGAACTGAGCCCGGGGCCGCGTATCCAAACAATCGAATTCGGACATTCAAAATTTTGAATTTGGAAGCATCGCCGGCGGCAAACCGCCATATTGCACGCGATTTTCAGCCTATTATTTTATAACAATTTAATAATAGATTCATTTATTCCTCTTAAAGAAAAAATAAACCGGCCAAGTGCGAGTTGGACTCGCGCACGAAGGGTTCCGTACTGTATCTATAATAAGGATATCTATAATAGAAAATGCGTCTACCTGTTACCGTTTTTGTAAAAACACATTTATTGTGTGGACCCCCCTTAATATTTCTTTATATTTTTAATATTTGTTGTTACAGCGACAACGGAAATACATCTCTTGTTAAAATTTCAGCTTTCTAGCAATCACGGTTTATGAGATACCTACAGCCTGGAGACAGACAGACAGACAGCGGAGTCTTAGTAATAGGCTTCCATTTTACTCTTTGGGTGTGGAGCCCTAAAAAAACGATAATCGTATAATAATTTGCAGTTAAGAGTTAAGTAATTCGCAATTCAAAATGTTATAATCTGATACATTGACATAGACAAGTGATTATTATAGAGTAATGTACGTTCTCAGTAGTGAGATGGAAATTGGTATTTATTAAGTATTAGGATAGCAATATAATAGAGGTAGGTACCTAAGTGATAGTTATTGATTCCATGAGATTAATAGTTATAAGTAGGTTTTTGTTAGCGCTTCCATCCTTGTTATTTGAAGATAAGACTGACGCTGCATGACGAATTCATGGTCGAAATAATTTCAACGCATGCCAGTAGTTCCAAATTTAAATTTAGCATGTCGTCCTTACTAAGATTCTGTGTTGCTATGCAATAAATTCGTACAATTTAAATAAAATGTGACCAATTTGATGCACGTGCAAAAATCCGAAATACCAAATTTAAAATATTTAAAATGCCATTCAATCTGTCCTAAGGGGTTGACAGACTGTGAGAACTCATTCTCGTGATTCCAAATTCAAATGAGATATTTCGTGATCGACCGTTTTACGTACACTTATCGATTTTCGAATTCCAAATTCAAAAATTGCAACACCACAGGGCTAATATATTATGACTTCTGTGCATTTTTTAACGCTTCGGTATCTCGAATGACGAATCACAATTCGAATAACTTTCTGAAATAATCTGTTTATAATGTCTTTGGTATAAATTATTCATTATTCAAAACAGAATAGCTTACCGAAGGGTTTAATATGGAGACTTTAAACTCCAATTTTACTGTCAGCAGTTGGAAGGAGACATTTCAGAATACTTTTGCATGGCCCTTGGGTAATCATTAATATTTTTTGCCATTTACGAGTACAAGCCTTAACAGGGCTAAAAAGACTACCCCTTTGGTAAGCGAATGTCTATTGAATTCATAGTAGTCATTTAATAAATTAAATGACGAACTTAAAAAATCTAGTTATTTACGCGTTGCGCTGCAAGTCACAGCTTGCGCTGACAGTCAAGCTATCGATTTTTCACTGTTATCGGTAACAAAATCTCATGAAATTGTAATAACTTTTCAGTACCAAGAGGTATGCCTCAGTATTAGGTACATAATATATTAATTCATCTACGGTTAATGAAAATTAAAACATACTAAGACTATAGTTAGTTCTGCCATAGTTACTAATAGGTATAGTCACACATATAGGTCACACATAATATTCCAACGCGTAAAAAAACGGTAGCTTCTTAATATAAAGCTTAGGTAGCCTACCTTCTACGCCTTAGGCTTACCTCTACCATACCCCCAAAATGATATAGCGTGAACATAAGTACCTAAGTAGCCAGTCTGTCCTTCAAAACATGTCATTCGAGCCCCCAGCGCCAATTTCAAATTCAAAAAAGGAATAGCTACCTGCGCTTGACCATTTCTTCGCACGGAAGCCAAAGAATTTCAAATTAATTTCGATCGACAGAAGCTCGTGCCGATATAACAAAATTGTTCCAAATTCGATTGTTAGAGGCACGCTTCAAAAGGAACACGCAACTGATTTATTTGAATTAAAATTTAAAATGGCGGCTGAGAATTAAAGAATGCGTTCGAATTTTCCTTGATCTGAAATCGCGAGTCTTAATTTAATAATTTTGTTTTTTTTTTCTGTTATTTTATTAACGATTTGGGAAAACAAAGCTTTATTTAAAAACAAAAAAAGTAGTTTAGAACTATCCTAATTGGTTAACAAAAGATATTTTAAAAATAACTAGTGCGTACAACAAAATAGATATATATAGGTACCAAAGCCTATTACTTCAGCTGTTCTCTAAATACATGATGGATATCCCGAAACTTCTAACAAACATCAATAATAATATTAGTAGGTACTAGTACCTATAAGCTCTAGTACGTACTCGTACGTATTAATTGATATTTGCAAATACTAATAGAGCCAATTTCGCATACTTTATGTAAGCACCTATGTAGTATCGTAGTATGAATGTTGCTCGTAATAAAGCCTGTCTAAAGCCTTGTTACGGTATCGTATTAGACATTAAACACGTCGGTCGTAGGTCTCTAATTAGCCGTAGTTACCGATATAACACCGCTATTAAATTTGTTACGCAAAATTACAGAACTAGTATTTCGGTTGGATATTAAGACGGAAGTAATTATGTCAACCTACTCTATTACTTGTGTGAAATTAATGCCATACCTAGATGGTATTAGTCTAAAATTTTACCAAGAAAATATCAGTGAGATTATACTATTAATACTCGAAACAAATACATAATAGGTATCAGAATACTAGGTTCGTAAGTACAAGTATCTATCTACACGACTACAATTCACTCTACGTTCTAAATCCGAAATTAGAAAAAGGAAAATTTCGAGTGGTCTACGTAAATATCACCCGTCTCGTTTACTCCCGCTACTGTTACGCTTTGGCTATCCCGTTCTTATGCGACATGCGACAAACAGTGACATCTAGGTGACGACCAATGACAAAAAGGCGGGCTTCCATTGGCTGAAAGTGTCGCATTCATGAAACCACATTCGAAAACAGAATGAAAACTCTTTTTATCTATAGAGATGTATGCTATAGTATTTCACTATTCACATATTATGCTATTATTCGCCTGTTTTTGAATATTACATCGCAAATATGGGTAATTCTAGGAATATTTCATGTTCATCTATAGGTATAGATTCATTTACGTGTAAATTATGTTTGTTTACCTAATTAGTCGCTTCCGGGAATAACCTAATGAGTGTTTATTAACAAAATTCGATTTTGATGCATAACTGACTTTAAAATTTTAGTAACATTTAATTTAGTAGGTACCACAAATTATTCAATGGTACATAATATTCTTTAGTCTAAAACAATTATATTAGTTATCTCAAGAACGCTTAGCTAAGAACGTATACGTTCTTCGTTCAAAAACTGTGAAAGGAAAATGTACTCGACTCTATGGTACAACTAGTAGGCGGTCTCAACGTCCGTTTAAAAATGTCACCGCCTTTGCGCGCACGGTATTGGTGGAAACTGTCACCGTGTCAACGCTCGTGACACTTCTCATTGGTTGTACACGCCCATATTCTCAATTTGAATTTGAATGCGTTCTACTTAAATGCGTAACGGTCATTTCTTTTTATACCTACTTTGCTCTTAGGTAAGATTACTGTTAGTCGTGTGAAGGAAATTGATGTATAAAATACATTAGGACTTAGCGAAAATTAAAAAAAAAATTACTACAGACTATTTCAGTAGTTTCTCTGTTAATGCAAACCAGTTAAATAAAAAAAAAAATATACAAAAAAAAATATAAAAAAATGGATGCTGCAACTTGCACTAACATTTTTCATTTTCAAGTTTTATTACAAGAACCTACCTAATCATGCTTACAATGACCTACAATCTTAATGAAAGCTAAACAATAAAAGAGGCTAGGATACAGTGTAAGAAATGAGTGAATGACGTCGTGTTGACTCGTGGCGAACCGCTGGGCTTGCGCGGAACTATTGATTGAGACGCGACGGCCGACGCCCGTATGTCCTAGCGCAGGTGACAAGCAAACACCCTGTATAATGTATATACACAACCAACATAAGATGACCCCTAATATTATCTACACATAGAATGAATAATATGAATATACTAAAGGGCTAAATTCCAGTAATTATTGGTAATGACTGTATATACAAAACCAACATAAGATGACCCCTGATATTTTCTACACCTAGAATTAATAGTATGAATATACTAAAGGGCTAAGATTCAATAATCATTGGTAATGAAATTCGTATTAATTAGTTCGTGTAACGTTGGACCGAATTTGAAGTTTCCAAGAATTGAGATTGGTTGTTATTTTGGTTGTAATCTGATTTGTGTGACGTCATTTTAGTTATAATAGCCTCGATACGAAACTAATTAGTTTCCGGTGTTGGGAATGATGATTTTGGAGTAATAATGAATAGTCTTTAATGATGGTGATTAATTTTATAATTATAGTGTGATAGGAAAATGAAAAATATTAACAAAATTTACAGTTATATAAGTCTGGGGAAAGACAAATAAAGACTCCACTCTTTAGTGGTAATATTCTGTTTTGGAGTCATACTTACTGATAAAATATCTTAATTGGAAAATTCGAGGTTACAATTATGTCAATTATCAATGTAACTGCGACTCACAACCTAACCACTTTATAATATATATTATAAGTAAACTATGCTACATGAATAAAAACTAACTTATACGCGTCCCACTGCTGGACACATGCCTCTTCACATACAGGGAAGGTTTGAGCATTCATCACCACGCTCGCTCACTGCAGATTGGCGATTTCAGATTCCAATATTTGAAATTAATAAAAAATATAACAAAAACGGAAAATTTCAGGCATTAATTAATTCGTAGAATAGCGATAATCGTTTATTCCCGTGAATTCAGGCTAAAATTCTGAGAACAGTTCGAGGAATCAAATAAAGCGGTCTGGAATGGACAGTTCAATTTAAAATGGTCCAATTTCATTTTAGAGAAAAGAGTTTTTATTTCGCAGTCGAATTATTAAGATTAATTTATCGTAAAGCTTTTTTTATTAAAATCCGCTAACAAATGAATATGATCAATATTTCTTTTCCAGAAATTATTTCAAAACCCTTTTTCCTACATTCTAAATAGTAAAAGCCTCATTAAGTCTCTTCTTCTGACTTCTTTGATAACAAACAATTAATATACGGTCAAATTCAGAAACCTCCTGCTTTTGAAGAGCAGTTGTAAAAAAAACATTTGTCAAAAACAAAACAGATAATATTTAATATTCATACTTCAAAACTGTTCAAAAAGTAAAAAAGAAATTTCGCTTTTGGCTAGGACACGTCTTTGTGAACTTTCTACCAGATTGATTGTTTGAATAGATAGTTGTCCTATATTAATAGCCATTAGCCAATCACACAGTCAAGTAGTGTCACGTACCTATAAATGACATTATACGACTGTGATCGGCGAAGTTTTCAATAAACACATTTTTACAGAAGATCAAATCATAGAATCAAATCAACAAGCAAGAAACAAGTTTTATACCTACAATCAGTCATCGTACATCGTCGTCGTCAGTCTTGAAACATCAGATCAGCCTACGCAGAAAAGGTTTCCGGGGTGAAGCTCACCTCAACTTCAACCCACGCCGAGGGCTCGGGGTGCGAAAATGTCAGACTCACACCGACTAAAAACACCCCGGGCCTCTTTTACTACCTAAGCCAGAGTCACGGGTTCGCTCGCGACTCATCTCTGTCTGAGATAAACCTACCTAGCAATACAACCAACTACTTCGCTACTAATTGAACAAGGTTCCACTCACAAACGCTAACTTCGAACATCATAATAAACCTAGACCAACTCAAACCAATTAGCAAACAAACTTTAAAACAAAACGGACAAAATGGAGAAATGAAAATTTCCCTGTTTATTAATAGCTTTCGAATGAGGCTTAACCCTCAAAAAACTGGAATCGATCTCGAAACTTCCGAAAGCTAGTTAGGGATATTTGAATGTTTGTCGAATTTCGTGATACGGTGGAAAGTGGATGGAGATTGCTGCTGAAGTTCGGTTATCATTTTTGGGGTTTAGTGGTAAAAATAATCCTGAAAAAAACTGATTTAAGAGGACTTTTTTTGGGCACTTGATGCGTACATTTTAAAGACTTGTTTTTAAAAAGCGATAGATATTGTGAGAGGAAACACTACGTAAGTTTAAAAAAATTAACGTTTCGTCTTTTATATCAATCAAGTTAGCTGACACCCTGGATTAACACCAAGGCCTTTTATTTGACTGGGTCACAAGGGGATAATATTTTTCGCAGCACACAGCTAATGCATCCATAAATATACAATAGATGTTCCTTTACACGATAAAGTAATACAGCTAGTGTGACGGACTGATTCATCTATTGTATATTTATCAGCGATTAAAACAATGACGCATCAACGTTAATAATTTGTCTTTTAGACTCCTACGTTACTACCATTACCTATTATAACTCTCTCAAATTGCAATTTTCACCCAAAAATTACAAAAACCTCACCTCACCAGAAAATAAAAACACGAAAAATATAAAAAAGCCAGCAAATAAAAAAGGGCAACTAGTGATGTTACGCAAACAGGGCTGTGCAACATAAAACTTTATGTGGGGTCGTAAAGACCTGCTCGATCCGCGGTGATATCAACAGGTAAGCATTTTAGGGTTATTGCTGATTTTTTACTACAATGTTATGTAACTTAAGAAGTTAATGTACTGGGGGTAATGTGTGCGTGGGTTTTAACTTTGTGCTTATATTATGTTCTTTATACGTTCTCTGGAATGGCAGCCACAAAGTATAGTGGTATCTTTTTAATTAAAATGTCGATATGTTTTTGTTTACTTGCCCATCACTAGTCTCTTCTAAGTAGCTAGTTGGATATATTCATATTGTTTACTGCATTCCACTATGTACATTAGGTGGAAAATAAAATTATTGTCACAATTATGGACCCTGATGGGCACAGCAAGATAGTTAGAAGAAAGGAAGTTTAATAGCTTTGTTTTATAGTATACCTACTAGCTGTTGTTCGCAACTTCGATCGCGAAAAAAAAAGATAGTAGCCGATTCTCAGACCTACTGAATGCATATACAAAATTTGAAGACAATCGGTCCCGCCATTTCGGAGAAGTACGGTAACTAATATACTTGGAGACGTGGTTAATATCCTAATAGAAGCCTCCTTTTTCAACTACATTTCATCGATTAAGAAGTGATATTAAGGACCTAACAATTAGCCTTGTTTATAATTACGTCTACGTAATCAGAAAGCGGTGGCGGGATGAATTAAGCGTACACCGCGAGGACTAGTTCGAAGCGGCGCAAGATAGAAAATCGTAGAAGGACTTGGAGGAGGCCTTTCCCCATCAATGAGACACTAGATGCTAGAAAATTAAGAATAATAATTACATTTCAACCTATCAAGTTGCTTCTACACGACAGCCATTTGTTATTTTGTCTTTATCACGAATATTTTCAGACCTCTTCATTTGTTTGGACCCAACAATCTTACTTTGTATAAACACGAATACAAAGCAGTTAAGATCTGTATAGATACTTACTAAGAATGAATAAAAGTTAAGTGTGAGCTGCAAAGAGTACCGTAAAGGCTCTTACGTTCAGTCGCAGTAACCTGCCTAATGTCTGCCATACTTAAAGTAATACATTCTGTTTTAGATATGCCTATATTAAGGGAATAAAGGTTGATGAGAATTGTTTTAATAATAGGGATGATGACAGGGTGAGAAAAGTGAAAATCGAATTAGTCTGTCTGATAGATAATTAAAAAATTTTGTACACGTATACATATTGTTTAGCCTTAATCTAAATATTAAAAATTGACAAAATTAAGTTGCTTTAAAGTCTAAAAGAGGGGTTTGTGGCGTAATCTCTTCGCAAAATTGCAAAAGTAAGAAGTGACGTTGCGATGTCACCAATATTATTCATTGAACTACATATCTACATGATGAACACTAAAATTGTCATAATCCCTATTGTACTGCAGTCTACAATTGTAAGCCTTTCACAATGCGCCATTTATTTGTGTCAGTCTGTCACAGCCACCCTTTTTACCCGACTGCCAAGGAAGGGTTATGTTTTTCGCGCGTATCTTGTATGTATGTATGAGCATAATATTCTTTATTACCTCATTTCTTCGAAACGGCTTGATGGATTTCGACAATCAGGGCATCGTTGGATTCGTCTTAATTACCCAAGTGTTCTTAGATATGTGACGTCGAACAAAAACCAACATGGCGGCCGTGAGGCGCCGTAGATAGAAGTAAAAAAAAAAAAAAATATTTGCTACAATATGGGTATCAAATTAAAGAGCTCATCATGAGGATTCCAAAATGGTATATCACTGACATATAGAAAAAAAATACTTTGTGCAATTGTTTCTTTATTATCCAAACTAAATACTCGTTTATTATCTTGGTATTGGAAGTAGTTCTCTCGTGTCGCGGGTGAAATCTTGAGAAACACATAGCCGTATTATAACTAACTAAAAAGTGTTAAATAAAAATAAATAAATTAAAAAAATTAAAAAACCCGACTGCATAAAAAACACTTTAAATAAAAACTGAAAAGTAAAAAACAAGCTTAGTCTAAAAGTGTAGATAGCAATGCTATTACCACAAAAAATAATAATCTTATGCGAAACATAATTGAGTGTAACAGTCGGGGCCCATATTGAATGATTTTAGCCTAGTTTATTTAATGGGTCCCGACTGTTACACTCAATTATGTTTCGCATATGATTATTATTTTTTGTGGTAATAGCATTGCTATCTACACTTTTAGACTAAGCTTGTTTTTTACTTTTCAGTTTTTATTTAAAGTGTTTTTTATGCAGTCGGGTTTTTTAATTTTTTTAATTTATTTATTTTTAATGATTCTGGTTGACTCAATTTCGTCTCATTCAAACATGGAAGAGCTGTCCTCATTTAGCTTGTATGATTTAATCTTCATATACATGCATACATATTTGATTAACACATGTGATAGCCGACGCTTACAACTGACTACAAAAACCATATTCAGTAATATCAAGTAAAACCTTTTCTTTACAATTTCAAAACAAAGTCACAGCAAAGAACTTACATTTACAACGCTACTACTATGCCTAGTTTCTCCACTTAAAGTAAGTACTTCGTCAAAACTACAGTACTTGAGATTGAAGCAACAAAGATTGCCGAGGTCACCCTACCCACTCCACTCCGGAGTGCCCTTATCCTCCTCCCATCCGTTTATCACATCCCACATTTGCATTCCATTTCATTTGCCATCCCCCGGACACTTTTATACCTTTTTTACTGTCTTTTTATTTTTATTACATCGAGCCACTTTGTAAGGGTTGAATAGTTTTTTTTTAGGTTTACGAGTGGCCAGAAGTGTATTTAGATTTTCGGGGTTAGCTCCAGTATTTTATGTTTTAAGGGTTGATCTAAGTAATACGTTTAAGAGAGGGTGATTTGAATGAGAAATCTCGTTTGTTTTGACTACTCGGGTCAAATGTTACCGTTTTATTGCTGGCAAAGTAAATTAGATTACTGGTGCTGCATCTTTTACTTATTTTCTTATCGCTAGGTGTGGTCTTGGTGTCTTTTGGTGTAATGTATTTTGATTTATTCAGCAGTCTTTAATCCGGACTGTAATCATCCTATATGAATACAAGATTCACAATGGTAATAATCCTACCTCAAAAGCACATTACAGAGATATGACTATAAGAAGTAGTTTTATAGAGCTGCAAGAATCTTTTGGCATGTGGATGACATCAACATGAGGTCGCTGGTGTACATATTCGCAACAAAAATCAACTCAACTGTCTGTCAAAAGTACCTAATGGTTTTTCATATATGACGGTATTCGTTCCAATTTCAGCCACGTGCCAAAGTTCCTTGTAGCACTATTTAATAGAATACCAATAGTTTGAATAGGTATTAGTATTTACATGTCATATAGTACTTAACCCAAAATAATTTCTGCATTACCATCACAAACTTTAATTCTCAACACCCCATCCATTTCCATTCCCTAATTGTTTTAGGGAACCGCAAATTTTGTCGTTTGCACGTCAAACACGTCACACATGCTCCCGGTCTCGTCATTGACAAATATTACAAGAGTGACTTGCGGGAACACCCTCAGGGGTGCTACCATGTGATTCTGATCGAATAATATCAGTGTTGGGGAAAATTTGAAGGGCCTGTTGGTCTAGTGGTTAGTGACTCTGACTGCTATACCAGAGGTCGTGGGTTCGATCCCCACCCAGGACAAATGTTTGTGTGATGAGCACGATCATAACACAAGCTACTTAGTATGCCTAACTTAAGACTAGATGGCGTTGTGTAAATTTTGAGGAATATTTATTTATAAATTAAAATTTATAAAACGGGTTAAAGTGATATAATTATCTTAGTTACAAAATAAATAATTTAACTTCATTTAAAGAGTTCTTTTAATAACAGGTCATTCTAAAGCCTCTAAAATCCCTATAAAACATTACAAAATACTTGGAAACAAGACCACACTTACTCTCCCTTGGCAATCAGCGTTAATCCACAAACGTTAGCTCTTAATTCGTCCGTCTGTCTGTACGCCTCACCTACCGCTGCTTAATACAACACATCTGTATCCCGCTGAGCTTGTGAAATTCACTGCATGTTAAAGACTGGATACATGTGGACCTAGGTTAGCATGAGTTTATTCCTATTCGTGATAAAAAAAATGTATTGAATTGACATTCGATTTTAAATAAGGCACATACAATATGATCTTGCTAGGGCACAGCGATATAAAATCATTATTAAAATTGTAAAGTATTACACTTGTCTGTTCAAATTTATTTGATCGAAATCAATGTTAGCTCAGAAAAACAGATAAAACTGGTTTTGATGAATCTATATCTCATTTGAAAATAGTGATAGGATTAGAAATTATTGAAGATATTGATGTGAAATTATTAAATTTACAAATGTAGATGGAGCGCTGAACTATCTAACATATCGTAAGATTTAAACAAAATAATTAATTGATGTTTAAATTCTATAACATCTTAAATCGATTGAAAAGAAACAAGTTTACAATACGCAGAAGAAATAGGTTGACTACAAAAAAATCCGAAAAAGAAATTGTTTTAATAAAATCTTTTAAATTTTCTTTAGTATAAGTGTAGTCATACCTTAAATGCAAAAACACTTGGCTGAGGTCAATGCGGTTAACAGGTACACACGAGAATGAAACTAGCTCCTTAAGACAGTTTAATTTATTCTGGAGCAACGTTTAATTGCTGCACAATCATTATTTAGATATGTGTATTAAAGTTGTAAAATAATTGGAAATAATATTCTATCTTTTGGATGTTTGGACCCTGTTCAGCACCGATATTAGGTCCCCTTTTATATTATGTGTTTTAGGCGGATTTATAAAGCTACAAGGATCTTTTGGCACGTGGATAACGTTAACATGAGGGCGCGAGTGTGCATGTTCGCAACAAGAATAAACTTAATTGTCTGTCAAAAATGTCAGTTTCTGAAAAATGACAATATTCGTTTCGTTTTCGGCCACGTGCCAAAAGATCCTTGTAGGACTTTATCCTCCTGGACACTCACCTAGGCGGAAGAATAGTGTTAAATTGGAACCGTCGAGTAACGTCTCCTGCATTTGTTTAGGGTGTGGCAATGCATAGCAAATTCATCACGTACGGTTATTAGGTCTTCTAACACTTTTGAGGTATATTGTGATGCCCCTGATTGCCTTTTGCTTTTTCACGCTCAAACAGTTGAATTATTACAAAAGTTTGTACCTATAGAGATAACTGAGATCTTGGATTAACGCACTGCCGAATGCGTCAGACAAGCCAAAGAAATTGCACAATAAAAATACCTACTTTAATTGCGCAGTTTCTGTCACCCCCCCCCCCCCTTACCCCGTTGCACTCTATTACGTGATTCTAATCGATTTATTCGGAGGAATACTATCAGAATATCAGTCACCTACCGATGGCTATCAAAACTGCATGCTATATGCTGTGATACAAATCTATCTTGAGAATTCCCAATCCAGTTTTTACTGTTATTTATCTTAGTTGATATTATCACCCTTTATTCTTATTAATCTTTTATCTTAATCGTGTTATGTAAAAGTGAAGCTTCTAGAATGTTTCGATGACTCCTGTTAATGACTGATTAAAATGTTTTTGTGAATGTTATGAACTTAAACGTTTTAGTTCTTTTGTTAAGAATAAATTCAGAATAAAAAAAAAATATTTTAGACATTTACTACGATATTAATTTGTACGTTTTTGTGGTCTGATGTTCCAGCAAATATGCACTTGCTTTACTCGCTTGCTTTGCTAGCTTGTCAAGCTACTTGATACCGCTAGCAGTTTTAAAATATTTCATACATAGTCCACTTTTGATTAAAGGATAGAAACTGAATTTCATTTACTGCTTTCTTGTTTTAAAATACTCTAATCTCCAAGCCTACAAACCCTTCTAATACATCCGGATATAAAAGCCCACCCGGTTACTAAAACTACTAAATCAGTCGAAATGAGCTGTAAGCTAACCTTGTAGTGTGCACTGCACTTAAAATAATTTCAAGCGTCATTAAAACTAATACCCGGCTATAGAGACCGCCGCTTGTGTTCGGTGTTGCCAAATGTAAGATTTGGAATAGTGCGGTCGGTTTAAAAATAAAATTAGATTATCCTAAGTGTAAAGTAGAGTATAAATGTTAATTTAGGTGCTATATTTTCTGCATTTAATAAAAGTATTTAGCTATTCAAATTAAGGTTATTTTTATGTTTTTGTACAGAACAAGTAACTTGACTGCTATAAAATTTTAGACAAATAACATTTTTATTAAACAGTAACTAATTTCAGTGGTATAATTTATTCCAGATATTACTAAATCCTTTAAATTGATGCAGTAACCCTTAACTATGAAATTATTAATTGAGTTTTTCCATTTTTCTATCACTTTCATCCGCCAAATTCTATTAAGTATAGCAACACTGATCAACCCGTAAGTCAGCACGGTTCCATAAACAATGCTATTAGCGCGGGCGTTACGCGGCGGATTTTAAATTTGGAACGCGCGCCGCCATTCGTCATGTCGCCGCCGCGCCAGCGACACGCCGCGCTCCGACTTCGATTGTTACAGGAATGATAAGTCTTGATACTTGCGACAATATTATTGTTTAGAACTAATGTATTATTTTAGTTGATATTTTCTTTAGTATAAAACCCATTGTAATATTCAAATTGCTTAATATGGACAAAAATAGAGCTTTAGAAATGAAAATATTTTCCTATTTGAAAACATATATCTAAGATATAAGCAGTATATTTGTACTAAATTAATACAATGTCACATCTTTATCAATTTCTTGCATTCAAATAAATTAAAGAAAAAGCTTTAAAAAGCTGTTTAAATGATTAAACATTTTCAGTTCGAATCATACACAACAACCATACACATAGGTATTATACAAGTTGAATCATCTCGTGGCCGATTAGATTTATCTATATTTTTTTCACGAATTAAGGCGTGTAATACCTATTCCACAAAAGTAAATATGTACATGAGTAACAATCACGGATAACAATAACGTGATCGGCAATAGGCAATAAATAAAGATTATCCACTAGAAAATCAGTTGAATTTTATTATAGTAATCTTTTGTCATGAATAACCACAAATCAAAGTGATAATAAGTGTAATAGATCCGCTTTTATTACCAATAGCTTTGTGTTAATCATTTGCTTTATTATGACTTAACAAATAAAAACATAATAGTAATAATATACTTACTAGCTGTTGCCCGCGACTTTGCCCGTGCGAATATCGATTATAGCTGAAAAATCATTATCTGACGAAGTCGGTTAAAAATTAGCCTTTACTTATAAAAGGGCATGCCAAATTTCATCAAAATTGATCCAGCTGTTTTATCTTGAAAGGGTAACAAACATCCATCCATGCCTAAAAACTTTCACGTTTATAATATTATTAGGAATAGTTATGTAATAAATCGTGATTACACTAAACAATGATATATTTTCAAAAACCACAGTCGCTAATATTGATCATATGGAATAATAATTGAAAACAAATAAATTACTTTTTATCATTTGCCACTGACTAAGCAAATACTTTTAATTGATGGAATCCGGGCCTTTTAGCCTAAGATACGAATCAAACATGGTATTGCTTTATAATTACAAGATAATTTATGTTTTTGTGTAAACACTTACTTGACGTAATTTCCACAAAAATATTCGAGGCATAACTTCCAAAATTATGCCTAACTGTAGTATTTTAAGACTGATGCAATATTTGTCAATTTAAAATCATTAGAGACGTAATAAAGACCGACGTAAAATAAACCGACGGGCATGTATGAAGCGATTGATGAGTATGGATGAAGCTAAAGTGGTATGCCAGGATCGTAGCAAATGGAAAGATGTGATCTCTGCCTACCCCCAAGGGAAAGAGGCGTGACGTTTATGTATGTATGTACGTAATAAAGAACTAATTCCACAATTATATGACTTACACAATAAATAATTCCTAAATAACACAACTTTATTGTTTCGGAAGGCACATTAATATGTGGGTCCTACGCCTGATCTCTCTCAGGTCGTGTAGAATTGCCATCCCATCGGGCTATGAGAGTAAAGGAACAGAGAGTGCACCTGTGTTTGCGCACACGCATGTGCACTGTATTACGTCCCGCGTAGCAGGCTGGTGTCATAGTAACATCAGACGCCGTGGCCGACATCGGTCCAGACATTATTATTATATTGTTATTATTATATTATTGACTAGCATTCTTCTTCGATCTTATAATAGTAATAAAGCCTTATTCGACTATCTTGAATGAAAGTAGTGTTCGACTTTGTTAATTTTTCCGATGCACGATAGGATATTGTATAATATGCTATTCATATAAGTATGCTTGTATTGTGTTATTCTTGTTGGAAATCCAAATAAATAAATAAAATAAAAACCAAGTATCAAAACCATTTACCCGCAGTACACTCGTGACTAATGACGTCAAGTGTCCCGCGCAGCGATCGCAAAAGCAAATGACTCGCGATGAATTTAAAATTGTAACTTTGCTAACGAGGAAGGCGGCGTGTTGCGGATGTATGAGTTATTGTCGCCCTGTCGCCCGGCAAACAACAATTATCCGGTTGAAATCCTTTCCTGTGTTAACAACCCTTAATGTAAAAAGCTAAGTTGAAAATGCGAGGGGTCGGTGACAAATGTTTTGCATTACACAAATCAATGTTCTTGTAAGTAAATCTCGAATTTTCTTGACAAAATCAAAAGTCATTTATTTAAAATTTTCCGCTTCCTATGCTATTGCTACGGGAAAAGAAACGGTGCAACAAACTCCCCAGCAGCACGATATCTTTCAAATTAGAATATTCTAAGATTTAATTTAAATAGGAATCGTGCCAGATAAATAAATATTTGTAGATAAAGTATTAACATCTTGTAAGCGAGCTAGAGTTGGACCTATAAGTCGACTTCTAAGATAAAATGGACACTAGCATTGATAACCACACATGAAAACTGATTATTTTTTTTAATACTCCGGCATCAACACATAGTATAAAACAAAGTCACTTGCCGCTGTCTATCTGTCCCTAGGTATACTTGGATCTTTAAAACTACGTCGCTTATTGGAAATTATAAAAAATGGATATACTTTAGTGTTCGCTGTAGAAGCATCGAACCTGTTATCACAAAATTTCACAAAAGAAATTATGAAATCACTGACGACACGAAATTATCATAATATCTACCTATTAGTCCTAATAATTACAAGAAGAAGGTTCAAAATCCAAAGGTCCTTGAAACCTTTCAAAATACACGTGTATTTTTCAACCGGATTTACAGATCAGATCAAACGACCGATATTGATTATTTTGTTCACACTATCTATTGTTATATTGTTTTAAGTGAGGTACTTAAAAGAAGATAAAGATAACACGTATGTAGATCTCAAAACAATGATAATACTATCCAAAAAGTCCAAATTTTAATTGACTAACTCATAGTAAGCCTACTGCCTGCCTACCTCTTGCTAAACGCTTACCCCAACGCTTCGTATTTCTTATTGAATTATTATTTCATTATTTTTATCTTTAAAAGAGAAATTATTTTTTTTATTTCCTTACTGTAACGTGACTATTCCGCCGAAAAACAAACTGATATCTTTGAGATCTTAACTGTTGAAAATCTCATAACATCGTCTAGTGAAAAAGTTCCTTACTTCCATAGCAATGATTCACTAACACTAATTCCAAACTAACAAACACCTCACCGCACATTTCCCGCCAACTTAGCGGCCATCTTACAGAACAGACGCCATCGCGGTCGTGCGCAGGCGCAGATAAAAATACCCGCGCACAGTGGCGACGCGGGTGGCCGTCAAAAAGATCAATTACTGTCTATTAACACGACGTACAGGAAGCACTAGTGTATACAATGGTGATGGGAAATTCTGTCGTCGTCTTTTAAGATTTTTAGATCCGCTTTTATCACTAACTGGCGACCTTCCCCATATAATATGCACGGGTGAAATACTGATACGGGGATATAAACTGTATAAACCTTTGTTTGCTCGGATAGCCGAGTGGTATAGGTCATCACGCCCATTACCACTATACGCGCGCGTCGCTGGTTTGAGCCCCGCGTAGAACAAGAATTTGTGAGATCCACAAAGGCTTGTTCTGAGTCTAGGTGTCTCTGTGCATGTCAATTGAATGTCTGAAATCTCCCGCGATACAGCGAAATTCCATAGTGCGGGTACGTAAAAGAAAAAGAAATCCCTTGTAATATTCAGATCATTATGATTTCCCTTTATACTATGAGGTACCAACCTACTAAAGAATTATAATCCAACTTAATCTCACTTACAGTTACTTTACTCATTGATTATGCGATCTGTAATTAAGTTTTAAATCGGTTAATTACTAAAGAAAAACGACAAAAGAATTCGTTTCAAAGCCAGAGCACTTTTTGTTCATGTGCTCTATATACCTACCATATTCAAAGAGACCATAGCACTAATTAATCTTAATTGCGCTGTTACGACCAGATTACAATGACCTCTACATGATCAATCTTTTTCAAAGACAATAATGAACGTTGAGGACCAATCCGAGATGGTTGTTTTCGTGTCATGCATTGACTCAGTGAAGCCACGATACAAAATTTTCCAGAAAGATGATTTGATACAATTATTTATGGTCCAAAAGTTCCAGTCATGTTGTCAGTAATTATGACACAACGAAGCTGTGATAGCCTAGTGGTAAGACCGTAGGACTGCCAAGTCTAAGGTCTCGAGTTCGATCCCCACAGTGCGCACCGACTTTTCGAATGTTGTTTGCGTTTTAGAAATGAATATATAGCTCAGAAGGTACGTGAAAATGTGCGTCCTACGCCTGATCTCTCTCCGGTCGTGTCGGATTGCCGTCCCATCGAGCTATGAGACTAAAGTAATAGAGAGTGCATCTATGTTTGCGCACACAACCTTGTGCACTGTAAAATATCCTGTGTAGCTAGTTGGTGTCATAGTAACACAATCCACCGTGGCCGAAATCGATTTCTTCAGTTGTGCCTTTCTTTCAGTGAACCTTCTGTATATTATGTTTCGTATCCCAAATCTGACATCGGCATGTTAATGACACTCATTGCCCGCCAATCAGTTTAGCGTCTGCCATTTGCTGTTCACATTATATGATGTGTCATGCTAAACGGACGCCATGTTGGCACGTGTCTTAAAACAGGCACGGATTGTCCAATCAGACGCCATAATTACTGATTTGTAATGAAAAAGGTATGACCTGAAAAAAAAAATTAAAAATTCTGTGGAGTTGGATTTTTGCTTTAAAAAAAGGAAAAGAAAAAAATATATGGCTTCCATTTGTGATTCCGGAAAACTCGCGAATAGTGCTCTATTTTTTGACTCGTGGATGAAATTAACGTTCGTACATTCGCAACAAGAATCAACTCGACTGTCTGTCAAAAGTAATAGATTTTCATGTCATGATGACATTAGTTCCGATTTTGGTCACGTGCCAAAAGATCCTTGTAGCACCATACGTAAGTATCCTGGAATCATCTATAGAGGCAATGATTTGGTTTTCCACCTGTAATTTATTATTATTTTTATACTACCTCGGAACGCAGCAGAAGTTCAAAAGCATAATAAATAATAATAATATTTTCCACCCGATCAATCATCACTGTCATCATTAAAAGTACTTAATGGATTTTCCCAAAAGAAAATTGCTTTATTATCATAATAACATTAAGTAACATAAACAGTCAGTCCAGTTTTAGAACAATTTTAGTTTGATTGATCGTTTTACATCAATCTTATCGAAATCAATGGAGATCGGTTGATAATCAATAATATCACAGATTAGAAACGGCTAAGACATTAATTGATGCAATATTAGTACGAAATCAGATATATTTAAAAGATAAGGCGTGTTATTATATTTTTATTATTGTTTTTTGAAACCTTTCATTCAACTACAAGCAGCGCTGGCTCCCAATGTTGTAAAAAAGTAAATTATTGAAACTGAACACATAAAAATTTAACAGAATGTCCCATCCAGTAGAAATGAATGAAAGAAATCTACGTTACGTTGTCAAAAGTTATTTTTGTAACAAAAATTAGCCAGAAATCAGGTATTTTCCGACATGGTCTTGACCAATTCAATAAGTCTATTTTTGACTATGTTTTTATCTGCTTTAGGTGACACCAGAATATCTCAGGTCAAATAACTATAATTTATTATATTGCCAACGCATATTCTTCTAAGTTAAAACTAATATAAAATAGAACTATCAAAGAAACATTTAAGGCTTTGATCACCAAATCTGCAGCAATTAAACAACGATATTCTAACTCTAAGCCATTACGCATAACGGCTAAAGGTTACTAACAGATAAAAACGCTAAATTAATATTTACCGTCGCTAAAGTGCCGGAATTCATCATGAGTAATGATATCTGTGCGTGTTAAACTGATGTATAGGAAGTGATCTTATTTTACACTTCATTGGTACAGTATGGTAGCCTAGCCGTCCTTTGCATGGATTTGTATGCACGAGGTGCTGGTTCGATCCCCAGCGTAAGCGAGTATCAATGTTATTTTCTTCACCTATTGATTTATGTACCTATATACGATCGTATATGCGGCCGTAGTTTCTAAGCTGAACGACGATATGTGTTGACAATTTGGATTTCGACAAAATTCTAATTAGCCCGCCAGATAGATTTTTAAAACACATTGGATAGGTACTTATTCTTTTGTCAAATCATTAAAAAATACGAAAATATAACGCATCAAAGTGCATCGTATGAAAGTGGGGTACAGTAACGACACTTGTCAGTAAAAAAGTATACTGAGACGTGACGTCACACGAAAATAAAAAAGTACGAGTCCAATGTTGTCCTTTCATGGAATTTAACATGATACATAATAACTTCCTGAATAAATAAAATTTATCAATTCGAAATGCTATCTGTAATCTGTCTACCGATTTATTGTTAACTGCACTTACTTGAATCAAAAATCAATCATGATGTAATCAGTAAAACGTTTTAAGAATGATTTTAATAATGGCTTATTAAACAATCATGAACATTAATGAAAAAAGATCCATCAAATTCAAAAGTATTAAATAATCTGAAACAAAGCGTTCAGATAAACGTGAATCAAAAAAGAAAAAAATGTAGATATTTCTTGTTTTAAAAAGAAAATGATAAAATAAGAAAACTTTTTTACCTGAATAAATGCCAACAAAAGTTGAACACAAAATTTCTAACCAGATAAGAAAAACTAATCACATCATCAAAAACTTTGATGAACATAAACCTTATTTTAATAAGAATAAAAAACTACGTTAATTTGTGATGTCTGTAATGATTGTGCCACGAGGCATATAATTATGTCGGCATTAATGCAACAGTCTCGCTAAATGATAAGCTATCAAACAATAGCTAAAAAACCATTAGTCATTGTGATTCGGAAGAAAATACCACAGGAATAGACGAAATGAAGGTCTTGGACTATTACCGGGAGTAACAATACAAGGAAAAACTCAAAATTCCAAGGAATTTCCAAATGTATTTTTTGATTTTATCAAAGCATTCGATTGCATGGATAGCTGATATGAATAGGTCACCACGCCAACAAACGTGGCATGCTGGAGTTTGATCAACGCGTAGCAAACATCGGTGAGTCCTAAAAATATTTGGACCAATGTTGTATTTATTTAAATTTTCGTCTAAGTTTAGTACTTTCTAGTCGTAAATAACTTAAATCTCAATCAGACACACCCATTCTTCGTCTACTAAATGGGTAAGAATTCTAAGAAGAGCCCGATTAACAAACCTATTAATATATTACGTATTGTCCATACTTTGAATGTCCACGATCAAATCGTCACGCAGGCGACAAATACGACAGTCTTCATAGATAAAGTGGTCTCGTTAGCTAATTCTTAATGACTAAAGCAATTTGCGAGGTGATTCTCGTCACGTCGTCTAGCATCTACGTGACAAATCTCTTTAACAAAACGAATTATTCTAATCTAAAATAGAACAAGAAAATTATATAATAATCTGCCACTAACGAATTGTGACGTCACGATTATGCGTTACTAACGAATAACGGATGATATCTGTTGATAAAGATTCGTCGTTAGCAGCTAATCGGTTTATTCCATTATCAATAGTAAAAATCTTAGGGATTACATGAAAATCTAACACCAAATTAATGTAATCCTTTCAAGATTATGTTGTACTTATCGGTTAATAGTTGCCTTCTTGTATATTTCGACTTAGAATATCCAACTATTCAGAATCATAATTGTTTTTATGACTGACAGCAGCCGTGAATCCTCGCCCATTGTCAGATTCATCTTTAATTTTACTCCAATTTAGTTCTACATCATTTTTGCAACATTTTATAGCCGAGTGGTCACCATGCGAATTACCACTGTACGCGACGTCGCGGGATTGATCCCCGCGTAGGACAAGAATTTGTGTGATCTATAAAGGCTTGCTCAGAGTCTGGGTGTCTTTGTGCATGTGAATTTAATGACTGTAAAAACCACTGCGATACAAGGATTAAATACCTCAGTGCGGTAGTCGTAAAAACTGCAAACTAGCTTCTCAGAGATAGCGATACAAAAGAAATTGCAAATGATCGTCACGCCTTTCATAATATTAATTGTAAAAACCTAATAAATTTGCAGACAGAGGCGGTATATTTCATAAATCAGATTATCACATAGATAAGTTGTATTAATACTAATGTTAATTACAAATGATTTCCTGATAAATCTTTGATGTTATCTAACCATCAATAGAGTGGTGTTGATGTAAAAACAATCTTGATATTAATTTATGACGTTGGACGTATAACGACGCAGAATAGTAATTATTACATACGAAAAGAAAACAAAATGTGTGTAATTTTGTCCAACAACAGCATATATTGGTATTTTTGTTTAAAGATTCTGTTAATGATGTCATCTGTACAATTTCTCCTTCTCATTTTTTTTCAATAAATGGCATTTGAGGTATAATTAATTATTTTCTGTCTCAGTTTTCTCTTCGCTACATTACGGTTGTTTTTAGCATCTTTCAGCTAAAGCTGATAGACGTTTTTTTGCATGCTTGACCTATCTGATATCCGCAACACAAAGGCAAAAGACGTTCCTCATTATTTCACACAATTTCCCTTAAGTAGGTAGGTACCACCTCAACCAGGGTCACGCAGAGTATGCGTGAGCGATCCCGTGACTCTGGCTTAGGTACTAGAAGGGGATCGGGGTGATTTTAGTCGGAGGGAGTCACATTTCCCCACAACGTGCCCTCGGCGTGGGTTGAAGTCATTAGCGTTTCTCCCCGAAAAAAACAAAAAAAGAGATAAGTACCACACCTATCAGCTGAATTTAAAAATTATCAAAAAAATCGCTGAACCTAGCAACCATACAATTTACATTTTTGATAAATACCATTAGCCTCTTTATAATCGGTGACTGTCAAGATCATGCCCTTCTCTTCAAATTTTATCGGTGATGGCCAAAAATGTAACCGTATTATCGGTCGGAGTATTGCCACTAGCGTTTTTATTATCTCTACGATTTTGCTTATTGATATTTCTTTTAACTGTTTACTAACTGTCTTTATCATTAGCGAACTAATTCATTTTAACTGTCTTTTAGTTTTTGGCTTGCTTTTTCTTTGAAATGCTTACCGTTTATTACATTTTCATATTCAGCGAGTTCAATTACGTCATTTATTTACATGCTTAGAACTGTGCAATGCTGTCTACATTCCGGTTTCTTACATAATAAGTGCGACAAAGTCATTTTAGATAAGAACCTCGTATCGGTATTGAAAAACTGATGCATTTAATTGTGATTATTCAATAACATTTTTAGGAATTAGATAATTACTCGAGCTATGAAAAATTTTACGTGTAAATAAAAGCTACTTTCTGTAATGTTTACTTAATGTATCATTATGTCGTCGTAGCCTTGCGGTTTTACGTACGGATTTGAATGCACGAGGTGCAGGTTCGATCCTCAATGCAAGCAAGTACCATTGTGGCTTTTTCAAAGTTATATGTTCTCTCTTAATTATTCTAAGACACTACTGACAAACGATGAAGGAAAACATCGTGAGGAAAGCTAGGTTAAAAATATTGGAATGTAAAATCGCCTATCCGCTGTGAGCTAGCGTAGTATTTAATGCCTAAAACCTTCCTTAATATGGGAAGAGGCCTGTGCCCAGTAGTGGGACGTATTATGTAACTTATCGAAATGTTCACTCAGGGCTCACGAAATAAACTAGTAGAAGTTTTCTATTTTATAATTAACGCACTTGTCTTTTTTGTTTCCACACACTGTTACCTTGGTTTCTTTCTAATGCATTTGTCTTTTCGCAGGTGTGCTAAAAGAAATTTCTCTAAGAAAAAAGCAGAACCTTTGTACTCTAATAATATAATGTTGTGCCCTTTTCCATTGTTATGTGTGCACATAAATTGTTAATAATAAATCAAGGAGAGTGGAGATTCCTGTAAACAGTACACTGTAGGATATTTTATGCTAGTAATTGCAATATAAAAGCCCAATTAAGGGAGGTATTATTTTAGATATTAATTATACGAATATTTATTTTGATTATGCTAATAATCTGACTGTTTGGACAATTCAGAATTTATGTGATGAGACATCAGACAGGAATTAAGGATATTTCAAGTAAAGGTATTTACGACATACAACACAATATTTGGTATATTGGTATGATTAAATGCCTAATTATTTTTTTACTCGTTTAACTAATTTCAATCTTATCTCCAATAACTAAGGTTGACTTTAATATCCTCATTCTCCTTTTCGTACAGTAACAGCGTATTTACCAATAATTGTTATCAGCAACTGTTATATTAGGATCGTCATTGGATTAAATGATTATTGTCATCTGAGCGTAAAACGGAATCCGTATTAACTCCATACCATTTCATGCATCATTAGACAGATAACACGAAAATACATCAATAATGATTTAATCTACTATTTCTAGTAACGTGGAAGTCATGAAATAACATGCCAATCCTATAAAAAATATAATCAAGCAATAATCGCTTTTATACCAATAAACTTAGGAACGTTTTTGCCGTGGCAATGTTCAACAGGGAATTTAATACCTGATTGTACAGTCGGCAACGAAAGTTGATTAAAAACCCTTGTTTGCTGATTGTACCTTAATCCTCTTATCTATCAACAGGCAATAGATAATTACATTACTAATTATAAGGCATAACCCAAAAAAACATTTCCTTACCGTCAATTAAATAATAAATAAAACAAATAATATAATTTCCTTTTCAGGTAGTTTGAGGAGACTAAGAAAATTTTATGAAAATCCGTACAAAAAAATTCAAGATTATTTAGAAGTATGTAACAAATGTGAATTAAAACCTGCCTCTTTGATGTCCATTTAAAGGCTTAGGTAGTATTCAATGCCGTTTAATACAGAAGATACATCTATACTTATATTATAAACGTGAAAGTTTGTAAGTATGGATGTTTGTTACTCTTTCACGCTCAAATGGCTAAATCAATTTTGATGAAATTTGGTATGAAGTTAACTGGCGCCGTGGAATAACACATAGGCTACTTTTTAACCGGCTGCGTCAGAGAGGGGTTATGCTTTTGCCACTAAATCTGATATTTGCGCGAGCGAAGTCGCGGGCAACAGCTAGTATCTCATATGACTATACAAGAACCGTTGACATTGATTGATGCTGTATAGTTAAATAATAATAATAATAATAGTTTTTATATTTGTCATAACGTCTGTGAATATTCTAGGAAGTTCCCCTGTTCAAATGTCAAGGGCACTGTGTGATATCTATCGATAATTTAAAACATAAGTATGGACATTACTCATAAGCTTTTCTTGGTAATTTGACAGCGTTATGGGAAATGTGTTGAAAATTCAATCACAGATATAATTTGATATTACGACGTGTGATAGAAACTATACTACTAACTACATTTAAAACTAAATATACATTAATACCACATTTGATTTTCCAAGATGTGATATTACCTACCAGTATGTCAAATATCATTTCCTATAAGTACTAATATAATTGGAACTTTCCCCTTTTCTTCCGAAACAAATTTTAGTTTAACCTTTTTGCATATCAGCGATTCTTTGTCACAGATATACACACAAGTAGGTATTGTATAGTAATTTCTTCAAAGCTTGTCAAGTGCCCATTAAGCACTAAAGATACATCATCCAAAGAGAATGCGACGTTTTTCAAAAAGCAACGTTCCGTTCCCGCCCTCATTCGTGATTGGCCGATACCCGAGTACGTGTTGATGCGCCCGCGCAGATAAAGTTACCGTTTGTAACATAACGAGCTATTTCTTTGTACGGACTTACGAGACCTCATGAGATTTTGTTTTGTGTTGAATAAAAACAAATGTATAAAGTACTAAGTCAGATTTAATTTTTAATGGTTATAATAATAGTTAAAGCTAGATATAAATAGCATCGTAAAACGGGGTGAATAGAGACATTTTCGGGGTGAATGGAAACACAGTTTTTCATGTGCAAATTTAACGAGATAAAATTGTTATTTCAAGATTCTTAATTGTGTGATAAAACACAAGTAGACAGAGTTCATGTAAACAAACTTATGGCGTTACTATTATTTTTCTATTCACCCCTTAAATCTCTCACCCCGCTTCACTGTATTGTTTTATTGCCTATCTCTACGCACTAGTCTTAGGTATATCCTATCACTTGGAGTAAGTAACAGCCTCATTGCAGTGTAGTCAATTGTTTTCACAGTATTCTCAGTTGGCTCCACTCGGTACTTCGAAAGAAGTTTCGCTATGCATATCCCGAATTGTAATAGGGCGTATCGTGAACCTGAAAACAAAAACAGGTAAACGTTTTAATTATGTTCTACAGAAAAGACTTGTATTGGGGAACAGATTAATATTTTTTTCGGGCTACTTATAACTCATTAAATTTTTAGATGTATTACTAGCTGTTGCCCGCGACTTCGTTCGTCAAAAAACTACAAAAAGAATTCAGGGATAAAAAATAGATAGTAGCCGATTCACAGACCTACTTAATACATATAAATTTAAAGAGAATCGGTCTAGCCGTTTCGAAGGAGTACGGTAACTAACATTGTGGCAAAGAAATTTTAAAACAAGATTTAGTTACATACAGAAGACAAAAACTTAATAAAAAAAAAATACAAATCAACTTACCAAGACAGCTCCTTGGTCCCGCTCCAAAAGACACCAAAGCACAGGGATGCCTTTGTCTAACATTCTCCGGCGAAAACCTTTCCGGTTCAAACTTCTCTGGCTCCGGATAATACTTCTCATCATGCTGAATAGCATAAGGAGAAACTACTACTATCGTGTCTTTCGGAATCACCAAATCCATTCCTTCAATTTTAACATCCGTACGTACATTTCTAGTAATAGAATTCGTTAGAGGATGCATCCGTATAGTCTCATCGAACACCATCTGTAGGTACTTCATTTCTTTAAAAGCATCGTAGGTTAATTTCCCATCGTATTTTTCAAGGATTTCATCAATTTCTGCTATTAATTTGTCTTGTGCTTCAGGGTTTTTCGCTAAGTGATACAATGCATAAGTCGTTAATAAAGAATTATTTCCATAGCCAGCGAAATAAAATATGAAGACCTGACCGATTAGCATATCCTCTGTTATATCCATCAAGGTATCCTCACCTTCCTTAGCAACTTTACTGTCTTTCCTCAACTCTGCTATGACATCTATTAGATTATTCTTTTGATTTAAAGAATCGTCTTTTACATTAGCGACACCAGTCCGCACAACTTGTTTACAAAAGTTCCGGACACTTTTTGGAAACGCTGATAAATTCCACTTTGCCAATGTACCCGGGAACAACAATTCTATTTCGATGAAATAGGTTGGAGTTTGAATTTGAGCGTCCATGAAATCACACAGAGGGTTGTCATCATCATAAGCTCTAACATCCATACCACAAGTCGCAATCATGATTGAATCCACGGCGTACTTCCGAAATACAGGTAACACGTCGAATTCTGGCTTCTTCATAGTCTTTTCTTCTAAATAATCCATGAACTTGTCAGCACGATCAACAAATAGGTCGAAGTTGTTTCTAAACTTGCGAGAAGTGAAGATCGAAGTCACATGCTTCCTGACTGTCTTCGACACATCGTAAGTGGCATGGAAAAGATTGTCCCCCAAAGCTTCCTTACTGTAGTACAAACCTCGGTCCGGCAACAACTCAAAATCTTTTATCAACACTTGTTTCACTATGTCCAAATCTCGAACGAGCAATGTAGGAGATATCATTCTGAACAGACCAACAACTTTCTCGTCTTTATATTCCTTATAAAGATCATCGTAGAGTACACCAACATGCTTTCTTCTCATAAACACATCTAAGAAATTTCCGAACAGTGGCATCGGCTTCGGTCCTTTCACATTTTTGTCCTTCCAGAAACTGAATGTTTTGGTGCAATAATAATAACACAGACTGCACACGATTATAAGGAGCGGTATTAAAATAGGCATGTTCGCGGTTATTGCCTTCGCGTTGACTGATTTTCTATTAATGAAGTATTAATCGATCAACTTTATATATATGTTATGAATAAGTACCTACGATACGCCGGTGCACTGATAACGAAAACAATCGATAGCTATTTATGTTTCTGCGTTTGGTTTTGTCAAGTCGAGATGTGTGTTGTGGATCTTGAATGAGTGAACAAGACGCTATTCATCCCAGAATCTATAGTACTACGTGACCTTATTAAGATCCAAGTTGTGTGCGAAATGTTTTTGTTTAGATTTTAGATAGTTTATCATGTTTTCCCCCAAAGCAAAAATAATAACATACAATTTAATCTTGATGACGTAGGTAGTAGCTATTTGGAAGAAGTTCCATTCATTAATTCCGCTTATGACTATCGTCTTATCTCATCTATCTAAATGGATGATTTTAATCTAAGTGTAATGTACAAAATTCATCAAATGCACACATTTTTTAATTTGTTATTAATATTCCACGGAATTAATCACTTAACTATAACAGACCTTATATTTCTCACAACCATTTATTTTACCATAAAATTTACTCAAAGGTATGTTATTTCCAGGCAAAATTACAAAATCTGTAACCGAACAGCCTGTGTGCCGCTATATGATATACAATCACACTACATTCAAATGCAAAGAGACCCTAAATCGTAACAGGATAAGCAAAACGAATCAACTCTAATTACCTACGACTCAACATCTAGGTATATTCCTTAAATTACAATCGAATCAAAACGCCGAAAAAACTGTATCAAATTGGATGTTCCAAAGATACCGGTATCATTACTGAGAGTCTAAACGTCAGAAGACGGTCGGTATATCTAATTAGAACGATGATTTATGATGGACCAAGTGGCAGCAATTATTGTGGGCCGATTAACAATAGGGTGATGGAGACAAGCGAATATTGACGGTATGGTTTCGGTGATGTTTTTCAAGGATATAGAGGATTTTACTGGTATTTTAGCTTTTACAGTTGTTGATTGTTGCTGTGTAAGGTATTGTAAATATAGAAATACTAGCTGTTGCCCGCGACTTCGTTCGCGAAAACAAAAAAAAATGGAATAAAAAATAGATGTTGGCCGATTCTCACAGATACCGGATAAGCCGTTTCGGAGGAGTATGGCAAGGAAAACTGTGACATGAGAATTTTATATATTAGATTAAAATCGATTATAACTATCAAAACATAGAACACCTTAGAGCAAAAGAGAAATAATTCATTATGAAAAGTTCGTAAATGAATAGTTATTTTAGGTTTTGTGAACTTCAGTTATGTCACGTATGCAAAAAGTAGACGCGCCACATTAAACCATTGAACTAATTAGTTTTTAACGATTCAATGTCATAACAGAAGGTTTTATAATTACTACTGGGTCACTTATCTATTACGTGAGCAAATCAGAATAGGTAACAATAGTAAACAATGGAATATTGTGTCCCACTGCTGAGCAAAGGCCTCCCCCAAGTCCTTCCACGTTTTTCTGTCTTTATCCTCGAACCTGTACTCGTGGTATACCTACATACGTTCATATAATCCCGCCACCGCTTTTCGGTATAAAAGGATAGGAAAAAAATGAATATTAAGAAAGGAAAAATAAATGGAATTTGTTACACCGACCTGTGCCTTACAAGAACACTTTAATATTTTGATAATGATAAGGAATTATACATTGGTGACCTCCTGTATTCTTTCTATTAATGTTATAAACGAGATAGTTGTACTATTTCACACTCAAAAGCCTGAAAGAGTTTGATGAAATGTGGTAAAGGAATTAACTGACGTCCTGGATTAACACAGACTACTTTTTAACCGAATGCGTCAGATAGGTTAATGTTCTTGCATCTATAACCGACATTCACGGGCGAAGTCGCAGGCAAAAGGTAGTCAGACATAAAACGTTGGTCACCCTACATAAGGAGCGTTTTTAAAACATGTTATTCTCAGCCCCATATGCCACAGAGCTGCTACCTCGTAGCTATAAACGCCACTCGGGCCCATCATTATCGACTAAGCAGAACTCTCTTCTGTTTTTGCTTTGTTTATTAGTAAAAAATACAAAACAGGGCATAATTGTAAGCATGTTTCTTTTGTTTTTAAATTGCTCCCGCACTAAGGAATTGAATGTTTGTGTCGCGAGGAGATTTTTAACACATTAAATTCAAACGCATAAAGACACCTAGACTGAGAACTAGCATTTGTAGTTCGCTTGTTTTTTTGTGCTACGCGAGAATCGAACCTGTGACCCGTCGTTCCCAGTAGTAAATGACGTGGTGACACAGACACAGAACAAATGATCGTGTGCTCATCATACGAATATTTGTCCTGGGTGGGAATTGAACCCACGACCTCTAGTATAGAAGTCAGGGCCACTAACCACTAGACCAGCAGGCCAGTCAATGGAGGTGGATGGAGGTAGATGTCTATTGAAAGGACGTGTTAAATGTATTTCCATCACTAACTAACATTAATATCATTATTATTGTCCAAAATATTACTCAACGCATAAATAACAGGTCCCAATTTCCTTATACCCTTATAATGTCTGCACAAAATACACGGCTTTCATCGAACGCGATAATATATTGCGAATACTGTTGTTATTTAGAAATCTCGTATTCACAACAATGCTCTTGCCCGCGGTAAACGCTATTGTTACGCTTTATCGATGTGCGCATAACATTTAAACTTTGGATGTGCGTTACACCGATTTGAACGTCGTTAATGTAGAGATTGAGTTAAAGCCGTTAACGTTTTCTGGAGACAATGTCTGTGATTAAGTAATGAAGTACGAGTATGCTAACGTAGACGGACAAAATGGACAAAACAAAGGAAAAAAATATTTGATTTTTGCAATTAAACGTGTCTTAAATATTGGCAGCGTTTCATTTATTGTCAATTCGTGGTTCAAAACCCCATTAATAAATATTTCCTTCTGAGTATGTGGTTTCCTTTTTTGACAATTATAGTATGTAGATTTATTTTGTTACAAATTGTAATTTACAACGTGTCAATCATTTTTTGTTATAATCCAAAAATCAACTCAATTAAAAACAACACATTCGCAAATCATCTACAAAAACAAATGGCATTGCAAAATAATCTCAAAAAAATCACATACATAAATCTCTTATCATTTAACCACAAATTACAAGACAGTGTAACAAATGAGCATATTAAGCGTTCCCACAACGCAGCGACAGGGGACGTCCGCTCTCGCGCGCTGCCGCGGGGCGAATGACGTTTTTGTCTTTTTTCCGCGCGGGTAGTCGGACAAGCGGCCAAGAATGTGACCGTGTGTAGTGCGATATGAAACGCCGCCGGGTGTAAAGACACTCGTTTTTTGTGTATGGAGCGAATAAATTGCTGCTCTTAATCTCTCCGTGAGATGGTCAATGACTATAGCCCTTGGTCATGTTGGATGTACTTTCAAAGTGCAATATCAAGTCTGCTTTGAATTTCGCGATCATATTTTATTATGTGGAGAATATTTTACATACGTAAGTAGGTGCTATAGGTAGGTTTATCATATAATACGTATATGAATAAGCTTTTCAGTTAACTATACAACCGCTTAAAAAAAGGAGGTAGAAATAAACTGATATCATTTATGCAAAGTCTCTTGCACTTGAACTCTACATTTTATATGAAAATCTAAACAATATGTGTGTTTCCCACTTACACAATATTCCCAAGTTCAAAAACTATACCAAAATTAAAAATTTCAAAGTATAACACACAGTTTCCCTCTCAAACCTAAATCGCATCTAATTAAAACTTCACTTTTTATCCATACCAAACGAAAATTCCCTACAATTTCCCTACCGTACAAGTAACGTTCCCTTTCAATGGAGGGCTCTCTTCCCGGTGATTATACGCAAAATCAATGGCAATTACATAAGCCCGGCGTATGCGCAGTAATGGTTGTTCCCACGCTCAGGCGCATTGTGGAGACGTGTCATAGCTTTTAAGACTTAAGTAGGTGCAATTTTTCCTTTTGAGATGTTTGCCTGAAGTTTGAGTAAATGGTGATTTTTTCGATGGTTGCCAAGTAAATCAGGTTAGTGTTTGGCTGGATGACAATATTTTTATTTGTAAACAAATAAAAAAGAGAGAGGGTGTTACCTACTTGCGAGATGACGTCAGATGTAGGAAGATTCTTTCAAATCGGTTCGGAAGCAACGAAGTTATGCGGTATTAAAAAATATAAAAAAAAAGAAACAAATATCCAAATTAAGAAATCCCTCCTTTTCCAGAATTTTGGTAAAAAAATAAGGTTTTATTTAGAACAAGGAACCTGCCCCAGCTTCACACCGGTGAAATACTGATGCGATACACATAAACCTTCCTCTTCAATCACTCTATCTATAGAAAAAATCCGCTTTAAAATCCGTTGCGTAGTTTTAAAGATTAAAGCGAACAGACAGACAGCGACAGCGACTTTGTTTTATACGATGTAGTGATAGTGATAGTTTACATGATATATTAATGCTTATATTTTTATCGCGATCGTAATCATGAGTAACTATGCTCATGACTCAAATGCAGTGCCATGACATTGCATACGATAACCTTATGATGGCAGATTCAAGCAGAACATTTCGGAAGATAAGATTTCAGGCGAATCGAAGTCGCTAAGCATAATTTTATAAGTTGTTCTTGTACATGTATTTAGTTTTAAGGGTTTCTAGTTTCATATGGCTAATAAGACTCTCTAGTTTTATATATAGGCTAATATCTAATTATAAATCATTTATGACAACTATGTAAACACATGTAAAACTAGGTTATTTTTTAAAGGCTTACACGGGGACACAGGTCCAACATGCAGATGCCTTGTTTTGAAGTTTATTCTAAAATGTATTTATAATTATTTATTTTGAGTACGTTCATTGGCTTTTTTATCTGCCTGGTAGACTAACAAAAAATCTTGGCAACTACCGTCTTCTACCAATCTTCAAAAGAACCGAAAACTACACGAAAATTTGAGTCTCGTAGTTACTTTCGTCACCTACTCAATAAGTTTTTATCTTTCTCACCCATTCGACATCTTCATTATATCTTGCAACAATATAAAACCTATTTAGCAAACTTCAATGTATTTAGGCCATAAAACGTTGGCGGTAAACAGTACCTTATGACATACCACAGACGTTTTGTCATTAAAGACAAAGCGCCCTACTTAACAAACTTTAAGAAAAACGAAATTCGAACAAAGAAGTTGTTTAAAAGGAGTATTTAGCAAAAGTGTCCGCCTATTTTGATTTTTTAATGAATGGTAAGTACAATGACTTTTTACTTTTCACCTTATAGGTACCGAATACTTTGTTGCATATGATTGTGTGGCGGTTAGCCTTTGACAACTTGTAATATGCCAAGTAACTAGAATTCATGTGATACAACGATGAAGAAGAGTTTATTGCGTATCTGAAAGGTTTATGAGGAAACCATTTTAATATTATACGAAAGCAGACGTCTTTGCTCTTTTGCCAATCTGTTTAAATGTCATGTTGAAACCGCTACTGCCAGTATACTAGCTGACAAAACTAAACCTGCATCTAGAAGCCCAAGTTAAGCTTAGACGATTGAAGTGCTATGAAAATCGGTTCAGCAGGTTAGCCATGAAAGCATAACAGTCAGTCATATAGGAGAACGTGAAGAATTTTGTAAAAGCCAGCACCAAATAATGTTATTAGAATGACTTCTCCCGAGCGAATGTAGGTTATAGCTGCATAATTTATCCAGCCATTTAAGAGTGAAAGAGTAACAAACATCTATACTTACAAACTCGGTTTATAGTAATACTAGGATATCCTTGTTGTAACTAATTTCCTAAATATTACGTAACATAATTGGATTACTGAAAACAAGTCTACGCTCATTGACGGAGAGACCCAAATTCTGGGAAGTGAGAACTAATCTACTCAAATTATTATATTTGTGTTAAAGATAACAACTTCCAAATGCCAATGAATTGGAGGATGTTATTGTTTTCTAAAAAGCGTTTTATTATTTATTTTGTTGTAAATCGATATTAATATTATTATCAATATACTTACTACATCGAGATCGAAGATCTAAAAATAAGTTTCGAACAATGTGAATTTATTTAGATATCGGTCCCAATTAATGGGAACGAATGGCGTTCTACAGTACTTAGTAAGAGAAGATATGCGTGTTTCCTGAGCGACTCCAGCTACGGCGGCTAGTTACTATGACACCAGCCAGCTACACAGGGTATATTATAGTGCACAGGCGTTTGCGCAAACACAGGTGCACTGTCTGTTCCTTTACTCTCATAGTCCGATGGGACGGAAATCCGACGCGACCGGAGAGAGATCAGGCGCAGAAGTCTTCACTTAAGACAAGAGAATAGAAAAGATACTATAAATATCAATAAACAACTGAATGCAAAAACAATGACGTCACATTTCATAAATACTACACGACTACATCACTTATCTTCTCCAATACACAGACGCTGTAAAGATTGAGAGCTAATTGTCGTGGAGAGGGGGAAGGGGGAAGTCTTTGTAAATAGCCGCCGGGCAATTTGCGTATCGGGAGCCTGCCACAATTGCCTCAGATTGTACTCACCCGCTCATTTTGATACAGACAGCAGAAAACTACTAATTGAAACGTGCAGTGGATAGGTACGTTATTGGATTTTTCTAGGAAAGTTGTAAATGGAGTGGGTTGAATGGTATATTACAAGCTTTTATTTAGTTGCACCTGTCCTGATGTTTGTCGTTCGTTTGGTCTGTAATCTTGGAAGTTAGTTTAAAATTAGACTTATAAGAATCATAGTACAATAATATATACAGTATAAAGTCTTTCTATTAAAGGTGCAAGGCGAGTTTTGGCTACGCTATCGGATCATGGCATGATACAAACGCCAGCGTGTCGCAGTGACAAATTGACTGTGTGTTATTGATGTAATTAAAATACTGTAGGTAGGCAGCCCTATCGTTGTCGTACCGCGTGGCTATAAAAATTTATTATTAAGAAATAGCAAAGTTAAAATACTACGTTTTATATGAACTTTTAAAACACTGACTCTAATAAGAAATGTGTCAACCTTATTGCTCGAATTCCAATTATATTCTAATAACTTAAATTCGAATTCAACTGCTGGAGCTGGTTTATGAATATGAAGAAAAAGACTTCACATTTTTTGTAATATTGCAAGAGATTTCCGAAGCAGAATGTTTTTGCTGTCTTTACCAAAAACATCGGCCACCAAAAGTGTGTTCCAATTGATTTGATCTAACAAAAAGAGTGAAGTTAGGCCATTACAAAAATCGACGGAGTTTGTAAGATTTAAATACAATTTCAATTGTTTCAATGAAGGTCTTCTTTTAGTACGTCCATCGGTTAATTACAATAGTTTGATTTTTCGTTTCAAACTTGATGCTAGTTAGGTACCTACTGAAATGTTTTCCAATAATTTGATAAAACTTGTTCTTGATAGTTCTGTATCTGTATGTATATTTTAATAATACATAAACCAGCCTATATACGTCCCACTACCGGGCACAGGTGTCTTCCCATATAGGGAAGGTTTGAGCATTGATCACCACGCTAGCTCACTGCGGATTCTCCATTACAGATTCCAATGTTTGGAATCCAGGTTTTATCATGATGTTTTCCTTCATCGTTTGTCAGTAGTTAAGAAAGTACAACATATAACTTTGTATTTACCTGTCCTGGTGATCGAACCTGCACCTCGTGCATAAAAATCCATACATAGAACCGCAAGGCTACCACGACTGACACCACACGAATAGTTTAATATGTTGGATAATTTACGTTATCCACTATTGAATAAGGGGTTTCATAATACCCCAACATTGAATACGAATTAAATTTTAATTCAAACATAACATTAAAAGCTTGACTGCAGTTGAATTAGAGAGTTGCAAAATACCATTCAATAGCTCATCATGTAATTATCATATAAAGAAATCGCCCCAATTGGACAAGAGGTGATTAAAAGAATTCGATAATAATAAGAGCAGAATTAAATACGCTTTAAACTCTGAACGTTGATTGATGAGTTTTAGTACTACCACAGATTAGTGTGAATGCATACTCATTAACGGGTAACAGTGAGTAAGAGACAGCTTAATTAAAGCTAACCTTGACATTTTATAAAAAAAAATGTTTCCTAATAGTAAAAAATGTGATAGAAAAATTACATAATAATTATGATCATGCGAATTTTCATTGAAGCACAATATTGCTATGAAAATTGTGAAGAAAATAAGCTATTTAGGTACTCAATGCTACGCAAATGTTTCACTTTAGATCCAATTTAAAATTAACTCGGACAAAGTCACAAGCAAAAGTAAATAATAAATTCATAGTAAAATTTACTACAACCACCAAAAAAAGGTCCTTTTATCTCCTAATTCCCAAGTAACAGAAGCGTGCATAATTTTCAAAATAGCGTAAAATTCGAGCGCTTTCTACAAAACCTTTCTTTAGCGCCACTACTCATCTTTACAATATACGTTTACCGTTCACCAACACTGCCACTTACAATAATGAAACTTAAAGTCTTTGTAATAAAGTCTAGAATATATTGAAGGGTATGTAAGCGGGTGCATTGATATCTTTGTCCAGCGTAACTAGTTGGGAGGTCTAATCGTCAAAGCTTGTCATATCTGGCATTGTACTTAACAATAGATATTGTTCAGTGTATCGCAAAGTAATTATATTACTATACAATAATTGGTGTAACAATAGACGATTGACATTTTGAGTTCTTCGACCAGACGCCGTCGAATTATAGAGCGTATTTTGTTTTTGCGACAAAACATGAATACGTATAATACTTGTTTTCGCACTGACTTTTAAATCAAACGGACCGCTGAATGTTGTAAAAAGGATTAACTTATACTTATTGCATTGGATTTCTAAGGAATTGTAATAGAGTATTGCAGTACAAAGATGAGGCGCCAGTGGTAAATAGTATTCAAATTATTCGGTTATTGCACAGTTTCTTATGTTAGAATGCATATCAGAGTCACCGCGTTATGCTCAAAATAATTTAGATTTTGGGCAATGTTGCAAATATTACTTTTGACCAAGCCCAGGGCAGAAGTTAGAAATGACTCATAATAGAATGGGTTATTAAAACGTAAAATTTGTCTTTTGAAAAAGACCTATTAGCAGCAGCTAGTGGTTTCAGTGTAAAATGATGATATCTTACCTTACTATCAATAACCAAACATCATCTATTGAAGGAATATTACTACAGATTTCGCCTGACCCCATTCCACAAAAATCTCCCTTTTGGAGTAATCATACAAAAATCAGTCTTACGTAAGAACTATAACCATGACTGAATAAAACCATACCTTTAAACATTAAGTGTGTTACCGATTTTAATTTAATGATTAAAATACCGAGACATTATTGCTCACAATAGTTTCCTATACGTATAACATCGGATTCCGACATCTCGTCGACTATTAAAACTAAACACCGCGTTATTGTAGGGCTATGGTCTAAGTAAATAGAACTAGCGAATAATAAACTATAATACATATTGTATATAGGATTTATGACAGTAGGTATATGTTGAGTCTTCATTTATTTTTCGTCAACAAACGTACCTAACCATAGTTTCTTTTAAAAATGCTTGAGGTTTTGTGAAGTAGGATGTTTGATCTTCAAGTTTAAGTTTGTTCCTATTGCTATGAATAGGAATCAAAATGCTGGTAGTTCTTTTATTGGGTACGCATGCAGAGGACTGTATCCTATGAAGAACGTAAATGAGATAGAAGACACGATGAGGAATAGTAGATGCTTTGAAGCAGGAAAAAACACTACGCAAATTTTTTGGGCATCGGATATAATAGTGAAGAATTGGTATTTAATTCCTAAGATTTAGGATTCTAAGAGCAAGTATATTGCCATTCCCCGTTCCCAGATACTGTGACGTCTGATAGGGGAGAATGGAAGAAAAAAACGTGTTGCGCTGACCCTAAATAAAATGGGATAAAGGCGGAAAGATGATGATGATTATAATGTAGGCACCCAGATATAGAACATATCCAATATTCAAGGCTTTTAGTGTTACTAGTTTCAAATACATTAAAAACTCTTTTCTCTCTATCTCTTACATCCTACACCGATATTTACGAGTGTCGGTATCACCGCAGCGATCGGGCGTTGGCAAATGATGTTAATTTTCGAGTTTTACAGCGAAACAAAGCAATTGTTATCTGGCGAGGCATCGCTCACGAGTTCTGCCTCGGTATCTAGTGGTAGAAGTCCGGACTTGCGCCAAAAGGCAGGCTGTACACTGAGAGCAAATATCTATGGTACATGTAACGTATAACAATAATAACTTATCAAGTTTTCCTTTTCGAAATTCAGCAGATTACAAGAATTTCCACACGGCGACATCCACAATATATTTACGGAAGCGTAAAAAAGAGGGACAGGTACTAAACCATTTAATACACAAAAATAAGTATACTTAATGAGCTCAAGAGGTGTGTTAATTATTATCTTGAAGAAGTAAAAAACAACCTATAGCACGGAAACATCATCATCGTCTTCCCCTTCCACATCATCTTCTTTTACGTGCTCTTCGACATTATATTTTTGAAGGTGTTCCTAGTGATATACTTCTAGCACAGATACTAAAATTTCACAACAAGATCTCATTGTGCATCCTCCCTAGTCAAGTGCAATCGGTGTACGGACACGCACGGCAGTCGCGGCCGAATTACGGCCCCTGATACGATCGTGGACGACAAATCGCACGACGACTGCTCCTCGCGTCCTTCCTCCAACGTTTCACGCTTGCCACTATCTCCGCATCAATGAGATTATAGTTTCCCACTTTCTTTTAGATTTTGTCGCTCTAAAATATGGCTTTTGTTTTCTTATGTTGTTTCTATGAGGAAGTGTTTCGTTTTGGATCGTTTGATACATTGTTGCTACCTAGTTTTCTTGCAGCGAAGTGCTCGTGAACATTTTAAAGCGAATTACTGTTGAACCGAAATGCCATCGAAATACAAGGTCGTGTTGAACCAAATTGCTAGAGAATTTTGTAAATACAGGTAAAGAATCTTAAAAAAATCCATGATTATTTTGCCGCGAATAAATATTTAAAACGAATTACTGTCGAACTGAAATGCCATCGAAATACAAGGTCGTGTTGCACCAAATTGCTAGAGAATTATAAATACAGGTACAGAATCTTAAAAAAAAATCCATGATTTTTTTGCCCATGACCAAAATTCTCAGTGGCAAATTACACACAGACACAACAGAAGAAGTCTAGAAAATCTTGATGGAAAGAAAAAGGTTCCTATGAACTCGACTTCTAAAGAAATCTAGGCGCCTTTATCCAAGTGACTGAAACAAAAGCACGGTGTGTTGCGTGTCGGCGGCCTATCAACCGCAGTAGTATCTCCCACGTTATCTGGCCGTGTCCTGTAGATGTGGGCGATATCATCGGGAAGGCAAAGGATACTGCCTGTATTGTAAAACTGTCTGCCGGTTTGTGGGAAAAGATTTTACTGTATTTTTGATATTGAATTTTGGTGTTTCCTTGGAATAGTTCTTAAACTCCCCAGAATTTAGTAACTTGGTAATTTTAGGAATTCTTTCATGTTTAAAAATCTTTGTTTTATGCTACCTATTTTGTGTTCTAATTCTCTTTTTTGACCTCTTTTGCTTTGGTCAAATTTTGCATTAGAGATTAATCCAATTCCGGAGAGTTCAGGACAATTTGTGTGCCATACATAATGCCATTATGAATTATACCAGCATTGTAAGGTTTTAACAGTGAGACAGTTATTCGTTCTTAGGACCATTATAAGGAAGCACTCGGAACTACCTTTTGATCCGGAAGTGGCTAAACACAGAAAAACTAAACCTGTCTGTGATATACTTAGATTTAATTATAGCTGGTCACAAAGTTCTTATCCTTTCCTGGGATCATATTTATATAATAACATTAATAAACTTATACAGATTTATTCATTGACAAATCAGAAATGTAAAAAGAAAACAAATTTATGGCTACTAGAACTGGATTATAACGAAACAGAAAATCTTCTCAAACCATCAAGATAATATACTTACACACTCCCTCACTCACACACACACTCACTCACACACACACTCACTCACACACTCACACACACTCTCACAAACAAACACATTCTTGAAGACACACATCCTTCTATAACTCTATTTTATGCACATATATTTTAATAAGTTAGTAATGTACACTGATGTTATTTACTCCTAATTGATTTTTTTTTTATATTCTTTGTTCATTTGTATTTTCTATTTTATAAAATAACATAACTTTATTTTATAAGGTATAATTTTATTAACTATATTATTTCATAAGAATTTATTATTTTAAGTTAAAACAAAAATAGTTTCTAGCTTCATAAGTTAAACACCTAAAAATACTGTTTCAAGGAAGTATAGCCTGGTGATCTGTGGCACAGGTTTTACCTAATTCAGACACCAGTCTCTATGTTATGAACAACAAATTAACTATGTAACTAATTAGTGATGATGAGAAAAAATAAAGATTTTTTATTATTATTTATTATTATTTATTTTGTAGATCTTAATACACCACAAAATCTAACAGATATTTTGTTCTATCTTACTATAACGATAACCATCACACGCTTATACACGAACACCTTTACTAAACACCTGATCATCTCAGCTTCGTGCAGTTTGACATTGTAGGGCCAATGAACAATCGAAGGAGCCGATAAGTCGGCAACGTGACCGTTCTGTTGATGATCGTTGTCTGAGCACAGTGATTGTGTGTCGGTCTGTCCGGCGGTAACAAATTAGCGAGCGTCTGTGACCACGCCGTGCTCACGCGCACCCGACCTCGCGAGGGTTGCTACTAAATGGTGGTTTTATTGTTGTTTGATCATAATAATATAATGTTTATAAAAGTAACTTCAATATTAGAAAAAAAAACGGTAATATTTTTTATCGTGACGCTGCTCGACAAAGTTGTACCTTATACACTTCTAAAGTTAAATACTTAACCATACAACCGTAATCTTATAACACGATGAACATTTAATGCTCTAAAAACTTATTTAAACTTATCAAGGAATATTTTTAAATTTCCTTTGAATAGTAGGTTTAATTGACATAACAACACAAGAATCTAATAGGACTCCATGAAAAAATAGTAAATTGCCTAACACGACATGCAACTATAAGAGACTTAATTCCTATAAGACCACAATACTATTCTAAAAACGACGAAAGTTTCCTAATAGGAACGAATACTAACTGAGATGAATCCTTATGAGATCGTTCACGATCGGTTGGCGGTAGATATCGCACGATTTACTGCTCTATTCGGCGATACATCGACTGCTGAGACACCCGTAGACCTATTACCTTTTAAGCAAAAGCAAAACGACAGAAATCAAGAGCAAAATTTGTACAATAATTGCTATTATATTGCTAGTTTGCATTATGTTATCGGACTACTTAATAAAAATTGGTGACTAACCAGCGATAATTGTGCAATTCTTGCTGATGCATTGCTTTTGCTAGATATGTAATACGGTAGTAACTTGTACAACAGATAGATGGCGTTGGATACTAAGATCACTGATTTATTTGTTTTGAGGCTGTTTTTGCTAAGTGCTGCCCCATTTGATAGTCTCTAGAAATAGTATCCTAAGGAAATTAAAGATTTTTGTATTTTTTTGTCTTTGCTTAAGTTATCTGATCTTAGCTACATGTACGTCTTTAGGCTTAGATTTAGAAGCTTTAGGAAATGACAAAATACCAATATTAAGTTTTAAAATTAAACATTTTTTCTATTACTTAGTTCAAAGTTAGTCTAGTCTTAGACACAGAACAAACCATCGTGCTCATCATACAAACATTTGTCCTATGTGGGAATCGAACCCACGACCTTTGGTATAGCAGTCAGGGCCACTTACCACTAGACCGTAGGTCTGTAGTTACCTACATAGATGCAGTATTTAACAAAATTGGTGTACAAAATACCTTAACAAGACTTTTTTAAATAGGTGCCTTAAAGATTGATGATTTAAGTTACGAGAGTAGCATTAATCTGTCTACATTTAATACAGTTGACCCCAAAGACAGCTCCCAATATGAACCAGGAAACAGCTACTCTAAGGGCTATTCCACACAAATCAAAATAGCGAGGAATTACGTTACGAGGCGTATTATAAAGGCTGCACTACACCACACGCTGGAGTCTGGACTCGTCAGCTCTCAACTATAAAGTAGGTGAGTCACTACACTGGCGGTCGGCGCTTGCGCAGTTCACGACAAGGTTGCTAAGATGGAAGTGCTTTAAACTGTCTTGTTAAGGGTCTGGTCTATTGATGTTAGACTGATTTCTGATAAGAATATTTTTATCATTTATTTATTGAAGGTTTTTAGTAGCAGTATTTGAAATGCATTTTTTTTTCTTTTATATCGTCAGTTACATTAGTATAACAATTGAGTATCAATGGTTAGGCCATTGATATTCAATTGTTATACTATGTTATGTTATAGTAGTCTATTGTAGGGGATATTTAAGAAATAATTAAGGACGGATTTGTCCAAAATTCTAGAAGATTTTTTAGAGGCAGATTTTAGCGGTAATTATTTTTATTTTATTACGTTAGTATCAACAGTGAAAAGTTGAACATCAGTGACTTAAATTAATGTTATATTGATAGATTGATCGCTACTGAGAGCTTTTCATTTCATTTAATAGAAAAGAAACAAGCGGTGATACTACATTTGATAGCTTGAAAATTGCCAATTTCTGATTTCTTATACAGTACCTACTCTAGTACAAAAATCCAATTTTATTGGACACAGATCTACCTACTGTTATAACTGCACCCAACAAAGTCCAAAAACCAAAATACTAAGCATGATTATGCGCAACTGTCAAAATTGACGTGCAATATCATAATCTGGCAATTTTAATCGAATCTCAATCGATTTGATTCATCTAAATCTTATCGATAATCTCAGATTCCTTGGTTAGGAACCAGCCCTAGCTGATGTTGGCGTAAATTGAAAATCCTCGTGACGCAACGTGTCGGGATCAGATCCCCTGATAATGGCTATTGTTTGTTTTGCTTTATAAACTTTACTATAGATATTGGTGATATAGGCATAGCGATATTTTCTGCTGGTTGCGCCGCCTCAATTTTCTAGGTATCTTTAAGTATTTTCTTGCCATGGATTTGTGATTCTTGAAGCACGTCGCGCGACGCTAATACAAATTGATCGTGTCTTTTCGTAAGGTTGTAGGTTTCAGTAGGTACTATTAAGTCACCAAACAAGAGTAATGTGATATGTCCTTTCTACGTAAGTGACGCAAGCAAATTTATGTTAATAAAATTAAGCCCTAAAGTTTTAAGCAGATAATTTCGATCGATTCGAAAATGCAATTTAAAAAGAAATATGAACAGATTTTTTTTAATAAATTCTAGTTGGGGAAATTGACCTTTACCATTTGTCTAGGTTATCATTTTTTTTCGATACCTATTATAGAGATAAGATATCTTTGAACACAAAGATTTAGCTAAAAGTTGTCACATTTTCCTTACTTTTATCACTAAGCTGGCTTATTTAATAAATCAGGCGAAAAAGTTTACGTTTTGCTCAATTTACCATAAGTTTTTAATCCGTTGAATGGCTCATTAAATAGTGTGACCGATAATTTTATTATATACGGTCTGGCTACTGGCACGCCCATGGAAATAACTTAATTTTAATTATGCCTGTCAAATCCAAATAAGATGGATGATGAATAATACAGTTGACTAGCTGATGACAGCGTCTGCGCCCGTGCAAATGTCAGTTGCAGCCGCAAAAACATTACCCCCTCTGACATAATCGGTTAAAATGTAGCCTACATGTTAACTCAGGTTTTACTCCATATCAAAATACATCAAGCAGTTTGCGGATGAAAAAGTAACAAAAATCCATCCATCCTTACTCAAAAATTTTCCCGTTTATAATATTAGTAGGATAATCCAAAAAATGATGCACACGACACTGCTGTAGACCTGAGCATCTGTATCAATTTACTTTAAGTTTATATATCTAAAATTTTGGATTTCATGCAACTACCATTGTTCATCAAGTTTTTCAAGCTTACTATCAACCTACAGCTGAGTCGTTAATTTCATTACTCCGTTAAAACAACCAAGCGATCCAACAATAATTTTCACAATCTCAAATTATTTAATACCTCCAATCACGTACCCTGATTTACTTCCACGAAATTATATTATTATATAGCACAACAGATGCACTGACTGGCTTCTTGCGCGGTGACAGGTTGACAGCCAACGAGCATGAAAAACAAACATAACTCCTTGCCTAAAAACTCAAAAACAGCTCTTAACTCAAGGGGGTAAAGTCCAAAAAGGGTGAAGGTCTAAGTTGGTATAGCAGTAAAAGTGGAGGTTAAAAGTTAACCACCCATCTGGTTCACGTTCGATGCACGATTATGTTGGGTTTTGATGGTAATGCTTTCTTATGGGCACTACCTGGGGATTTGTGTTAGTTCTTTCAAATTACCTAGCGATATATGTTCGGGGCTCCACTTAAATTAAGAATTTATGCTAGATTGGAATGCGTATAGAGAATTAAAGACGATTATAAATATGGCTAGGCCTATTTGGACTCTAGCTGCTCCTTTCTTCTCAAAGAGCGTATAATACTATAATCATTTAAAGTACGCAACAAAGTTACTGATATAGACTAAGACCTGTTTAGACACAAGCGTAAATATATCTGTTGAGTTATTTTCAGGCATGTTCTCAAGATAATTATGAACGTGTGGAAGAAGAAGACATGCTGCGTCGACCCCAAATAATGATTGGGAGAAGGAAGGAAAAGGGAATGATGATGGTGATGTTCTCAAGCTATGAAAGAAGTCCTAATAAGTCTAGTCCTTTTAGGTGTTGTTATTAGAAAATTGTTTATGCCTATCATTTACCTTTTTTGTATCCCAGTGGAAATCCTCATGGACTGTACTCCATCACGGAGTTGACGGAGGGTGTATCGGACTCTTACCAGCTAAAACCACTGGAGCGTCCTCATCTGCCTATAACCGGGGCACGGGGTTCAATTTCGCATTCACTGCAATACCTAGCTACGAGAAATCCACTGACTCTTCTCTTTAATTTAATTTGATGATATTTCCAGCAACAATTTCTCCGGCTAAGTTATTAAATGATTTTATGGAAATATGGAACCTATTTTTTTTTAATTTGAGTAACAACGAACTTAAAATTTGTTAAAAAGCACAAATAATATTTTATAGAACTCACATGTTATTATGACATCTTGAAAAGTTCTTTATAATGGCAGTTACTCAGTTCACCCTTAGGCGAATAAAGGACCATTATATCATCGATGACATGGGATTACGTATGTAAATTATAACAACGAAACATGAATTTACGAGAATTTGTCGACGCTTCCGGGCCTATCCGACAGTGTTACGGGGCGAGGCCGGCACACTGACAGATAAGACGGCTAATTATACATAATTACTGGTTGGAAGACAACCTTGGATGGCATGGCGAGCAACCAAGGTTGAAGCTATTTGAGGTTCAGTATTTAGGTGATGTTAGGTATGTACCTGGTAATGTGACAGTCATTTTATATTCTCCACTAAATGTACATTATGGAATGCCAAAAATGATTTGAATTTGGAGAATTTGAAAGCTTTTGTTAGTTGCTTCTGTTCTACTAAAATACATGTCTTAATCTTCTGTATTTTTTTGGGGTTTCGAAGAGAAAATGATATGCGATGGTGACAGTCTTAAAAGTCTGTAGTATTGTGTCTTGTAATAACGAACTCTAGTTTACTATCTAAACTGTTATGAAAGTGAAAAGTATGTGATATATTCCTAATTCTATATTTATATCCACATACCAACTGTTTGTGTGAGCTAGTCACATTTTTCAGTCATGATATACGGACAAAATGATGTAAAACATGATTACCTATAAAATAAAACATTTGACTTCTTATCATTGACACGTAATTCTGGGTTTTCTCGGTAATTTCCTTTCGAAAATATTTTACCTTGTAATGTACACTTTGTACATTTGTACCGGCCTTACATTATATAATTTCGATGACAAAATCTCAAAAGTGCAACATTGTAACACAATTGGTCAACATTAAAACTTGTAACAATATAGTTCAAAGAGAAAAGACCGTTGTATTTCACGTTCGCCCCAATTTCATTTTCCCAAGGGTTGCGCGTGCGACGATTTGCGCACGTTTTCGTGAGTTGGCGAACAATTGACAGACGTGACGAGTGCCCGAATTGTGCGGGATTGTGTAGCCCTGATTTATACAATTACATGTGCAAAATGGAAGACCATGTCCCAAGAGAAAATTGACTGTAATGCCCAAATTATGTCGTGTTACGAGGGAAAAAAGTCGTGTGAAGTTAATGAATTAGGTGTTGCGTGAATGTATCGAACAGGAATTTTCAAGAGACTTTGGTGGTCTCTCACACTTAGGTTAAGTGTGATGATAAAAAAGCTACCGTTACTTCTAAAATTAATAAGATTCAGTTGTGGTAGCGTGACAGCGTACTACACGGCATAGAGCGGTGTCTCTCTTCGATAACTGCAATAATATTACTTTTAAGAGATATTAGCAGGGCCTCTAGACCTATTTTTCAACGGATTTTAAATACCATTTCAAGTGAACCAAAGCAAACCCTTAAATATAGGTCCTGTAACGTATTAAAAGAAAATAAATACTCTACGTGATTTAATTATAGTGATAGCTTATTACAATCACAAAACAATGCATATATTGTCAGCCGTCACTAGTAAGTAAAAGAATTCTGTAATGGCCATTGGATAGCGAGGTCCGGAGCTGTCTCACGATTGACTGACGCAATGCCTTGACCACACGGGGTCATTCCTTATATACGAACGAAATCTGGCGTAATAAAGTAAAGAAATATGAGTAGCACTATTTTAGGGTTCGAAAATAAAATTATTGTTGTTTACTATTAATTACCTAGCTAGAGGGACAGATTTGTAAAATATCAAAAAAAAACTTTGCAGTTATTCATTTGATAAGTTTCTAACGAAGACTATACAATCGCGTCGCATCACGTGTCGGTGCACGGTGGTTTCAATACTCATTTATTGCATTCCATATGTTACAAAGATGGTAAAAAATAATACATGTTAAGATCAATATGGTCGAGCACGCAAAACATTGGGAGAGAGGAAGAGGGTACCTTAGTTTGATTGTGTAATTATCTAACCCACAATGTATCTGAATTTCTCGAAAAAACTATTTAACTAAGGGCTGCATTCTTAAAAGTCAATCTAATTGAGTCTTATACTCTCTCTGTCACTAAAATTAAAAGGTACCAAAATATCTAAAGTTCAATACTCAAAAACAAAAACTGATTACAAAAAGCACCTCGTACGCAATCACTTGCGCAAACGCACGGTGCGTTATTGTGCGAATTAAAACGGGCACCGGGATCGCTCGGGGGCAGGTCACGAATTGCGCCGGTGCGCGCTAATCATGCACCGGCCAGCGACCGGTGTTCAGGCCGCATCATTTTATATGCGTATGCGCATGTACGGCGCTTGGTTTTATTTAATTTTGTTAGTTGTATCTAGTTGTTTGTTCATTTATTTTAAGTATGAAATATGTATGAACATGAAAATGTTTGTTCTCTAGCCCAAAAGAATAAAAAAAACGATTTAGTTGTTTAGGTATAAATGCGTAGTCAACTAAGTCATATATCTTTTTTATATTATTTGTAACGATAGGTCACTTAATTAATAAAATAAAGGTTCCATCAATGTAGAAAAGGAACACGTTTTTATCACCACACGTCTTCCTAACTTCGAGTCGGCCGGAGGAAGAATAAAATATAACCTAAACCTACCTAACCTTTTGTTTTTTTTCTTTCCTAGTGAAACTCTAATGACTTCAACCCACGTCGAGGGCACAGCGTGGGGATATGTCGGACTCCCATTGACTAAAAACACCCCGGGCCCGTTTTACTACCTAAGCCTGAGTCACGGGATCGCCCGTGCATGCTCTGCGTGACACTGGCTGAATCTTAACCTAAACCTAACCTACACCTTAACCTAATTTTGATGGGCCAGGTGGTCTAGTGGTTAGTGACCCTGACTGCTATAACGGAGGTCGTGGGTTCGATTATTGAAGCTAATAAGTACACTTAACTTGAGACTAGATGACGTTGTGTGAATGTTGAGAAATATTTATTTATTTAAGTAATTAGCTATAGAATGCCAGTATATAATGCGTAATATATCCAGTAGGTAAAAACACGTATCTTTAAAGGATAATCAAACTTTTTGATGATTGCTTTGCGATTAGTAAATTGCATAGCGTGACGTGTATAGATGTCTGATCACATCTAGCATAACATCAAGATGTGATAATATCTTTCTGGTGAGAACATGGAATTATATTGAAGCAATCAATCAAATTTATTTGGAAAGAATCAATGTTTTGATTGTTGTTACTTTTGCTAGTAAGCTTTTCTGCGGGTTTCTGTGTTATTATTCGGGATGTTGATACAATATGGAAAATGTAGTCTAATTCATCCGTCAATTAAGTAATAAGAAAATATTACACACGATTATTTGCTAATATCATAACAAAAATAGAAGTGGTGTCTGATGACGTAACTGCGTGGCATAAACTGTAGCAAGGCGTGAAGTCAGGCCAAATTCGTCAACAAGTAAGACAATCTTATTGATAACTTTGAAAGTTAAAGTGACACAGACAATCAAATCTACAAATCTTTATCAATATATTAGAAGTGATAAAAAATGTATTTTGTTTCAGGTAGGTAAGTCTTTTTAGGCACTAATTTAAAACTTAAACTTTTTAAAACATTAATTTGCTGATTCCAGTTCCACAATAAATACATTCTATCAGAGACCTGTAGACTCTTTAGTAGTAGATTACAATAAAAAAGTTGAATAAATAATTACTTCATTTATTCTTAACAAAATACATAAACAATTATGTAATAATTATCGTACTCTATACATTTAGTAAAGTTCAATCACTTTTCTTCAAACAACTCTTCTTATGTTTCAATATTTCAACAGGCGTCATATACAGAGTCTGTTTACAATTATCGCACGTATATTCTTTAGCATTAGGTTTAATTTCCCTTGTAGTTTGTGGTGTCGCTATTTTCTTATCTTCTTTGAGTGAGCAAGTGAAGTGCTTGTGTTGGAGTCTTTCGATGGGGGATAGGCAGACTGTTAGTTCGCAGTTAGGACAAGTCCAAGGTATATTGTAGGCTTCCTCGTAGCTACTGTAACTCCAGTTTGTGTCGACGACGCTGTAAAATTAATAATACGCAATTCAATATTTGTTTAAACTCCATCTCGAGGATTTTTGGGTTTTTATGCTTATGTTTTTGATTTAAATTCATTTGAAACTCCCGTGGTAGGCATATTGAATTATCACATCTTAGTGTAGTACAAAACCGTCCCGTTAACATATTAAGTAGGTACTTGTATTTATGATTCTATAAAATAATATTAATATAAAAATGGTCGACCCTACTACACCATATAAAGAGGCCTTTCCCTAGCTGAGAGACAGGCAAGTGCACAGGTTTGCATTACAAACAAAGACTTTTTTTGACTAACGCCATCTATCTCAATAAAAGGTAAATATAATTACCGATAATGTATTAATAATCAGTAGCCAATCGCGTACAATCACACATAACAAACAAAATAAATTTTTTTAATATTCCCCAACATACACACAACGCCATCTAGTCTCAAATTAAGTGTATGAGAGTAGCTTGTGTTATTAGTACTAGACAAGTGATAAACATACTTATATATTTTTAAATACTTACATATTAAAGATAAATTACACCCAGGCACAGAACTAATGATCGTGCTCATCACATAAAAATTTGTCCTGGGTGAGAATCGAACCCACGACCTCCGGTATAGCAGTCAGGGCCGCTAACTACTAGACCAACAGGCCAGTCAAATACATAGTACATCTTGTATGTTATTTTGAGTATTAACTTGTTTTGTGTGTACTTAAATTGATAAATAAATAAACAATTTTATAACAAATCTTACCAATTAAAAACAACATTATCAGTCACAAAGACACCTCCTTTCTTCTCATGCGGTTTACATTCAAAGTTTTCATCGAAAGGATTCGGTTCAACCGTCGGATGGGACTCATCGGCCCCTTGGTATATAGTCTTAAGGTCTCCAGGCAGTAATCTCTTGATGGTATAGGACACATCGCTGATCATATAAGAGCTTATATCACAAGATAGCTCGTGTTGGACTTCTTCGTAAGATATTTTAGGCAGGTTCTGCTTTTCGAGCTCGCTTTCAACTGTTTTAGTTGGTGTTGCGTCTGGAAATTGAGTAAGTTGGAGGGTGAAGAAATTTTGGTTGGTTTTTGGAAATATAGGATTTATATTCGCAAATGATAAGGACTTTTTCCTAACAGTAAAACAAATAATTAATATTTAAAAGTGCGGATATTAATACACGCATACGTCGTTGCGTATCCATAAAAAAAGATATAGCAGTATTTCTTTTTTTTTTTGTTTGAAAATTACAAAATTAAAGTGTATAAATAAAATATGGCCCTATAGATGTGTATGTATTCAGCTTGTCAAAATACAATGTTAAAAACATACCTAAAAGTCTTCTATTAATAAGAGCATCCCATCGCTGTCGTAATTTAACAGCTTTTAACAGTAAATTCAATCCAGTTTCGGGATAAGGAAACTCTAATAGCAGCCATGCATCACAGATAATCCTGGAAGAATAAAACATTCAATTATTAAAATTTTTACTTTACTTGCTAACAGAGACCGCTGTTTTAACCATTAATTTTCAAGAAATATCCATCGTGGGCTTCAGTGACAGGTATTTTACACCTGTTAAGATGGTTCCTCAGTTAAAAGCATACCGCATATAATTAGAAAGAAACAACAATAGAAAGATTAATAAACACAATTTTCTTTTCTAAGCAAATAAATGATCCCACTGCTGAGCAAAAGCACCCTTTCTCTACTTCCAAAACTCGCGTGTGATCCATGGTGTGTGTGAAAGATCGTCATTCACATGAAATCAAATCATTCATTTGCCATAAGTGTTGTAAGTATAAATGTAGTAATAAATATAACATGTAAACATTTGTCCTGGATGGGTTTGAACCCATAACCTCCAGTATAGCAGTCAGAGTGACCAACCACTAGACTAACAGGCCAGTCGACTTAAATACGATTTAGACAAAAATAGCTCTTAATTACATTAGTTACTATGAAATTACCTTGTAAATCCTATATTAGTGTCGATAGAATGTGCTAATAATAGTAGAGTTTGTGCGGCAGGCATGCGCATTGAGTTCACTATGTACGGCTTCGTAGTTTCTAGAAGTGATCTGGAAATAATATTAGAAAAATATAAGGGCTTGTGGATAATATACACCTTTTCAAGCACTAAAGCTGATCCAATAGCTTCTTTTACTTCTAAATACAATCGTGAATACATACAGAATACATACAGAATTCATACAGAATAAATGATCGTGCTTATCATACAAACGTTAGTCCTAGGTGGGAACCGAACCCACGACCTCCGGTATAGCAGTCAGGGCCACTAACCACTAGACCAACAGTGCCATCATACCAGATACCAGAAAGCATTACAAAAATATTAATAAAATCATTTCGACAGTAATACTGCAAAGTTACAGTAACAAGTTAATTCAAAACCGTTATCAAATAACTTAAACTATCTAAATCTCGTCTCATACTCACAAATAGCACAATATCTGATGTTTACTGGACAGCGGTAGCCTGGTCTCATACCCAGCCGGCGTGTCTTTCTGTATGTCCGCCTCGGTCAGTTGTAGGACACGCGGCTGCTTGCCGAAGTATGAAGTCGGATGTAGGAACACGAACGGCTTACTCCAAGTGTGGTATAGTTGTTCGGCTGTGGACTGCGATAAAATTACAAGTTAGTGTTTATTATCATTCCCCTGCCCTTATCCCAATTTTTACTTGGGGTCGGCGCAACACGTCTTCTAGACATGTTGCTTAAAGTTTTGGCTATGGTTTTATAGTCGGCCGCCTGCCTGACACTAACCCTCTTTGGGAATGCGATTGTTGGTTGTTTACCCGCCACCATTCGGGTGACCCAAGGTGCTTGGTACAGTGCACTGGGTCTTAAAGTCCATTAGTCGCCTTTTACGACACCCAGTGGAGGATATGGGGTGATGCTATTCTTTATATCCGGACACCACACGGACAAGTTAGTGTTTATTATAAAGTAAGTTTATTTATGTCGGTTAAAAAAAAGTTTTTTATTTTTCAACATTATCAATATTCTCACAACGCCATCTAGCCTCAAGTTAAGCATACTCAGTATTGCAATGACTTGAATATGTGTAAATTTAAATAATTTATATTGCTATTAACAATTACAATGTAATAGGGGTTTCTACTGTTATGATTACTTGTAATAAACTTCAGAAAATAAATCTCACCTTGTGATGATTGAAATTATCTGCAACTGCCACTTGTGGGTACAATGCTCTGCATAAAACTACCTGAAAATATAAATAAAACGCGTTTAGTTTAACAACCTTTATCATCGAAGAGGTCTTGAGTTCGCATCACGGATCAGAAAAACCAGCCAAGTGGGAGTCGGATTCGCGCACGAAGGGTTCCGTACTATCATACTAGCGGCAACCTGTTACCATTTTTAATATTGAGCAAAAAAATACGAAAAACATGTTTATTGTTTTAAGACCCCCCTTAACATTTTTTTTTAAGTTTTAGTATTTGTTGTTATAGCGGCAACAGAAATACACCGTTTGTAAAAATTTCAGTTTTCTAACTATTACGGTTTATGAGATACAGCCTGGAGACAGATCTTTGTAATCCTTGATAATATTGGTATGCACTTCTAGGTTAACACTATCGTCTTAATTCGACGTCCATCGCAAGTGGTTTGCCAGGCAGCTGATAATTTTGGATACGTATTTTTTCTTTTATCGATACCGTATGTTGGAATCTCGTGTGACGTCACATACAAGTCACTTTTTACTGTCAAGTGACGTTGATAGCCCCCACTTCCACACTTTTCACCACCTTCATTGATTTTATCTTTGCATTTTTTTATTGATTTAATAAAATAAAAAAAAATACAGTACAATACTTTTTGAAATCTACCTGACGGACCAATTAGATTTTTTTAGTCAAAATAGGCTATTGTGATAAGAGCAGGAGAATGATGAATATAAATACCTTTAACATAATAAGATCCCTGCCACTGGAAGCGCTAGATCCCGCTATGAGCGCCTGTATACGCTGAGCGTCGTTCGTCATACGGAACTCGATATCTCTTATATCTAATACCTCGTCGTCCTCATTAGATTTGTCGTCGACTATCTCCCAAGAATCAACTTTAAGATGCTTCTTGTTTTTCAAATCTTTAGCTGCGTTTTGTTTGTATTGTCTGAAATTATAATGAATTTGTGTGAGATTTATATTCCTCAATATTCCCACAACGCTATCTAGTTTAAAATTAAGTATATGAGGGTATCTTGTGTTATAAGTACTTGACTACTGATAAACATATTTACGTATAATAGATAAATTACACCCAGACACAAAACAAATGATCGTGCTCATCACACAAACATTTGTCCTGGGTAGGAATCGAACCCACGACCTTCGTTATAGCAGTCAGGGTCACTAACCACTAAACCAACAGGCCCAAAATTTGGTATAAAATTATCATTACGATTGAATATTAAACAGTTTTTTTAAGATAAAGTCCCTCTACACTCCTTCGATCTCTTTCTGTATAGGACTATGTCTGTTTTACCATAAGATTTAACCTACCGTCTCATATCTTTCAATTGCTTCATTTGACCGTGTCGTAAAGCTCGCTCAGCTGACGACATCGACTCAGGCTCTTGAGTCTCCATTAAATTGTTATCCTGTAAGCAAAATGAGACCTTTAATCAATGCAATAAGATCCATTTTATATAATAGGCTAGGTTACATGTATTGTTGGCTTACATTTGTATCTGATTGACAATACATGAATATTTCATTTGGAATTTAGACCTTACAGAATCTGCGATAAGTTCCATTATTGTGCAGCAAGTTTATTTAACTCGTACAGTCGTTGCGCTTCGATAAGGCCGGCACCATACTCAACGCCGCTAGTATCACGTTCCTCACTATTACATGACTAGTTATACAACTGTAGCCCGTAATCTACCTGCAATAAGCTTCTCAATTGCGCGGCAAGTTTGGTGAGCTCGTACAGCCGTTGTTCTTCGATCCCGCGTCGCCGGCACCAGGCGCGGCCGCCGCGCGTGTCGCGTTTCTCACTATTACATGACTAGTTATACAAATATAGACATTAACGCACCTGCAATAAGCTTCTCAATTGCGCGGCAAGCTTGGTGAGCTCGTACAGCCGTTGTTCTTCGATCCCGCGTCGCCGGCACCAGGCGCGGCCGCCGCGGGTGTCGCGTTTCTCACTAGTTATACTAATATAGACCTTAACGCACCTGCAATAAGCTTCTCAATTGCGCGGCAAGCTTGGTGAGCTCGTACAGCCGTTGTTCTTCGATCCCGCGTCGCCGGCACCAGGCGCGGCCGCCGCGGGTGTCGCGTTTCTCACTAGTTATACTAATATAGACCTTAACGCACCTGCAATAAGCTTCTCAATTGCGCGGCAAGCTTGGTGAGCTCGTACAGCCGTTGTTCTTCGATCCCGCGTCGCCGGCACCAGGCGCGGCCGCCGCGGGTGTCGCGTTTCTCACTAGTTATACAAATATAAACCTTAACGCACCTGCAATAAACTTCTCAATTGCGCGGCAAGTTTGGTGAGCTCGTACAGCCGTTGTTCTTCGATCCCGCGTCGCCGGCACCAGGCGCGGCCGCCGCGGGTGTCGCGTTTCTCACTACCACATGACTATACAAATATAGACCTTAACGCACCTGCAATAAGCTTCTTAATTGCGCGGCAAGTTTGGTGAGCTCGTACAGCCGTTGTTCTTCGATCCCGCGTCGCCGGCACCAGGCGCGGCCGCCGCGCGTGTCGCGTTTCTCACTACCACATGACTATACAAATATAGACCTTAACGCACCTGCAATAAGCTTCTTAATTGCGCGGCAAGTTTGGTGAGCTCGTACAGCCGTTGTTCTTCGATCCCGCGTCGCCGGCACCAGGCGCGGCCGCCGCGCGTGTCGCGTTTCTCTCGGAGCCACGCGCAGTACAGAGAGAGGAGGGTTAAAGGGTCGCCGTGGTCTGATTCGTCGGGTTGTCGGGCGTTCTGAAGTAGAGAGTCGTGATATTAAACACTGGCTTTGAGGAAACAATCGGAAACAAAATGTAGAACCTGCAACAGTATTAGTTTAACACAATATTTACTAGTGATTAGGTACAGTCGGTACATTATTAACAATCGATATAATCGCAAAATGTGTCACAAAAAAACTCTTCAGAAAATTGATATTGAGTAAATGGTGTGTTTAGTGATAGCACGGTCTCCACTTTTCCAGCAGCTAATCCACTGCGCTACACTGGCAAGATGAAGAGAGTGCGAACGAGGGAGGTTAAGTTTTCATTTAAGTTAAAACCCTCTTTTTTAATACACTTAAAAGGCGGTAAAAAGAACGCCCGGGCAGCAATGACTACCTAGTTATTACTGCGTGTGTTTTTCCTAGGTAGGAATCCGACTTTTCCCTTGCCAGAGACACAGGACCACTCACCACGCACCTGGAAATTAGATCAATTTCCTATCTACAACCTACCTCACATTCAAAATCCCGATGCGCTCTTGTAGTATATATCGCTCGGATCCCCAAAGCCGCGGCCAGTGCTAGCGCGGAGTCCCGCTTGTGCGGCGGCAGGGTCACTGCGCCCAACACTAGCGCCTTAGATAGGCACACCTCTACTGGTAACTTGGAGAGAGTACGACCGAGGGAGGTCAGCTTCTCGTTTGAAGTTAGGGCACCCTGGGTAAGAATGTATAAATTATTGTACTGTAGTGTATAGATTATTCAGACATCAAAATTCAGGATGTGGCAATTTTTATTTTTGAAAAAATGTTATCATGTTGTACTGAATGATATTTGAGATTCATGTAATAGCTTGCTTTGAGTTCGAGCATCGATCGAGCTTTGAGCTCGAGCATCGATCGAGCAGGTAATAAATTTATAGATTAAAATATAATCAAGAATTATGTAAGGTAAAACGTAAATATACATAAGTCATCTTATTTCTCAAAGAGTCTATCTACAGAAAAACTCACTTCTCCCAATCTATCCCAATATTTCTATGAAGAAAAATATGCACGATTAAAAAAGTATTGCTGTCAGTTTTGAATACAAATTCAATGCTCAAAAACTGACAGCAAAATAATAACATCTTGACAAACGCACAATCTTTTTATCCCCTTACAGTATAAGCATTAAGTACACAATTTATCCCCCCACTTACATGCTGCTTCAACTCAAGCAAAGCATTCTCAACAGCTTCCTCAGGTGGGGCATCCAAAAACGGGAATCTTCTCACATCATTCACACCGAGAGAGCTCATGAGTAACAGTAGCGACGCTAGCGGTACTCGCGACACTTCTGGTGTACTGAACGGTTCCATGTCTGAGTATTGCTGTTCTGAGTATATGCGGTAACAGACGCCCGGGCCTGGGGAAGAATTAATTTATATATTTATTCTAATTATCCCTTTAATTTCGGCAAGTAGGGCTTATAGAAAATACTACCAATAAAAGGAATGTAATCCTTGTATCCTTGTATTGGGGGGTTTCAAAGACACCCAGACTCAGTCAAGCATTTGTGGATCGCACAAATTCTTGTCCTACATGGGCATCGAACCCGAGACCACTGTACGCAACCTGTGTATTTGGCGTCGTGACACTCGTCGTATACTCCATCACTCGGCTATCCGTGCAGTTTTACAGTATCGTTTATAACAAGCTCAGTTACTGTAATATTATTTTATGGCGTTGTTATTCTAGCCTTATTATTTTAGTTACCACATATCTAACCGATATTTAACCAACCCAAAAAGCAGTTAATTTGTTAAAACCATACCTGTTCTACCCGCACGTCCTTTTCTCTGATCAGCACTTGCCTTCGAGATCCAAAACTCTTTTAATCGCTGCATTTTTGTTGTTGAATCATAACTCATTTCTTTTACCTGGAAATTAATTATTTAATTAGATAATTTGATGATGATGACGTCGTTCCGTTATCTCTTATCAGGGATTTAGGGCTCGCAGAAGATTTTTCCACTGTTTTCGATCTTAAGCAGCAAGTACCAGGTAATTAAATAATAATATCTAATATATAAAATTCTCATGTCACAGTTTTCGTTGCCGTACTCCTCCGAAACGGCTGGACCGATTCTCTTGAAATTTTGTATATGCATTCAGTAGGTCTGAGAATCGGCCAACATTTATTTTTCTTTCCATTTTTTTTTGTTTTCGCGAACGAAGTCGCGGGCAACAGCTAGTAATATATATTTTCATTATTAAAAAAAAACCGTTAAAAGAAACTTCTGTCCAGCAGTAGGCTCATTTACTGACAGGTTTTATTCTTATATCTTAGTATGATATTATTGCTTACCTTTCCAGAATCCACAACGAATCGAATACCATCGATGGTGACTGATGTCTCAGCTATATTTGTAGATACGATACATTTTCTGACTCTCTCAGGAGGGTAATCAAATACCTGTAAGCAGATAAACAAGGATATTAAACATTTTTATTAAGGTTGTTTAATGTATCTTTCAAAATCAAAATCAAAAAGTTTTTATTTCGAGTAGGCTTTTTCAGGCACTTTCAAAACGTTACTGACTCTAGTTGCGCCGTTCCAAAATGCCATTCTTATGGATAAGAACCGACAAACAAACTCCATAAGTTACTCTTTAGTTTTAATTTCACCTTTTCTTATCGCCTTTCCGTTGCGAATATTTTACCACTCTATTTTCCAATTATTGGTTATTTGTGGGTGTAATTACAATGTTTGTAAAAATTAAAAGCGTTTGTTGTTTATTTATCCGTCTTACTTTAGATTAATAAAAATCAGTCCATACTACATAGGCTTGATATTGGTCTGATTTTTCTGGGCAGTTGGTCTAGTGATTAGCGGCCTTGACTGCTATACCGGAGGTCTTGGGTTCGATTCCCACCCAGGACAAATGTTTGTGTGATGAGCACGATCATATTTTGTTCTGTGTCTCGGTGTAATTTATCTACAATATGTATGTATTCAGAAGTAGGTATACAAGTATGTTTATCCGTTCTCTAGTACTCACAATACAAGCTCTGCTTAGTCTGACACTAGATGGCGTTGTGTGAAAATCATGTATATTATATTGATATCATCATCATTTCCTTGCCCTATCTCAATTATTATTTGGGGTCGGCGCAGCACGTGTTCTTCTTCCTCACGTTCCTATCTGGCGTCATCACACAAGCAACACACTTTGCAGCCAAATATATTAAGTATATTATATTAATATAGATACAAAAATTACCTTATCCTGTTCAGCAAGTGACAATCCACTATGTAACGGTAACACAATCCAGTTTTTAGTCTTCTCAGCGTACTGCTGCGCCGCGTCGCATATAGCTGTGATCTCTTGCACGCCAGACATAAACACAAGGAGGTCGCCTCGCTCGTCCTCTGTATTAAAACAGATATTATGTTATCTATACAAATAAATTCTACCATCGTACCCTTACTGTATATAATTTACTTTTTCACAGCTGCAACTACGGTGTACAATAAAGAGTATTCTATTCTAAAATAAAACTGAAGAGTTCATTTGGCTGAATGCGATAATCTTAGAATCTACTGGTTTAAATAATAAATATTCCTTAACATTCACACAATGGGTCGGTTCGATTTCCACTCAGGACAAATGTTTGTGTGAGCATGATCACTTGTTCTATGTCTAGGTGTAATTTATCTATAACATAGTACTCATAACACAAGTTACTCTCGTATACTTAATTTGAAACTACATGGCGTTGTGGGAATGTTTAGGAATATATTTATAAAGCTGAATAACATAAAGGCATCCCAACTGTCCCAACATATTTTAATATATTGTCTCCTGACCGATTTCGGCCACGGCGCGGCGGCGGCCAGAGTTACTATGACACCAGCCAACTACGCAAGTCATATTACAGTGCACAAGCGTGTGCGCAAACACAGGTGCACTCTCTATTCCTTTTACTCTCATAGCCCGATGGGACGGTAATCCGACACGACCGGAGAGAGATCAGGCGCAGGACCCACATTTTTACGTGCCTTTTACACGTAAGCTGTGATATACTTACCACTAGGCTATCACAGCTTCAAACTTCACAACAAATTATACTTAGTTATTAAATAGAGACAACTCACTCGAGTATTTACTGTCAATCAGCTGCATTATCTGTACATACGGCTGTGGGTCAAGCCTGTCGTCACGTTTCGGTTTGTCGTCAATTAATACTGGCTTATAGCTTAGTTCTATGGGGAAGAGGCGTCCTGGTACCTGAAAATACAATTGGTAGTTTTAAAACCACTTAAATAATAGTATGCACTCTTCTTTATGTATATCAAAGTTTTAATGTTATTTTATATAGACGGGAAAGACTTGTTAAACCCAACAATTAGTTTAAAATTTGCCATTGTAATAATGTTGGGATATCTTAATAAACACCGTATATGAAAACACTTCATTGTCTGGACATTAAAAGAGGCGATAACCCCTGAGTTTGTTTCGACGTTTCTTCTCATGGTAGCCTTTTAGGAAATGTGATTCCAGCGAGCTTATACTAAAAAAATGTTATGTAAAAGAGATAAAATTTATCCTATTTTCAGAATAAACCATTTTATTTCAGCCTAAATTTATTTGGGTCCTTGAAGCATTATGTTATTATTGTGATTGGACTAATCTAGTAAGTCACTTATAGCTTCGACGAACAACCATGGTTTGTGTCTAATTAATACACACAGAATAATCATTATAGATTAGAATAGTCACTTAGCCACACATTTTTAAATGTCCATTTGTCTCTATGTATATTCATCTCAACAATAACGAAGACAGCATCACACATAAGTGCGACAATTTGCTATGCGTCGTTCTATAATACTAGTATTTGTCTCTATATTCCTTTCGATAATGACACCATCACACGTACAAGCGACTTATTGCTATGCGTCGTTCTACAATACTGGTGTTTGCCATCACACATAGAGCAACCTTTTGCTATGCGTTGTTCAAAAATACGTAAGTAAAACATTTACCTGTATCACAGCAGCAGACTCAGCAGAAAAGTAGTCCTCAAATAGTTTAATATTAATGGTAGCAGACATCAATACCAGTTTAATGTCATTACGGCTGTGTATAAGGCATTTCAACACGCCTAGTAGAAAGTCTCCCATTAAGTGCCTCTCATGGACCTCATCTAGGATAATGACGTCATAGTTTGGGAGATTTTCCGATGACATCTGGAATTAGAATGATAGGGGTTTGAGAGAAGAAATGATTATAAATTGATTCTTTTTAATATTTTGGTATGTTATGGTGATTGCACGCGGATTTTTGAGATTGGGCGACTAGTTTCCAGAGTTCATCAAATATGCTTGAGAAAATCAACAAATTATAATTTTCATCATAATTTTATTCTAAATGGTTTTCATTTAATTTGTCAATTATTTATTTAATCAGAACTCATTCTACTGCCAGATCAAAACTTATAATAGTAACAGCTGACTTTTGGTTACAGGCAGAGACTGTCCATTAATGTTTTGTTTAAAAACTGATTTAAAAAATTTCTCTTAAAGATGATTTGACTAAAATAATAGGTAAGCTTCTAGTAGCAGAATATTAATAGCGACTTGGGTATTAGAGTTCTAGCAAGTTTAATAAAATATATCTGTACCTGACCTGTCTCAGCAGCAGCCCTTCTGTGATAAAACATATCTTGGTGTCCGCAGTCTTGCTCTTCTCGAACCGGATCTGATAGCCGACTTTACTCTCAAACTGAGTTAGCATTTCATATGCTACTCTTTTTGATAAGGAGACACAGGCTATTCTTCTAGGTTGCGTACATGCTGAAAACAGAAAAAAGAATGTTGTTTATATCAACCTTTTATGGAAAGTTATTGGTTTACTCACACATTTTAAAGTGGGAATGCCCAACTAGTTTCAAACTACCCAGAGTCTGTACCACAACAGTTATTATAACCATAACTTATTGACTGGCAGAAATAATTAATAAATTAAGAAAAAAGTGTGCTGCTTGCCCCAGTGTCTGCTATGCGGTTGTGACTGTAGCAGTCATAAGGATCAAGTTTAATAAAGATGTTTGGAAATATTTATATGAGTGGAAGAAATATTCTCAATGTATTATGTGTGTGTATGTATTCAAAAGCATAATTATTATGCTGATGATATGAAGATTTTAATGCTGTTAACTTTTTTGTTTACTATTATGGCTGAAAACAGATCTCAGTGGCATACACAATGATTGCCAGTGTTCTCTTTTTTTGCCAAGAAAACTATTTACTTAAGACTAAGTGGCATAAATTGTGTATTTGAATGTTCTATCTTACCAATATTTGAGAAGCCAGCTTCATGAAGATATTGAGGAACTTGTGTAGACTTGCCACATCCTGTATCCCCGGCAACCACCACCACTCTCTCATTCTGCACTGCCGATACAATTTCATTTCTGAAACACATTTAATGCCAAGTCAACTCAGAGCATGTTCTTTCTGTCAATCTTCTACTTTGTGTCCGTCAATTGACTTTATTATTTTTATTATACAGAATCTACTGGCGATTGGATAATATTTACAGTTGCAACAAATGATACAATGTAACAATTCAAACCTCAGACAGACTGGAACCTGCGACTCTTAGCTAAATGCGCCAATTATTTCACCAACTAAACTACCAAGGTTATTGTATGAGTTTGAATTTGTTCAATCTATCATGGCACATCTTAGGTATGTGTACAAGTTTAGTCAAGATATTTGAAAGTTTAAGAAGGTTTAATAAAGTACATACCGATATTTAGCTACTGGTAAGTCTTTTTGTGCTTGTCTTAACTTTCTAAGTTTCGTAAACTTCTCCTTATTTTTAAAATCAATGTAAATAGAACCAATATTCAAGAAGGCCTGAAACAGATTTTTGTCTAGCTTCCTTCGCTCCCTTTCATCATAAACTGTATCCATATACTTCATAGATGAAGTGAAGTTAATACAGTGAAATTTTGAGAACTTGGTTGAAGGTTCATCACTATTTTCTTCAGGCCCATGGTCAACGATAGGTTTGCCAGCTTTCTTCAACGTAGCTTCATATTTCTTCAGAAATACCCAAAAATCATCTAAGCTATTAGCAACCGTATTGCTCTCACTACTGTACAAAATTATCTTGTTTAATTCCCTTTTATAACTCGTAAAACTAAATTCTTCTTCAACATGTTTTGAAGTCGACGGATTTGGACTAGTCTTCCTAACTTTATGGCGATCTCGGTCGCGGGAACGTGACCGCCTCCTTTTGTAGTAATTACTTCTACCGGGAGAAGGGCTTCGACCCATTTTGAAATTGTTATTTTATTTACTATTTCCAATGTTTACTTTTTTATCGCGAATCTGACAGCTAAGAAACACGTTCTGCAACTGACATTTTGATACGACAGACAATAAATTATTTTGTGTTTTATCTTCAGCTTAAAACTATATACTATAAAAAACTATTATATGTGCTATTTTAATGTTTTGGCTTTACGAAATATTCTATATTAAAATCATTATGCAAAACTAATTACAATTTTTCTTACAAAATTCAACAAAAAAAAAACAATTGTGAATGTTGTGGTCGATTATTTTAACAGTCTGATTTTTTATTAAACACTTGTAATGTATTTTAAGAACCTATGAACCATGTTTAATGAGTGAAGTAAAGATTATGATTATAGTCAGTAAGTAATTTATTGAGAAAGCAAAATTAAATTTAATGTTCCTTATTTGTATTTCTGATTTAGTTCTTCAGCTAACACAATCTCAATCAACATCGTTTATTTTTTCCTATCCTACTGCTGAGTAAAGGCCTTCCTCAAATCCTTCTACGTGATTCTGCCCTGCGCCACCTCCACCAAATCTTCGCGGTGCACATTCAAATCATCCCGCAACTACTTTTTGAGCCGGCCTCGATTGCCCAAAAAGCATCTTGTCGTTATATTAAATTTAATAATTGGTCGATACACACACACTGTATAAGTAAAGCGTATAAGAGTAATTGAATTTTTTGTGACTTGGAATAAACCAAAAAGTTTTGTTTATTTATCGATTCACTGATGTTACAGATAATGCAAGGAAAGTTCAGTCTACGTTGCCTAGTCGCCCTCTATCGTCAGCAAATAGAGTTTTTTATAATAATTTCCGCCATTACGTTCCGCCATTTTGCTTGGTCGCGGAGTGAACGTAAAATTTAATCTCATGTATTTTGTCGTGGATAACTATTAGTTAGTTTAGAATTAGTGTTTCAACACACTAATGGCTTGCTTAAATACACTTAAGTTAGAAATCAAAACTTTAGAACAAGTGTTTCCAAAAAATCATGAACGGTTTCAGATAATGTCAGCTAGTGTCGACGAACTGACCTGCAGATTCGTTGGCAAAAATGGAAAGAAATACGAAATCCATGCTAATATTACTGTAAGTACCTTATTTACCTAATTAATGATTGTGACCTGAAAATTAATGAACTGAACTGAGGGGTGCATTTATTGATTATCTTTAGCTGGGACAAAGGGTCGTTGTTTATGAGGGCAGGGCTGTCAACAAAAGGTTTACGGAAGTAAATTTACATTTCCCCGTTGCAACCACACGTTTGTCACGTTTCTGTGTAAATTATTTACAAAACATTGATGTTTAAGACATAATCAATAGTCGCGCTCTAACGAGTTTGCGGATCATATGTTTATTGAGCATACGGTGCCGTGTCGAATTGCTGTATCGATCATTTCGGGCGCTGAACGTCATTATCACAACGTTCGTGAATCACTTACAGCTATTTTATAGAGAGAGTAACGTCTGTTTTGTTTGGATAACGGTATATAGGCGCGTTTTTGGGACAAAGGCTCTTAGTCATCCTCTCTACCTGCTTTTTGTCATGTAGACATTTTGTTGGGCCCATTCCTGGCGTTTTTTTGAGTGCAACAATGCAAGTTTGGAATGTTCTATGTCCTTAGCTTGAGGCATTCATTGATAACAGGTTATTATTGTTGATTGAATGTACAACATGAATGTTTACTAGGATTAACATGTGTAGTAAAGACAGTGTAAACATGTATTGTTTATGTATGACTAGCATGATATAATACTATGCACAGATTACACTCTGTTATCAATATTTGGTACCAACCTACCATCTAGTTGTTAGGGAACTGTTCTTATGTCCCTTTATAATAGTAATGATTAATTTAAAATAATTATTTACATATTATTTATGTAATATTATAATCAATATTATTTTTTTATTTTATGTCATAATTTACATTATACAATGCCCTTGCCATGTTTAATTTACAAAAAATCAATACAGAATGTGCGAAGGCTAGTTTATTTTAGCATGTAACATAATTATAAATAATATTTATGTTTTTCAATACGTAATATTTATTCATCTTAATAAAGATGTTTTTGCAATTTGTTTCTAAAATTATATATGTGTGTAGTTAAATAAGGATAAGTCATTACAATAACAATAAATTGTAAAATGTTTAAGACAATAAAGTCATGATTCTTTTCTAATAAATGAAAATATTTATCATTAACTTTACCGCCTCATTCGGTTTCAACAATAAGGAATTAATAGATACTTCACATATTTCTCATTATATACCTACTATATGTAATGACAAGGTGAATGCATACTTTATTCATACATATATGTGTTGATTGTCCTGCATTTAAAGGATTACTATGTATTAAGTTGTAACCAACATAACACATAATAGAAATGTCAGTAAAGTGTAATAAAGATAAATGCTGCATAGTTTTAAAAAAAAGTCAATAAACAAATTCATATTTAATGCTAACATTGTGAAGTAACATAAAAATTTTAGAATGGTATACTATTCCATCATTGGTGTTTGGTGCCTGGTGGTGGGCATATTTTCTGCATGTAGGCTTCTGTGGCCCGTTGTGCGTGTCTCATCATCATTGGTGTTTACTATGTTTTTAATTAAGTGCTTTTGTTTAAGGATTTTGACTTATTCATAGTCCCGGTTACAACCTTTTAAATGCTCTTTACAGTTAACCTAAGCGCAGGATTTGACTGCTTCACTAGAGCTACTTACAACTTGTTGTTAAGATTGAGTTTTGTTGTTTCATATATCAGACTGTGTTCTGACAGCAACATGAGCTGTTGCTGTTAGAACTTCTACTTGTATCATTAAGTGTTTTTAACTCTTGTCAGTATATAAAAAATAGGAAATTGTAACTCAACAAAGATGTAGCTATTACTATGCTTGAGTATGCATTATGGAAGTACAAATTATGTCCAGCTTTGTCAGTATAAAAGATGACATTTAACTGTTTTCTATTTAGGTGAATAAGCAAGTTATGTGCTACAACTAATACTATATAATCTGTATGGTTGATGTAACATGACATGTAAATGTCTGCTGTAGCCAGTGTTTATTTTATACAAGTTATTTATTTTAGCCATTAAGGAGTAGTCATCATATGTGTTACCCTGGAATCTACCATACCTATATATAATCCTGCCCTTTTTCCTGCAAATCCTATCAGTTTTGTGACAAGTAAATTTAATTTTGCTATGACTGGTTTTTGCTAATTAGTCATCAGGCCTCCTGGGAAGTAATAAAGCTGATTTTGCTGACATTATAGTAGGGCTAACAATTATACTACAAGAAAAAGGAAAGTGCACTAAAAACCAGACAATTAAACATCGTTTTATATATTGAAGTGTATTTGTCAGTCACTTAATTTAGACTCAAAACATAGATATGCTTTTACACAGCAAGCCTTTAATACACTGTGATTTTACATGCTACAATCTTGTCTATTGTTATAGAGCACTTGTATTTACTATCTACACACACCTAGATATAAAGCAAGTCCATTATTTACTTGCATTTGATACACAATATCACATATTTGCTATAATTAGACAGCATTTCCTCAAATGTACCATTTGAAACATAGTTATACACTGTAGAAGCAATAAATGTGGTTTATATGTTTGTAACTGTTCTTCTTAGTATTGTGGGTTATTTTCCTGTTATCACTTAGACAAATTATACAGACAAAGCTTTAATTGAGTTGTTGACTTTTGGTATAGATTTTTTTGAATCATATTTGGGTTTTATAGTTATGCTTAATTTAAAAACCTGACTTGTTATTAATGATACTAATTAATTATCTCCTGTATTTATTTGTTACATTTTATTATGGCCATTAGCCAAAATGCAAATTAGTATGTATGAAAGGTGTTTATATTGCATCTCTGAAGAAAGCGTGAAGCAGAATCCAGATTTATAAGAAGAGTGAAGAACCATGTCCTGTTATTGTCCTCGCAACAAATGAACCATTAAATAATCCATTCAATGTACTTTCATGGCAAAAAATTGCATCATTACTTTATTGTATGTCATCAACTTTTTCTGAAACGGGCTTTCAGTATTAAACATAATGTTCTTTTTACTAGGAGACATACCCCAACACACCACCTGTATGGTTTGCTGACAGCGAGGATCCCATCGTGACCAATGCTGTTCAGATACTCACAAACACACAAGGCAGAGATAACCATGTTATAAATCAGGTAAGACTTCTCAAATAAATTTAAACCTTTCCAAAGTATTTATTGATAGGAAGATGGGTATACATGGCACATCAAGGGACCATCATCACCACCTTTTTTAGTAAAATTATTGCAGTTCTGGAATAGAAAAGCTGCTCTGTGACATGTAGTATGCTGTCACGATTCCACAACTGCATTAATATTTCTTTAGGAGGTGGTGGGAGCGTGGTAGGTCCCCAGTGTCTGTATTATCAGTTCAGGGCAGGAAATACTACTACTAAAGCTACTGACTTGCATAGCAAGAGCTTGTAGTACAAAAAGAGTCAAATAATCATTTATATTTAACCTAAATTAGTATAAGTCTAAGCCTAATATTTTTTATAAATATACTATAATTACCTATAATGTTATATTAATTACGTATAAAAGGATAATTGGTATAATGTTTCCTCACTGTAAAGTCAGACATCCTCCATGTGTGATTTACATTATTTTACATGTTTTATTTACCTTCCTTTTGCATGAAATTGCATAACTTTGCTGATGTTAAACAGCTGAAATCAATAACCACCAAAAAGGTGTGGTTTTCTTTATAATGTTTAGGAAATCATGCTGTATTTTACTAGTATAGATTTGAATGCAAAAAGCACACTCATAAAAAGTTGGGTAGGTATTTGTTTACGCATTCCTATCTGAAATACTGAATGAAAATAATCTGAACTGTGCCAAAAAGTCAATCAATATAAAATACCTTAATATAGATATGGAATAATAAAACGATATGAATATATTGTATCATATCCTAAGCATTTTTTAAATAAACTTGCGATCTACATTTGTAATAATAATATTCATCATCATCATCTTCCTGCCCTTATCCCATTTTACTTGGGGTCGGCGCAACACGATTTTTCCTTCCATTTTCCTCTATCAGACGTCACACTATCATTTACTCCTTTTTCACTCATATCGTTCCTTAGCTCTTCCCTTTAATTGTAATAATAATATTATTATATCGTAAAACGCTTTCAACTTGTACCATCGGTCATTATAGTCCGACCAAGCGTCCGAGCTCGTATTCTTCGTCTACCGTCATTTAATTAATATTTTATAATTTAAACTACCCGCACAGGGTGGTTTTAATCGTTTCATATTTAATATTGTTCTCATGTAAGTGACTAATTTGTCTTAATGAGAAATGAAGATCTTTAAACCGATCCTGAAATAAATATTCAATAAACACCATGCCAATATTTATAACTACGTTATTGAATGTAATCAAAGGGATTATTGTCCGCGCCTTCGCCTGCGCGAATGTCGGTCGTAGTTAACGCGGTTGGTTAAAAAGTAGCCTGTGTTAATCTAGAGTGGCAGGAAACTACATACCAAATCCCTTTCAAAATGCTTTAGCCGTTAGAGCTTTTAAGAGAAACAAACGTCTATCCTTAGTTAAAAACTTTCACGTTTATAATATTGATAGGATTACATGGTGCAGCGTATTTCAAAGTGCTCCAATAAACTCTTCTATTCGAGCCCATTGAATACTAGAATAATTATTCCTGGGCTACCTCCAGCTCTTGAAGTAATATTACTGCATATGTGGAAGCGTGATAGCGCACTACACAATGTAGAGTGGCGTCTCTCTTCCACTGCTACTGCAAACTGTGCGAGTGTAAGCCCTTTTAAAAATGACTAGGCTAACGTCAATAAATTAAGAGGAAAGTTCTACCGTGCGTAATTATAGTCTATTGGTAACTGGTTCGAAATCAACTTGCAAAATGATATCCTTTGATTTCATGGTCATACATACTAAGAAATTATTCATACATTGATATTTATTGAATTCCGCGTAATTGTTAACTTTTCTCCTTGTAAATACGGAAATCATAAAAGAGACGGGATATTCAGACTATTTTAAATCGATTAAGAGGTCGTTTACTTGCTGTCCCCATTATTGTAATCTTGATTCATGATAACAATTAATTATTGCGAGTATTATCAAATTCAAGTCACATTTTGATTGATTTAAGGCTTTTATTGATGATATCACAGTTTTACTCTACAGTACATCTTTTCATATTAATGTTATCAAATGAATTGATTTTAATTGTTGTGACTATGCCTTTTCAAATACTTTGGTCTTGGTCAAGTCATTATCCATCCATTTTTTCTCGCAAATTCATAGACTAGTATTTATGCGAAATTATAATAATGGCGGTCTTATCGCGATCATATAACCTTAATTATCATACTTTTACCTTGCATTTAGGATTAAACTCAAGCACAGTCGCTGATAAAACAAAACCTTGCGAGTTATTGAATAGTATACTATATACTCTCATTTACAGCAACGTGTCATATGCAAATATACTGTAAATACAAAGTATTCGAAGATCCCAGCCTGACAAGTAATATTTATGTTGTAATCCATCTTAAATCGCCACAAACTATGTATTCAAGGATTACGATTGTCGAGTGTCATAGCGTCACTGTTTACTGCATAATATTGTACGCTCGTAAACTATGATTTAAATCGCCGTAAACGTAATTTTAATACACCCTTTACATAATATCGGACGCCATCTACAAGCATGCGTCAGTTCAGTTTTGTGCATTCTTTGCATTCTTTATTCTCTTCTGTCGACAAAAACGAAATTGTCCGTGACACGATAAAATAGTCTTGTCAGCTTGCCATTGCTTGACGACACAGAAAACCGTTTAAAGACACAATATTCGATGACCTTATATTTGTAATAGCTTTCCACGTAGTGGTCTGTTCGCAAATGGTAAATTTTCACACAGAATTTTGAAACAATAGCACCTAATTTGCGTATGTGTGTATGCAGAACAAACTTTAAAAGGTTACTTCAAAGACAATTGCAACACGAAAGCACGAACTTCATTATTTTAACCTTAAATTACGTATACCTACGTTTTCAAAGCATCCACGTTCAAGTTTACCTATGCGTATTGATTATTTGGCGATGGACTAAGGTCAACGACCTGTCCACGCTAAAGCCTATCTCAACGGTGTGCAAATTACGGTCTCTAATTACGTTCCCAAACACGTGCGATTTACACTTACACAAATATACACTACGTATTTAAAAATACCTATAAAAAGTAGTGTTAAGCATTAGTTACCTATTTGATACCGATGTCTGATTTTAAGTATGCATCCAAGGGCAAGGTGAATCGATTGAAGGTTAGTTTCGTAACGTAGGAAGTTGCACGATTTATATCAAATCTAGTAACCAAATTATCGTGTTTTAATTACTAAACCTTGGTTAACTGTTTAGACTTTCAGTAAAGATTATTTTGTGAAGAAGTAACATTAATGTATGTTTAATTGAAGGTCATTGAATTGAACGGGTTTACGTGTTATTTTAATTTTAAGTAGAGCATCTGTCCATTATGATTATGCTGATGAACTTTTCCGCGTATTTTAATTATGTGGATCATTATTGCTTAATAGACGATTAGTAAATTACTTTTATACCTAAAAAGGTATTTTACAAGAACAAAATGTGGCAATAGAACTTTTTAACTAAAAATAATGAAACTAAACAGTGTAATTTACTTCACTTGTTTTTGTAAAAATACCTATTTTTTTTAAGTCTTTCTTATGCTATTAAATAAATAAATATATTGGGACAATATCCACACACGGCCATTTGATCCCAAGCTAAGCAGAGCTTGCGTTATGGTAATCAGACAGCTGATAAACATACTTATATATTTGTGAATTATACATATTATAGATAAATCACACCCAGACACAGAACAAACGATCGTGCTTATCACACAAACATTTGTCCTAGGTGGGAATCGAACCCACGACCTCCGGCTCAGCAGTCAGGGTCACTAATCGCTAGACCAACAGGCCCGTCAATGGCACCTTAATGTTTTCTTACTCATTGTTCTAGGTCGGTATATTGTTGAGAGAACTATGCAAGTTACATGGAGTACCAGAGCCCCCAGATTTGGATTCATTGTCTCTTCCAGTGCACCCCGCGCCGCAACAGAGGTTCGTATACACGATACAAAAGAACTTTTCATTCATTTAAATATATGTATTATAAAAAGTTATGTGTCATCAATGTATTGTACATACAGACATCTTAGTTTTAAATTAGGATTCAAATTAGCAACCCTTTACATATTATGTTGACTTCTACTAGAAGTCGACAGACTAGAAGACTTCTACAGACTAGAAGTCTTCTAGTCTTAAGACTCAACTCTACCGAGCTTATGTTACATATGACATAAGCTTGCTAGAGTGGAGTCTTAAAAGGATAATTGTTATCCTATTTGCAGAAATAAAGGATTTTATTTGACTTCAAGATTCTGTTCAATAGGCATCTTAGTTTTAGTAAGCGATTGCCTATCCGACCTCCCCAACATTTTAGTTTCTGGGATTTTGAACTATGATTAAACAACAAAGAAGAATTTATTATTATCCACGTAAACCGATAAGTGTACTGAATATTTACTCTTTTGTAGTATTCAGTACAAAAGACGGATAGTACTAATAGATACGAATCAGTGACAATTTATTCTTGGAACTATTGTACTAGTCCTTACAAAACCACTACTTTGTAAATAGGTCAAGTTCTTGACCTCGGGTATACTCTAGTTTGAATGCCATGAAAATAACGGAGAATACAAAAGTGTGCGTGAATAGAATAGATAACAAATGAGTAGATTACACGTGCCTATAAGAGTTTTTGTTCTGATGCAAATAAAATACAAAATAGAGAATTCTGTATAAAGAAAATTTAGCTACACTTCCATAATCTCTATCCATTTTACACAAAAAATGACTATAAAGAAATTTATTTTGTATCTAAACATTTTTGCATCTATTTTGAGTTAAAGCCTAACAAAAACTCTTCTTTTATTACATTCTGCATACCGTTATAGCTATTATACAAAAAGTCTTAACAAGTTACTTTTTTTATACGACTTTTTGTATACTTACCCGGATGATAACATTAGTTAATAAAAAATAACACCTAATTGTAAACTCTTCTACTTGGCATGTCCTAAGTCTTTACTATATTGAGTTTGCCAACCAGGCTCTCCAGATTAAGCAGAACTTAATATCAATGGAGCCGCGTATAATCATAATATCTTTCCGTCAAAAGCGAGACGCAGCTATGTATGTTACAGAAAACCATCTCTCTTCCAGACCTACCAGAGGTCATATTACACGGTTACGAATATCCTCCGTCACGTCGTTGTAAATTATTGATTTTTGTATGTTAATAATCTTAATTCTTTTATTCTAGAGTTCCAAGTGTGACGTCAAACGGCGCAGAATCCGGCACAGAAGAAGATGAGGAGATGGCAGCTGAGGAAGACGAATCTGAAGGAGAGGACGACTTGCCACTAGAAATGGTAGATGATGCTGGTCGCAGCAACAAAGTAAGATCTAATGTATAAAATTCTCATGTCACAGTTTTCGTTGCCATACTCCTCCGAAACGGCTTGATGAAATTGTCCGATTTTGATGAAATTTTTTGTGCTTATCCGGTATCTATGAGAATCGGCCAACATCTATTTTTCATCCCCAATTTTTTTTTGACAATTTTTTTTTCGCGGTAATAATACGAATGCGTTTGAAGTTACGGGCAACAGCTAGTATACTATAACTTTTCTTACTGGGTGGTGGTACTACTCAGGTGCTGCTGAGGAGTTTGTTGCGCCGTTTCTTCTCCCGCAGCAATAGCACAGGAAGCGGTGAAGGGTGGGCGATGGGGTACTGTCTATAATTTATAAATTTTGACGTTCAAAAAGTGCTACATTGTAGCCTAATTTGAATAAATTACTTTTGATTTTGATTTACCTTTTTCCGTGGGAAATCTTTAAATGACCCCGCCCGCTATGGGCGTAGCGGGAGGGAGTGTCAGACTTTTACACTGACTAAAACCCACTATGTTCCTCCTGGAGCCCTTTGAGTGCCGGGCGAGCGGTAACTCTTACGAACATCCCGCAGCCCTGGCAGTTCTTTTCATACCTGGGATGGGATGGACAGACATGTGCTCTTATCACGAACTGTTGCTCTCTCATTTGTAAAATGGTAACAGTTGTGTTTAGCTCATGCCTGGAGTATTATGAACTTTTTAAATGGGACCGCTGACCTTGTGTTTATTCATAATTAGTGAAAAATCGTTGTCAATTATAGTACTGTAGATACCCTGAATATATGAATGGATGAAAATACAAAAGTATGCGTAGTGTGAATGAATGAGATACCTTGAAGGTGCAATTTGTTGTAATCTACGCCCACCCATGAAGATGTCTGCGATAAGTGTGTTAAGCGTACATTATATCCATTGAGTTTTCACCCACACGAGAAAGATTTAGCCACTTAATATTATATTCTTGACTCGTCATCAACATTACTTTAAAATCAAATCCTACTATCTATATATATAAAACTCTTCCGTTACTGACTGACTGACTGACTGACAGACAACGCACAGCCGAAACTACTGGTCGTAGAAAGATGAAATTTGGCATGTAGGTTCCTTGAGATATGTAGGGGTGCACTAAGAAAGGATTTTTGGAAATTCAACCCCTAAGGGGTCATAACGTTTCTATGAAAAATCTTATTCCTTGGGTTTATAAACTTGAAACTTAGCACAAACACGTATATTATGGTCAAGTAAATAAGTTTGGCATTATAATTTTTTTGAAACTACCCTCCTATAGTGATTTAGGGGGTTGCTATTGGGTGACTGATTAACTTTCACGCAGCCATAACCGCTTCGTGTAGGAGTCTAATATTTTGAACAAAGCTTCCTTTACTGACGGGAGCGAGCATTAAAAAAAGATTTTTGGAAATTTTATCCCCAAGGGGGCGAAAAGGGATAAAAACGTTTCAATGAAAAATGTTATTCCTTAGGTTTATAAACTTGAAAATTGGCACGAAAACGTACATAGGCAAGTAAATAAGTTTGGTAATGTAAGTTTTTCCAAACTACCCTCCAATCGTGATTTCGCGGGTGTGATTTGGTGACTGATTGATTAACGCACAGCCGAAACCTCTCGGTATAGAAGTCTGATATTTTGAACAAGGCTTCCTTTAGTAACACAATTGACCACTAAGAAGGGGTTTTGGAGTAGCAGGTCCTTAGGTAGCGGGCGAGGGGGGGAGGAGATTAAATTTTTCTAGACGATGTTTTTGTCTCGCTTTACTTTTTGTTACGTAACGTAATCGACAAACTCCGAAACTACTTATCGTTTTCATCCCAAATTACACGTAGGCGAAGCCGCGAGCGGAAAGCTAGTTAATAATATAACAGTAACTGCGACAAATATGGATGGATGCTTGAAACTCTTTCAAACTGAGATGGCTGGATCAATTTTGATTAAATTTTGTATAGTGTTGGCAGACACCCTGGATTGACACAGGAGCTATTTTTTAAGCGATTGCGTCAGGTGGGGATAATGTTTTTGTAGCTATAATCGATACTCGCGGAGGGGAAGTCAGGGCAACAGCTAGTACGATATGTAACTAAAAGTATAATTTTCTACATTAAAATTTGAAGTCATAAATACCAGTACCGCAAACGGTGCATCTACAATGTACATCCACACACAACTAAATAACAAACGCATTTCCTAACAAAGAGTTCAATAACTATAGTAATTCATTGTGCTTCGGGTTGGTGACCGTTCAAACGTATTGAACGTTCAAAAGCGGTGAGTAGGTTAGGACCTGTCAATATTTACTGGTGATAAATTATGCGGTGTGGTGAGGCGCGTCTGTAGTAATGTTAATGTAAATTTGCATTTTTATTTTGTATAGAGAACTGGTTTGGCGTTGCCGACGTTTATTCGTTTAAGTATCGTACGAAGTGATGAGTCTGTTTATCATTAATAGACACTAACAAGCTCTATTTTATTATAATTACTTTTGTATCATGGATTTCTAATTATAATTATGTTAACGGTTCACTTATGCGTACTTATCGGGATAGCGCGACTAGTTTCGGCGCCGCGTTAGCTCATGATTAAGGGTCCGAAACTAGTCGGGCTATCCCGATAAATACACGTGAGTTAACCATTAACATATAATTACTCAGGAGTGGTAACTTAGAATATATCACAAAGCAAACTTCATCAATGTTGTTCTTTGGTTGTGTTTATATTTTCTCACAACATCATTGTTCTAATCAATAGTATTCTTAAGAAAAAAACGTTTATAGTTAGAAGTGACAATTAATTTATTTTATAGCCTTCATCATCGTCATGATTTCAATTAAAATAAATCGTATAATTCTATCGATACGGTTTCACACCTTTGTCACTTCCAAACTTCATGTTTAAGGCTTTCAGAGCAACTTAGCAAATCATACGAAAGACCGAAATTGAGGCAAAAATAAAATAACAATTTCCACTGGTTTAAAAGTTCTTGGTTATTTTGTATTGGTGAAGGGTCCATTCATTCATAACAATAATATAACAAATTCACCCTTAACATTATTACATTAAGATCGAGTTTACTTTAACAACTTTTAAGAAGTAATACTTACCCTCACCCCTTTTTATAGTGACAAAAGACCCTATGCTAATATTTATCTCAACGATTCAAGGCCAACTAGGTTTGTTTTGCTACGTATAAATACAAAATTATGCGAATTTCACCTGCATAATGATGCTATCTAGACCTGCATCGCTTTATGGAAATCAGTTTATTTCAATGTCAGTAGTAGTAGCATCGTCGTAGGTATTATGTAAAATATTTAGTTCTGCTTTTGTTTAATTCTATTTTTATATCTACAAGAATATTGTGACGTTAGACAAAATCTACAATTTAAAAAACGATTAAGGAATTTATAATAAGACCGTTTGTAGTAAAGGCTTTCAAAGAGATTCAAAACAGGTCAAGTAATAGATAACAAACATAACCCATAATAATATAGACGACAAACGGGACTTACCGAAATATCGTTTTATATCGCGAATAAGTCCCGTTTGTCGTCTAAAATATGTGCACAAGTTGCGAAAGTTTAAAATCGTTAACTCATAATAATGTTACAATTGTATCGCTTACAAGCTTTCCAATCGCATGTACAAAGACACCGTGTCTTCGAATTATTTATGGATCACCCAAGGGCTTGTCCTATGCGACTATCGATCCCACGGCACTTAGCCGACAGTGGTCATTAGCGTGGTGACCTATTCAACTCGGCTATTCGAACGGTTAACTCTAACTGCAGATTGACTAGAAAATATAAACGATTTAGGCTATCAGATAGATTTCCAAAAAGATTTAAAAAAGTTTTTTTGGTTTATCGATTAAATAAAAATTTAAGAAAAATGACTTTAAATCTCGTGTGACGTCACATCTCAATGTACTTTTTACTGACAAGCGACGTTAGTAGCCCCCACTTCGATACGATTGACCATATTTGATACGTTAAATCTTCGATTTTTTTTTATTGTTTTGATAAAAAGAAAAATCAATCCAAAGTTCTTTGGAAATCTGCCTGACCGACAATTCGTTCTTTTACCAAATTTTACAATTACTCCTTATTATTATCTTCTTAGCATGTCGATTAATGACAGTCACATTTTCTTAGACCAAGTACTTGACCATGCTAAAAAAAAAATCGATGGCTTTGTACAGGTCCTTGCGTGGGCAGGTCTTGAGACACCTGGGCAGCTCATTGTATCAAGTGTTGTCTCAAATGAGCCAATGGTTTGACGAAAGCAAACTTTTTTTTTTTGGAATAACATCAAATGATCCCGCCCACTGTGGGCGCAGCGGGAGGGAGTGTCCAACTTTTACTGACTAAAATCCACTATCTTTCTCTTTAAGCCCTTTGAGGTTGCGGTAACTCTTACAAGCATCCCTAAACCCCAGCAGGACGAGAGATACCTTAGATTCACATCATACTAACTAGTCTATCATTATAAATTCCAGGATGACATGGAAACAGAGCACCTAGCGACCTTAGAACGGCTGCGGCAGAACCAAAGGGCAGACTACCTGTCGGGCAGCGTGTCCGGCAGTCTTCAAGCCACTGACAGACTCATGAAGGAGCTACGGGATATATACCGCTCACATTCGTTCAAGAACAACATGTATTCTATTGGTAAGCAAGACCAATATCTAGAAGTAAATATTACATTTTCGACAACTTTTCTCATATTTTATTACCGTCGAATAATATGAACTCGCGATGTAATTATAAAGGTCTACGATATTTATTTTCTCGCGGCGTTTCGGCCGAATTGCACCGACCGTGGTTACCAGTGGACTCTTGTCTAAAATATGTGTACAAGCCGCGAAAGTTAAAAAAAACAGTTTGACTAAAATTCTCAACATGACTTTTTCATGCTGATCCTGTGTCTCTGTTAAGCCTTTAAAAAGGCCTGGGTTTGATTTGAGGATTGGGCTCCTTATGAAGTTATCTCATGAATGAAAAGAAACATACATGTTGTCTGTACATACTCTTATAATATGTACTAGCTTTCCGCTCGCGGCTCCGCCCACGTGTAATTTGGGATTGTGGCGTATTTTAATGATCTCGACAGGACTTTCTTTCATAGGCTAAAAAATTGTTAGAATTTGAATTATATTATACAGCTTGAGTTACTCATGGATGATGTAGCTTTCTAATGGTGAATATTTGAAAACGATAAGTAGTTTTGGAGTTTGTCGATTACGTTATGTAACAAAAAGTAAAGCGAGACAAAAACATCGTCTAGAAAAATTAAAAGTATCAGTTGATCTCCTCCCCCCCCTCCCCCGCCCGCTACCTAAGGGCTTGCTGCTCCAAAAATCCCTTCTTAGTGGTCAATTGTGTTACTAAAGGAAGCCTTGTTCAAAATATCAGACTTCTGTACCGAGAGGTTTCGGCTGTGCGTTAATCAATCAGTCACCAAATCACACCCGCGAAATCACTATTGGAGGGTAGTTTGGAGGAAAAACTTACATTACCAAACTTATTTACTTGCCTATGTACGTTTTCGTGCCAATTTTCAAGTTTATAAACCTAAGGAATAACATTTTTTATAGAAACGTTTTTACCCCTTTTCGCCCCCTTGGGGGTACAATTTCCAAAAATCTTTTTTTAATGCTCTTTTTCGTCAGTAAAGGAAGCTTTGTTCAAAATATTAGACTCCTACACCGAGCGGTTATGGCTGCGCGAAAGTCAATCTGTCACCCAATCACAACCCCCTAAATCACGATTGGAGGGTAGTTTGGAAAAAACTATAATGCCAAACTTATCTACTTGACCATATACGTGTTTGTGCTTAGTTTCAAGTTTATAAACCCAAGGAATAAGATTTTTCATAGAAACGTTATGACCCCTTTTTACCCCCTTAGGGGTTGAATTTCCAAAAATCCTTTCTTAGTGCACCCCTACATATCTCAAGGAACCTACATGCCAAAGTTCAGCTTTCTACGACCAGTAGTTTCGGCTGTGCGTTGTCGATCAGTCAGTCAGTCAGTCAGTCAGTCAGTCAGTCAGTCAGTCAGTCAGTAACGGAAGAGTTTTATATATATAGATTATTTTAATTCTGCGTTTGTCATGGTACACAAAACAGAAAATTATATTTGACATAGAAATAAAGAGGTCTGCATTTACGGGAATTGTGGTTAAAATAATAATATTTTGATTAATACATTTAAGTATTAATAAAAATAATGAATTATAATGATTGTAATAATATGGAGAGTATGTTTTAACATAAAAGTTTTGTTTACTGCACATTGTTTAACGAATTACAACAAAACGGTTAAGATATAGGTGCGGTCAAATTTATCCCATACATAATATTATAGTCCAACAAATCTAAGAAGTACCGTTTGACGTTTCATCATTTTCAAACCGAAACAACTTTGTTCATGCGTACAATACTCAGTTTCGACAACCTTTGTCTTAAAACCATGAATTTAGAAAGATTTTATTATTGTATCTAAAAATTTTCAATTTTTAATATCCTAATTTAATTGAAAACTTTCAAACAAAGCAAAATAACACATATTTACATAGTAAATAATTTCTAATAGTTCTATTTTTGACCTCATTGCAAAGTCACGTTGTTAGGTCACTGCTTGTAGTGTTGTGACTCTTCAGATACACTTGTATGCGAAAAAATCGATTACATATACGAAAAATCGAATGTATTACTTTCAAATTATCAATTGACGACACGTTACTGCTCGACCGCATTGTGCACTTAATACATAGGTACCCTAAAATAAATTACGACTTCGATAGAGACGTACACTTTGATAATTTCATAGATAATCAACTAGTCATTAATTTAAATGACGATGATGACGAAGACGATGACGATTCTAGTACTAGTAGTGAACAGAGAAACACTAGTAGAAACATAACTTTTATTTCATTATGACAATATTGATCTCTTAAAATTCTGATATTATAGTAATCGATCTCATAAAAATCGGATTTTATAGTAATCGATTTTTTTACTCCCAACCCTATTATCCTATTTGTCATAACTGTCAAACGGTACTTCTTAGATTTGTTGGACTATAATAAAACCCAAACTTCTAAAATTCCAGAGCTAGTAAACGATTCACTGTACGAATGGAACATCAGACTCCGCTCGGTGGATCCGGACAGTCCGCTGCACAACGACCTGCTCGTGCTAAAGGAGAAGGAGGGCAAGGACTCGATACTGCTCAACATCATGTTCAAGGAGACTTACCCCTTCGAGCCGCCCTTCGTCAGGGTCGTATACCCTATTATATCAGGTCAGTAACATTGTAGCTCTTGTAATACCCGGGCTGTAATTCAACCCCAATGCTGACAGAAACTAATGATGGTCACGATCCCCAATCTATGGGGAAACGACTTTGATGATGATGAATTCACGGGCTAACTTCGAGGGATGAAACCCGATCCTTTTTAAAGTCTTACACGGGGACGCAGGTTCAACATGCACGTTGGCGAGACGAGAAGTTACGCCTCCAGCCAAGGCTCAAAATATTTATAGTCAGACAACCAATGCTAAGGGCATCTCCTGCGGGGTTCGAATCTCGACTTAGTCATGGCTGACTATCGAATATAACAGCAAAATCAAAAGAGAGAGCTGGATCAATAAATGATTATTTAGGGATCTGATCTATTACTAGTTTAACCGGTATAAAAACGGACCGGTATTCACACTAGGGACGGGGGGCTAAAATACTAATACTGGGCCTTAGTTGCCTGAATTAAATAAAAAAAAAAACCTTTTGATTTTTATTAAATATTTTACCTGTAAATCTTACTTGCAGGTGGCTACGTGCTAGTCGGCGGCGCGATATGCATGGAACTGCTGACGAAGCAAGGCTGGTCGTCGGCCTACACGGTGGAGGCGGTGATCATGCAGATCGCGGCCACGCTCGTCAAGGGCAAGGCGCGCATACAGTTCGGCGCCACCAAGGTCGTGTCCCAGTCCCAGTACAGTCTGGCGCGCGCGCAACAGAGCTTCAAGTGTCTCGTGCAGATACACGAGAAAAATGGTCAGTACTACCCATTTTTTTTATAGTAACTTCTGTGAGTGATAGTGTGACGTCTGATAGGGGAGAATGGAAGAAGAAAACGTGTTATGTCGACCCCCAAGTAAAATGGGACAAGGGCAGGAAAATGATGATGATGATTAACTTTGTGGATGATTGATACTTTAATGATTTAACGGTTTATGCACGCATATTTATCCCTCGACTCGCGATCTCGCCGCCGCGTCAGCTCATGATTACAGACTTCGGTTGGGTCCGAAACTAGTCGGACTATCCCGATAAATACACGTGAGTAAACCGTTATATCATTTAAGTATAATTTATAATTTATTGTATCAGTATATTTATTAGTCTCTACTATGCTGTAATGTAATATGTCAGACTACAGGGTACTCTTTCCATAAAACCCTGGAGTCATACAGGTGATCATTTGACCTGTGTCAAGGTGTAATTTATCTATAGTATGCGTGTATTTAGAAGTATTTAAGTATGTTTATCATTTGTCTAGTACTCGTAATACCTGCTTAGTTTAAGACTAGATGGCGTTGTGTTGAATGTCGTTTATAATAATGTGTACATGATTGTTGCTACTTTTTACATAAAAATGGACATATACACTGTAACATGTACAAAATTTTTATTTAATGTTTAGGTGACCAACTAGCACTGACATCTATTTTGCTTTTGACATTTACACTTTGTATTTAATTAGTTTGTAATACGCAGTTTATAATTTTCCAGGCTGGTTCACGCCGCCGAAGGAGGACGGCTAATGCAGGCTATCTCCCTGCCGTTACATTTAAGACTAAACGTGCAACATAGACAGTAACGCCCAAACAGACAAACAACTGCTCCAAATTTGACAAGTGACTGAGTTTGCGTGAAACTTTGCATTATGATTCCATTATGATGTTTGTTTTATTATTGATACGCAATTATGTATGTGTTAAGTATGACTGAGGAACTACGTGGTCGGTATCTCGACAATTGTACGTGTACTTTAATCGTTAAGTGCTATTGATGTTCTGAAGATGTGCGGGCGTTCGCGAGAGACTATACAAGACTTATAGGAAAATGTTTAACTGTGTAACGTTTTTGTAATCATTAATTTTCTCAGAAAAAAAAGTTATCCATATGGTAGCCCTAGACGTTACTGGAGTGTAAAGTTGAAAAATTCTTTGCATTTCTTTTTAGTTATTGAAATAAAAAACCTGTGATTCTTATACTGTATTTTTATAATACCCTTATAATCTAAAAACATATCACCAGTCATAGTAATAACAAAATAGGATTAAAATCTCATTAACAATAATCGTACTTAACCAGTAATATCCACTCAACAAAAGAGTGAAATTACAGAAAAAGGTATTCACTTTTTCTCCTTCCCGTCTCACACCCTATATTTCAAAGACCACCATACATCACTTTATTACCTTCTTACTTCATTAATTCTACTTATAATACCAAAGACCAGTCTTATAAGATCCCATCATAGTTTAGCTTTACCTTTCGCCTTCGCCTGGTTATGCTTAGTCATCTCCATCAACATCTTCAAGCCGTCCGAATGTTCCAAACCACCAGGTATGTTGATCTTTTTACAGTATTCTTGTTGGTTCATGTTTTGTAGCCATTTGTTTAGTTTAGGATATCTGGAACATACAGTCTTATATTAGTATCTTCTTTTACACGTTAACATGTTACTTTTGGTATAGAATAATAGGACTTATCGTTCAAGTAATTGTAGAAAGTGTGACATGAAACTAGTCGCTTTAGCAATTATTTATTAAATAATCACAAATTTGTTGAAATATGAAGTCTGAGTCGTGTTACTCACGAATTTTACATGAAGTGTAAAATTCGTGAGTATTTTATTCATTTTTTTACAGAACAATCTTCAATCAAAACCAATATAGGGTTATCTGCAAACATGTTTAATTTCAAAATGTTGTTTTTGGCTTCAACACATTTCATCGCTAGTGGCTTTTTAATGTGCCTCATAAATAACGCGAGGTACGTTAATCATCTGTGCATGTAAATTGTCGGTGAAACCCCTCGCGATACAAGGATTAAATTCCTTAATGCGGGAGTTATTTATATAAAAAAAAACATACTTTTTCTCATCAATCGGGACCAATCCACACAGTGTTCCTATCGTGGAGACTATACTGATGTCTGCAATAGTTATCACGTCGTCCGCCATATACAAATTCTCCGATAAATAATCTTCTAGCATTGAGTAAGCATCGTTTATATTCCTTATCATGCTTTTGGTCATTTCGCCTAATCTTTGCATGTAGGTTGGTGCCTGGAAATACATAAACATTCAATTTATTGTAAGTGTATGTAATAATAATTTCCGGACCGACTTGTTTACCGGTTAATTTTTTAATAGAAATCTGCAGGACCCGCATGTTTTCGTGCCTTTCGAAACACGGAAGCTGTGATATTTCACACACATTCGAAATCATGGTGGCAGATATTTTTGGTCATAAAAATATCTAGTCACTAATAAATTAGCCCTTATTGTATGGACTTACCAATCGTGTGAACAAAATCATATTTTTTTTAACAGGTGCAGCTAGTCTGGGCGTAGACTGTGACTTGATCGGATTTTAAGTGAACAGAGTCAATGGATATTTTTTCTTGAACCTATGCAACATAATATCATTTGGCATATTTTGAATTTTACGAATCAAGATTTGTTTTGACAATATGCTTGACAAGTTTAGATCAACTTCTTTAAATAAGACTGTCACATTCATGCTGGCAAGGTAGGTATCTCGATGTTTATCATAATGATATACATCGAGATTTTAAACGATTTTCCCAATAACTTTACAAGAATAACATCTAGCGGCGGAAGGGAAAAGCGAATGCGTCTGAAGTGTTTAGCCGTGCTAAGAAAACAGGTTCTAACTGCTGATAGCAGAATTTTATTTATTCGAGTGACACTTATAAAAAAAGTATAGTAAATATTAAAATAATAAGCAAATCATACCATAACGGATCTCAGTCTTGGGAACAGAACTCCACAGTCAAAGAACAGTCTTTGGTTGATAACTGCGCGCTTTCTAAAGTCGGCGGGATAAAGGTAGGAATGCTCCGGTTTACCATATTTCTCTACTAAGTAAATTATTATGGCATGACTGAAAGACAAAAAAACATTACAGTGTTTTAAACGTATAAATGCGAATGTAACTTATTTATTTATTTACATAGTAAAGTAACTGTTGATCTAGTAGTTAGTGGCCCTGACTGTTATACTTTAGGTCGTGGGTTCGATTTCCACCCAGGACAAACGTTTGTGTGATGAACACGATTATTTGTTCTGTGTCAGGGTGTCATTTATCTATAGTATGTATATATTCAGAAATATATAAGTATGTTTATCGGTTGTGTACTACTCATAACACAAGTTACACTCGTATACTTAGTTTGAGACTAGATGGCGCTGTGGGAATGTTGAGGAATATTTACTTAACTTTTTTCGTGTGCAGAAGCAAATAAGTTATGAAATTTGAATTACCTGTCAGCCATCGAGAAATCACCTTCATCTAATATCGGAATAGTTCTCATTGGGTTTTTCTGAAATTAGGAAAGTTTATATTATTTATTGCTTACTTTATTTGGTATCACAAGCAGAGCAGAAAAAATCGATGAAAAAGTTTAACGCTTTGGTATTTTATGACATTTATTCAACACTTTTTATTGAAAAGTTTACATATTATATTTAAGTCAATACCTTTTTGAATTCTGGTGCATCTTGTTCCCTTAACACTGGATTTAAGTTTTGCAGGTCGAAATCTATTCCTAAGATATCTATGACCATCATAGCAGCTCTTGCAGGTGGACTGGCGTCCTGTTTGTAGAGTATTGGCCGCATTGCTCTGTGAAAAGTAAGTCGGTAAATCGAGGACGCTATTTAGAACTGGTAGAATAAGGTACCTGAGCGTACAGTACAATTACTTTTTAAACTAAGATTCAAGGGTGTTGTTACCGTGTCAGAAGTCTTTCATGCAACGTAAAGTAGAAGTACCTACAGCATTACCTTATTCTGTCTTTCAGAGTACGAATTAAGCAAGTTTGAAGATAAAAAAGCATAAAGGTATACGGCCGAATTGAGTAACCTCCTTTTTGCAGTCGTCGAACGGTCTTTTTGCAGTTTTTGCGGTCGATTGAACCTTACGGAAATAAAAGTTTAGCCGAATAATCACTATTTATATTGTGCAACATTGGATCCTACCAAAACGTAAATTCTTGACCTTTGGTACACGGTACGTTTTAGATAGGAATGATTATTTAGATACAAGTAATACTTTCAACGACGTTATAAAATGTGATGATAAAGATATCTGATAAGTCCGCATGTGGTCTACGTATACTTACCGTCAGTTAATATTTTTATAGGTGGGAATGATATAAAAATATTTATTACAAGGTTACACATAAATGTTAAAAAAAGTTGATGAGAACCTAAAAAGTTAAAGTAAATCCTCAGCGATCCAAGTTTCAAAATTTCCAAAAAATTCAGGACCTATAAAATACTTAATTTCGTTAACTTAAACGACATTCTAGCTAATTTCTAAGTAATTTTGAATTAAAAGTTAAATTAGGTACTAAGTAAATGGATTTGATGTAATTACTAGATCCTATTCATGTAAAAGAGAATCGGTTAAAGGATAAAGAGGAATTGTGTATCGAAATGTAAGCAAGTGACAGTCGAAATAATAGAGTATTTTGTGAATGTTTACCTTTACGCCACCTTATTTTTAACTTAAAAGTAACAATTAAACAGTTATAGTGTAGAGGTAATCATTTGCCCGTCCTGTGAATGGCTATCCAAATTTTTACCAGTTTATAGTATTTTTCTTTTTACCTAGACTCGAAAAGAAAAAGTATGAAAACCTAAAAGAAAAAAGTAGGCAGGTAAATAACCTAAAATGTTAAAAAAGTAAATACTAAATAAAATGTAAATTGTTGGAATATTTGAAAAATAAAGTTTAAGTCTAACACTCCGTATTAACAACTAAACCTTAACTTTTAATACAAACGACATTTAATTTCACTTACCAGGCTTTTTTTCTTTAAATGTTGAACTTACTTTTAGATACTTGTGGACTATGCAGGTATTTAAACTATTTTAAACTGTTATAACTTTCTATGTATAAACGAACTTTGGTCATTTGTTTACACCTGCTATTCACTGTCTGATAAAATAAACACAGATAGCTGTCATTTAATGTGAAGTAGGACTTTATTTGTTGTGTTATCTTCAGCTGTCAAACGATAATTAAGTTTTCAACGCGTCCTTTAGATGGCAGCAGAGTTGAAATCAATGGTTCGCGCGTTGGTTGAAAACACAAGGTTTGAATTTACGCGGATAACATACCTTGTGCGAGGTAAATAGGCCATTTTTGGTACAACTTGCATTATTTTTAAGTCTGATCATTTAAATACATTTCCTGCAACGTAATGGGGTGTTAACACGAGTGGATTTTTGCGGTAAATTTTATGCGTGCGGCGTAAATGGATCTTGGGTCTAAATCAAGAATAACCGTTTACGGAGGTTGATTTCCGCCGCACGACAACAAACGACCTTTATAAATTACTCATTAGAGCTAATACATAAAACAATATAATACTTGGAACCCATTTAGTACTTGAAAGTAAAAACATCACGAATTTATTTACCTTAACATTCATGTGAGTAGAAGACCTACAAGGACTAGTAGATACCTTCACACTAAAAGCTTTAATAATAAATTCAATTTTAATTTAGCAGGTTTTAATACAATTTTAAGCACGTTAATCGACGAAACAAGCTTTATTGCTTGGTAGGTAGAAAGTAACAGGTATTTAGGTAAATACCCGAACTTTTTTTTTGGTAAGGTAAATACCCGACCTACAAAAATGTTCATTTGTAAAGAAAACCTTATTATGAACACAACAAGAAAACTTTACTACCTACTTCAAATCCAATAACTACGTCGAAATATCAGCAAATTAAAACACAAGATTCCAACTGTGTAGGGGTGTCCAATATCTATACAAGTTTTATCTTAACGAATAGGTACTCAATATTATTGTAATAGTTTGTCTTAATATCTAACCATGTAGATACCTACTTTTTATTTTTATTGAGAGTATAGAATACGTTTACCTACATAGTGCCTAACTGCTTATATTATCATTATGTAGAATAAAACAAAGTCGCTTCCCGCTTGCGTAGATCTTTAAAACTACCTATGCACGGGATTTTGATGCAGTTTATTTTAACAGATGGAACATTTCAAGAGGTTAATATGTGTAATTCATTATTTTTTTATTATTATTTATTATTCACCCGTCTGTTGTCTGGGCGACAAGGTCTTGAACATACCTAGTAGTTTAAATTCGAAAACTTTAATTTTTACTTTCAGAAAATATTTTATAAATTTTAGATATTGGCAGCCCTGTCCCACCCTTCAGAGTAGGCGCCTACTCTAAGCTCAAGCGCTCTCTAGTGAGATTTTCCTTTACCAAGACAAATACTTAGTCTGAACCGGAGAGAGAAGTTCGATTCAAAACCTTTTCGTAATAAATATAGAATATAGATTCGAGTTAGCAACAAACCTTGTTGCTAAACGCTTTTAAAAATGTATTGTAAAAACAAAATTGGTATGTGACGTAAGCAGTTAAAAGAAATTGATTTATTAAGAAATATTTTGTTTGGTAGTTACGTAAAGATTGGTAGATTTTTCCTCCTTTTAATTGATTTTCTTTCTTGTCTTCCTGAATCAGAGTTTCCTTAACTTTATTTACAAACACTTTCAATTGTATTAGGTCTGCCTTACCAACGTACAGAAAGGCCAAAATACTTCGCGAAACTTTGTTGATCACGTCCTAGAATAAGTAATATAAGTAAGTACCTATACCTACCTACTTTAAGTGGTTAATACTTCTTAACTTTGTTGTTTTTTCCATTATTTATTAAAGTAAGTAGAGCAAATATTCTCGATATTTAATTGAATAAAGGATTTTTTATCTATTTTTGACCTAGGTACCATAAACTCACCTTACAAGTCAAGTACACGAGTACTAAGTTCAACGTTTCATAAAAATAAGCAGTCCATATCAGTCTAAACCAACAAAGACCGCCTAAAGCGCTACAACACTCAAACTTTAAGTAAATTCGTGTCTTTAACCTCTTAAGGGCCCTAAACTGTCCCTTTCGATACTTCAAAGATATACAAATACACTCAAAAACATCTGGAAAGGTTTCTTGTGGAACCATTGCGATGTAAACTGCTCTCTAAAGGTTTGGAGATTACACCTACGACTTTTACCTTCGCGGTTTTAAGGATCTTGGGTGTGTTCGAGTACATTGACTATGTAAGTGTTGTATGTTGATTGTCGTTTTATAGTTTAGGCTATCCTGGGATAGCTAGAGATAGTTAGGGATACAGCTAGTCTACACTAGCTAGTAGCTGATTTTATTTGCTATTTTTATTTATCAGATAAGCTAATAAAACCGGCCAAATACGAGTGGGACTCGCCCATGATGGATTCTATAGCAAGGTAGGTATTCTAGATAAAAACATATTATAGTATCTTATTAAGCTACTTCTTACCTGCAAGTAACATCGCAGGGCGGAGCTATTCACACTAAAAGTGGCTAGTTTTCATACAACCGTCTGAACCGTCCCCCGAAATATTTAAATTTATGCTTTTTTTAATGTAGCCTATGTGTGATTCAACTGCTGGGCAAAAGCCTCCCCTATTTTCTTCCAAACCTTTCTATCTTTTGTTATTTCTGGCCACGAAAAAATTATGCTAGCCTATGTTTATCCTATAGTAAGTATGCCTATTTCTAGCTAGTCTATGGGTAGCTGTCACCAACATAGCTTAGAAAAAAACAACAACCCCCCCCCCCCCCCCGATACAAGGCCTAAACTCTTTAGTGCGGGAGTCGTTTAAAAAAATCTCATAGTTGAGAGAATTAGGAACATTCCCAAACCTATAGTTTGCCTCCAAAAATCATAATCTTATGTCACAGTATAATATAAATGGCCTGAAGCAGTTTAATATGTCAAACAAACTTCCTCTTTCCATAATAATCACACGCTTCAGTGGTTAAGTCCAATGTTATGATCGTTAAGTACCTATCAGAATAGATTTATCTTCAGGCGTCCAGGTTAAAAGACATTTTCGCCCACTTTTATATAGGTATAGCTAGTATTTGCCTGCGACTTCGCCTTTTTCTGACGCTGTCAGCTTAAAATTAAACTTTCCCAAATATCTTTAAAACTGCTTCGCATCTATCCATAGTAAGAAAATTTCGCTTTTATTATATTAATAAGATAAAATCACCAAGAAATATTCTTAAATCTAAGAAATTATTCTTGCCGAGGTATTATAATAACAATCAAAGACAGGATTCATTTCCACAGCTAAATGTCTAGTTAATAAAACAAAAATATCAATAGGTATTAGGTAGTTTATTTTCCAAATACTTAAACATTATAGATTTTCACGTACATAACAATACGATACAATTTTCTTAACTTAAAATTGAATCCATCGATAATAATTAGTTAAACATTTGATCTGATATCAATGAAGTGGAACCGCGGTAATCCGACCAACTGTTTGCCGGACAATACTCAATACTTTTATTGCACTCTATATGTATAAAAGTTATTACTTAATATTATAATGTAGTACAGTATAAAGAACAATGTCGGACAATCGAATTTGTCGAATTATAGAATACTGCCTAAGACCCCGTAGTTCCGTAGCAGACCCCGTAGTGATTTTTTTGGAAGGAGTATTCTATAGTTCGACAATTACAGCGTAATAGAGGCGCGTAAAAATGCAACATTAGCCCACAGGCATTTAAGATTACACGGCGCGCTAGTTTAAACAGGGGTCGGATTACCGGGGCTCCACTATATTCACAATGTAAATAGGTATCTACTACAAAAGAAAGACAGGTGAATGACAACTGATATTTGACTATTTTACATTTTTGTTAGTAGAAAATTTTGACCTGCCTCTTAAGAGACTGAATATTTATTACAATAATAATATTCTATACAGATATTTACATTAGTTTACACACTAATTTGCAATTTGGTAGTAGTAACATTTTAATGATCATTTAAATGTGGATTTTGTGCTAATTAATTCATGACATTTTTCGATTATTAAACGGTTATAATATCTGCTCTGAAATTTATACTAATAGATTAGTTTTGAGTTATTAAAAATCAACACTATCATATTAATTAAGTACGAAACATATACTTATACAAATTAATATTTGGTTAATTATTCTACTATGTACTGTTCACAGTACATAGTAGAATAATTAACCAAATATTTTAAATATTCAACATTTAAACACTTCAGTAAAAATACCCCTCAGAAACGGGTAATAAAAGGTTTCTAATAAGTAAGATCATAAGGAAAATATACTGAAACTTAGCAAAACAAATATTCAAGTCACATTAATCCTAGGGCCATAAATGGAATTGCAATATTTTGCATAAGGATAAGGAAACAAGGAAATGCGGAAAAACTGGGACTAGGGATGTCTTGGATGTGACGTAGGGATGTTTTCGGATACGAATATTATGTGAATATAATTTTATCAGCTCCGGTTACTCTTATTTAAACGATTTCTGGATTTTTTTCTAAAATCTTTATGCAATTTTTCTTTTGTTTTGGTTGAGAGAATTGAATTGTTCAATAATTGTAATTAGTTTAGAAGTCTAAATAAATCGTCTAATGTGACAAGAAGTTATCCCAGATCCGAAAATATTTAAGACTCCGTGACAGTGACTTCAACCGGCATAAATACCTACCGGTTGCGATTACAGTTATGGAGTATTTTTTTGAGATATACGACAAATTCGGATATGATTACAGCTGGAGCTACACAACATCACTGGTTCGGACATTTTGTGTTTCATTAACAGACCAGAAAGTGGGTCAGTGTCACCAATTTGTATAGCAGCACCAGCTAATATATTCAATGGCATTAGATATAATACCGCCGATTTCGTTCTGATGGAATTAAATTTGCGCGAGTAAGGATTACGGATGAGTCGTAATGAGATGAAAATAGGCTCTGCTGGGCATTATTCCATCACGAGTGGAGAAAAAAGATACTTTGAAATAAAAGATTCCGACGAACTGAGAACCTCATCTGGTTTTGAAGGCGTTTAAAATGAGATTTGTTTGCAATGGAATCTGTTTTCTTTTCTGCATACGTAATTAGAAAAAAACTAAATCTAAGTTGTACGAGTTCCACCTTCCTGCGAATGTAACACATTAAAACTTTACTTACTGCGTTGCAGAGTTAAGAAGTAAGTACTTAGTTTCCAAAAACCTATTTGAGTTTACCTAAAGCGGTTGATTTTGACACGGATAGCCGAGTAGTATAGGTCACCTCGCCAATTGTCACTGCGCGCGACATGTCGCGGGATCGATCCCCGCGTAGGACAAGGAATAAATTCCTTAGTGTAAAAAGAAAAGCATCAAGACTAATAAAAACTAGAACGATGAATGCGACAGCGAATCCCGTGCCCATGGCTATAGGCGGATGAGGACGCTTCAGTGGCTTTAGCCGGTAAAAGCCCGGTACTGTAACCCTGTCGATCCCCCGATGGTGGATTGTCCATGAGGATTTTCACGGGGATTTCAACAAAAACAAAGGAAGATTCACACAAAAATTGTTAATCTCTTGTCAAAAACTATTGTTGTGAAAATATTGACGAATGTCTTGTTTTTTTTCGACATCCAATCACATTTGTTTTCATTCAATTTATATCTCGATCTGTCAAAAGAATTTCTGGATTTGACGACAGTTTCAATCGGTTTAGTCTTTTAAAAACTGTGTCCAGTGGGTTATAGTCGATTTCGACAGACATAGCCTCTAACAAAATATCTTTATTTATGACTCCTTTGAGGCTTGTCTGATTCGTATTATAAAGGATTGCATGCATGGGCGGATAAATATATATGTCTTGTTATAATTAGAAACAGAAAAGGTAACTCCCACGTGGTATGGAGCATGGACAATCATGATTTCAAAAATTTCCTCTTATAAAAATAGACTTCTATGCATACCTAAATCATCTGTTCCTTAAATTCGAAATGAGAAAGGTGTTTTATAATAAATGTGGGAGCAATTTTCACTGGAATTGCACTTTTTATTAGAACGTAGAATAGGAAAAAATGATATGACCTGTGATTGAGATAAAAATGTGACAGGTGTTTGGGAAAAATACTTATTTAATTTGAGCCAAGTATGCTGCTCTCAGGGTTTATCTATTTTAGTACCTACTCAACTTACCAAAATAAATTTGGAGTATGAGGTACATATTACAAGATTAAGTAATTACACTACTGTTTTCTCGAGGGAAGACATATTATAACAATCGGTTAATATAACAACTTGACTGCAATATATTTATTGGTTTATTTTAAAGAAAAAAATGTTATAACAATCGATTTGAAGAGATATTCATATATTACATGATACATTCATTCTGCATTTCAACGTTTACATTCATTATGGTAATCCGTCGGTGAAATGAACGAGTTTTCCAGTTTATTCTGCTAAAAGCACATTGGTACATCGAAATAAAGCTAATAACTCAGCCATTATCTCATCAGTTTGTGAATTATTTAAATTTGAAAAAACGTTTGCTGGCCAAGTATACATAAGTATAAACAATACTATTAAATCAAGCTAGAATTATATTGTGACAAAACTATTTGATGCAGTCTGACAATCCGAATATGAATTTTAAAATGTACAGCAACGACTTTAGTTTTTGATAAGTCACTTAGTATGTTTTATTAAGTTAAAAAAATGTGGAAGTAAATGTTAAGTTACGTAATAAAGATTCTATATTTACAATACCTTCAAACTGACAACGACGATCAATGTCCAAACAATAGAATTATTATTATTATAATTGAACTATTTACAAGTATAGAAAGGTACGACGTTTTATTTAAATTCGTTTTAGAGTATTTACATTCACTATAAGTAAGTATCTCAAAACAAAACATACATTTTACAGTCTCACATACAAATTTGACATTAATTTTCGATATAAAACACACACAACACTGAAGTTATACTTAGAGAACTATAATAACAATGTCACAACCATTATTTAATTTTCATTCGTTTAATACACGAACAGTAACAGTTTTTACCACCAATTACAGTCTGAGCTAGAATTTTCTGCTTCACCAATTTATACACAGTCTAAAATCTACTTTCCTGGGTGAAATTCCCAGGGTGTATTGGCCGTTATCTAATATTTGTCTTAGGCGTGTGTAGGACAAATATTTCGCAGCTGTGAGCAGATTTGATCGGGCGGTCTTCCACCGAATGCTCTGCCCAATACGTTATTGGGTCAGAATTGACGCTCGGCCTGACCGTCGATAACTCCTCGAAACGAACTTTGTGACGACGGACGCAGGTTAGGCGTACCTGGGAACAAATAGAAAGAATATTAGAAGATATACGTATTTATTATTACAGTAAAATGGGGTGAATAGAACAATAATTAAATATACAAGTTGCTTTCGGGGTGTCGCATAAGTTTGTTTTCTTGAACGCTCGTCTACTTGTACGTTACACAAATTAAAAATTATAAAAGTTAAGTTAATAAAAAATCAAGAAAGAGGAATACAGTGGTCTTTGAAAACCGTTTTCTTGCTTTAAAAAGCATTGCATTACAAGAAGTATAAATCAGCGGATTTTAGAAGACTTAACAATTTAATTTGTTATCCAAACAACTGACCGTATCTATAATTGGTTTGAATACAACACGACAACCAATTAATTGCGGTTAACAGGCTTTCCGAAATCGGGATACCAATTTATTTACACGAGAAATAAATATTTTTTTTAACGATGATATTGCATCTGTATTCGTTTTACAACTTCACATTAAGGTGCTCATTCACCTCGAGTATTTGCGTGTAATGTAACGTTACTTTACATCAGTGAACCGAGAATTACATTGCGGACCTTGTAATCGGAACATGTGCAATAACTAACTTAATTTGAACTATAAAAGCTAATCCATAAAGTTGATTCTATAATGCTACCTAACATGCGAATGCTCGTCAGTCAGGTCAAGTCATTACTATCTGTATTGCAATGTAATGCTCAAAGTCGAATCTAAAATATTAAATTACATGGTTACATTACGCGGTGGTGAAGCATCTTTAACCCCTGCGTCTGTCAGTATCGTTAAGTTAGCAAACTGAACTAAAGTAATAGAATGCTTGTGAAAATACAGAAAACGGAAGTCTCTCGTCTCGATCAATTTTGTTCATCCTCTACAAACACTGCAGTTGGCTTTCATCCCATCGGCAAACATGGATTTCAATTATTTCTCAAATAGAAAACGCACTAGGGATTTACTCGACATGCCCTGTATTGAAGAAGAATTCATTGATGAAAATTTCAGCTTTCTAGTTATCACGGTTTATGAGATACAGCCTAGACACAGACAGACAGACAGCGGAGTCTTAGTAATAGGGTTCCGTTTACCCTATGGATACGGAACCCTAAAATGAGTTTTAATTACAAGCTTTTGAATTTTCCCGACCAAATTCTAACGTGTTTGGGATTTTTTATCTTGTTGTCAATCGTGATCACTTTGTGCCTCCGATTCTAGCTAAAGACAATGAAAGTGCTAAATATTTTAAAAATCTTGATAGCTTTTTGGTTTATAATATTAGAAGTCTGTAATAATATTAGGGGTCTGTAATATTACTCTCTGGCTCTAACAAGAGTACCATAATATTGAAATGTTAGTTTGACAATCGAAAGAGAAACCCTCATTACATACGACAGAGAAACCTGACCAGATTTCTGCTCATGCTAAAAACTAAAAATCCATCTTATATGTAAAATTCCCGTACAATTTTAGTTACCATTCTCTTTCGAAACGGCTCGACCGATTCTCTTGGAATTTTGTGAGCATATTGAGTAGGTCTGAGAATCGGCCAACGTCTATTTTTATCTCCGTTTTTTTTTTACTTTGCGGCAGTATTACTAACGCGTACGAAGTCGTGGGCTACAACTAGTTTCTATATAAAACTAAGGTTTATTTTTTTTATTGTTTGACCAGAAGAAACTAAACAATACAATTTAAATAAAATTCAAAGAAACTTTGATTGCAAAATTCTATCACATATAAAATCACCATTTTCATTTACCCAACCTTACACCACCAATATCCCTACTAATTAGATTTTCGTGGAACTCTCCTAAATCTCCACATTAAATACCTAAAGCTTACATAAAATGTCCAAGCGGGTCTTCACAACCCATTTTCTGGTTACTCCTGTATTCAGTTAGGCTGACCGCACATTGGAGTCACGACAGTTTTAAGACAGACTTTCCTCACATAGACAAGTCTGCCTTATACCTGCGTTGACTAGACTGTTTTGTCGTTAATGTGCGCGCCCGCATAAATAAAAAAGGGTAGCCGACAAACGTTAGTCAGACGTGTGGTGCGAATTGGACAATTTTGTCTATGAGACGTTTTGTTTGAAGTATGCGCACCTTCATATGTTTTGTATAGCAATAGTCTGTCTTAAAACAATCTTGACTCCAATGTGCGGTCAGCCTTAGATTCTCAGAATTTTTCAGGACTTACCGACTAACGACCGCCAAAGATCAAAGCTTAATAGCCAGAATCGGCTTAAGTTTTATGATCCGTAAGCCTTTTACTTTGCCACGAGCTTATATTTCTTGGTTTTGGTTTTAATGGTTGAAGATATACCTACCTATGAGGTTTGTCTACTTATTTATAACTAGCTGACTCGACAGACTTCGTACTGCCCCAACGATAAATAAAAAAAAGTCGCACCTTTTAAACCTTCCCTAGGCCTCCACGAACAATTCAAGACCAAGATGAGATAAATCCGTTCAGCCGTTCTCGAGTTTTAGCGAGACTAACACGAACAGCAATTGATTTTTATATATAAGATAGATAATAGATAAAATAATAATAGATAATAGATAGAAGATGGATCTCCAAAGATGAAAAAGGGGTAAGGTGTACTCCCTCACTTACAGGAGACCACACCGTGTAATAGTCTACAGTCAATGAATCACACAATCTACTGTTTATGTACTAGATTACTGATTGAGTGTCAAAAACAATTTATGAACATTAAATGTACCAAAACAGTGAAGCTGTGTAACATGTAGTGTATGCTTTAATGCAATAAAGTAGGTTACGCTTTTGAACTATTTTATAACACTAAAATGTTTTAATACTTCTGAAACAAGGGCATAAGATCACTGTACATTATTATTCATTGGGTTGAGGTAGTATGAAGGATATAGGAATAAGAAATCTACATATTAAGTAGATTATCAAAAAACTTGATTTGGAATGTCGCATAATGTGTAAATTTCGTACGTTTTCAGCAAAATTTGTTACGCCATAATCCTCTATTCCATAAATTGGTACCATTTCCCCTTAACTTTATTCATCGAATTTTGTGAAAGCAAAAAAAAAAAATTTATTATATGTCAATACAAATTTTCGTTTCCATTTCTAGCTAATCTAATGTGGACAAATTTTAACTCCATTCTGGATTAAAAATCACACAGAAGCTTAAAATAATCCTTTTTTTTTCATTACCAATCTGACTAACCAATTTTACATTTCTAGCTAACCTAATGGAGTATTTTGGACAAAATTTTAACTCTTTAATTAAAAAGTACACAGGAGCTTTTAGGGTTAATCCAAAGTCATGTAATCGTGTTCTAATCCTAAGTGCTAGTACTAGGTCTAGCTACTACCTACGCTATAATACAATGACCTGAAGTCCCTATTGTTTCGGCGTTTCAATTAAACGAACAGTACATTAACGGCACGGGTGGCGACACGAGACACTCGACGTTAATTTCTCTTAAGATATATACCAGGTATTGTGTAACTGCGTGGGTAAATGTAGTGCCAACTAAGAGCGGTTCCACATAGTCTGAATGCTATCCGTTTCACTGGTCCGTTTTATTGCATAAGTGTTTTATATCAATCGACTATCAGCAAATTAAAAAAAAAGCTGTACCTTAAAAACTTAAAAGTAAAACGTACAAGACGTAAAAGTAGAAGTACAAGAGTAGGTGTCCTGTGTAATTCTTCGACAAATGTTACTGTATCTGGGATACTGTGTCTGTAAGTTCATCATCATCTTCCTGCCCTTATCCCATTTCACTTGGGGTCGGCGCAACACGTCTTCTAGACATGTTGCTTAAAGTTTTGGCTATGGTTTTATAGTCGGCCGCCTGCCTGACACTAACCCTCTTTGGGAATGCGATTGTTGGTGGTTTACCCGCCACCATTCGGGTGACCCAAGGTGCTTGGTACAGTGCACTGGGTCTTAAGGTCCATTAGTCGCCTTTTACGACACCCAGTGGAGGATATGGGGTGGTGCTATTCTTTATATCCGGACACCACACGATGACACCATACTGTGTCTGTAAGTTATAAAGTTAAAATAGACCAGTAAATATATTAGAGACTACGTAACTGTGAAACGACTGCAATTTAAATTACAATTAGCGTCGAATTTAGCATCCGAATAAGAAAATAATTTCGAAAAACGGTAACTCTCTTTAAACTTATCACTGCAAGTGCAGGTTCGAATAGTTTTATGCTAAAAAGAACTTAAGAAACTTGCACCGTTCTTTGTTTTCCCAAATAATTTACTAGCACTTCTTCTTTTGGTGCCACTTCACGACTGGAGGTTGGTTGTCAGTTTTGCATACCGCTCTTTGTCTTTGATGAGACAAAAGACAACTAAATACAGTACTGGCACTATGTTAAAGCAATTTTGTAGTGGAAAAATGCTCAAAATGTTGCAAAACTTTAATTAAATACTAGCACGTTAAGTAATAAAATAGTGTGGCATTGGTTCGCAAACCTCTTTTTTAGACCATAGTAAAGTTTCATGACTATCTGATAACGGGTTCATGCATAAATCGGGGACAAACAAAAACAGGAACATTATTTTTTATAACGTTATATCATAATTTTGGTATGGTATGGATAACTGCCAAATTTCGAACATACAGGTGACTATTCTGATGAATACATGCCCATTTTCCATAGAGTCGGACAGCTGATGGATAGTTGTAAACAAATACTGATTCTGGGAATAATGGACTAGCCTAAACAATAGTATTATTATATTGTTCGGAGTCCACGTTCGTCTGGCTAATGAGGCTAATTCGTATATTATTCGACCCGATACATTATTAGAACAACAATATATTGATTTAGTTTGAGTAGCTACCCTACTCGAAACTAAATCAATTACCACTTAAGACAGAACCAGTGTTGTGAGATTTAATATTCTTCAAAAGGTCTCCATAATAGGTGTCTTTAAGACATTTTTGTAGTTGTTGAATACAGAATATAGAATCAAACAAAATTGTTTTGGGAGATCTAAAAAGGCACCTTTCGTTAAAGTTACAAGCTACTGACAGCACGGGTTACAAAATGTTATTTCTGTGGTGAACAAGTTAGAAAATAATATAATGTTGTGTACCTTTTTCAATCGTTCTGTGAGTACATAAATTGTAAAAAATAAATTTGATTTATTCGTTCTACAAACCATCTAAAAACTTAAAAAAAGGAGAGAAAAGGTTGGACCTAATGGGAATTTCTTTTATGCCTATACTTTTTCAAGAAAGCAGATATCCATCTACTTTAAGATTACCACAACCTTGAATAACAAGTAAATTCATATCTCATCACTCTCGCACCACTTTAAAACCACGACTGTGAAACAATGACGGCTATATTAAACCAAAAGCACTCACTACCGCTTAATATCTGGCATAGCCACGAAAACGTTGAAAGTTTTCATCTCAAGAACTTCGTATCTCATGTTAATTAAATTTGACTAACTAATTTAGCACTTAAGTTCCGCTATTCAGTTTTCATCAGTCGAAAGTTCATTATGCATAATATTATAAACGTGAAAGTTTGTTTGCATAGATGTTTGTTACTCTTTCATATACATGTATAAGTATGTTTATCAGTTGTCTAATACTCATAATACAAGCACTGCTTTGTTTGAGACTAGATGGCATTGTGTAAAAGTCGTGGAATATTTATTTTATATATGGAGTTAGCTGTCACTCAGCATTAGCACAGGCTACTTTTACCCGACCGCGCCTGAGGGGGGTAATGTTTTTGCAGCTATAACCTACATTCGGGAACTATTAGTGCATAAAAAACTCTTGATGCGAGACTTCTAGTGGTCGTGTGATTCTGGGAGCTTAGTTAAGGAAAGCTTGTAATCTCGTCTCCACAAGTAGGGCTTGTTTACGGGTTAATTTTTAAACCGAAATGTACAGAATCTTATAGAGAGCGTTTTATAAAGGTTTGGCTCTACCGTAACTTCAAAAAACGGGGTTTCTGAAATCGGTTTTTAGGGGTTCTTTTTTATCTACTCTGCGATTTTCGCTGCAACCAATTTAGAGGTAAGGATGCAACGCAAATTGCGAACGTAGGTATTATTCGCAATTTTTTATTGTACCAACTTATTTACTCTACATTGGTTTTAAATGGAAACAGCCCACGATACATGTCGACATTGAGACTCTCTTACTCGCATTTCCATGTAAATGTTTCCAAATAGACTTGTCTTATCTAGTCATAGGTATGAATGGCATTATTATGCGTACAAGCGTCCCACTTTGGCGTTTATTTGCAATATGGAAGCCTTCATAAAATGACAGCAATTCGGCCCTTTGAGGGTTAAATGTTTATTGACGTATAAACACAGTTTTGTAAACTGGGGTACCGATTACGGGGCATGATAAAACGTTTACTATTTCATGGAATAGACAACGTCCAGTGCCTGTAATACGAAATCCTTTTGTAGAAATTGTATTATCGTGGAAGAGAGATAGCGCTCTACAAGGCATAGAGCGGCATCTCTTTTCTACGACTGAAGCATTCTCACTTTAAGAGGTGGTAGTAGACCATAGTAAACGATTATTTAGAGAGTAGGTACTAAAATATGTATATTCTAGTTGATGCTCGTACTTTTATTCGCTTAATTCTCATTTTCGAGGCGCTATCGAAATAAAACGTAGACTAAGTGCTTTTCCAGGTCTTGAAGGTCCATTAACCGTTTCAGCATGATAAAAAACAATTACCCGTTAATACGTCTGTCGAACTTTCCTACTTATGAAAGAACTAGTTTTTTTTCTGCGGCTACGACCACGTGGTTGTCGGAAATAGCTGCAAAATCATTACACTTCTTCTGATGCAGTGGGGTCAAAAGTAGCTTCTGTTAATTCAGGGTGTCAGCTTATTCATTAGATATAACATTAGTCAAGCCGTTTGCCGTCAAAGAGTAACATACATCCATCGATCTTCCCAAATTTCCGCGTGTATAATAATTATGTATTAGTAATATTAGTAAAATAGATTACTAGCACGTTTACAGTTTAAAAACATAATGGCATGTCTTAAAAAATAAATAAAACCAAAATACCCAGCTAAGTTTATTTTTCCAGTTCCTGTGGGATTTACTCATTACATTTTTAGAGTCCATTAAGGTTTTACTACAGCTCTTACTTAGTATATACTTTGTAAACAAAATACTAAAAAGTATTCTAGCACTAAATCACCGAAAAGATAATTTTGCAAGCATTTTTAGGGATGTTCATTTGTTTTGTGGTTTGGTAAAATGTTGTTTACGGAAGAAAGGTAAGTTAGTAGTTATTTTGTTCTATGCCTCTACTATGAAAATCATTACATATGATCCTTGTCACTTTGAAAGCGAGACACAGCTGGGTACTATGTATCGTCGTCTCATTTATACATTGTCAAAGTTCTGCTTTTAGAACTGATATTAAGAGTACTGATTTCGGATTTTGGAATACCTCTTCAATAAGAAGATTATTTTTCTTCCATCAGGAATCTCTTTGTAACCACTTTATAATGTTAGGTAAAGTCAGAAATACATGTATCGAATGAAATTCAATTGGTCTGCTATAACTATCTACCTCGTAGCAAACCACGTTCATAGCAACTACCGATCAAATCGACAAACAAGCTAGAAGGCAATTGCTTCCTTTGATTTTCTCCAACGTAAATATATTATGAAATAAGCATAAATGTAAAAACCTGACTACAAAGTGAATAAATAGGAAAACCAATGAATAATGATTTAAATTATTCCAATTTGAGAGGGATGTAATGAATAAAAACATTTTTAGAGATTTTACCCGGATTATTTATATTGTAGTAAGTTACTTTAGCATCTTAGAAATTATATTTTCAAACAATCTACGGCTGTCTAAGTCTAAAATTAATCACTACATAGTATAAAACAAAGTCGCTGTCTGTCTATCAATTCACTTAAATCTTTAAAACTACGCAACGGATTTTGAAACCGTTTTTAATAGATAGAGTGATTCAAGAGGAAGGTTTATATGTATAATACATCAGTATTTCGTCCGTGTGTGCTGAAGCAGGTCGCTAGTTAATAAAAAAGAAATATACTTTAAAAATATAAGATCCTGAATTGAGAATCTGCTTCGTCTTTGAAGTCATACTCATTAATACCCATAATATGTAACCATTATCATTCCTGATCTTCCCATTTTTGAGCGCAGTCCTTTTTTGCGTCATTTGATACTGCGACAAAGTCCGATTGTATGCGACCGAGTCCTTTGGCATGTCACACAATACGCACAGTACGCACCCATTTTCCTTTACAGGCTTTTCCTCAATTAGGATTCTGAACTCGTATCCTTAAAGAAAACTTTTCAGTACCACTCATTATGGTGGATTTAATACATGCCATTTAATCATTCAAACTCTTCAGACAAAATCTTAGTATCTCTAGTCCTACAAATATTATAATTGCGAAAGTTTGTATGTATGGAATTATGGATAGATGTTTGTTACTCTTTCACGTTCAAACGGTCACGTTTCGGTTGAAACGTTACTTTTAAACCAACTGCGTCAGAGGAGGGTAATGTTTTTGCAGCTGTAACCGACCTTCGCGCGGGCGAAAATGAGGGCAGAAGCTAGTATTCTATAAAAGAGCGATTGGTCCCCCTTTCCAATTCTCTCGCTAGAATGCATGTCTAAAGGATTTTGACGTAAAACCCTATTTCCTGAAAAGTTTTGTTGGAAAGTCCGGGGAAAATATGCGTTTGAAGCGAGGTTAAAATGGTTTTCCTCCTGGAAAATAGTTTAGAAAGGGAAGTGGTATTGCAAAGTTGTTTTACTGGAACACTTTTTAGTATTATACGGCAGTCTAGTGCGGTTTTGAAATAGGCGAATAAGTCAATTTTGCGACACTGTATTGCTAAACATTTTACACAATTTTTTTTGTCACTTTTATCCGTTAGTCAAATGTGTTTATTTGAAAATTAGTGGCTAGTTGTTTAGTTTGACATGTCCGGTAGAGGCCAGAAAGAAAAATATATTTGGAGTTGGTTATTTTCATTCTAAATTTGTACCTAAGTATTTTTTGGATGCCACTACCTACTATTTTTCTATGTTCTATGGTACCGTTTTGTAACTGCCTCGCAGACGAATTCTTTTGACCAAAAAGGCCTTGTACAACTCGAAATGGAGTTTAGGAATGGTAAATGTGTTGAGTGAACCGCTTCCGGACTCAGTTTAGTTGAAATTGATTGCTTTTCTCCGAGATTTACGCGCATTAATAGGCTTAAATGTATTATCAGACGTAGTTTATCTTTTTTAACGTTTCTGATGAAATCAGTTAACGAATGTCACTGGTTAGAAATAATCCTATTATTTTCTATATCATTATATCCAGTAATATCTTTGTGGCCTTGGCATTTAGCTGGTCAATAGTATTAATTACGTCTCGAAATCAAAGGATTAACATTGAAGGACATCCGATAGGTCAATATTTGACTTCCCTTAGGACTACTAAATCTATACGCTTTTAGTTTTAGATTCGGATTTAGGTATAGGTCTTAAATCTTTTGATCAACTATCGATCCTGCCACAAGGCTTATTCTTATCTACGTTTATTTGGTTCTGAGTACATCAGAAAATACGTAGTTTTGCGGTATTATTACTGATCATACTAAAATTAATTACAAACCTAGTGGTAGCGGTAGAATACCACTCAGTATATAGTCCTTTAGTCCCAAAACTTTATACTAAGTACCTTAGTGCAACCCACGCGGTATGTGCCTCTATCCACAGCGTCCGAGAATCTCGCACAAAAGGCCTGACCAACTCAGGCCAGGCCGACAAAAGTAAGGTTCTGGCAGTTGTGAAAAAGAGACACCGTTATACGGTGTGTTATGCGCTGTTACGTTTCTACAATTGCAATGAATTTAGATAGATAGATAAAAGATTTGTTCAGCACAAACATCAAAACACACGAAGAAATTGACAACAAAAAAATAAAAAATAACTACTTCAAGGAAGAAGGGGGTAGGCTCCCGTGTATGAATAGATTTTTATTTTACTTATAGTATTAATAGTTGTTCCCGTTAAATGTTGGATTTGCAGCAGATATTTGGAATTAAAATTCAATGAAATATGTTTTACTGCGAAATTTTTTATCATGAATGAAAGGTACTGCGATGAACAGATTTCATTTGTTTTCGGTATCCACTATTGCCCGGAAAAGCTATATTTCAAATGAAAAACAGTGAGAGAAAATATTTGCTAAAATTACGTTTGATATTGTATTTTTACTTTTTAACAAATAAAACTGCCTGTTATTCGCGATGAGTTATAAATAATTTATGTGAAACTCAAATTCGTACAATCAGAAGTTATTGTAAAATAGAGCAACCCACATTCATACTTCAATAGTTATTTATAAAACATTACAACTTTATTAGGGCAATCGTGTTAATTGTGTTTAATTAGTGCCTCTTCATACCTTTGCAACAATAAAATCATATTATGTCTACTTATACCTAAAACATTTCACAAACAACAGTAAAAAGTTTTAGTAACAAGCAGAAAGGTATTTTATAACTTTCAAAATGTTACAGCGTAGCGCGAAATGAAATAGAGTTGCAGAATGCAAAATACTTTGTGAAAATTCCGTATCACGATACACGTGATTCTCTGACCGTTTAAACAGTATAATATATATTCAGTATGACGTCTTCATATGAACAGATGCAACGTGAGTCAATGTCTATTACAATGTCAGACTAAGTTGATGACTAGCATTCCTCCTCTCTCCTATTATGTTCGTGCCCGACAGAGCCCACAAGTGCTACTTTGTTTTATTTAAGACCTTTATACATTGTGAAGCGATGTAAAGTATTGAGTTATGCCAACAATTTCGGATCGTGACATCCGCTTAGCATCCTACAGTCGCGAGCGTGTCGCAGTGACGGACGGACGGTGTAATGTTGATGTAATTAAAATTCTCTGTTGCCACGTCAAAAGCCCACGGGCTGTTTTAAAAGGTTTTTATTAACTAACCTTACTATGGGAAAAAGGTGGCCTTAACGCCGTTTATGTACGGTCAGCATAAAAAGTCGATTAACACATTTAGATTTTCAAACGAACCGTACACAATCGAATTCAATGAATTACTGTTGTGCTATTAGGTTACAAAATAGGCTTGTCACCTGGTATAGTTAAAACATACTAAGCACCAATTTCCACATGTCATAGAAAAATAATGACACTTTGTAAATTAGTTCGTGCTAACCGACTTCTGATGCTGACTGTACCACGCGGCGGTAGTCATTTATTTTGTTTTGTTTTAAAACAGCCGAATCCTACAACTGTATTTCTTTATGCTGTACCGTATGTATATTTATTGATTTTTAAAACTCCCTTTTGACCACCCAGTAGACCGCACGTCACTGTAATTAATTACGCTAATTAACCTTTGAAGCTCTTTTAAGGTCAAAGGTCAAAGCGTTTCCGATATACAATGGGCGTTGCAAGTCGAACGCGTTTATTGACGTTTGTTTTAGAGAAAAAAAGGAGGTTTTATTTGAGCATGTGTAGGAAAATTTTAAAATTTTAACAATTTGAAGTATGTATGAACCTTTTTGCCCTAGTATGATTACTAAATGGTGTAAAACAGTCTCTTCTCGTTGTCTATCCCTATTTTTTGGTTAGCTTCTTAATGGATAGCACTGTCTTTTGATGCGATTTTTTTTAATAGATAGAATGTTTGAAGAGGATGGTTTATATGTATTAGGTCGGGAAAAAGTTTTTTCGCATAGTAGTATTTATGAACGTGTAATAAAATCTTTTTGGCTATAGTATTTGTATCTGGCTGGTTTTAATATAATTAAAAGTTAAAATTTTAAAGAACATAATTCCAAATTCTAATTTTATAAGAGAGAAAGATTTTATTATAAGTTCATACATACTATAATGCGAAAAGACCGCCGACCTATTATCATCAGTCGCTGGTATTCTATACTGATTCAATTCTTGTCGTATCTGTAAATAAATATTGACTAGTCAATAATAATTTAAAAGACAAAATAGACGCTAACACAAAAAAGGCGCAAAAAGTACCCAACATTTACTTACCATTGAAACAAATATAAAACCATTTGGTATTCTGAAAAGGTGTGAACTTTAGCTTTTGAGTACAAAAAAATATCGTAGCGACAGCTGTGGGACCAATAAAACGCTTGTAACTTACAGATATTGGGTTTTTCTCAATACTATTACAATGTATAGTTGCAGAACAAATGTGTTTACAACTTTAAGGTACTTATGTAAGAACGCTGGAGGCTAACACCGCGTCTTAAAGTAGTATTATTGCGGGCTTGGAAGCAAGATGGTGCACTAGCCGACATAGAGCGGTGTCTCTTTTGTACACTCGCAATAATTTTACTTTCAGAGATAGTGTTAGACCCTCTGAACTGTTTCTTAAAGTTTAGGCATTTCTGAGTGTGTACTATAAGCTTTGATAAGTAAGACTGTTGCTAAAGGAGTATTGCTTGTAAAAAAAAAACAAAACTTCTGTTGTAAGAGCTCATTTAAGCTTTAATAAGTGCGTAATTTTTAATCATGTCTAAAAGCTATCACAAAAGAATTTAGAATATCTTTAAAGACAACCCCAACTGTTTCATTAAATAATAATAGATGAATTGCAATATTCGAATAATCACGCGCACATTCCAAAAACAACTTTTCACTATTAGTGTTTCATCACGGTATAATAATATACAGTGTGCAGTCTTCACATAAACGGGCGCAACGCGAGTTATGCCTACGCTGTCAGATCGTGGCATGATACAGTCGCGAGCGTGTCGCAGTAACAATCGGATGGTATGTTGTTGATGTAATTAAAATGCTGTATGTTGGCAGCACTATCGCTGTTACGTGCCACGCGGCTGTAGGCATTATTTTTTTAGAAACGGACGAGTTAAACCACTGTAAATATTTAAACTGTGGTTTTGTCTTCCGTTCCGAGTGAAAAACGTTTACTTTGCATGACATACACATACATTCTAGAGTGCGGTACACTTAAGTAGAAAGCTCTATTGAGTGACGATACCTAAGTAAGTACTTATGTCCGGGACGACATTAATAGGTCAGCTGAGGTCAACCTTGTTCCTAACTGTACATTGTAATATAATGCTGTTTTCATGTGACTTTGGCTCATGCTGATACCAAGGTCTTCATGCTTTGTGCGATGTAGGTATGTTAAGTAAATTGGGTGTGAGTAAAACTTATGTGAATGTTGTATTTTAAGTGCAATCCAGCCGCAAGTTGCAGTTTGAATAAATTTGAGACGACTGGAATGGAACTGCACGGTTGGTTTGCATAGAGATGAAACAATTCGTACCTTTCCAAGAACTAAACTTCGTAGCGATGAAGCTCTAGATAAGGTTGGTTTGCAGTTCTATTGTGTGTCAACTACATTCAGTAAAAATGTAAGAAATAGGCTTCAGCCTATTATACAGGTAATACTGTAAAAGTAAATAAATTTCTAGAATTTCCCCATTTATTTTTACTCGAAATTCTTTGATCACAACAATGTACAATAGTCATCATTTGACTTTACAAAAATCTGTAAGTCTAATAAAACCCGGGTTGTTAATAATCACTAACATTCCATACTAAGTTTGCCTCAAACAAGGACATATCGTGCAAGTTACGAAACATTGCGTGCGATGATATATCACTCTTCGCAATGTATCTCGCACAATTTTCCCACAACGTCCAAATGAGGTTTTATTTTAAGATACGAACTCTTTAGCCGCTAACATATATTGATGTACCTACTTGGTTTAGCAGGTAGGTACATCAAAATAAGTTAGCGGTCTTTGAGGATGGCAGCAAAAATATGAAAATGTCGAAAAAGTGCACGGTTACCTGTGAAACGGGTTGACAGCTTTCAGGATTAGTTAAGTCCTTACTTTTATGTAGGTCGACTTTAATCTTGCCCTATTTATGCTGACTAATGTACTAAGTTTACCAACGAGTGAATTTACCAAGTAAATTTTATTACAAATAAGAATTTGTGTAAGTAAACCGGAGACGGTAAGGTATCGTGGCGTGCCGTAACGCGTCATGGCTAATCGATTTCCTACTTTTAATATGGTTAGAGAGAAATTTATTATGAGTTAATCCTTGGTATCAGTTAATTCCATTCCAAATTTCATCCAAATTGGTTCAGTCGTTTAAGCGTGAAAGAGTAACAAACATCCATCCATACTTACAAACTTTTGCGGATATGTAACGTTACGAACATTGCGTAAATCTGAATACAAATAATCGATATTCAATTATTTCATTTGAGTAAAAGGATCTGCCTTTTTTTGTACAATTGCGTAAACCTCAGAGAGATAAAAATATCAATTTCAATAAAGATTTTATTGAAACTGATATGTTTCAAAAAATATTAGTTTTTTTAACGTAAGCTTTACTTTGAAGATTTGAATAAAGTTTTTTAGACAATCCTAAAAATGGCTCAAATCTTAATAACGGTAAACAAAAAACCTTATAAACAGGTTCACACCGGTTATAAACACAACAGTAAGATCCCTACATAGTATAAAAACAAAGGCAATGTCGCTGTCTGTCTGTCTATTCGCTTAAATCTTTACAACTACGCAAGCGATTTTAAAGCGGTTTATTTTAATGAGTGATTCAAGAGGAAGGTTTATATGGATAATACATAAGTATTTCACCTGTGTGAAGCTAGACCAGGTAGCCAGTAGTTTATATAAAAACAACTAATAAATATACTGTTTGCCAAAGAGAGCACGTGTCAAACGTCAAATAAAAATCTCTAGAGCACTAAAAATAATAATTAAACATGGAGTCACGTCAAGCAAACTTGTGCATATAACTCTGAACCCTTATAGTCACTTCTACTAATTAAGAGCGTAATTAAAATTTACGTCACACCGCGTTTTCCTGTAATGACAGTCTATATTACCTACAGCATACTTCAAAATATAAAACAAAGTCACTACTAGCTGTCTGTCTGTCCCCATGTATGCGTAGATCTTTAAATAAATATTTCTCAACATTCACACAACGTCATCTGCTCACAAGTTAAGCATACTTAGTGGCTTGTGTTATGAGTACTAGACAACCGATAAACATACTTATCTATTTCTAAATGGATACATACTATAGACAAATTACACCCAGACATAAAACAAATGATCGTGCTCATCACACAAACATTTGTCCTTGGTGGGAATGAACCCACGACTTCTGGTATAGCAGTCAGGGTCACTAACCACTAGACCAACAGGCCCGCAAAAAAAAAACTATGTGCTATGCTTCTACGCTTCTTTAAAACTACGCAATGAATTTTGATGCGCTTTTGTCATAGATAGAATGTTTCAAGAAAAAAGGTTTATTTGTATAACACATCAGTGTTGCATACGAGCGAAACCGGGACGAGTCGCTGGTAATGTACAGTATACTATATTTGAATTCTCCTGATTGTGTAATCAAATATTTCAAGTAATTTCTACTCGTATTTGATCTCGTGAAATTGAAAATTCGGGGAAATATATTCAATTTTCTGCCGAATGTTACTTAAATTATTAGTGAACTAATTTGTCATAATTAATTGAAAAAGGTATTAATATTTTTAACGAGAAACGGGTCTTATTCGCGATATAATGCGATATTTCTTTTCTCCCGACGTTTCGGCCGAGTTGCACCGACCGTGGTGATTAAGTATGTTACTCCATCAAAATTGAAATGAGACGAGTGAAGAGGAGGTTTTTTTAAACAACTAAATAGAATTGTGTTATTGACATTTCCCCTCTCCGTTTCAGTGGAGATCATTGCGGATATTAATATTTGTATAGTAAGCGATGGAGCTTCACATATTTATAGATGGTTTGCCGTGATCAGCATACTAGTTTAACTGGACGCTCGCAGATTGAAATATATATTATTATAATGTAGTTTTCCTTACGAAGTTCTTCACACAGAGAGTGTAAATAAAATATTATTATGTTTAATATCTTGAAAAAAACGAGCCTTTCAGTCATGCTCGATATTTTTTACTTTATAAGAGGTATTTTAAGGGACGTTTAATTTAATTGTAAGACCAGGTGGGTCTTTTAAATTGGCTTGTTTTTGTTTTATCTGCCTAAATATAAAAGAGACAATGACTGACAGACTGATAGCGCAAAATCTTCAGACAAATAAGATAGAGGGCATTATTCTGATAAGTTTGTTAGAGAAAATGGTTTCAATTTGGGTTAAGGTTGGTATTTACATATTAGATAGTATTTAAAAGTATATAAGTATGTTTTATAGTTGTTTAGTACTCATAATACAAGCTCTCCTTAGTTTGAGACTAGTTGTCGTTGTGTGAAGTTCGTGGAATGTTATAATATTAAATTTTTCATATTTATTACATTCTTAAGTATATTGATATAGCCACCCATACCCACCCGTCCTATAGACTCTCTATTGTGTTTTATATCATAAATATTTTAAACATACTCGTAAGTTACTTACACTTACCGACATAAATAAAAAAGTAATGCCTTCACAAAGTTATGTGGCGTTAAATTGCTAAAGAATGCCTTAGAACGCCTTTATAGGTTTTTAGGCTCACAACTAGTGTAATAAATCTTTTTTTTGGCTATATCGAGGTAACTAAGCAACAAAAATCAATTCAAAGAAAGTCTAGACCTTTTTGAGTTCTGAAAGGATCAATGCGCGCCATCCTACTAATAATATCAACGCGAAAGTTTGTAAGTATAGATCGATTGATGGATTGCACGGATAGCCGAATGGAATAGGTCACTAAGCCAATTACCATTTTGCGCGACATGTCGCGGGTTCGATCCCCGCGGAGGACAAGAATTTGTGCGACCCACAAATGCTTGCTCTAAATCGGGGTGTGATCGTGCATGTGAAGTAAATTTCTGTTAAATCCCCCGCGATACAAGGATTAAATTCTGAGGATTAAGAAAAAAACAAATAGAAGTTTGTTACTCTTTCATGCTCAAACGGCTTGGTCAATTTTGATGACTCTAAGGAATTAAATCCTTGTGTTGCGGGGGTTTTCACAGACATAAAGACACCCGGACTAAAAACAAGACTCTGTTGCAATCTCACAAATTTATCTATCTTTATCTCAAATATTTTATGTTTGTACATTGATTGTATATTGACCGTACCGTACGTCAAGTTGTTGTCTATGTACACAAATGCATAATAATGTATACAAAATTAAATGCTCTCTGCTCTGCCTCCAGCGATGTAGGCTGGACCATAAACGTCTTACATAAGCTAAAAACGCGACTAAAAAAATCCTCTAACAGTATCTTCTACTGAAATAAATACACTTTTACCTAATATAAACACATTGACATTGGATAACCTTGCTACAGAAAAGGTACAATAGCTCATTATCCGCGCTTGTTCAATTTGTACGGCTTTTCCAGGTAGCCACACAGTGAGCGAATTACCATACTGATTGACCGTCCTTCAATTAATTATCTGTAGTCTGTAATCCTTTACAAAACTGTAATAAAAGGGATGACGTCACAAAAATAGCGCACAATATTCCGACCATCAGTTACACAATAAAACAAATATTAGACACGTGTTTTTGCTTTTATCTGATCAGTAAATATTTATAAAAATAAAGTAGCTTCAAGTAGTTCATGCTGGACATGAATGTGGATGGATGTTGCGGTAGAGGACGATCAAAGAAACGATGGATGGATTGTGAGAAAATTGAAGTAGCTGCGACATGGAAGCGTCTTTGTTTCTAAGAATGGGTCAAAGTCGCTTCCTACTTTTTGTGATTTCTCGTGGGTTTTGAAATGCCATTGCCGTTCCAGGGCCGCAGCCCCGCGGCAGCAAATCGCGTCATCAGCTCTAAGCCATCTGTCCTATATATACCTACTTACGCTTAGATTTTTAAAACTACGCAGTGGATTTTGATGCGGTTTTTTAATGGATTTTGAGGCGGTTTTTTAATGGTTTTTTAATAATTCATGAGGAAAGTCTTTCGTTTATGTGTAAAACATAATATTTTGATGATTATGCAATATTATTTTAAAACTTGAAAGTTGTTTTGTCCGTAACTGTAGAGGAACAATGTGATGTCGGAATGTTTTTGCTGAAATATTCGAGGTTACAGTTCCACGTGTTTCAAATACATTTGATGAAAATTCCCAAGAATTTTCCTGTTTATGGAAATTGCTTGAAGCATAGATTTGTTTGCCTGTGAACTCGAAAACCAGGTCTTTTGTTAATGCAATGTCAGAACTCAGTAGTTTTACTTTAAGCATTCATTATTCAATGTAGGTACAGGTACAAATATACAAAATTTATAAACCAGCCTATACACGTCCCACAGCTGGGCATTGGCCTTTTCCCATATAGGAAAGATTTGAGCATTGATAACCTCGCAACTCACGCATTGGCGATTTCCGATTCCAATATTTGGAATTTATGTTTCCCCACGACGTTTTACTGTACCGCTTGTCAGTAGTGCCTTTAATAATTAATAAAGGTACTGCTCTTTATTCTAAATTAAAAAAATGTTTTATCAAGACAATTACGTTATGATTAAACATATCACATTAAAAAAAAACAACTAACAAAATAATATTGTTCTACTTCAAACATTTGCTAATCGCATTTTCTAAGTAGGTACTAATTATTATATTCTTTGTTCTTTTAGAAACATTAAAAATTATATTAAGCTCTAACGACCGTGACGTCCATTTTCGTAATTATTTTCACACCTTTTTTCGTATTACGCTACTTAAGTATAATGGGTCGCCGCATTACTAAGAGCACTCTTGATCACCGGAGAGACAGATCATTTTCTCCCTTAATAGTATTTATAGAAATAATTATATGTAGTATAAAAAATATATTCAAGAAAATATATTTGCAAGAGTAACTTATGGAGTTTCTTGCCGGTTATTCTCCATAAGAATGACATTTTGGAACCGCGCAACTAGAGTCAGTAACGATTTGAAAGTGCCTGAAAAGGCCTACTCGAAATAAAAACCTTTTGATTTTGGTTCATTTGTTCATTTTCTACCTATCTACCTACCTACTTGTATATTTTTATACATATTACGTAACCAACTGTTTTATTGTACCTTATTGAAGCAGTCGGTTAAAAAGTAGCCAGTTTTTATCCAAGATCAGCTTACTCCATACCAAATTAAATCAAAATTGATCCCGCCGTTTCAGTGTGAAAGAGTAACATCTATAAATCGATACTTACAAAGTTTTATGTTATTAATATTGGTAGGATTAGCATAAAAAGCATTTAATATTTTTATACATTTTAATAAAAATATTAATTTTAAACGGTACTGTTATTAAAGTTTGAGTGAATTTTCTCTACTAAATACATTTTCAGTTTTTAATTGGAAATTATAGTCATTAAATTTAATTGGTATGAGAAGGTGGTCTATTGAATACATTAATCGCGAACCTTTATTACTTAAAATGATTTTAAACGTAGCGACGTAGGCAATCACTTAAAATAATTACGTTGGCAAGTTTATTACTATGACAGTAAACCGCGAATTTTGATTAAAATGTTATATAAGTTCTCTGCATGTAATTAATTTTATATTTACCGTGCCCGTCTACTGGAGCGGAGCTAGGCTGCGGAGCGGAGAAACCCAGATATATTAACCAATAGGATTGCACAAAATCTCCGCTGCTCGCAGTCCATTGGTTAATATTTTTCAGTTTCTCCGCTCCGGTAGACAGGCAGCCTTAGGGGCCTACTGATAATTAACACGAAGTCTAAGATCTGTCTCGAAGCGTGTACGAGGGATATCATGTCATGTGGTGAAAAATCTCTTCAATATAAGTATATTATCGAAGCTGTTAGACTGCCAACTCAATGGTCCTGAGTTAGATCCCCACGGCGCGCACTGACTTTTCGATTGTTGAGTGTGTTTTAGAAATAAATAACACAGTAGTATTATAGTTGTAAAAAAAAAGAAAAGTTATTGACCTCTAATAAACTAGAAAGGACAAGAGCCCTAAGCTTTCACACAACTCACATCATACATTACAACCACGTAGGCACGTATAGTTGTCCCTTATCTTCACTGTCACGCAAAAATATTGCTGTCCAAAGGAATTATAAGAACGACTGTTGTCGCAATAAAAAGAAAATATAATTAATTATTAAAATAATATTACTCTTATACTCAACGACGAAGCACAAACAATGTAGACCGAGCGATCAATGTCCCAAGTCACTCATAAACTAACATTGTTAAGATTAGATGTGCCATGTCGAATATATCGTATATCAAATACAATAAGACTTACCAGTTACCACGTATTTTTGGTATTTTTTCTAGAAATAGCAAATGTTATTCCATTAAATAATTGAATTTGTATTTGTTCTTGAGGTCAATGAACTGTAATAGGAATCGTTTATTCATTGTGAGAATAGTTTATTCATAAAAACGAATACTTTTATGTAAAGGATGTGTGTTATTCTTGAGGTCAATATAACATTTAAGTTCCTTGGCTTTTGGTATTCCATTGAAAAATGAAGTCAAAGGTATCTAGTGATATTAACAATGGTATTGTAGACTTAAAGTAACACTATAGAATTGACACTTTGATTATGTTGAAAAGTGAATGAACTTTACATTACAATAAGCATTACAATAGCTTTACAAGGAAATACAAGCTGAACTTTTGAACTAACTCGTTGAATGTTTATACAATAATAAGCGAACGGGAATAAACGCGAACATTCATTTAAAAAGACGACGATTTAATTTGCAAAGATGGGCCTGTTGGTCAAGTTCGAAAAAAGTCAATAATAATATATTAAAGGCTTTCCCTTTGAGGTTGAGTTCCCTCGAGCATTGCAAGTTTTAATTAGACCCCCTCAGATTAAATATAAATACTTACATTTTCAAATTGCGTCACGTCTCTACTCGGTTGTCGCATGCTGATTTTCGTCTTGAGATCTGGACCGGTGATACCTGTGGACAGAAAGAAATTACTTCGTTACATATTCCAAATGAGACCAACAAGTTTCATCGGCCTATTGTATGCAAAAGTCATAACATGTCATCAAATGACCCCGTCCGCTGTCGGCGCAGCGGGAGGGAGTGTCAGACTTTTACTGACTAAAACCCACTATGTTCCTCCTGGAGCCCTTTGAGTGCCAGGGTCGCGGTAGCTCTTACGAACATCCCGCAACCCCGGCAGGTCTATGACCACCTCTAATGGTGAATGTACACTTAATGACCGAATTCAATTTTAAAATTCGAATTCTAAAATTTGTATCGCTTGACTTCTTTTTTTGACTTCTTCCTTTCCAAAAAATATGTCGCCATTTCCGTAAATGGCGTAAGCCAAAGGGCGTAAGCATTATATTGGTTTGGAGTGTATACTACAATAATTTGATTGAGTTTATAAGTACAATTTTTCCATTAAAATATTTATCTAATATTGGAACTAAACAAGGCCATTTTTCACTCAAATATTTCTTTGAATATTTTAACGGTAAAAATGGAATTCATAGACTGTATCAATTGTTTGTTCGTAAAATTGGTTTATAATTTGTTTCAAAGTCTTTTGTAGGCGAAATTTGACGGTAAACAAAACCGATTTTATAATTTTAAACTCCGTCACAGTTTGACCCCAGTTAATTAAACAATACTTGTAATATAAACTCTGAAAATATGACTGTTATCGTTGCGTAAAAGAGAAAGCAGATTGACTTTCGTATGGCAGCGTCTCGCTTACACGATGGTGTTAGTCTTGATGTAGGTTCTCATAGTAAACGTACAGATCTTTATTTTTTAACCCTATTGTTACATACATTGCGAATATTATACTACGAGTTACATAGCATTTATTCCACATGTATAATAATTTAAAATGCCTATGAAAAGATAATATTTATTTTGCGCTGGCTTAATTTTTTTAAGTTTAGGATACATCAATGCGTCCAATGTCATAAAAATGTGACTGAGTAATTAACTATGAAACACAAAAAATGAGTCAGAACGGCTGCAGAAAATTTAAAACCTATAGTCCAACAAATCTAAGAAGTACCGTTTGACGTTTCCTCATTTTCAAACCGAAACAACTTTGTTCATGCGTACAATACTCAGTTTCGACAACCTTTGTCATAAAACCATGAATTTAGAAAGATTTTATTATTGTATCTAAAAATTTTCAATTTTTAATATCCTAATTTAATTGAAAACTTTTAAACAAAGCAAAATAACACATATTTACATAGTAAATAATTTCTAATAGTTCTATTTTTGACCTCATTGCAAAGTCACGTAGTTAGGTCACTGCTTGTAGTGTTGTGACTCTTCAGATACACTTGTATGCGAAAAAATCGATTACATATATGAAAAATCGAATGTATTACTTTCAAATTATCAATTGACGACACGTTACTGCGAGACCGCATTATGCACTTAATACATAGGTACCCTAATATAAATTACGACTTCGACAGAGACGTACACTTTGATAATTTCATAGATAATCAACTAGTCATTAATTTAAATGACGATGATGACGAAGACGATGACGATTCTAGTACTAGTAGTGTATAAATAAAATATCCTAAACATAACTTTTATTTCATTATGACAATTCAATCTCTTAAAATTCTGATATTATAGTAATCGATCTCATAAAAATCGGATATTATAGTAATCGATTTTTTTACTCCCAACCCTATTATCCTATTTGTCATAACTGTCAAACGGTACTTCTTAGATTTGTTGGACTATAAAATGTGTCGGAATAAGATTTAAATATATTTTTATCATTAATTTTATTTTCTTTTTTCATCATTGTTGCTAAAGCCTTAAAGTTCAATTTCATCTGCAATATTTATTATTGTTAAGTTTTGGAAAATAAATTATTAATTCATTTTTAAATAGCTTTGAAATATTTAATCAATACTAAAACTTGGGCTTTAAGGAATAAGGTTCAATTTGTTATAATATCTTAGGATTAATTCGCATTTTAAAATAAATTTCCTACAAATGCAATTATTTTTAAATTTAGAATTACACTTCTTGTGTCTTTATCGGTATTGAATTCTTTCTCTTTCTTATTTATATTAACTATCTCTTTTCTTTTGGGCATGACGTCACAGGCGTGTCTATTGTTTTTACGACAGCACTTTCGGTGCGATTTGGAAATTAATCCTTACTGCTTGAAATATACGATGCATTTTTCAATGCTTTTTGTTATGAATGAATTTTCACCTCTCATTCTTATTTTTATCTATCTCTTTCATATAGGTTGTGACGTCATTGGCGTGTCTTTTGTTTTGATTCTTATTACAACATACTCGGGACAAACATTGCCATTGCAGACAATGTTTTTTTTTCAGTGAATATGGGTACAATACCATTTTCTTTCTTTTTATCAATACATTTCTTTTGTATTGGGTATGACGTCACTGGTGTGCCAGTTGTTTTAGAACTATCCGTACCGTTGAAAGCATACAATGCTATTTTGATGTTTTTTTAGAGATGCTATATCATTCTCTTTTCTAATGTCTTTCTATCTCTTTCATTTTGAGCATGACGTCATTGGTGTGTGTTTTGTTTTCATGTACAACATCGCTAGTTTACGGGAATGTCAATCTTATTGCATAAGACACAGAGTTTAAAATACTTAGTGGAATTTCGATCACTACTAAAGATACTCGTATATCAATGTTCTGTACAAAAACTTTTTCTATCTGAAAGTTATTCATTTTAAATATAAAGATAAAGGAATATAGATTGAAATCGTTACTTTTTAAGTTTTGAAGTGAAAATTAAAATGTATACAAATAAAACTTATCTAATCACGTTCTTTTGTTACGACTGATTTTTAAATTAAAGTTATAAGATTTGAATAAAATTCTCGATATAACTTGAACTATAAATTACCATCAAACTAAGTTATGAAACTTTTCAAATGTATAAATATTATTAAATACCGAACTGTTATAAAATTTTAAGTCCAGAATAATTAAAACTAATTAATAGAAATAAAATAACGACAAATTTATTTAGGTAAGTAATTATACAAAAATCCGTAAAAAAAACTCCTTTTTGACAATATACTCGAACGGGCAAACTTGGTTATATTCGAGAATTCAACTAAAACACCTCAGAAAGACACATAAAAACACAAGAAATATAAACAAAAGTAAACCTTGAAAATTCTGTGTTTCACAGTGACCTTTACCTTACTTTTATACTAACAGTAAGAATACTTGACCAACATAAAGATATAAGAAAGCTAACACTCTAAGAACTTACTGAACAATAACAAAATAATTTTGAACTTAGAGAAGAAATACTAAAACATACTTTCAAGAAGTTACAGTACAAGGTCCAAAGTTTAGATGAAAGTGACCCTTATTCTATTACCCGCAACTACTTCTGCGAATATCGGTCATAGCTGCAAAACATTTCGTCTGAGGCAATCTGTTAAAAAGTGTATGTTATTCCGCGATAGTTTGCGAAAGCGTTTCCGTGGCCCCCGACAATAGGGAACGGAGAAGCACTCCGGTGGTTTTAGCCGGTAAGAGTCCGGTACACTCCATCGCCTTCCTCAGGGCGATGGAAGTCCATGAGGATTTCTAACGGGTAACAAAAAAAATGGGATCCAGCGAACTTTATATCTGTTTGATGAAAATCGATTCTGTTGTTAGAGCGTGAAAGAGTAACAAAACTTCATTCCATTCATACAAATTTTCGCGATTAATATAGAAATTAGAAGAAATTGAATGTCTAGTATTGTCTAGTGTCTACGACTACATACAAGGGTACTGAAATCAAGTCTATGTACCGACATCTAAGAAATTGTATGAGGATAATTCGTTGCAGTCTTAAGTTATCGAGTATCAGGGTTTTGCATGGGGCAACACAAGTTTCCAATTCTCGATAACTTTATTACGCATCGTAACTTAGACTAGCGTTGTCTATACCAATACTTATTATTAAAAAAAAAAGACTCCTCCAATTATTTAATCCTTTTATCACAGACATTCAATTTACATGCAGAGACACATCCAGACTCAGAACAAGCATTTGTGGAACGCACAAATTCTTATCTTACGTGAGTATCGTCACCCGCGACACGTTCCGCACAGTGGTAATTGACGTAGTGTCCCATACCACTCGGCTCTCCGTGCAGTCAAAGTGCAGTACTGTACTGTCTTCTATATTATACCAAGACGTAATTTTTATGGCAAACAGTCGGACAACGTACCTGTAACTTCATTTATTCATAAATTCCAAACAAAAAATGCTGTTAAATTAATTATTTAGCGATTTGATATTACCCTTGGGCAACCGTATAACCTTTCACGAAAAACAATTTCGGACAGGTTTTGTAACAGCGACAACTTATTAAATTGAATACAAACAAAAACAATGTTACAACTAGTACGTAACTTTTTTGAATAATAAATATTTTAGCTAAGTAAATATCTACCCTGTACTATGAACTCATAAAGTAGGTGAATTGCCTTTGTGGAAGGGAAACGACGCGCTACATAACGCCTAGCTTCATCTCTTTGCACAACGACAACTTTCCTTTTTTTTCCAACCCACGCCGAGGGCACGGTGTGGAGATATGTCAGGCTTCCATCGACTAAAACACTCCGGGCCCCTTCTACTACCTAAACCGGAGTCACGGGATCGCTCGCATGCTCTGCGTGATTTTCGCTGAACGATAACAGCCTGCCTTTACATCTCATAATACGGGGGCTTGTGAAATACATTTTGTGACAAAAACTAAAAAAATAAAGGTTGTGATCTACTGCGAAATTACGTTTGAATAAATTATGGGTTTGTGCCCCTTTTGATGTAGTTACGAGGGTTTTTTGAGGTTATAACGAGATTGAGGGATAACTTGGGTGAGATTATCTTTACCCTGCTTTTGTTTTAAGTTAGTCGATTTTGACGTAATACAATGATAAAGGTGTATAGTATTTATAGGTCTTGATAGTGATGTGTATATGTAATAATATAAGAACGTTGTATTTTATGGATATTTGTATTTATTTGAAGTAAACTGAACAATAGTGAAAATTACTCTTAAAGAAAATTTATGAAAGTTTTAACTTAATGTTCATGGCAGAGTTAAACTACTGTATGTATTTATACCAAGAATATAGGCTCTGTGTGTGATATACACACTAAAAATATATATTTTCGGAGAAAAGAAAACGTAGGTTAATTGATTTTTTAGGCCACGCAGATAAAGTTTTTCTTTTGATATTCCATTTAGGCGTAGGTAGGCTTATTACAAGTTGAGTGTTTTTAAATGTCAAAGACTATTTGTAATATTCACACACGCTTGTGCTAATTCCTTTTGAGGTAGATACTTGATAAAAAAGTTATTTCTAAAAAAGCGGTTATCTGGGTATTCTTACAATAGTCACAAACCCACGGAGGTGAGACTTAAAAAAATAATCGAACCTATGTTTGTCACCGGTACATTGATTTGGACCAACTAGTTTTGTTCTCAAAAGATAACAACGTATTTTACAGACGGTTAATTAAATAAAGGCTCATTCATAGCATGCGAGTTGTATGCATTGTGAAGCCACACAGCTTAGGTGTTAAACGTAATAAATCAGGAATAGCAATGTATCGCAACTCGCCTTAATGTCTGTAAACAATGTTCCATGTATTTATGGATTTGGCACTAGAGATCATAATCCCCATACAATTTTCTTCATATTAGGGATGATGACAGGGTTTGAAAAGTAAAAATTTAATCAGTCCGTCTGGTAAATATTAAAACAAAATATTAGACACGTATATTTGCCTAAATCTGAAAGTAAAATTTACAAGGAGCTCTTAAAGTTTAGGAGAGAGGTAACGACTTAGCAAAATTTATACCAAGAAGTGACGTCACGCGTAAGTTTCATTCACAGTACATTGGCCAATTTATGTGTTGCGGGACAAAAGATAAAATACGTATCCAAAATGATTCATTCAAGTAGGTACAAGAAAAGAAAAAAAATGTCAACCCTAATCGATTTAATATTCTACGAGTATGTATCGGAATCTATCGATACGTAGAATTTGAAATAACTTTCTAAAGTAAATTAATAATGTAAGTACATACCAATTACAATTATACACAGCATTTAACACATCACAGCAATTATCTTATAACTATAGTCTACAGATGTTTGAGGAAAATCTTAAAGGACACGAAATCACTACGAAGAAAAAGAGGGACAAGAAATCGTTCGCGTTCCACGATCTTGAGCAAAAAAACCCGCCAAGTGCGAGATGGACTCGCGCACAATGGGTTCCGTACTATCAACTATAATATTATAGAAAAAGCGTCTACCTGTTACCGTTTTTAATGTTAAGCGGAAAATACGAAAAAAAAAAAATTATTGTATGGGGACCCCCTAAATATTTTATTTTTAATGAAAATACATCATTCGAGAAAATTTCAGTTTTCTAGCTATCACGATTTATGAGATAGAGAGACAGACAGACAGACAGCAGAGGCTTAGTAATAGGGTTCCGTTTTACCCTTTGAGTACGGAACCCTAAAAAGGAACAAGAAATCGTTCGCGATCCTCGATCTAGGGCAAAAAAAGGAGCTAGCCCGGCAATTAGTTACCGTAACAACTTCTACCGAAGTATCGGAGTCACACCTAGATCTTTAATTACTTTTACTTTTTCTTTTATCCAATCTAGGGTAAGATCTTATTAGTTTGGTACAACAAACTCATTTAGAGGGTGTTAGGTTTAAGCTGATATGCGATGTGTTTTTGGTAGAATGTGTTTGCAAATAAATTGCAGAGAAGAAAAAATCGTAGATTCATCCGTTTAACTTTAACCGTATTCTGATTCAGTGAAACTAATATCTACGTGTTTAATTATATGTTTTGATGTTATGGACCCGGCAGTTTTTGTAAGATGCTAAGAGAGTGGTAAATATAACAGTAGTGGAGAGGTAATGCAGAGAAGAAAGCAATGTACTTTTTAAAAGACTATTTTTCTTATATTTTAAAAGAACTTTTACTCATAGTATGTCAGTCTTATCGTACCCTAATCAATCATTCATGCATCACATATGCAGGCAATTATAAATAGGAACAAAAACTTTCGCATCGACTCCATTTGACTGGCACAAGATTTTATGGAAAGTATCAAAATCAGTCCTGTTCAAATTCATTATTGCGTACTTTCTCATACCGGACATATTACACAAATAAAAGGCGTAGAAACTTATTAAAAGTCAATTGAAGACTTAAACAACTTATTAAAAAACTTGCGCGACATACATGTATATATTCTTGCTGTTAATTGATCGTTACGTAAATTAATTACACCTGTTATTTATTAGCCATGGACCAAACTTCTCGAGAAAACTCTCAAGCTAATAATTTTCATTCAGACGCAAAATTATATCTTAATTGAAACTTTATTAATTATAAAATGTTATCCCTATCTCGTTTATTACGCCATCATGTTTCTTAACAAGCTAATTAGGGTTCAGTACTTGATATAAAAAAACCGTTTGTTTTCGGTCGCTCAATTACGAGAATTTCTGCCTTTTTGGTAATTAAAAAGTTTACTTTGTTATCTTACGACCACAATTTTTATGATATATATGATATGATATTAGGTTATTAGGTAGATTAGGCCTGTTATTTTTTTGTCCGTGAGGTTGTTTTACCATATTACTCAGGGACTAAACAGGTTTTACTTACGTAAACAGTGATATCCTTGTAGCTCTACCGTTTGACTGCCAAGTCAAAGGTCGCACGTTCGAATACCGGTACGCACTGATGTATTTTTGTATTTACGTGCGTTTGACTTCGAATCGTTTTGAAATCGGTGAAGGAAAACATCTTGATCAAACCAGCACACGTGAGAAATTTTCAAGGGTGTGTTAAACCACATCCGTGGTCTTTAAAACCGCACCGCACCGCCGCACTGTTGCCGCACCGTGCATTTTGTATGAAAACAAACGGCCGGCCGTGCGCCGTACGACAAACGCATCGCTTCGGCACTGCAGCGGTCCGATACGAAACGCATAAATTGAACGAGCTCTTAGTCTAAGGACAGTATACGATGCACATCTATTGTGTCGTAAATGTCAGCCAGGTAATCAAGTGAAATACAAGTTTCACTTGATTACCTACCTGGCTGACATTTACGACCTGACCTGAGATCGTTATTTAGATCAGACAATGTAATAATAATGATGTCATTAGACACCAGGCACCAACCAACTGCGCTGAACACATTATAGTGTGTATTCATACACAAGTGTGTACACAAGAAAAACGCACACTCGCAGCCCGATTGGACGGTAATCCTATACGACCAGAGACAGAACAAGCACAAGACCCATAATTTTACGTGCTTTTCGGAACAAGAAAGCTGTGATATTTATTTCCAAAACGCACATAACATTCAAAAAGTCGCCCCTCGCCTTGGGAACGATCTCGAGATCTTTGACTTGGCAGTCCTGTGATCTTACCACTAGACTATCACAGCTGCAGACCAGACGGTGAAGTTGATTACCTAATAGATAATATTACACTCACGCTGATTAAACTGTCTGCTACTTGATAGTCGGCCAAGGGATAAAGCAAATTTTATGGCGGAGTAAATCAAGAGAAAATATGCTTCTATCCGGAAAACAGCGCGTATATGAGTTTGTTTTGTCTAGTATAATCAAATGTTTATCGTCAGGAATTCAAATTCAGGATATTGATAAAGTAAAGTATAGTAATAACTGAATAGTAATCGGCTATGGTGTTGCGTATTTTGGAGAAATCAAATGCAAATCTTATTAGGATTGGGTATTTGATTTAATAAATCTAATATCTAAAGCTATATTTCGATATTATGATGAACGTCATATGGCTTTCCAAATAACGTTGCGTAGGTATTTTAATTTTATCACACGGTGATAAAAGATGGTGAATCGTATTTAAGTGGGCGCTAGTAACGTCATTTATCATTAAAAAGCAATGACACATGACGTCACACGAGGTTTTGACTAATTGATAAAAATGTGTCCAAATAGTTGTGCAGTGTTTTTTAAATGTATCTGATGGATTTTCTTTTTATTCAAATATGTACAATTAATAGTATATTTAAATGCTACGTAAATTCAAATATTGTACGAAATAAACATCAAACACATCATTAGACTCTAATACAAGACGATGTGTACCACAAAAAATCCTTTTCTCAATTTGTTTTGTTAAAGTCAGATCAAACATTTGACGCCATTTAAGCCAAGAAGAAAAACATCGATTGTGTACCATTTGTTTCTCATTTTCCTGTTTCCATTTTCATTAATAAATAGCTCGTTTTCCTAGTATTGGTAATTTTGTGTGATATCCGATCCGACGGAGTTACTTAGACGTTTTCTTTTTGCGTTGTCTCACCAAATGATCGCACAAAGTGTTTCTCCATCATGTAAAGATTATAATTATGTATTTGGAAGCTATGGAAATGGCGAATAATAAATTAATAAGTAAGTTGTTTTTGTTATGATTTATAGCTTTTCTTTTCGGTAAGACTTAGATCTTCCTAACAGCCAGTAAATATTTTACAGTATTTGATTCACAAATTTCCAAGAAAATTACTTAATTACTTGTAATTTTTGCACATGACCTAAGCTAATCTCTGGTATTTGATAAATCAATACATCAGGAAGCTGTTTTTTTTATCTACCTGGTGTTCTTAAAACTTATTTTACCAATTCAAATAAGTACCACATAATGCCTTTAACAGCTACATGCTTTATGTTTTTAGATTTTAGCACAATAAGCGTTACATAATTAAATCAATTTACAAATTCAAGCTTAAACTAAAGTAAGATTATGGCAGTCGTATGGCAATCGCATGGTAGACGATGGGGATCGTATAAACGTATGGTTGTGTAAAGTTTGCTTTGCTCAATATAGCCTATTAGAGGTTAATATGTATAACTAACAATACAACAAACAAAGGCATATGGATTTTGGTTCAAAGTTTGTATTGTAAACTGGTAACTTCGTTTACCTTACGGTTGATTACATGAATAACATATTTTAGACAACAAACGGGTCTTATTCGCGATGTAATTCGATATGCTTTTTCTCCCGACGTTTCGGCCGAGTTGCACCGACCGTGGTCACGGGTGGAAGAAGACCCGTTTGTTGTCTAAAATATGTGTGCAAGTCGCGAAAATTTAAAAACATGAATAACATTTCCTGATAAGGCTTTATCAGAAAGAGCTTAGATTCCAGAGATATTATCTTTGAAGAATATGACGTTGAAGTCTATACTCTAATAATTTTGCCGCTTTGCTGCCTGTCTTTCTGCTTACCGCAACGTCAAAAAAATTATATTTTGTAGTTGTGGAAGCATGGCAGCGCACTATACTATATAAAGCGGCAGTTCCATTTCGCTACTTCATTCATATTACTTTAAGAGATGGTGGTAGGCAACACAGCCTATAAACTACAATCTAGGTAGCGGTCGATGCGTGATAAAGTATATTGTCACGTACCGACAAAACGAGAAACGTTGCCCATCGGTTCAGGTTTAGTCAGTAAGAGTCTTACTCTTCCCACTTCTTTAATTCTTCATTCCGAATTCCCACTTTTTTCATACAATTCTGTGAGAGTTAAGTGACGATAAATATCATATTTTTTTACTTGTTAGTTAAAAAAATAAAAATTTTATTCTAATCTCTGCGAATCACAAATGTTTCCATAAACTCCTTTGACATGCGAATGTCTAAAAAATATGTTCCAACATGAAAAGGTTTTCGCTAACCGCCTTTGATGTAAGCTTGGACCTTAACAAGGTTTATTTATTGCTACGGTCTAGATTAAAATATTGGATGCTAGAATCCTGACTGATAGTGATCACGCAATGAATGGATCTTTAGAAAATAAATCAGCCCTTTTCCGAACCCAACAATATAACTTGACTTGGGTATATCGAACTAAATTATAAACCTTTTTTGGTACAGCGGGGAATCCTCAAATCAAATCAAATTAAAAGTCATATATTCAAATTAGGCATTAGCACTTTTTGAACGTTATAACAATAATAGACAGCACCGCATCGCCCACCCTTCACCGCTTCCTGTGCTTTCGCTACAGAATAAGAAAAGGCGCAAGAAAAAAATTGTCTTCTCAGAATGGAATAAGCCAAAAATATATCTTAAGAGATAACTAACACGGTAGACATTTCAACAATAATTGCGGAACTTCTATCTATGCTCGTTATAATAATATGATCTAAAGAACTTCTTAAACGCTGAATAATTTGCAACACGCTAAAGTCTTACCAGGAAACCCACGTACAAAATACACGCGCTGTCGTTTCATTTCATATTTCGTAGGCTAGAATAATTTAATACGAAAATAACTTGTTTTCGTTGAGTTATGCACGAATGAAATATTTATAAGAGAGAAGGAAGATATTACAACTAAATTGTATCTTGGAATGGTTTGAAATAACCGGAAATATCTGAGAAGTTTTACGATGTATTATTGTGTAACTTATTCAGTAGGCTTTTTGATTGACTTTACAGAAGTATCCTTGTCAACTCTTAGCTGATTTTGAATATATATGATATACCTCTATATTCACACGACACCATCTAGTCTCAAATTAAGTATACGAGAGTCGCTTGTGTTATGAATACCAGACTACTGATAAACACACACACACACACATTATAAATAAAGTACACCCAGACACAGAACAAATGATCGTGCTCATCACACAAACATTTGCACTGGGTGGGAATCGAATCCATGACCACCACTAGACCAACAGGCCAGTCAAATTGATATAAGGGTAAACATTTAATTTACTTTTTAGGTAAGTACCAACAATAAAGTTGGAGAGTAAAAAATATGTCACAAATAGAACGAAATTAATAAGTTTTTTGTCGTTATCCCAGTACCAAATCAAATCGTTGAATTTGTTTATTACGAAACTCAAAAAACAATCAAATGAGTTATTGATTCTGTTTGAAATGTTAATAGATTTTTGTCGCTAACCGTCTGAATGTAGTTATTTGCGAGAGATTTATATAAATCCTGCCTTGTGAAGTTTGTGATGTCTACATTGTATACATATCTCTTGTTATACATTATACACATGTTTGTTGAGTGGTTGGATCAACGCGCAAGAAACCAGTTCAATAACCTCACACAAGAGATTCTACTTCACCAAAACCACATGTTACTCTAGTGCTAATATTTGATGAAATGATTGAGAAAACTTCTACTTCCTACACACGTTTGGCTGTTTTGCCTTTGCATACAGTAATGTATTTAGTTTTTCTGAACGTCAAGTTTGTAATAAACAGTACCCTGTATCGCCCACCCTTCATTGTTCCAGCTGTGGAGCAGATACGGCACAGCAGAGCCCACAACTCCAACTCCACAACGAATATATAGGTTCAAATATTCAGACAAAAAACAAATGAAAAGTTATTCTCTCACACCTACCGGGGCTGCGGGATGTTCGTAAGAGCTACCGCGACCCGTGCACTCAAAGGGCTCCAGGAGGAACATAGTGGGTTTTAGTCAGTAAAAGACTGACACTCCCTTCCGCTGCACCCACAGCAAGCGGGGTCATTTAATGAATTCTTACTAAAAAATAAGGTTATTAACTCACCCGGTATTTCAGAAGGACTGACGTGTATGCAGAACAGCTTCCTTATAGCCCGTTTGAAGGTCCTCGGGTCTATGATATAAGAGCCGTAGACGAGAGGGTCCATGCAGGAGTTGGAGACGGCCATGATGAAGAACAGGTCCTGGACTTTCGGAGAGACGTGTTGCGCTGATTTGCGGTCTATCATGTACCTGTAAAGACAATGGTTATTACTTTTAGATTTTTGTGTGTAATATGTAATCTCGGCGTTCAAAGTTGGCTCATTTGGGACGAAATGGCAAAATTTTAAATGATTCTTTTTTCGGGAACTCGTCTTATGTTACGTTTTTGTGGAATATAGGACTTCATTTACTATTGATATGGATAGAAGGATAAGGTTTTACAATATTTTTATGTAGAGAAAAAGAACAATATTTTTATTTTCAAACTAGGCTCAAATATTTTACCGTTTAGATTTTACGTAGAAAAAGGAACAATATTTTTACATTCAAACTAGGCTTATTTTTACTATTTAGTGTGTCAGGAAAAGAGGAAACAAATTAATATTTGGTCGTTTTTGTAGTTCAATGTATTGTTCAAATTTGTAACTGGTCATATTCACAAATTCCACGGATAACACATTTGATTTTAATTAGCATCAAAGCAGCCTTTGATGCTGATTTATTTCAATAGACTCATTGCATTGTCTGCATGGATGTTGAATTTTAATTAGAGCTAAAACTAATAATGCTCGATAGTTTATCGTTGGAAATGGAATAATTGATTTCTAAAATAGTTTTAGCATTACGAATAATCGAGTGTATATGAGGTCTATACAATAATGACCACTAGACAATAGCGACGGGTCCTACGTAGACTAGTACAAGTGCAAAAATGCAACTTTTCAAGAGAGCGGTTTAAAGGTTCAAAAGCTTGTAACTTTGTCGTAAATCAATAAAAACACTTGAAATTTTAGTATGTTATATTTTGATATTTAAGAAATAAGACTGCATTATTGGTTTTTCTTCTTTTTTTATACTTTGGAAAATAGGTTAACTTGCATTGATGTAGCCTGTTTTTTTTACTATGGTAGAACCTGTAAACTGATACAAGTGGCCACTTATACCAGTATTTAGTGTACTTGCTTATACTTATAATAAAGGAAAGATTGGAGAATCTGAAGGATTTTACTCTATATTATATGTATTTCCGTGTTATTGACCAATATGAGGTTATAATATTAAAAATAATACCTACTTTTATCGAGTTTTTAACACTTACAACAGTTTACTCAGTACTGGAAAGCTACTTGCAACAGTTTGCTGTATTATTATTAACTGTGAATATTTAAATTAGTGTGGTAAGAAGTTAAATAAAATCATTTAAAATACAAAATAACACTTTATTATTAGATAGTAGCATTCTTAATAATGAAAAATAAAATCATTGACCTTGCAATCTTAAAAATAATAAAACTAAAAAATGCAATCTTCTTATTTTAAGTAAAAAAAGGTTTGATTTTTAAAGAGGTTTTCTTACGATAATACCTAATTGTTTTGTTTTTTTTTTAAGACTAGCTTGTCTTGAATTTCATGTCATTTTTCTTATAAATAGCATTTCCACTATTTTTTTTCAGTTACGTTACATCAGTTACGTACGTTACGTCTGTTCAGTTACGTCCACTAGTTTTTGTACTTTGATGTTTCTAATTTATTTCTCCCTTTGCAGATCCGCTAGAAAAGTTATTTAAAAGAAATTAGTAGGTATAACCTTTGTGCAATTCTTTTCGAACTATGTGCTTCTATTAAGTGTACAGTTGTGTACATAACTTGTTAAATGTATAAAAAAGTAACACAACCCCTAAAAACAGGGCAATGAGACTTAGAGTCTAAATCAGATGATGGAAAATTCATTACATTTATACAACTTATATGAAATGGTGATTTATGTCATCCTTCATACGAATGCCTCATCACATTACCACACTCGCCATACTTGTTTAAATATGCATTTTATACATTTGAAAATATCCTACTAATATAGTTAACGCGAAAGTTGCATAAGTATCGATTGGATGTTTGTTACTCTTTGACGCTCAAACGACTTAACCAATTTTGAAGAAATTTCGTATGGAGTTAGCTGACAACCTGGATTAAAACATAGACTTTTTAACCGACTGCGTCAAAGGAGGGCAATGTTTTCCAGTTATTACCAACACTCGTGCGGTCGAAGTTGCTGGCGACCACTAAGTCCTTTATAAGTTTAATTTGAATGTCTTTTGTGTCATTATACTTAAGTTTTGATTGAACTTAATTGTTTTTTCAATACTACAACTTTACCAAAATAAACTGAGGTTGCGAATATTGTTATATTGTTTACCTCTGGAATATTTCTACACCTTTAAAAATTATGTACTTGGATACATAAAAAAAAATTGTCTCGTCAGTTCCCAAGTAGCAAAATTTGGTAACTTCTTACGTTAATTGCTGCAAAAAATGTATTAAAAGTAGTATCGCTATTTATTTTATTAGTAAATAATTATTATTATTAAAATAATGTAGGTTACGTCAGATAACAATATCAAGAAAATAAAACAAAGTCACATGTGACTTTGTATATTACTACTTTGTATTCCTACTGATATAAGTGTAAAATTTATTAAAAGAATAAAATAATAATAAAAAAAAACAAAAAAACCCGACTGTAAAAAAACAACCACTAACTAAAAAGGGAAAAACAAACTCTATAATTTAGTGTGAAGAGTATGCAGTACACCGTGCACGTCTACATTATATAATTTATACGTAAAAAAATAATGCAGGCGGCACAAACAAATCTACAAGCAGTACAGTCTGTATCTTGCATTAGGTGAACATTAATTAAACCCTTTTGTAGAAATATTAGTACTTTCAACTTAGTAATTTGTTTGTAAATTTTTAACGCATAAATTTATTAATAATTGACCTCGTGAGCCCTTAATTGTTGTGAATTCTCACCACTACTTACTCAAAGCAAACAAAACTAGTTAAATATGTAAAAAAGTAGCACAATCCCTAAAAACAAGCCACGAAATAGTTTTGATACAGAAGAATACGTTAGCAGTTAACGCAGTTATACCAGTGTTAACGTGCTCCCGACTCCGTCGCAGCGCGCATACTGGAGTAAATGGCACTTGCGCGTACGTGACGCGGCGCACGCGACTACCTACACTGGTGCAAGTGACTTACATCAGTGTAGATGGTAGTGTGGCCGAAAATCATGTCACTTATGTTAGTTTACAAGTTTGTATCTCTGAAATTACTGAATAAAATAGTATTAATTTTACAGGGTATAAAGTTGAGGTAATTTTAAGGCTTTTGGTGCAAAAAAACGTATTTTGGTGTTTTGCGGGTTACACCAGTATACGTAGGACCCGTCGATAGGGTTTTTGACAAAAACATCTAATTAGTCCATCAGATAGATTTCCCAAAAACAGTGAATACTTATTTTTTATTTTATAAAATCGAATGTATAAGGCAAGAGGACGACCAAAGAAACGATGGATGAATTGTGTTAATATGGCTGCAAAGAGTGTTACCTGTAAGATGACGTCAGATAGGAACATGTGGAAGAAGACATGCTGCGCCGACCAGAATAAAAAAATAGGGATAAAGACAGGGTAATGATGATGGTAAACGCATCGAAGTTGGTGATTCGTATGAAAGTGGGGGCTAGTTAAGTCACTTTTCTGTGTGTGTAAAGTCATTTTTCTCACATTTCAACACAATGAATCGCTTTAACTTTGTATTTACGCGTTAAAAAAAATATTTTTTGGAAATCTAATTACCTAGTTTTTTAAATACCCAAGTCAAATACCCAATCGTGAGTTTGATAAAAAAGGAAAAAGCCAACTACGTATTTCATGACCTTACTTTAGTTCTTTGTTCTCGAAGTAATTGTATGTTTTCATGCTTCATATAGATCCTTGAAATATTGTACAATAAACAAAGATATTTTACCTTCCGTTATTTTATTGTACGTTTTCATGTTTTGTTTTAGTACTAGTATTTTTTTATTTATTCGTAGCATGTATAGACTGTGGTATCAAACATGTATTTTATGGCATTTTTTACACTTTATTATGTTCTATAACAAGGAAAGTAATGTTACTACTGAATGAATTCTTTCATATGGTAATCGTGACAAGATTTTAAAAGAGTTGTTCAAGAGAGGATCTCCAATGTATGATGGATGTATGATGCTAGTTCGATCTAAATGAAATACCAGGGAAATCTTTTTCAAAGCTATACCTTTGAACTATTAATTATTCTAAGACACCAACAAACATTGAAGGAATACATCGTAAGGAAACCTGGATTCCAAATATTAGGAATAGAAATTGCCTATCCGTAGTAAACTAGCTAGTGTGGAAAGAGATTGTGCTTAGAAGTAGGACGAATATAATTATGCTGGTATATAGGAATTGTAAAGGTATTGCTATATCTTGATTTTGCAGAATACGTAATACCACCCGGAATGACCCATTTTTTAAATGACGATTGTCTTTTATAACTTGTCCAAACTTTTTCCTAAAGCAAAATAAGGTTTTTATAAACTTTCCCTCTTACATATTATTATGAATGAATCCCTATTGTAAGTAAAGTAATCAAAGATAATATAATACTGGCTACGACAGAAAATCTCACAGCTGTGATACTTACGAAAAGAAACCTTTTATGAGGAAATGTTTTATGAGGAATGTTGACTTAAGGGCTTTCATTTATGAGGTAACACAAGTTGTGGATATTTGACAGACTTCAATCTTCAAGGGTCTACTACCAGATTTAATTATATCAGGGATGTTATGGATATGCAGTTTCGGATATAATTGCGGATATGGACACTTGAAAATTGTTATCCTGGTTATGGATAGAAAGTGTTTTCGGATTGTCATATTATGTTTCGATTATATTTTTAACAAATTTCATAGATATGCAAGAAAAAAACAAAGTTTGGGCATTTTGTGTGACGGCTTGACCGTTAATACCTGTTAGAATGTGTTGCATTTAAAACTCCGCCTGTATATACCTACATATAGAATTAGAATACGCATAATTTTTATATTACGGATATGATACTTTTATTGCAGTTTCTTATATTTTATTTCGGATATCCAATAGTTTCGGTTAGAGATACAGAGGTCCCTACCATCCTTGAATTTTATACAACAATTTTCACGGGCTTGAAAAGTGGGTCAAACCAATGAAGGCTTAAATTGTCAGACTCTATCTGTCAGCTGTCGCAGAATTTCGAAAAGTGTTGTTCCTAGACCTAAGGGCTAAAAAGTACATTTCACAGTTTATGGTGTTGATCAGGACTGTACTGAGTTTAGACGTTACCTTGGTATGAAATAGCATCTCATACGGCCTTGACAATTTCAGAGGTCAATTTAGACTGGTCGCACATTCAAGTAATTTTGAGTCCTATATCCATGGAATAAGATTGGAATTTGATCGCAGTATCGTGTGAAATTGAGAAATTAAGTTTCCGCGTCACACCGAGAGTGATTGGTCTGTTTTTGTTTTATTTTTACCAAATTGAGTTCATACAGTACCTTCACAGTGTTCAAGTTTGAAAGACTATCACTGATATAAGATTTGAATAAAACAAAGCCGTAAAATTGAACTTCAAAAGTATCTTGGATATAATATAGTATCTCTCACAGTGATCAATTATTAAATGATTAGTTCACTTTTTAACGGTCTATTTAAGTTCTACAGTAAAAAAAATCGGTATTAAGATAAAGTTACGTTAATTGAAATATTAGGCAGAATCTGGATAATTTGATACTAAGAACATTTAAATACGCCTGTAAAATTATAATTTTCTGATTACTAAAGGAACTCCAAGCTTAGTACTACAATGAAAATTATTCAAAAGAAAGTTTTGATAAAGTTAATAAGTCAACGAAAGAAGAGATTTTTGCTCATTTAAATACATTTTGCTACGCAAACAAGATTCAAATTGGATTAAACTTATTTTTCATGTTGTGATTTATTTGGCGAGTGCTAATTTAACACATAATTTAAATATTAAAACGTTAATAAAACACTTTTATCTCCTAAAAATTGAAAAATGATTTTATACATATTATCATTTTTACAAATATTTTTTGGTAGGTAATTGATTTGGTTGTCAGTTATACATCTAAACCAAGATATTATGAGAATTAAAAAAAGAGATTAAAGAAAGAAGAGTTAACTCTTGCCTTTATGCTGCACATGACTTGTTTTGCCTTGACGTGTACGTTTATAACAAGAACGAGAAAATAAGTTTCCATCAAATCTGTCTGCTATTGCTACTTGCTTTTTGTTCTTAAACAAAACATTTTTTTTGTGAGCATCAACCGCTTATTCCTCGTTGATTCACCACCATCACATTTTAGATAGATAGAATATGCTTTATTGCATACCACATGAGAAACAAATTTGACAAACGTAAAAGTTACATAGTTCCATTTTAGACTGGAATCTGCTAGGTAAAGTAGCAGAAAATACCGAAGATTTTCTGCTAATTTGCTCCGTATTGCGCAACCATCCAGTTAATCTACCTAAATCGTTAACCTAAAGCGCTCTCGGTTGCCTCTGGTTCCAACGACCGGTATTGGCCACCGTTCCGTCACAAACAAATTCAAATCAAAGTTCTTAACCGATCAGTATTTTGAAATAAATCTTGTATCTAAAATTCTCGTGTCACAATGTTCGTTCCCGTACTCCTTCGAAATGGCTGGACCAAGTCTCTTGAGATTTTGTGAGCATATTTAGTAGGTCTGCTTTTTCATCCCATTTTTTTATGTGTGAGAAAGCGCGTACGAAGTCGCGGGCCACAGCCAGTATTTATACATATACATATAAACCTATACTTTATTTCTCGCCTGTTTCATATCATATTATTGCTATGCTATTCCTCGAAACGGATCCGACTTTTGATATTGGAAATTGATACTTTCATAGTGTTATGACGTACGGCATTCTCCTGTGGGGAAGCTGTGCCGATATAAATTCAATATTTGTGTTACAAAAAAGGGCTGTTCGCGCTATTTACAATTTGGGCCCAAGAGTTTCTCTCCGAGAGAAATTTAAAGAGATAGACATTCTGACTGTAGCTTCACAATATATATATATGAGAACCTCATGTATGTTAATAAAAATGAATCAAACTTTGTAAAAATGTCTGATATACACTCAGTAAACACAAGAAATAAACATAATTTAGCTGTTCATGCTACTCGTCTCCACAGAGTAAGCAACTCGTTCATGGGTCAATGTATACGCTTTTACAACAAGTTACCCATTAGTTTTCGTAAGTTACCTATAAGGAAATTTAAAACTTGTATTAAATCTAAACTATCCAAAAAAGGATATTACACAGTATTAGATTATTTAAGTGATAAAACCGCTTGGGATTGAGCTGCTCGCTTATACAGCTATCGTTTGTCTCCATGACTTGACATGTTTTGTGCTTTTGCATATATTCATTTACAATCTTGACATGTTTTGTGCTTTTGCATATATTCATTTACAAACTTGACATGTTTTGTGCTTTTGCATATAATTATTTATATTTATACAATATGTATTATCATTATTTAATTATGTACCTTGTGAATAATGGTCAGGAATTATGCAGTGAATCAGTGTTTGGATAAAGATTTCATTTGTTTTTATTTATTAACCGGCAGCAGATTCGTCATGCTCCCTTAGTCGCCACTGCCTGCGGTGGCGCGTCTCGGGTCGGGTCACCTCCTTCCCTCAAATATGGCGAGGGAGGTGATGGCTGACCCCTGCGTCATACTCGTGAACGGGTGCTGCTTGCGGTGGCTGGTCGGTCTGCTGACCTTGGGTTCAGTAGTTAAGATTGTTTTTTTTTATTTTTTTGTAGTTCTTACCGACCTAAAACATTGACTTGTCTGGCACGGTTCCTACCTTAATATTTGTCATAATGTAAAAAGACAGCGTGCTGCTGGGGAGTTTGTTGCGCCGTTTCTTCTCCCATAGCGAAAGCACAGGAAGCGGTGAAGGGTGGGCGATGGGGTGCTGTCTATTGTAATTTTTGACATTCGAAAAGTGCTACATTGTAGTCTAATTTGAATAAACGAATTTTGAATTGAATTAAATTTGAATTTTTGAATTGACATAATATCTATAAATTTATTTCAAATTAAATGCACAATATTTACAAACTTAAAAAACTAAAATTAAAATATTTACAAACATATATATACAAAGATATTATATACAAGGCTTAAAAAATCGCATCAAAAAATTCGTCCGCATCATTGCCGGCCGGGAGTGTGCCCAAAAGGCTGGCGGCATTGCCACGTTGGATGGCAATGCTTATCCTCTGTGCGAGGTAAACGCCAGCCTTTGGGTCACGAGAAGTGTCAACAAGTCGCTTTGCTAGATCTTTAAAAAGCGACTTGGCACTCGGGCCCCACGAATTGAATTGAAGCATTTTTGAATTTGAATTATAAAGGTTGTGTTAGTGCGGATGAATAAATACATACTAATAGGAATAAAATAAAGGAAAGCAGTCGTTTAGTGAGATGAAAATGTATTATTAAATTTTGTTTTCGACAGTGATGCGTTTAGCAAAGTATCGTGCCTCTCAATAAATGATACATCAATAGTCGATCTTTGATAGATAGTTTTTGGATCTTAGATTTCCCCGTAAGAAAAATACATTTCGTTTTTTTTTTTTGTTAAAATATCGCTGTCTCATTTCAGGGAAATTTTAGGGATACGTAAAAAGTTGTTTAATTAATTAATCGGCTGAAGCTCTCAGCTGGTCTCAACTAATTGACAAAACCATCACCTGTTATCATCTTGTGTTATATGATGGCTTAAATTTTCTTCGATCTATCACTAGACATCAGCAATTCTCCTTTATTGACGAACATACCATCTAAATCTGTTTCCGTACAAACATATTCTTACAATCATTTTTCAGAACAAATACGCATTTGTAAGCAGATACGAAATGAATTCACGTCACCAATGTTATTTTGGATAAAAGCTAGAAATTATGCTATTGTTCATTCAGGTGTGATATTCCTTTGTTTCAATTATAATACTTGAAAACAAAAAATACACCCACGCATTGACGTCAAATATCAAAGAATGTGTATATTTTGAAAAGATCTGTCTTTTGAAAAGACAAAAGCTTGAAAATGTCGACGCACTTGCAGTTTTTCTAACACATTAGTAAGGTTCTCATATTTCGTGTATTTTAGAATTTTCTAGGATTTTCTTTCTTTCTTTAATGCATGTCACTATCATTCTTGTTTGTGACCACAATGACAGTCTGATATTTTATGTTTTTACTTATATTATCTTTAATTAAAACCACGATATAATACAGACAGGCCTAACGCCGCCATATCTAAAAAAAAATGCCTACCAGCGCGGTACGTAACGGCGATAGAGCTGCCCCACCTACAGCATTTTAATTACATCAACAACACACCGTCCGTTCGTCACTGCGATACGCTCGCGACTGTTTTATGCCACGGTTATGCTACGATTCGAAGAGTAGGTATAACTAGCGTTGCACCCGTTTATATGAAGACTTCATACTGTAAACATTATGTCGTACATACTGTATTAAAACCATTTTGTGTACCTATTTATTGTGTCTGACCTGGTTTTTAGGATAGTTTTAAATTAAACATTGTACCAGATTGTTCCACTAAAGCTGAGACAAACGTTGTCGAAGTTATTAAAGCTGCACGTACGCTAACAAGACTGTATTTCTCTAAGGTATACAGGTATACATTTCTTAGTTTATCTAGAGGTTAACGAGATTGTTAAATTCATATGCACATATGTGAGTTTATCCAGAGAAGGTAGAGAGAATTAAACGATTTTAGAATGCGGCTAGACCACTCACTGTGAAATTATCAACAGGGATCGATATTGCAAAAAAAAAAAAAATACAAAATACCGGTTATAGCTGTAAAAACATAACCTATCCCAAAACAGTCAGTTAAAAAGTAGCCTAAGTGTTAATCCAAGGTGTCAATTAACTCCATACCAAAATTCATTAAAATTGATTTAGCCGTTTAAGTGTGATATAGTAACAAACATCCAAACATCTATACTCACAAACTTTCACATTTATAACATTTGTGGGATAGTGATGAAGTAACAGTTGTAGGTACATATCTATATATATAAAACTCTTCCGTTACTGACTGACTGACTGACTGACTGACAGACAACGCACAGCCGAAACTACTGGTCGTAGAAAGCTGAAATTTGGCATGTAGGTTCCTTGAGATATGTAGGGGTGCACTAAGAAAGGATTTTTGGAAATTCAACCCTTAAAGGGGTAAAAAGGGGTCATAACGTTTCTATGAAAAATCTTATTCCTTGGGTTTATAAACTTGAAACTTAGCACAGACACGTATATGGTCAAGTAAATAAGTTTGGCATTATATTTTTTTCCAAACTACCCTCCAATAGTTATTTAGGGGGTTGCGATTGGGTGACTGATTGACTTTCACGCAGCCATAACCGCTCGGTGTAGGAGTCTAATATTTTGAACAAAGCTTCCTTTACTGACGGGTGAGAGCATTAAAAAAAGATTTTTGGAAATTCAACCCCTAAGGGGGTAAAAAGGGGTCATAACGTTTCTATGAAAAATCTTATTCCTTGGGTTTATAAACTTGAAACTTAACACAAACACGTATATAGTCAAGTAAATAAGTTTGGCATTATATTTTTTTCCAAACTACCCTCCAATAGTGATTTAGGGGGTTGCGATTTGGTGACTGATTGATTAACGTACAGCCGAAACCTCTTGGTATAGAAGTCTGACATTTTGAACAAGGCTTCCTTTAGTAACACAATTGACCACTAAGAAGGGATTTTTGGAGTAGCAAGCTCTTAGGTAGCGGGCGGGGGGAGGGGGGGAGGAGATCAACTGATAATTTTAATTTTTCTAGACGATATTTTTGTCTCGCTTTACTTTTTGTTACATAACGTAATCGACAAACTCCAAAACTACTTATCGTATTCAAATATTCACCATTAGAAAGCTACATCATCCCTGAGTAACTCAAGCTGTATAATTTAATTCAAATTGTAACATTTTTTTAGCCTATGAAATAAAGTCCTGTCGAGATCATTAAAAAACGCCACAATCCCAAATTACACGACGGCGAAGCCGCGAGCGGAAAGCTAGTATTATATAGGATACCATACTTTATACGGTTTAGCTTTAGCCACGAAATAGGCCACACAGACCGAGCTGGCGCATCAAAACGGATCAACTTTATGATAAGAGAAAATGAACTATCTGTACAATAGTTAAAGATGAAATTTCAATGGCACTCATACACTAGTATCTATAGATATTCAGGCATCGTAGCATGCATTCTGCTGCTCAAGAATTCGTACACAATTCATCGAATTTTGAGAGCCGTTCCTATGAAATGTATTAATCAAATATTTTTTAATTATCTCTCTTACGCAGGTGTACTTCATACCTTAATAAGTTTGAGGAATTATTATGTAACGTTTTCTCAGTAACGAAAAGTTGGTTTTAGCAGTACTTTTGCATAACCGTATAATAAAATATGTATAGAGTATGAAGTCTTCATATAAACCAGCACAACGTAAGTTTTGCCTACGCTATCGGATTAGGGTATGACCGTGGCACGGCATAGTTGTGAGCGTGTCGCAGTAACGAGCGGACGGTGTGTTGTTGATGTAATTAAAATGCTGTAGGTGGGCAGCCCTATCGCTGTTACGTACCGCGCGGCTGTAGACTTTTATTTTTTAGAAGCGGCCGTTTTAAACTACTGTATGTATACTGGGGTTATATGCTGGCGGTTTATAACATATACAGTAATTACACAAAAAAAATTCACTGATCAATTCTAGTCAAGCGCTGGTTAGTCTTTTGTTTAATGATTTATTTAGTTCATCAACCTTCTTGGAGAGGAGTGGGGGGGGGGGGTGAGTTTATACATGAAAAAACTTGATATAGAGTTTCGTGATTGGTTTACCAAAATATTGATGCAGTTTATTTTAATTTAAGTTTATAATTTATGCAAAGAAATCAACCACTAAAGCCGATGATCCCAAACTTTAAATTGCGAAATCTCTTTTCTTAGCACGTCTGGTATTCTGTGAAATTGATATTATTGTGTACTTTATAGATTTTGTATAATTATTTTGGGTATAAATTAAAACATAATAAGTTGCTTGTCGGTAAGACTCCTACTCATTCTATTTCGATCAAAGTATATAAAAGGTTAAATGTTCTTTGTTTTAAATGTCAAAGTAAGGTATGAAATTATAAACAATAACATTGTAATATAATAGGAAATAATGAGAGACGACTAATCCTGGATCTTACAAAGCGATTGGTGTTCAAAGAAACTGTATGATCTTATTAAAATTTTGTAAATAGTACCAATTATAGGAAAAAACTAAAACGTTAATGAATTTAGTATTTGACTAAACAGTCTAATTAGCCTGTCAGATAGATTTCCAAAAAACATTGGATACATATTTTTTCGTTTATCAAATCCATGAAAATATAGGAAGATATAACGAATCAAACATGGTGAATCGTATGGAAGTGGCGGGAGTAGCGTCGCTTGTCATTAAAAACTGCATTGAGGCGTGACGTCACACGAGATTTCAACTCACTGTTTCGTCGGATTTCGTCCCCATTTTTAAGGTTCCGTACCCAAATGGTACAACGGGATCCTATTACTAAGCCTCCGCTATCTGTCTGTCTGCCTCCAGGCTGTATCTTATTAACCGTGATAGCTAGAAAGTTTAAAATTAAAAAAATATACAAAACAAAATAGCTAACGACACTACAAACATTATTTTCTTCTAACATTTTTGACAGGCATTCTAACAAGGCATTTTCCTTTGACGTCAATCTTATTCAAACAACTTTTTCGTCGATTCCTAGAAGGGACTAAGGACTTACCAAAGGGTCATAGTAGCGTAAGGCATCCAGCAACAAGCAAACACGGTTACTATGGTAACCGTCATACGAAGCGTCCGTCGCCGAGCTCTGGCTAATGGCCGCTGGTCTGATCTTCGCAGCATCACCTTACTGTGGTCTGATTGATGGTATTTTTCTGTAACAAAAGTCTTGAGTTAAGAACAGGCAAAATAAGTCTCATATTTACGGTTTTTAGGGTTTCGTACCCAAAGGGTAAAAGGAAACCCTGTTACTAAGCCTGTCAATCTGTCTGTCTCCAGGCTGTATCTCATAAACCGTAATAGCTGGAAAGCTGAAATTTTCACAAATGATGTATTTCCGTTGCTGCTATAACAATAGATACTAAAAATAAATACATGTTAAGTTATGCTGAATATTGAAAACGGTAACAAGCAGACGTTTCAAATTTTCGCTATGTATAGATGATAGTACGGAACCCTTCGTGAACGAGTCCAACTCGCACTTGGCCGGTTTTTCATCTTTCAGTATCACGAAGGCAGTCATCCTATGTATGGATATTGGACCAATATATGTCCAGTATGACGACCTAGAGTATTTGGTTTCTTACCTACCTACTTAATTATATTTGTGCATTTACTGGCCACTAATTATTAGTGATTCAGCGTTAAATAACGATAAGAAAAAATATAGTTCCAAATTACATCATCAAATAAAATTTATTTATAGTTTAAATTATTTTCGACCTTGTATGTCTGGACTAGACAGCTATTTCAATATTAATATAATATTAATTACGGTATAAATTAGCTAGTCAGACTAAATAATTATGGGAATATCTAACGAGGCTATTAAATAAAGGCTTTGACTCGCCTCCATTACAGCTTATAATCCAAGTCCCAGAATAATAACAAGGATTATTATTTATGATTTGTACAATAATCAACGAAAGATCTTCAATAACATTAAAATCTTAGAATATTGCAAATTGTGCTGCTGGGGAATTAGTTGCGCCATTGCTTCTCCCGGTGGGCGATGGGGTGCTGTCTATATTTTTTTATTAATCAAGAAGTTCAAATAGTCCCTACATTGCAGCCTAATTTAAATAAATTACTTACAATTTTGATTTTAAAATAACTATTGATTTTGATGCCTTTCATCATTGCAAAGAAGTTGAGAGTGGAAGAGTAACAAACTTCCATCCATACTTACAAACTTTCGCGTTTACCTATAACATTAATATGTTGTTAGAACCAATGACATAATTTAGGTTTGTCGCGCGCTACGTGACCGCGGCAAGCAATCGAAAATAATGACGATGTGGCCTTACTCAAGTGGTGGTGGCAGGCCACAGGACCACAGTATGACGTCATAGAATAATATGCAATATTACGTCATAATATTGTTTGTGTTTTACTAGTAATTATATAAATTCCTCAACATTCCCACTACTAATTTACTATTGTACACAATACTAAACTAGAGAGAGTTAGAGTTAGAGCAATATTTATCCAATTCCAAATATCGTTTTACTAAGAAAACTTATATTAAATTTATATAAGAAACTCATTATTACATAAGTAACATTATTAGTTTTGGTTACGCGGTGACCTAATAACATGTTGACCTTTGAAAGTTTATTCGTTATTGGTTAAAATACTGCCAAGAAAATAAAAACTTTGACTTTTATCTGGTTTATAGTTTATTTTATAGTCTTTTTACAGGAATTTACAACTTTATATGAACTGCGGGGATAAATTTGTATTGGTCATTAAGGAATGACACCTTCTTGACCTACACAAGTTGGTCGCCTTGATCAACTAAAGTTAGCCTCTAAAATACTTTGAACATTGCAAAACAACTATAAAAACTTATACCTATATGTATATCTATCGCTTCTTTGTGCCATAAAGTGAGGGAAACAGTTTTTAATTACAATTACAATTTAAAGTCTATTTCACGATGGAATTTTGTTTTTTTTTGTGTGTTGACAATCGGCTGTCATTTACGATAATCACTGCTAGTGTCATATAGTGACCGCACAATGATGAAAATCCACAAACAGAGTATCCGAAAATCCCTGTCATTATATACCTATAAGGATATTTCATCCATATTTATTAGAACGTTTATTATCCCCGTTTCTGAACTGGCTTACATTGGTACCACACTACTAAAAAGTTAATTTTCTTTCGTTTTTCAGCAGACTGAAGAAGTGTCATTATCTGACTTCCCTAGAGATCGGTGCAAAACCATCCATATATAATATTTTTAGAAGTTAATTAGCAATTTGGATTTTTTTTTATGGTCTTACGGAAGTAGGTAACAAATAAACTTACCTGAATTTTCTTTCGAGTTTTTCGATATCTCGTAGAAAATACAAGCGTAGCACACTGATATGATCATCAGAGGTAGAAAGTAGACTGCGCAGAGACAGAACACGTTATACGCCAGCTCCTGATGTTGATTCGCAAAAGCTTCAAAAGACACACATTGCTGAAAATCCGGAACATTCGGGTGACTCATCACACGGAATACCCAACTCTGAAACAAAAGAAATAAAGTTCAAATTCCATTGAAGATATTCATTTGAAGTAGACTTTCGAAATATGGTGCAAAAATGGAAATGTAGAGCAAAAGTTAATTAGGAATAAAAGTTGCTGCGAATTTATTCTTTCGTGTAAGAGGAATTTTGAGTGAGACGCGAACCTTTTTTCGTTTCTTAAAGCCTGTACTTGTAGCTACAAATTAGAAGAAAAGGGGTATGATTATAAAAGTTATGATTGTAAAAAATACTTGACAACTTTTTGTTTCAGTACTATTAAGAGAATAAAGTAGGTAGGTAGTATATTTGTTTTCATAAGCCATTGACCAGTTAAGGTGCATGACATCTGATAAATTTTATTGATTGGAAACATTACTATTTTTTTATTTTATTTTGTCCTAGGTAAATAAAATATACAAAGCATGTATCTATCGCATATTTATTATGTATAGACAAAATATCGATGAAAACTTTGACCCCACATGCATATATTACAATACGAAAATATAAAACAATTTTGTGTAAAAGGTCTTACACCCACATCGTTTTGTGAAGTCTACAAAAACACTCATATACTAATAAAATAGATTTATTTCGACCTAGAATTGTCGACTTCTAGTCTTGCTTACGTGTTCACACCTCGAGAATTGGATCTTTAAATAAACGAGCTGACTGTGATCCTTTTACTACGCGCTGACAGCAGCACTTTTAAAATTATTCAGCATACATTGCAAGGCATCCAATTGTGATTGCGAGCACAATTTGATTTTGAGTAGGTATGTATTCTACATAATTGTAACTGTAATATAAGTTTATACACCGTGATTTTTAGGTCGTCTTAAAAAAGTCGTCCACACAATGTATCCGTCATAAAATACCTCTAGGCGCGAATATAATTTTTTTATCATTAATTAAAATAATATGCATGAAAAAAATAAATAATACATTGGAAATATGAAACATCCTGTTAAAAAGGTTTACGTATCAAACTGTTGAAGATACATGCTACATACTTACTGCGAACATTATGATTGCAATAGTAAGACAGCTGTTTTACGCTAAGGTGAATGACCTGTGATAAGACGCCGCCGCGCCGCCCGCGCGGCCCCTTTGGCACAAGGTTCGGACCGCGCTCACTACAGAGTGTTCGTAAAACTGCCTTGTGTCATAATAATGATTAATATTTTTATTCATTCAAATCTTAAAAAAAAACATATTTTTTTATTATAAACGTTTACTAGTCATTGGATACATGAACTGGGCTGCTTTTTTAAAACGACCTAAAAGTTACGGTGTATAGTAAACATAATATGTCGCAGGTATGCACGTGTTACATTGTTTTTGTGCCTAAATCGAAGTTTGTTGATTCGTATAAAGAGCGCCTCTCGCCTTCAAACGTATCTGTTTGGCGAGTTTAGATTATTAGTTTCCTTTATCAAATCGATAATAGAATATGAAGTCATAACAAATCAAAAATATTAAATCATATGGACGTGGTGGGTAGTAACGTCACTTGACATTACAAAGTGCATTGAGACGTGACGTCACACGAGATTTCGTTTTCATTTACGAGATAAAATAAAAATACGTCGCCAATGTTATTTAGGAAATGTATATTACGGACTTATTGGTTTTTTAAAAACCCAAGTCAGTCAAGTACCGGGGAAAATGTTCAAACTCGGAGCTAACCAAAATCAGAGGTGCGGATGGAAGTATAATGAAAGGAGAAGCGTGTGTGCTAAGTAGATGGAAGGAATACTTTGAAAGTTTATTTGAAAGAGATAATCCGACTGTAGGTATAATAGATGATACAGATGAAAGTATTAGTGAAAGTTGTCAGAATGAAAATATTGATATGGTTGAAATTGTGTCAGGGTTGAAAAGTATGAAAGTGGGGAAAGCTGCGGGATATGACAGGATAACCGTCGTGATGCTGAGAGCTGGAGAAGGAGTGGTAGCTAGCCAGCTGCACCGCCTTTTTAACCTTTGTTGGACAAGTGGCCGAGTGCCGAACGATTGGAGTAAGGCGGTGATCGTGCCAATTTTCAAAGGAAAAGGGTCGCAGCAGGAATGCAAAAATTACCGCGGAATTAGCCTTCTCAGCGTCGCCGGGAAATTATATGCAAAGATTTTGATTGAAAGGGTAAGAAAGGATACGGATGATGGATTGTGGGATGCGCAAGCGGGATTTCGAAAGGGAATGGGATGTACGGACCAGGTCTTTTCTTTGCGGTGCTTAGCTGAAAAATGTTTGGCCAAGAGTCAAAAAGTCTATTGCACATTCGTGGATTTAGAAAAGGCTTATGACAGAGTGATGAGGAATGAATTGTGGTCGGCGTTGTGTTCGCATGGGGTGAGCAGGGCCCTGGTGCGGGCGCTAAAATCCCTTTACGAGGGTTCTAGCACTTGCGTCAGGATAAATGGCACGTGCACTGATTGGTTTAGCATCGATAAAGGTGTTAGACAGGGATGTGTTGCGTCACCATGGCTGTTCAACCTATTCTTAGACAACTGTCTGACAGGTCTGAAAGAGTGTGATAAAGGTTTGAGAATGAATGGGGTCCTTGTCAAATGCCTCCTGTATGCTGATGATCAAGTTATACTAGCCTCGTCAGCTGAGGAGTTACAAGAACTTATGACTGTGTTGTATGAATCTTTGAAGAAGAAAGGTATGAATGTGAATGTCTCTAAGACAAAAGTTATGGTATTTGAAAGAGATGAGTGTGTGACGGCATGTAACGTAATGATTGGAGGTGAAAAAGTAGAACAAGTGAATGAATTTGTATATCTGGGCACGAAATTTACGAGAGATGGGAAGTATGATAGTGATATTGAAAGAAGAGTGAATGCTGGAAATATAGTGAATGGTGCACTGCATACCTTTATGAACAGCAAGAAAGTGTCTAATAAAGCACGTTTAACTGTTCATAGGGGTGTGTTGGTACCGACGCTAATGTATGGGAGTGAAAGTTGGGTGTGGCAGAAGAAGCATGAAAGTAGAATAAATGCAGTTGAAATGAGAGCTCTAAGAAGTATGCTAGGACTGAAATTGAGCGATAGGATTAGAAACGATGTGATAAGGGAAAGATGTGGCGTGAAAGAAGATGTAGTCACAAGAATTGAGAAAGGGATGCTTAAATGGTTTGGACATGTTGAGAGGATGAACGAAAGAAGACTAACGAAACAGATATATGAGTGTAGTTTGAATGGAGTTGTTGGGAGGGGAAGACCACGACAGACGTTCCAGGACCAAATAGGGAAAGTCCTAAAAAAGGGTCAGGTCAGGAGTACCCTAAACCGACGGGCGTGTATGAAGCGACTGATGAGTGTGGATGAAGCTAAAGTGGTATGCCAGGATCGTAGCAAATGGAAAGATGTGATCTCTGCCTACCCCCAAGGGAAAGAGGCGTGACGTTTATGTATGTATGTAGTCAAGTACTCAATTCCAGAAGTACAAAAGCACCAATATAAACAACATCAATAAAATCAGTGATTAGAGTTAACGCCGCAAATGGTTCGTGAAAATGTATCGTTGAATACTGATGAAGGCGCGAACGCGTGAAAAGGCTTTGATTTAGGTCTAAAATATATTGTGTAAAGGAATTAAGGCTTTTTCAGTTTGCTATTTAGAAGCATGATCGGTACAATTTACACCTCAGTAAATGTAGATACAAAGGATTTTAGGCTCACGTAACTTGCCGCTCAGGCGTGAATTAGATAAAATCGACGGGTCCTACGTATACTGGTGTAACCCGCAAAACACCAAAATACGTTTTTTTGCACCAAAAGCCTTAAAATTACCTTAACTTTATATCCTGTAAAAATTATATTATTTTATTCAGTAATTTCAGAGATACAAACTTGTAAACTAATATAAGTGACATGATTTTCGGCCACACGACTATCTACACTGATGTAAGTCACTTGCACCAGTGTAGGTAGTCGCGTGCGCCGCGTGACGTACGCGCAAGTGCCATTTACTCCAGTATGCGCGCTGTGACGGAGTCGGGAGCACGTTAACACTGGTATAACTGCGTTAACTGCTAACGTATTCAAACTATTCCGTGCCCTGTTTTTAGGGGCTGTGTTACTTTTTTACATATTTAACAAGTTTTGTTTGCTTTGAGTAAGTAGTGGTGAGAATTCACAACAATTAAGGGCTCACGAGGTCAATTATTAATAAATTTATGCGTTAAAAATTTACAAACAAATTACTAAATTGCCAGTACCAATATTTTTACAAAAGGGTTTAATTAATGTTCGCCTAATGTAAGATACAGATTGTACTGCTTGTAGATTTGTTTGTCCCGCCTGCATTATTTTTTTACGTATAAATTATATAATGTAGACGCACGGTGTACTGCATACTCTTCACACTAAATTATAGAGTTTGTTTTTCCCTTTTTAGTTAGTGGTTGTTTTTTTACAGTCGGGATTTTTGTTTTTTTTTTTATTATTATTTTATACTTTCATTAAATTTTATACTTATATCAGTAGGACTACAAAGTAGTCGTATACAAAGTCACATGTGACTTTGTTTTATTTTCTTGATATTGTTATCTGACGTAACCTTCATTATTTTAATAATAATATCTATTTACTAATAAAATAAATAGCGATACTACTTTTAATACATTTTTTGCAGCAATTAACGTAAGAAGTTACCAAATTTTGCTACTTGGTAACTGACGAGACAATTTTTTTTTATGTACCCAAGTACATCATTTTTAAAGGTGTAGAAATATTCCAGAGGTAAACAATATAACAATATTCGCAACCTCAGTTTATTTTGGTAAAGTTGTAGTATTGAAAAAAACAATTAACCTTCAATCAAAACTTACGTATAGTAATACAAAAGACATTCAAATTAAACTTAATTATAAAGGACTCAGTGGTCGCCCGCAACTTCGACCGCACGAGTGTCGGTTATAACTGCAAAACATTGCCCTCCTCTGACGCAGTCGGTTAAAAAGTCTATGTTTTAATCCAGGTTGTCAGCTAACACCATACGAAATTTCTTCAAAATTGGTTAAGTCGTTTGAGCGTCCAAGAGTAACAAACATCCAATCCATACTTATGCAACTTTCGCGTTAACTAGGTATATTAGCAGGATATTTTCAAATGTATAATATGCATATTTAAACAAGTACGACGAGTGTGGTGATGTGATGAGGCATTCGTATGAAGGGTGTCAACACAAATCACCATTTAATACAAGTTGTAAAAATGTAATGAATTTTCCATCATCTGATTTAGACTCTAAGGTCTCATTGCCGTGTTTTTAGGGGTTGTGTTACTTTTTTATACATTTAACAAGTTATGTACAAAACTATACACTTAATAGAAGCACATAGTTCGAAAAGAGTTGCACAAAGGTTCTACTAATTTCTTTAAAATACCTTTTCTAGCGGATCTGCAAAGGGAGAAATAAATTAGAAACATCAACGTACAAAAACTAGTGGACGTAACGTAGGTACGTAACTGACGTAACGTAACTGAAAAAAAATAGTGGACATGCTATTTATAAGAAAAATACATGAAATTAAAGACAAGCTAGTCTTAAAAATAAAAAAAAAACAATTAGGTATTATCGTAAGAAAACCTCTTTAAAAATCAAACCTTTTTTTTACTTAAAATAAGAAGATTACAATTTTTTTGTTTCATTATTTTTAAGATTGCAAGGCCAATAATTTTATTTTTCATTATTAAGAATGCTACTATCTAATAATAAAGTGTTATTTTGTATTTTAAATGTTTTTATTTAACTTCTTGCCACACTAATTTAAATATTTACAGTTAATAATAATACAGAAAACTGTTGCAAGTAGCTTTCCAGTACTGAGTAAACTGTTGTAAGTGTTAAAAAGTCGATAAAAGTACATAAAAGTAGATATTATTTTAAATATTATAACCTCATATTGGTCAATAACACGGAAATAATATGTTTAAAGAGTAAAATTCTTCAAATTTCCTTTTTTATAAGTATAAGCAAGTACACTATATACTGGTATAAGTGACCACTTGTATCAGTTTACAGGTTCTACTGTAGTAAAGAAAACAAGCTACATCAATGCAAGTCAACCTATTTTCCAAAGTATAAAAAAAGAAGAAAAACCAATAATGCAGTCTTATTTCTTAAATATCAAAATATAACATACTAAAATTTCAAGTGTTTTTATTGATTTACAACAAAGTTACAAGCTTTAGAACCTTTAAACCGCTCTCTTGAAAAGTTGCATTTTTGCACTTGTACTAGTCTACGTAGGACCCGTCGAAATATTAATTTTGTACAGTTAGCGAAAGAAATTCGTCTGATTCAAATTAAAACAATTTGAACGCAATATACGAAATAACCGATCTGAACGATTGAACGATGTCGACGAAATGAACTATTAGAACCAAATGAACGAAGAAACGAAATGAACGATTTGAACGAAATGTGTGATTTGAACGAAATGAACGATTTGTACGATTTGAACGATTTGAACGATTTGAACGATTTGAACGATTTGAACGATTTGAACGATTTGAACGATTTGAACGATTTGAACGATTTGAACGATTTGAACGATTTGAACGATTTGAACGATTTGAACGATTTGAACGAAAATGAAACGATTTGAACAATTTGAACGATTTGAACGATTTGAACGATTTGAACGATTTGAACGATTTGAACGATTTGAACGATTTGAACGATTTGAACGATTTAAACGATTTGAACGAAAATGAACGATTTGAACGATTTGAACGATTTGAATGATTTGAACGATTTGAACGATTTGAACGATTTGAACGATTTGAACGATTTGAACGATTTGAACGATTTGAACGATTTGAACGATTTGAACGATTTGAACGATTTGAACGATTTGAACGATTTGAACGATTTGAACGATTTGAACGATTTGAACGATTTGAACGATTTGAACGATTTGAACGATTTGAACGATTTGAACGATTTGAACGATTTGAACGATTTGAACGATTTGAACGATTTGAACGATTTGAGCGATTTAAACGATTTGAACGATTTGAACGATTTGAACGATTTGAACGATTTGAACGATTTGAACGATTTGAACGATTTTAACGATTTGAACGATATGAATGAAAATGAACGATTTGAACGAAATGAGCGAAATGTGTGATTTGAACGAAATGAACGATTTGAACGATTTGAGCGATTTGAACGATTTGAACGATTTGAGCGATTTGAACGATTTGAACGATTTGAACGATTTGAACGATTTGAACGATTTGAACGATTTGAACGATTTGAACGATTTGAACGATTCGAACGATTTGAACGATTTGAACGATTTGAACGATTTGAACCATTTGAACGATTTGAACGAATATGAACGATTTGAACAAAAATGAACGATTTGAACGATTTGGACGATTTGAACGATTTGAACGATTTGAACGAAAATGAACGATTTGAACAAAAATGAACGATTTGAACGATTTGAACGAAAATGAACGATTTGAACGATTTGAACGATTTGAACGATTTGAACGATTTGAACGATTTGAACGATTTGGACGATTTGAACGATTTGAACGAAAATGAACGATTTGAACGAAATGAACGATTTGAACGAAATTAACGATTTGAGCGATTTGAACGATTTGAACGATTTAAAACGAAAATGAACGATTTGAACAAAAATGAACGATTTGAACGATTTGAACGAAAATGAACGATTTGAACGATTTGAACGATTTGAACGATTTGAACGATTTGAACGATTTGAGCGATTTAAGCGATTTGAACGATTTGAACAATTTGAACGATTTGAACGATTTGAACGATTTGAACGATTTGAACGAAAATGAACGATTTGAACGATGTGAACGATTTGAACGAAAATGAACGATTTGAACGATTTGAACGATTTGAAAGATTTGAACGATTTGAACGATTTGAACGATTTGAACGATTTGAACGATTTGAACGAAATGAACGAAATGAACGAAATGTGTGATTTGAACGAAATGAACGATTTGAACGAAATTAACGATTTGAGCGATTTGAACGATTTGAACGATTTAAACGAAAATGAACGATTTGAACGAAAATGAACGATTTGAACAAAAATGAACGATTTGAACGAAATGAACGATTTGGACGATTTGAAACGATTTGAACGATTTAAACGAAAATGAACGATTTGAACAAAAATGAACGATTTGAACGAAAATGAACGATTTGAACGATTTGAACGATTTGAACGATTTGAACGATTTGAACGATTTGAGCGATTTAAACGATTTGAACGATTTGAACGATTTGAACGATTTGAACGATTTGAACGATTTGAACGATTTGAACGATTTTAACGATTTGAACGATATGAATGAAAATGAACGATTTGAACGAAATGAGCGAAATGTGTGATTTGAACGAAATGAACGATTTGAACGATTTGAGCGATTTGAACGATTTGAACGATTTGAGCGATTTGAACGATTTGAACGATTTGAACGAAAATGAACGATTTGAACGAAATAAACGAAATAAACGAAATGTGTGATTTGAACGAAATGAACGATTTGAACGAAAATGAACGATTTGAATGAAATGAACGAAATGAACGAAATGAACGAAATGAATGAAATGAACGAAATGACCGAAATGAACGAAGTGAACGAAATGAACGAAATGAACGAAATGAACGAAATGAACGAAATGAACGAAATGAACGAAATGAACGAAATGAACGAAATGAACGAAATGAACGAAATGAACGAAATGAACGAAATGAACGAAATGAACGAAATGAACGAAATGAACGAAATGAACGAAGACGAATGAACGAAATGAACGAAATGAACGAAATGAACGAAATGAACGAAATGAACGAAATGAACGAAATGAACGAAATGAACGAAATGAACGAAATGAACGAAATGAACGAAATGAACGAAATGAACGAAATGAACGAAATGAACGAAATGAACGAAATGAACGAAATGAACGAAATGAACGAAATGAACGAAATGAACGAAATGAACGAAATGAACGAAATGAACGAAATGAACGAAATGAACGAAATGAACGAAATGAACGAAATGAACGAAATGAACGAAATGAACGAAATGAACGAAATGAACGAAATGAACGAAATGAACGAAATGAACGAAATGAACGAAATGAACGAAATGAACGAAATGAACGAAATGAACGAAATGAACGAAATGAACGAAATGAACGAAATGAACGAAATGAACGAAATGAACGAAATGAACGAAATGAACGAAATGAACGAAATGAACGAAATGAACGAAATGAACGAAATGAACGAAATGAACGAAATGAACGAAATGAACGAAATGAACGAAATGAACGAAATGAACGAAATGAACGAAATGAACGAAATGAACGAAATGAACGAAATGAACGAAATGAACGAAATGAACGAAATGAACGAAATGAACGAAATGAACGAAATGAACGAAATGAACGAAATGAACGAAATGAACGAAATGAACGAAATGAACGAAATGAACGAAATGAACGAAATGAACGAAATGAACGAAATGAACGAAATGAACGAAATGAACGAAATGAACGAAATGAACGAAATGAACGAAATGAACGAAATGAACGAAATGAACGAAATGAACGAAATGAACGAAATGAACGAAATGAACGAAATGAACGATTTGAACGATTTAAACGATTTAAACGATTTGAACGATTTGAACGATTTGAAAGATTTGAACGAAATGTGTTATTTGAACGAAATGAACGATTTGAACGAAAATGAACGAAATGAACGAAATGAACGAAATGAACGAAATGAACGAAATGAACGAAATGAACGATTTGAACGATTTGAACGATTTGAACGATTTGAGCGATTTGAGCGATTTGAACGATTTGAACGATTTGAACGATTTGAACGATTTGAACGATTTGAACGAAAATGAACGATTTGAACGAAAATGAACGATTTGAACGAAAATGAACGATTTGAACGGAATGAACGAAATGTGTGATTTGAACGAAATGAACGATTTGAACGAAATGAACGAAATGAACGAAATGAACGAAATGAACGAAATGAACGAAATGAACGAAATGAACGAAATGAACGAAATGAACGAAATGAACGAAATGAACGAAATGAACGATTTGAACGAAATGAACGAAATGAACGAAATGAACGAAATGAACGAAATGAACGAAATGAACGAAATGAACGAAATGAACGAAATGAACGAAATGAACGAAATGAACGAAATGAACGAAATGAACGAAATGAACGAAATGAACGAAATGAACGAAATGAACGAAATGAACGAAATGAACGAAATGAACGAAGTGAACGAAATGAACGAAATGAACGAAATGAACGAAATGAACGAAATGAACGAAATGAACGAAATGAACGAAATGAACGAAATGAACGAAATGAACGAAATGAACGAAATGAACGAAATGAACGAAATGAACGAAATGAACGAAATGAACGAAATGAACGAAATGAACGAAATGAACGAAATGAACGAAATGAACGAAATGAACGAAATGAACGAAATGAACGAAATGAACGAAATGAACGAAATGAACGAAATGAACGAAATGAACGAAATGAACGAAATGAACGAAATGAACGAAATGAACGAAATGAACGAAATGAACGAAATGAACGAAATGAACGAAATGAACGAAATGAACGAAATGAACGAAATGAACGAAATGAACGAAATGAACGAAATGAACGAAATGAACGAAATGAACGAAATGAACGAAATGAACGAAATGAACGAAATGAACGAAATGAACGAAATGAACGAAATGAACGATTTGAACGAAATGAACGATTTTGAACGAAATGTCAACGAAAGTGACGTCTGTACTTCAGGTTAGTTTGTGTTTGTGGTTTGTGGTGTGAAGTTCGTATCCAATTATTGTCGTCATTCATATTGACAACTTTTTACTAATACCTCCATGAGTAAAGGTAGTTCTGGTAGAAATTTTACTTATAATATAAGTAATACATTTCTTATCCTTTGATTTAGCAAACCATGCCTCTTTGAAAAGTCTTTAGCAATAGAATTTATCAATTATTGTAAAAATAAATAGTGTAGATATTAAAATATTTTACATTTTCTTCCATTTGGGCGAGGTGACCTTTGTTTACTGAATCTTATAAGGTTTTATGACCTTTTAAACATCTATATATCTGCCTTAAGGCTCCATGAACTTTGATGGGCTGATTTGATAAACAAAAATAGCTTCAGGCGATATAAATATATTAAAAGGTTGTATTCTGTCTGAGAAATGAATATGTGAAGATTGAATACTAAATAGTGTTTATTTACTTTTTTATTAAAACTAGCGACATGCCCAGCTTTGTACGGGTGCAATACTGATGATATACATAATTATAAACTTTCCTCTTAAACAATTTATCTCTAAACAAAGAAATAAAACACTTAAAAATCCATTGCATAGTTTTAAAGATTTAAGCAGACATAGTGACAGGAGCGAAGCGACTTAGTTTTATTTACGCGGCGCGCGACGTGTCGCGGGTTCGATCCCCGCGTAGAACAAGACTTTATACAATCCACAAAGGCTTGTTCTGAGTCTGGGTGTCTTTGTGCATGTAAATTGAATTGATTCTTTAGTGTGGTAGTCGTTTTTTTTTTAAATCTACATGTAAGAATAAAATAACGACAATTTTCTCCTAATAAAGTTACCACATAGGGATCTGTTACTTTTACGTTAGCAGCAAAAATAAAATCTACAGTCACGAAAGCTACATAACACGAGTGCTTTAGAACGTGCCATTATAATAAATAACGACGCACTTACTTTAATTTATGTTTTTTCTCTCTCTCTATCTTGCAGAATGATATCTCTTATCCTCTTCTAAATTAATTAAATATTCTAGGAAAATATAATCTCCATACAAGGACGTGTTTGGAGTATTTCTTGGTATAACAAATTTTAATACAAATATGTCTTATTTCGCGTTGAGATATTTGATATTGTTTTTTACAAAAATACCTAGATTCTTATAATAATCTAGCGTCACGCTACGGTTTTGTACGGTGCAATGCTAATGTATAAACACAAACATTCCTTTTAGAATATCTATTAAAAAAAACCTCCATTACGTAGATTTAAAGACATATGCATACGTACAGACCGACAGACAAACAAAGAGGAGCAACTAAATCTTACAGTAAGTTAAATAATTAAACTACTTTAAAGAGGTAGATTATTGATTTTGTTTTGGGTTTTTGAATTTTTACGTTTATTATCGTCGTCGTCGAATTGTTTAATGAGCACTTCTCTGTCTCGTCATCAAACATAACAGTTTGGCGAGTACAGATTTAAGACCACAATTTTGTAAATAAAAAACCTGAATAAAATAAGAATAAAAAATGTTTTATAGTTATGTAGTGATAATTTAAATTTGAATTCACGACCCTCACCATTGAGGAAACCAACGCAACGAGGAAGAGGATAATTGAAAGTATTTTTCATGTGTAAGAAAGATGTCGACGTCAACTTTCCTTTGATTTCATTTATTTCCTGTCTATAATGACCATGGTAAGTAAAGATAAGTAAAGATCAGCATGGTGCGTCTTTGGCTTAGAAAATAACAATACGACTTGTTTAAGCACATTGGTGTAGAAGAACATCACGAAAAATATATTATGCGTTCAAAAATTAATTCTAAAATCGTCAACGCATGATCCTTATAAACAAAAACCCGGCAGTGAAGCTATTGCAGACAATTTCCTTTTAAAATAGTCATGTGATTTTTCCAACAATCAAAGGTATAATCCATTATCATATTTAAAATAATGGTTTTAATCAATTAGGCATTTTTGCAAACTAAGAAATACGGCCAAAATCCGACGGGCAGAAAAGTAGTATTTATTCAGGATAGTACCTATATTTTTTGTTACGTAAGCTATATTTCATTTTTTTCGAAATGTTTTAGTAAGCAGTTATCCTTGTTATTAATCACGGCTGTTTCGAGGAGGGCGGACGGAATCATTACTCTTTTTAAACGAAGTCATAATGGAGGCTTTTGAGCCAAGAGTGCACTTATACACCCAGACGATGGTACAAAGATAAGGTCATGGAGAGGCATTTTTATTATTAAGTAAGTGTTTAAAAAGGAATAGTACAGTTCCCCACAATTGAATCATCACAAGTGACTCGTCAATACGACGGGCCTGTTGATCTAGTGGTTAGTGGCCTTGTCAGCTATACCAGAGGTCTTGGGTTCGATTCCCACCCAGGACAAATGTTTGTGTGATGAGCAATAATGAGCATGATCATTTATTATGTGTCTGGGTGTAGTTCATCTATTATATAGTACTATGTATTTAGAAGTATATAAGTATGTTTATCAGTAGTCTAATAGGTACTCATAACACAAACTCTGTTTAGTTTAGGACTAGATGGAACTTAAAACGAGTTAGTTCAGAGAGACTTTGGCAGAACATTTTTAAGGAGTTCAGATCTTCTTTGTGGATCAGTGTCTAAGGTCTAAGCATACTCAAATAAGACAGTTAATATCAGAAGCCTTTCTTCTCTGGTTTGCTGAATAGGTAAAATAAAAAGTGCCTTCCCCGTATCTATACCTAATAAATTATATGTCTAAGCAAAATATATCATATGAAAGAAAACATTTCCAAGAAAATTCTAGAGCAAATTCAATACGATGCCTAAGTGCTTATAAAATCAAATTAAATACTTCATGTACGAGTATGTTACTAACCTCTCTTGATTTAAGCCTTAAGGCTCTAAAGCATTATAAAGGTAATAAACGCGTTTTTCATACTTCTAGGATTTTAGGTTTTTTGTTGTTTTAGAAAAACGACTAGAGATGTTTGTCTTTGAAGTTATATTATCGAATCTGTTATCATTTGTTTTTTTTTTGGATTTGCCATTACTCTATGAGCTGCTGTTTGTGAACAGCGGTAAATATATGTTGTAGTTGTAAGCTTTGACTGATAATAAGGGTTAAGCTGCGCTTGGCAACCGACATATTATGAAGATGCATAACTATGTAAATTACTGTAAAATATAATCTGCAAGTCATATTTTTCTAATAGTTTGTGGAGGTGGATACAGTCAGGTCATATAAATAATTTAGTATCTTAGTATATTAGTATATTATACGTGGAATCTGGGTTTTAGCCCAAGATGACTTGAAAAAGAATTTCTTCCGCATGATGTGTCATATAAATTGTTAAATAAATAAATACAAAGTAGACGTAGTAAGACAGAATGCAATACGGTATATTATATAATACCAACCAATCAGCCACAAAATGTATAAGATCGTATGTACGTCCTAGTTCTGCCAACCAATCTCTTTGCTCCTACAAAATATTTAAGATTATATGCACATACACTGAACATGGGATAAGCTTATATCCGAAACAGCGCATGCAGTGGAATATGCTCGTAAGTCTTTGTATGTGCAACGAGATTGCTTCTATACTTTGTAAGATCTTCAACATTGTAAAATGTAATTGAGGATAGCCGGATAGGTAAGCTTATTGTACCAGATGCTATTATTATAGGTGACATGAGGCGAACTTTAAGAGGATAACAGGTATTATAGAAGATAGGTTTTTGATTTAGTGGCCTTTGAGACTCAGCGGTGGAAAATTGGATGACGTTTTAGATTTTAAGAAGTCTAGGTCAAGTTAATATAATATAGATAGATAAAAAGTTACATTCGTACTTGCCAGCGCTAGGGATCGAAATTGTACTTCGTGCATACAAATCCATACATAGAACCGCAAGGCTATTACGACATTATATTATATCAAAAAACCTCGTAAATCTAGTATTGTTTATGTTCGTCGCTGACTGTAAATATCTTCAGGCTTTACGACTTTAGACTTTATTTATAGACAAATATGCAATGAAAAAATTTAATTTAAGGCAAATTTTAATATTGTTTTTTTTTTACTTTTAATAATTTAATTTCAGCACGTTTATTTACAATGGAAGTTGTTTCTATAAACAATGAAGTTTGTATTCCCTTCGGGTTGGAATGATTTATTTGTTGTGCTACAATTTAACATAAACCTTACCCTCTTTAAAATCCCATGGAATCGTCTAAGGGGCTATAAATACGTAAAGCCGACTTTGAATGAACGATTTGTTTCTGAAGTGGCTTTGTAGGATTTTGAATAGAATAAAGAATTCATAGTGATGAAAGGTTGTAAACACGAAGACTCATTATACAATTAGAAGATGTAGAGGGTTTACTAACAGCTTTTTTGCCTGTAGTGTCCCACTGCTGAGCAAAGATATACCCCAAGTCCTTCCACGAATCTCTATCTTTGCCGCTTCGAACCAGTCCTCGCGGTGTACGATGAAATCACCCCGCTACAGTTTTCTAGGCCCGCCTTACCTTTTAAAGTACAATTATTGCAGCTGTGGAAACACGATAGTGCACTATTGGCGGGCCTGTTGGTCGAGTGGTTAGTGACCCTGACTGCTAAGCCGGTGGTCGTGGGTTCGATTTCCACCCAGGACAAATGTTTGTGTGATGAGCACGATCATTTTGTTCAGTGTCTGGGTGTGATTTATCTATAATATGCATATATTTAGAAATATATAAGTATGTTTATCAGCTGTCTGATTACCATAACACAAGCTCTGCTTAGCTTGGGAATCAGATGGCCGTATGTGGATATTGTCCCAAGATATTTATTATTTACTATCCCGCGTAGAGCAGCATTTCTCTTCTACACCTACAATTCCATAAGCTACCCTAGTCCCCTAGAATTTCTGAGCTGTTATTAGAACAGGAACAACGTAGTTACTGGCCCGTACACTACCGTGGGGCATTCTACAAGCGTATATAGTGTCAGTGAGTACATATGAGAGAGTTTACAATGTAGCGTAGAACGTATACAGTATGTATCAAATAAACTGTCCGACCCATTAACGTATGGTAGAGTAGCGTAAAATGATTATGTATTTATCATTGTTTTTTGGAAAAATAGAAAAGAATTTTCCCCGACAAATTCTATTAAATTTAAAATAATATCCCAAATTGCGTATGCGGCAGTCTTCTTTTTACCTTAGCCATTGATGACGCCACCTATTAGTGAAATTGCGCTATTTTTAAAGACATCGAAATAATAACAAACCTTTACCGTCCAAAAATACGAATTACACAGGATACCGCCATTTAGTTAAGTATTGATAGTTTAGGAGATTTTTCCTTGTAAATATTGGTGATTGCTTCATGATAGTTTTTTAAAATATTTTTTTGTATCTTTTGTTTACAAAAGACTTGTTACTAATATGTTCTTTTAGGGTCGGGTAGGGCTTTTTGATATATGTTATATGTATATGTATATGTTGAAATGTAGTGCCTGCATCAGGAAATCAAAGAGAGGGTTAGTAGTCCATATTGCTTTACGGATTGTAAAGGCGTATTCAAACAATCTTTAAGCTTTTGATGGACTGATGGCAGCGACTATTCTCTTAGAAATTTTATTGGAAAATGTAAGCCTTTTTTATGGTATTAATCATTCTCACTACATATTTTCGAAAAAAAATCCGCGTTCCTCTATTTAAAAAAATAAATAAATTACATAACAGCAATCCATTCTATTTTTAGAAGGTTAAAATAAGCCAGTACAATAAGGTTTTAATTAATTCTACAATTTAATAAACTGTAAATGGCAAACAATTTTAATTGTGCAAAAGAACGAATTAGCCTTTTAAACGTCATAACTATGAAAAAGATAGCTTATTCCTTTCATTGTTTTCTTTAGATGATTGTCTTGAAACTGCCGAGAATGCTAACTCATTATAATTATCTATGCAAGCAGGGTCGTTGTGAATTTACAAAGGGAAAATTTTCTTTGACCAGCCAGGATTATTTTTGCAAGGCCAAAGTTTGCATATTTTGTTCTTTATCTACATCTCTGGCTACACGAAAGCTTTATCATAGAAAGCGCATACAACGAAAAGAATGTAAATAAATACGTGCATTTTATGAAAAATGTATGCTTGTTACCCTAACTATGCTTTGACTAAAATACAACCTAACATATTCTGACTGGCCTGTAATTGGTCTAGTGGTTAGTAGCCCTGACTGCTATACTAGAGGTCCTACGGTCTAACCACTAGACTATCACAGCTTCAACCAGTACCCGGGGCTCACAGCCTAAGTTTTCTTAATTAAAACGACGAACGTGTTTTCAATAAGTTTCTTTCTATCTTTTTAATATAAGCTCCAGTTTTCATTAAACATTTTTCTTTGAAGTTCCATCTGCGTCTAACACATATTAGGTTTGAGATCCAAAGGTTTTTGCTCTTGATCAATGTTTATACAACACAAGCAAATGATACTACGGGACTTATTAAACAGAAAGACACATGTGTATTCACATTGATCATTGGACTGAATCGTGATTTTTTGCGATATAACATATTCCTGAATGCGATTGATTTGCACTGGCGTGATACACGCTAGATCGTAGAACGATGACGAAAGAAATAATGTCTTTGACCGATTTCGGTAACGGCCGGCGGCTAGAATCCCACATTTGAACGTGCCTTCCGAAAAGCGGAAGCTGTGATAATTATTTCTAAAATGTGGAATCGTATTCGAGACTTTTTACCACTAGGCTATCACAGTTTTATTGATGAAAGTACATCTGTCAAAAATGATAAAAAACTAAAGTTCTTTCTTATTTTCCCGTTAAGTTGATCGTAACGAAAGAAAAAAGATTTTTTTTTTACTAAAAACTACTTAACATGAACAATAACAAAGCAATCTTGTACAAAGCAATTTTTCAAAGTATATTGCTCCTTAGGCGGTAAACTAGCTAAAATAACTTTCGAAACACATTTTTGAAGACCAAAATCTTTTCTTCTCGGCAAAATTGGAGTAAGCTGATTTAATAACAGCGGTCGGGTAACTGTTTATTTTGAAGGATGGCCGGGATCTGGTACGCGCTGGTAATTTCAGGATTTTCAGGCTTTTGTGCTTGGGATTAAGGTGGCTACTGACAGGCCTACCAACATTCTGAATGGGGTGGCCGCATTCCGAAACGCTTGCTGTATTTTTCCCACATTTCACTGGTCGTTCCGAATTCCTATTGGCATCTGTCCGAGTTTTATTTTTTTAGGTTGATTGTAACGTGGATTGCCATTGTTTTTGGTATAGGATAAAGTAAGAATCCTACTAATATTCTAAACGCAAAAGTTTATAAGTATGGATGGATGGATGTTTTTTTAGAATTAATATTTTTACATTATTTTTTTTACATGCTACTGGCGTCCCCCGGTTTAATCCACGTACTTCTTAATAAAGATAAAATAGCCTTTGTTACTCGTTGATAGATAATACTTATATGAAATTCATTAATTAAAAAAAATTGGAACACGCTTATTGCTACCTCATTGCCTACCTACTAAAATTATGGTTATATAATATAAAAAAAATAAGATGTAAATTATATACCATAAGGGTTTTTACGTAACATTATTATGTCTGTCTTTGTATTTATTTTTGTTAATTAGGCATAACAGGTACTCAACAACATTCCTTAAATTATTTTGTAAAACTGGAAATAATAAGCTTTTATTATATTAGTACACTTGTCCAAGAACAACGGGCAAATAAACTCGCATTTTTCTATACAATATTTTTAAAAATCTATGCCACTCAAGTCTTTTAAAATATTCTTAAGGAGATTCTTAAAGTACTTGTATTGGTAATACAAATATTTCTCATATACAAAATTTAAAAGGTTTTTAGTGAAATCTTTAGCTTTGCGAGGAATTTTTAGATTTTCTTTTGCTGTCGATGGAATGTTTCTTGGACGTATTCTCGTAATCTACCTTCACTTTTAATTTTGAATAAAAACCTTTGTAGTTTAAAATTGCTGATTGGAATAGTTTATATTCTAAGTAAAGCTCCTGTTTATTGTTTTAAGAAATAAATAAATTTGCGATTTGCGTTATTTCGTTTTAATAATAATTTAAATGATCCAAAAACATTTAATGTAAATAATTTCTACTTGAGTAACGGTGTTATTTTTCGAAAACCTTTTACGTATTTAAATTGGCTCAATAATAATATCCTAATTGTGAATAATGAGATTTCGTCAATCTACAAAGATTTTTGCAGAAACGATATTTAAAAAAAAACCTAATTAGGATCAAGGGTTCTAAGAATAAAATAGGTTACATTTATATAATTTATTTCTGCATTAACTGGATACTTTGTAATCAGATCAAGTGAAATATCCTGTATGTAGTTCATGGAGCATTGGCCCCAGGATACTCCCTTGTGTGATACAAAACTGTACACGACATGATTTCACTACATTGTTAGAAATATTGACTCCTGTATCTGAATATTTATGGTAAAACGAAATATTTTAGTTTATAAATACAAATTTAGCGGTATGTGGTTTGTTTGCAGGTTTTTATGATACTATATTCACTAGTTACATTTATTATTAACTTTGTCAAAGGCTCTGGTGAGCTGCTAATGTTCAACTAATTAGAAATAGGCCATCCTATTTCGAATTAGTCGGAGGTTGCCTAAAAATGTCCATCAATAATGTAAAAAAAAACCACATAATCGGAGTGTCTAAAAAGTATATAGCTTAGGAAAAACCTACCAATGCGTATCAGAATGAAATAAAAACCATCAATAACAGTAACACGATTCGACATATTCATTGATAGAACATCTCTATCAAGACCAACAAAATGAACTTGACATATTGACACACATTCTCTCCACGTTTGTTTGTCATCTTACGTAACAAATATGTCAAAACAAATCTATCCCACGCTAATATAATTACTATTAACGACGTCTACGAGATGTATGTCTACAGAAGCTATTCAAGGCAAATAAGCACAAGGTCTGTCCTTGTTTTCTCTCAAGACGATCTTCAATAACATCTTCATTGGATTATTAAATTTTATGTAACGGATATCGTTTTCATGAGGAGTTTATTGAAATTCCATTGTTTTAATGTTGTTTGCTTTTGTTTTTATTCACACGTGTTATGAATATCGCTTTATTTCATGGATTTGGAGTTATGGTATGTATGATATTATGTCGTATGAAAATATTTTGATGTTTATAAAACGTTGATTCTCTTGTTATTTTTTGTTAAATTGAATAAAATATATTCTTTGTATTACGTAAGTCGCATTGTCTGTCAACTTTAGATAATCTTTTGATTTTTGCATGCTCTTTCTTTGTCACACACTGTTTGCACTTGTTTTTTCTGCATACTGGTTTAATCTTTTTGATACTTGGATCATTTAAAAGGTTAGCATGCTACAATATTGCAACTGTTCCCCTTTATTTCACTAATTTTAAAAGATAACAATACGCTATAACAAGTTTAGTTTGTAAAAAAAACCTATTGCATACGGGATGTGTAATAAGTAGCACTTAAAACTCGCCCTAATCACGCAATCAACGCTACGTAACACCGCTACGAATGCTACGGATTTCTCGTAGCACACAACCTTTTTACATCTACAGGAAATTTAAATTTACTATGCATTCTAAATAATACAGTTTTAGTATAATCTCGAAATCCTTTCCACGTGGATGACGTAGAAGTAGTTGTGAAAGCTAATCTCAAGTTTTACCAGTTCATTGCTTTCAAATATTATATCAGTTTCATAGAACTAACTTTGAATGCGGTTTGTGGAGGCAGTAAATCGATGAGAAACATGTTTTGAAATAACATTATTTTTCAAAATTTAGACGGAGACGGATATTTGCTTTTCATTTTCAAATAGTTTAAATACTATCCCAAAATGAAATTTGAACAAAATAGAGAATGTTCTTTTTTTTTCTTATCTTTTCTAAACTTTTGTCTTGAAGAATTGTGTAAAGGTATCATGTATTGAGACAGTTTGTAAACCATATTATTATTAGTAAGGTAAAGAACTACTGAAATTAATATATTATGTTGCAAAATTAACTGATCATTATACTGATTGAGTAACATAACTAAAACATTTTTTAGATAACATAAGCAAGGTCTATCTTTCAGTGAAGGTTCAAGAAAAAAAATATTTAAAATAAATTTCGTAACATTTTTTGTGCAAGTCAGGTCGAAACGTAGGCTTCGTTCATTTGTTACGTTTCGGACAGAAAGTAATGGTATTGACCTTGTTACGAGCCAAATTTATTGTCTTCAAGTAAAGTTACTTGAAGAGTAGTTTATCTTGCTAAAAAATATAAATCTACGACCGCAGGCAAATTTGAATGAAAATAATTACAATGTGTTACAAAGGTAAACTTTTCAGTAGTATATACTACTAAAAGGTTTACCTTCACGGCGTGGTGACTTTAGATTCCATTTAAAAATCCACATTTGTCTACGTCTTTCTTCCGCATCGAATATAAAGTGCTCCAGAATAATTAAAGGACTACATTTTAAATTTCATAAAGTTAGACTTATTAGTGTTATTTACACGGTTAAATTAATTACACAAATCAATACTGTGTAATGATTAATAGCAGATGACAAATCGCCGAGGTTCCAACTCGTAACGAGAGTTCGCGTACTTGGAATAAAAACACTGATTCGACAGTATGGATAGTCGAGTGGTGTAGGTCAACACGCCAATTATCACTGTACGTGACGTGTCGCGGGTACGATCCACAGGTCGTACAAGAATCCTTGCGATTCCGAATGTTTTTAAGCATGTTAGTTGAACATGTGTAAAATTCTCCGCGACAAAAAGAAATACCTTCATTTATTTGGAGATTTCAAAGTTGCACAGATAAATCTATGAACACTACTCGTAACTACTAGGCCGATGCTATACATAACTATTAATTACATTACTTAACACATTCTCGTAACACTTCACATCCACATGAACTGCACTAATAGTTTACACTTTCAATGCTTTGAGAACCTTATTACGTAGTTTCCCACGTAGCCCGACCCTCTGCAACCCATTTTAAACTTTGACGCTTAAATTTTAGAGTTGTGTTTTATTAGGTCGTGAGTTGTTAGTGTTCCTTTCAGATTTTCGTCGAAATATATGTATAGGAAATTTATTGAGCTAATAAGATCTTTAGCTGTTAATATATCATGACATAGTATACAGTAGTATGTCATAATATGTGACATAGTCAATCATCTAAAAAAGGACAGGGGATTAATTTCGAGCACTAACAGTTTTCTTAAGTTATTAATTTATTTAAATATTAATTAATAAATTATTTTTTAAAATATATGTTAAAGAAAAAAAAGAACAATACACATGTAAAGATATTGTCCTACCGGCATCGGGAACAGGGTCCACGCTGCCGGTGGTCAGGGCCCCAGAGAAAGGAACCTCACAATACTCGCTGTATCGAGAAGTACCGCTTTCTAAATCAAGACCCTTGACCCAGACGCCCAACGAAAACCTCCGAGGGTGTTGGTCGAGGCTCTTGGCTATTAAGCCATTTATTTATTAATTTTATTGACACCACTTTAATCCTACCACACATTTTCCCGTTGTCTATAACGCTACTACATTTTAATGATATCATACTTAATTATTATACTAACTAGCACCAGTAATTATGATTGCTCTGGACGCGTTACAAGCGTCATTGATTCCGAACAACGCTAATTAGATAGACGTTAATTAAACGTCCGCGGAACTTTTAGTTGGTAATAGGATAACTAGATATCATCGCGGATAAATTAAAGGATTTAATTTACTAATTTCTGGTATGCTGCTCAATTCGCCTTTATTAAGGGATGTTGTAGTACATACATTTGTTCACATTTATTGTAAAATTCTTTATCATAATTGGGTGTTTGATTAAAAGATCTAATAACTCCATCACATAGGTATATATAAAAAAAAACATTGGACACGTATTTTTTTCTTTTTGTCTCGTGTGACGTTTTTAATAATCTATCTGGCGGGCTAATTAGTTTATCAAATATTGCACTCGTGCGAAGCTGAGGTGGGTCGTTTTCTTATATATAAAATTCCCGTGTCACAATGTTAGTTACCGTACTTCTCCGAAACGACTTTACCTATTTTACTAAATTTTATATGCGTACGAAGTCGCCGGCAACAGCTAGTTATTATATGTAGAATTAAGGTATTACGTAACCGCGACCCCGGCACCCAAAGGGCTCCAGAAGGCACTACGTTCCTTCTGGAGCCCTTTAGTTTTAGTCAGTAAAAGTCTGACACTCCTTCCCGCACCCACAGCGGGCGGGGTCATTTGATGATTTCCCAAGAAAAACAAAAAAAAGGTATTACGTACCTGTGGCAAGCTGCAACATAGAGCGGCGATCCATGCCATGTAAAGCATCATTTTACTTCTCTTTCTTGCTATAGGCAGTCTTAGTGGATAGAGTATTGCGAAAAACCTGGAGACAAATGAACACAATGGTTATTATAATTAAACTATGGTAGGTACTATTGTTGTTGTTGTTATTCTAATTTATAAACGTGGAGTATGGATGTATGGATGGATGTTTGTTACTCTTTCAGGCTTAAACGACATGATGATTTTTTATAAAATTAGGTACGGAGTTAGTTGAAGTCATGGACTAATGCATTAGCTACTTTTTGACCGACAGGGTCAGAGGGGGGTATATATATCCGATATATTCGCGGGCAAAGTCGCGGGTGGCAGCTAGCTAGTTTCAGGAATGAGGAAAACTATCATAGTCGCTTTCATATTGATTGAATTAAAGTTTGAATAAGAGGTAAGTTGTCTACCATCGCAAATAATAGATATACTCATAGAAAATCAAAAAGAAGGAAGAAAGAAAAGTAATTAAAAAAGGAAATAACATTTTAATCAATCATAATATATGGTTTACAAAATAATTAAGTAACACTCTTAAAATTCAATAAACCTATCCAACAAAATATCAAGTATTTAATTACTACCGCTTTTCATCTGCCAGTCATTGTTATAACGAACTCATCCGTATTACACAACAAGTCGAAGATAAAGCCACAGTGTAAATACATACAGTAGTTTAACTTAATCGTTTCAAAAAAATTTACGCCTTCGGCTGGGCGGTGCGTCACAGCGATAGGTATGCCCACCTACAGCTTTTTTATTATATCAATAACACACCGTCTGTTCTCCACTGCGACATGCTCGCAAATGTGTCAGGCCAAGATTCGAAGGCGTAGCTACAAATCGCGTCGTGCCCGTTTGTAAGAAGACTTCACACTGTATAATATTGTAACTGTGATAATATTACAAAAGGTTTCAGACAAGATGAAAGTACGAGTGAATACGAAAACTTAATAACTGTTTAAACAGACTGTGACGAAGGTGAAAGGTAAATTTTGACGTGAAAATGGAAAATGGAAAACGCGGAACTTAAGTAGGTCCAGTAAATAGATGGGCTAGGAATAGTATAGTCGTATTCAGACACTTTTCGTTTACAAGGCCAAACCTATCAACTAATTATTTGAATAGTGTAACAGTTATGTCCGACTAAAATAATCTTTCATATCATCATCATCACTCCCCTGTCCTTATCTAATTTTTACTTGGGGTCGGCGCAGCATGTCTTTTCCTTCCATACATTCCTATCTGAAGTCATCTCGCAAGCTACACCCTTTGCATCCGTATCATCTTTCACACAATCTGTTCATCGTTTCTTTGGTCGTCCTCTTCCCCTATATCCATCCACATTCATGACCAATAAAAAAATAAATAATAATCCTTCATAATGTATGTTTGCGGATATTACCTTTCACAATCCATTTAACACGCCATGTCAAGATGACTCGCAACGTTCAAAAACGAATAACGTTAAGTTGGTACTAGCCGTTGTTTAATATCCATCGCAACTATAGAAGACAATAGGCAATCCAAACTTACTAAGAAGCTGTCGATGGATGCTGTAAAGTTCACAACAGTCGTAAAATGAAAAAGTTTCGAAGTAAACGTCAAGAACTTAGAAGACTTGTGTTTGGAAAAGACGGGATTTTAACAATAGATTTGGTTGGAAAATTTCTATCTTTTACGTTTAGAAAACACAACGCTTTAAAGATTAAAGTTTTTTTTTATCATGCAGTGGTTATATTTTATCTCATAAACAACTCTATTTTTTGTTTTAAGAAATATAAGCACCAATTTGGTGAATCAAGAATTAATGTATTACTATGATAATCTTTAAAATGGCGTTTCTGCTTCAGAATTTTGACTCTATTTTTTTATTAAAGTCATTTTTAAAGTCGTTTTTTGAGGTTTCTTCGAAAAGAATAATCAAAACCGTCTCAGGTTTGATTTGATTTACTCGCACCCATCTGTCTGTCAATACCAACACTACACTAAAAAATAATTTTCTTAATAACACGAGGAGGTATCAAGCTGCAATTTATATCAAATACTCAAGTCTCAAACTGTTCCTTGGAGCTGTGAAACAATCAAACTTCTAAGCAAACATAATCACAAGGGAATCAAAACCTACAGCGTAATTCCCATGAACTCTGAATCTTAAAGTCGAAGCAACGTCGTATAGCACGGATAAGACATTTTCGAAAAACGTAGATTTCCAATTAGATTAAAAAATTGTGCAGATTATCTTTTCTTTAGCTTATTTGTATGATACTCTCAGTGCCGCGAGTCAGAGACGCAGTAGACCGGTCTTTTTTATTTAATTTTAATTGAAATAACGTTGCACTATCATGGTAATTACAAAAAGTCAAGTTTATATCGCCAGGGGTTACAATTAAGAGTCCTTCTTAGTTAAAACTATTAATGAAAAGCTAATTAAAGTCATGTCATTTTCAGAACAATTTTAAAGGGACTATAATTAAGCATTGTTTTTTGCTTCTTGCGATGACTGGGGTTTTTGTTTACGCAAAAACTGAGGAGTCATTGAATTTGCGAGGAGATTGAACTGAACAAATATGCCTTGGTTTAATCTTGGACAAAACAAATACAAGTTATTTGCTACGTAAAATGGGGATGACGACAGGGTTCGAAAATAAAAAAGATGGATGGATGTTTGTTACTTTTTCACGCTCAAAAGGCTTGATTAATTTTCAAGATGTTTGCTATGGAGTTAGTTGTACCCTTTTTTTGTTACCCGTTGGAAATCCTCATGGACTTCCATCGCCCTGGGGAATGCGAAGGGGTGTGCCGGACTCTTACCGGCTAAAGCCACCAGAGTGCTTATCCGTTTATTTGACACCCTGGTTTAACACAGGCTACTTTTTGCCCGTAAAATTAGCCTGTGTTAAATCAGGAAAAGGAGGTTAATGCGGTTTGAGCAAAAGAAGGTTAATGTTTTGCAGCTATAACTGACATTAGCGCGGGCAAAGTGATGAGCAACAGAAAGTTTCACTAGTGACAAGAGGTTTCATATCAGAATACTACTGAAATTTTGAACTCCATATAAATGTCACTGAGCATTTCGCCTTTTGTTGCTGTCTATACCCAATAAGGGATCTTCAAATAAACATATTTCAATCAACATATTATATTTAAAGGACATTGCCACGGTATAATAATATAATATACAGTATGAAGTCTTCCTATAAACGGGCGAAACTCAAGTCTTGTCTTTGACTACGCAATCAGATCGTGGCATGATAAGTATAGTCGCGAGCGAGTCCCAGTCATGAATGCACGGTGAGATGGTGACTGTAGGTAGCTAATTGGAACGCCCGTAAAAAGTTACATACCGCGCGGCTAGGCATTTATTTTATAGAAACAGTCGAGTAATATATCTGTATGTAATGATACTGTGATATTGTCATTCTGTTTAATATTGCTACAAGTATACAAGTTTGGTAAATGTTTTAAAGACATGGCGCGGTATGGAAAACTTGTTACATATTGTGTGTGGGTGGGTATTGTATTACATTGGAGTGTTTCACGTTGGAAACAATGTTTTTGTTGTATTTTTGGAAAAATACTGTTCTGTACCTTGTAGGTAAAACTTTAAGACGGCACAATACACTCTATTTTGAAACGAGTTGAGGGTACAACGGGTCTTATGGTCTGCGGCGTAAAAGGTCATGGTTAATATGTCCGTGGTCTACTGAATATTGTTTTACATTTTCAGATGAAAAAATATTTATTTGATTTAAAAATAGTGATTATAATATGATGGTATGTACAAATTATCGTAGGTACTGATATTATATTTTATACGCGAAAGTTTGTAGGTATGGATGGAAGGACGCATGTTTCTTACTCTTTCATGCTAAAATGGTAAGGCCAATTTTGATGAAATTGGCTACGTTTTAACCGACAGTGTCAGACGGGAGTAACATTTTTAAAGTAGTAGGCGTTAGCTAGTTATATATATTCCTTGTCGATTTTAGGAACGTTCCTCATTAAAAATAATTCTTCGTGTTGCAACTACGATATCTCGCCATTATCATTTCTCCTTTTAACTCTTAAAGATTATGACAAATCTCTAAACTTAAAATGAAGTTCACGAATCAGAAACCACTGAACCCAACACACTTGGTAATACATTATACATACAGGTATATAACATGCATGCTCAAAATCCATCCATCGGAAAATCAACTTTAAATGGATATCAAAGAGCTGAAATTACTTTGACAAAATTCGATCTATCTGCTCTAAATCCACGAGTTCGAACTTCGGGTAACCAGTTAATACTAGTTCAAAACCTATTATTATAATGGAGTTATCAAACTTCTGTGCAACAACTGAACAACTGGCAGACATTTTTGATACGACTGTGTCTGAATTAGTTATTCCCCAGGCCTTTAGGATAGCGATGAAGGATGAAAATAGGTTTAGTCTTAAAATAAAAAGGTAATCGGAGATGTTAGGCTGTTGAGGCAAGTTCAAGACGAAAATAATGTTAGGCTCTTTGGTGAGTTATGATCTAAAGGGAAATCGAGTGAAGAGTCAATTTTTGGAACTAGTTTTTTAAGTTTTTGAGAGGTAGGTTGTAGGTATAGATTAAAACTAATTAACATCAGTTAACACGATACAAAAATAACTAGATCGAAACAAATTAAGTGATATCAGCTAAAATGAAAACAAAATATCAGATTTTTTTCTTATCAGGAACTCCTTGATTTAATGTATAAAATTAACCTTAATCAGTTGTGTATTGACTCACCTGTCAAGTGATATACACACGAGGACATTCGATGACAGATAGAGGCCGAATGCACGAAGGACTAAGAAGAACTTGCAGGCCAGGTTTCCCGCCAGCCACGCGTTTGTAGTTCGCCAACCAATCTGTAAAAAAGAAAACATAACATAAAAAATAAAATAAGAACATTTTAATCATTAAAAAAATAACAAATGAAAATCATTTATTGGAACAAAAGTGGATTAAAGCATTGGTTGCATTTTGTAATGAGAGTCGAGAGGCCCTTGTTTTGGTGCCTACCACCTCGTATTATAAAAATACTAGCGACCCGCCTCGGCTTTGTACGGGTGCCTTGCTAATACTAAATTAATATACTATAGAAAAACTGTGAAAGTTGTACATAAAAACATAGCGGGCCGCTCCGACTTCGCATAGGTATAGAAATTTCTAGAAATTACCAATTTTAGGACTTTTGTAAGAGCTGTATTTATTTGTACTATGGTTAAACGAAAGGTTTCGTTTCCCCAGATTCCCAGCTCATAGTTCTGGTTATTGGGAGTTTCGAGTACAACAATAATAACTGGATCTTAATTCCATTGCAGGAATTCACGGAGTCGGGAGCAAGCTCACAAGATATTTGAGTTACTGTTTGGAAAAATTGCTGATTCTCTACTACGCCAATCATTTGCAAACGAGCATGTTAATATGTAAATATTAAGTAAGATAGGAACGTATGGAAGAAAAAGACATGTTGCGCGGACCCCGAATAATAATTGGGATAAGGGCAGGAGAATGATGATGATGATTAAGTAACAAAGAAAACTCATATAACAAGCTATTAAGGTATAATTTTGTAAATCGTTTCTCATAAAAGTAGCAATTTTCTTCACATTATTTAAATATCATAACACAGCTTTCTTTAAAGACTTTATCAAGAAATTTGTGTAATACAAATGTTATCCACTTATTTGTAAAATCTTTATTGTAAGGCTTATCAGTATTACCTGTTTCAAAAAAGATATTTGCCTAAATAAAATGATGTAATTATCTAAAATGTTAATACCTTCAGCTAAAATGTCAAGTCGCTTTATTTTCTTTGAGACCTTGTTAATTTTATCTTTAAGTCTATTTTCGGTTCCAAAGACTAATCTAAAATCGTATTTTTGGATCAAATCAACTAGGAATTTCCCAGGGGCGCCTTTGTTAAATAAATCCTGGAAACTCGCCAGTCAATAAGGAACGATTAAAAATTAGTACCTTATCTGAAGCCTATCTATCTATCATGATTATTTATCTATCGAAGTAAATATAGTTTATTTATCATGATTATTTATCTATCGAAGTAAATATAGTTTATTTATTTTTACTATTTATAAAAAAGGGTCAGGTCAGGAGTACAATAAACCGAGGGGCGTGTATGAAGCGATGAAGCTAAAGTGGTATGCCAGGATCGTAGCAAATGGAAAGATGTGATCTCTGCCTACCCCCAAGGGAAAGAGGCGTTACGTTTATGTATGTATTACTACGAATATAGATTTTAAGGACGAACTAATTAAAGTAGAAGCTGTGGTAGCCTAGCGGTAAACAGGAAACATGTGTGGTGCAGCGAGATATACATAAAGTTGCTTTTTTCTCATAACTTAGTAAAACATACATATTGTATATAAAAAATCTTCGTACTTTTTTTTATATAGGTAACCAAAATACACAAAAAAATCTAATAAACGTAGAAAAATCTTTGGCGAACCAATAGACATAAATTTGCAGAAAAATGCTAGCCTGAACAAAGAAATAAAATATTACGAACATACTATTAAAGGAAAAACAGGTTTTGCTGCGAAAATAAAACCTTACTTCACTTGAAATTGCTATTTCGAGAAAAACGGTACACTAATAATATTGTTCAGCTGGTCTACGACCAACTCTTAAAGTATTAATATTATTGAAGGCGAAAGCGAGACAGCATACAAGGCGTAGAGCGGCGTCTCTCTTCCACACCCGCACATAATATTACTTTAGAAGTTGGCGGTTGGCTGTCCATTAAAATACAGTCTAGAAAATAATGTCTGTATTAGATTTAAGTTGTGTCCGCGACTTCATCTGTGTGGAATTTAACAAAAAGGTATAGTTAATAATAGTTTACTTAATAAAATTAATAAATGATTCTAAAATAAAAGTAGGCTAAGTTACTCCTTATTACATCAGCTACCTGCCGATAAAAGTCCCGTCAAAATCAGGCCAGCCATTTCAGTGATTAGCTGGAACAAACAGACAGACAGACAAAAATGGTATATTGGTGTATGTACCGTATATAATAATTATATCCATCTGCATGTAGTAAAATACGGTTAATTCAATATTACAATCAGACACTCAAATTTTATTTATAGGTATAGATAAACTATTATTTAGGTTTGACGTGAAGGTTAGCAAAACTTTTGAACTGTATAATATTTAGAAAGTCTAAGTGCTGACCTTTTAGTAATAGATTTATTTAGGCCTGTTTGAAGTTTTTGTACCGAGCACTTAGATTTAATCTAATAGAAAAAACTATGCTTTTATGTTTATGTATAGAATATTGTTAAAAATATGACTATATTGGTTGCATATTAATAAATATTCGTCAAATTTCGCACTTAATAAATGCATTCTAATGTATAAAAAGGCAGGTGCCATAATTTTCCATACATAGAAAAGGAAACATATCTAACATATCCTATCCATTGCCCAAATTCGTTTTATCCCCATAACTAATAATAGTTTTGTAGCTACCTTGGATCGTCCATGGCTGTTCTTCATAGAGCAGGGGTGGATGGCCCTTGATAGATGCCCCATCACATTTTAGATTAAAGATCTCAACAAAGCCTCTGCATGTTGAACCTACATATCTCTCCGTGTAAGCCTTTAAACAGGACCAGGCTTCTTCACTTGAAGTTATCCCGTAAAATAAAAGAGAAAAAATCACACTTATTATGACTGTTCACTTCGACTCCACCTGTGATCAGAAGGCTGGACTGTATTTCGCGCAAAGAATTAGTATTGCCATTCAGCGTGGTCATGTGGCCAGTCTCCTGGGCACGTTTCCCACCATGGACGGAGATGAGAATATATTTTTCGACGCTTTTCAAATACGTAATTTTTTTGTTACATAACTTTAGTTTTAAATGTAGATATTACTTGTTTAGTATTGTTTCTGTTCAATAAATGTATTTGTCACTTATTATTGTTATACTAATAAATGTTTTTGTAACCTATTTTTGTTGTCCAAATATTTGTAAAACAATTTACTAAGACGTATTTTCTGTCGCCAATTTTTTTTCAGTATTACCGTAGAATTAATCCCAATCTTCTAAGCTTAGCGACCTGCCGCATAATGATCGTCCATTAATCTTCGTAACTTTTGTATTAAAATTTCGTTTCCTACATTTATTGCACAAACCAAGC